>CM039672.1:480398268-481732367 GCA_022496015.1 Hordeum marinum
TCCGCCCCCACCTTGGCGAGCACCAGAAGTGTTGTTGTTGTTGGAGCGAGGGCCACCACCTCCCAAGTTGTTGCTGCTGCTGCCCCCACCGGTGTTGCCACCTGATGGGCGACCATAGCCACCATGGTTGCCTCCCTTGGAGGCCAAATTGGCGCTGGAGTTGTAGGAGTTCTGGGCCTCGATGCGTGCTTCCGCCGAGAGGAGAAGGGAGTAGAGTTCGTTCATACCAACACATTGGTCCACTCGCATGGAGATAGCTGAGACAAACGGGTTATAATCTGCATCTAGTCCCTCAAGAATATGGGACACAACTTCATCTTCATCAAGCGGCTTGCCAGCAGCCGCCATCTCATCAGCAATAGTTTTCATCTTGGTAAAGTATGTAGCAGCTGAAAGATCCCCCTTGCGGGTGCGACCAATCTGAGAGCGGAGTTGACTTATCTTGGCTTGGGATTGGGAGGAGAAGCTCTGAAGAACTGCTGCCCAAACACTTGATGTGGTGACAAGATTGGTCACCTGCAGGAGTACTTCACGCGTCATCGTGGCGAGGAGGAAGGTCAGGACCTGCTGGTCCTGGGTCACCTAGATAGCATACTCCAGGTTGGGAACTTTCTCCACCACCTTCTTTCCGGAGATCTCCTTCTCCGACTCCAAGAACGCTGCTGGTTCCTTGACGCTGCCGTCCAGGTAGCCGGTCATGCCGGCGGCCCTGATGTGCGGCAAAACTTGGGTCTTCCAAACGAGGAAGTTGTCCCTGGTCAGCTTCTCAGTCACCGTATGGCCGAGCGATGCAAGCGAGGGCAGGGCCATGGCGAGGGAGGAGCTGGAAGACATGGCGTGTAGATGCGATGGGAAGAGCAGAAGCTCTGTATACCATGTAAAGAATGAGAGGCAAAGCGTAATGCCTTTCAGCAGGGACGCATTCGTGTTTATAGGCAGATAAGATACGTACAAGGGTTGGTTAGGCTGCAGGATTGATCTCCAAGTAAATAACAAGAAGAGAGATCTATCTAAACAGCCCAACACGTTTACAGGAAGATAAACACACACGCGTCCTATACCCTATACGGTTTATACAATACCGTATGTACACAATGTTTAACAATATCAACAATACTACTAAAGTTATATCCGAAGATTTTGGTAAAAACGTTTTTTGTTCTTGTATATTTCTTGTCCATGGCTGTTTGTTCTTTTAGAGCTCTTTAAAACCTGTAATATTAGCTGAATCTGATCATTTATGTTTTTATTTTTGGTATGTATTATTCTACTTGCTTCATTAGATTGTAGTACCTATCTGCTTGAAATATTAATTCGTTGTGCTAAGAAATATTGCGATCTTGAATCTTACAACGGGAATAGAACTGCTAGGCGTATGGTTATCTATCGAAGAAAAAGTCTTGTTAAGCTACAGAAATGAAACTTAATATTTTGAGTGTTAAGTTTTTTTTTGCGGGTAAAATTGTGTTTTGAGTCTTAATTTGCCAGTTCGTATTAATGAAACTTAATGTATTGAAACTTTTATTTAATTTATTCATTTGGCTACATGACTAATAAGATTACAATTCTATTCGTATGTTTATTTTGTAGTACCAATCTATTGGACATATTAATTCTCTACTCTATGAAATATTAGGATGTTGAATCTTACAGCCGAAATAGGACTACTCGGCATATGTCTTGCATCTTACACAGTCAGCCATATATTGATTTGATAATATATAGATATGAACCTCCAGTCAATGAAAATGCGTACTTATAAAACTAGTTGAGATTTATCCGCATATCCGTAATAATATCACCGCAAATCCGTAAAAATATCACCATCATGGCAATGCAAATTACCCAAGGATATTGCTGCTAATCCACCACTATGTGCAGCAAATACATAAAGATGAAAAGGAACGAAGAAGGAAACACGGAAATATCTATGTGGTAGACATGCATGCGTGCAAACTGTTGTGCACTAGATATCTAACACTCTGCTCTTCCATGCCCGTGTGACACCGGACACTCACCGGTGTTGATGCTTGTCCTACGGGTCGTTCTTGGAATTGGAATTTGAACTGGCGATGGAGACGTCGAGCTTCTTGATGTCCGAGCTAGAAGAACGGAAATGGGCGAGGATATTGCTGAATTTGGGACTGCACAGTGTGATGGCGATGGAAACGTCATTAGGGAAGAGGTCTTTGCGCACGAAGGCATGGTACATGGTAGTGGCCAACACACCGGTGATCGTGACAGCGGCAATCCCTGACAACCCAACCGCTAGTGCCCGCATTAGCACATTGTCAACCTCCGAAGCATACAAAACTGTTGCCAAGGCCACGCTCGTGATCGGGAACGTGTAGGCCCACCACGACAATGAGAACCTGAACCCCCGAAAGAGGTTGATGCGCACCACCAACGACATGTAGAGGAAGAGCGAGACGAAATAAAGAAGCTTGGCGCCATCATTGAACTCACCGGAGATGCTCGCCCAGGCCATCGAGGCGACGCTAGGCGCCGCGACAAAGAAGAAAAATACCGGGTGTAGCTCTTTGGGTAGCTGCACGTTGGTGGGAAGCCTTTGGTAGAGGGTGACGAAGAGTACGAGATAGTGCGCTAACCCGACAGCGAAGAAGAAAATGGGCAGCTCTCGGAGGCCCATCCTGGAGCCGAGAAGCGCGCCGACAAAGTTGCCAACAATAGCGAGGTGGTTGGATGGGTTAGCTACCTTGGAGAGTCGGCGCTCGCCGCTGGACATCCACTGGCCATAGATCTTAATGTCGAGGCAGAGGATGGGAGCCATGAGGAGGTACCACACGATGTGGTGGACCTCCCACACCGGGTGTGGCACGCCCTTGACGAGAAAGAGGCCAGCGATCCAAGGCGCAAAGAAGAAGTTGACGCGCACCGGGTGGTGGAACTCCCGGCGAACGGCCTCAAAGTAGAAGATAACCTTGAGAAGGTAGGTGATGGAGACGATGGCGGTGAGGGCGACAGAGGCCCACCAGAGGACGTGGTTGACGACGGGGTGCACGTGGAGGAATGTCGTCGAGGGCTCCGACTCGAGGGTCTTCCACAGCATGGCTTGGGTGCTCATGCCAAGGCACATCCCGAACGCGCTGATGGGGAACCGGAGAAGGAACGGCCATTGCTCATCCTCAGGCAGCACTGCCACCTCCGTCGACTGCATGTCCACATGACTTTGGTTAGAGACTGACAGTGACGCTTGTTATAAGAAGGTGAAAGTTTTGGTCGGTTTGTGTGGTACCTACCCGGAGGGTCTCGAGCTCGGGGCCTTGGAGGGCGGCAAAATAGCGATCGGCTGAGGGGACTATGTTCTCCTTGTCGGTGTCCTCATTGGAGATATTGGGCGTGGCACCATGCTCGATGTCAACTGGCAGCAGGCCATGCTGCAGACCTCGGAGGCTGGAGAGCTGCCGCTCGAGTCGGCCCGAGAAGGTCTTCAAGTGGTCAAACCGACGGTCTAGCTCCCGCGCGCCGTCGCTCCGCAGCAACACTGGTGCCTCGCCGCCGCCAACCAGGGATCGCCATGAGTGGTGCTGAGTCTGCTTCATCAGCCGCGGCTCGGCGGGAATGTGACCTTCGAGCTTTGAATCGCTCGGCAGCACCGGGGCCGCGCCCATTTCGGGGTTGCACGAGCGGATGGACGGCGGCATGCCAAGCTGCGCCTGCGGGAGGTAGAGCCCCGACGGCGAGCCCGGCAAGCACGGCGTCTCAGCGTGAGCAGCCGCGTCCTTGATGGTCAGCCTCCTGGTGCCGCCGACGAGAACGGCGGCCTCCATCAAAGAAGCGGCATGAGCTTGCTCACTAGCGCCAGCGGCCAGCGACGGGACACGAACGAGAAGCGGCTCCGGGTACAGAGCACACCCCGCCTCGCCGTCCAGTACCCCTGCCATCTGGATGCTGGTCTCTCTGGACGCCATGGCAACAACTCTCCCTGTCTCTCGACCGTCGAACGCAAGCTCTCGTGAGCAAAACACAACGCTGGCAGCAGGTGGTAGTTCGTCGTGGATGTATTTGCATCCCGTGGTGGCTGTCTTATATATACACATGGCGAGAGTAGGACAGACAAAGAGGATCAGCAAATCGATCGGTGCAAGTGTCACGCCGGCAATCACATGTACGGGAACACGTACGTACGAAGGTTCCACGTATCACTGCACGTTGCAGGTACACCAAAAGATCACCATATCGTTTCCTTTTTTAAACACATGCTCATACCACAGTGATGATCCGTCACACCTAAAATTTGAAACAGATACGTTGGGGCTGATGTAAACTCCATGCAACAAAAACACGAATACTCCCTCAGTCCCCCGATGCATAAGGCATCTTACGAAAACCAAATAATTTCAAAACACTTAGACGCGACGCATTGATTCTCATCTTGTCTTTTGTTTTTTCACATGAATAAAGGAATCAAGCAATAAGAGACATGGGGGCGTGTATGTTTTTAATAAATTAAGACTACCTAGAACGGCAATGTAGTGGTCAGTTCATTGCATGCAATGATATTAATTAGCTAATAAACATTAATTTCTCTCGTTTTTTCTATCCGCCTTGATCGCGATGCACAACGTAAGATGACTTATACATCGGTACTGAGAGAGTACATGCACCATAAAAGATCTAGTACTTAAATTTTGGATTTTAATTGTCTTGCATAACATAAGTAATATATGTCTATTATTTTAGTGAATTTTGGACGGCTGCATTATACATGCTTTTCCCCCTTCATAAGCTCCGTCACATCAGAAAATAATTCCAGCATTAACCATTGCTCACCCTTATGAAGGCACGCACATTAGAAAATAATTCCAACATTTTTTTCCTGTAACGCGCAATGAGCATCTCTGAGAGAACGAGCTAGCACAATATTTTGAGATTGATGAAATCGCCACAGATGCCTTTGTAATTGACGTGACCATTTCCTTTCACTAAACACGCACTGTCGAAAGGTCTGAAATAAATTCAGGAAAATGTGACCGCTGATGTCAAGTCTAGAACTAGAATCCTGGTGGGCTGGTTTCACCACAAGGAACCTAACCATCTAACTACGCTCAGTTCGTTATATTTGATTATATGACAAACAAATCAACCGCTTCTTTTTCCTTTTGACATTCTCAACATGTAAATGTTCTGCGAATTTGCTAATTCCTAGTCAAGTGAAATTTAATTCTTATCGATACCACAGATCATTGAGATCCGTGCAAATATTTTTAGCTCAAAACAAATTCTAGTTTTCAAACTTATTTTGTACTCCCTATGTTTTAAGGTATTTATAATTTTAAGTTTGTCCTAAGTCACAGCTCTTTCAATTTTCCTAAGCCTATAAAAAATATATCAATGTCTATACACCAAACCAGTTCTATTAAATTCATCACAAAATCTATTAAATTCACCATAAAGTATATTTCTATATTATATATTTTGGCAAAAATGTTACACCTACGTAACTTTTTACGTAAAGCCACATAATTTTTTTCCCGTCAAACTAATCATCCCTCCTGAATTTGGGGTTTAGGGTTAGGAATGGGTCTGAGCCTTTTTTCTTCAAACCAAATCAAGGCACATCAGCCCATACTTAAGTTTCGTAATAGTTGCTATGTACTCTCTCCGTCTGCGAACAAGTGTATATCTAGTTTTTGTCTAAGTCAAAGTTTTAAAATTTTGACCAACTTAATAGAAAAGGATAGTAGCATATGTGATATCAAATTGGTACGTTATGAAACTATATTTCAAGATGAATCTAGTGATACTAATTTAGTGCCATAAATGCTGATACTTTTTTCTATAAAGTTGGTTAAAATTTAAAACTTTAATTTAAGACAAAAGCTAGATGTACATTTATCCATGGATGGAAAAAGTAGATGTAGCAAAGCTCATGTTTTGATGATGGGCAACATGCTGCCGTGCATGAATTCAAAAAGTTAAGCCTGCCTCTGTTGTCGTGAGCCTTGTCGAGTTGACCTAGCGAGCCAGGTAGCTCGTGTATTCCGTCATTAGTCGCAACACATGCCGTGCATGCATGCATGCAAAGGCCGACTTGCTCAGTTGCTCTTGATTCCGGGGTTTCCGACCTGGTGCATTTGTGCCCCGACCACTACATGACATGCATGCAAGGGGCGCCCTTTCGTGCATACGTGGAGCCAGCTTTGGGTGATCGCTTGAACAAGGAAAAGTAGGTGGAAGACTCACTCAACTACTGTCTCAATACGGAAAACACTTGACTTGTCATGTGCCAAAAGTCTTTAAATTTGATCGTTTATTTATTACTCCCTTCGGCCGAAAATACTTGTCGAAAAAATATATGTATTTAAACGTATTTTAGGTACAGCTATTTTTATTTATTTATTTGATAAGCATTAAAACTTTTCATTTTAATTTATCTATTTTTAATGGAATAAATGTATCTAAACGCGGACCCATCTATTTTTATTTATTTCTTTGATAAGTATTTTTGGATGGATGGAATATAGTAGATATTCCTTCCATTTCATAACGTAGCGGGTCTGCGTTTTTCGAAATCCAACAATGCCGATTGCAACGGAGCAGAAATTATATTATTGAATCCGTATTCGAGTGAAGTTTTCAATGGTACAGTTTTTCCTTTCATCGCAATCGTCTATGTTAACTAAATATGCGGTCAAATTTAAAACTCAAAAATCAAAAACGCACTATATTATGAAATAGAGGGAGTAGGTTTTATGATAACTTGGCCGTGAGTTCAGCCACGTGGCATGAGCAGGCAGGCCCGCATAAAAATATAAAACATAATAAAGTAAAATTGGAGGACAAATGATGAAGATACAAAATGATCGAGAGTTCGGAGCACGACCATCCTCGGTAACGGGAGCAAATGTTTTACCTCTGTTATTTTACCTAGGAACTATGTTTTACTACTGCTCATGGCATAGTCAAAGTTGCCCGTCATTTCCCGTACTGATTACACACAACTGATCATCGCGCGTCACTACGCATACTGACTGGTGTTGACATGGAGATACATGTGCAGATCATCGGAGTGCATGCACAGATGTAATGCGTCTAGTACCATCGCGGATCTTCTCAGTAGATCACCGCGAAGTATTTTACTTAGGGTCCAACTGACGTGGACTAATGTACGCGAGCTCTTATTTTATCGGCTCGATCAGTTCGTGTCTTCGTGATGAAGTGCCTTTATAATACTTTTCTTTTGCACTACTCAGGTGCATGCACGCCGATGCATGCTTGCATGTACGGTCCGTACATTCGTTTATCAGCAGTCAACTAGAACTAGTGCGGAGTTTGTGTCCGGGACGGCCATTTTTGGCTCTTGAGTGCCGGAGAAGCCACTATACTGATGATAGATGCTATGGCATAGTCCAGGGAAGGTCAGATATGTTCCCTCCGTTTTAAAATATAAGATGTTTTTGTAAGTTATAATACAAGAAAGGATGACCGGTTTGGCTTTAGAGAGCATATGTTCCTGGATGAACAATAAATTTAAAATAAATTCTCACTCCATCCTATAATATAAGATGTTATTATAAATAATGTACTTATACACTGATTGTAATACCATCTTATATTGTGGAACAGAGTAAATAAATTTTATAAGTTCTGATTTTCGTAGTTGTTAATGTTAGTGTAACAAGCATACTTGAAAATTTTCATGCAAAATGGGATAGAAGTGCTTCGTCGGTGAAAAAACAATATTAAACGAACATTTGGAGGTAACATTTGATGTTCGACTTTTTTTTTGTTTTTTACACAAGTGAAAATGCTTAAGCTTTGTCCCTGAAAAGTTAAGATAGCATTTGCGTGTGACAATGAACACATCTTTTTTTCTCCAAAAAGTTGACAATTTTCAAATACGGGGCAAAAAAATTGAATACATATAAAAATGTGTGTTCAACATTAAACACTTTTTAAATACATGATGAAAAAATTAAATACAATTGAAATTCTTTCATATACGTGATGAACATATTTTATAAATGGCATGGTCATTTCCTTGAATGATGCATACATTTTTTGAAGTTGTGCAAACAATTTAGTTCATTTCATGAACATTTTTTGAAAAAATTGATAAACATGTGTGAGATCTTGTACAAACATATTTTGAGGAATGGGGCAGACCCGTCCATTTCGCAAGAACACGAGCTAAGGACCCTGATAGTACTACTAATGCTCATAATTTCGATTGTCATATTGGTGATTTGGAGGTGCTCGAACGACCTTAAACAAAGGGTACATGTACCCTATCCCGACACGGGTGGGTAGGTAGAAAATACCTAGGAACTCAAGACAACTCTCTCTAAGAAAATCAGCAAAATAGTCTCTTAACTTTGGGAGAAGGGGCGCTCCTAGATGGGTGGTAAGTAGCTGATATTATACATCTCAAACCATAACATCTCGTTATAGAAGGGGGATCCATCAAGCTTGATCAACCATTAACAAAGCAATCCTAATGTTTGAGGTTCTCGCTTTTGGCTTAACAGGTCTCACTTTGGGAGGCCCACATGACAGGCTATTAGGTCAGTCCTGGAGCTTGCTCCTGGTAATTGCCTGCGAGTTCCCAAAAAATTGTGTTAATTGGAATTAGGAACCAATCCCAACATGGAAGTATTTAAAAAATATATACAAACATGAAGTAATTCCGGAGGTTCATGCTAGAATGTCAACTTTACATTTTAAGGAAAAAGGGTACAAAAGCATATTTATATCAATCAAACAGCAAAATGCACGTGAAATAGACCATCGCCCCTACCTTCCAACCAATTGGGAGAGAATCAATTTAATCCATTTTTGCGTTATGTGAAATATTACAAACATTATTTGAATGGTTTGAAGATTTTTCTAAAACTGAACGAACAAATTTGGTGTGTAAAATATTTTGATGGTGATTAACATTTAAATAATTGAGTCAGAACCGTTTTTATAAACTATTTCATTTAATATTTTTGAAAACTGAAATAAATTAAAAATGAAAACAAAAAAAGGGAAGAAAGGAAAGGTACCTGCATATAGCGACCAATAAGAGCAGCATTCTATTGGGTCAACCTACTCGAGTCGCCCTTGAGGTGATGGGACCGTCTCTCTTGCAAATCCTATGTGTCACACATTGTGAAAGAATAACATTGTTTCTAAAAGCCGAGCGAGTAAGTGAGCCAGTCCATTTAGCATTAGGAATAGGATTTCTCGTTTCGTTTGGAACCTTCATGATTCCAGGGTGATATTTTTTTTCACCCTTTCATTTAAATTTCTTCTTTAAAAATGTAAAAAATGTTTTTTTTGCAGTTCATATTTTTTTGAACTTCATTTCAAAAAAGGTTCAAGGATTTTTCACAATTTCATAACATGTTTGCATATTTCAAAAAGTGTTCCTTTTTTTTCAGAAAGAATGTTTAGAATTTAAATACTTGTTTTCTTTTACAAAAAAATAGTCTCATTAATACGAAAAATATCGACGTAGTGACAGGTGGATGCGACTTAGTCCGCTACGGTACCTCGGTCCAGAGCTAAATTGACTATTTCTACCGCTCGCTTCACTGCACTGCTAATGGACTGCCTAGTTTGGGCCGATCTTCCAGTGCTCATTCCTTCATGTTTTTCGTCCATCAGCGTGCAACCTTCAGTCCCACAGCGCGCCCATTTGGACTGGCCCATGTTTGCGGATCTCTGTTTTAAAATTTTGCTTTAAAATTTTGCTTTTTCATTTTTTATCTATTTTAACGAATTTGGGATTTCAAAACATTCTGAAATTTAAAAATAGTACATTTTGAAAACAATATTCGAAAAATCACAAATATGTTAGCGGATTCAAAAAAATATTTGTGATTTCAAAACAAATGTTTGCATATTCAAGATTTTGAAGAAATTTACCCCGATCAACCAATATTTGTTATTATGAAAAAATGGTTGCCAAGTCGAAAATGTTCATAATTTCAAAAAATGTCCGTGTATTCAAAATCTGTTATAAAATTGAACGAATGTTAGAAATTAAGAAGTTGATCATAATTTTTTCACTGTTTAACAAATTCAAAATATGTTCATGAATTTCAAAAAAAATCATGGATTCAAACAATGTTCGCTGATTCAAAAAATGTTCATGTATACGAAACATGTTCATGCATTTAAATCTTCTTCAAAACAAAGGAATGTTCATGAATTACAAAAATTCTCCCCCTATTACCCAGAAAATTTCATCCACGCGAAAAATGGTCGCCGATTCAAAACAAATGATCACGGGTGTAAACCAAATGCTTGCTAATTTCTAAACAATATTCATAAATTTTGAAAATGATCATCATATCAAATGATATACATATTTTTTGAAACTGTCCACAAATTTGTGACAAATGATAGCGAATTTGAAAAAATTCATGCTTTCAACAATGTTCACAAGTTCGAGAATTGTACATGATTTTCAAACAAATTGTTCAAATTGAGAAACTATGTTTGCTAATTTGAAAGATTGCCGCAGAAAAAGGAAAAAAAGGAATAAGAAAATAAAAAAGGAAGAAAAAAACGATGCACTGTTATGATAACAAGTGTAATTGCATTTTAAATATTTGCATACTCTAAAACAGAAGGGGCTAATGTCGATGACGACTAGTTATTAATTATAATATTTTTAAATTTTGTACAAAATATTTGTACCATTAAAAAATTTCACACGTGTAAAGATAAGTGCATCTGACAAGATGTTTGTACCATTGAAAAAATATTCAGAGGTTTCAAAAAAATTCTTGCAATATAAAACAAATCATGAAATCATCAAACAACTCGTGAAAATTTTGAAAAAATGATCATAGCATATAAAAATCTATTAAAAATGTTTACCGTGCATTCGAATAATGTTTTTGTAAATTCGAAATATGTTTAAAGTGTATCCGAAATGTTTAACATGAATTCAAAAAACATTCAATGTTTGCTTGAAAAATGTCATCATTCTTTAAAAATGGAAAAAGATCAAAAATAAAAATAAAACATCCTAAAAATCTAATAAGCCGTTAGAGAAAACACATATCTACTAGTTAAAAAGTATCGTTCTTTTTCTTGATAGGCATAGTGCTTAATCAAATTTTACATAAGTTTCTCCCTCCCTCTCTTCTATTTTGATTTGTTCCTCCTATCTCCGTTCTTTCACCGATTTTTCTTAGCAGTCGTCTTAAGTTTTTTTTCAAAGAAATTGCAATCGTCTTAATTGTCCCATCTTTTATTGACTTACCAAATATAAGTCAACAATTCTTATGAAATAAAAGGGTTACCATATAAAATCCTCGTTTAGTTAGGTAATCACGGGCAGGATTTGATAAAAAATATGTCACAATCACATTAATATGGTGATATAAATCACGTGCTAGTGTACTCAATGTTTATATTTTGTTACAATGCACGAACAAATATCTTTTAAAAATAAAATAAATGGATGAAAGTTTCTAAAACCACGTGAAAGGTTCCTAAAGTCGCACCAAATAGCTACACCACCTCATGAACTAATGGGCTACGGCCCCGCATTTGATCGTCAGAGAGGAATATGTCTGCCACGGAGTGGGCGTACCATTTGTGGATTCTTATGCCCTTATTGGAAAAGTGCTAGACGTGTTGGCCATTGTACACGAGTGCAGTGAGCCTGGTCTTTTAGTTGCTGACATGAGCTTCAGATTGTGTAGCTCAGTGGAAATAGTAAAGGGCTCCTTTGATCCAACCGAATTTCGTAGCATTTTTTGAGGATTAGAATCTTTGGAAAATTATCATGCATGGTTTTTTTTATTAATAGGGTTGGATCTTATAGGGTTTTCCTGATTTTATTTGGTTATGCATAGGGCGATTTTATTTGGTTCTAGGTAAGGAAGGTAAGGGATTTCATTTATTTATTTAAGATTTCCATATGATTTGATTTGACCGAGTTAATGTAGGATGTGATTTTTTGGAAAAATACCAAATTTATTTAGATTATTCTAAATTACTCTACTTACATTGGTTTATATTTTGTGCAGCATCCGCTGTGATTGCCAAAAAAATCAACAGAAAACTAAAGGTGGGGACAAGGCGTGGGGAGAAAGAATCTAGGGCGGATGTGAGGTGAACCTACCAAGTCCCCTTTAATACTAGATATGTCATTGTGTATGAAACCAGATTTTAGTTGTCGTTTGAATCATTATTTATCTAGTTACAAAAGGAATATTATTTTACTTGGTAATTGAAAGAAACATTGGGAAATTGTAAACAGATTGAATAAAAATAGCAAAATCAAAATGAGGCTCACATTAGGGCCTCTCAAACCAAAGGAATTTCAAAACAAGGGAATATAAGAAAAAATAGGATGGAAGCGGCATGTATACGTCTTATGTGATGCGAGAGAGTGTTTGATGTCACAAAAAAAGAAATTGTAAAGATTTGTTTAAGTCGACATTTGTGTTTTCTATGAAATATAGTACAAATGATAGCTTGAATCAAATCTTACCAAAACCTCAACTAGATCAAAACTTTTCTTGTCTTCCCCTATCCATACTCATGGTGGGTGTATGGTATATGTAGGACAATATTCATGGGAAGGAAATTTATACCTTTCACAACCAACAAGCGATGCATTTAAGCCCTAAAGAACTAGCTTCCTGGTGGACATACTCACTCGATCACCAGCTTTCAAAGGATTTCTCCACTTGAGGATAATAGGGATTGAACCACTAAATATAGATGCCCTCGTTGCAAATAAATTATGATTGCTTAAACAAATATTATGTCACTTGGACGATTATCTAGTAGAAGAAGGAAAAGGTGCATATCCGAGCATGTCAGTACAACGTTATCACTCACACAAACGTGCACCTTCCTGTACGCAACATGGAAAATAAGAAGAGGAAAATAAGATAATGATCACAAGTGTTTGAGTCTTTGTGAGTAACATCACAGTTCTGCTACATTTACGGGATGATTCCTACGGGAGGGAGCTAATGGGCTGACATGGGCCAGTTAAAATCAAAGGAGGGAGGAGAGAGAGATTTTGGTGGTGGGGAGGAGGACACGCCCCTCCATAAATCAATCGATACACATTTTTTCATAAGTGTAGCATTTTTGCTCTCGTAGCCATAAGTGGTACAAAGCAAACGACATAAGTATATTTTTTGGACTAAATAATTATCCATGTGTTGTAATGGGGTATAAATATTTTAGTACTTTTCGTGATCTACTTGTCATATTAATGTGAATCTTGTCATAAATGTTTACCAAATCCCGCCTGTGATTTATCCACCTAAATAAATTTAAATATTTTAGTTCGTAAGAACTTATTGTCTAGCCGATAAAAACATAAATTTAGTTGCTAAGCAAATAAAATTTATGATAATTAAGGTGTTTTTCAGGTGAAATCTGTGGAAAAAAGAAACAGAAATAGGAGGGAAACAAGATCAAAAGGGAGAGAGGGAGGCGGGGCGTATGTAAGGTTGGACAAAGGACAAGACGGGCGACAGAATATTAAGTTCTTTTTATGTACGAGAGAAGAGATATTTAGTAATCACTTATTTGATAAGAACTTATTGCCTTAAAAACATAATTTTACCTGGTAAGCCGATAAATGAGTGAAAATTCGGGCAGTTGTCAAGGAAAAACTATGAAAATAACCAGAGAAGCAGGGAAACAGATTCAAAATGAGCAAAGGACAGGGGAAGACACATAAGATTGGAGTAATGACGACAATAGAAGAGAAGATGAATTCTTCTGCTAGAGGAGTTTCCTTTAGTATTGTTGAACAAATATATGCTCTCTTGCTTATAAAGTAGGCAACTATAGTAAGACATGTTTTAATACCTGTCAATGTGCGGTCGGTTCTAATGGCATATAGATCTTCCTGCTGCAACAACTCAATCTCAAACAAGCGAGACCGAGACAACAAAATTTGTTGTCATTGTTGTGACTACCGTACATATGCAGAGTAAAATAAGCTTTAATTCGTGCAATGTCAAAATATTTACTTGGGTTGCTATAAAACAAGGACACCAATTTACATCAGACCGCTCCTCCAGGCAGAGAGGCGTGAATGAACGTTTCCGTTCGTTCGAAAACCCATTCCCAGCGGACATTCTAGAATTACCATGCAACAGCAGATAAAATTGACATGTTGTTGTGAAGGATTTGACATGCTTGAAAGTAAAAATTGACATGTTGTTGTAAAGGATTTGTCATGCTTGAAAGTAAAAATTGACATGCTGTTGTGAAGGATTTGACATGCTTGAAAGTAAAAATTGACATGTTGTTGTAAAGGATTTGTCATGCTTGAAAGTAAAAATTGTCATGTTGAAAATTGACATGATGGCTACAGAGGATTATCATGCTGCTGAAAGTTGTCATGCTTTAAAAACTGAATTTGTCATCCCAAATGTGTTAGCTTGAATTGCCATCCTGAGCAAACCTTTCTTGTCACCTCGTTGTTCGGTCAAAGGGATATGAGAGAGTGAACGCTTTAGGATTCGTACACAGACCCAAAGTGACCGAGGGCGTTCTCACAAATTCGTGCATGGGATCCGACGTGCTTGAGAGGGTTCGCACGAATTACTTAAAAATCTCATGTCAGTTCAAACATCGTCCCACTATCAGCTCTACAACAATTTCAATCTGGTGATGGCTACTCATGTGTTCTAGACCTGGTTTATTCCTCCCCTCAGAGGTACACAAAGTTTGTAAAGTCGTACACTCAAGAATAAGATTTCCGAGAAAGAAACATCGCTACTTTGTTTGGAAACGAAACATCGTCTCTGTTTTCCTCTGTCTTGTCCTCTGCTTGTCCACTATTGTTATCTCGTTCGCATCGCAAAAAGGTTGATGCGACAACCGTTGAAAATAGCATAGGAGATATGCCGTTGAAGATGCTCCTAGCAACCGCGTACGAATCTATAGATGCTCTGTTTTGCCTGCATAAAAAATACGTGATCTAAAAGATATTTCCGGGATTCGTTCTTCAGTTGAAGGAGTCTGCGTTGATTTACTGCCGAATGCGAGTCTGATGGCAACACGCAACAAGCAGATCTTTGCTCATCACCGAGATCTCGGCGGAGATCAATTTGATGAAAGCTATCGAGACAAAGCGGAAAGAAAACCCAAAATATTTGCTCTCATTATTGCGGCGACCGTGGCGTGGAGTACAGGCATGCGGATGCGGAGCAAGCTGCGAGCTACTAGATCGTGCTTAGGAGGTGGCCTCCTCGGTCTTGGCTGAGCCGCCGAAGAAGTCGCTGAGGGTGGGCAGCTTGAACTCGCCGGCGGTCTCGAGCGGGATGGTGAAGTTGCCGATGATG
The DNA here is from genome assembly GCA_022496015.1 of Hordeum marinum. NCBI lineage: Eukaryota > Viridiplantae > Streptophyta > Magnoliopsida > Poales > Poaceae > Hordeum > Hordeum marinum. The sequence goes on from CM039672.1 coordinate 480,413,559, forward strand.
GGGAGGTCGATGGTGAGCTTGACGAGGAGCTCGTAGTCGATGTCCCAGTCCCTGCCCAGGTCCTTCATGAGCGAGATGAGGAAGTCGTAGGGCACCTTGGCCGGCACCTCCAGCTTGGTCACCTCGCCGCTGTCCTCGATCCAGCCCGGGTCCGGGATCGTGCCGCTCGCCACCTCTCTGTTTTTTTACACAGGATCACGCCGTCAGATCCATGGATGGATCGATCATCGATCATCTCATCGTGCAGATGAGAAGAAGAAGAAGAAGAAGAAGAAGAAGAAGGTACGAGGGAGAGAACTTACTTGCCGCCGCACTTGAGGTTGAAGGCGATGTCGCAGATGGGGATGCGGTGGGAGTAGGGGTTGGTGACGTTGACGTGGCTGTGCACGGTGATGGCCTCGCGGGTCATGCCCTTGAAGGTCACCTTGTCCAGCGACGCCTCTGGCTTGGGCATGTGCGCGATCTTGTCCGCCACGAACCCCTTGGCCTTGTCCATCAGGCTGGCCATGGCCGGCTCCCCCTAAGCCTAAGCTTCTTCTTCCCCTCCCTCCTCTGGACTCTTCCTCTTCTTCCTAGCCCGATCGCTCTGCTTCTGGTTTCGATCTGCAAGGGAAATACCGCGGTGCGCTGGTTGTTTATAGGTGGATGATGGAGGAGGAGCGGAGCGCGGTGCCGACCACGGACGGCGCGCGGCGTGGGCACCACGTGCAGAGGCGCGTAGAATCCGAGTGGGAATTTTAAGGCTTTTGCTACGTGCAACTTGGCGATATTTCGCGACGACGACGCGTGGTTGAAGTTTCTGGGTTTGGGTTTGTGCGTGGATCTGAGCTGCGGCGAGGGGAATTTGATAACGGGAAAGGGAAAGGCACGAAGCTTCGGCTGGGTGTGCATGCGCGACCCCACGCGGCGCGAATACCCGGATGGACGGTGCTGAGTCGGCATCTCCTTTCGTCCTTTTCTCTCGGTTGCACTGCACCGATGGCATCTCCAGGGCAACTCCAAATCTCAAATCGTCCGGCCGCGTCTTCCTTTAAGCATAAGCGAACACAAACGAGTCGGCCCAACATGCGAAGCAAACGAATAAATATTCGTTTTTGTTCATTTTCAATTTATTTTCAGTCCAAGTTTTGATCCAGTTTGCAGTCAAACGGACACGCGCCGATGGGCACGACGTGTGCCCTTGTCCTTTCATGGCCCGTCCGTTGGGGACACATCTGTCCCTTTTTCTATTCCCCCGCCCCTAACTCCGGCGGTACACCCCGCCCCACTCCCCTCTCATCCCTTCCCGTTTCCGTCGTCATTTATCTCGGTCGTGTAGCTACCGAGCATGACCACGTGCTCGGCCACGTTTTCTCCACGCCACGAGCTGTCCAACCCCCGGCCCGCCTGAGCGCAACCGATGGTCGGGTTTGGAGCGGATCTCGTCGGATTTGAGCGCGGCAGGCCACTGGAGGCCGCGTCGTGCCATGGACGGTCCAAGTAACGGTCCGCACAGCCCCCGCAACGCCCCCAGGAGCATGCGGGTACTGACTCCACCTCTAGCCCCTCAGATCTACCTCATCGCCGGTTCGGCGACAAATACACCAACGACCGTCGTCCAGGCTCGGTGTTGGCCTAAATGCTCGTCGGCGCACCGATGTCGCTCATAAAGTGTGACGACTGTCCACTCGAGGTCTTATGTCGTGTGTCTAACACGCCGAAACATCCCGGATGGTTGTTTTTCAAGTGCAAAAATAATGGGGAATGTGCTAGTTGCTTCGGTTGTGTTTTCGGATTCGGCTTGCTTTTATTACAATCAAATATTCATTGTGTAGGTTGGATGTAACTTTTGATTTAGGAAAGAAGAATATATCAATCTAGCTCTGATAGCATCCAATTTAATAGATGTTCATGCACTTCTTACTAGAGTAGATGTTAGAGATGAGACTATATGTGCTGAATCAACGTCTAATTTAATTAGATTTTAAAATTTTATAAAAAGGATAAAAAATAAAATTTCATTTTTTGTGTAGATTTTTGAAAAATCACATTTTCAAATTTCCTTTGCAAATTAAAAAATTCATGAGAATTTCACTTTTTGTTTACATTTTCAGAAAATGTTCATAATTCAAAAGTTTATTAAAATATTCAAAAAATTGTTCATGTTTTCAAATTTTGTTCACCGTTGCCAAAAAAGTCTCAAGGTCACCTTGTTTGAGCACATACACCACCATCAAACAACAGCAAATACATGTACTCAACATGCCTACAATCAGCATGTATCGGAGCAGAACAACCATGTTGGGGTGAAAATGCTACCCAAGCATGAGGTAGACCTCCCCTACACATTTCATCGCTATGCATCGAGCGATGACCTAAATAGGAGCTCCCATGGCGACTCCGCATTTCATATTTAGTGCTTATAGCGGCAAAAAAAGTGCATATGGTATAGGGCGCACACTCTTCTCCGGCGCACAGTTTAGTAGTGGGTCGGGCAGTACAAGGAGCATATAGTTGAATTTTTTCCAGCTGCTTTTGTAAAGTTTCTAGGTTGCCTAAAAAGCGTTAAGTTTCTAGAATGTTCCAGTCACGGTTTTTTATTTCATATTTTTCTTCTTGTTCTTCGCATTTTTCTATTTGTTTTATCTTTTATTTTTCATTTTAAAGTAATTAACTTTTTTGAAAATCAGGAACAATTTTAAGTTTGTGAATTCTTTTCAAATTTCCTAAACTTTGTTGAAAATGCATGTTTTTTTCAAATCCTCGAATACTTTTTTCAAATCCATGTTTTTTTAAGAAAATGTGATTTTTCATGAACTATTTTGAGATTTCATGAACTATTTTGGAAGGATTCAAGATTTTAGGTGTACGAATGAACATCAAGCTAAGGTCAATAGTTAGTCCCTACCCGCTATGTAGATCTAGCTGTTTCCTCGCAGGGGACTCTGGGGGCCCGAGGTTAAGTGACCAGGGACCCAAACTACCCAGAGCACCATCACACCAGTCACTCCGGCTTGTCCAGAGGGTTGTAGCCAAGGCCGGAGCTAGCCCAACACCAATCCTTGGGGCGCCATCGTGTAGTGTTGCTACAGTACTCAACTGTAGCCACTGTAGTAGGAAGGATCCCTGTGCCACCACCCCGTCATGGGACCTAGAGGCATGGGTCCTGTCTCTGCCACTGGTTGCAACCCTACACTGAAAAAGATTTGGTGTTGTGGGGAGGCTTAATGTGTATGGTAGGCAGGATCCCCGACTTCCATAAACATGACCCTTCTTTAATAGTGTGGTTATCCTATGACTCTAATAAAACCTGAAAAACCTTTGAGTCTTCAAAAACCGACATCTTCCCCCTTTGTGAAATAGGGAGTCAACCAAAAACGTAGACAATCACCAGCGACTAGTGTACTAATATAAACTAAATAACTGGTATTATCCCTCACTAACCTTATAGTTATCATACCAAAATATCATTAGGGATATAATGCACTTTCAGTTTTTTAGAGGACCGGCAGATGATGACAGGTTTGCCATGCGATCGATGCTTCCATGTCTTGTTGGTGCCCCATTTTGGGTAGTTGAGGCATCGAGGTGGAGCATGGTGGCAATGCTTCGTTGAGACATCGCATTACGAAGATGATGTGTGGCAATTTCCCGATGATAATCGCGACTTTCATGAGATGGTGACATCTTGTGGTGTATTGTCTGGGTGCCCATATTTATCACTGAAATACACTGGAAGCAAAAGCATGGGATTGCCAGATCGTATCCAAGTTGGAATGTTGGTGGTGTCATCTTCTCTCCCCTAGGACCAATGGCTCTGCTTTGGGTGTATAGTTATCTGGTTGTTGTGTGTATGGTTTTCAGATCGCATGGATATCAATATAACTATTAATTATTTTCGATGGAGGCAACTTCTCGAGGAGGATAAATGTTGTTTTTTCATTTTCTTTTCGCTCGTCTAGTCATAGTGTTGGTATACTATAATTTTTCTTTTTTGTCGGTTTGATCCTTTATGTGTGCATTGGTGGTGGATGTCTGCTATTTAGAGGCGTGGTGTATGCTTATTGTGTTTGTATCCCCTTGATGTTTCATTATGAATTAATAAAAAATATGCTTTTTAAATAAACAATGTAATTAAGAATAGGGTTTTTATCATTTATGCCATTGGTTGTGTCTTACTACTCAGTTTTGCCACTAGGAATTTCACTTGCTCAAAAATGCCATCACTTTGTTAGGCGCATACTCAAAATTCCATTTGACACCATTACTGTGAGCTCAAATCTTGTTTGACATGTTATAATGATCAAAATACATGTATACCAACTTGTCAGCTCTCCCTCTATCTCACTATAATAAAGTGTGGTCCCACTTGATCTCAGCAACGTTCTTATTTTCCTCTAAAATTATTCACTTGATTACTCCTCACAAGTGGGGTTCACACTTATCATTGTGAGATAGAGAAAGGTGACATATGGGATAGGGGTATTTTCATCATATAACATGGTCAACGAGTTTGACCTAACAATAACAATGTCTAATGGCATATTTGAGCAAACATCTAACGAATGATGGAATTTTTGAGATATCTAATGGCATTTTTTATCAAGCATCTCACATAATGATGGCATTTTTGAGTAGTTGTAACTTATAATGGCAAAAATGAGTAGTGGGACATAACTGGTGTCATAAATGATAAAAACCCAAGAATAAAGAAAACGTATGTTCATTGTTCCTCGAAAGATCCGTATTTTTGCATGACGGGCTGCCACCATTAGTTTGGTTGTCCAAGTAAATATAGTGAATCATCACCAAGATATTCTCAGTACATGCTCTATATGTTGAGTGGAGGACAAGAATACATTTCATGCGCTTGTCACGTGCCCAAAGGCATTTGCGATGCGTATGACCATGAGGAACATTTGGGATTTACCTACAGAGGAGGTGTTCAGATATACTGGGACTGAGTGTTTTCTTGTTCTACTAAATCAATTGGGACCTTCTACGCGGGTCAAAATTATATTCATTTTTTGGGAGAGCCTGGTAATTGAGAAATGATTTGATATTTGGTAAGGGAAAGGAATCAGTCACAACCTCGGCTAATTTTTTGGATAATTATTGATCGTCCTTTGTTGCATGTCATTCGTTGCCAATGGAGGACCCGAAGAATAAAGGAAAAAATATGATGAGTGAAATGAGAAGTGTTCCTAATTCTTCAGAAGCTCAGTTGATTTGGAAGCTACCACCTTCAGGTTACATCAAGATTAATGTCGACACAAGCTTCGTGGAGAGCATTAAGGTGACAAGTGTGGGTGTGGTGGCTAGGGATTCTTCTGGGAAAGTCAGGATCTCCTAGTGGTACTACATAAGGAGTTGTAATAGCGTGGAGGAGGCAGAAATCCTGGCCTGCATTGTTGGTCTCTATATAGGTATAACGTTACATTCTCCTATAATTTTAAAGACTTATTATGCTTGTGTTGTTGTGACTCTTGCAAATGAAGTTGTTGATATATCATCTCTGCACGATGTGGAGAAGGAAGTTTCAAGTATTTTTAAGCTAATTAAAAGGTTCATAATTTCTAAAATTAGGTGTTCGGCCAATGTGGTGGCCCTTTTAATAGCTAACTTTAGTTTTGATAATAGAGCGGATGGGATTCTTGTTAATGATATACCACCATGTGTGGTGAATTCAGTAACGAATGATTATAACATCTCTTTGGGTTAATTAATATATGAGGCGGGGTTCAAAAAAAAAGAAATTATGCCTATCTACACGCTCACGACTAAGGTTAATTTCTCCGCGGTCGCTATGTCTTGCTTATTGCTAGACATAGCTTTGCCTCGCCTCTCGAGCCAAGGGTGTGCTCGTCTTAGTGCACCACCCATTAAAGCAGTTTTGTGAAGGTTCTATATAGACTAGTATTGGTCGGTTTTAAAACGTTCCTTGTGTTTTTCTTTTCCTTTTTCTCTTTTTTTGTTTTTCTTTATCGCATTTTTTCTTTTTCTTTTTTTCTTATATTTTTCAGTCAATATTTTTTTAAATACTTCTCCACATTTCATGATACTCATTGAATTGTTTTTTAATACACGATCAACATTTTTTAATACATCTTTGAACATTTTAAAATATGTGAAGGTTTGTATTTTATTATGGTGAAGGTTTGTATTTTATGGTGAATTTTTCTATTTTTGAAATATGTGAATATTATGGTGAAGGTTTCTATTTTATTTTTTAAATTACGAGGAAATCTTTTTACATTGTTTAAACTTTGTTTTCTAGAAATGTCAATAGCATTTTATTGAAACACATGAACGTTGTTCACGAGGATTTTTTTTTTAATGAATAACAGTTGTTACAAGTTGTCCAAATACTATTTTACAATACAGGAACATTCTTTTAATTTACAATGAAGGCTATTTAAATCTGGATTAAAATATTTTGTAAAATAAATGAATTTAGAATATATCAATTATATAAACAAAAAGTAAAATAAGAAATACATGAAGGAAGCAACAACTCCTGACTAGGCCGAGTGGCTGACCCACTATAGCATCTCCCCCTTGAAGTGACGCACCGCTTGGTCTCGCTATGAGTGAGACAGAGTCCTGCCCTAATTACTCTGTCTATCATAGCCACACTACAAAATCTATTTACCACTTAATACGAGCTATAGGCCTATTATTTTATTATGTCGGCTTTTGTTTTAGCACGGGTTTCTTCGAGAGCGGTTTAATATTAGTTTTTTTTGGGTATGTTGTACATTTATGTTTAGTGATGTGGACTCGCGAGTCGTTCGTCGTTTCGATTTTTCACTGTAATAGCAGTAGCAACAAGATCTTTAGATCTACCAACATGGCAAGAACGTAAGATCAACAAAAATGATGTCGAGTAGATGAAAGCACGGCAGCAACAAAATCTTCACGGATGAGCAACGAAGACGGTATTTGGTGTTTCCGACAAGAAACGTTTTCTAACTTTTTATTCAACTCAACTCAAACAAAGCTGCCTCTGTTACAGAGGCAGTAGCCTATATTTATGACGTGCGCGCAGGCATAGGTTCTTAACCGACTCGATCACAACCAATCTGAAACGGATTCTCTGTTGAGTATATAGGCAATTTTTCGATCAAATTAATCCACGAAATAATAACTAGCATGGCATTGACATAAGCGTAAACATACTGATATTCAAGCATGCAAACACGTACTACGCTAACAGTAGATGTATCTACGCATAACGCTAGTAGTGCTACAATTAACATAAACAGGAGCGGGATAAACGTGTTATACCCTCCAATAGGCCAGTTGGCCGTAGCAGCAGCATTAGCGGCAGCGGCATCCTCGGCCGCCTTCTTGTCGGCTTCGAGCTTCTCAACAGCAGCACGGTTGACGTCGGTTGGGGACGACATGACGAAGACGACGGAGGCAATACAGACGTAGATGAAGTAGACGAACGGAAGCGAGCAGTCGCGTAGTCGCTCCCCAAAAACCTAATCGCCCCTCTCCCCGTACAGGACCCGGAGAGGCGTGGTTTCGGAGGCCTGCTCTCCCGTCGACCGTGTACGCGGTGAACGGGACGGAGTCGCCGGCGGCAGCAGCAGCAAAAGGAACGACGTGGGCGGAGCGCGTGGAGGCAGATGTGATCTGGGTTAGCCGAAGCCCTGCTTATGTAGGCGGCGTCCGAGTGGAGAGACGTGGGCTGAACCCACATCCGAGTCGGTAGCCCACGATCCAACGTCTCAGATCGTGGCGTTACGTATTCTCCGTTCCCGACCGGCAAAAATAAGCGCGTAGGTATGAGCTCGACTCGGCTCATTCCCGCAACCCGCGGCGCGGCGAGTCGTGACGAGGCGGGCGGTGGAGGAGGAGTGCGCAAGGGTCTCTTCTCTTTTCATGCTCCAATGGCATGTAGAAGAGAGACCCTTATAAAGAGGTTTAACTCCCTCTCCACTAGCAAGGTGGGACTAAACTTTCCACACCCCATGTCATGCCACCTACATGGGCCCTTAGAGATTTTTTTGAAATTGTCTTATGGGCCTAAAGCCCATCTCAGATTTCAACAATCCCCCACCAGATCTCAAGGGCCCATTTTGTCCTCTGTTCCAATTACTGTTTTGATATACCAGTATTTCAGTGAAGACCTGTTAAGGTTGAGCTTCACCTAGAACAAGTAGCTACACTCCTTCACAACTGAACAATGGACTATGCCTTGAATTGTCAGTAATGGCGTCAAGAAGTTTCACCACAAGTCCTACTAGTACTAGGCTGCCGAAGGTTGACCCCTCGGATGGAGCATATTAGTCACACTCCTGGCCTATTCGTGAGCTTACTAGAGATCATCCCAACCTCATAGACCGTGACCAGCAGTCGGGCTCATATAGGTGTGTTCCTCCAAAGATCGCTCTGTAGGACAGCATCTTGCTTACATGTAAGCTTAAGAACACATTAAGACAATAGTCATCCTACCATACAGTATCCGAGAGTACTGCATCTCCAACGGAGTGGGTTAGTAAAGTTACTCTCCTCAGTTCACCACTGGCTTGTTTTCCCAGGTCCTACTTCACGGGATCTCCAATCACATAGGTTGGTTACTACCATGGCAACTCATGTGGGTCTCATACCCATCTCCCTCAATGCATTATCTATCACCACACGTGATAGCCCTTTAGTAAAGGGATCTGCCAGATTCTTGGCCGTTTGGATGTAATCCAACGCTATCATTCCGGAGCTTCTTATGTTGGGGAACGTTGCATGGGAAACAAAAAATTTCCTACGCACACGCAAGATCTATCCATGGTGATGACCATCTACGAGAGGGAGAGTGGATCTACGTACCCTTGTAGATTGCTAAGCGGGAAGCGTTAAGAAACACGGTTGGTGTAGTTGAACGTCTTCGCGATCCAAATCGCCGAGCGTCCCGTGATCTCATCACGATCCGTCCCGCGATCTCATCATGATCCGTCCCGCGATCCAATCACGAATCGTGTCGCGATCTTTCTCATGGTCCTTCCCATCTAGCGCCGAACGCACGGCACCTCCATGTTCAGCACACATACAGCTCGATGACGATCTCCGCCTTCTTGATCTAGCAAGAGGGAGCGGAGACATAGACGAGTTCTCCGGCAGCGTGATGGTGCTACGGCGATGGTGGTGGAGTAATATCAGCAGGGCTTCGCCTAAGGACAATTGAAATCGATCTAGAGGAGAAACTACGGACTAGAGGGTAGGGTTGCACGTGGCTGAAAATTTATATGCCAAAACCCTAAAACCTCTAGTATATATAGGAGGAGAGGAGGAGGAGGCTTGGCGCAAGGGCCAGCCCCTCTTTGGTTCGGCCTAAGTGGAGAGGAGGAGTCCTCCTCCTCCACTCCTAGTAGGATTAGGACTCCTTCCTTATTTTCACCTTTTTGCCTTTTTCCACCTTTTCTCACTTTGGAATTTCTTCCTAGCCGCATGAGCCTTGTGTGGGAATTTGGCCAGCCCACTAAGGGCTGGAATTTTTCCTCCAACAGCCCCTGTAGCCTCTTGGGTCGAAATACCCCTCCCGATGGTCCCCCGGTACACTACCGGCACTTCCGATACACTACCGATAAGCCCGAAACTTTTCCGGCAACCAAAACAAGACTTCCTATATATCAATCTTTACCTCCGGACCATTCTGGAGCTCCTCGTGATGTCCTGGATCTCATATGGGACTCCGAACAACCTTCGGTCACCACCATACATAACTCTATACTACCGAAATGTCACTGAACCTTAAGTGTGCAGACTCTGCGGGTTCGAGAACTATGTAGACATGACCGAGACACCTCTACGGTCAATAATCAATAGCGCGAACTGGATGCCCATATTGATTCCTACATATTCTATGAAGATCTTTATCGGTCATACCTCTATGTCAAGGATTCAGTTAATCCCGTATGATATTCCCTTTGTTCTTCGGTATGTTACTTGCCCGAGATTCGATCGTCGGTATCTCCATACCTAGGTCAACCTCGTTACCGACAAGTCTCTTTACTCATTTCCATAATACAAGATCTCGTGGCTAACACTTAGTCACATTGCTTGCAAGGCTTATTGTGATGTTGTATTACCGAGTGGGCACTGAGATACCTCTCCGTCACACGGAGTAACAAATCCCAGTCTTGATCCATGCCAACCCAATAGACACCCTCGGAGATACCTGTAGAGCACCTTTATAGTCACCCAGTTACGTTGCGACATTTGATACACACAAGGTAGTCCTCCGGTGTCATTGATTTGCATGATCTCATGGTCATAGGAACAGATACTTGACATGCAGAAAACAGTAGCAATAAACTGACATGATCATATGCTATGTTTGTAGCTTGGGTCTTGTCCATCACATCATTCTCCTAATGATGTGATCCCATTATCAAATGACATCTCATGTCCATGACTAGGAAACCATAGCCATCTTTGATCAAAAAGCTAGTTTATTAGAGGCATACTAGGGACATGGTGTTGTCTATATATCCACACATGTATCTAAGTTTCCGATCAATACAATTATAGCATGGATAATAAACGATTATCATGAACAAGGAAATATGATAATAACCAATTTATTATTGCATCTAGGGCATATTTCCAATAGTCTCCCACTTGCACTAGAGTCAATAATCTAGTTCACATCACCATGTGATTCGCATTCTTATGAATCTAACACCCAATGAGTTCTGGGGCTCGATCATGCTTTGCATGAGAGAGAGGTCTTTTTAGTCAACGGGTCTGCGAAATTAAGATCCGTGTGTACTTTGCAAATCTCTATGTCTTACTGTAGACACTGCTACCACACCCCACTTGGAGCTATTCCAAATGGCTGCTCCACTATACGTATCCGGATTGCTACTAAGAGTCATCCGGATTGGTGTTAAAACTTGCATCGACATAACTCTTTACGACGAACTCTTTATCACCTCCATAATCGAGAAACATTTCCTTAGTCTTTAGTCACTAAGGATAATCTTGACCGCTGTCCAGTGATCCACTCCTGGATCACTCTTGTACCCCTTGATGGACTCATGGCAAGGCACACACAAGTGCGGTACACAGCATGGCATACTACGTAGAGCCTATGGCTAAAGCATAGGGGACGACCTTCGTCCTTTCTCTTTCTTCTGCCGTGGTCGAGCTTTGAGTCTTAGTCAACTTCACACCTTACAAATCAGGCAAGAATTCTTTCTCTGACTGATCCATTTTGAACTCTTTCAAAATTTTGTCAAGATATGTACTCATTGAAAGTCTCATCAGGCATCTTGATCTATCTCTATAGATCTTGATGCCCAACAATTAAGTAGCTTTATCCAGGTCTTCCTTTGAAAAACTCTTTTCAAACAACCCTTTATGCTTTCTAGAAATTTTACATCATTTCCGAGCAACAATATGTCAACCACATATGCTTATCAGAAACTCTATAGTGCTCCCACTCACTTTATTGTAAATACAAGTTTCTCATAAACTTTGCATAGACTCAAAAACTTTGATCATCTCATCAAAGCGTATATTCCAACTCCGAGAAGCTTGCTTCACTCCATAGAAGGATCACTGGAGCTTGCACACCTTTTAGCATCCTTAGGACTGACAAAACCTTCCGGTTGTATCTCATACAACCTTTCCTCAAAGAAGGAAACGATGTTTTGACATCCATCTGCCAGATTTCATATTTGAAAAACACAGGAACTGCTAACATAATTCCAACAGACTTTAGCATCGCTACGAGTGAGAAAGTCTCATTGCAGTCAACATCTTGAACTTGTGAGAAACTTCTTTGCGACAAGTCGAGCTTTATAAATGGTGACATTTACCATCAGCGTCTGTCTTCATCTTAAAGGTCCATTTGTACTCAACGACCTGCCACTCAACGGGCAAGTCTACCAAAGTCCATACTTGGTTTTCATACATGGATCCTTTCTCGGATTTTATGGCTCCTAGACATTTGTCGGAATCCGGTCCCATCATCGCTTCTCCATAGCTCGTAGGTTCATCGTTGTTCAACAATATGACCTCTAAGACAGGGTTGTCGTACCACTCGGGAGCAGTACACGTCCTTGTCGATCTACGAGGTTCGATAGTGACTTGATCCAAAGCTTCATGATCATCATCATTAACTTCCTCTTCAACTGACGTATGCTCCACAGAAACATCTTTCTGTGTTGCACTACTCTATGGCTGAAACAAAGGTTCAACAACCTCATCAAGTTCTATCTTCCTCCCACTCAATTCTTTCGAGAGAAACTCTTTCTCGAGAAAGGACCCGTTTTAGCAACAAACACTTTGTGCTCGGATCTGAGATAGAAGGTATACCCAATTGTTCTTAGGGTATTCCATGAAGATGCATTTGTCCGCTTTGGGTTCGAGCTCATTAGGTGAAAACCCTTTTTACATAAGCGTCGCAGCCCCAAACATTAAGAAACGACAGCTTAGGTTTCTATCAAACCATAATTCATACGGTGTCATGTCAACGAATTTAGATGGTGCCCTATTTAAAGTGAATGTAGTTGTCTCTAATGCATAACCCCAAAATGACAGTGGCAAAACGATAAGAGACATCATAGCACGCACCATATCCAATAGAGCATGACTATGACGTTTGGACACACCATCACACTATGGTGTTCCAGGTGGCGTGAGTTGTGAAACAACTTTCACATTGTCTAAAGTTGTATGCCAAACTCGTAACTCAGATATTCACCTCCACGATCATATCAAGGACATGTTATCTTCTCGTCACGGTGATCTCAAACTTCACTCTGAATTTGTTTGAACTTTTCAAACGTTTCAGAGTTGTGTTTTATTAAGTAAATATACTCATATATATATATATATATATACTCAAATCATCAGTGAAGGTAAGAAAATAATGATATCCACTACATGCTACAACACTCATTGGATCTCATACATCAACATGTATTATTTCCAATAAGTTACTTGCCCTGCTCTATCATATTGTCAACAGGGTTTTAGTCATCTTGCCTACAAGGCATGGTCCGCATGTCTCAACCGATTCGAAATCGAATGAGTCCAAAGATCCACCAGCGTGGAGTTTCTTCATGCGTTTTAGACCAATATGACATTTAGCCGCAGTGCCAAAAGTATGTGGTACTATCATTATTAACTTTGTATCTTTTGGCATCTATGTTATGAACATGTGTATTACTATGATCAAGATTCAACAAACCATTCTCATTGGGTGCATGACCATTGAAGGCATTATTCATGTAAACAGAATAACCATTATTCTCCAACTTAAATGAATAACCGTATTGCAATAAACACGATCTAATCATGTTTATGCTCGACGCAAACACCAAATAACATTTATTTAGGTTCGTCACTAATCCCGAAGGTAGAGAGAGCGTGCGATGTTGATAACATCAACCTTGGAGACATTTCCAACACACATCGTCACCTCACCCTTAGCTAGTCTCCGTTTATTCCGTAGCTTTTATTTCGAGTTAGTAACATTTAGCAATCTAACTGGTATCCAATACCTAGGTGCTACTAGGAGTACTAGCAAGGTACACATCAATAACATGTATATCAAATATACTTATGTCGATGTTGCCAACCTTCTTATCTACCAAGTATCTAGGGTTGTTCCACTTCAGCGACCGTTCTCCTCATAATAGAAGCACTTAGTCTCGGGTTTGGGTTCAACATTGGGTTTCTGTTGGAAATATGCCCTAGAGGCAATAAATAAAGTGTTTATTATTGTATTTCCTTGTTCATGATAATCGTTTATTATCCATGCTATAATTGTATTAATTGGACACATGGATACATGTGTGGATACATAGACAAACACAGTGTCCCTAGTATGCCTCTAGTGAACTAGCTCGTTGATTGAAAGATGGTTAAGGTTTCCTAGCCATGGACATGAGATGTCATTTGATAACGGGATCACATCATTAGGAGAATGATGTGATGGACAAGACCCAAACTACAAACGTAGCTTATGATCGTGTCAGTTTATTGCTAATGTTTTCTGCATGTCAAGTATATGTTCCTATGACCATGAGATCATGCAACTCACAGATATCGGAGGAGTACCTTGTGTGTATCAAACGTCGCAACGTAACTGGGTGACTATAAAGGTGCTCTACAGGTGTCTCCGAGGGTGTCTGTTGAGTTGGCATGGATCAAGACTGGGATTTGTTACTCCGTGTGACGGGGAGGTATCTCAGGGCCCACTCGGTAATACAACATCACAATAAGCCTTGCAAGCAATGTGACTAAGTGTTGGTCACGGGATCTTGTATTACGGAATGAGTAAAGAGACTTGCCAGTAACGAGGTTGAACTAGGTATGGAGATACCGACGATCGAATCTCGGGCAAGTAGCATACCGAAGAACAAAGGGAACATCATACGGGATTAACTGAATCCTTGACATAGATGTTCGACCGATAAAGATCGTCGTAGAATATGTAGGAACCAATGTGGATATCTAGGTCCCGCCATTGGTTATTGACCGTAGAGGTGTCTTGGTCATGTCTACATAGTTCTCAAACCCGCAGGGTCTGCACACTTAAGGTTTGGTGACGTTTCGATAGTATAGAGTTATGTTTGGTGGTGACCGAAGTTTGTTCGGAGTCCCGGATGAGATCCTGGACATCACGAGGAGCTCAGGAATGGTCCGGAGGTAAAGATTCATATATAGGAAGTCCTGTTTTGGTCACCGGAAAAGTTCCGGGCTTATCGGTAGTGTACCGGGAGTGCCGGTAGTGTACCGGGAGACCTCTGAGAGGGGTATTTCGACCCAAGAGGCTTCATGGGCTGTGGGAGGGTGAATATCAGCCCTTAGTGGGCTGGTGGAAACTCCCACACAAGGCCCATGTGGCTGGATAAGAGAACCCAAAAGGAAAAAGGTGGAAAAAGGCAAAAAGGAAAAAAAGAATGAATCCTAATCCTACTAGGAGTGGAGGAGGTGGACTCCTCCTCTCCTAGTTCGGCCGAAGACTAGAAGGCTTGGAGGCCAATCTTCTCCTCTCCTCCTCTCCTCCTATATATACTGGTGGTATTGAGGGTTTTTGCACAAGGTTTTCAGCCACGTGCTACCCGTTCCTCCAGTGCATAGTTTCTCCTCTAGATCGGTTTTCTGCAGTGCTTAGGCGAAGCCCTACCGGAATTGCTCTACCACCATCGCCGGAGCACTATCAGGCTGCCGGAGAACTCTTCTTCCTCTCCACTCCTTCTTGCTGGATCAAGACAGTGGAGATCGTCATCAAGCGGTACGTGTGCTAAACGCGGAGGTGCCGTCCGTTCGGTGCTAGATCAGAAGGATCATGATCAAGTTCGTGAGACGGATCGTGATCAAGTTCGTGGGACGGATCATGATCGGATCGCGGGACGGATCGTGATTGGATCGCAGGATGGATCATGATTGGATCGCGGGACGCACGGCGATTTGGATCGCGAAGACGTTCGACTACACCAACCGCGTTTCTTAACCCTTCCCGCTTAGCGATCTACAAGGGTATGTAGATCCGCTCTCCCTCTCATAGATGCTCATCACCATGGATAGATCTTCGTGTGCGTAGGAAATTTTTTGTTTCCCATGCAACGTTCCCCAACAGTGGCATCATGAGTTAGGTCCATGCGTAGATGAGATCTCGAGTAGAACACAAATGGTTTGTGGGCATTGATGCTTAGATTTCTTCCTCCCTTGGTCGGATTTTGGTTCAGCGGTATTGTGAGATGAAGCGGCCCGGACCAACATTACTCGTATGCTTACGAGAGACCGGTTCCCTCAATGCAACTTGTTGCCAAGATGGCTTGCGGGTGGTAGTTTCTCTCACTTTAGTTGGATCGGATTCGACAAAGGCGGTCCTTGAGAAGGTTGAAAAGCAAATTATGTATCACCGTTGTGGTTTATGCGTAGGTGAGAATCGTTCTTATTAGAAACCCGTAGCAGCCACGTAAAACATGCAACAACAATTAGAGGACGTCTAACTTGTTTTTGCAGGGTATGTTGTGATGTGATATGGCCAATTACATGATGTGATATATGTGATGTATGAGATGATCATGTGATGTTTAGAATTTCACGACTTGTATGTCGATGAGTACGGTAACCGGCAGGAGCCATAGGGTTGTATTTAATTATTGTATGACCTGCGTGTCAATCATTAAGTGCTATGTAATGCTTTACTTTATCGCTAAACGGTAGCAATAGTAGTAGAATCATGCAGGGCGTGACAACCTCGTTGGCGACACGTTGATGGAGATCAAGATGATGGAGATCATGGTGTCGTGCCGGTGACGATGAAGATCATGTCGGTGCTTTCAAGATGGAGATCTAAAGCACAAGTTCATGGCCATATCATGTCACTTATGAATTGCATGTGATGTTAATCCTTTTATGCACCTTGTTATGCTTAGTACGACGGTAGCATTATAAGGTGATCCCTCACTTAAATATCAAGATAAAATTGTGTTCTCTCTGAGTGTGCACCGTTGCGAAAGTTCGTCGTGTTGAGACACCACGTGATGATCGGGTGTGATAGACTCTACGTTCACATACAACGGGTGCAAGCTAGTGTTGCACGCGTAGAACACTCAGGTTAAAGTTGACGAGCCTAGCATGTACAAACTGTTGGAAATATGCCCTAGAGGCAATAATAAAATGGTTATTATTGTATTTCCTAGTTCATGATAATTGTCTATTGTTCATGCTATAATTGTGTTAACCGGAAACCGTAATACATGTGTGAATACATAGACCACAACGTGTCCCTAGTGAGCCTCTAGTTGGCTAGCTCGTTGATCAATAGATGGTCTCGGTTTCATGACCATGGACATTGGATGTCGTTGATAACGGGATCACATCATTAGGAGAATGATGTGATGGACAAGACCCAATCCTAAGCATAGCACAAAGATCGTGTAGTTCGTTTGCTAAAGCTTTTCAATGTCAAGTGTCATTTCCTTAGACCATGAGATTGTGTAACTCCCGGATACCGTAGGAATACTTTGGGTGTGTCAAACGTCACAACGTAACTGGGTGGCTATAAAGGTACGCTACGGGTATCTCCGAAAGTGTCTGTTGGGTTGACACGAATCGAGACTGGGATTTGTCACTCCGTGTGACGGAGAGGTATCTCTGGGCCCACTCGGTAAGACATCATCATTATGAGCTCAATGTGACTAAGGAGTTAGTCACGGGATGATGTATTACGGAACGAGTAAAGAGACTTGCCGGTAACGAGATTGAACAAGGTATGGGGATACCGACGATCGAATCTCGGGCAAGTACCATACCGATAGACAAAGGGAATTGTATACGGGATTGATTGAATCCCTGACATCGTGGTTCATCCGATGAGATCATCGTGGAGTACGTGGGAGCCAACATGGGTATCCAGATCCCTCTGTTGGTTATTGGCCGGAGAGGTGTCTCGGTCATGTCTACGTGTCTCCCGAACCCGTAGGGTCTACACACTTAAGGTTCGATGACGCTAGGGTTATAGGGAAATAGTGTACGTGGTTACCGAAGGTTGTTCGGAGTCCCGGATGAGATCCCGGACGTCACGAGGAGTCCCGGAATGGTCCGGAGACGAAGATTGATATATAGGAAGTGAGGATTTGGTTACCGGAAGTGTTCCGGGTGTCACCGGTAGTGTACCGGGACCACCGGAAGGGTTCCGGGGGTCCACCTAGTGGGCCCACCTGCCCCGGAAGGTTCCGTGGGCTAAGAGTGGGAGGGAGCCAGCCCCTAGGTGGGCTGGTGCGCCTCCCACCCCAGCCCAAGGCGTGGCAAAGGTGGAAGGGGGCAAACCCTAGGCTTAGATGGGCCTTAAGGCCCACCCTAGGGCGCCCCACCTCTCCCTTGCCCTAGCCGCCGGCCAGATGGCATCTGGTGGCTGCCGCCACCCCTAGGGTGGAACCCTAGGGCGCAGCCACCCCTCCTCCCTCTCTCCTATATATAGTGGAGGTATTTGGGGCTGCACAAGACACGGTTCTCCCTCTCTCTCTGGTGCAGCCCTACCTCCTCCTCCCCTCGTTCTCCGTAGCGCTTAGCGAAGCTCTGTCGGAGTACCACGCAGCTCCACCGCCACCACGCCGTCGTGCTGCCGGAGCTCTCCCTCAACCTCTCCTCCCTCCTTGCTGGATCAAGGCGTAGGAGACGTCACCGGGCTGCACGTGTGTTGAACGCGGAGGTGCCGTCCGTTCGGCACTTGATCGGATCTACCGCGATCTGAATCGCTGCGAGTACGACTCCATCAACCGCGTTCTAGCAACGCTTCCGCTTAGCGATCTTCAAAGGTATGAAGATGCAATCTCTCCCCTCTCGTTGCTGGTTTCTCCATAGATAGATCTTGGTGACACGTAGGAAAATTTTGATTTACTACTACGTTCCCCAACACAAACATCATGAGCTAGGTCTATGCGTAGAATCTATGCACGAGTAGAACACAAAGCAGTTGTGGGCGTCGATTTTGTTAATATGCTTGCCGTTACTAGTATTATCGATTTGACGGTATTGTGGGATGAAGCGGCCCGGACCAACCTTACACGTACGCTTACGTGAGACCGGTTCCACCGCCTGACATGCACCAGTTGCATAAGGTGGCTAGCGGGTGTCTGTCTCTCCCACCTTAGTCGGATTGGATTCGATGAAAAGGGTCCTTATGAAGGGTAAATAGCAATTGGCATATCACGTTGTGGTTTTGGCGTAGGTAAGAAACGTTCTTGCTAGAAACCTATAGCAACCACGTAAAAACTTGCAACTACAAATTAGAGGACGTCTAACTTGTTTTTGCAGCATATGCCTTGTGATGTGATATGGCCAGAAGGATGTGATGTGATGCATTGTGATGTATGAGATTGATCATGTTCTTGTAATAGGGTTCACGACTTGCATGTCGATGACTATGACAACCGGCAGGAGCCATAGGAGTTGTCTTACATTATTGTATGACCTGCGTGTCAATCATAAACGCCATGTAATTACTTTACTTTATTGCTAAGCGTTAGCCATAGTAGTAGAAGTAATAGTTGGCGAGACAACTTCATGAAGACACAATGATGGAGATCATGATGATGGAGATCATGGTGTCGTGCCGGTGACAATGATGATCATCGTGCCCCGAAGATGGAGATCATAGGAGCAAGATGATATTGGCCATATCATGTCACTATATTGATTGCATGTGATGTTTATCATGTTTACATCTTATTTGCTTAAAACGACGGTAGTAAATAAGATGATCTCTCAATAAAATTTCAAGAGAAGTGTTCACCCTAACTGTGCACCGTTGCTAAGGATCGTTGTTCCGAAGCACCACGTGATGATCGGGTGTGATAGGTTCTAACGTTCGCATACAACGGGTGTAAGCCAGATTTACACACGCGAAACACTTAGGTTGACTTGACGAGCCTAGCATGTACAGACATGGCCTCGGAACACGGAAGACCGAAAGGTCGAACATGAGTCGTATAGAAGATACGATCAACATGGAGATGTTCACCATGGTTGACTAGTCCGTCTCACGTGATGATCGGACACGGGCTAGTTGACATGGATCATGTGTCACTTAGATGACTAGAGAGATGTCTATCTGAGTGGGAGTTCATTGAATAATTTGATTATGTGAACTCGATTATCATGAACTTAGTCTAAAAATGCCATTAATATCTATATTGTAGATCCAATGGCCAACGCAAATGTCAACCTCAATTTCAACGCGTTCCTAGAGAAAACCAAGCTGAAAGATGATGGAAGCAACTATACGGACTGGGTCCGTGGCTTGACGATCATCCTCATAGCTTCCAAGAGATTGTATGTCCTTGATGCACCGCTAGGTGACCCACCCATTCTCCCAGCGGACCAAGACGTTACGAACGCTTGGCAGTCGCGCTGCGATGATTACTCCCTTGTTCAGTGCGGCATGCTTTACAGTTTAGAATCGGGGCTCCAAAAGCGTTTTGAGCAACACGGAGCATATGAGATGTTCCAAGAGCTGAAACTGGTTTTCCAAGCTCATGCCCGAGTCGAGAGATATGACATCTCTGACAAGTTCTTCAGCTGTAAGATGGAGGAGAACAGTTCTGTTAGTGAGCACATCCTCAAGATGTCTGGGCTTCACAACCGCTTGACTCAGCTGGGAGTTAATCTCCCGGATGACTCAGTCATTGACAGAATCCTCCAGTCGCTTCCACCTAGCTACAAAAGCTTTGTGATGAACTACAACATGCAGGGGATGGAGAAGTCCATTCCTGAGTTGTACTCGATGCTGAAATCAGCAGAGGTCGAGATCAGAAAGGAGCATCAAGTGTTGATGGTAAACAAGACCACTAGTTTCAAGAAAGGCAAGGGTAAGAAGAACTTCAAGAAGGACGGCAAAGCTGTTGCCGCGCCCGGTAAGCAAGTTGCCGGGAAGAAGAAGAACAAGAATGGACCCAAGCCTGAGACTGAGTGTTTCTATTGTAAGGGTACCGGTCACTGGAAGCGGAACTGCCCCAAGTATTTAGCGGATAAGAAGGACGGCAACGTTAAAGGTATATGTGATATACTTGTTATTGATGTGTACTTGACCAGCGCTTGTAGTAGCTCCTGGGTATTTGATACCGGTGCAGTTGCTCACATTTGTAACTCCAAGCAGGAGCTGCGGAATAAGCGGAGGCTGGCCAAGGATGAGGTGACGATGTGCGTCGGGAATGGTTCCAAGGTCGATGTGATCGCCGTCGGCACGCTACCTCTACATCTACCTTCGGGATTAGTTTTAAACCTTAATAATTGTTATTTAGTACCAGCTTTGAGCATGAACATTGTATCTGGATCTCGCTTGATGCGAGATGGCTACTCATTTAAATCCGAGAATAATGGTTGTTCTGTTTATATGAGAGAAATGTTTTATGCTCATGCCCCGCTGGTCAATGGTTTATTTTTGATGAATCTCGAACGTGATGTTACACATATCCATAGTGTGAGTACCAAAAAGTGTAAAGTTGATAAAGATAGTCCCACTTACATGTGGCATTGCCGTCTGGGCCATATTGGTGTCAAACGCATGAAGAAGCTCCATGCTGATGGACTTTTGGAGTCACTTGATTTCGAATCATTTGACACATGCGAACCATGCCTCTTGGGCAAGATGACCAAGACTCCATTCTCCGGAACAATGGAGCGAGCAACTGACTTGTTGGAGATAATACATACCGATGTATGCGGTCCAATGAGTGTCGAGGCTCGCGGTGGCTACCGTTATGTTCTCACCCTCACTGATGACTTGAGCAGATATGGGTATGTCTACTTAATGAAACACAAGTCTGAAACCTTTGAAAGGTTCAAGGAATTTCAGAGTGAGGTCGAAAATCAACGTGACAGGAAAATAAAATGCCTACGATCTGATCGTGGCGGAGAATATTTAAGTCACGAGTTTGACACACACCTTAGGAAATGTGGAATTGTTTCACAGCTCACACCGCCAGGCACACCTCAGCGAAATGGTGTGTCTGAACGTCGTAATCGCACTCTATTGGATATGGTGCGATCTATGATGTCTCTTACCGACTTACCGCTATCATTTTGGGGATATGCATTAGAGACTGCCGCGTTCACTTTAAATAGGGCACCGTCTAAATCCGTTGAGACGACACCGTATGAATTATGGTTTGGAAAGAAACCTAAGCTGTCGTTTCTAAAAGTTTGGGGTTGTGATGCTTATGTGAAGAAACTTCAACCTGAGAAGCTCGAACCCAAAGAGGAAAAGTGCGTCTTCATAGGATATCCCAAAGAGACTATTGGGTATACCTTCTACCTACGATCCGAAGGCAAAGTCTTTGTTGCCAAGAATGGATCCTTTCTCGAGAAAGAGTTTCTCTCGAAAGAAGTAAGTGGGAGGAAAATGGAACTTGATGAGGTAATTGTACCTTCACTCGAACCGGAGAGTAGCGCAGCACAGGAAGTTGTTTCTGTGGAGCCTACACCGGCTAGAGAGGAAGTTAATGATGATGATCATGAAACATCAGATCAAGTTGCTACTCGAAGGTCCACTAGGACACGTTCCGCACCAGAGTGGTACGGTAATCCTGTCCTAGAGATCATGTTGTTGGACAACGGTGAACCTTCGAACTATGAAGAAGCGATGGCGGGCCCGAATTCCGACAAATGGCTTGAGGCCATGAAATCCGAGATAGGATCCATGTATGAGAACAAAGTATGGACTTTGGTGGACTTGCCTGATGATAAGCGAGCCATTGAAAATAAATGGATCTTTAAGAAGAAGACTGACGCAGACGGTAATGTGACCGCCTATAAAGCTCGGCTTGTCGCTAAGGGTTATCGACAAGTTCAAGGAGTTGACTACGATGAGACATTCTCACCCGTAGCGATGGTAAAGTCTGTCCGAATCATGTTAGCAGTTGCCACATTTTATGATTATGAGATCTGGCAAATGGACGTCAAAACGGCATTCCTTAATGGCTTCCTCAAGGAAGAACTGTATATGATGCAGCCGGAAGGTTTTGTCGATCCTAAAGATGCTAACAAGGTATGCAAGCTCCAGCGCTCCATCTATGGGCTGGTGCAAGCATCTCGGAGTTGGAACATTCGCTTTAATGAGGTGATTAAAGCGTTTGGGTTTGTACAGGTTTATGGAGAACCCTGTATTTACAAGAAAGTGAGTGGGAGCTCTATAGCGTTCCTTATACTGTATGTGGATGACATGCTGATAATGGGAAATAATATAGAACTCTTGGAAAGTATAAAGGCCTACTTGAATAAGTGTTTTTCAATGAAGGACCTTGGAGAAGCTGCTTACATATTAGGTATTAAGATCTATAGAGATAGATCGAAACGCCTCATTGGTCTTTCACAAAGCACATACCTTGAAAAGATATTGAAGAAGTTCAATATGGATCAGTCCAAGAAGGGGTTCTTGCCTGTGTTGCAAGGTGTGAGATTGAGTACGACTCAATGCCCGACCACGGCAAAGGATAGAGAAGAGATGAGTGTCATCCCCTATGCTTCAGCCATAGGCTCTATCATGTATGCCATGCTGTGTACCAGGCCTGATGTGAACCTTGCCATAAGTTTGGTAGGGAGGTACCAAAGTGATCCCGGAGCGGAACACTGGACAGCGGTCAAGAATATCCTGAAGTACCTGAAAAGGACAAAGGACATGTTTCTCGTTTATGGAGGTGCCGAAGAGCTTGTCGTAAAGGGTTACGTCGATGCTAGCTTCGACACAGATCCGGACGACTCCAAGTCGCAAACCGGATACGTGTATATTTTGAATGGAGGGGCAGTGAGCTGGAGCAGCAGCAAGCAAAGCGTCGTGGCAGCATCTACATGTGAAGCGGAGTACATAGCTGCTTCGGAAGCAGCAAAGGAGGGAGTCTGGATGAAGGAGTTCATCACCGACCTAGGAGTGATTCCGAATGCGTCGGGCCCGATGACTCTACTCTGTGACAACACTGGAGCTATTGCCCTTGCGAAGGAGCCCAGGTTTCACAAGAAGACAAGACACATCAAGCGCCACTTCAACTCCATCCGAGATTACATTCAGGAGGGAGACATAGATATTTGTAAAGTGCATACGGATCTGAATGTCGCAGATCCGTTGACTAAACCTCTCTCACGAGCAAAACATGATCAGCACCAGAATGCTATGGGTGTTCGATTCATCACAATGTAACTAGATTATTGACTCTAGTGCAAGTGGGAGACTGTTGGAAATATGCCCTAGAGGCAATAATAAAATGGTTATTATTGTATTTCCTAGTTCATGATAATTGTCTATTGTTCATGCTATAATTGTGTTAACCGGAAACCATAATACATGTGTGAATACATAGACCACAACGTGTCCCTAGTGAGCCTCTAGTTGGCTAGCTCGTTGATCAATAGATGGTCTCGGTTTCATGACCATGGACATTGGATGTCGTTGATAACGGGATCACATCATTAGGAGAATGATGTGATGGACAAGACCCAATCCTAAGCATAGCACAAAGATCGTGTAGTTCGTTTGCTAAAGCTTTTCAATGTCAAGTGTCATTTCCTTAGACCATGAGATTGTGTAACTCCCGGATACCGTAGGAATACTTTGGGTGTGTCAAACGTCACAACGTAACTGGGTGGCTATAAAGGTACGCTACGGGTATCTCCGAAAGTGTCTGTTGGGTTGACACGAATCGAGACTGGGATTTGTCACTCCGTGTGACGGAGAGGTATCTCTGGGCCCACTCGGTAAGACATCATCATTATGAGCTCAATGTGACTAAGGAGTTAGTCACGGGATGATGTATTACGGAACGAGTAAAGAGACTTGCCGGTAACGAGATTGAACAAGGTATGGGGATACCGACGATCGAATCTCGGGCAAGTACCATACCGATAGACAAAGGGAATTGTATACGGGATTGATTGAATCCCTGACATCGTGGTTCATCCGATGAGATCATCGTGGAGTACGTGGGAGCCAACATGGGTATCCAGATCCCGCTGTTGGTTATTGGCCGGAGAGGTGTCTCGGTCATGTCTACGTGTCTCCCGAACCCGTAGGGTTTACACACTTAAGGTTCGATGACGCTAGGGTTATAGGGAAATAGTGTACGTGGTTACCGAAGGTTGTTCGGAGTCCCGGATGAGATCCCGGACGTCACGAGGAGTCCCGGAATGGTCCGGAGACGAAGATTGATATATAGGAAGTGAGGATTTGGTTACCGGAAGTGTTCCGGGTGTCACCGGTAGTGTACCGGGACCACCGGAAGGGTTCCGGGGGTCCACCTAGTGGGCCCACCTGCCCCGGAAGGTTCCGTGGGCTAAGAGTGGGAGGGAGCCAGCCCCTAGGTGGGCTGGTGCGCCTCCCACCCCAGCCCAAGGTGTGGCAAAGGTGGAAGGGGGCAAACCCTAGGCTTAGATGGGCCTTAAGGCCCACCCTAGGGCGCCCCACCTCTCCCTTGCCCTAGCCGCCGGCCAGATGGCATCTGGTGGCTGCCGCCACCCCTAGGGTGGAACCCTAGGGCGCAGCCACCCCTCCTCCCTCTCTCCTATATATAGTGGAGGTATTTGGGGCTGCACAAGACACGGTTCTCCCTCTCTCTCTGGTGCAGCCCTACCTCCTCCTCCCCTCGTTCTCCGTAGCGCTTAGCGAAGCTCTGTCGGAGTACCACGCAGCTCCACCGCCACCACGCCGTCGTGCTGCCGGAGCTCTCCCTCAACCTCTCCTCCCTCCTTGCTGGATCAAGGCGTAGGAGACGTCACCGGGCTGCACGTGTGTTGAACGCGGAGGTGCCGTCCGTTCGGCACTTGATCGGATCTACCGCGATCTGAATCGCTGCGAGTACGACTCCATCAACCGCGTTCTAGCAACGCTTCCGCTTAGCGATCTTCAAAGGTATGAAGATGCAATCTCTCCCCTCTCGTTGCTGGTTTCTCCATAGATAGATCTTGGTGACACGTAGGAAAATTTTGATTTACTACTACGTTCCCCAACACAAACATGGCCTCGGAACACAAGAGACCGAAAGTTCGAACATGAGTCATATAGTAGATATGATCAACATAATGATGTTTACCATTGAAGCTACCTCAACTCACGTGATGATCGGACTTGAGTTGGTGGATTTGGATCATGTGACACTCAGATGACCTGAGGGATGTCAATTTGAGTGGGAGCTTTAGTAATTTGATTAACTAAACTCATTATCTTGAACAATAGTCTAAGTGAACTTTGCATATTTATGTTGTAGATCAATGGCTCGCGCAGTAGCACCCCTGAATTTTAATGCGTTCCTAGAGAAAGCTAAAATGAAAGATGATGGAAGTAACTTTGTTGACTGGGCCCGTAATCTGAGGATTATCCTCATGGCTTCCTAGAAATCATATGTCCTTGATGCACCGCTTGGTGACCAACCAGAAGACATGACCTCCGAAGACGTTAAGAACACTTGGGAGGCACGTACTGGAGATTACTCAATAGTTCAGTGTGCAATATTTTATGGCTTAGAACCGGGACTTCAAAGACATTTTGAACTTCATGGAGCATATGAGATGTTCCAGGAGTTGAAGTTTATCTTTCAGAAGAATGCCCGGATCGAGAGGTATGAAACCTCCGATAAGTTCTATGCTTGTAAGATGGAGGAGAACGGGTCTATCAGTGAACATATACTCAGATTGTCTGGGTATTCAACTCGTCTAGCGGAGTTGGGAATTGCCCTTCCGCCAGAGGCGATCACTGACAGAGTTCTTCAATCACTGCCACCTAGTTACAAGAGCTTTGTGATGAACTATAACATGCACGGGATGAACAAGTCAGTTGCCGAGCTGTTTGCGATGCTAAAAGTCGCTGAGTCTGAAATCCAGAAAGAACATCAAGTGTTGATGGTCAATAAAACCACTAGTTTCAAGAAAAATGGCAAAGTCAAGGGCAAGAGCAAGAAGGGTAAAACCAAGAAGGATGGCAAAGGAGTTGCTACTCCTGCAAAGAAGCCCAAGCATGGACCCAAGCCAGAAACTGAGTGCTTTCATTGCAAAGGAACTGGTCACTGGAAGCGGAACTGCCCCAAGTACCTGGCTGACAAGAAGGCGGCCAACGACAAACAAGGTATATATGATATACATGTTATTGATGTGTACCTTACTAGCTCTCGTAATAGTGCCTGGGTATTTGATACCAGTTCGGTTGCTCACATTTGCAACTCAAAGCAGGAACTACAGAATAAACCAAGGCTGGCAAAGGATGAAGTGACGATGCGCGTGGGAAATGGTTCCAAGGTTGATGTGATCGCCGTCGGCACGCTCTCTCTTCGATTACCATCGGGATTAGTGATGAACCTGAATAATTGTTATTTAGTGCCTGCGTTAAGCATGAACATTATATCTGGATCTTGTTTATTGCGAGACGGTTACTCATTTAAATCAGAGAATAAAGGTTGTTCTATTTATATGAGTAATATCTTTTATGGTCATGCACCCAATGTTAGGGGTTTATTCATATTGAATCTTGATAGTGATGACACACATGTTCATAACATTGATGCCAAAAGATGTAGAATTGATAATGATAGTACCACTTTCTTGTGGCACTGCCGTTTAGGTCATATTGGTGTAAAACGCATGAGGAAGCTCCATGCTGATGGACTTTTAGAGTCACTTGATTTTGAATCACTTGACACATGTGAACCATGCCTCATGGGCATGATGACTAAAACGCCGTTCTCTGGAACAATGGAACGGGCGAGTGACTTATTGGAAATCATACACACCGATGTGTGCGGTCCAATGAATGTTACAGTGCATGGTGGATATCGTTATTTTCTCACCTTCACTGATGACTTAAGTAGATATGGGTATATTTACTTAATGAAACATAAGTCCGAAACATTTGAAAAGTTTAAGCAATTTTAGAGTGAAGTTGAGAATCATCGTAACAAGAAGATTAAGTTCCTGCGATCTGATCGAGGAGGTGAATATCTGAGTTATGAGTTTGGCAGTCACTTAAGACAGTGTGGAATTGTTTCACAGTTGACACCGCCCGGAACACCACAGCGTAATGGTGTGTCCGAACGTCATAATCGAACCTTTTTAGATATGGTGCGTTCTATGATGTCTCTTGCTGAGTTGCCACTATCGTTTTGGGGTTATGCATTAGAGAAAACTGCATTCACTTTAAATAGGGCACCATCAAAATCCGTTGAGACAACGCCATATGAACTGTGGTTTGGCAAGAAGCCAAAGTTGTCGTTTCTTAAAGTTTGGGGATGTGATGCTTATGTCAAAAAGCTTCAGCCTAAAAAGCTGGAACCCAAAGCGGAGAAATGCGTCTTCATAGGATACCGAAAGAGACAGTCGGGTATACCTTCTATCTCAGATCCGAAGGCAAAGTGTTTGTCGCTAAAAACGGAACATTTCTTGAGAAAGAGTTTCTCACGAAAGAATTGAGTGGGAGGAAAATAGAGCTTGATGAGGTTATTGAACCTTTACTTCAACCAGAAAGTAGCGCAGCGCAGAAAGATCTTTCTGTGGAACCTACGACGGTAGAAGAGGAAGTTAATGATGATGATCATGAAGCTTCAGATCAAGCAGCTATTGAACCTCGTAGGTCGACAAGGTTGCGTACTACCCCTGAGTGGCACGACAACCCTGTCTTGGAGGTCATGTTGTTGGACAACAATGAACCTACGAGCTATGGAGGAGCAGTGATGGGCCCGGATTCCGAGAAATGGTTAGAGGCCATGAAATCCGAGATGGGATCCATGTATGAAAACAAAGTATGGACTTTGGAAGTATTACCTGAAGGGCGAAAGGCCATTCAGAACAAATGGATCTTTAAGAAGAAAATAGACGCGGACGGTAATGTCACCGTCTATAAAGCTCGACTTGTGGCAAAGGGTTTTTCACAAGTTCAAGGAGTTAACTACGATGAGACTTTCTCACCCGTAGCAATGCTTAAGTCTGTCAGAATCATGTTAGCAATAGCTGCCTATTTCGACTATGAAATTTGGCAGATGGATGTAAAAACAGCGTTCCTCAACGGTTTCCTTGAGGAAGAGTTGTATATGATGCAACCCGAAGGTTTTGTCGATCCAGAGAATGCTGACAAAGTTTGCAAACTCCAGCGATCCATTTATGGACTGGTGCAAGCATCTCGGAGTTGGAATAAGCGCTTTGATGAGGTGATCAAAGCGTTTGAGTTTATACAAGTTTACGGAGAAGCTTGTATTTACAAGAAAGTGAGTGGGAGCTCTATAGTGTTTCTAGTATTATATTTGGATGACATATTGCTGATTGGAAACAATATAGAAATGCTGGAAAGTGTGAAGGAATATTTGAACAAGAGTTTTTCAATGAAGGACCTAGGAGAAGCTGCTTTCATATTAGGCATTAAGATCTATAGAGATAGATCGAGACGCTTAATAGCACTTTCACAGAGCACATACCTTGATAAAGTTTTGAAGAAGTTCAAAATGGAACAGTCCAAGAAGGGGTTCTTGCCTGTATTACAAGGTGTGAAGTTGAGTAAGACTCAATGCCCAGTAATTGTAGAAGATAGAGAAAAGATGAGTGTCATCCCCTATGCTTCAGCCATAGGCTCTATCATGTATGAAATGCTGTGCACAAGACCCGATGTCAGCCTTGCCATAAGTATGGCCAGAAGGTTTCAAAGTGATCCTGGAATGGAGCACTGGCAAGCGATCAAGAATATCCTTAAGTACCTGAAAAGGACTAAGGAAATGTTTCTCGTTTATGGAGGTGATGAAGAGCTCGTCGTAAAGGGTTACGTCGATGCAAGCTTTGACACTGATCCGGACGACTCTAAGTCGCAAACCGGATACGTATTTATTCTTAACGGGGGAGCGGTAAGCTGGTGCAGTTCCAAGCAAAGCGTGGTAGCTGATTCTACGTGCGAAGCGGAATACATCGCAGCCTCGGAGGCGGCAAAGGAAGGTGTCTGGATGAAGCAATTCATGACAGATCTTGGAGTAGTGCCAGTGCATTGAATCCAATGAACCTGTTCTGTGACAACACTGGTGCCATTGCTCTGGCCAAGGAACCAAGGTTTCACAAGAGGACCAGACACATAGAGTGACGCTTCAACTCCATCCTTGATTACATCTTGGAGAAAGACATAAATATTTGCAAAGTGCACATGGATCTGAATGTTGCAGACCCATTGACTAAACGTGTTCCAAGGGCTAAACATGATCAACACCAGAACTGCATGGGTGTTCGATTCATTACAATGTAAATCACATAGTGATGTGAACTTGATTATTGACTCTAGTGCAAGTGGGAGACTGTTGAAAATATGCACTAGAGGCAATAAATAAAGTGTTTATTATTGTATTTCCTTGTTCATGATAATCGTTTATTATCCATGCTATAATTGTATTAATTGGAAACATGGATACATGTGTGGATACATAGACAAACACAGTGTCCTTAGTATGCCTCTAGTGAACTAGCTCGTTGATTGAAAGATGGTTAAGGTTTCCTAGCCATGGACATGAGATGTCATTTGATAACGGGATCACATCATTAGGAGAATGATGTGATGGACAAGACCCAAACTACAAACGTAGCTTATGATCGTGTCAGTTTATTGCTACTGTTTTCTGCATGTCAAGTATATGTTCCTATGACCATGAGATCAAGAAACTCACAGATATCGGAGGAGTACCTTGTGTGTATCAAACGTCGCAACGTAACTGGGTGACTATAAAGGTGCTCTACAGGTGTCTCCGAGGGTGTCTGTTGAGTTGGCATGGATCAAGACTGGGATTTGTTACTCCGTGTGACGGGGAGGTATCTCAGGGCCCACTCGGTAATACAACATCACAATAAGCCTTGCAAGCAATGTGACTAAGTCTTGGTCACGGGATCTTGTATTACGGAACGAGTAAAGAGACTTGCCAGTAATGAGGTTGAACTAGGTATGGAGATACCGACGATCGAATCTCGGGCAAGTAGCATACCGAAGAACAAAGGGAACATCATACGGGATTAACTGAATCCTTGACATAGAGGTTCGACCGATAAAGATCTTCGTAGAATATGTAGGAACCAATGTGAACATCCAGGTCCCGCCATTGGTTATTGACCGTAGAGGTGTCTCGGTCATGTCTACATAGTTCTCGAACCCGCAGGGTCTGCACACTTAAGGTTTGGTGACGTTTCGGTAGTATAGAGTTATGTATGGTGGTGACCGAAGTTTGTTCAGAGTCCCAGATGAGATCCTGGACGTCACGAGGTGCTCCGGAATGGTCCATAGGTAAAGATTCATATATAGGAAGTCCTGTTTTGGTCGCCAAAAAAGTTCCGGGTTTATCGGTAGTGTACCGAGAGTGCCGGTAGTGTACCGGGAGACCTCCGGGAGGGGTATTTCGACCCAAGAGGCTTCATGGGCTGTGGGAGAGTGAATATCAGACCTTAGTGGGCTGGTGGAAACTCCCACACAAGGCCCATATGGCTGGAGAAGAAAACCCAAAAGGAAAAAGGTGGAAAAAGGCAAAAAGGAAAAAAAAGAATGAATCCTAATCCTACTAGGAGTGGAGGAGGTGGACTCCTCCTCTCCTAGTTCGGCCGAAGCCTAGAAGGCTTGGAGGCCAAGCTGCCTCCTCTCCTCCTCTCCTCCTATATATACTGGTGGTATTGAGGGTTTTTGCACAAGATTTTCAGCCACGTGCTACCCATTCCTCCAGTGCATAGTTTCTCCTCTAGATCGGTTTTCTACAGTGCTTAGGCGAAGCCCTGCCGGAATTGCTCTACCACCATCGCCGGAGCGCCGTCAAGCTGCCGGAGAACTCTTCTTCCTCTCCACTCCTTCTTCCTCGATCAAGACGGTGGAGATCATCATCAAGCTGTACGTGTGCTGAACACGGAGGTGCCATCCATTCGGTGCTAGATACGAAGGATCGTGATCAAGATCGTGAGACGGATCGTGATCAAGTTCATGGGACAGATCATGATCGGATCGCGGGACAGATCGTGATTGGATCGCGGGACACACGGCGATTTGGATCGTGAAGACGTTCGACTACACCAACCGCGTTTCTTAAAGCTTCCCACTTAGCGATCTACAAGGGTATGTAGATCCACTCTCCCTCTTGTAGATGCTCATCACCATGGATAGATCTTCGTGTGCGTAGGAAATTTTTTGTTTCCCATGCAACGTTCCCCAACAGTTTCTTCATTGGAGCAACAACTGTCTTGCCATCCATGAACTTTCCCTCCTTGCCCTTTCCCTTCTCTAAACTAGTGGTTTTACTAACCATCAACACTTGATGCTCCTTCTTGATTTCTACCTTTGCGTTGTCAAACATCGCGAATAGCTCGGGGATCATTATTTCTATCCCTGGCATTTCATAGTTCATCATGAAGCTCTAGTAGCTTAGTGACAGTGACTTGGAGAACTATATCAATCACTATCCACTATAGGAATCAGCAACTTTGTCGTCCGCCATACTGGACGGCAAAGGCATGCATGGCGGACGGCAAAGGCTTTGCCGTCTGCCAGTAGACGGCCAACCGTCCAGCTGAATAAGCTATGGTAAAGGGTGCTTTGCCATCTGCTGACAGACGGCAAAGACCGTGAATGGCACACGTGGCAGCTTATGTCCGTTAAGGGGTTAACGGCGTGCTTTGCCGTCTGCTAGCAAACGGCAACAGACGGCAAAGATGCAAAGTTCTTTGCCGTTTGCCAGCGAATGGCAAAGCAGTGGTTTCTTTGCCGGCCTATGTGATTTCTTTGCCGTCTGCTGGCGGACGGCAAAGATGCAAAGTTCTTTGTCGTCCGCCAGCGGACGGCAAAGAAACCACATGGGCCAGCCTAGTGCCACCCCTGGTTGCACAGGTAGCTGCCACGTGGCAGCTTTGCCGTGTGCTGGCTGACGACAAAGCTCTTTGTCGTCTGCCAGCTGACGGGAAAGAGCCTGTATAGCCCCTGTTTTTTTTTCTGTTTTTTCTTAAATTCATTCAATTTCATAGAATTTCATAGATATATATATACACATTTGAAAATACTTTCAAGAAACATACTAACACATATCAACAACAAGTTACCAACACATATCCAACAACAAGTTTCCAACAACATATCCAACAAGTTTCCAACAACATATCCAACAACAAAGTTCATCGTACACAATCAAAACAAAAAGGAAGCACAAGGAGAAGAGTAGACTCCATCAACGCAAGCTTCCTCATCTAAAGCAAATCTACAAATTGGGAAGAAGAAAGTTAGAAGAAGAAGAAGAAGACTAGCTAGAAGAAGAAGAAGAAAAAGAAAAAGAAGAAGAAGAAGAGGAAGAATTTTTCTTCTCTTTCTTTTTATCTTCTCCTCTTCTTTATCTTCTTCTTCTTCTTCTTCTTCTAACTAAGGTAGGTAAAAATGCCATTTTTTAGCTAAGCTAGGTAAAAATGCTAAGTGTAGGTCATTTTAGAGCTAAGCTAGGTAAATAGGTCATTTTGGAGCTTTGTAAGGTTATTATATTATTTTCGAGGAAAATAAGCTAATTCTATGTCATTTTGGAGATAAACCAAGGTTATCATGCCATTTTTTACCTAAGTATGCTAAGTATGTCATAAATGAACTGAAGAAGCTAAGTATAGGTCAGTTTTGAGCTAACCTAGGTAGTTATGCCATTTTTAGCTAACTAATCATATTTACTCATTTTGGAGGACAAAATGGCAAGTGTAGGTCTGTTTAGAGCTATCCTAGTTATAATCAGTCATTTTGGAGCTTCGTAAGGTTATTATGTCATTTTCGAGGAAAATAAGCTAAGTCTATGTCATTTTGGAGCTAAACCAACGTTATGATGCCATTTTTACCTAAGTATGCTAAGTATGTCATAAATGAACCGAAGAAGCTAAGTATAGGTCATTTTTTAGCTAGCCTAGGTAGTTATGCCATTTTTGAGCTAACTAATCATATTTACTCATTTTGGAGGACAAAATGGCAAGTGTAGGTCATTTTAGAGCTATCCTAGTTATAATCGGTCATTTTGGAGGTAGGTAAGGTTATTTTGTCATTTTGGAGGAAAATAAGCTAAGTCTATGTCATTTTGGAGCTAAACCAAGGTTATCATGCCATTTTTTACCTAAGTATGCTTAGTATGTCATAAATGAACTAAAGAAGCTAAGTATAGGTCATTTTGGAGCTAGATTGGTCATTTCTTAAGCTAAGTATGCATTTGTTAAGCAAAACACTTGGGAAAACATACCATCATCACGTAGGTGAAGGACCAGTCAGGTTTGCGCCAGGGTGAGCTGGAGAAGTACTGGTCGGGGTTGCGGCAGACGCAGAAGGATCGGTCGATGCTTGTCGGGAGGCACGCTCCACCAAAGATCATTTGCAATGTCTCCTTAGCATGATGCAACTAAAATGTAAATACTAGTAACTAATGACCATTCAAATGAAACTCACCATGGGTGCTATAGCAATCTGGGGCATCGACAGAGGGGTCTGACCATTGTTCTGGCACACGGTCTGCATATTTTGTTTTCACGAGTCAGTCATATTAGTTAGTGATGAAACGAACATTATGTGCATGATTTGGCTAATATGCAGGAGAAACTTACCACGAGGAGCTCGTATAGGGCCCGGTGAGACACGTCGTTCTGGTTCCTCTCCTCCTCCAACAGCCTAGCCGTCCTCTCCTCCATGTCCCTCTCCCTCTGCGTCGCCTGCCTGTTTGCCTCCGCCAGAAGCTCCTGGGCCCTAGCCTCGATGGAAAGCTCCATTTTCCATGGACAAGGCCTTATCTCAAGATCGGAGCTCGTCTGGCGCTTCTTGATCTCCAGGAGAGTTCTAGGACAACGTATCAGTCCATACCCATTGGCTATCGAGCCATGGGGCCTCCCTCCACCAGATATCATCACGAGCTCTGGATAAAAAGTACTCTGGCTCGGGTTGAAGTCCTCCCCTTTCCTCGCCTTCCCCTTATCTCTGTACCTCACGAGCTTGTTGTGGGAGGAGATGTTGCTGAAGCTCTGTAGATGATCGAGGTCATCCTCAAAGAATGCCTTGGCCTTCTTGTACGAGGCAGTATGGGCCATGTCATAGAGGTCTAACAGCGGTGGCACCTCCTTCTTGTTTTCTCGTGCCAAAAAGAGAGGAACAAAATATTAGTTAAGGGCTCAAGCTAGCATGAAGAATGAAATTGCATGAATCATGAAGCAAACCTCATACCTAGTGATCCCCGTACTCAAACAGGTTGGAGCTCCCTTGATGGTGTGGCACACCTTTCATTTGGGCACGCTTATCCTTGGCCTTGTTGTGGTCGGCTAGCCATTTGGCAGAGCACCACTCATCCACCAATGCCTCCCAACAGTCCATCCTATCTGCACACCATCTCGGGGACACCTAAGTTAGACAAGAGAAATTTCAGCGCTACGCCTACGAATCAAATCAAGGAAACTAAGTACAAGGCCTTCAGAATAGGTAATTACCTTCATGTACTTCTCCTTACTCAGATAATTTTTGCGGCACTTCTTCTTGGCCCTCTTAATGTTAGTCGAGGCGTAGTAGTCTCGAATAGCCTGCACCCGAGGCTCGTGTCTTAAGTTCTGAAGTAGGCGCTTGCACTCGGCTACGAGAACAATAGCCGCGTCTGCCTCATGTTCCTCAAGACACCTGTAGAAGGTCTGCAACCAAACAAGACAACACTGATTAGTACAATCACTAGGTGTTGTTTATTTTTAATTCTGTAAAGGAGAAATTACCCAAAACCGACGGATCACAATGTTCGCCAACGTCTCGCACAAGACACCGTCGACTGTCTCCTCCGGCGGGGCCGGGGCAGCCATGTACAACTCCTAGGTCAGTGCTACCTATGGAACCTCACCCTCACCGGGCAACTGGACCTTCCCTGGGAAGTGGTGCCGGAGAAGCACACCAAGGACCTGGTTGGGCTTGCGGACACCACGGTCGTGTTTCCAACCCCTGCATTATGACAAGGCCAACACATTAGATATTAATTTGAAGAAACATGAAGGCAAAAGGTTAAAAAGAATAAATGCACTTACTTCTCCGCATTAGGCACAATCAACCACCTCTGATCGCGGGTCGTCGGCGTGGGCGGGAGCTTTGTACAACCACGCTGGTAGACCTTCTTTCCCTCCTCAACCAGCTCGCCCTCGCTATAGGTGTCCTCAAACAAGTTGTCCTCGCCACCGCCAGCATGGCCACTAGCCTCCGGAGTCATGTGGGACGAAGACTCTGGGACCCGAGTCTGCTGGGACAAAGACTCTGGGACCGGAGTCTCCTGGGACGAAGGCTCGGTGACCCGAGGCTCGTCGGCCCGAGACTCAGCCACCGGAGTCCGAGATGGGTCCAAGTCAGACGGGTACACCTGAGACGGAGCACTCCTGTGGTCGGGAGAATCAGCTTGGGGTGGCGGCGAGGAAGGCGCAGCAGCCTTCCTACCTCTAGCACCTCTCTTCGTCTTGCCCCGACCTCTCCCGGTCAAAGAAGAAGCGCCCGCCGGTGTTTGCATAGTGTGTACCAGCGCTCTCCGAGGTTCCTGGGGTGGAATAATAGCACCCCTCCCAGCACGCGCCGAGGAAGGAGGCTCAGAGCGCTCTCGACCCGCGCCCACCATCTGTCAACACCTGCAATGACAAAGAGTGAACAAAATTAGTTCAACATAAAAAAATGAAATGCCTAATAACATGAAATAATTAATAATATATATATATACATAATAATAATTGAATACCTGACATTACTAATATTAATCTTCATCGTCTATATATGCTCCGGGATCAATAAATGCATAATCATCATCACTATTAGTAATGACGTGCTCATCAGCATTATCAATAAATGCATCAACATGTGGAAGGCCTCCTTTATGTAATCGGTCAAGCATTGACAGGTCATCTGCAATAGTAACCTCTTCTTCTTCTGTCTCTTCTTGTTCCGGCTCAGGGGTAAAGTCGGATTCACTATCGCTGTCTACCTCAATGTTCTAGGGTGAAGTAGAGCGGTTCTTGAAATGTTTTTTGGAAACACGTGTTTCTTGAAAGAATTCTCCTTCATATGTGTCTGGGTTAATGTGAGGTTCATAATCATCTTCACTGAGGGGAGGTGGTCTAAAATGTGGTGGCACATCATGAACGACATCCCAACCATTCAGATGTGGATCAGTTTGGCAGGCCCACGCTAGATAGAAAACTTGGGTCGCCTATTGAGCCATAATATAGACATCGGGAACATCTAAATGGGTGCTTTGTTTTATTTCGACTAGCCCTATATGTTTATGAGTCCTTCTAGTCTCCTTCGGTTGGAACCAATAACATTTGAAGACTACGGCGTTTGGTGGGTTTTCACCAAAGAAAGTAAGTTCATAAATTGCTTCAACTCTTCCATAATACTTGACCCCTCCTTCGCCGATAGCGGAGACACAACAATTTGTAGACTTTCGGTCGGCCATAGATAGCTCTTTGCCAAAAGTACGAAAGCGATACCCGTTGATGTCGTATTTGTCAAATGAACGGACCTTATAGTCAAAACCATTAGCGACTTGTCTCAATTCGGAGTCCATAGACTCTGCATTAGCCTACAAGTTTAATACGAAAGGATTGTTGCATTAGCCGCAAACTAGACGAAGAAATGAAATCGTCTAATGGAAATTACCATTTGCTTGAACCAAGAGATGAAACCGGCATAGCCGCCTTCATGCTTTTCCATAAGCTCATACTCTTCGATGGAATCCTTTTGGATCACCGCTCCATCCGAGAATTTGGCGACGTATCGACTGTATCACATATCTGGGAATAAGAGCATTTCAAAGGAATTAGAAGTTGCAAAACAATGTACCGAGAACTTACTCGATGTACGGCCACACTTCTGTTAGGTTGTTGAAGATATACAACGAGATGGTCCGCCATTCTTCGACATCCAACGCTATTGCTTTCGAACCACCAGCTGGTGCGAGCTTCCCTTTGAATAGGCCGAGGTTGGATCGACCTTTTTCATGGCCGCCATCATTGTACCGAGGCTTCGGATTATGCAAATGACGACTCTTGGCTGTGTAGTGTGCTGTAACGAAGTTTGCCGCCTCCTCAGTAATGAATGCCTCGGCCATCGATGCTTCAACTCTATGTTTATTTTTACATTTTGCTTGAAGCGTCTTCTGCATCCTCTCAGTTGCGAAGCACCAACGATTTTGCACGCCCCCCCCCAATCTTGCCTCGGTCGGGAGATGCAAAATCAAATGCTGCATTGGATTAAAGAAGCCCGGTGGAAAGATCTTTTCTAACTTGCAGATAAACTCCGGCGCCAAATCTTCCATTTTGTCTAGCACGTCAGGCAATAGTTCTTTCGCACAAAGAGCACGGAAGAAATAGCTCAGCTCTGCTAGTACTAGCCATTCATCCTCAGGGATAAAGCCATGCAACATCACCAACATTACCCGCTCAAGCCATATGTGCCAATCATGACTCTTGAGACCAAATATTTTCAATTTGTCAAGACTCGCTCCCCTCTTTAGATTCGCTGCATACCCATCGGGGAAACTGCATTTTCACCCACAAGATCATTTCCCTCATAGCTAGCCTTCCAAGATTGAACCATACCTTTTGCTTCCTCCAGTTCTTCTTTCCTTTCGGTTGTCGTATGTTTTGTAACGGTCTATCACATAGAGCCTCCTGATCGACTCTAGCCTTAGGATTATCCTTTGACTTCCCCTGTATGCCGAACAATGTACCAAAAAGGGCCTCCGCGATATTCTTTTCAGTGTGCATCACGTCGATGTTGTGTGGGCAAACCAAGTCTTTAAAGTAAGGCAGATCCCACAAACATATCTTGTGAGTCCAGGCGTGTCCCGTATTATACCCTTTGAAATACCCTAGACGATCTGGATCCGGCTCGAGAGCGTTTATCTGATCCAGAATCTGTTAGCCTGTCAACGCAGGTGGTGCAATGTTTTTGACAACTCTACCTTTGATGAAATTCTTCTTGTCTTTTCTGAACTTATGGTCAGGATCTAGGAACTGTCTATGCATGTCGAAGCAAGGAAACTTGCGACCCGCCTGCATCCAACGAAACTCAAGAGTTGCCTTGCATGTGGGGCACGGGAGCCTTCCATGCACACACCAGCCAACGAATAGTGCATATGCCGGCAAGTCATGCAACGAGTACATGTACCACACATGCATTTTGAAGTTCTTATTGGTAGTGGCGCCGTATGTCTTGATCCCATTATCCCAGGCTTCTTGCAATTCATCCTTAAGCGGCTGCATGTACACATTCATATTCTTCCCCAGATATTTGGGCCCTGGAATTATCAACGTCAGGAAAATGTTCTTTCTTTTCATAATCTCTCCGGGGGGAGATTGAGTGGAATGACAAATACAGGCCAACAATTGTATTGTGCTGCCGTCATACCATACACATTGAACCCATCCATGCTGATGGCAACTCGAGGATGCCTTGGATCTGCCGCTTTATCCTTATGTAATGCATCGAAGTGCTTCTACGCAAAAGCGTCTAAAGTGTGTCCCAACATCGGATTCACAAATGCATCTAGTTTTGTTCTTTTTCCCAATTTATGCCACATCATCTGTCTGGCCGTCTCTTTGACCATGAAAAGACATTGAAGTCTTGGTATTATTGGCAGATACCGCAGAACATTAATGGGGATTTTGGTCTGAATCTTCTCACCCATACCGTTGTCTACCAGAACATACCTGGAAGAATTGCAAATGGGGCAATAGTTCAAGGACGCACACTCAAGCCCAAATAAGGCACATCCATTCTCATAGGCATCTATCTTCTCAAAGGGCATCTTAAGTGCACATAGGATTTTGTCCGTCTGGTACAAGTTTGCTGGCAATACATGGCCTTTGGGTAGAAAGCGTCCAAATATCGTCATCATCGCGTTGTAGCATTCTCTGCCCAGGTTGAACTGAGCCTTCAGAGCCATTACTTGCGTGATGTCATCCAGCTGACAAAGCTCAGTGTAGTCGTGGAGAGGACGTTTTGAAGACTCCAACATTTCATAGAAGGCCTTTGCAGATTCCTCCATCCCATCGTCCGAACCCCGAGCATCATCAAAGTCTTGCACCATGTCTTCGATCCCGATACCATGCTCGTCGGTGCAACGACGAACCACCTCAGCTCTGGCACGTTGGGCAGACTCGCCATGAAATGTCCAGACCGTATAATTAGGCGTAAAACCCCACTTCTGCAGGTGTTTGATCATTTCAAACTCTGACTTCTTCTTAAAGTTGTCTCAATCGACATAGGGGCACCAGGTTATTTTCTGCCCATTTGCAAATGCGACTCTCACAAACTCCTTGGTTTTTGCTATCCATTCACGGGTCATGTCTTTCTGACTAGTGTGACCAGTGTACATCCACCCACGATCACTCATCTTGCCTAGCTAC
This sequence comes from Hordeum marinum, assembly GCA_022496015.1. Classification (NCBI taxonomy): domain Eukaryota; kingdom Viridiplantae; phylum Streptophyta; class Magnoliopsida; order Poales; family Poaceae; genus Hordeum; species Hordeum marinum. The sequence goes on from CM039672.1 coordinate 480,453,399, forward strand.
TGGACACACAAAAAATATATACATAATTCAGCAAACCATATTCATTAGTTAATAGAGTTTGTCAGTTTTATTACGTCGATGCAACCTAGACGCCAGTAGGTAAAGATAGCTCCTAATCCCACCCGAGTATGTGTAGATTGGGTTCGTTTTCCCATGCTATGCTCCGGATCCGACGCACAATTTTGGCAGCACCTCCCCGCTGTTCTCCTAATACACGCCTCGACAATAAGCAGGGAGGATGTGTACCCGGAGAACAACAGGGAGGCACTGACGAAATTCTGCATCGGATCCGGAGCAGAGCATATGGGAAAACGAACCCAATCTACACATACTCGGGCTGTCCATGGATAACGTTGGACAATTCGAAAGAATCACGGTTATAAATATGCTAATGAATGCATATTTATAGACGTAACCCTTTCGAACGGGAGACGCATAGTGGTCATGCATACTGATGAGATGGTCGGGGGTCGATGGCATCGGGGGACGATGGTGTCGGTGGTCGGAGGCGATGGCGTCGGTGGTCGGGGGTCGGGGGTCCGATGCGTCGGGGGTTGGTGGCATTGGGGGTCGAGGGTCGGTGGCATCGGAGGTTGGGGGTTAGTGGCGTCGGGGATCGGGGGCTCTTCTCTTCTTCTTCTTCTTCTCCTTCTCCTTCTTATTCTTCCCCTTCTTCTTATTCTTCTCCTCTTCTCCTCATCCTCTTCTTCTTCTTCTTCTTCTTCTTCTTCTTCTTCTTCTTCCTCTTCTTGCTTTTCCTGTGTCCTCTGCTATTCGCAGCTCCTCCTCCTCCTCCCTCCTCTTCTTCTTCTTCTTCTTCGTTTCTACTCACCTCCTCCTTCTGCCTCCTCCTCCTCCTCTTCTTCTTCTTCTTCTCCCTCTTCTTCTACTTATTCTTATTTTCTTTTTATCATCTTTCTTCTTTCTTCTTCTAATTATGTAAATCTAATCTAAACTAAACCTAAACCTAAACCTAAAAAAACAAAAAAAGGAGGCAGAGAAGAGAAGCTCACCTTGGGCAAAGAGGAGAAGAGAAGCTAGAGGGGGCGGCGTTGCGGCCTGCCTCACGGCAGGGGCGGGGGCGGCCGGCGCCAGGGACTCGGGCACAGGGCGGCAAGGGCGGGGGCGGCCGGTGCCATGGGGGGGGGGGCTCGGGCATGGGGGCGGCAGGGGTGAGGTGAGGGGAGAGAGAGGGGTGGGGTGTGCAGCATATAGGTTAAAACTCTTTGCCGTCTGCTAGCAGACGACAAAGAGCCTAGTTAGTGGGGTGGGGCTGGGGGGGAACGGCCGTTAGTTGGCCACTTTCTTTGCCGTCTGCTAGCGGATGGCAAAGAAAGTGGCCGTTAGCTGGTTCTTGTTAGTGGGCCACCCTTCCTCTTTGCCGTCCGCTAGCTGACGGCAAAGCTTCTTTGCCGTCTGCTAGCAAATGGCAATGATATGGCTGACGACAATGATATCTTTGCCGTCAGCTTTTTGCTTGTCGTCAGTTTTATTTAAGCTGATGGCAAAGACCTTCTTTTCCGTCAGCTAGCAGACGACAAAGAGCTGGCTGACAGCAAAGATCCTGATTCCAGTAGTGATCTTATCTGGAAGATCAACTCCCACTCGATTCAAGCAATTGTAGCACCCAGACAATCTGAGCACATGCTCAACAATTGAGCTATTCTCCTTCATCTTGCAGGCAAACAATCTTGTTGGAGATCTCATATCTCACAACACGGTCACGAGCCTGAGATCCCAATTTCAGCTCTTAGAACATCTCATATGTTCTGTGACGTTCAAAATGTTTTGGAGCCTCAATTCTAAGCCGTAATGCATGACGCACTAAACTATCAAGTAGTCATCGGAACGTTCCTGTTAGGTGTTCACAACATCTATAGACGATGCTAGAGGGGGTGGCGCACCGAGCGGTGCATTAAGGACATAAGCCTTCTGTGCAACAATGAGGACAATCCTCAGATCATGGACCCAGTCCGCAATATTGCTACCATCATCTTTCAACTCTATTTATCTAGGAACATATAAAAATTCAAGGGAGCTACAACGCGAGCTAGTAATCTACAACATAATTTGCAAAGACACTTTGACTATGTTCATGATAATGAGATCAATTAATCATATTACCTAAGAACTCCCACTCAAATTGACATCCCTCCGGTCATTCGAGTGATACATGATCCAAATTCACCAACTCAAGTCCGATCATCATGTGAGTTGAGGTGGTTTCGATGGTGAACATCATCATGTTAATCATATCTACTATATGACTCATGTTCGACCTTTTGGTCTCTTGTGTTCCGAGGCCATGTCTGTACATGCTAGGCTCGTCAAGTTTAACCCAAGTGTTCCGCATGTGCAACACTGGCTTGCACCCGTTGTATGTGAACGTAGAGTCTATCACATCCGATCATCACGTGGTGTTTCGACACGACAAACTTTCGCAATAGTGCACACTCAGGGAGAACACAATTTATCTTGAAATTTAATTAAGGGATCACCTTATAATGCTACCGTCGTCCTAAGCAAAACAAGGTGCATAAAAGGATTAACATCACATGCAAATCATAAGTGACATGATATGGCCATGAACTTGTGCTTTTGAACTCCATTTTGAAAGCACCGACATGATCTCCATCGTCACCGGCACGACACCATGATCTCCATCATCTTGATCTCCATCAACGTGTCGCCATCGGGGTTGTCACGCCCACCATGCTTCTACTACTATTGCTACCGTATAGCGATAAATTAAAGCATTACATAGCACTTAATGTGACATGCAGGTCATACAATAATTAAATACAACCCTATGGCTCCTGCCGGTTGTCGTACTCATTGACATGCAAGTCGTGATATTCTATACAACACATGATCATCTCATACATCACATATATCTCATCATTTCATTGTCCATATCACATCACAACATACCCTGCAAAAAACAGTTAGGTCTCCTCTAATTGTTGTTGCATGTTTTACGTGGCTGCTATGGGTATCTAGCAAGAACATTTCTCACCTACGCATAAACCACAACGGTGATACATAAGTTGCTTTTCAACCTTCTCAAGGACCGCCTTAGTCGAATCCGATCCCACTAAAGTAGGATAAACAGACACCCGCCAGCCATCTTTGTGCAACAAAGTTACACGTCAGTCGATGGAACCGGTCTCTCGTAAGCGTACGAGTAGGGTTGGTCCGGGCCGCTTCATCCCACAATACCGCTGAACCAACACATGACCAAGGGAGGAAGCAATCTAAGCATCAACGCCCACAAACTCTGTGTTCTACTCGAGATCTCATCTACACATAGACCTAGCTCATGATGGTACTGTTGGGGAACGTTGCATGGGAAACAAAAAAATTCCTACGAACACGCAAGATCTATCCATGGTGATGAGAATCTACGAGAGGGAGAGTGGATCTACGTACCCTTGTAGATCGCTAAGCGGGAAGCGTTAAGATACGCGGTTGGTGTAGTCGAATGTCTTCACGATCCAAATCACCGAGCGTCCCGCGATCTCATCACGATCCGTCCCGCGATCTCATCATGATCCGTCCCACAATCCAATCATGAATCATCTCACGATCTTGATCACGGTCATTCCGATCTAGCGTCGAATGGACGGTAGCTCCACGTTCAGCACACATACATCTCGATGACGATCTCTGCCTTCTTGATCCAGCAAGAGGGAGCAGAGACGTAGACGAGTTCTCCGGCAGTGCGATGGCGCTGCAGAAATGGTGGATGAGTAATCTTGGGAGGGCTTTGCCTAAGCACAACTGAAATCGATCTAGAGGAGAAACTACGGACTAGAGGGTAGGGTTGCACGTGGCTGAAAATATATATGCCAAAACCCTAAAACCTCTAGTATATATAGGAGGAGAGGAGGAGGAGGCTTGGCGCAAGGGCCAGCCCCTCTTTGGTTCGGCCAAAGTGGAGAGGAGGAGTCCTCCTCCTCCACTCTTAGTAGGATTAGGACTCCTTCCTTATTTCCACCTTTTTGCCTTTTTCCACCTTTTCTCACTTTGGAATTTCTTCCCAGCCGCATGGGCCTTGTGTGGGACTTTGTCCTTCCCACTAAGGGTTGGTATTTGTCCTCCCACAGCCCATGTAGCCTCTTGGGTCGAAATACCCCTCTCGATGGTCCCCCGGTACACTACCAGCACTCCCGGTACACTACCGATGAGCCCGAAACTTTTCCGGCGACCAAAACAGGACTTCCTATATATCAATCTTTACCTCCGGACCGTTCCGGAGCTCCTCGTAATGTCTGGGATCTCAATCGGGACTCTGAACAACCTTCGGTCACCAACATACATAACTCAATACTATCGAAACGTCACCGAACCTTAAGTGTGCAGACCCTGCGGGTTCGAGAACTATGTAGACATTACTGACACACCTCTACGGTCAATAACCAATAGCGGGACCTGGATGCCCATATTGATTCCTACATACTCTAGGAAGATCTTTATCGGTCAAACCTCTATGTCAAGGATTCAGTTAATCCCGTATGATGTTCCCTTTGTTCTTCGGTATGTTACTTGCCCGAGATTCGATCGTCGGTATCTCCATACCTAGTTCAACCTCGTTACCGGCAAGTCTCTTTACTCATTTCTGTAATACAAGATCCCGTTGCTAACACCTAGTCACATTGCTTGTAAGGCTTATTGTGATGTTGTATTACTGAGTGGGCCCTGAGATACCTCTCCGTCACACGGAGTAACAAATCCTAGTCTTGATCCATGCCAACCCAACAGACACCCTCGGAGATACCTGTAGAGCACCTTTATAGTCACCTAGTTACGTTGCGACGTTTGATACACACAAGGTACTCCTCTGGTGTCAGTGAGTTGCATGATCTCATGGTCATAGGAACAGATACTTGACATGCAGAAAACAGTAGCAATAAACTGACACGATCATATGCTACGTTTGTAGTTTGGGTCTTGTCCATCACATCATTCTCCTAATGATGTGATCCCGTTATCAAATGACATCTCATGTCCATGACTAGGAAACCATAGCCATCTTTGATCAACGAGCCAGTCTATTAGAGGCATACTAGGGACATGGTGTTGTCTATGTATCCACACATGTATCTAAGTTTTCAATCAATACAATTATAGCATGGATAATAAACGATTATCATGAACAAGGAAATATGATAATTACCAATTTATTATTGCCTCTAGGGCATATTTTCAACAGTCTCCCACTTGCACTAGAGTCAATAATTTAGTTCACATCACCATGTGATTCGCATTGTTATGAATCTAACACCCAATGAGTTCTGGGGCTCGATCATGCTTTGCATTAGAGAGAGGTATTTTTAGTCAACGGGTCGGCGAAATTCAGATCCGTGTGTACTTTGCAAATCTCTATGTCTTACTGTAGACACTGCTACCACACCCCACTTGGAGCTATTCCAAATGGCTGCTCCACTATACGTATCCGGATTGCTACTAAGAGTCATCCGGATTGGTGCTTGCATCGACGTAACTCTTTACGACGAAATCTTTATAAGCTACATAATAGAGAAACATTTCCTTAGTATTTAGTCACTAAGTATAATCTTGACCGTTGTCCAGTGATCCACTCCTGGATCACTCTTGTACCCCTGGACGGACTCATGGCAAGGCACACACAGGTGCGGTACATAGCATGGCATACTACGTAGAGCCTATGGCTAAAGCATAGGGGACGAACTTCATCCTTTCTCTTTCTTCTGCCGTGGTCGAGCTTTGAGTCTTACTCAGCTTCACATCTTACAAATTAGGCAAGAATTATGTCTCTGACTGATCCATTTTGAACTCTTTCAAAATCTTGTCAATGTATGTACTCATTGAAAGTCTCATCGGGCGTCTTGATCTATCTCTATAGATCTTGATGCCCAACAATTAAGTAGCTTTATTCAGGTCTTCCTTTGAAAAACTCTTTTCAGACAACCCTTTAAGCTTTCCAGAAATTCCACATAATTTCCGAGCAACAATATGTCAACCACATATGCTTATCAGAAACTCTATAGTGCCCCCACTCACTTTATTGTAAATACAAGTTTCTCATAAACTTTGCATAGACTCAAAAACTTTGATCATCTCAGCAAAGCGTATATTCCAACTCCGAGATGCTTGCTTCAGTCCATAGAAGGATCACTGGAGCTTGCACACCTTTTAGCATCCTTAGGACTGACAAAACCTTCCAGTTGTATCTCATACAACCTTTCCTCAAAGAAGGAAACGATGTTTTGACATCCATTTGGCCTTCATCTCATCAGCATCAGAGATCCAATTCGCATCACTATACCCTTCAAGTACCGACGGGTATCCGGTATAGTGAAGTTTGTGGTTCATAGTACCTTTCGTATAGCGCATAACTCTTTCAACAGCACGCCAATGAACATCACCCGGATTGGCGACAAACCGGCTCAGTTTGCTCACAGCAAACGCGATGTCAGGCCTCGTTGCGCTAGCTAGATACATAAGTGAACCAATGATTTGAGAGTATCTCAGTTGATCTCTAGATGTGCATGTGAACTTTCGAACCAGCACACTAGGATCATATGGCATTTGAGAAACTTTGTAGTCCGAATATCCAAAACGACTCAAAATCTTCTCAACATAATGGGATTGCAGAAGTGTAATCCCACCCTCATCATCTCTCAGTAGCTTGATGTTCAAGATAACATCAGCCACTCCAAGGTCCTTCATCTCAAAGTTCTGAGACATAAAAGACTTAACCTCCTCAATCACTTTGAGATTGGTTCCGAATATCAGTATGTCATCAACATACGAGCACAATATTACTCCTTCGCCCCCACCATGGCGATAGTATACACATTTGTCAGCTTCATTAACAACGAAGCCAACAGATGTCAGAGCTGTATTAAACTTCTCATGCCATTGCTTAGGTGCTTGTCTCAGGCCATATAAAGATTTCAGCAACTTACACACCTTTCCTTCCTGACCATCTATCACAAAGCCATATGGCTGTTGCATATAGATTTCCTCCTCTAGCTCTCCATTAAGGAAAGCCGTCTTGACGTCCATTTTATAGACGAGAAGACCATGCGAGGCTGCCAACGAGAGTAGTACTCGAATGGTGGTCAGTCTGGCCACAGGTAAATAAGTATCGAAGAAATCTTCTTCTTCTTTCTGGGCATAGCCCTTGGCCACAAGCCTAGCCTTATACTTTTAAATTGTACCATCGGGCCTAAGCTTTCTTTTGAACACCCACTTACATCCCAATGGTTTGCACCCATAGGGACGCTTAGTTATTTCCCATGTTCCGTTAGTCATGATGGAATCCATCTCACTACGGACTGCTTCTTTCCAGTAGTCAGCATCAGGAGATGCATAGGCTTCTGAAATAGAAGTGGGGTTATCATCCACGAGGTATACAAGGAAGTCATATCCAAAGGTGCAGTTCTTTGTCTCTTTCCCCTACCAAGGGTTTCCTCGACATCCTCCTCAGGATTTTCATCATGTGTTTGTTCATAATATTCCATAGGAATGGCAGGCTCAGGAGTCCCCTCTGATTCCTGTCTAGAAGTGCTTTGCATATCTCTCATGGGGAATATATCCTCAAAGAATGTAGCATCCTTAGACTCCATAATTGTATCGACCTTCACGTCAGGTACCTCAGATTTCACTACTAGAAATCTATAGCCAACGCTGTTCTTAGCGTAGCCCAAATTAACGTAGTCCACGGTCTTTGGTCCAAGCTTACGCTTTTTGGGGATCGGCACGTTGATTTTCGCCACTGCTCATAGGGAGTGACCTCATTATCTTTTGTCGAAACTTTATTCAGGACATGACATGAAGTCAATATAGCCTCCCCTCACCATGCCTTGGATAAACCCGATGTATCTAACATGGCGTTAACCAAATCAGTTAGAGTACGGTTTTTCCGCTCGGCAACCCTGTTTGACTGGGGCGAATAGGGAGGCGTCCTCTCATGAATAATGCCATGTTCCGCACAGAAAGAATCAAACTCATTTGAGAAGTACTCTCCACCACGATCAGACCAGACTCGTTTAATTTTCTTTTCAAGTTGGTTCTCAACTTCTGCCTTATAGATTTTAAAGTAGTGTAGAGCCTCATCTTTAGTATTTAACAGATACACATAGCAATATCTAGTGGAATCATCTATCAGTGTCATGAAGTATTTCTTTCCACCTTTAGTCAACACACCATTCATCTCACAGAGATCTGTATGTATGAGTTCTAGGGGTGCCAGGTGTCTTTCCTTAGTAGCCTTGTGAGGCTTGCAAGGTTGCTTTGCTTGCACACACGAATGGCACTTAGAACCTTTGGCTAAAGTGAAACTAGGGATTGAATTCAGTTTTGCTAGCTGCATCATAACACCAAAACTAATGTGACAAAGACGTGAATGCCAAACTTCAGATTCATTAACATTCGAATGAATATTGTTCACGACTTTATTACAAAAATCTGCAGGGGAAAGGCGGAACAGACCTCCGCATTCATAACCTTTTCCAACGAAAATTCCATATTTCGTAACAACTACTTTATTAGACTCGAAGACCAACTTAAACCCTTCTCTACACAGAAGGGAGACACTACGAGGTTCTTCTTGATGGCAGGGACATGCTGCACGTTCTTCAGCTACACGATCCTTCCCGAAGTAAACTTCAGATCGATCGTGCCAACACCAAGAACAGAAGCACTCGCGCCATTCCCCATCAATACGGACCCTCTGTCTGTGACCTGATAAGAAGAGAACAATGACATGTCAGCACACACATGAATATTTGCACCTGTGTCCACCCACCATTCGGTGGATTGACAAATTGAAAATACAGTAAATAAATTACCGTACCCAGATGCACCACTTTCATTGTTGCCCACAATCATATTGGCAGACTTATTGTCCCGCGCTGGCTTCTTGTACCTGTTTGGGCACTTATTGGCCCAATGTTCCTCTGAACCACAGTTGAAACAACCATCATCCTTCTTATTCCTCTTGAAGGTCTTCTTTCCCTTCTTCTTGAAGTCAGTATTCTGTTGGATAGAATTTTTCCCTTGGGCTTGTGGGAATTGAAGTTCTTCCGATGTACCATATTGGCAACCGAAGGGCCTTCAACCGCTTTTCCATGCGAGTCCTTTACTCTCGAGTTCTGCTCAACACTCAGATGGCCGATGATATCCTCTACTGAGAATTCACGCCTCTGATGTTTCAGAGTGGTAGCAAAGTTCCTCCAAGAATTAGGGAGCTTAGTAATTATACACCCCACGAAAAATTTGCCTGGTAAATTGCACTTAAGAACCTCAAGTTCCTTAGCAATGCATATTATCTCATGAGCTTGTTCCAACACAAAACGGTTGTCAACCTTTTTGTGATCATGGAACTGCACCATAATATACATCTCGCTCCCAGCATCGGTGGCCCCGAATTTAGATTCGAGCGCCTCCCACAAGTCCTTGGCGACCCCCACATGTAAATATGCGTCAACCAGCTTATCTCCGATCACGCTAAGAACTGCTTCAATAAAGTGGACAGTGGCCTCCTTGAACGCCTTCTCCTTTTCAGGAGGGATCATTCCTGTGAGAGTGACACCGGCTACCCAGAACACGTTCATAGCCGTGAGCCATAAGGTGGTTTTCGTCTGCCAACGCTTAAAATATATACCGGTAAACTTGTTCGGTTTCAGTGTAGCAGCAAAACCATTACTCAAAAAATTCCTACACATATTAGGTTTTTGGATTGTTGAGTATATAGGCAATTTTTCGATCAGATTAATCCACGAAATAATAACTAGCATGACATTGACATAAGCGCAAACATACTGATATTCAAGCATGCAAACACGTACTACGCTAACAATAGATGTATCTACGCATAATGCTAGTAGTGCTATATTTAACATAAACAGGAGCGGGATAAACGTGTTATACCCTCCAATAGGTCAGTTGGTCGTAGCAGCCACATTGGCGGCGGCGGCATCCTCGGCCGCCTTCTTGTCGGCTTCGAGCTTCTCAGCAGCAGCACGGTTGACGTCGGTTGGGGACGACATGGCGAAGACTACGGAGGCGATGCGGACGTAGATGAAGTAGACGAACGGAAGCGAGCAGTCGCGTAGTCGCTCCCCAAAAACCTAATCGCCCCTCTCCCCGTACAGGACCCGGTGAGGCCTGGTTTCGGAGGCCTGCTCTCTCATCGACCGTGTACGCGGTGAACGGGACGGAGTCGCCGACAGCAGCAGCAGCAAAAGGAACGATGTGGGCGGAGCGCGTGAAGGCAGATGTGATCTGTTTTCTGTGGCGGCTAGGGTTGGACGAAGCCCTGCTTATGTAGGCGGCGTCCGGGTGAGACGTGGGCTGAACCCACGTCTGAGTCGGTAGCCCATGATCCAACGTCTTAGATCGTGGCGTTACGTATTCTCCGTTCCCGACCGACAAAAATAAGCACGTAGGTATGAGCTCATCTCGGCTCATTCCCGCAACCCGCGGTGCGTCGTGACGAGGCGGGCGGCAGAGGAGGAGTGCGCGATGGCCTCTTCTCTTCTCATGCTCCAATAGCATGTAGAAGAGAGATCGTTATAAAGAGGTGCAACTCCCTCTCCACCAGCAAGATGGGACTAAACTTCCCACCCCCTTGTCATGCCAATATGGGCCCTTAGAGATTTTTCTGAAATTGTCTTATGGGCCTAAAACCCATCTCATATTTCAACACTATCCAGACTAAATAAGCTAATAACTAATTAATCACATGGCCACGCTAATTACCTACAAATTAAGGCGTTGTTCGTTATCTCTCCGCTTCGCAACTCCGGAGCGAAGTTGGCGGAGCTGCAGTTCAGAATCGCGAAGTTGTAGTTTCCCCGCTCCGCAGCTTCCGGCAGTGGGTGATAACCAAACTCGGCCTAACTTGGACTCAAAAATACTATGTATCTACTAGTGCCAGAACAAATTCCTAGACGTGTTCTTGCATGCTACCGTGACTACCATAATCGTGTAGCATAAGGAGTTCTGAAAGTCGGCTTGACTTTGTCCGGATCAACAAGTTGAACAAGAGTTTTTCCAAAGTAAATAATCTGCTCATTGTTGACCAGTTCATCACTCTCCCATGGTGACTATCATGATTAGTGGGCACATCATTCCCTCCCTCTTGACACGAAGCCGTCTTCAGTTTCGTGGTAGACTTTGGGATCTCCTTCTTTACTGATCCTCCTTAATATCACTAGCAAACATCAGCTGTAGCACACATCGTCTTCCGACATCCCAAAAAGAATAAGTGTTGGACATTCCCTCATGTGTAGCATGATGATCATATTGCCAAGGTCTCCCCAGCAATAAGTGACATGCATCCATCGGCAAAATATCAGAGATCACCGTATTTGTAAAGTTGCCAACAGAAAATTTGACACACACCTTATGAGTAACTTTCAATTTGCCCGACTGATATAACCACTCAACACGGTGTGGTTGAGGGTGCTTCCATGCAGGTAACCCTAAAGCTTCCACCAATCCCTTACTGACAGCGTTGGTGTAGCTTCCTCCATCTATATAATCAACTTGCAATTTGTGTTCTTAACTTTGCATTGAGTTTGAAAAATATTCCAATGTTGCCCCTTATCCTCAATGCGGTCCTCTTGCACTCGTTGCACCATCAATGATGGATATGATTCAGCAACTTCAAAACTCGCAACCACAATTTTAGCATCCTTGGATTTTTCACTAGAAGTGTCAGAAACTGCCTCCTCATCACTAACGGATAGATAGCCATCTCTTCTGAGCAACACTCTTTTCTCATTAGGACATGCACGCTTCATATGTCCCCTTCCACCACACTTGAAACACTCTATGCCACTAGTGTGTGTGGTCGACTGCGCACTGGAATCAACCCTCGACAGTCCTGATTTGGAAGCATCCTTTTGCAAAAAATGATGAGAGTGATTTGATGTTTCCGTCCAAGAGCTAAGAACGACATTCTCATTCTTATGTTGCGGGCATCGCCATGTGTTCAAAGTGGTACTAGCAACTTTGTTGACTTGGTGTCGCTTAATCTGTTGTTTCGCACGCACAACTTGGTACACAAGATCTTGTGTGTTGTAGTAGACCACCATCTCAACACGATCCTACACCTCAATATTTAGCCCATTAAAGAAACGTGCCATAGTCTCCTCTGGATCCTTCGTTGTCCCTGTGTGTATCATAAGCAATTTCATTTCCTTGTAATATTCATCAACGCTCAAGTTACCTTGAGTGAGCCGCTGCAGCTTGTTGTACATATCTCTTTTATAGTGCTCAGAAACAAAACGTTGTCTCATAAATTTCTTTCATCCCTCGCCAAGTCGTCGGGCGATGTCTTGAACGACAAATTTGATTCCACCAAATTAGCGCATAATAGGTGAACTCAATTCCAGCAAGTTGAACTTTCTTCTCTTCGCTATAATGATGAGCGTAAAAAATGTGATCAACAAACGCATCTTCCACTCCAAATATCCTTCTGGTTTGCACTTTCCGGAGAACGAAGGAATTGAAATTTTTATGCGGACAATTCCATCATCCAAAGGAACATGCACAGCTTGACCCACACGGTCATGCGTTCCACCACGAATAGAAGTTTCAGGACGGAGATCATAGTGTCATGGTTGTGGCGCGTACCCCGCCTCCTGCTCAACAACATCATCGAGGCCATCATCTCCATCATGTGGTTGTGCCACCAAACGGCGATCATGCACTGACATGTCCGTCACGATCCGCTGGTGCGTAACGCAGGGAAGTAGCCGGAGCAGCCTGTGGTGGCGCTGAATCAGTCGTCGGCGTATTGATGATGTCCGCCAAAGCACCGAACCTAGTGAAGTGATCAGAGATCTATCCTTTTGCCAAGCTTCTCCTCGAGCGGGTCATGACATTGCTTGACGTAGTTGCATGTGTGGTCAAAACCATCCCGAATATTTTGAGGAACATCGTCCGCGCACACTGGACGTACAACTTCCTCAGAATCATCAACAGCCTCGGGGTTCTTGTTGTTGATGGAGTTCGACATCTTAATCAACACAATACCGTGAACAACTTTGCTCTGATACCACTTGATGTGGACTCGCCTAGATGATGAGTCGTTCGTCGTCCCGATCTCGATCTTTTACGGTACTAGCAGCAGCAACAAGATCTTCCGATCTACCAACAAGGCAAGAACATAAGATCAAAATAACTGGCGTCGAGTAGACGAAATCAATTTCACACATGACAACAACAAAATCCTCACGGATCAGCAACGCAGACGATATTTGGTGTTTCCTGACATGGAACTGACTTTTTATTCAACTCAACTAAAACAAATCTGCCTCTGTTTCATGACAGTAGCCTGTATTTATGACGTGCGCGCAAGCACAGGTTCTTAACCGACTCGATCACAACCAATCTTAAACGGACTCTCCTATCCAGACTTAATAAGCTATTAACTAATTAATCACATAGCCACGTTGATTACCTACCAATTAACTTGGATTCAAAAAGACTGCGTATCTACTAGTGCCAGAACAAATTCCTTGACGTGTTCTTGCATGCTACCGTTACTACCATAATCGTGTAGCACAAGGTGTTCCGAAAGTCGGCTTGACTTTGTCCGGTGCAACAAGTTGAACATGAGTTTTTCCAAAGTAATTAATCTGCTCATTGTTGACCAGTTTAGATATGTTCATCATTCTCCCATGGTGACTCATCATTTGTGGCCACATCATTTAGCATCCAACTCTTTTTCAAATTTGTTTCCTACTTTATTGTTTATTGTTTATTGTTTATCCTTTTTCTATTCCTTTATACCTTTCATTTCCTTATTTTGAATCCTATATGTTTGTATACTTTTTGATTTCCTACCTTTCTTTTTCTTTTTTCTTATTTGTTTTAGTTTCATTTTAGAAAATTATAAACATCTACTCAAACAAACAGACGATCATTTCCTAAAATGCATACAAAACTTAGCTCAACATTTTTTACAAAGGCTTGTACACTTTCTAAAACTTCCATGAACACATTTTCCTTCCATGCACGTGAAAACTTTCTTTATGCGTATTTACCCTTCCTTTTTTTTTGTTTTACAAATGCACGTTTAGCATTTTTTTAATACATTATAAATATTTTTTAGATACACAAATAAAATCTCTTAAAATGCATGAACACATTTCCAAAATTCATGAATAATTGTTTTAACGTGTTAACTTTACAGAAAAGAACACAAATGTGCATTTCTTAATTACATGAACAAATGTAGACATGCTATTTTTCTACGCAATTATATAAAATGGATAAAATTAAACGGTATTCAAAATTTACTTTAAAATAACTAGAAATATGCATAAACTGGGAAAACTAAAAACTAAAAGGTAAAAAAATACAAATACAAGTACAAAATGCCAAAAATCAAATATGACTATTGTGGACCTGTCCCACTTTTATGCGCATGGGTCGTAAGATCAAACCATATATTTTCCTCCATCAAGCCTCCTTGTGTGTCATGCAGACTAAAATGGTCAGGCCCGTTCCTACATCCAGGTTGCTACTGATATTCACCGCCAGGTCTATTTCTCGCTTACTGCGATAGCTACCATAGACTAGCCTCATAGCTACCATAGACTAGCCTCTAGCTCGGGGGTTCATTGGCCGGCCAGTTGCAACATTTTACGAAGGTTCTACAAATTGGGTTGGATCGGTTTTAGAGCCTTTTTGCGTCTATTTTGTTTTTTTACCGGTTGTTGGCTGCTTTTTACTTTCTTACCTCTTTTGGTTTTTATCACTTTTCAACCATATTCTGTGTTGGATTTCATTTGCATTTCGATTTCTGTCTTGTTTATTGTATTTAGTTTTTATAACAGAAGGCTACTTTTTCTCATCCACATTATACATTTTTTGTATACATCAAGAAATTTTATTATACAAATTTAGCTTTTGTAAATACATTATTAATGTTTTTTTGACGCGAAACATAGGAGCTTTATTGCATGAATGAAATTGTGTTACACTCAGCCCGGAGGCTGCTTACAATGAAAGATGGGCAAGCGTTCATCCCACACTCAGATACTGCTAAAGATGTAGCATGTTTGGCACAAACGGTCCTACCATTGACATCCCTACTAACATGTTGAACCTAAAAAGAAACAAAATATATAGCTCTCTCCCTAATTTCCTTGAAGACAGGCATCACAATAAATACCACCTTTAAACAGTCAACCTCCGTCGCCACGTGCAAAAATCCCTCGGTTGGGCAAAAATGACTCCTTCGTGTAATGCAAGCACTTCGACAATGAAAGGATCAGTGACACCAGGCAGGGGCTTGCTCCATGCACCCAAGCAAAAAGAGGTGAGAGTGCCCGCATCAACGCATCTATCACTCCATCCGTATTGATTTTAGCCCATCCAAGCTCCGGTGCTTGCCTGCCATGACTTGCACAAGTGCTAGGATTGTCTCTCGAAACATCTAGAGGAGCCAAGTCCTCCCTTGCCCTCTTGACTGCAGGTATAGGGTTATAACCATCCCCATCATGAGTCCCACGATTCCTTGACGACCAAATTGCATGCATGATCGTGATGATCTTACATTGATCCATCCCAGAGAACCTTGTATCAACCACTAGGTCTTGTGACAATGTGTCCACATGCAGTGGCAGTAGCTTCAAGTCCAAGACATCCCTCGCTACCGACCAAAAGCTTCTAGCATAGGAACAGTGCACTAGGGCATGCATTAGATCTTGATTCATTGCTTTGCAAATATCACAAAATGATGTAATCCGAATGTGACGGTATTTCATGGTGGCGTAGTCCGATAGAACACCATGAAGAACTCTCCACCAAAATACCCAAACTTTTGGGATAACTTTGAGCTTCCAAAGAGTGCCCACAACTGTTTGTGATGATGAAGTCCCCGCTACCACCCCTTCGTCTAGAGCACGCAACTCGTCACGAGTCACAAGAGCATGATAAGCCGTTTTTACATTGCATTCGACCAATTTGTCAAAGGCCGAAGCGAAGAAATCTTCACCACCTCTAGATCGGATCGGGATGTTCAATATAGCTTCAGCATCCGGTGCAAAGAAGTTCCTTTTAACTAACTCGATTTTCCAAGTGCCATGTGTGAGCATTAATCAAATCCTAGACGCGATCTAAGGGGGCATTCCTTTGTCTCCCCATAGGCTTGAGAGTACAAGTAGTTCGGATCCATCTACAATTCCATATAGACTTGATTCGCCATAGCCGATGCGCTTGATGAGTCTTAGTTCCATCGCCAGCGTCCTTCTATAATGACTTTCCATGTGGCCGACGCTGAGGAAGGTGCATGGGCTTACATGAAGTCTGTATCCGGAAAATACTTCCCTTTCAAGACCCGCACACAGAGTGAATTTGGATGACTTATAAGCTACCAGTCGTGTTTACCAAATAGCGTGAGATTGAACTTCTCAAACTCCCTAAACCCCATTCCATCTTGAACTTTAGGTTTATTTAAATATAAGTTTTGATGTGTATTTTTCATGCACATTGTACATCTACCGTATATCAGAAACATTTTGTATGAACTTTGAACATTTCTCAAATACATGATAGCATTTTTTTTTGAATGGCATAAAACATTTTGTTCCAGCTACGTGATTTTATTTTTGCGTTTTATAAACATTTTTTAAATGTAACGAACACATTTTTGAAAGGCCTGTGTATTTTTCTAAAATGCCATGTACACTTTTTGAGCCCTACGAAACATTCTGTTGAATTATTTAAACATTTTTAATACATTCTATGAACACTTTTTAAAATGTCGCCTTCATTTTTTTGAAATGCCAGAACATTTTTTAAGCACCACAAACATATTTTTGAATGTTATCAGCATTTCCTAGAAGTCGCGTGAACATTTTGTAACATTTTTAATGCACTGTAAAATTTTGAAAATAATAATAAGTAATGTAACTTTTGAAAAAAATATAAACAAAAGCAACAAAAACTCAAAAACAAAAACAGTACGTAACGTGGGTAGTACTGTCCCGCACTTGGCCCGGCTGAGGCGAGGCGCGTGTTATCAGCATCTCGGCCCAAGCCAGTGTCAGCTCGGCACGCACGAACGTGTCCATTTCAACCCGTCGACTGGAGCGACCCGAGCGGTTAGCGGTGCGCACCGCACTCATTGACCGAATTCAAGCTCGCCATACGACAATGGCGACCCGACTGCGACCTCCAACCACCAGATCAATTGCGCCAGCCGCCTGCGACGGCTACCCGCCATAAATCCCCCAGCGTCCAACCGCCCCGCCGTTCGAGCCCGGCGACTATTGCCACTTCGCCAGTGGCCCGATGCCATGCCACGCCACACACGGCACACACGCCACAACTCATGGAGGACGCCACGCCCACGAAACCCAGCAAAAACTGTTCCTCCGAGCCCGCCGTCCACTATGACGGTGCCAAGGTCAAGGCCAAGTCCAAGGGCGTCGTCCACGCTGACGGCGAGGACGGGCATGCCGACGATGCCACGAGCCCCGCTCCTGCGCACCGGCCCCGTCTTCTGCGGTGCGCGTGCTGCGGCCTGGCCGCGCTCGCCGCGTTGGCCGCCGTGGTGATCCTCGTCCTGTCGCTCACCGTGCTGAAGGTCCGGGACCCCGACCTGACCATGGACTCCGTCGCCGTGGAGCGCTTCCACGTGGGGTTCGCCGACGTGCCCGACGTCCGGCCGCCGCTGCGGATCAACGCCACGCTGGCCGCGTGGATATTGATCCGGAACCCCAACTACGCGTCCATGCGCTTCGGCGCTAGCACGACGGAGATCTTCCTGGACGGCGTGCCGGAGCGCGTGGGCCTCGGGAGCGCGCCGCCCGGCGAGGCATCGGCGCGGGGCGCCAGCCGGGTGCGCGGCGGCATGGACGTGTTCGTCGACAGGGTCGCACCGGCCGTGGTCGGGGAGGTGCTTTTCGGCCGCGGCGAGGTGCGGCTCACCAGCCGCACGGCCATGGATGGCAGAGTCAGTGTGCTCGGCGGATTGTACGGGCGGCGCACGGTCCGCGTGGCCATGCGGTGCCGCGTCGTGCTTCATGTTTCCGCCGTGGTCGTCGTCGCCGGCTCTCCTTCATGCGTCGCAGAGTTTGGTCGCTGATGCGTGAGACTGCGACGATGTGCCGTTGCTCTGCTCGTACTGGCAGTTTCTCTTCTGTCGTTCAGTCCTCTTTGCCCCGCGAGACGAATCTGACCCCATCTTTGTTTTTGTTATTTGTATGTATGTTGAACGTTTAATCTAACTTCGGTGGAGTAATTTTTATATGATGGTCAAAGTCGTATTATTTATCCATCAACCCCTTTTGTACACACATCTGAATGTTTTCATAATTCTAAATGGTAACACGTATGGTATTTCAATACTTGGTCCACACGATCTAATCGTTGTTGGTTTTGGATTGCACGAATCTTACAGGAATCGGTTTGGTTAGAATTTTAGTGTCATGTAGGCATAGTGTGATGTGTGGAAGGTTAGAGCGTTCGCCCACATGGCAGTAACGCGCGATTGCCAGCTTCGCCGTGTGGGTGAACAAGTCCTCGCCCATACAGACACCATCCAGTCCAATTCGTGTGGGTTAACTGTTCTTCATCCACACGACGCTCGTACAGTGGTATAGTTGTGCATATGTAGCAACTAGTTAATCGGCAACTATGACTGACCATACATGACAAGTATGGTTGCACCACACGTGGCAACTAGTTAATTACACATGACAACTATGGTTGATCATGCATCACAACTATGGGTTGACCACATGTGGTAACTACCATTAATTAGACATGGCAACTATAGTTCACCAAAACAAAGAAGTTGTCATGCTTTATAACTAAAGTTGCCATTCCAGGGTAACTAAAGTTGCCATCCTGGGGTTACTAAAGTTGCTATAAAAAGATGTCAGGACGGAATTGCTTCGTGCCACACGTGTGGGACGTTGATGAGTGGTAGTTTGTTGGGCATGTGATACGAAGTAGCTGCATCTGGACGTGTGGACAGTTTTAAATGTTCGCTCACTCAGGACCGTGGGGACTGCCTCCTGGATATGCGACCCAAGATCGTGTGGTCGGGTGCCCATTATGCCACACATGTGGTGCATATCGAAACCCTTCATGATTTAGTCGATTTAGTCGCCCGAGAATTGGCAAGTTCAATCAAGGATTTGAGATAAGTTAAATTGCAAAGCAATTATTAAATTTTTATTTAGATTTGCGACAAGTCTGACTCTAGGATAAGTTGGATTACAAAGCAATCATTAAATTTTACTTTGATACCTGAAATATGAGTTTCTGGAATTGTATAAGGAAATGAAAGGAGTATAATATTTCATTTTTCTTTTTCCTTGATGACACCATTATTACAATAGATGAACATTTATTTAAATTTGTATTTCAAATTTGTCAAGTCAATAGATAATTAGCTAATTCTACGTCAATTGAGATAGTATTACAATTGATAATTAGCTAATTCTCCATCAATTGAGATAGTATTACAATCATAGTAGACTAGTACATTTCTATGACACAATGAATAAGGATTGGTGGACATGATAGGACATCTGGCAATGTAAACCCGATGCATTTGGCAAGCTAAAAAGGTAAAACCCCATGCATTTAGTGAGGTTGACATCACTTCGTCACTTGGTTTTGTTAGATCTGTAGTGCTATTTACCAAATACAAATGCAAAAATACACAATACTGTTGGAAATATGCCTTAGGGGAAATAATAAATTTTTTATTATCATATTTCTCTGTTCATGATAAACGTCTATTATCCATGCTAGAATTGTATTGATCGGAAACTCAGATATATGTGTGGATACAGATACAACACCGTGTCCCTAGTGAGCCTCTACTGGACTAGCTAGTTGATCAAAGATGGTTAAAAGTTTTCTAACCATAGACATGTGTTCTCATTTTATAACGGGGTAACATCATTAGGAGAATGATGTGATGGACAAGACCCAAACCGTAAGCATAGCATTTGATCGTATCACTAAGTTTATTGCTACTGCTTTCTTCATGTCAAGTATTTGTTCCTAAGACCATGAGATCATGCAACTCCCTAACACCGAAGGAATGCCTTTTGTGTATCAAACGTCACTTCATAACTGGGTGATCATAAAGGTAATCTACATGTATCTCCGAGGGTGTCTGTTGGGTTGGCATAGATCGAGACTGGGATTTGTCACTCTGTTTGATGGAGAGGTATCTCTGGGCCCTATCGGTAATACAATATCACAAAAAGCTTGCAAGCAATACGACTAAGGAGTTAGTCATGGGACCTTGTATTACAGAACGAGTAAAGGGACTTGTCGGTAACGAGATTGAACTAGGTATGAAGATACCGACAATCGAATCTCGGGCAACTAACATACTGCTGGACAAAGGGAACTGCATACGGGATTGATTGAATCCTTGACATCGTGGTTCGATCAATAAAGATATTCATGGAATATATGGGAACCAATATCGGCATCCACGTCCTGCTATTGGCAATTGACCGGAGAGGTGTCTCGGTCATGTCCACATGATTCTTTAACTCGTAGGGTCTGCACGCTTAACGTTCGGTGACGATATAGTATTATTGGGTTATGTATGTTGGTGACCGAATGTTGTTCTATGTCCCGAATGAGATCCCAGACGTCACGAGGAGCTCCGGAATGGTTCGGAGGTAAAGATTTATATATGGGAAGTCATATTTTGTCTACCGAAAAAGTTCCGGATTTTTCTGGTATTGTACCGGGAAGCTTCTAGAAGGTTCCGAAAACTTCCCGGAGTCCCGAAGTCCACCAAGGGTTTCACCATGTCACAAGGGTTTGCATGGGCTGAGGGGAGGCACCCTGGCCTTATTGGGCCAAGCGCACAAGTCCCTCAAGGCCCATCTGGCTTGGGAGAGGTGGAAAGTCCACGTGCGTATGGAAAGGGTGGGAATTGGACTAGCTGTCCAGCTCCTCCCCATTGGCTGCGCCCTAGGGCTTGGAGGGATTGTTCCCCATTCCCCTCCACTATATATAGAGGGAAGGGG
Source organism: Hordeum marinum (assembly GCA_022496015.1). Classification (NCBI taxonomy): domain Eukaryota; kingdom Viridiplantae; phylum Streptophyta; class Magnoliopsida; order Poales; family Poaceae; genus Hordeum; species Hordeum marinum. The sequence continues at coordinate 480,474,419 of CM039672.1, forward strand.
CACCCCAAGAGGACACGCCAAGCCCTTGGCGCTCCTCTCTCTCTCACTAGATCGTTTTCTACTCCGTTCGCGGTTTCGATAGCGCTCGGCGTAGCCCTGCCAGTATAGCTCCACCACCATCTCCACCATGCCGCCGTGCTGGTTGAGAACCCATATAATACTCCACCCTCTCACTGGATCGAGGAGGCGGAGACGTCATCAAGCCACACGTGTGCTGAACGCGGAGGTGTCGTCCGTTCGGCGCTGGATATGAGATTGGATCGTGAAGATTATGACTACATCAACCACATTATATACGCTTTCGCTTAGCGATCTACAAGGGTATGTAGATACACTCCCCCTCTCATAGATATGCATATCCATGGATAAATCTTGCTTGTGCATAGGAATTTTTTTGTTTCCCATGCAACGTTCCCCAACAATGGCACCATGAGCTAGGTTTATGCGTAGATGATATACACGAGTAGAACACAAAGTGTTTGTGGGTGTTGATGTTCAGATTTCTTACCACCTTAATCTTATTTTGATTTGGCGGTATTTTGGGATGAAGCGTCCCGGGCCAACCTTACCTGTCCACGTACAAGAGACCGGTTCGATCGACTGACATGCAACTTCTTTGCATAAAGGTGGCTCCCGGGTGTCTGTCTCTCCCACTTTAGTTGAATTGAATTCGATAGAGGTGGTACTTGTCGAAGGTTAAAAGGCAACTTGATTATCACTATTGTGGCTTTGGGTAGGTAATAATGGTTCTTGCTAGTTGCCCATAGCAGCCACGTAAAACTTGCAACAACAAAGTAGAGGATGTCTAACTTGTTTTTGCAGAGCATGTTGTGATGTGATATGGCCAAGACATGATATCATATATGTGATGTATGAGACGATCATATTTTGTAATAGTTATCATGACTTGCATGTCGACTAGTACGGCAACTGACAGGAGACGTAGGGTTGTCTTTAATTTATTTGTGTCATTTTCTTTACTTCATCGCTATGAGTTAGCAATAGTTGTAGAAGCAGTATTTGGCGCGACAACCACATGACGACACGATGATGGAGATCATAGTGTCATGCCAATGACGATGGAGATCATGCCGGTTCTTTGGAGATGGAGATCAAAAGCACAATATTATGATGGTCATATCATGTCACTTATATGATTTGCAAATGATGTTTATCCTTTTATGCATCTTATTTTTCTTAGGACGATGGTAGCATTATAAGATGATCCATCACTAAAATTTCAATACAAAATTCTGTTCTCCCCATGTATGCACCGTTGCGAAGGTTCGTCATTTCGAAGCACCTCGTGATGATCGGGTGTGATAGACTCTACGTTCGCATACAACGGGTGTAAGCCAGTTTTACACATGTGGAATACTTGGTTTAAACTTGACGAGCCTAGCATGTACAGACATGGCCTCGGAACACAGAAGATCGAAAGGTCGAACATGAGTCATATAGTAGATATGATCAACATGAAGATGTTCACCATTGAAAGCACCTCATCTCACGTTATGATCGTACTTGGGTTGGTGGATTTAGATCATGTCACACTTAGACAACCTGAGAGATGTTGATTTGAGTGGGAGTTCATTAGTAATTTGATTAAATAAACTAATTTTCATGAACATAGTCAAAATGTCTTTGTAAATTATGTTATATATCAACAACTCGCATTGTAGCTCCCCTTTTTTGATACGTTCCTAGAGAAAACTAAGTTGAAAGATAATGGTAGCAATTATGCAGACTGGGTCTGTAATCTGAGGATTGTCCTATTGCTGCACGAAAGGCTTATGACTTTGATGCACAACTAGGTGTGCCACCCCCAAGCGTTGTCTATGGGTGTTGTGAACATCTAATAGGCATGTTCTGATAACTACTTGATTGTTTAGTGCTCCATGCTTTACCGCTTAGAACCAGGGCTCCAAAGACGTTTTGAACGTCACAGAGCATATGAGATGTTCCAAGAGCTGGAATTAGAATTTCAAGCTCATGCCCGCGTTGAGAGGTATGAGACCATCGATAAGATTCTTTGCCTGCAAGTTGAAGTAGAACAACTCAATCGGTGAGCATGTGATTAGATTGTCTAGGTGCTAAAATCACTTGAATCAAGTGTGAGTTAATCTTCCAGATAAGATAGTGATTGACGGAGTTATCCAAGTCACTTCCACCAAGCTACTAGAGCTTTGTGATGAAGTATAACGTGCAAGGGATGGAAAAGATGATCCCAGAGCTATTCGCGATGTTTTACGTTGCGAAGGTAGAAATCAAGAAGGAGCATGAAGTGTTGATGGTTAGTAAAACCACTAGTTTCAAGAAGGTCAAGTGCAAGCAGGGAAACTTCGATAATGGCAAGCCAATTGTCGCTCCAGTGAAGAAACCCAAGGTTGGACCCAAACCTGAAACTGAGTGCTTCTTTTGTAAGGGGAACGGTCACTGGAAGCAGAACTGCCCCAATTACTTGGCAGATAAGAAGGCTGGGAACGTCAACAAAAGTATATTTGATATAAATGTTATTGATGTGTACCTTACTAGTACTCGTAGTAGCACCTGGGTATTATATACCAGTTCAGTTGCTAATATTGGTAACTTGAAATAAAAGCTACGGAATAACGGAGACTTGCTAAGGGCGAGGTGACGATGTGTGTTGGAAGTGTTTCCAAGGTTGATGTGATCACCATCGCATGCTCCCTCTACCTTCGAGATTAGTGTTGAACCTAAATAAATGTTATTTGGTGTCTGCGTTGAGCATGAACATGATTAGATCATGTTTATTGCAATACTGTTATTCATTTAAGTCACAGAATAGTGATTGTTCTGTTTACATGAATAATACCTTCTATGGTCATGCACCTAATGTGAATGGTTTATTGAATCTCGATTGTAGTGATACACATGTTCTTAACATTGATGCCAAAAGATGCAAAGTTAATAATGATAGTACCACATACGCGTGGCACTGCCGCTAAGGTCATATTGGTGTAAAGCACATGAAGAAATTCCATGTTGATGGATCCTTGGACTCACTCGATTTTGAATCGCTTGAGACATGCGAACCGTGCCTCATGGGCAAGATGGCTAAGACTCCTTTTTTGGTACTATGGAGCAGGCAAGTGACTTATTGGACGTAATACATATTGATGTATGCAGTTCAATGAGTGTTTAAGCATGCAGTGGATATCGTTATTATCTTACCTTCACAGATGATTTGAGTAGATATGGGTATATTTACTTGATGAAACACAAGTCTAAAATTTTGAGAAGTTCAAGCAATTTCATACTGAAGTTGAAGATCATCGTGACAAGAAGATTAAATATCTATGATATGATCGTGGAAGTGAATATCAAAGTTACGAGTTTGGTATGGAAGACAATGTGGAAATTGTTTCAAAACTCATGCCACCTGGAACACCACACTATAATGGTAAGTCCGAACGTCATAGCCGTACTCTATTGGATATGGTACATTCTATGATGTCTCTTATCTATTTGTCACTGTCGTTTTGGGGTTATGCATTAGAGACAACTACATTCACTTTAAATAGGGCACCATCTAAATACGTTGAGACGACACCGTATGGTTTGGAAATAAATTTGAGATATCATTTCTCAAAGTTTGGGGATGCGACACTTATGTCTGATAAGCTCAAACCCAAAGCGGAAAAGTGCATCTCCATAAGATACCCTAGAGCAACAATTGGGTATACCTTCTATCACAGATCCAAAGGCAAGGTCTTTGTTGCCAAGAATGGATCCTTTCCAGAGAAGGAGTTTCTCTCAAAAGAAGTGAGAGGGAGGAAGGTAGAACTTGAAGAGGTTATCAAACCTTCACTTCAATTGGAGAGTACCACAACACAAAAAGATGTTTCTTTGACGCCTACACCAAATGAAGAGGAAGCTAATGATAGTGATCATGAAACTTCATATCAAGTTACTACCGAGCTTTGTACGTCGACAAGGACTCGTCCTGTCTTGGAGGTCATGTTGTTAGACAACAGTGAACCTACGAGCTATGAAAAAACGATGGTGGGCCTAGATTCCAACAAATGGTTAGGAGCCATGAAATCCGAGATAGGATCCATGCATGAAAACAAAGTATGGAATTTGGAAGACTTGTCCGATGACCGGCAGGACACTCAGGATAATTGGATCTTTGTGAAGACATAGGCGGGTAGTAATGTCACTATTTGAGAAGCTTGACTTGTTGCAAAGGTTTTTTTGACAAGTTCAAGGAGTTGACTAAGATGAGACTTCCTCACCCGTAGCGATGCTAAAGTCTGTTGGGATTATGTTAGCAGTTGCTACATTTTTCGATTACGAAATATGGCAGATGGATGTCAAAACAACACTTCCTTAACGGTTTCCATGAGGAAAGGTTGTATGTGATACAACCAAAAGGTCTTTTCGATCCTAAGGGTGCTAAAAGATATGCAAGCTCCATCGATCTTTCTATGGACTAGTGCAAGCATCTCGGAGTTGGAATATATGCTTTGATGAGGTGATCAAAGCTTTTGGGTTTATACAAAGTTTATGAAGAAACTTGTATTTACAAGAAAGTGAGTGGGATAACTATAGCATTTCTTATAAGTATCTATGGATGACATATTGTTGATTGGAAATGATGTAGAATTTCTGAAAAGCATGAAAGGTTGTTTGAAAGGAGTTTTTCAAAGGGAGACCTGGGTAAAGCTGCTTACATATTAGGCATCAAGATCTATAGAGATAGATCAAGACACCTAATAAAGACATTCATAGTGCACATGCCTTGACAAGATTTTGAAGGAGTTCAAAATGGGCCAGTCAAAGAAGGAGTTTGTGCCTGAGTTGTAAGGTCTGAAGTTGAGTAAGACTCAAAGCTCGACGACGGTATAAGAAAGAGAAAGGATGAAGGTCATCCCCTATGCCTTAGCCAGAGGCTCTATACAACATCCCATGTTGTGTACTGCACCTCATGTGTGCCTTGCCACGTGTCTAGCAAGGGGTACAAGAGTGATCCAGGAGTGGATCACTAGACAACGGTCAAAATTATCCTTAGGTACCTAAAGAGGACTAAGGAAATATTTCAGGGTTAGGAGGTGATAAAGAGTTCATCGTAAAGGGTTACGTCGTTGCAAGCTTTGATGCTGATCTGGTTGATTCTGAGTCGCAAACCAGATACGTATAGTGGAGCAATCATTTGGAATAGCTCCAAGTGGAGCGTGGTAGCAACATCTACAATATGTAATATAGATTTGAAAAGTACACACTGATCTTAATGTTGCAGACCCGTTGACTAAAACTTCTCTCACAAGCAAAACATGATCAAACCCTAGAACTCATTGGAGGTGAATCACATGGCGATGTGAACTAGATTATTGACTCTAGTGCAAGTGGGAGATGATACCTCTTGAGCAAGCGTTGGTTTTCCCTTGAAGAGGAAAGGGTGATGTAGTTAAGTAGATACGTATTTCCCTTGGTTGTTGAGAACCAAGGTATCAATCCAGTAGGAGGAACAAGGAAGTTACCAAAAGATGTACCTACACAAATAATCAAACTCTTGCACCCAATGCTATAAAGGGGTTGTCAATCCCTTCACGGTTATTTGCAAGGATTAGATCCAATAGAGATAGATGTAAACGAGAACGGAAAGTAAAAGGTAAATAAATTGCAGCAAAGTATTTTTGGTATTTTTGGTTTGTAAATCTGAAAGTATATTATGGAAAGTAGACCCAGGGTCCATAGGTTTCACTAGAGGCTTCTCTCATGATGGCAAGTATTGCGGTGGGTGAACAAATTACAGTCGAGCAATTGATAGAAAAGCGAATAATTATGAAGATATCCAAGGCAATGATTACGCATATAGGCATCACGTCTGTGTCAAGTAGACCAAAACGATTCTGCATCTACTACTATTACTCCACACATCGACCGACTCCTGCCTGCATCTAGAGTATTAAGTTCATGAAGAACAGAGTAACACATTAGGTAAGCTGACATGATGTAGAGGGATAAACTCAAGAAATATGATGAAAATCCCATCGTTTTATCCTTGATGGCAACAATACAATACGTGCCTCGCTACTCCTACTATGTCACTAGGTGAGGACACCGCAAGATTGAACCCAAAACTAAGCACTTCTCCCATTGGAAGAATTACCAATCTAGTTGGCCAAACCAAAACAATAACTCGAAGAGACTTGCAAAGATATGACATCATGCATATAGGAATTCAGAAAAGACTTGAATAATATTCATAGATAATCTGAACATAAACCCACAATGCATCGGATCTCGACAAACACACCGCAAAAGAGTATTATATCGAATAGATCTCCATGAAGATCATGAAGAACATGGTATTGAAGATAAAAGAGAGAGAAGAAACCATCTAGCTACTAGCTATGGACCCGAAGGTCTGTGGTGAACTACTCACACATCATCGGAGGGGAAATGGAGTTGATGTAGATGCCCTCCGTGATCGAAACCCCCTCCGGCAGATTACCGTAAAAGCTCCAAGATTGGATCTCTCGGGAACGGAGGCTTCCGATGGCGGAAAAGTGTTTTCATGGCTCCCCCGGCATAAAGGGAATATTTGTGAATTTATAGGCCGAGAAATAGGGTTAGGAGAGCTGCCTTGGGCCCACAAGCCCGAGGGACGCGCCCTACCCCCTAGGCGCGCCGTCGTGGCTTGTGGCCACACGGCGGCTCTCCCGACTTCATCTCCAAGTCTTCTGGGTTGCTTCCGTTCCAAGAAAAAATATTCCAAAGATTTTATTCCGTTTGGACTCCGTTTAATATTCCTTTTCTGCAATACTCAAAAACAAGGAAAAACAGGAACTAGCACTAGGCTCTAGATTAATAGGTTAGTCCCAAAAATAATATAGAATGGCATATTAATGGATATAAAACATCCAAAACAGATAATATAATAGCATGGAACAATCAGAAATTATAGATACGTTGGAGACGTATCAAGCATCCCCAAGCTTAATTCCTGCTCGTCCTCGAGTAGGTAAATGATAAAAACAGAATTTTTGATGTGGAATGCTACCTAACATATTTATCCATGTAATATTCTTTATTGTGGCATGAATATTCAGATCCATAAGATTCAAAACAATAGTCTAATATTGACATAAAAACTGTAATACTTCGAGCACACCAACAAGGCAATCATGTCCTTTTGAAATAACACGGCCTTAGAAAGTTATCCCTACAAAATCATATGGTCTGGTTATGCTCCATCTTCCCCACACAAAGTATCTAAATCATGCACAACCCCCATGAACAAGTCAAGCAATTGTTTCACACTTTTGGTGTTCAACCTTTTCAACTCTCACGCAATACATGAGCGTGAGCCATGGATATAGCACTATAGGTGGAATAGAATATGGTGGAGGTTGCAAGGAAAGAGGGAGATGTCCATCGATAGATATTAATGTGAGTGAGTAGGGATTTCCATGCAACAAATGCACTTATAGCTATAAGTGTATGAAATCTCAAAAGGAAAACTAAGTGGTCGTGCAAGAAGAAATTCCACTAGTTATATGAAAGTGACAAAATAGGAGACTCTCTATCATGAAGATCATGGTGCTACTTCGAAGAACAACTGTGGAAAAGGATAGTAGCAATTATCCCTTCTCTCTTGCTCTCATTTATCTTTTTTATTTTTTTGGTGGGCATCTTTGGCCTCTTTTTTATTTATTTGGGCTTCGCTGGCCTCTTTTTTTTGTAAAGTCTGGATACTCATCCCAACTTGTGAGGGAGTCATGGATTTCATCATCCTTTTCTCACACGGGACAATGCTCTAATAATGAAAATCATCACACTTTTATTTAGTTACAACTCCAAAAGAAAATTACAACTCGATACCTAGAACAAAATATGACTCTATATGCAGGATGAAAGTGATGGTGCATGTCATGAAAAACGGAATGGTGGAAGTTGCATGGCAATATATCTCGGAATGGCTATGGAAATGCCATAATAGGTAGGTATGGTGGCTGTTTTGAGGAAGGTGGGTTTGATGTACCCGCGAAAGTTGCACGGTACTAGAGAGGCTAGCAAAGGTGGAAGGGTGAGAGTGCGTATAATCCATGGACTCAACATTAGTCATAAAGAACTCACAGACTTATTGCAAAAGTCTATTAGTGATAGAACAAAGCATTAGACGCATGCTCCTATGGGAGAGGTTGGTAGGAGTTAACCATCGTGCGCTCCCAACCCTCACAAAGGTTGACAATCATTAAACAAATCATGCTCCGACTTCGTTACATAATGGTTCACCATACGTTCATGCTACGGGAATCCCAAACTTCAACACAAGTATCTCTTCCAATTCACAACTACTCACTAGCATGACTCTCATATTACCATCTCCATTATCTCAAAACTACATGCAAGGAATCAAACTTCTCATAGTATTCAACGCACTTAATATGAAAGTTTTTATTATATCCCTCTTGGATGCCCATTATATTAGGACTAAAATCATAATATAAACAAATTACCATGCTGTTTTTGAGAAACTCTCAAAATAATATAAGTGAGGTACGAGAGTTCAACAATTTCTATAAAATATAACACCACCATGCTCTAAAAAGATATAAGTGAAGCACTAGAGCAACATTGCCTAGCTCAAAAGATATAAGTGAAGCACATAGAGTATTCTAATAAATTCACGATTCAGCGTGTCCCTCTCAAAAATATGTGTGCATCAAGGATGATTGTGGAAAAGTAAAAAAGAAAAGACTCATATCATACAAGACTCTCCAAGCAAAACACATATCATGTGGTGAATAAAAATATAGCATCAAGTAAATTTACCGATGGATTGAAGACGAAAGAGGGAATGCCTTTTGGGGCATCCCAAAGCTTAGGCTTTTTGGTATCCTTGAATATGGCTTGGGGTGCCTTGGTCATCCCAAGGCTTAGGCTCTTCCCACTCTTTATTCCAAAGTCCATCAAATCTTCACCCAAAACTTGAAAACTTCACAACACAAAACTCAACAGAAAACTCATGAGATCCGTTAGTATAAGAAAAATAAATCACCACTTAGGTACTGTTGTGAACTCATTATTTATTTTTATTTGTGTAATACCTATTGTACTCTAACTTATCCATGGTTCATACCCCCCGATACAACCCATAGATACATCAAAATAAGCAAACAACACAAAGAAAATAGAATCTCTCAAAAACAGGACAGTGTGTAGAAATCTGTAGACTCCGAATACTTATGAAACTCTAAAAATTCTGAAAAATAGTAAAATCAGGGAAATATGTATATAAATGTTTTGTAGAACTTTAAGATCAATTCAACTCACTTAAAAAATTAGAAAATTCTTGGACTGAGCGCAAAAGTTTTTGTTTTCAACAAGATCAAATCAACAAGTACCATAGATCACCCCAAAGGTTTGACTTATCTCAAACACTAATGTAAACAAGAAAACACAATTATTACATATGTAATAATTTTCAAAACACACCAAAACAGAAAGCAAAATAAAATTGGGTTGCCTCCCAACAAGCGCTATTGTTTAACACCCCTAGCTAGGCAAAACACAATAGATCTAGGTATTATCATCTTTGGTATGCAATAAATAAGTAGCTATCATAATAGATTCATAAGGTAATTTTATCTTCTTTCTAGGAAAGTGTTCCATGGCTTTCCTTAATGGGAATTAGAATCTAATATTTTCTTCCGTCATATCAATAATTGCACCAATTGTTCTAAGGAAAGGTCTACCAAGGATAATATGACATGTAGGATTGTAATCTATATCAAGAAGAATGAAATATACGGGCACATAATTCCTATTTGAGACAATAAGAACATCATTAATCCTTACCATAGGTTTCTTTATAGTGGAATCCGCAAGATGCAAATTTAAGGAACAATCATCAAATTCACGGAAACCTAGCACATCACATAGAGTTTTTGGGATCGTGGAAACGCTAGCACCCAAATCACACAAAGCATGGCACTCATAATCTTTAATTTTAATCTTAATAGTAGGTTTCCACTCATCATGAAGCTTTCTAGGTATAGAAACTTCCAACTCAAGTTTTTCTTCTAAAGATTTCATCTTAGTATCAACAATATGTTTAGTAAAAGCTTTGTTTTGATTATAAGCATGAGGAGAATTCAACATGGATTGAAACAAGGAAATACAATCAATCAAAGAGAAACTTTCATAATTAAAGTCCTTGAAATCCAAAAGAGTGGGTTCATTACAATTTAAAGTTTTGACCTCTTCAATCCCACTTTTATAAGTCTTAGCATTAAGATTTATAAACTTTGAATCATTGGGACGCCTTTTAACTAAAGTTGACTCATCTCCAGTACCATCTTTATCATGATTTACATTAGAAAACAAATAATCAATAGGAGTCACATCAATCACTTTAAGATCTTCATCAATATTATCACGAGAACACACTTTTTCAAGCCATTCATGCTTAGCACGTATTCTAGTGGTTCTTTCCTTACACTCATCAATAGAAATTCTCATAACTTTTAAGGAATTATTAATATCATGCTTGGGTGGAATAGATCAAATTTTCAAAGAATCAATCTCAAGAGAAATTCTATCAATGTTCCTAGCCAAATCATCAATCTTGAGCAATTTTTCTTCAATCATAGCATTGAAACCATTTTGCGAACTAATAAATTCTTTAATATTATTCTCAAGATCAGAGGGCATCTTATTATAATTTCCATAATAGTTTCTGCAGGAGTTACCATAATTATTAGAGGAATTACTTGGAAACGACCTAGCATTGAAATTACCTCTATACGCGTTATTACAAAAATTGTTCCTACCAAAAAAGTTCACATTCGTAGGTTCATTATTATTTACAATCAAAGAATACAAAGGCATATCATTAGGATCAATAGGAGCACTCTTACTAGCAAACAATTTCATCAATTCATCCATCTTTTCACTCAAGGTATTAATTTCTTCAATAGCATGCACCTTTTTACTAGTAGGAGATCTTTCGGTATGCCATTGAGAGTAATTTGCCATAATATTTTATATGAGTTTAGTAGCTTCTCCTAATGTGATTTCCATAAAAAGTACCACGCGCAGCGGAATCTAAGATATTCCTAGAAGCAAAATTCAATCCAACATAAAAAAATGTATAATCATCCATAAACTCAAACCATGCACGGGGCAATTTCTAATCATTAATTTCATCATCTCCCAAGATTGTGCAACATGCTCATGATCACGTTGCTTAAAATTCATTATATCGTTCCTAAGGGAGATGATCTTAGCGGGCGGAAAATACTTGGAAATAAAAGCATCTTTACACTTATTCCATGAATCAATACTATTTTTAGGCAAAGATGAAAACCAAGTTTAAGCACGATCTCGTAATGAGAACAAGAATAGCTTTAGTTTAAAAATATCATTATCCACATCTTTCTTCTTTTGCATATCACACAACTCAACGAAAGTATTTAGATGGGATGCGGCATCTTCATTAGCAAGACCGGAAAATTTGTTTTTTCATAACGCGATTTAGCAAAGCAGCATTAATTTTATAAGATTCCGCACTAGTGGCGGGAGCAATCGGAGTACTAATAAAATCATTATTTTTAGTATTGGAAAAGTCACATAACTTGGTATTAGTAGACATCGTGAAAGAGCAAGCAATCAAGCACACAAGCAAACAAAAGGCAAACGAAAAGACGAACGGAAGAAGGGGGAGAGGAAAACGAGAGTAAAATGTAAAATAATGTAAATGCAAGAGATGAGTTTGTGATGGGTACTTGGTAGGCTTGATGTAGATTCTCCCCGGCAATGGCGGCAGAAATCCTTCTTGCTACCTCTTGAGCATGCGTTGGTTTTCCCTTGAAGAGGAAAGGGTGATGCAGCGAAGTAGATAAGTATTTCCCTTAGTTGTTGAGAACCAAGGTATCAATCCACTAGGAGGAACAAGCAAGTTACCAATATATGTACCTACACAAATAATCAAACTCTTGCACCCAATGCTATAAAGGGGTTGTCAATCCCTTCACGGTTATTTGCATGGATTAGATCCAACAGAGATAGATGTAAATGAGAACGGAAAGTAAAATGTAAATAAATTGTAGAAACGTATTTTTGGTATTTTTGGTTTATAAATCTGAAAGTATATTCTGGAAAGTAGACCCGGGGGTCATAGATTTCACTAGAGGCTTCTCTCATGATGGCAAGTACTGCGGTGGGTGAACAAATTACTGTCGAGCAATTGATAGAAAAGCGAATAGTTATGACGATATCCAAGGCAATGATTATGCATATAGGCATCACGTCCGTGTCAAGTAGACCGAAACGATTCTGCATCTACTACTAGTACTCCACACATCGACCGACTCCTGCCTGCATCTAGAGTATTAAGTTCATGAAGAACAAAGTAACACATTAGGTAAGATGACATGATGTAGAGGGATAAACTCAAGCAATATGATGAAAACCCCATCGTTTTATCCTTGATGGCAACAATACAATACGTGCCTCGCTACCCCTACTATGTCACTGGGTGAGGACACCCGCAAGATTGAACTCAAAACTAAGCACTTCTCCCATTGGAAGAATTACCAATCTAGTTGGCCAAACCAAAACAATAACTCGAAGAGACTTGCAAAGATATGAAATCGTGCATATAAGAATTCAGAAAAGACTCAAATAATATTCATAGATAATCTGAACATAAACCCACAATGCATCGGATCTCGACAAACACACCGCAAAAGAGTATTACATCGGATAGATCACCATGAAGATCATGAAGAACATGGTATTGAAGAGCAAAGAGAGAGAAGAAGCCATCTAGCTACTATCCATGGACCCGAAGGTCTGTGGTGAACTACTGAAGCATCATCGGAGGGGCAATGGAGTTGATGTAGATGCCCTCCGTGATCGAAACCCCCTCCGGCAGATTACCGAAAAAGGCTCCAAGATTGGATCTCTCGGGAACGGAGGCTTTCGGCGGCAGAAAAGTGTTTTCGTGGCTCCCCCTGGTATACAGGGAATATTTGTGAATTTATAGGCCGAGAAATAGGGTTAGGAGAGCTATCGTGGGCCCACAAGCCTAGGGGGCGCCCCTATGGCTTGTGGCCACATGATGGCTCTCCCAACTTCATCTCCAAGTCTTCTGGGTTGCTTTTGGTCCAAGAAAAATTATTCCGAAGATTTTATTCCGTTTGGACTCTGTTTAATATTCTTTATCTGCAATACTCAAAAAGAAGGGAAAAACAGAAAGTGTCACTAGGCTCTAGATTAATAGGTTAGTACCAAAAATAATATAAAATAGTATATTAATGCATATAAAACATCCAAAACAGTTAATATAATAGCATGGAACAATAAAAAATTATAGATACGTTGGAGACGTATCAGGAGACTGTTGGAAATATGTCCTAGAGGAAATAATAAATTGTTTATTATCATATTCCCTGTTCATGATAAATGTTTATTAACCATTCTAGAATTGTATTGGTCGGAAACTTAGATACATGTGTGGATACATAGACAACATCGTGTACCTAGTGAGCCTCTAGCTACTAGACTAGCTCACTGATCGAAGATGGTTAAGGTTTCCTAACCATAGACATGAGATGCCATTTAATAACAGACCCAAATCGTAAGCTTAGCATTTGATCGTATCACAAAGTTTATTGCTACTACTTTCTTCATGTCAAGTATATGTTCATAAGACCACGAGATCATACAACTCCCTGACACCAGAGGAATGTCTTGTGTGTATCAAACATCGCTTCATAACTGGGAGATCATAAATGTACTCTACAGGTATCTTCGTACGTGTCTGTTGGGTTGGCATAGATCGAGACTGGGATTTGGCACTCCGTTTGATGGAGAGGTATCTCTAGGCCCTCTCGCTAATACAACATCATAAGAAGCTTGCAAGAAATGTGACTAAGGAGTTAGTGACATGATCTTGTAGTACAGAACGTGTAATAGACTTGCCAGTAACGAGATTGAACTAGGTATGGAGATACTGACGATTGAATCTCGGGCAAGTAACATACCACTTGACAAAGGGAACTACATACGGGATTGATTGAATCCTTGGCATCGTGCTTCGACCGATAAAGATCTTCGTGGAATATGTGGAAACCAATATGGGCATCCAGGTCCCGCTATTGGTTATTGACTAGAGATTTGCCTCGGTCATGTCCACATTATTCTCGAACCCGTAGGGTCCACACACTTAACATTCAGTGACGATATAGTATTATTGCGTTATGTATGTTGATGAACAAATGTTGTTTAGAGTCCTGGATGAGATCTCAGACGTCATGAGAAGCTCCGTAATTGTCCGGACGTAAAGATTTAAATATGGGAAGTCATATTTTGGCTACTAGAAAAGTTTCGGGTTTTTCTGGTATTGTACTGGGAAGCTTCTAGATGGTTCTGAAAACTTCTGGAGGAATCCGGAAGTCCACCAAGGGTTCCACCATGTCCCAAGGGTTTGCAAGGGCTAAGGGGAGGCACCCTGGCCTTATTGGGTCAGGCACACAAGTCCCTAAAGCCCCATGTGGCTTGGGAGAGGTGGAAAGTCCACCTGTTTATGAAAATGGAGGCAATTGGACTAGGAGTCCAACTCCTCCCCTTGGCTGCGCCCTAGGGCTTGAAGGAGCTGTTCCACATACCCCTCCACCTATATATAGAGGGGAGTGGCGTCCCAAGAGAACACACCAAGCCCTTGGCGGCCCTCTCTCTCTTCCTAGATCGTTTTCTCCTCCGTTCGCGGTTTCGGTAGTGCTCAGCGCAGCCCTGCTGGGATAGCTCCATCACCATATCCATTATGCCATCGTGCTGGTTGAGAACCCATCTACTATTCCGCCCTCGCTCGCTGGATCGAGGAGGTGGAGACGTCATCAAGCCGCACGTGTGCTGAACGCAGAGGTGTCGTCCGTTCGGCACTGGATCGGATTGGATTGCGATTGGATTGTGAAGAGTACGACTACATCAACCGCATTATATACGCTTCTGCTTGGCGATCTACAAGGGTATGTATAATTGTAGATACACTCCCCCTCTCGTAGCTATGCATCTCCATGGATAGATCTTGCGTGTGCATTGAATTTTTTTTGTTTCCCATGCAACGTTCCCCAACAAATACATGACATGAAAATAGTGCATATACAGTGCTCTATACGAATGCCACTACAATTTATTTATTTTGTTTCCAATTATTGATTTTGAGTACTATTTATCTTTTAAAATTTGCACAATGGGATCCCTAAATTAGGCACATAAATAAAGATCCTTATCATGCATAAAAACAAAAAACAAATTAAGGTGATAAGCAATATCATCTAACATTTCAAATGCCCTCTTTTTGGTGGGGAGACTAAATATCGACATGCCACTCTTGTCTTCGTCCCTAACTAAACTACTTGCTGTGCTCGTCTTGCTGACAACATTAGTGACAATCTTGGTTGTGACCAAGTTGCTAACAATTGTTCATGACAACGAAACAAACTAAACTTCTTTGTGAAGATATTTATTAGTTATGTACCCTCTAGAGCTCTCTCCTAAGGTATTTAACGATTATGAAAAATAAGTGAGTGCCTCTAAATACTTCATAGTCCATAGTCGGGTAGGTGGAATTATTTAATCCACTGAGTAATTCTTTTCGTTTTCTTCGATCTAAACTTGAAAATAACTCAAATTAAATTTAAAATGAAAGAGCGAAAAATAGATACCTAAATTTATTTTAGTACAAGCGTATTTGCAATGGTACATGTTAGAAATGTAACATGGAAAATAAAATTAATATATTTAGCAAACATTTTGTGTTATGATTTCTTAAGCATAACAAATGTGCATGCATGATTTATGATTTGATATTAAGTAAAAGAAATTGGTATAAATAAAATATTTGTCGAATTCACTATGTGTGTGGTCATGTTGTGTCCCATGGCATAGCTAGGATTCACATAATGCGTGTATAGAAAAAACAAGTCAAGGACATTAATTGCATATAAATTTGCAATTCAATTCTAATCATTTTGCAATTTATTTGTGCAAATTGTGTTGGAATACTTGTAATCCTATAGCTTTAGTTGATTAGGTTTATTTTCAGCAAATCAACCGGTCCATGCAACGTGACTTGGTTCACGGCGGGATCGGAGTAGTATCCAGGTAGTGGGCATGATGCCTTGTACATGGTCAAGGGACGTGGGATGGCACGTCCGATTTGCTTGGTCGTGACACAAGTTTAGGATCTTTCTGTTAGACTTTTGAGTTGTTAAATAAACGGAAAACCCAGAAAATCTGCAACAGTTGTACTCAGCGCAAAATCTCTCGTGTGAGTGTGTCCTTTGTGTGATCCTCTCCATCGTTTAGCTACAACAAGTGGCATCAGAGACTCCGATCAAAAGGCTGGGAGCCATGGCCGGCGGGCAGGCTTCGTAGTCGCCGGCCGGACCAGCGCCCCCGTGAGCAGAGTCGCGGGAGGAGCCCGACATGCCACACGAGGCGTGCGGTGATCATTCAAGAGGCCGCGAGGGAGATCATGGGCGGCGGCGGCGACGTCGTCTGGCCCATGTTGACTCGGACCAAGTACGCCCAGTGGTCCGTGGTGATGATGTTTAATCTGTAGGCCAAGCAGCTCTGGGACGTGGTGGAGTCGGGGGATGCCCCGGTCCACGAGGACCGCAGGGGGCTGGGGGCGATTCTACGCTCCACGTGAGAGGAGATGCATGTGTCACTTGCCACCAAGGAGACGACGAAGATGGCATGGGATACCATCAAGGTTCAGCGCGTCGGCATTGAGCGGGTCCACGAGGCGAATGTGTAGAAGCTCCGCAAGGAGTTTGAGGCCATCTCGTTCCGGGACGGCGAGACGGTGAACGAGTTCTGCATGTGCATATCAGGGCTCGCCGGCACACTCCGCTCGCTCGGGGACACACTTGAAGAGGTAAAAGTGGTCCGTAAATTCCTGCGTGTAGTCCCTACCAAGTACTCTCAGGTGGCCATCGCCATCGAGACCATGCTCGACATCACCACCAAGTCGGTCGATGAGCTCACCGGCCGGCTTCACGTCGTTGAGGAGCGCCTAGAAGAGGACAACAATGACGACGGCTTGGGGAGCCGCCTACTCCTCACTGAAGAGGAGTGGAAAGCCCGTCTGAAGGGCAAGGAGGACGGCAACAGCTCTTCTGGCGGGAGCAGCGGGAGCGGCCATGGCAAGCCACGTGGACGCGGGCACGGCAACGACCACAACGGTGGCGGACGCGACAAGGCGCCACAGCGCAACGGCAAGTTCCACAACTGCAGCATATGGGGGCATTTGCACGTTAGTGCCACAAACCATGCCAGGAGCGGCGTGATGACGGCGAGAAGGCCCACCTCACCCAAGGGGACGATGACTAGCCGGCAATCCTGCTGGCTCAAGTGTGCGATGAGGACGTGCACGACTCGTCGCCGGTGTCGACTGGTGGCCGCGATGATGGATCAAGGGCAGCAGAGGTGGTGAACCTCAACGAGGAGCACGTCGTGGCGGCAAACACAGGCGCCGGGGTGTGGTACTTCGACACCAGCGTGAGAAATCACATGACCGGCGATAGGGAGCTGTTCGCCACGCTCGATGAGACGGTTAAGGGCACAGTCAAGTTCGGGGACGGATCGCTCGTCCACATCTGCGGGCACGGCACGATCGTCTTCGAGAGTTGCACGAACGGGCATTGGGTGCTCACTGGCATGTACCTGATACCGAGGCTACGCAGCAACATCATAAGCCTCGGCTAGTTGGACGAGCTCGGTTGCAAGATGGTGGTCGAAGATGGCGTGCTAGAGCTGTTCGACCACGACCACGCGCTTCTCGCACGGGTGGCGCGCTCCAAGAACCGGCTATACACCAATTGAAGATGGCAGCGCCCGTGTGCTTGCTATCCGTCATGTAGAACAAGGCCTGGCTGTGGCATGGGCGTTACGGTCACCTCAACTTCTGCTCGCTGCGCGCACTTGTGGAGAAGGGCATGGCGCAAGGCGTGCCGTTGATCGAGCGCGTCAAGGAGTTCTGTGACGGGTGCGCTCTCAGGAAGCAACACCGCGTCCCGTTCCCGTAAACATCCAAGTACCGTGCGGAGAGCGGGCTCGAGCTGGTCCATAGCAACCTCTGCGGGCCAATCAAGCCAGCCATGGTGGGCGGCAACAGGTACTTCTTGCTGATAGTTGATGAATATAGCCATTTTATGTGGATCGAGGTGCTCAATTCCAAGGACGAGGTGTTCAACCGCTTCAAGCGGGTGAAGGCGCTTGCCGAGGCAACACCGGACAGGAAGCTGCTGGGGTTCTGCTCCGATCACGGTGGCGAGTTCAACTCCGCCGCGTTCCGGGAGTACTGCGACGAGCACGGCATCAAGCATTGCACCACCGTGTGACAGCCCAAGTGCTGCCCCTGCCTTTTATGTCCATGTAACTTATGTGAACCTTGTTGCCATGTGTTATATTATATGATGTTGCTCATTGCCTTCCATCTCATGCATCATGCATCATGCATCTCATCATCATGTCATGCATAAGATTTTGTGTTGTGCTCCCTTGTGACTATTGTGGTGATGTTGTTGGTGGATCTTGTGTGGTATGTGGATGTGTTCTAGTATGGTTTACCACCCTATCTCCTTCTTTTCAAACATCATCAAAACCCTTTTTGGATCTTATTGTTTTGCATGTGTTAAAAACAACTTGTTAATAAATCTGTTAAAAAATGTTCAGGGTGTAGTCAAAATTATTTTGAGCTTGGTGTGTTGCCCTCTGTGATGTTTGGACTTTGGGTTTATGGGATTTTAAAATAACAGGGGTTGTTGTTTATAAAGTATTAAAAATTACTTGCTTTAAAAATCCACTTGTTAATTTTAGTAAATAGGTCACATTTCCTTTCAGGCAAAAGTAATTTTTTTCTTTCAAAACCCGTTTTATTTTCCTCTGTTTTTTTCTTGTGTGGCTGTTTTGTTTAAAGGAAAAGCCCTGCTGGTTTTCTCTCTGAGTGGGAGAGAGTTAAGCTGGGCCAACTTCCTCTCCCACACGGCCTAGCCTAGGTAGCGAGACGGCTACCTGATCCCGTCGTTCTCCGTCAGTTCATTGAGCTCGTCAGAGAGTGTGCGCGTCGCGTCGCCGTCAGGGGCTCATGGATGCCGAGGCTGGTGCCGTTTTGCACCCCTTTATAAGGGCATGGACGCCTAGGGTTTCCCCTTCTCCCTCCTCGCCATCGCCGCTTCTTCTTCCTCCTTCCTCCCCTAAATTCTTCTTTCTCCCGGGTTCAGAGTGAGAGAGGTAAGTTCAGAGAGTGTCACCGGTCGTCCTTGCCATCGTCGCCGTCGCCTCGGTGGCCCTCGTCGTTGGTGGAGATGGCGTGCGGCTTCCCTGTGGCGTCCACGCTCCATTCCGTGCGCTAGGGGGGTGAGGAGCACCTCCCCGCAGCGCCGCTTCGCGTCGCTGTCGTCCGCAAGGAAGAAAGGGTGTTAACGGCGTCTTCTTCCTCTTCGTATCGCCATCGTCCGCGTCCCCGCGCCTTCGAGAAGCCCTCAGTGAGCAGCTCATCACCGCAGCCCTCTCTTGTTGCCGTAGCCCGCTGCATCGTCGCCGTAGTGCTCGTCGCCGTCGGTCAGAAAGGCGTGGCCTTGAGGTCGCCTCCGTCCTCCTCGTCACGAGACGAGCAGAGGAATGCAAACCCCGTAGAACCCCGCTTCTCTTCTGTCAGTCCGCGTCATCGGAGAGCTAGTGCAGTTGCCGGTATCATTGCCGCCGTTGCCTGTCGCCGGTGGCCTTTTCCTTCAGTTTCATCAGTTAGGCGCCCGATCTGTTAGTACTAGTGGGTTCGATGCCCTTGTCTGTTGTGATCCGGTTCAGTAGCTCAGTACCGGCTCGGGGAAACGACCGCAGGGTCACAGGTTCGATCCCGACTTCTCCCCCGTTTTGCTCCTTTTTTTCCATTGGCTGGGTCTGGTGTTGTGTGTGGCACGATCCCGTGCGGCCATAGCCGGATCCCGTGTGGCTGTGCAGATGTTATGTGTGCTGTGTGTGTGTGTGGATCTGGTGTGGTGCTAGATCTAGGTGAGTGTGTGTGTGTGTGTGTTGTGTGTGTGACAAGTGGACCCAGGCCCCAGTTGTCATACACTAGGGGGCCCTGGTGAGTGTGCCAGGTGGGCCCCCTCCTATTAGATTTTCTTTTATTCTTTTTGTTGTGTATAGTTTGTGTTATATGTAGATATTTCATTTTCTAGTATAATTGCTAAATCTGGATATGTGCATTTTAGAACATGAGCATTTTAGGTAAGTTTTCATTTATAGGGATGTTGGGTTTTTACTATCTAGTATTTTGTCATGATGCTCCATGTAAACCTATGAGTATGATACATGATTTTGGGGTAGAATCACCCAAGTAATCCATTGCTGCCATTGGTTTGGGAATTTGAGCAAGTTTGAAAAAAATTTCATTTTGTCTCAAAGTGCCATTTTGTCATTTTTGTTATATTTAATCCATGCATGCTATGATATTTGTGCTAACATGAATATGGTAGCCTTTGATGAGTAGAATGCCATGGTATTTATTTTTGTCATGTTAAACATGCAAATAAGTGGGAACCATGCTCTAAAGTAGCTACTAAAATGTTGTTGTTTTCAAACATGCTAAATATTGCTAAGTCTGAGAATCTATTAATATTTTTATGCCATGTAGAGTGGATGCTACCAAGTGATATGTTGAGAATTAGCTCAAGCTTAGTGCTAGTATTTTGTAGTAGATGTTGTCCTCTACCATCCTGTTAATTTTCATGCCATGAGGTTGTCTATATCACCATTAATTCCTGCTGTCAACTTGCTATCAGCTTAACCCAGATTCCAGAAAACTGTTATTTTCACAAAGTCCCTAAAATCTGTTTCATCATGGCAACTTGTGAGCTCCATGCTTATTGATGTGTGCGTCCATTCCAGATTGTGTAGTTGGATAATTTGATAAGAATGCTATGTAGTTTCTGTAAATGCCTTGTTTGTGGTTGGAGACTTCCTGTAGCTCTAGTTATTGGCTGTGAAAGTTGTTATGTTGCTGTTTTGTGGCAGATTGTTTGCTTTAGTGTTTTGTGACTTGTGGGAGCTATACTCCATGGAATTGATTGATCTTTGAATCCATTGTGGTTGGTTTTTCATTGTCTAACCAGTGTCTACCTTGGAATGCCAAGGAAAAAACCCACGGCCTTCTTTGTCTTGTGTTTTGCCTTCGTAACTTGTCGTGAGCATAGTGTGAGAACCGTAACTCCGTTTCTTACGTTCTACATATGTATTTGTATCGATTTTGCATGAAAAATCCATATTTTCCATGTTCATGCATGTTTAAATAACTTAACATGAGGTTCTGTCCAGAACTTTAAATAACTAAACTATTGCATGTGAAACATGACTAGTTTAGGATTGCCATGTTAAATTCTTCCAATGAATCATGCATCATCTTGTTTGTTCCGACACTATTTTTTGCTTTGCTAGATGTCTCGTTCTTATCATTACTTATGTGTTACCTACCACTTGAATGTCAAGCCTCCTACATTGCCATGATAGCCTCTAACGCCTCCACATCCTAGCAAACCTTCGATTGGCTAAGTTACCGCTGCTCAGCCCCTCTTATAGCGTTCGTAGTTGCAGGAGCAGATGGTATCCATGTGATAACATGGATTGGCATATCACAATATTATCTGCTATATAATTTAATGCACACATATATAACTTGGTATAGTGGAAGGCTTGGCCTTTTGCTAGGTGTTTTGTTCCGCTTTTACCGCCATAGTTTCTTGTTACCGGTGTTATGTTTCCATATTTTGCGCTCCTAACATGCTCGGGGTTGTTATGAGGACCCCCTTGATTATTTGATTGAGATTAAAACTTGTGTGACAAGACCTGACATTGGTACTATTTGCTTAAACAACTTAATAAAATTTGCATAGGGCTTTGCAACCCCGTGGATTAATCAACAACCCGGGCCAGTGCTCCTCATGAGTTTTGGTCCAAGCTAGAGCACTGTCGTGGGAACGAGCCTGACAGTAGATGGTAGGGGTACGAAGGGAGAGGGAAGAGTCCTAGCTACGGCGAGGGTGTACACAAAGATGTATGAGTTCAAGCCCCTCTCGTGGAGGTAACAGCCCTACGTCTTAGTGCTCGGGAGCTTTATGTCGAGTGGAGTATAGATATTACAATGGTTGCGAACCCTTGTGCAGGAGGGGAGGGGTGGCTTATATAGAGTTCGCTGCCCCTGATAACTGCCCCGCATCAAAGGGCCTGGTCGTGGGATTAAAGTCTGCTGTTACAGGTAACGTACATAATAAAAGCTATTAATGACCATTGAACCAGCGTCTGCCCGTTGGGCTCTTGATGATGGCTCCGGGTCTTCTGGTGTCGAGTGAAAGCGAGGTCTTCCGAGTGATACGCGACTGCCGAGTGAGAGCGGGAGTTTCCGAGTGGATTATTGTCGAGTGACTTTGAACGTCTCCAGGGATCGACTTGGAAATTCATGCTTGATCTTCAAGTCCTCCCATGTGGTCTCCTTAGGTAGGGTATGTAGGCTGTGCCTAGGACCCTACCCTAGGTACATATCCTCGTCATTAGCCCCCGAATGGATTGGGGTTTGAGTGGTGGAAAGAGGTATCTTCGAGGGCTTTGAGTTAGTGCATCAGATCCTATGAATGATATTTGGGGTTTCCATGAAACTTGTGTCGATTGAACTCTGAGCATTAGCATTCATTCAGGGTCAACACGCAAAATCTTCCGAATGGTATTCGGGGCTTCAACGAAACTTGTGTTGATTGAATTCCTTTCCGCTCGCCCGGATCCATTCAGCCTTAAAGGTGTCCGAGTGGATGTTCAACATTTGTTTTGGTCTGAGTGAGTTGGTAGTATCTTGGGAGGCGACAGGTCGGTCTGACAGACCCAGATTTTCCAGGATATGAAAATTTGGGAAGCGCGCGCGCTTGGGCGAAGATTACGCCACGATTGGGGCAAGTGGGGGCGCGATGCCTCGATTTTCATGCCGGTCATATCGCCATGTACCGAGCGCTGTCAGCGGTTGGTGTGTGCGGTAACCTCGCGGGTCCACTGGTCAGTGAGACACCCGGCAGCGTATAAAGCGGTATTCGCTGCGGTTTGCACAGTACCTCAGCCAGTTCTTTCTCTCTTTTCCTCCGCTTCCTCTACTCCCAGTGCCCAACTCCGATCTCCCTCGACGAGAGCCGCCGCGACGAAGATGAAGAATCCGACGGAGAAGCTGGAGTGAGCGAAGAAGGGGGCGGTGAAGCTCAAGGGCAAGAAGCCCTCGACTGCGTGATTCACCGCGCCGGCAGGCTGGATGCAGGGGGGCTTTCTCCCCTCTATTGTCACCCACGAAGATATGGAGGGTGTTAGTGCATCTAGTGCCCCTTAGTGATTTTGGTGTATTGAAGACTTATAGGTTAAGGCACTAATGCATTTGTGAGTGTACACAGGCTTTATAAGTGAATGAGGAGTTTGATATATTCGGAGATTATCGACCCCTAAAAGTGTATGTCTTCAAGTGAAGACTTTGCTGAAGACTTTCTGAAGACTTTGGTGAAGACTTTGTGAAGACTTTGAAAATGAAGAAGTTGGTGTGACCTTGAAGATATGAATGAGGAATATGAAGCGTGAAGACTTTTGTTTTCGTAGTTTCTTCTCCTTTATTTGATTCATAGGAAACACCGTACTCTTAAAGGGGGTCGAGGTAATACTAAGGAAAATTTCCAACTGATGCTCAACTCCAAAATCCTCAACCCATACAATTCTTCAAGTGAAGCCTTTGGAAATCTCTTACGGTTCAGACAAGTTTTTCAGTGACAGAGACGAAGGTCTTCTGGTCTCTGAGGAAATTGATCTGACTGAGGAGTTAGGATTTCGCCAATGCGAATTGCCTACAAGTGAGGATCATGATAAGCTGAGGACTTTCATGGTTCGAAATTCCGACCGTTGCTGTGCTTAGCGCCAGCTGTCCCCAATCGTTCTTATCCACATAACGGTCTTATCATCGGGGGCATTTATGTCTTATCATGTTAGGTTGCATCCTGGCTATAAATAGCCGACCCCCACAACCACTAGCTGGTTGGCTGCTCCGAGAGATAATTGACACTTGTCATTTAAGAGCAACCCATCCTCTGAGGACTTTGAGAGAAAATCATCAGTGAGAAAAAAACCCACAAACCAAACCATAAAACCCATAGTGATTGAGCATCACTAAAGAAATTCCTGTGTGGAACCGATGCTTGTTACCTTTGAGGACTGTGTATCCTCCAAACGGTTAGGTGTCATGGTCTAGTGCTCCTGCAGTTAATTGGGGACCACGAAGTGACCTTGGTCTAGAGCATCCAGCAGTAAATTGTGGATCGCCGGGTGACCAGTTTGTGAGGGTTTTGGAAGTCTACCCTGAAGACTTACCACGAGTGTTGGGCGAGGACTGTGTGACCTTAGCTCAAGGAGAATACGGTAAGGACTATGTGTCCTGGGACTGTGTGTCCTCTGGTTTAAATACCAGGCCGCTCCCAACCAGACGTACGACTGTCACATCAGTTGGAACTGGGTCATCAAACCATTGTCTTCATCAAGCTACCTGGTTCTATTTCCTCAACCTCCTTATTCCTCATAAACCTATTGATGAAATTGATTGTTACTGTTTGAAGAATTTGACTGAAGACTTTCGCAAATTCCTCACCTTAAATTCTTCAAGTTGCCTTGTTCATCACTGCTTATCCTTATCACACTACTCACTATTTGTGCATGTTTCATTTCGTCATGATGACTAAGCTGATACTATGCTCCTCATGCACCTGAGTACTTATTCCGCTGTTAGTTATTCATTACATTTCAAATTCCTCGAAGTTGAAATTCCTCAAGTGATGAATTTGTAAAAATAGCCTATTCACCCCCTCTAGCCGATATAACGCACTTTCAATGGGCCTCGTCTCCGACGGGCTCATGGCGGACGGCGCCTGGAGGCTGCCGGGGGAGGAGCGCGAGCCGGAGCCGCGCGATGAGGAGCGGGTCCTCCTTCTGTCCCACGTCGAGGGAGGTTTTTCTCTGCCACCCCACCTATTCTTTAGGGGCTTTCTGAATTTTTTCGGTGCCCAACTGCACCACCTCTCTCCTAACACCATAGCCTATCTGTCTGCATTAGTCACTCTATGCGAGTGTTTCCTGGGCTGCACTCCCCATTGGGGATTGTTCAAACACCTCTTCACGGTCAGATCCCGAACTGTGAAGAAAGCCCTCCCTGCCGATGGGAAGACCCATGTGCTCTAGCTGTGCGGAGGGTTAGGAAATCAGAAAAGAGCTCATAGCTCCTTCCTCGCCATGACCTTTCCTGAGTCGGTAAGGGGTTGGTAGTCGACCTGGTTCTACTGCAAGGATGCAGCATTGCCCAATATGTCGACTGGCCTTCCCCTATACACACCCGACCGTCCGGCTGTTCCCATGTCCTTGAAGGTGACTGAAGAGGAGCACGTACAAGTAGGCATCTTGGTTGAAGCGGTGGTGCAGCTGATCCGGGGCGGGGTGACTGGCATGGATCTGTTGGAGACATTTCTCGGTCGACGTATCTAGCCGCTCCAAGCTAGAGACCACACCATGTGGCACAACACGGGCCTTGAGGACTCGACAAGGACACATCCTGAGGAAGTTCCTCAGAAAACTATCGATCAGTGGCTCCGTAGCATCACCGGGGCCTGCGACAATCCTTTGGGAGCCAAGAAGATCCGACCATATTCGGCCGAAAACCCACCGAAGAACCTGGTGACTTGTGTAATGTCGACTGATGTATTGTACTGTCGAGTGATATATTGAACTGACTTCTTTTCTTGAATCATGCAAGAATGGAGGCACATGCACTTGCCCATTCCCAACGGGAACCATGCTAAAGACGACGTGGTGAGCGAGGGCGGCAGTGTGGACGGCGACGGTTCTTCCGACTCTGAGGAAGAATACGAGGACTCCGGCGAGGAGGAAGAAACCGAGTCATCTCCCCGCCGCGAAAGTCGCACCAAGTCCCGCCAAGATCCATCGACTGTTGAGGAAAGGGCTCCGGGCCCTAGCGAGAAGAACCTGAAGCGTAGCCGCCCCTCGATCGCTGAGCCGAGCGAAAAACTGCTATGCAGCCCAAGCATGACGTCACCAAGCCTCGCAAGGCTCTGCTTCGCATGAGGGTGGCAGTGCCTGTCGTCTCCACATAAGAGTTTATTTCCGTACTTGTTCTGTCGACTGAAGTCTGGAGTTGTATTTGACAAAATGCCACTCAATTCGTCAGAGCTGCTACATCTGTGTCTTCGCCTCATCGAGATGGAGGGGATGCAATGGATGTCGACACTGCTGACGCGGCCACTTCTCATAGAGGTTAGATAGTTGTTGGTTCGCCCTAATGGAACTCGACATATGCGAATGTTAACACCATCGGTTGTCGATGCAGAGGTCATTCAGGTGGAGGACGACGAGGAGCGACTTGGCACTTCGCGCCCTCGCATCCAAGGAGCGTCATTGGTGCAAGCACTTCAGCGGTCGACTGCAGAGTCTTCCCAGGGGGGTGGTGGCTCGACACAACCCAGGGCTAAACCTGCAGTACCTCTATCGCATGCTCCTCCAACAGTTTCGACCATTGTGGCGTCGAATCCAACCGGGCCCTCTCAGACTGCCTCAGCTGCTCCTCCAACCACGCCAACTCCACGTGTGATGGCCTTCTCTCTACATCGCACCCCGGAAGATCAAACCGGGGCTGTGAAGGAAGCTATGATCCAGGCGGAGCAGCTCATGTTGAGGACCAAGGAGGCGTACGAGGCCAGCAAACTGGCTTTTGAAATCAGCGCAGCCCTCCGCACCAATGTCCGAGTAAGTTCGATTGTAAGTCCATTGTTGATTGAATTCTTGTCTTTTCTTGGCTGCTGTACACCCACTGGGTGATTGCCGTAGAATGTTTGAACTTTCTCCACTCGAATAGATCTGATCATAGTCGAGTAGGATTGGGATTAATAGTACGCGTGGTACTAGTGTCACTCGACATGTCGAGTGTATTTTCTGACGAGTTACTCGATGGATCGAGAATTAACCGTCTTAGTGGGGGCGGTCTTAGCACACCCACTGGGTGTAGGCCCCGAGACAGCTGTCGAATGCTTGCATCGGCAGTTTTTTTAGAGTTTATTGTATACGGGATACATTTTGCTTTTGAATCACACCACTCCGTAGATACCTTGCAGGTTTCGTGGACATTAGTGGCAAACCATGATATGACGCTGCATAAGGATAGACTGCACTTCATAGAGTAGAGAGGCACGTCACTCGATGGGTCGAGTGTCGTGGCAGGGCTGACCTTGTCGAATGTTTGAATAACCAGTGGGGGCACACTAAGTGCACCCACTGGGTGTAGTCCCCAAGGCTACTGTTCATCGCAGACGATAAACAATAGGCTTGAAAACTTGTCATACGCGTGGTACTGGGGTCACCCGACATGTCGAGTGTTTTTTTCTGACGAGTTACTCGACGAATCGGGAGTTAACCGTCTCAGTGGGGGCGCTCTTAGCGCACCCACTGGGTGTACTCCCCGAGACCGCTGTCGAATGCTTGCATCGGTAGGGGTCTTAATAGAGTGTAGCGACCCGACTCAAAACGAGTCAAGCCTCTGTATTTTCTATGCCATCCCTGGATCAGTATGCTGACACACACAGTACATCAATGTATATATCAAAGTGCAATCACATGTAAATAGCGTAAAACTGATATATACCTTAAAATAGCAGCGGATACAGTCAACGGGAGTGGAGTCCCAATAACACCAACGGCAAGTTGAGTGCGGACCGTAACCCTGAATCGTACTCTTACCCGTCGTAGAAGAGTATCTGCAACATAAGACGTTGCAGCCATGTAGATCAGCATTTTGAATATGCTGGCAAGATCACCATAGAAAAACAGAAAAATAAAGACTATTCTATATGCAAAGGCTTTGTGGCTCTGTGTCTGAGTTTTTGCGTAAAAGCTGATTTTATTTTCCTACAACAAAGGAATATCAGGAATTTCACTATAGAGTTACCTATCATGACATAGTTCCGCCAACCAATGTCTCAATGCCCATAAGTATCATAAGTTGCCCACAATTAGTTATCAGTCCAGTGTTGAGAGTTCAGAGATAGATCCAAGTCTAGAAGCTCAAATTGTCTGTAACCGGGGACACGGCTAATCGATTAGGTTTAACTCTGCAGAGTGTTGTGTACTTTACCCACAAGATTCTTTCCCTCCTGGTAAGTCCTCGCACTGCCTGGTGTTTGAGAACAGGATGAAAGAAACATGGTCTTTCAGAGTGCTTCCCTGACTGTCCGACAGTGCCCATCCCAATCCTAACGTCGACTACATCTCGTAGCACTGCCCAGCAGAGTCACAACAAAGATCAACCAAGCCAGAGCCCATAATGACTTGTGGCTACACAGGTAAGCTTCCGGGCATGAAGTATTCATCCTTCTCTTTGAGTCTGGGTGAAGCTTTCCGCAAGATGTCATGGCGCTTCTCCATGCATCCCGGCCACTCACTGGTTTCTCCAGGGTGCCCAATGAACCATCCTTCACCCAGTAGTGTGTATTGAAAACTTGTCTTCTCGAGTCTTGAAGTCTTGAGGTCTTGAAGATGCAGGACTTGAAGATGTCTTCATGAAGTCGTCGTTTTGACGTGGAGTCCTTCTTCACACCACTCACGAACACTCATACCAGACCCCGTCTACTTTAGCATAGAATTGCACTAACTAGCGTTCCCGGGGCTTTAGTAACCAGTGGTGGGTTCCTACCTCATGCATTCTACTCAACTACAATAATTTCAATAACACTACGGGAGGGATATGTTGAATGATGTCACTACATGCAATAAAAACATAGGTATGAAATAGATGGTCAAGGTGAACTTGCCTGTACTGTTGATGAAGAGAAAAATCGCTCTCTGAAATAACTTGATAGACTATACGTCACTCTCCGATCAAATCTATAATCAAGCATTACATACATATAAGCAATCATACTGGCAATCAATTCTAACAATCACAAGGTAACACAAGAAACAAAATCAACAAGGTTGATGAAAGAAATACTTAAGACAAAGTTGAAACACAAAACTCCAACAAATTCAAAAGTAACACAAAACCCAAAACAAAGTAAAATATAATAAAAGGATTTTAGTAAATATTTTGTTAGCAAAATGAGTTACTTTTGAAGAACAAGTAAAACTATGCAAACAATATTCTAAACAACATAAGTGTTTGCCTAATGAACTTAACTACAAGCACAACCATAAACTAAGAGAAAACAAATTATGAAACAACTTAGTTAACAGAAAGTAATTAAATAAAATCTTTATTATAAAACAGAATTAAGTCATCTAAAACTTTTGTAAAAGAATTACTATTAAAACTAAATTGTTTTATAAAACATTACCTAATGAAGAAAAATATGGTTTCCTATAATAATAGAGTAAAACTAAACTATTTTTGTTTAAAACATTTATTTCCAGAAAATAATTAGTAAAAACTTTATTTGAAAACAGAATCTAATACTTAAAATTTTAGTTAAAAGAATTGTTACTAACAAATTTGCTTTTAAAACAACTATACCTATTTGAAAGAGGGTATGGATCCCTACAACAAAATTTATAACTAAACAAATTAACTTTTGTTAACATCAAGTAAATTACTAAGGTTTGGAACAACAAAACTAAATGAAATCTGAAACTTAATATAAATCATATTCAGATTTTCAAAAATAAAACAAGGTAAATAAACTAATATGAAACTAAACAGATTCTGTTTGGTTTGAAAACACTATTTAAAATTATTATACAATTCTCAAACTCTACCAAATGATAGCTATGGTCACTAGTGACAAGTAGGAAAAAGAATCATTCCAAAATTCATTTTAGAACTCATGATATTTAGAAAACAAAATTTAAATCAAATCTGTTCAAATTCAAATTTATCTGTTCAAACATGGTCAAATTTGATATGTACAGAAACTAGATAAAATGTTTGATCTAATGCAAAAAGAATCAATTTAAAATAGTTAAAAACATAAAAGATATAAGCAAAACAAATTTGAAACTATTCTGGTAACAGAAATTAAAACAAAAGAAAAAGTTTTGTTTCGAACGGATAGGTGGACTACGTGGCATCTCCTGATTGGTCTAAGTGTGCGTGTGCTAGGGAGTTTCGGGCGGACGACCGAGACATAACAGAAAACGGTTCGGTCAATTTATTTTAAAAGAAAACCGGCCGGTTCTTTCTAAGAGAACCGAAGGGGTATGGGGATCTAATCTACGCCGTTGATTAGGGATCGGACGGGGAGGGTGCTCACCGTGCTGGTGGCTGGTTCCGGCGAGGGTTCCGGCGACGGCAGAGGCGTCGAGGTCGTCGGGGATGTGCCTCCGGTGGTCCTCTGGCGACGGCGAGGGCTCCGTTCGACTCAGCGATGAATGGCGCGTCCGGTGGTGATCGAGGGCGAGCTTAGGGACGACGGTGATGACGAGCAGGAGCGGAGGGAGCTTCGGGGTCGGGGAACACTCCGGCGAGGGTGATGTCTTAGCATCTCCAGAGAGTCTCCAGAGAGGGCGAGGGGTCGGGGAGGTGCGCACGGCCATGAGGAAATTGTCGGAGTGCTCGGGAGAGTGCGGGGAGGTCAGGGTGATGCGGGGACGCGATAATGGCGCGGCGGCCGTGCTGAAGTCCGGCGAGGGATTCCGGTAGTGGGAGGGTGCGGGAGGAGGGGGAAACAAGGGGAATGGAGAGAGGAGAGGGGTGGGTACTTATAGGGCCAGGTGCGGGGTAGGGGAGTAAAGGAGGGAGGGGGTCCGCGGCGAGGGAACCGGCGACGGCGTCGGGCGCGTGGGAGGAGGAGGAAGGTGACCGCAGGGGGTTTCGGTCGGGCGTGGGACCGGGCGGTCAGTGAGAGAAAAAGGAGCGGCGCGCGTCGGTTGGCCGACCGGTAACGGTCTCGGCTTTAAAGCCGTTGGGCCGGCCGTTTAATACAAAACCGTTACCGTTTTTCAATTTATGATTTTACCAGAGCGTTTCGAAAACCTTTAAAGCATTCCAATCATCTCTAAATATAGGAGTATTACATATCAAAATTAACAGAATAATAAATGCAATTTAATGAACATTTTTATTCTGGCATTTGAATACATTAAAAAAATCATTTTTCAGAAAATGCCTTAATTGGCTTTATTTAATTTTGCAAATATTCTTCAAATAACTTTTTGGGTTTGATGATTCAAAAACTTCACAAATTACCCCCTGGCTTGGAGTGTCATGTTACTCCTTTCAAATTTTTGTCAGGGGTTTGAATACTTTGAAAATTTTGAATAGGGACCAAATATGAAATGGATTTTCAAAATAATCCAGAGGTTTTCAAAAGCTCTTTCAATTCCTTCTTTTAAACTTCCAACTCATATTTCTTAAAATTTGAGGAATTCATATTATCCTCTCTAATGAAAATCATTGAGTTGCATAAAGTTTTCTGAATTTGAAATATTTTCAAAATGGAAATTCAAATCATTTTCAAATCCCTTTTCATTTCTTTAAATGGAAGAATTCATGTCATCTTCACTCTATGGTTTTGTGATGAAATGAATTTGAACTCCTGGTGATCAAAATGCAGATTGAAAATTTTGGGAAAGTCATTTCATTTCCCTCTCATCAAACTTTCAAAATTTTCAAAAGTTTCAAATTGCACTTACTTTCAATCATTCAAGCAAACAAACAATCATTCTATAATTATTATAACATTCCAAAATTTGGGATGTTACATAGAGATAGCTTTTGAATTTGTTTATGGCGCGCAGAGCGCCAGAGTCACTCGACATGTCGGGTGGATTTTCTGCTTGAATTCTTCCAAGATGATCATTCGCCGGTGTTCATAACTCACTCGAATGTCCAGAAACTACTTGCTCATTGAACTCCTGTCTTTTGTGGGTTCCAAACGGCTTGCGAACATGGGACGCAGTACAAGGACATGGAGGATGAGTGGAACCGATTGCAGGTGGATCTGGCGGTCACCAACAACGCCCTGGAGTGAGCGCGTGCTGCGCTGAAGTCTCTGGGAGGTAATTATTGTTGACTGTCAGCATTCCCATCTTCACTTTCGATGTTTTGAACCGAATGCTCTCGCTCGAACAGAGGTGTGCAATGGAAACCGTCGACTCCAAGCGCAACTCAACAATGTTGTTTCTTTAGATTCCATGTAGAAGGCACTAGAGGAGAAGGACAAGGCACTCGCGGACGCCCAACGGGTGGCCAGGGACAAAACTGAAGCTGCAGATCAGAAGCTGGCGGCTGCCCAGAAGCTGGAAGAGGAGAACACCAAGCTGAAGCAGGAGCGTGCGGACCTCGTCAAAAGGGCCGAGCAACTGAACAAGAGGAGCAATGGCCTGGAGACGCATTTGGGCGAGTTCTCGAGGAAGATGTATATTCTGCTCGACAATAAGTATTTTTGTTGACTCAACTTTGTAAAATCTTGGAGGGTCGCAGTTCACCAATTCTCCTCCCATTCCCCGTTGTTCAACAGAATTCTGCCAAGACTTTGAGAAGGAGACGGAGGAGGTTGAGCCCAATCTGGATCCCACCAAGTCTCCTGTCGTAGACGCGGTGGCCATGAACATGCTCCGACTCAATTTCCGACTCCAGGGCGTCCAGGCGTATCTTGTTCGACTAAAGTCTGCGATGGAGAGAATCAGCAAAGAGCTATGGCATGAGGACACCCTTCAGCTCGACCTCAACTCTATGATGGATCGCCTGGACAAACTTCCAAGTTGAGTACAGGCCTGGAAGAAATCTGCCACTCATTGTGGGGCCGACGTGGCATTATCACTCGTCAGGGTCCATTGCAGGGACATGAAGGAGGAGAGGCTGAAGGAGCTTCAGGTGGTCAACATGAAGAAACTCCAGTTCGAGGACTTCATGGATACCTTCATCAAAGCGGCCACCAGAATCGCCGACGGCATCGACCTGGACACTTTCGTCGAGCCCGCCAGTCCGTCTCCTGCTTGAAAAACTTGTCTTTGAAAGAAACAGTTAAATTTGCCTCGGTATGCCGAATGGATTTGTATCCTTAAAAATTCCGTTCCGGCCTTGGGTCTGAACACATTTGCTTTCATACGAAACGTTTATCCGTGGTTTGCCCTTTGGATTTTGTTCGAATTTGGCTTTCGATCGTCTGTTTGACTGAGTTTGTTTTTAACTTAGGCGAAGCGTGTTTGTAGCTAAGCCCTCCGAGTGTGAGGATTGCTCATCACTCGGAGTATTTTTGAACTTAGGCGAATGACGATTCACAGCTAAGCTCTCGAGTGTGAGGATTGCTCATCACTCGAAGTATTTTCAAACTTAGGCGAATATCGATTCACAGCTAAGCTGTCAAGTGAATGGATTACTATCCACCCAACGAGGTTTTCAACTTAGGCGAAACCTGTTCGCAGCTAAGCCCCCGAGTGTGAGGATTGCTCATCACTCGAAGTGTTTTCGAACTTAGGCGAATGTCGATTTGCAGCTAAGCTGTCGAGTGAATGGATTACTATCCACCCGACAAGGTTTTTAACTTAGGCGAAACGTGTTTTGCAGCTAAGTGCTCGAGTGTGAGGATTGCTCATCACTTGAAGTATATTTGAACTTAGACGAATGTCGATTCGCAGCTAAGTTGTCGAGTGAATGGATTACTATCCACTCGACAAGTTTTTTGACTTAGGCAAAACATGTTTCATAGCTAAGTCCTCGAGTGTGAGGATTGCTCATCACTCGAAGTATATTTAAACTTAGGCGAATGTCGATTCACAGCTAAGTTGTCGAGTGAATGGATTACTATCCACTCGACAAGGCGTTTGACTTAGGCGTGTCCTCGAGTGTGAGGATTGCTCATCACTCGAAGTATATTTGAACTTAGGCGAATGTCGATTCCCAGCTAAGTTGTCGAGTGAATGGATTACTATCCACTCGACAAGTTTTTTGACTTAGGCGAAACGTGTTTCGTAGCTAGGTCCTCGAGTGTGAGGATTTCTTGTCACTCGAAGTATATTTAAACTGAGGAGAATGTCGATTCACAGCTAAGTTGTCGAGTGAACGGATTACTAGCCACTCGACAAGTTGGTTGACTTAGGCGAAACGTGTTCGCAGCTAAGCCCCCGAGTGTGAGGATTGCTCATCACTCGAAGTATTTTCGAACTTAGGCGAATGTCGATTCGCAGCTAAGCTGTCGAGTGAATGGATTACTATCCACCCGACGAGGTTTTTAACTTTGGCGAAACGTGTTTCGTAGCTAAGCCCCCGAGTGTGAGGATTGCTCATCACTCGAAGTATTTTCGAACTTAGGCGAATGTTGATTCACAACTAAGTTGTCGAGTGAATGGATTACTATCCACCTGATGAGGTTTTTAACTTAGGCGAAACGTGTTCGCAGCTAAGCCCCCGAGTGTGAGGATTGTTCATTAGTCAAAGTATATTTGAACTCGACAAGGTTTTTTTTTGAACCCAAGCGAAGATGGATTCGCAAATAGGTCATCGAGTGAATGGACTACTATCCACCCGACGGAGTTTTTAACTTAGGCGAAAGATGTTTCGCAGCTAAGCCCCCAAGTGTGAGGGTTGCTCATCACTCGGAGTATCCCCAAGAATGTAACTGCACGATTGAAATCGACGAAGTATTAACCGCAGAGACACGAATTGCATTGATGAAGTATTCTTATTACATTAGAAAACTCTTGTCTCCAATGTAAAAACGCCGGAGCAGGTCTGCGTACTAGGCTCGTGGCTCATCTATCTGTTTCATGAGATTATATAGGTGATAGGCTCCATTGTTGAGCACCTTAGTGACGACAAAAGGGCCTTCCCTTGCAGGAGCAAGCTTGTGAGGTCGGTGTTGATTCACTCGTTGCACCAAATCTCCTTCATGGAACACTCGGCTTTTGATATTCCCTGCATGGAAGCGCCGTAGGTCTTGCTGATAGGCAGTGGTCCGGATCAGAGCCATCTCACGCTCCTCCATAAGATCTACCCGATCTTGTCTAGCCTGTTCAGCTTCAGCCTCAAAATATAGTTCCACTCAAGGAGAATTGTGGGCCAAGTCACTCGGCAATATGGCTTCAGCACCATAGACAAGGAAGAAAGGAGTTCATCCTGTCGACCAATTAGGCGTTGTCCTCAATCCCCACAAAACAGACGGCAGCTCAGTTACCCATGCACCAGCGGCATGATCCAAATCGGGCATGAGACAAGGCTTCAGACCTTGCAGAATGAGACCATTAGCCCGCTCAACTTGCCCTTTGGTTTGAGGATGTGCAACGGAAGCGTAATCCACTCGGGTGCCTTGGGAGTTACAGAATCTCCTAAATTCTTCCGAGTCAAAATTAGTGTCATTGTCCGTGATGATGCTGTGCGGAATGCCGTACCGGATAATGATCTCCCTCATGAACGTGACCGTCGTGCGGGAATTTAGCTTCTTGATGGACTTGGCTTCAATCCACTTAGTGAATTTGTCGACTGCTACCAATAGGTGGGTGAATCCTCCTTTTCCAAGTCAAAAGGGACCAACCATGTCGAGTCCCCAAACCGCAAATGGCCAAGCGAGAGGGATTGTCTTCAGAGCAGACGCTGGCTTGTGTGACAGATTCACATAGAACTGGCAGCCTTCGCAGTGATCAACGATTTCCTTAGCCATCTCATTAGGTAGCGGCCAGTAAAAACCATCTCGGTATGCTTTAGCGACGATCATCCCTTAAGACGCATGGTGGTCGCAAGTTCCCGAGTGGATTTCGTCTAGAATCATCCGACCTTCCTCGGGGGAAATGCAGCGCTGGGTGAGACCAGTCACACTCTCTCTGAATAGCTAATCTCCCATCACAGTGAAAGCCTTGGACCTGCACACAATCTATCAAGCCTCTACTTCATCTTCAGGGAGCTCTTGTCTGAGGATATAGGCAATGTATGGCACAGTCCAGTCGGGTATGATAACTAGTATCTCCATGACCAAGTCAATCACAGCAGGAACATCGACTTCAGTCGAGTCAGAGGAACTTAAAGCTTGTGGGGGCTCTTCGGTGAAGGGATCCTCTTGAATCGAAGGAGCACGCAAATGCTCCAGGAACACCCCGCTAGGGACAGGCCGTCGAGTGGAACCAATCTTGGACAGCTCATCAGCAGCTTGATTTTTCAGTCGAGAAACATGGTGAAGTTCCAGGCCTTCAAATTTCTTCTCCAACTTCCGGACTGCATTGCAGTATCCGGTCATGGCGGGGTTTCTAACATCCCATTCTTTCATCACTTGATTCACCACCAAATCTGAGTCGCCATAAACCATCAGGCGCTTGACACCGAGTGAGATAGCCATGCACAACCCATACAAAAGTGCTTCATATTCTGCCTCATTGTTGGAGGAATCAAAATGAATCTGCAAGAGATAGCTGAGCTTGTCGCCACTGGGGGATATCAAAACAACACCAGCGCTGGACCCATTCGACATTTTGGAGTCGTCGAAGAACATTGTCCAATGTGCCAAGTGAACTTGGATGGGCTGTTGCTGTTCAGTCCACTCGGCCATGAAATCTACCAATGCTTGGGACTTGATTGCCTTCTTGGCCTCGAATCTGATGTCAAAGTGTCCAAGCTCAATTGCCCATTTAGCCACTCGACCTGATGCATCGCGATTATTGAAAATGTCGGATAAATGAGCATCACTGACGACTGAGATCGAATGGTCTTGGAAATAATGTGCCACCTTCTTCGGTAATAGGTAAATCCCATACACCAGCTTCTGATAGTGTGGATATGTTTGCTTTGAGGGGGACAATACTTCCGAGACATAATAAACTGGCCGCTGGACTTTATAGGCTTTACCCTCCTCTTCTCGCTCGTTAGTGAGCACTGTACCGACGACCTGATTTGTGGCCGCGATGTACAGGAGCAAGGGCTCTTTTCTGGCAGGAGCGGCAGGCACCGGCTGGGTGGAGAGGAGGGCTTTGAGCTCAACAAACGCTGCTTCGGCTTCGGGAGTCCCGTCGAATGTGTCGGACTTCTTCATCAACTGATATAAGGGCAGGGCCTTCTCACCAAGATGAGAAAGGAATCAACTCAATGCTGCCAAGCAACCTGTGAGCTTCTGAACGTCGTGCACTCGCACGGGAGTCTTCATATGGGTAATGGCGCTGATCTTCTTGAGAATTGACATCAATTCCTCGCTCAGAAACGAGAAAACCGAGCAACTTACCGCCAGGGACACCGAAGGTACATTTGGCCGGATTCAGCTTTATGTCGAATCGCCTCACATTGGCGAATGTCTCAGTCAAGTCAGCCAGCAGGTCGGAACCTTTGCGGGACTTGACAACTATATTGTCCATGTACGCCTCGACATTCCGAGGGATCTGGTCGAGTAAACATTTCTGAATCATGCGCACAAAAGTAGCGCCGGCATTCTTAAGACTAAAAGGCATGGTGATGTAGCAAAAGCACCCAAACGGGGTGATGAAGGCTGTTTCTATTTTGTCCAGGCCATATAGACGGATCTGATGGTACCTAGAATAGGCATCCAACAATGATAAACGCTCGCACCCCGCTGTCGAGTCAACAATTTGATCTATGCGGGGGAGCGGAAAATGGTCTTTTGGGCACACCTTATTGAGATGTTTGAAGTCAATGCACATGCGCAATGACTTATCTTTCTTGGGCACCATCACAACATTCGAGAGCCACTCGGAGTGGTAAATCTCCCGAATGAACTTGGCTTGCAAGAGACAAGCCACTTCTTCTCCGATTACCTTGCGCTTCTCCGCACGGATCAATGCAAATGCTCCCTGACTGGCTTGGCTTTCGGATCCACTCTTAGACGATGCTCAGCCAGCTCCCTGGGAATCCTCAACATGTCAGCAGGCTTCCATGCAAAGATATCCTAGTTCTCACGAAGGAACTGGATGAGCTCGACTTCCTATTTATTGTAGAGTGTTGTTGAGATATTTGTCGGGGCAACAGTTGGATCTTTCGGGTGGATGTGCACCTTCTTCACTTCCCCTGTTGACTGAAATGTCGACTCGGAAGCCGGCTTTTTTGCGTGGAGCAAATCAGTAGGGTCATCGGTTTTCTTGTACTCCTCCAGCTCGACCATGGCCATCTTTTGATAGGCGATCTTGGATCCTTGCTGGAGACACTCTTTGGCCCGCTGTCGATTGCCAGTGACCGTGATCACACCCTTAGGGCATGGCATTTTCAACTTGAGATACACGTAACATGGACGGGCCGTGAAACATGCATAAGAGGGTCGACCCAAGATGGCGTGGTAGGCACTCTTGAAATCCGCGACTTCAAATGTCAACTTTTCTTTTCGGAAATTTTTGCTATCTTCAAATGTCACATCCAATGCTATCTGGCCGAGTGACTTGGCCTTCTTTCCTAGGATGACCCCATGAAAATGCATGCTGCTCTCGCTCAGATGAGACATCGGAATGCCCATCCCTTTCAGGGTATCCACATACAGAATGTTCAGGCCGCTGCCGCTGTTCCTGAGGACCTTTCTGAGTCGAGTCCCCTGCACCACCGGATCGACTACCAGAGCCTATCGACCAGGAGTGGCCACACGAGCAGGATGGTCTGCCTGGTCGAATGTGACAACATAGAGACCATTTGAGGTAGGTGGGGGTGTCTGGCACAACCATGTTGATTTCCCTATTGATGACTTTCAGACGACTCTTGCTCTCGACATCAGCCAAGATCACTAGTGTTGAAGTGACATCTGGAAATGTTTCCTTTTCCTCATCTTCTTCTTCTTTTTCAGGAGACTTCGCACTTGACTGGTCTCCCTTGAATTGTTGGATAAGGGTTCGACATTGTCGAGTTGTGTGCTTGGGCAAAATCAGGTTGCCTTCTGCATCTTTCCTCGTGTGAATTACACACGGCTGATCCAAGATATCAGTTCCTGACTGACCTTTCCCCTTCTTGGGGGCATACTGAGCTTTGGCTTTGCCCTTGTTCTTCGACTGAGTCGCCGGTGCTGTTGCCTCTGCCAGAGCTAGGTCTTCAGCCTTTCGCTTCTGTTTCCAATTGTTGCCGCCGCCAGACTCGTTGGCGACTGCTTTTCCTTTGCCGCTATGGAGGCGGTCTTCTTCCTGGCCATTAGCATAGAGAGTGGCAATTTCCATCATCTTGCCGAGTGAAATGTCACCAGTGCGCCCGAACTTCAGGTACAGCTCCCTGTATCTCACACCGGCCTTGAAGGCACAAACAGCCTTGTGTTCTGGCACATTCTCCACCGTATGATGCAGGGTGGACCATCGCTGAATATAATCCCTTAAGGTTTCATTGGGTATCTGGACGCAGTGCTATAAGTCGACCAGACCCGCGGGGCGCTTGCAAGTGCCCTCAAAGGTCCGGACAAACACTCGGGCAAGATCTTCCCAACAATGTATGCTGGAAGCACTACTAGGAAAAGGTATGCTAGTGGCGCACCAGTTTTGCCTACTAATGGCGCACTGGTGGTGCGCCACTAGCACCACGCCATTGGAATTAAATACTAATGGCACAGCCCTGGTGCACCATTAGAATCTGGTGTACTAATGGCACCAGGCCGTGCGCAATTAGTATAGCCAACAGTGCGCCATTAGTATCTGGCATACTAATGGCGCACTAGTGGCTGGTGCGCCATTAGAATCTGGCATACTAATGGCGCACTAGGGGCTGATGCGCCATTAGAGTCTTTTTTACAGTACGCCATTAGAGTCTTGTGTGGTGCGCCACTAGTATGAATATTAGGATTTTTTTTCTTTTCTGATATTTTCACAGGTTACAAAATATATTATTGGACAGAATTTAGACAACACCACACAGAAACAGCAGATTCATTGAATACAATAGTAGATTAGTCTCCGAATACAAATCATCATATTAGTCTCCGAATTCAAAAGACCGAACAAAGATAGAACATTACAAGTCTCGAGACCGCAAGTAGCGAGTTTGTCTTCACATTACAAATCGATATCGATCATCTAAACTACCATCACATAGAAGAGAGCTGCGGTCATCACGATGAGCATAATCCCGATGAAACTGGTCTTCATCTGGTTCCTCCAACGCTCCCTCCTCTCTTCCGCTAGATAGCGCGCGTATCTAGATTCCGCCTCCGCCCTAGTGGTGTACCCTTTGTAACTGTTACTGTTGAAACGGTGAACCAGTCTCCGACACTCCTCCCAGTCGTCGTAGACTCCGAGAACCTTACCCTTGTACACGACATAAGACGACATCTCTATGCACTAGCCAAACAAAATGTTAGTATCAATTCACGGACAATACATAAGCAATATATAAGTATGCAACAAAAGGATCGGAAGAGAAAAGCAAGACATCAATAGCATCGATTACATCTAAGTTGAACGACTGTCCAAACCAAAGAGACATACAAGTTCATTAAAGTTTAATTACAACATGAAGCAATCGATGTTTCAGAACTACACATAGCATCACTACTTTGGACTCGACTCAAGGGACCGGAGCGTGGATGAAGCCGCCGTCTCTCATGATGGTCATGAAATCGCGGGCCTTGTCAGCCTGCATTTGTAGCGTTGTGTCTATCTCACTGTTGGACGGTTGATTTCTGAGGTTGAACTGCCCCGAGGTACGAAGGACATCTTGATGGATGATTTCCGCAAACTCCGACTGGATGTGAAAGAATTCTTGTCTGATGTCCGCGTCCTGGATTGCCGACAAGTTCTCGGCCCAATCTTTGAGATTACTTGGTAGCAGAAGGTGATGAAGGTCCCATACGATCGCCCGCATGTGATGGATGGCGTAGTAGGCATCCTTCTGACCGCCAGGCGGCTGCTTGACGCAGCAAAACGTCGTATTGTGGGCGAACACGTGCTTGCTGTACTTACAAACTGCCCTGGTGAAGGTGCCTCCAGATTTGGCGTAGCCGGGGAGAACATCATCAAGAACTTTCTTGACATTTGTGTAGTCTTTCTTCGACTGACGGTCCGAGTCGAAATACGTGGCCATGGAATATTTCGGGCTTAAGAGGATGAGTGTGCAATGTGTGTCACTGCACAAAACACGGAATGTTAAAAAAAATGATCGAAATCTAAGAAATCATATGTTACGGGGTGGTTGAGGGGACGACTTACTCGGGAAAGTAAGGCACGAGGAAGTTATCCTTATTTGGGTTTGCCAGAATGACGCCTTCGAGGTAAGAACTCGCGACTTGTCGGTCCCCAGCGCTGCCCAAGAGCTTGGCACGCATGTAGAAGGGGTCGACTACCATGATGTCCGGGGTCTTGTCTCTAATGATCCGCATCTCCATACTCAGCGAAAATAGCCGAACGAAGGTGTAGTGCAGCGGATGAAGGTTAAACATAGCGAAGATGTCATCAAACCGCAGGACGATCGTACCCCCAACGGAGTTATCCACAAAGCCCTTGCCCTCTGGCACCTTGGCCACAAAAACCGGGTATGCCACGTCAATCTCTTTGAGACGCCGCTTCTCCAAAGAAAGAACACTGTCATGGAGACTCCGCATATCACTGGTTGAAGCATTGAGCATATTCGGTGGCAGCATCAGCCTACCCGCCACATGCACCCTCCTCGAGATATCCTTAGGTGAAGGTGGCCCGTCCTGAGCACGGATCGTACTCGGTGTCGGCTGGCTCGCACCCTTGTTGCTCTTTCTTTTTCATCCCTTCTTCTTGATCTGCTGTAATGGGACCGAGTTCTGCTCACAGACTGCCTTCTTGAGTGTGTTGGGTCTGATAATATTTCGCACCTCGGCTATCTGAGGCTCGGTGAAGTCGGCAGCTGGAGGCGTCTCCTGAGAACTGAACGCCAGACGACGCCTGTTGCAATTGGGTTTCTCCACGGTACCAGCTAGATCGCGATCGTCTTTTGTAGGGTTGGGTTCTTGAGAAGGAGGCCCCAAGAATTCTTCATCGTACCCATGTTTGGCAAAGTACTTATCGACGTTGGTAAATGTACCGTCGTCGTTGTCGTCGTCGTCCGGATCCTGTGCCATATGCATGTTCGGATCCTGTGCCATAGGGATGTCCGGCATGTCCGGTAGCGTTGCGGCGGTCTTGCCATGGCTTGGCGCCGGCACG
Organism: Hordeum marinum; assembly: GCA_022496015.1. Lineage (NCBI taxonomy): Eukaryota > Viridiplantae > Streptophyta > Magnoliopsida > Poales > Poaceae > Hordeum > Hordeum marinum. The sequence continues at coordinate 480,516,527 of CM039672.1, forward strand.
ACTGGCGTAGTTGTCTTTGGGGTGGTGTCCCCCGCCCCCAAACGAATCTGGCTCTTCGGCCAAAGCAGGGGCCAGCTTAGGCAGGCACTGAGGGTCATCAGATCATCTTCGTCGGCCCCGGCGGGTCAAATCGGAGGTAACAACTCGTCGCAGCCTGGCAGCACCCGAACCAGTTGAACCCTATACACGGTGGGTGGCATCGGATTACCGTGGAACACGGGGTTGCCCGGTTGAACGATTTTTCCTTTGGCGACATCGACCAACTCGTCGTTCACGAAGTGCAGGAGAGTGCACGGAACGTCGGCGGCACCCTGCGAAAACATGTAGGGCGTCAGGGATGCCCAGTCAAAGGCAAGGAGATGAAGTCCTCGGCCGAGAGGCTTAATTAGTTACCGTGATGATGGCGTCGAGCTCGGCTAATGTCGAGGCACCGCCAACGGCGGGTGTGCAATTGACGGAGGGGCCGCTTGCTAACGAGGTGCCGGCCGGCGTACACCCGGGTGCATTAAGCTCCAATGCCCGTGCCGGCGTCGGAGACACCAATACCGCCGCCGCCAGAAACACCAATGGCGCCACTGCCGGAGACACCAATGGCGCCGCCGCCGGAGACACCAATGGCACCGCCTGCGCGTTGTGCGAGTTGCTGGCCGTGAAGCTGGGAATCGGGGGCGGCCCCTGTTGGCCGCCCGCAATCCACCCCCGCAGCCCCTCAACCAAGGTAGGCATAATGGTGGTGATCGTCGCTCCCAGTTGGTCTCGCACTTGCTCTGAGACTATCTTCGGAATCCGCGCCACTTGTGCCTTGAGTTCTTGAACCTCGCGCAACTGGCTTTCCGAGGTGGTCTTTCTCTCCTTTCGCCCACCAGAGTTATAGTATGACGACCATTTTGTGGACCAGCCTTTGCTGGCCACACGACCAGCTGACGACGGCTTAGTGAGCTTATCCTTGTTTTTCATTACGTTCAACGCCCTATTTAGAGTGCTGTCCCAAGGGGTGCTCTGAGACGACCCCGCACTACTGCTTTCAGTCTCCTTCGTCAGAACAAGCTCAAGCGCCCTGGTCTTCGGATCCGTGGTAAGCTCCTTTGTTACCGGGTCCTCCTTGTACCGGGCCCTGACATAGTTCCTGGTCTGCTTGTCACTGTATTTCTCGAAGCGGGGCGGTAGGCCTTGCTCGGCACGCTCCGCGTCCTCCTTGTCCCATATAGGCTCCGCCACTCTGTAACCGCCGGGACCGAGTTTGTGTTCCCCTAAGTTCAACTCCCGCATTTCTTTCCCCCACTGACTTGATTCGGAGGTTGCGCTGCTCTCGCATTTGATCTTGAACTCCTTGTAGTCATCTTCGCTGATCGAAGGATTTTTCGCCTTGATCTTCTCATAACTATCACCTTTTTCGCATCCTCGGCGACACCATCAGTGGTGGCATCCTCGGCGGCACCATCAGTGGTGACATCCTCGGCGGCACCATCAGTGGTGTCATCCCTGACGCCACTATGGGTTGTGTAGTCAGGATCGGTGTCTTCCACGGCGTCCTCATAGAGGTGAGGTTGTTCCTCCATCTCCTGGGACAGCTCCCAGAATTGCTTGCCGCCCGAACCTCCGGCCTCATCGTTGTGGGCCATGTTTCGCTCTAAATAGGAAAAAAGTTTGGTCAAAAAGTTGGTTATTGTCAAGGAACAAGATCATGGTCTCATCATTTAGGATTTGTCGACACCGAGCCATCCTAAAAGCTAAGCTTTTATCATTTAGGGTTTGTCGACGCCGAGGCACCCTAAAAGCCTAAGCTTTCATCATTTAGGTTCTTATCGACACCGAGGCCCATGCATAACACAAGAGGCAGTTGATCCTACTTAATTAAGTACTAAGATACCCCGACCCATGTATTAGTAGCAAGTACCCCATATGTCCGATTTTTAGCAAAGTCATGCTAAAATTCACGGAAAATTTCAGCATGACCTTTGCTGAAAATAGGACATATGGAGTACCCGAATTTGCTAGAACGGAAGTTAATCGACATTCCGGCAAACTCAAGGGCCTCTCGGGGTACCTGCAAAATCATCACGACATGATGGTCGGAGATGACACCACTCAACATTGTTCGTTGCGATCAGAATTCAATAGCATGCTGTGCACACTCAACATTCACAAGGCAATATGAATAAGACTACATACTCTGTGTCTCTATGCTTAGTTTCTGTATTTGGTGATTCAGGTGCCTAATGTTAATCAAGAGAATGGAATACTTGGCACCGAACCAACAGGAACCATGCTCCTTTTTGATACTATAATGCAACATTTAAGCGCTTTCAGTATATGATAGGAAAAATTAAAAATATATAGTAGTAGCTAGATTCTCCCGTGCATTTTCTGTCATATAAAACTGAGTGCAAATTAGGTAAAACCATGACTATTGCCAAAAATTAACCGGCAATGGTTAAAAATCAAAGTAGTGATGATGTTGTGGAGTAAAAGTACTTCTAGGAACCATGACTATTGTACTGCTAGGAACAACATTTCTCCACAACATCATCATTACTTTTACTCAATCAAACCAGAGCACCAAACCAGCCTCTCACATCCTCAACATCCAAAAAACTCCAAAGCATCACCCACTCGCAGAGGGTTGCATGGAGCCCTCATCTCATGGCCATCCTCTGGTTGTTGGTGGCAAAACATGCCCAGAGGCACTCGCCGCATAGGATAATGTGCTACTGAATGAATAGGGTTTCAGCAAAATCAAAATAACTGGACGGTCTCCTCAAACATGCAACTGATTTCACAATGTAAAAAATGTTTTGGGCGAAAATCATATTCTTAAATCTGCTAATCTGAACAAAAAAATGACTGAATCTCTCCTAGTGACGAATCAATAATACATATGGAATATGAACCATTCTCTTGAGTCCTAGACATTTGAAGAAAATATCATACAAACACACATAGCCTGACCACTGAATGCTTCAAATGATAAAATATCATACGAGTTCTTGCTGGAGGGCACGACGCCGTTATTGCTGGAGGCGTGAGGGCACGGCAGCGTTTTAGCTGGAGGTGAGGGCCAGGCGCCGTTCCTGGAAGTGAGGGCCGGGCCTCGTTCCTAGAGGCTAGGGCCGGGCTCCAATTGAGGGCGCCGCTGTGGAGGGAGGAGACCGTCGACCCGGTGCGTGGCGGCGTCGATCCGAGCGAGCGGCGCGGCGGCGCGGTGTAGGGGAGGGCGCCGACGGTGGAGGGAGGAGGGAGGAGACCATCGTTCCGGCCTGTGTGGCGGCGGCGGCGTCGATCCGAGCGAGGGGTGCGGCGGCTCGGAGGGAGGAGGGGGACCGAAGGAGACCGGAGGGAGCGGGGGCAGCGCGAGGAGGGAGCAAGGTAGCGCGAGTTAGTTAGCTAAATATTTCTAATGGCGCACCCCCGAGCGGTGCGCCATTAGAATGTTTTTTTCACATTCTAATGGCTCATCCCCGAGCGGTGCGCCATTAGAATGCTATTTTTTAATATTCTTTTATAAGAACAGTAATATTTTTTTTATAAAAACAGTAATAGTTTTTTTATGAATATGAAAAAATATCATCAAATTTGTTATTTGAAAATGGGGGTGCTCGGCGGCGGTGAAGTGGGGGAGGGTGCGGGGGGTGCTCGGCGACGGTGGGTCGTCGGCGGCGGTGGAGCGAGGGAGGGTGCGAGGGGTGCTCGGCGGCGGTGGAGCGGGCCGGGGAGGGTGCGGTGGATCATCGGCGGCGGTGGAGCTAGCGGGGGAGGGTGCGGGGGGTGCTCGGCGGCGGTGGAGCAGGCCGGGGAGGGTGCGGTGGGTCGTCTCGGCGGCCATGGAGCTAGCGGGGGAGGGTGCGGCCGGGGGGGATCGAGATCGAGATGGAGGGGGATAGCGATCGAGATGGAGGGGGATAGAGATCAAATTTGAAAAAATATTCATGAATTCAAAAAGTGCCCATGAAATTTAAAAATATTCATGATCGAGTTCAAAAAGTGCCCATGTAATACAATCGAGAAATGAAGACTACGATTTAAATACAATCGATCTTAGCTAGCTATCTGTTCACAATCTTCTTGCCCTTCTTTTTCGATAACGGAGTTCTTCTGTGGAACGGATGTCCTTTAGGTAAGGTGGTCCTGCTTCTTCTTGTGGTGTATGCTGCTACTTCATCGTCATCGTCATGTTCCATCTTCGGGTCGCTGTACTTGTCGACGTCTTGCTCATTGACGACTCCATCCATTCCGATGATCTTCCTTTGGCCTCTCCTCATGACAACACGACTAGGCTTTGACGGGTCAGTAATGAAGAAGCATTGGTCCACTTGGGAAGCCAGTACCCATGGCTCATTTTTCGCGGTGACGTTTGCGCCCGCGGTCTTGGATTTGGCTTCGGGTATAACCATGGTGATGAAATACCGGTCTTCTTGTAGGACGCTCTTGGCCCATCTGACACGGAACATCGGCACCTTCTCTCCAGCGTAGCTCAGCTCCCAGATCTCCTCAATCCTTCCGTAGTATCTGTCCTTGTCGTTACTGGTGTAGGATTCCATCGTTACCCCAGAGTTTTGATAACCATCGCTCTTCATGTCCTTGTCCTCGGTGTAGAATGTGTAGCCGTTGATATCGTACGCCTCATAGGTCATCAGGTTGTGCTCGGCGCCCTGTGACAAGGCGAATATGAGTTGTTCTTCCGCGGAAGAATCCTCATGTAAAGGGTACGACAGAAGCTTCTGCTTGAACCAACGCGTGAAACATGAGTTGTGCTCTTTGATTATATCTTCGTCCATCCTCTGTTGGCCTCGGTCATTGTACGTCTTCTCAATAAAGGTTTTGTGCTCTACCACCCAAGGATCGACCACGTCTATGTGTTGTAGCGCGACTAGGTTGGCTCTTTCAAAGTCGGCGAGTCGACCCTCGAAGTCGACATGCATTTCACGGCGCCCCTCACGGTGACTCCATCCAGCGAGCATGCCGAGGTGCCTGTTGACGGGCAGACCAATGGGGTTCTCGATGCCTAGATAATTCGTGCAGTAGGAGATGCACTCTTCGGTCAGAAAGCCCCTGTCTATGCTTCCCTCTGGACGTGACATGTTGCGAACGTATCCTTTGATGACACCATTCATCCTTTCGAACGGCATCATGCTGTGCAGGAACGTCGGCCCGAGTTGGATGATATCCTCCACGATATGGACCAGCAGATGCACCATAACGTCGAAGAATGCGGGCGGGAAGTACATCTCAAGCTCGCATAGTATCACCACGATCTCTTCCTGTAGCCTTCTGAGTTGCCTCACGCCAACCGACTTCCGAGAGATGACATCGAAAAAGTTGCATAGGCCAAATAGTGTTTCACGGACGTGCGCGTCCATGATCCCACGGATTGCAACTGGAAGTATCTGCGTCATCAGCACGTGACAGTCGTGAGACTTCATCCCGCTGAACTTCTGCTTCGCTGGGTCTAGGTATCTGCTTATCTTCCCCGCGTAACCGTAAGGAAGTTTTACTCCTACGAGGCAGGTGAAAAACAGCTCGATCTCCTCCTGACTTAGAGTGAAGCACGCGGGAGGGTAGTCATTTCCGGTCTTCTTGGCATTTTTGCCTTTGCGACGACTTTCTGTGTCCTGCTTCGTCTCATCATCATCATCATTAGCGTGAAGCTCCTCCCTGATGCCCATTGATTTCAAGTCTGCCCTTGCTTTCGGCCCATCTTTGGTCCTCTCTGGCATGTTGAGCAGGGTACCAAGCAGAATCTCGCACACGTTCTTCGTGATATGCATGACATCAAGGCTGTGAGGCACACGGTGGATCTTCCAGTACGGCAAGTCCTAGAAAACAGACCTCGTTTTCCATACCTTCAGCAGCGGCTCTCGCGCCTTTCGCTTGTTTCCCGGCTCTGGCGCCTTTTGCTTCTTTCCCGGCAGTGGGCAATCTTTCCAATTTTTCAACAGCGCGTCTATTTCCTCGCCGCTCCTCGTACGCGGGCGTCTTCGGGGTTCGGTTTCACCATCGAACAGATCCTTGCGTTTTCTCCATGGGTCATCGTCGCGAAGCCACCTTCGATGTCCCATGAACACGGTTTTCAAAGACCCGGGATCTCTATCTAGCTGGTGATACGTTGTGTCATCCATGCACCTGACGCATCCAGAAAATCCGTGGACCACCTGCCCCGCGACATATCCGTAACCGAGATAGTCGTGCACCGTCGTGAGCAGTGCGACTCTCATAGGGAAATATTCTTTTTCTACGGCGTCCCACGTATTGGCTGGCGTTTTCCACAGCGTGTCTAGATCCTCTTTCAGCAGCCCTAGATACAGATTGATGTCGTTCCCTGGTTGTTTTGGCCCTTCAATTAGCATACTCATGTGAATGTACTTCCTCTTCATGCACAACCAGGGGGGAAGGTTGTACATCCACAGAAACACAGGCTAGGTGCTATGTGTGTTTCTCTGGCTGCCAAACGGATTGACTCCATCGGTGCTCGCGCCCAGCACGGTGTTCCGTGGATCGTTCCCAAATTCTGGGTCTTCGAAGTTCAACGCTTGCCACTGGCTCGCATCCTTAGGGTGACTCAGCATCTTGTCTTTTTTATTTATCTCTGGATCATTTCCGTCATCTTCCCGCTTCTTCTCCTCCCTATCCGCGTGCCAACGCAGGAGCTTTGCTACCTTAGGGTCCGCGAAATAGCGCTATAGATGAGGAGTGATCGGAAAGTACCTCACCACTTTTCGAGGAGCTTTCTTCCTCTTCTTGTATCGAGTGACGCCGCACACCGGACATATGGTAGACTCCGCGTGCTCGTCCCGATAAATGATGCAATTGTTCATGCACACATGGTATTTCACGTGCGGTAAATCCAGAGGACACACGATTTTCTTCGCCTCCTCGAAACTGGTCGGGCACTTGTTCCCCATGGGAAGACGTTCATGCCAGAATGACATGATCTCGTCGAAGCATGCGTCGGTCATTTTGTGTTTTACCTTCATCTCCAGAGCCATGAGCGTTACTTTCAGGCGGGTATCGTGGGGCCTGCATCCTTCATACAATGGAGTAACCGCGTCTATCTCCAGTTGATCCAGCTTGGCTTTCTCTCGGGCGGCAGCTCTTGCATTATCCGTCTGCTTGAGAAGCAGCTCTTGAATATGAGGGTCCTGCACCCAGCCTCCATCGTCGTCTGCTCTGGCATCTTCATCTTCATGATCATGCCCTTCGTCTTGAACTTCCTCATCATCATGTCCGGCATCTTCTACATGATGACTGCGTACAACATCATCGTCGTGATCATGTCCTGGAGATTCTTCGTCTTCTCGCCCGCCCTCGCCGCCGTGGTTGTCTTGCTGCCCTTCCTCATTTCTTGCCCGACCCCCATGGACGACTTCATAGTCATCTTCATCACCTTGCCACTGATAGCCATCCATGAAACCACGCAAGAGCAGGTGGTCCCGCACCTCCCCGGAATCCGGGTCCGCAATAAGGCTCTTCAGCTTTCATCTTCGACACGGACATCTTATCTCCGTCTCGTTCTTTTGAAGCATCTCGGCCTTCGCGGAGCTCAAAAACCTATTCATGATGCCTTCGGTCATCATGCGGACCATGGTCGCCTGCGGGGTAGAGCAAAACGATATTTTAGAACCAAGACAAAATTTGGCATGACTTTCCCTAAAAATAGGACCAAAAATAATGCATAGTGCCAAAATTCTCGCCGAAACAGAAATGAATCAACATTCCGGCAAAATATTGGCAAACTATCGCATTTCAAATAACGGTACCTGCAAACACAAACATATATGCAACACCGCAAACATATGCAACACCACAAACATACATAGATCTAGCAAGGCCATAAAAAGTGCATGTGGACGTTGTTGGAGCGAGCTAGGGAGAAAAAAGGTAGATCTACAACATAAAAGATAGCTTTCCCCTTACTTACCTATCAAAAAAAGGTAATTTAACCACTTAATTTTGATGAATCTATGGTGCAAATGAGGTGAGGAGGAGGAGGCAGCCGACACAAGCTTGGAGGAGGAGGTGGAGAGAATGAAGTGGGGAAAGTGAGTGTGTAGGTGTGGCTGTCCAAAATATCTAGCTGGCCCCAGGTTACTAATGGCGCACCACCAGCTGGTGCGCCATTAGTAACAATGGCGCACCACCTACAAATGCGCCATTAGTAACCCTGGTTACTAATGGCGCACCATTTGGAGGTGCGCCATTAGAATTTTTGCAAAGAAAGAAATTGTTACTAATGGCGCATCGTGGGTCTGGTGCGCCATTAGAGTCTACCACACTAATGGCGCACCGACTCATGGTGCGCCATTACTATATAGTAGTGGCGCACCACATGTCTGGTGCGCCACTAGTGGCCATATCATCTATAGCACTTTTCCTAGTAGTGAAGGAGCCAAATGATTCAACCAAGCTCGAGCTGAACCATCCAACATGAGGGGTAGGTGCTTCATTGCGACATTGTGATTTCCGCCGCCAATCTGCACAGCCACTCGGTAATCATCTAACCAAGTCTCTGGTTTTGTTTCGCCAGAAAACTTTCTGATCCCCGCCGCCATTTTGAAATTGGGGGGAATCTCTGCAGAACGTATAGCTCTACTAAAACACTTGGGACCAGACACCACAGCTAAGCTTCCACTCGAAACATCTCTGTCGAGTCCTTCCCTATAGGCTCTGCTCTTGTCGATCCGCTTCTGAATCAGATAGGCACGGGCGTCAAAATCCGCGCCCCGCTCGTCATCATGAGAGTGCCTGTCGTCCTGGCGCCGAGGCGCGTACGGACCACTCCGCGGAGGAGTGGGCACTCGACTGTGGTCTTCGCGGTGATGCTGATCTCTGTCTTGCCCTTCACGAAAACCGCCACCTCGACGACGCAAGGGCAATCCAAGGGTATGTGCCGACTGAACGGTCTCTGCCTTGGGTGAATTACTATATATCCTGTTACGGGACTAAGAAACTGCTGAATTATGATGTTGTGCTGCATCCAACAGCGCCCTGATCTGCAACAGACCTCTACCAGCCTCCGTTCGGGACAGCTGAATGGAATCCTCTATTCTAGCAGCAGCAACAACATTTAGCATAGGAGTTCGGTATACCTCAATGCCATCGTGATATCCAGTCGGAAATAGTTGTCGATGACATCGACTGGGGCATGGTGGGCGCTGGCAAGCGCGCTCATCAATCTTTGCCTGGAGCTCTTCCAGACAAATGCGCACGGCCTCCAAATCTTGGGCCTCAAGAGTCACACTGACGATGGGGGTATGAAGGACCTCCTCATCACGATGCAGCTGCACGTTCGACGGACCTCCAGCCTCACGCTTGACACGGCCGAAGCCAGGCGGTGAACTCTGATGAGAGCCCGCCATCAAGACCTCCGCTGCGGGATCACAACTTTCGCACTCGGAAGGCACGTCGAATGGATCGGAATCCGACTCGAACATTCCATGAAGGGACTCAGCGGGGTCGAGCGCTACAACCTGCGGAGAAGCTTGACATGCCGCTACGTGTTTGACCCACCACTGGAGTCGTGAGCGGCCGGACCGCTTGCGACCATTAACGGCGAGACGAGCCAGCGCGTAGGGGGTCGACGGCTGACGTAGCAACATGCCGCAGGGGCTCGCACGAAAGTGCGTGACCCCGTGAACCGGGAGCGCCTCGACATCGAGAGGCGCCTCCTGGCGCCATGCCGAATCATCGGCGATGAAGGTGAGCGCTTCGAAACGGATCTACTGGCCCAGAGCAAAAACACAGTCGGAAGACATGTTGAAGGATGAAAATCACAACCTCGCCAGAAGTCGCTTAGATGCCGCCCCACGGTGGGTGCCAACTGTCATGGTAACGAGCCTGACAGTAGATGGTAGTGGTACGAAGGGAGAGGGCAGAGTCCTAGCTACGGCGAGGGTGTACACAAAGATGTATGAGTTTAGGACCCTCTCGTGGAGGTAACAGCCCTACGTCTTAGTGCTCGGGAGCTTTATGTCGAGTGGAGTATAGGTATTACAATGGTTGCGAACCCTTGTGCATGAGGGGAGAGGTGGTTTATATAGAGTTCGCTGCCCCTCATCATTGCCCCGCATCAAATGGCCTGGTCGTGGGATTAAAGTCTGCCGTTATAGGTAACGTATGTAATAAAAGCTATTAATGACCATTGAACCAGCGTCTGCCTGTTAAGCTCTTGATGATGGCTCTGGGTCTTCTGGTGTCGAGTGAAAGCGAGGTCTTCCGAGTGATACACGACTGCCGAGTGAGAGCGGGAGTTTTTGAGTGGATTATTGTCGAGTGACTTTGAACGTCTCCAGGGATCCACTCGGAAGTTCATGCTTGATCTTCAAGTCCTCCCATGTGGTACCCTTAGGTAGGGTATGTAGGCCATGCCTAGGACCCTACCCTAGGTAGATATCCTTGTCAAGCACTGCGCGGGGCCAACCCGGGGCAACTCGGGAGATTTCTTTCATGACTCCGTATGCGTTGCTTATCCGTCGTGTCCTGAGAACGAGATACGCGACTCTTATCGGGTTCGTCGACACGTCGAGTGGTCTTCCTGGACATGTTTTACCTTTATCGAGTGGCTCGTGTGTGGAACTCTAACTTTCTTCGGGCTATCTCGAGGTGTTGGAATTCCTTTGGAGTTGCCTAGGATGATCACGAGATCCGTGGTCGAGGCTAGTCCCGCAGAGTGTGGTTAATTTATGATGGACTAGTTGGAGCACCCCTGCAGGGTCAAAACTTTCGGAAAGCCATGCCCGCGGTTATGTGGAAACTTGGATGTTTTTTTAACACCCGGTTATAGTTAAGTTGAAGTAAACTCTAATAAAATACACCAATTGTGTGAGTAACCGTGATCGTCTCTGCTCGTGAACATGATCCGAGAGAGAACATGGTGGGGTTATGATTGACGTAAGTAGGTGTTCAGGATCTCATAGAGGTCATTCTAGTTTTCTATCGTTTATCGTAGACCACATAATTACTTTCATGTTACGTAAGATTATCCACCATAAATGCTTAGTGCTGCTGCAAATTAACACATACCCCATTCCAACCTATAAGCTTGAATAGTCTCGGTACCCGGGCACAAGATTGTTGAGTCCCTGTGGCTCACAGATTACTACAACAATCCAGGTGCAGGTACAGATGAGGTCGTGCCACATGATGTGATGCAGCTCCAGTGGAAGTATGACGAGGAGCGTGACAGGATGTACGTCACTTATCCAGGCGAGTAGAGTGGTTGTGGTCGAGATCTTTGGGCTAGCAAGCCAGTGTCATTGCATCATTTTATCATTTGATTTTGTCCGTAGCCGGACCCTGCCTTTGTATGGATGATTGAATAAATTGTGTGGATTTTTAATTTAGTATGTGGCGAGTGTAAGCTAACTAATATAGTCTCCTCTTCCTAAATGTATGTAATGATGTTTTACTTGCGAACGGCAAGATGCGCCTCTATCCCTGTCGAGGCCCTCGTGTCTTAATATGGATAGGCACGCATCTTGGGCGTGACAAGTTGGTATTCAGAGCCATAGGACCATAGGAGCCCTTTCCTTGATCGAACTTGGCCGAGTCGAGTCTAGTTAAAACTATTTGGAGTCTAGTTATATATCAGAGAGTAGGTTTCTTTTTACTCCTCTTCTGTGCTCTGGTGAGGTATTCAACTTAGGAATTTTGATTCTACTCCTCTTCTCGCTCAAAAAATTTTAGGATCACGCGGGTATTTTGGAGTCTATATGATACCGATGTGACGGAGTTCTGTCTTGGTGCCTCCTGTCTGACTTGATTTCTTCCGGTGAGTCGAGCTCTAGGGAATTTTGGCACATTGTTATCATTTAGCTTCCTTAGTATCTCAGGACGGAGAGTGTTCGGAATTACTTCAATACTTGTCGTGGTGAGATAAGGTCGGAGTCACCCAGTAATGGGGAGGCGTCCGGGGTACCACCATGGTTTAGTGTTGTTGTGCTTTCGAGGATTCGAGTTAGCTAGATTTGCGAAAGCCTCTAGTTATGTGTTGAAAGATGGATACAGTTGGGGTTCAGGTTTGCTAGTTGTGTGAGCTATTTCCTCCTTGTATCCCCCACACCGGATTGCATAACCAGAAAGTTTTCAGAAGTTCTTTGGTGGGAACTCTTGTGGTTATCTAGGATCATCTTCTTCAGATGTATGAGGGCATATACATTTGTTCCGAGCAACATTAGCTCAATACTTTTGTGTTATTGCAAGTGGCTTCTAATATCTCATGAATTTATCGCAAACCGAAGAAGGCATTCTTACTAATTTTTCAGTAGGAAGGCTGATTGTGTTATTCATTCAATTTCTTTTAAGCATTTGATTCAGCTTTGAATTCATCTTATCAATGAGGTGCTGATGTTCTTGTCCATCTTCAGGATGGCTCCAGCAACTCGCGGGAATCCGGGTCGTGGTGAGGAGCAGGCTGATGTTCCACCACCCCCGCCATCGCCTGCTCCTCAGAAGCTTGGCAAGCTGTGATGGCCGCAACCAATGCAAACACTCAGATGTTGCTTAGGTTGTTGCAAGAAAGAGATCATGGCCAGCAAGGTTTTCAAGGGAATTTTCAGAATCAACCTTAGTTTGCGCGCTCAACCAGTTCCTCGCCAACCATCCCAAGTCTTTCACATGTTGTGAGCAGCCTTTTGATGCTGATGATTGGCTCCATGAAATGAGTAAGCATTTTGAGTGCAGCAATGTCAGACCAGAGGACTTTGTCAGATTTGCGTCGTTCCAGCTCAAGGGTTAGGTAGCAGATTGGTAGCAACAGCACAAGGATTCCAGGGGCGATCATGTTGTTAGTTAGGATGGTTTATGTCGTGACTTCAGGACCCATTACATTTTGACAAGCTTTATCGAGGAGATGCGTGAGAAATTCAGGCACGTGAAGCAGGGGAGCAAGTCTGTCTATCAGTACAACATCGAGTTCCAGAATCTAGCCCGCTATGCTAAGCAAGATGTTCTAGATGACAAGGCCATGATTTATCAGTTCAGACGTGGTCTCAAGGAAGAGCTTCTGCCAGGTCTAGTCCTTCAAGAGCCTCGTGAGTTTGATCAGTTCTACAATATGGCTTTCAAGGTCGAGGCAACTCAGCTCAAGCTGGAGAACTCAAGGAAGCGTTCAAGGGATTCATATTCTTCTTCTTCCAGCTCTCAGATGGTTCCTAAGCAGCAGAAATATTGGCTGCCTAATCCTCCTCCGTTTCGTCCTCCTCAACAGCAGAAGCAGTTCGGTGGTCGTGGTTCTTCCCACCCGCCCAACCCAGGATATCAGCAGAGACCCCGGGCGCCAAAGTCAGCTTTTGTTCCTCCTCCAGGCAACTTTCGTCTGCTATCATAGGTTACTTGTCACAAGTGTGGTCAGAAGGGTCACTACTCAAACAAGTGCAACCAGCGGCGTCTTCTGCCTCCTCCTCCAGTCACGCCTCCAGGCAATGCAATGGTGAAGCATAATCCCAAGTCAGCAAGGGTGAATATGGTGAATGCAGCAGAAGAAGAGGATTCTTCTCAAGTGATCATGGGTAATCTCTCAGTTAATTTTACTCCTGCAAAAGTTTTGTTTGATACTGGTGCTTCGCATTCATTCATGTCTAAGGCATTCTTCGCCAAGCATGATTTTGATTCTGATTATTTGAGTAAGGCCTTGCGTGTTGTTTCACCCGGCACTCTCATGAGCGCTAAAAAGGTGGTTCCAGATATTTCTATCAAGATGGGCAATTATTCTTTTCTGGCTTCTCCAATTGTTCTTAGAAATTCCGACATTGATTGCATTTTGGGAATGGACTTCCTGGCTATGAATAAGGCATATGTTGATTGTCAAGCAAAAGAAGTCAAGCTGACTCATCCTTCAAAAGATGTGATTCTTTTCGCAGCTCACGATGACACAATCCGTCTCTTTGCTCTTAATGAGAAGGGTGAAATCTTGTCTATTTCTCAAATTACGATGGTTTGTGAGTATGAAGATGTCTTTCCAGAAGAATTGCCAGGAATGCCTCCGCATCGGCCAGGCGAGTTCGTGATTGACCTCGAGCCCGGAACTAAACCAGTTTGCAAGCGCCCTTATAAACTTGCCCCCAAAGATTTGAAAGAGTTGAAGAAGCAGCTAGATACACAAGAACGTCTCGGTCTGATCAGACCAAGTTCTTCTCCATGTGGTTGTGGTGTTTTGTTTGCCAATAACAAGGATGGCACAGACCGTCTTTGTGTTGATTTCCGTCCATTGAACAAGAAGACAATCAGAAGCAAGTACCCACTTCCCAACATCAATGAGTTGTTTGAACAACTGAAAGGTGCCAAGGTTTTCTCGAAGCTTGATCTTCGGATGGGCTATCACCAGATTCGCATTCGTGAAGAAGATATTCCAAAAACCGCTTTCAGGTTGAGTTTTGGCTCTTATGAGTACACCGTTATGTCGTTTGGTCTTGCAAATGCTCCACCAACCTTCTCAAGAATGATGAACTTAATTTTCTCTCCTTTCAAGAATGAGTTCGTCTTGGTCTATTTGGATGATATCCTTGTGTTCTCAGAGATCGAAGAAGAGCATGCAGAGCATCTCAGGCTTGTGCTTGACAAGCTAAGAGAACATCGATTCTATGCCAAGTTTTACAAGTGTGAGTTTTGGCGCAATGAAGTGGTGTACCTTGGGCATGTGATCTCTGCCGAGGGCATTAAAGTGCACCCTGAGAAAGTTGAGGCTATGCTGAAGTGGGAGCCTCCACGGAATGTTACGCAGCTTTGGAGTTTCCTCGGGCTTGCTAGTTATTGCAGAAGATTCGTGGAGAACTTTTCTCAAATTGCTAAGCCACTGTCTAATCTCCTCCAGAAGAATGTCAAGTATGTTTGGTCTCCTGGGTGTGATGCGGCGTTCAATACGCTCAAGCAGAGACTGACTTCAGCTCCAGTTCTTGTTCCTCCTGAGCAATCAAAGCCTTTCCAAGTTTTCTGTGATGCTTCTCTCCAAGGTCTTGGTGGTGTTCTCATGCAAGATAAGAAGATAGTTGCTTATACCTCGCATCACTTGAAGCCTGCCAAGAAGAACTACCGCACTCATGATCTCGAGTTGGCAGAAGTTTTGCATGCTCTGATGACTTGGAGGCATTTTTTGTTGGATAGACCAGTTGAGGTGTACACCGATCACAAGAGCTTGAAGTACATTTTCACTCAACCCAATCTTAATCTTTGGCAGTGTCGTTGGGTGGAAATGCTTAAGGACTTCAATCCAAGCATTGAGTATACTCCTGGAAAAGAAACTGTAATTGCAGACGCGCTCAGCCGAAAGGCGTACTACAACAGTCTCATCCTGAAGCCTCTTCAACCCCGAGCTTTGTGAAGCCTTCTGCAAGCTCAACCTTCAAATGATTCCGCAAGGATTTCTTTCCAATCTTCAAGTCTCTCCGACTCTGGAAGATCAGGTTCACCAAGCTCAACTTCTTGAAGCAATGGTGAAGAAAGTGAAGACAGGTGTGTCCAAGGGCATTCCGAAGTATAAGTGCTTTTGCGTTGATGACAAAGATACATTGTTCTTTGAGGACCGTCTGGTGGTTCCAAAAGGTGATCTCAGGAAGGTTATCATGGACGAAGCACACAATTATCTTCTTTCCATTCATCCAGGCAGTTCCAAGATGTATCAGGATCTCAAGCAAACCTTCTGGTGGACTCGCATGAAGCGTGAAATTGCTCAGTTCGTGAACGAGTGTGATGTTTGTCGCAGAGTGAAGGCAGAACATCAACGTCGAACAGGTCTTCTTTAGCCTTTGCCTATCCCAAAGAGGAAATTCGATCATGTGGAGATGGATTTCGTCACTGGGTTTCCCAAGTCCAAGAGAGGCAATGATGCCATCTTTGTGGTTATCGACAAGCTGACCAAAGTTGCTCATTTCCTTCTAGTCAAAGAATCTATCTCGGCAGCTCAGCTAGCAGAGTTTTATATGTCAAGGATAGTTTCTTTGCATGGTATTCCTCATCTCATCTCATCTAACCGTGGAAGCCTCTTTACTTCCAAGTTTTGGGAGTCCTTCCAGACTGCTATGGGTACCAAGATCCGTTTCAGCACTTCATTCCATCCGCAGACAAGTGGTCAAGTTGAGAGAGTCAATCAGATCCTTGAAGATATGCTCAGAGCCTGTGTGATTTCGTTCGGCATGAAATGGGAAGAATGCCTTCCATATGCTGAATTCTCATACAACACTAGCTTTTAGGTTAGGTCAGGCAAGGCCCCGTTTGAGATTGTCTACGGCAGGAAGTGTCGTACCCCGCTTAACTGGTCTGAAACCGGTGAGCGTCAAATTTTGGACAATGACATGATCATCAAAGCAGAAGAGATGTGCTGTGTCATTCGTGAGAACCTCAAAGCATCTCAATCCCGACAAAAGAGTTATTACGATAACAAACATCGGGATGTCTCCTTTCAAATTGATGATCTAGTCTATCTCAGAGTCTCTCACAAGAAGGGCACTCAACAGTTTGGAATTAAAGGGAAGCTAGCTCCTCGCTTTGTTGGTCCTTTCAGAGTTGTTGGCAAGAGAGGTGAACTTGCATATCAACTAGAGCTACCTCCAAACTTCGCAAATGTGCACGATGTCTTCCATGTCTCTTAGCTACGGAGGTGCTTCAAGACTCCCGAGCGTACCATTGACCTCCAAGACATTGATCTCCAAGAAGACCCCTCTTATCATGAGCATCCAGTGGCTATTCCCGACGAAACTGAGTGTAAGACTCGCAACAAATCTATCAAGTTTCTCAAGGTGAAGTGGTCTCATCATTCTAACAAAGAAGCTACTTGGGAATGTGAGGATCTTCTCCGTTCAAAATTCCCAGAGTTCTTTTGTTCCTAGATCTCGGGTCGAGATCCTCTTGTAGTGTGGGAGAGTTGTGACAACCCAAGTGTTGGCCCTGCCTTTTATGGCCATGTAACTTGTGGGAACCTTGTTGCCATGTGTTATATGATATGATGTTTCTCATTGCCTTCCATCTCATGCATCATGCATCATGCATCTCATCATCATGTCATGCATAAGATTTTGTGTTGTGTAGAGTGAAGGCGGAACATCAATGTCCAGCAGGTCTCCTTCATCCTTTGCCTATCCCGGAGTGGAAATTCGATCATGTGGAGTTTGATTTCGTCACTGGGTTTCCCAAGTCCAAGAGAGGCAACGATGCCATCTTTGTCGTTATTGACAAGCTGACCAAAGTTGCTCATTTCCTTACAGTAAAAGAATCTATCTCGGCAGCTCAGCTAGCAGAGTTGTATACGTCAAGGATAGTTTCTTTGCATGGTATTCCTCAGCTCATCTCATCTGACCGTGGAAGCCTCTTTACTTCCAAGTTTTGGGAGTCCTTCCAGACTGCTATGGGTACCAAGATCCATTTCAGCACTGCATTCCATCCGCAGACAAGTGGTCAAGTTGAGAGAGTCAATCAGATCCTTGAAGATATGTTCAGAGCCTGTGTCATTTCGTTCGGCATGAAATGGGAAGACTGCCTTCCATACGCTGAATTCTAATACAACAATAGATTTCAGGCTAGCTCAGGCAAGGCCCCTTTCGAGATTCTCTATGGCAGGAAGTGTCGTACCCCGCTTAACTGGTCTGAAAATGGTGAGTGTCAAAATTTGGGCAATGACATGATCACCGAAGCAGAAGAGATGTGTCGTGTCATTCGTGAGAACCTCAAAGTAGCTCAATCCCGATAGAAGAGTTATTACGATAACAAACATCGGGATGTCTCCTTTCAAGTTGATGATCTAGTCTATCTCAAAGTCTCACCCATGAAGGGCACTCAGCGGTTTGGAATTAAAGGGAAGCTAGCTCCTCGCTTTGTTGGTCCTTTAGAGTTGTTGGCAAGAGAGGTGAACTTACATATCAACTAGAGTTTCCTCCAAACTTCGCAAATGTGCACGATGTCCTCCATGTCTCTCAGCTCCGGAGGTGCTTCAAGACTCCCGAGCATACCATTGACCTCCAAGACAATTATCTCCAAGAAGATCTCTCTTATCGTGAGCATCCAGTGGCTATTCTCGAAGAAACTGAGCGTAAGACTCGCAACAAATCTATCAAGTTTCTCAAGGTGAAGTTGTATCATCATTCGTACAAAGAAGCTACTTGGGAACATGAGGATCTTCTTCGTTCTGAATTTCCAGAGTTCTTTCGTTCCTAGATCTCGGGTCGAGATCCTCTCATAGTGTGGGAGAGTTCTGACAGCCCAAGTGTTGCCCCTGCCTTTTATGGCCATGCAACTTATGTGAACCTTGTTGCCATGTGTTGTTGGGGAACGTTGCATGGGAAACAAAAAATTTCCTACGCAGACGCAGATCGATCAATGGTGATGAGCATCTACGAGAGGGAGAGTGGATCTACATACCCTTGTAGATCGCTAAGCGGGAAGCGTTAAGAAACGCAGTTGGTGTAGTCGAACATCTTCGCGATCCAAATCGCCGAGCGTCCCGCAATCTCATCATGATCCGTCCCGCGATCCAATCACGATCCGTCTCACGAACACATCACGATCCATCTTGCGAACTCATCACGATCCGTCCCGCGAAATCATCATGATCCGTCCCGCAAACTCATCACGAACCGTCTCACGACCTTAATCACGGTCCTTCCGATCTAGCGCCGAATGGACGACACCTCCGCGTTCAGCACACATGCAGCTTGATGACGATCTCCACCGTCTTGATCCAGCAAGAGGGAGTGGAGAGGAAGAAGAGTTCTCCGGCAGCCTGACGACGCTCCGGCGATGGTGGTGGAGCAATTCCGGTAGGGCTTCGCCTAAGCACTTCAGAAAACCGATCTAGAGGAGAAACTACGCAGTAGAGATTAGGGTTGCACGTGGCTGGAAAAACTAGTGCAAAACCCTAGAAATCCACTAGTATATATAGGAGGGAGGTAGGAGTAGAGGCAGCCTTGCCTCCAAGCCTTGGAGGCTTCGACCGAAGTGGGAGGTGGAGGAGGACTCTCCTCCTCCACTCCCAGTAGGACTAGGATTCCTCCTTTTTGCCTTTTTTCACCTTTTTCCTTTTGGTTTCTTTCTTCAAGCCACATGGGCCTATTATGGTTGTTCCACCAGCCCACTAAGGTCTGGTTATTACTTTCCCACAGTCCATGAAGCCTCTTGGGTCGAAATACCCCTCCCGGAGGTCTCCCGGTACACTACGGGCACTCCCGGTACACTACCGATAAGCCCGAAACTTTTCCGGCGACCAAAACAGGACTTCCTATATCTGAATATTTACCTCCGGACCATTCCAGAGCTCCTCGTGACGTCCGGGATCTCATCCGGGACTCTGAACAACCTTCGGTCACCACCATACATAACTCTATACTACCGTAACGTCACCAAACCTTAAGTGTGCAGACCCTGCGGGTTCGAGAACTATGTAGACATGACTGAGACACCTCTACGTTAAATAACCAATGGTGGGACCTGTATGTCCACATTGGTTCCTACATATTCTACGAAGATCTTTATCAGTCGAACCTCTATGTCAAGGATTCAGTTAATCCCGTATGATGTTCCCTTTGTTCTTCGGTATGTTACTTGCCCGAGATTCGATCGTCGGTATCTCCATACCTAGTTCAACTTAGTTAACGGCAAGTCTCTTTACTCGTTCCGTAATACAAGATTCCTGTGACTAACACTTAGTCACATTTGCTTGCAAGGCTTGTTGTGATGTTTTATTACCGAGTGGGCCCTGAGATACCTCTCCGTCACACGAAGTAACAAATCCCAGTCTTGATCCATGCCAACTCAACAGACACCCTCAAAGATACCTGTAGGGCACCTTTATAGTCACCCAGTTACGTTGCGATGTTTGATACACACAAGGCACTCCTCCGATGTCCGTGAGTTGCATGATCTCATGGTCATAGGAACATATACTTCACATGCAGAAAACAGTAGCAATAAACTGACACGATCATATGCTATGTTTGTAGTTTGGGTCTTGTCCATCACATCATTCTCCTAATGATGTGATCCCGTTATCAAATGACATATCATGTCCATGGCTAGGAAACCTTAACCATCTTTGATCAACGGGCTAGTCCATTAGAGGCATACTAGGGACATGGTTTTGTCTATGCATGTATCCACACATGCATCTAAGTCTCCGATCAATACAATTATAGCATGGATAGTAAACGATTATCATGAACAAGGTAATACGATAATAACTAATTTATTATTGCCTCTAGGGCATATTTCCAACAATCTCCCACTTGCACTAGAGTCAATAATGTAGTTCACATCACCATGTGATTCGCATTGTTATGAATCTAACACCCAATGAGTTCTAGGGCTCGATCATGCTTTGCATGTGAGAGAGGTCTTATAGTCAATGGGTCTGCGACATTCAGATCCGTGTGTACTTTGCAAATCTCTATGCCAAACTATAAATACCGCTACCACACTCCACTTGGTACTATTCCAAATGTCTACTCCTACTATACGTATCCAGATTGCTTCTACGAGTTATCCGGATTGGTGTTAAAGCTTGCATCGACGTAACTCTTTACGAGGAACTCTTTATCACCTCCATAATCGAGAAACATGTCCTTAGTTTTTAGTTACTAAGGATAATCTTGACCGCTGTCCAGTGATCCACTCCTGGATCACTCGTGTACCCCTTGACGGACTCATGGCAAGGCACAAACAGGTGCGGTACACATCATGGCATACTATACAGAGCCTATGGCTAAGGCATAGGGGACGACATTCGTCCTTTCTCTTTCTTCTGCCATGGTCGAGCTTTGAGTCTCACTCAACTTCACACCTTACAAAGCAGGCGAGAACACTTCTCTCTGACTAATCCATTTTGAACTCTTTCAAAATCTTGTCAAGGTATGTACTCATTGAAAGTCTTATCAAACATCCTGATCTATCTTTATAGATTTTGATGCTCAACAATTAGATAGCTTTATCCAGGTCTTCCTTTGAAAAACTCTTTTGAAACAACCGTTTATGCTCTCCAGAAATTCTACATCATCTCCGAATAGCAATATGTCATCCATATATACTTATGAGAAACTCTATAGTGCTCCCACTCCCACTCACTTTATTGCAAATACAAGTTTCTCGTAAACTTTGTATAGACTCAAAAACTTTGATCACCTCATCAAAGTGTATATTCCAACTCCGAGATGCTTGCTTCAGTTCATAGAAGAATCACTGAAGCTTGCACGCCTTTTAGCATCCTTAGGACTGACAAAACTTTCTGGTTGTATCTCGTACAACCTTTCCTTAAGGAAGGAAACGATGTTTTGACATCCATCTGCCAGATTTCATAATTGAAAAATGTAGTAACTGCTAACATAATTCCAACAGACTTTAGCATCGCTACGAGTGAGAAAGTCTCATCACAGTCAACTCCTTGAACTTGTCATAACCTACTTTGCAAAAAGTCGAGCTTTACAAATGGTAACATTTACCATCAGCGTCTGTCTTCATTTTAAAGATCCATTTGTACTTAACAACCTGCCGTCCAACGAGCAAGTCCACCAAAGTCTATACTTGGTTTTCATACATGGATCCTTTCTCGGATTCCATGGCCTCTAACCATTTTGTTGGTTTTCGGGCCCATCATCGCTTCTCCATAGTTCATAGGTTCATCGTTGTCCAACAACATGACCTCCAAGACAGGGTTGTTGTACCGCTCAGGAGCAGTACACGTCCTTGTCGACCTACGAAGTTCGATAGTAACTTGATCTGAAGCTTCATCATCATCATCATTAACTTCCTCTTCAACTGACGTAGGCTTCATAGAAACATCTTTCAGCGTTGCGCTACTTTCTGGTTGAAGTAAAGGTTCAATAACCTCATCAAGCTCTATTTTCTTCGTAGGTCAATAGTAACATGATCCGAAGCTTCATGATCATCATCATTTACTTCCTCTTCAACTAACATAGGCTTCACGGAAACATCTTCCTGCGCTGCGCTACTCTCTGGTTGAAACAAAGGTTCACTAACTTCATCTAGTTCTATCCTCCTCCCACTCAATTCTTTCAAGAGAAACCTTTTCTCGAGAAAGGACCCAGTTTTAGCAACAAACATTTTATCCTTGGATCTGAGATAGAAGGTTCACCCAACTTGTTCTTAGGGTATTCTACGAAGATGCATTTGTCTGCTTTGGGTTAGAGCTCATTAGGTGAAAACATTTTCCACACAAGCGTCGCAGCCCCAAACATTTAAGAAATGACAGCTTAGGTTTCTATCAAACCATAATTCACACGGTGTCATCTCAACGGATTTAGAAGGTGTCCTATTTAAAGTGAATGTAGTTGTCTCTAATGCATAACCCCAAAATTACAGTAACAAAACGATAAGAGACATCATAGCATGCACCATATCCAATAGAGCACGACTATGATGTTTGGACACACCATCACACTATGGTGTTCCAGGTGGCATGAGTTGTGAAACAATTTTCACATTGTCTAAAGTAGTATGCCAAACTCGCAACTCAAATATTCATCTCAACGATCATATCGTAGACATTTTTATCTTCTTGTCATGATGATCTTAAACTTCACTCTAAATTTGCTTGAACCTTTCAAACGATTTAGACTTGTGTTTCATTAAGCAAATATACACTATATCCACTCAAATCATCAGTGAAGGTAAGAAAATAACGATATCCACCGCATGCTACAATACTCATTGGATTTCATACATCAACATGTATCATTTCCAATAAATCACTTGCCCGCTCCATCAAACCAGAAAACGGGGTCCTCAGTCATCTTGCCCAAGAGGCATGGTTCGCATGTCTCAACCGATTCAAAATCGAATGAGTCCAAAGATCCATTAGCATGGAGTTTCTTCGTGCGCTTAATACCAATATGACATTTAGCAACAGTGCCACAAGTATGTGGTACCATCATTATTAACTTTGTATCTTTCTGGCATCAATGTTATGAACATGTGTATTACTACGATCAAGTTTCAACAAACCATTCTTACTGGGTGCACGACCATTGAAGGTATTATTCATGTAAATAGAATAACCATTATTCTCTAACTTAAATGAATAACCATGTTGCCATGAACATGATCTAATAACGTTCATGCTCAATGCAAAAACACCAAATAATATTTATTTAGGTTCGTCACTAATCTCGAAGGTAGAGAGAGCATGCGATGTTGATCACATCAACCTTGGAACCATTTCCAACACACATCGTCACCTCACACTTAGCTAGTATCAGTTTATTCCGTAGCTTTTACTTCGAGTTACTAACATTTAGCAACCAAACCGGTATCCAATACCCAGGTGCTACTAGGAGTACTAGCAAGGTACACATCCATAACACATATATCAAATATACTTCTATCGACTTTGCCAACCTTCTTATCTACCAAGTATCTAGGGTTGTTCTGCTTCATCGACCGTTCTCCTCATAATCGAAGAACTTCGTCTCAGGTTTGGGTTAGAGTTTGGGTTGCTTCACTGGAGCTGCAACTGACTTGCTATCCATGAAGTTTCCCTTCTTGCTCTTGCCCTTCTCGAAACTAGTGGTTTTGACTGACCATCAACACTTTGACGCTCCTTATCGATTTCTACCTTCGTGGTGTCAAACATCGCGAATAGCTCAGGGATCATTATTTCTATCCCTGGCGTTTTATAGTTCATCACCAAGTTCTAGTAGCTTTAGTGACAGTGACTTGGAGAACTATATCAACCACTATCTTATCTAGAAGATCAACTCCCACTCGATTCAAGCGATTGAAGCACCCAGACCATCTGAGCACATGATCAACAATTGAGCTATTCTCTTTCATCTTACAGGCAAAGAATCTTGTTGGAGATCTCATATCTCGCAACACGGGCACGAGCCTCAGATCCTAATTTCAGCTCCTAGAGCATCTCATATGTTCCATGACGTCCAAAACGTTTCCGAGCCTCAATTCTAGGCGGTAATGCATGACGCACTAAACTATCAAGTAGTCATCAGAACGTGCCTGTTAGATGTTCACAACATCTACAGACGACGCTAGAGGGGTTGGTGCACCGAGCGGTGCATTAAGGACATAAGCCTTTTGTGCAGCAATGAGGACAATCATCAGATCACGGAGCCACTCTGCAATATTGCTACTATCATCTTTCAACTCTATTTCTCTAGGAACATATAAAATACAAGGGAGCTACAGCGCGAGCAAGTAATCTACAACACAATTTGCAAAGACACAACTGACTATGTTCATGACAACGAGTTCAATTAATCATATTACTTAAGAACTCCCACTCAAATTGACATCCCTCCGGTCATTCGAGTGATACATTATCCAAATTCACCAACTCAAGTCCGATCATCACGTGAGTTGAGGTGGTTACAATGGTGAACATCATCATATTGATCATATCTAGTATATGACTCATGTTCGACCTTTCGGTCTCTTGTGTTCCGAGGCCATGTTTGTACATGCTAGGCTCGTCAAGTTTAACTCGAGTGTTCTGCATGTGCAACACTGGCTTGCACCCGTTGTATGTGAACGTAGAGTCTATCACACCCGATCATCACGTGGTGTCTCAACATGACGAACTTTCGCAACGGTGCACACTCGGGGAGAACACAATTTATCTTGAAATTAAGTGAGGGATCACCTTATAATGCTACCGTCGTCCTAAGCAAAACAAGGTGCATAAAAGGATTAACATCACATGCAAATCATAAGTGACATGATATGGCCATGAACTTGTGCTTTTTATCTCCATCATGAAAGCACCGACATGATCTCCATCGTCACCGGTATGACGCCATGATCTCCATCATCTTGATCTCCATCAACGTGTCACCATCGGGGTTGTCGCGCCCACTTTGCTTCTACTACTATTGCTACCGTTTAGCGATAAAGTAAAGCATTACATAGGGCTTAATGATTGACACGCAGGTCATACAATAATTAAAGACAACCCTATGGCTCCTGCTAGTTGCCGTACTCATCGACATGCAAGTCGTGATAATCTATACATCACATGATCATCTCATACATCACATATATCACATCATGTAATTGGCCATATCATATCACAACATACCCTGCAAAAACAAGTTAGATGTCCTCTAATTGTTGTTGCATGTTTTACGTGGCTGCTACGGGTATCTAGCAAGAACAATTCTCATCTATGCAAAAACCACAATGGTGATACACTAGTTGCTTTCCAACCTTCTCAAGGACTGCCTTTGTCGAATCCGATCCAACTAAAGTGAGAGAAACTGGCACCTGCAAGCCATCTATGCAACAAGTTGTAGTCGAGGGAACCGGTCTCTCGTAAGCGTACGAGTAATGTTGGTCCGGGCCGCTTCATCTCACAATACCGCTGAACCAAAATCTGATCAAGGGACGAAGCAATCTAAGCATCAACGCCCATAAACCTTTTGTGTTCTACTCGAGATCTCATCTACACATAGACCTAGCTCTGATACCACAGTTGGGGAACGTCGCATGGTAAACAAAACTTTTCCTACGCACATGCAAATCTATCCATGGTGATGAGCATCTACGAGAGGGAGAGTGGATCTACATACCCTTGTAGATCGCTAAGCGGGAAGCGTTAAGAAACGCGGTTGGTGTAGTCGAACATCTTTGCGATCCAAATCGCCGAGCGTCCCCCGATCTCATACGATCCGTCCCGCGATCCAATCACGATCCGTCCCGCGAACACATCACGATCCGTCTCGCGAACTCATCACGATCCGTCCCGCAAACTCATCACGATCTGTCCCGTGAACTCATCGCAAACTGTCTCACGATCTTGATCACGGTCCTTCTGATCTAGCGCCGAACGGACGGCACCTCTGCGTTCAACACACATGTAGCTTGATGACGATCTCCACCGTCTTGATCCAGCAAGAGGGAGTGGAGAGGAAGAAGAGTTCTCTGGCAGCCTGACGGCGCTCCGACGATGGTGGTGGAGCAATTCCGGCAGGGCTTCGCCTAAGCACTGCAGAAAACCGATCTAGAGGAGAAACTATGCACTAGAGATTAGGGTTGCACGTGGCTGGAAAAACTAGTGCAAAACCCTAGAAATCCACTAATATATATAGGAGGGAGGGAGGAGGAGAGGCAGCCTTGCCTCCAAGCCTTTGAGGCTTCGGCCGAAGTGGGAGGTGGAGGAGGACTCTCCTCCTCCACTCCTACTAGGACTAGGATTCCTCCTTTTTTCCTTTTTTCCACCTTTTTCCTTTGGGTTTCTTTCTTCCAGCCACATGGGCCTATTGTGGTTTTTCCACCAGCCCACTAAGGACTGGTTATTACTTTCCCACAGCCCATGAAGCCTCTTGGGTCAAAATACCCCTCCCAGAGGTCTCCCGGTGCACTACCGGCACTCCCGGTACACTACGGATAAGCCCGGAACTTTTCCGGCGACCAAAATAGGACTTGCTATATATGAATATTTACCTCCGGACCATTCCGGAGCTCCTCGTGACGTACGGGATCTCATCCGGGACTCCGAACAACCTTTGGTCACCACCATACATAACTCTATACTATCGAAACGTCACCAAACCTTAAGTGTGCAGACGCTGCGGGTTCGAGAACTACGTAGACATGACCGAGACACCTCTACGGTCAATAACCAATGGAGGGACCTAGATGTCCACATTGTTTCCTACATATTCTATGAAGATCTTTATCGGTTAAACCTCTATGTCAAGGATTCAGTTAATCCCGCATGATGTTCCCTTTGTTTTTCGGTATGTTTCTTGCCCGAGATTCGATCGTCAGTATCTCCATACCTAGTTCAACCTCGTTACCGGCAAGTCTCTTTACTCGTTCCGTAATACAAGATTCCCGTGACTAACACTTAGTCACATTTTCTTGCAAGGCTTGTTGTGATGTTGTATTACCGAGTGGGCCCTGAGATACCTCTCCGTCACACGGAGTAACAAATCCCAGTCTTGATCCATGCCAACTCAATAGACACCCTCGGAGATACCTGTAGATCACCTTTATAGTCACCCAGTTATATTGCGACGTTTTATACACACAAGGCACTCCTCCGATGTCCGTGAGTTGCATGATCTCATGGTCATAGGAACATATACTTGACATGGAGAAAACAGTAGCAATAAACTAACACAATCATATGCTACGTTTGTAGTTTGGGTCTTGTCCATCACATCATTCTCCTAATGATGTGATCCCATTATCAAATGACATATCATGTCCATGGCTAGGAAACCTTAACCATCTTTGATCAACGGGCTAATCCATTAGAGGCATACTAGGGACATGATTTTGTCTATGTATCCACACATGCATCTAAGTCTCCGATCAATACAATTATAGCATGGATAATAAACGATTATCATGAACAAGGAAATACGATAATAACTAATTTATTATTGCCTCTAGGGCATATTTCCAACATGTGTTATCTGATATGATGTTGCTCATTGCCTTCCATCTCACGCATCACGCATCATGCATCTCATCATCATGTCATGCATAAGATTTTGTGTTCTGCTCCCTTGTGACTATTGTGGTGATGTTGTTGGTGGATCTTGTGTGGTATGTGTATGTGTGCTAGTGTGGTTTACCACCTTCTCTCCTTCTTTTCAAACATAATCAAAACCCTTTTTGGATCTTATTGTTTTGGATGTGTTAAAAACAACTTGTTAATAAATCTGTTAAAAAATGTTCAGGGTGTAGTCAATATTATTTTGAGCTTGGTGTGTTACCCTCGGTGATGTTTGGACTTTGGTTTCATGGGCTTTTAAAATAAAAGGGGTTGTTGTTTATAAAGTATTAAAAATTAATTGCTTTAAAAATCCACTTGTTCATTTTATTAAATAGGACACATTTCCTTTCATGCAAAAGTAATTTTTGTTCTTGCAAAAACCCTTTTATTTTCATCTGTTTTTTTTTCTTGTGTGGCTGTTTTATTTAAAGGAAAACCCCTGCTGGTTTTCCCTATGAGTGGGAGAGAGTGAAGCTAGGCCGACTTCCTCTCCCGCGCGGCCCAGCCCAGGTAGCCAGACGGCTACCTGCTCCTGTCGTTCTCCGTCAGTTCAGCGAGCTCGTCAGAGAGTGTGCACGTTGCGTCGTCGTCAAGGGCTCACGGACACCGAGGCCGGCACCGTTTCGCCACCCCTTTATAAGGGCACGGACACCTAGGGTTTCCCCTTCTACCTCCTCGCCGTGGCCGCTTCGTCCTCCTCCTTCCTCCCCCAACTTCTTCTTCTTTCTCCCGGGTTCAGAGTGAGAGAGGTAAGTTCAGAGAGTGTTGTCGGTCGTGCTCGCCGTCGTCGCCATCACCCCGGTTTCCCTTGTCGCTTTTGGAGATGGCATGCGGCTTCCCGGTGGCATCCACGCTCCATTCCGCATGCTAGGGGGTGAGGAGCACCTCCCCACAGCGCCGCTTCGCGTCGCCGTCGTCCGCAAGGAATAAAGGGCGTCGCCGGCATCTTCTTCCTCTTCGTCTCGCTGTCGTCCACGTCCCCGTGCCTCGGAGAAGCCCTCGGTGAGCATCCCATCGCTACAGCCCTCTCTTCTCGCCGTAGCCCGCTGCATTGTCGCCGTAGTGCTCGTCGCCGCCGGCCGAAAAGGCGTGGCCATGAGGTCACCTCCGTCCTCCTCGTCGCGAGACGAGTAGGGGAATGGAAACTCCGTAGATCCCCGCTTCTCTTCTGCCAGTCCGTGTCGCCGCAGAGCTAGCGCAGTCACCGGTATCGTCGCCGCCATTGCTTGTCGCCGGTGGCCTTTTCCTTCACTTTCAACAGTTAGGCGCCCGATCTGTTAGTACTAGTGGGCTCGATGCCCTTCTCTATTGTGATCTGGTTCAGTAGCTCAGTGGCAACCAGCTTGGGGAAACGACCGTAGGGTCGCGGGTTCGATCCCGGCTTCTCCCCCCTTTTGCTCCTTTTTTCCATTGGTCGGGTCTGGTGTTCTGTGTGGCAGGATCCCGTGCGGCCACAGCCGGATCCCGTGTGGCTGTGCAGATGTTGTGTGTGTGCTTGTGTGTGCTATGTGTTGTTGTGGATCTGGTGTGGTGCTAGATCTAGGTGAGTGTTTGTGTGTGTGTGTTGTGTGTGTGTGTGTGTGTGTGTGTGTGACAAGTGGACCCAGGCCCCACTTGTCATACACTAGGGGGCCCTGGTGAGTAAGCCAGGTGGGCCCCCTCCTATTAGATTTTCTTTTATTCTTTTTGTTTTGTATAGTTTGTGTTATATGTAGATATTTTCCTTTCTAGTATAATTGCTAAATCTGGATATGTGCATTTTAGAACATGAGCATTTTAGGTAAGTTTACACTTATAGGGATGTTGGGTTTTTACTATCTAGTATTTTGTCATGATGCTCCATGTAAACCTATGAGTATGATACATGATTTTGGGGTAGAATCACCCAAGGAATCCATTGGTGCCATTGGTTTGGGAATTTGAGAAAGTTTGAAAAAAAAATTCATTTTGTCTCAAAGTGCCATTTTGTCATTTTTGTTATATTTAATCCATGCATGCTATGATATTTGTGCCAACATGAATATGGTAGCCTTTGATGAGTAGAATGCCATGGTATTTATTTTTGTCATGTTAAACTTGAAAATAAGTAGGAACCATGCTCTAAACTAGCTTCGAAAATGTTGCTGTTTTCAAACGTGCTAAATATTTCTAAGTCTGAGAATCTGTTAATATTTTTATGCCATGTAGAGTGGATGCTACCAAGTGATACGTTGAGACTTAGCTCAAGTTCAGTGCTAGTGTTTTGAAGTAGATGTTGTCCTCTACCAACCTGTTAATTTTCATGCCATGAGGTGGTCTCTATCACCATTAATTTCTGTTTTCAACTTGCTATCAGCTTAACTCAGATTCCAGAAAACTGTTATTGTCACTAAGTCCCAAAAATCTGTTTCATCGTGCCAACTTGTGAGCTCCATGCTTATTGATGTGTGCCTCCATTCCAGAATGTGTAGTTGGATAATTTGATAAGAATGCTATGTAGTTTCTGTAAATGCCTTGTTTGTGGTTGGAGACTTCCTGTAACTCTAGTTATTGGCTGTGAAAGTTGCTATGTTGCTGTTTTGTGGCAGATTGTTTGTTTTAGTGTTTTGTGACTTGTGGAAGCTATACTCCGTGGAATTGCGTGATCTTTGACTCCATTGTGGTTGGTTTTTCATTGCCTACCCACAGGATACCTTGTAATGCCAAGTAACAGCCCATGGCCTTCTTTGTCTTGTGTTTTGCCTTCGTAACTTGTCGTGAGCGTAGCGTGAGAACCGTAACTCCGTTTCTTACGTTCTAAATATGCATTTGTATCAATTTTGCATGAAGCATACATATTTTCCATGTTCATGCATGTTTAGATAACTTAACATGAGGTTCTATCCAGAATTGTAAATAACTAAACTATTGCATGTGAAACATGACTAGTTTAGGATTGCCATGTTAAATTCTTCCAATGAATCATGCATCATCTTGTTTGTGCATTGCACCTTGGTTGGTTGTTTATTATTTATGTTTCTCTTGGGTAGACGCGAGTGTCGAAACTGAGTATGAGGATCCAAGAGAGTTCCACTACGAGGACCCAGCTCTTTGTCCCTCTGAAGAACGAACAGGCAAGATGATCGTACCCGGATCCCGACACTATTTTTGTTTTGCTAGATGTCCTGTTCTTATCTTTACTTATGCGTTACCTACCACTTGAATGTCAAGCCTCCTACATTTCCATGATAGCCTCTAACCCCTCCACATCCTAGCAAATCTTTGATTGGCTAAGTTACCACTGCTGAGCCCCTCTTATAGCGTTCTTAGTTGGAGGTGCAGTTGGTATCCATGTGATAACATGGATTGGCATATCACAATATTATATGCTATTTAATTTAATGCACATATATATCTTAGTATGGTGGAAGGCTTGGCCTTTTGCTAGGTGTTTTGTTCCGCTTTTACCACCATAGTTTCTTGTTACCGGTGTTATGTTTCCATATTTTGCAATCCTATCATGCTCGGGGTTGTTATGGGGACCCCCTTGATTATTCGGTTGAGATTAAAACTTGTCTGGCAAGACCCAACATTGGTACTATTTGCTTAAACAACTTAATAAAATTTGCATAGGTCTTTGCAACCCTGTGGATTAATCAACAACTCGGGCCAGTGCTCCTCATGAGTGTTGGTCCAAACTAGAGCGCTGTGCGGGTCCAACCCGGGGCAACTCGGGAGATTTCTATCAGGCCTCCGTATGCGTCGCTTATCCGTCATGTCCTGAGAACGAGATACGCGGCTCTTATTGGGTTCGTCGAAACATCGGGTGGTCTTGCTGGACTTTTTTTACCTTTATCGAGTGGCTCGCATGTGGAACTCCGACTTTCTTCGGGCTATCTCGAGGTGTTGGAATTCCGTTGGAGTTGCCTAGGATGATCACGAGATCTGTGGTCGAGGCTATTCCCGTGGAGTGTGGTTAATTTATGATGGACTAGTTGGAGCACCCCTGCAGGGTTAAGACTTTCGGAAAGCCGTGCCCGCAGTTATGTGGCAACTTGGATATTTGTTTAACACCCGGTTATAGTTAACTTGAAGTAAACTCTAATAAAATACAACAACTGTGTGAGTAACCGTGATCGTCTCTGCTCGTGAACATGATCCGAGAGAGAACACGGTGGGGTTATGATTGACGTAAGTAGGTGTTCAGGATCTCATAGAGGTCATTCTAGTTTTCTATCGTTTATTGTAGACCACATAATTACTTTCATGTTACGTAAGATTAGCCACCATAAATGCTTAGTGGTGCTGCAAACTAAACACATACCCCATTCCAGCCTATAAGCTTGAATAGTCTCGATACCCGGGCGCGAGATTCCTGAGTCCCCGTGGCTCATAGATTACTACAACAATCCAGGTGCAGGTACAGATGAGGTCGTGCCACATGATGTGACGCAGCTCCACTGGGAGTATGACGAGGAGTGTGGCAGGATGTATGTCACTTATCCAGGCGAGTAGAGTGGTTGTGGTCGAGATCTTTGGGCTAGTTGGCTAGTGTCATTGCATCATTTTATCGTTTGATTTCGTCCGTAGCTGGACCCTGCCTTTGTATGGATGATTGAATAAATTGTGTGGATTTGTAATTTAGTATGTGGCATGTGTAAGCCAACTCATATACTCTTCTCTTCCTAAATGTATGTAATGATGTTGTACTTGCGAACGGCAAGATGCGCCTCTATCCCTGTCGAGGCCCTCATGTCTTAATATGGATAGGCGCGCATCTTGGTCGTGACAAGTTTTCCAGGGGCGATCGTGTCGTTACTTGGGACGATTTCTGTCGGGACTTCAGGGCCCATTACATTCGGACAAGCTTTGTCGAGGAGATGCGTGAGAAATTCAGGCACCTGAAGTAGGGGAGCAAGTCTGTCTATCAGTACGACATCGAGTTCCAGAATCTAGCCCGCTATGCCAAGCAAGTTGTGCCAGATGACAAGGTCATGATTTATTAGTTCAGAGGTGGTCTCAAGGATGAGCTTCTACCAGGTCTAGTCCTTCAAGAGCCTCGTGAGTTTGATCAGTTCTACAATATGGCTTTGAAGGTCGAGGCAACTCAGCTCAAGTTGGAGAACTCAAGGAAGCATTCAAGGGATTCATATTCTTCTTATTCCAGCTCTCACATGGTTCCTAAGAAGTAGAAATATTGGGTGCCTAATCCTCCTCCGTTTCGTCCTCCTCAGCAGCAGAAGCAGTTCGATGGCCGTGCTTCTCCCCACCCACCCAACCCAGGATATCAGCAGAGGCTCCAGGCACCAAAGTCAGCTTTTGTTCCTCCTGCAAGCAACTTTCGTCCGCTATCATAGGTTACTTGTCACAAGTGTGGTCAGAAGGGTCACTACTCAAACAAGTGCAACCAGCGGCGTCTTTCGCCTCCTCTAGTCATGCCTCCAGGCAATGCAATGGTGAAGCATAATCCCAAGTCAACAAGGGTGAATATGGTGAACGCAGCAGAGGCAGGGGATTCTTCTCAAGTGATCATAGGTAATCTCTCAGTTAATTCTATTCCTGCAAAAGTTTTGTTTGATACTGGTGCTTCGCATTCAATCATGTCTAAAGCATTGTTCGCCAATCATGATTTTGATTCTGAGTATTTGAGTATGGCCTTGCGTGTTGTTCCACCCAGCACTCTCATGAGCGCTAACAAGGTGGTTCCGGATGTTTCTATCAAGATGGGCAATTATTCATTTCTGGCTTCTCCAATTGTTCTCGGTAATTCCGACATTGATCTCATTTTGGGCATGGACTTCCTGGCTATGAATAAGGCATATGTTGAGTGTCAAGCAAAACAAGTCAAGCTGACTCATCCTTCAGAAGATGTGATTACTTTCGCAACTCACGATGACACAATCCGTCTCTTTGCTCTTAATGAGAAGGGTGAAATCTCGGCTATTTCTCAAATTCCGGTGGTTTGTCAGTATGAAGATGTCTTTCCAGAAGAATTGCCAAGAATGCGTCCGCACCGGCCAGTCGAGTTCGTGATTGACCTCAAGCCCAGAACTGAACCGGTTTGCAAGCACCCTTATAAACTTGGCCCCGGAGATCTAAAAGAGTTGAAGAAGCAACTAGATGAACAAGAACGTGTGGGTCTAATCAGACCAAGTTCTTCTCCATGGGGTTGTGGTGTTTTGTTTGTCAAGAAGAAGGATGGCACAGACCGGCTTTGCGTCGATTACCATCCATTGAACAAGAAGACAGTCAGAAACAAGTACCCACTTCCTAACATCAATGAGTTATTTGAACAACTGAAAGGTGCCAAGGTTTTCTCGAAGCTTGATCTTCGCATGGGCTATCATCAGATTCGCATTCGCGAAGTAGATATTCCAAAGACCACTTTCAGGACGAGTTTTGGATCTTATGAGTATAGAGTCATGTCGTTTGGTCTTGCAAATGCTCCTCCAACCTTCTCAAGAATGATGAACTTCATTTTGTCTCCTTTCAAAAATGAGTTGGTCTTGGTCTATTTGGATGATATCCTTGTATTCTCGGAGACAGAAGAAGAGCATGTAGAGCATCACAGGCTTGTGCTTGACAAGCTAAGAGAACATCGATTCTATGATAAGTTTTCCAAGTGTGAGTTTTGGCTCAATGAAGTGGTGTACCTTGGGCATGTGATCTCTGCCAAGGGCATTAAAGTGCATGCTGAGAAAGTTGAGGCTATCCTGAAGTGGGAGCCTCCTCGAAATGTGAAGCAGCTTCGGAGTTTCCTCGGGCTTGCTAGTTATTGCAGAAGATTCGTGGAGAACTTCTCTCAAAATGCTAAGCCTCTGTCTAATCTCCTCCAGAAGAATGTCAAGTATGTTTGGTCTCCTGACTGTGATGCGGCGTTCAATACGCTCAAGTAGAGACTGAGTTCATCTCCAGTTCTTGTTCCTCCTGAGCAGTCAAATATTTTCCAAGTTTTCTGTGATGCTTCTCTCCAAGGTATTGGTGGTGTTCTCATGCAAGATAAGAAGATAGTTGCTTATACCTCGCATCAGTTGAAGCCTGCCGACAAGAACTACCCCACTCATGATCTCGAGTTGGCGGTAGTTGTGCATGCTCTAATGACTTGGAGGCATTTGTTGTTGGGTAGGCCAGTTGAGGTGTACACCGATCACAAGAGCTTGAAGTACATTTTCACTCAACCCAATCTTAATCTTCGGTAGTCTCGTTGGGTGCAAATGCTTGAGGACTTCAATTCAAGCATTGAGTATACTCCTGGGAAAG
The DNA here is from genome assembly GCA_022496015.1 of Hordeum marinum. NCBI lineage: Eukaryota > Viridiplantae > Streptophyta > Magnoliopsida > Poales > Poaceae > Hordeum > Hordeum marinum. Next base: position 480,551,187 of record CM039672.1, read on the forward strand.
CAAATTTCATTGCAGATGTGCTCAGCCGAAAGGCGTACTACAATAGTCTCATCCTGAAGACTGTTCAACCCGAGATTTGTGAAGCCTTCTGCAAGCTCAACCTTCAAATTATTCCGCAAGGATTTCTTGCCAATCTTCAAGTCTATCTGACTCTGGAAGATCAAGTTCACCAAGCTCAACTTCTTGACGCAATGGTGAAGAAAGTGAAGAAAGGTGTGTCCAAGGGCATTTTGAAGTATAAGTGCTTTCATGTTGATGACAAAGATACCTTGTTCTTTGAGGACTGTCTGGTGATTACAAAAGGTGATCTCGGGAAGGTTATCATGGACAAAGCACACAATTCTGTTCTTTCCATTCATCCAGGCAGTTCCAAGATGTATCAGGATCTCAAGCAAACCTTCTGGTGGACTTGCATGAAACGTGAAATTGCTTTGTTCGTGAACGAGTGTGATGTTTGTCGCATAGTGAAGGTGTAACATCAATGTCTAGTAGGTCTCCTTCATCCTTTGCCTATCCAGAGTGGAAATTCAATCATGTGGAGATGGATTTCGTCATTCGGTTTCCCAGGTCCAAGAGAGGCAACGATGCCATCTTTGTGGTTATCGACAAGCTGACCAAAGTTTCTCATTTCCTTCCAGTCAAAGAATCTATCTCGGCAGCTCAGCTAGCAGAGTTGTATACATCAAGGATAGTTTCTTTGCATGGTATTCCTCACCTCATCTCATCTGACCGTGGAAGCCACTTTACTTCCAAGTTTTGAGAGTCCTTCTAGACTGCTATGGGTACCAAGACCCATTTCAGAACCGCATTCCATCCGCAGACAAGTGGTCAAGTTGAGAGAGTCAATCAGATCCTTGAAGATATGTTTAGAGCCTGTGTGATTTCGTTCGGCATGAAATGGGAAGACTGCCTTCCATACGCTGAATTCTCATATAACAATAGCTTTCAGGCTATAGCTCAGGCAAGGCCCCTTTCGAGATTCTCTACGGCAAGAAGTGTCGTACCTCGCTTAACTGGTCCGAAACCGGTGAGGGTCAAAATTTGGGTAATGACATGATCACCGAAGCAGAAGAGATGTGCCGTGTCATTCGTGAGAACCTCAAAGCAACTCAATCCCGATAGAAGAGTTATTACGATAACAAACATCGGGATGTCTCCTTTCAAGTTGATGATCTAGTCTATCTCAGAGTCTCTCCCATGAAGGGCACTCAGTGGTTTGGAATTAAAGGGAAGCTAGCTCCTCGCTTTGTTGGTCCTTTTAGAGTTGTTGGCAAGGGAGGTGAACTTGCATATCAACTAGAGCTTCCTCCAAACTTCGCAAATGTGTACGATGTCTTCCATGTCTCTGAGCTCCGGAGGTGCTTCAAGACTCCCAACCGTACAATGGACCTCCAAGACATTGATCTCCAAGAACACCTGTCTTATCGTGAGCATCCAGTGGCTATTCTCGAAGAAACTGAGTGTAAGACTTGCAACAAATCTATCAAGTTTCTTAAGGTGAAGTGGTCTCATCATTCTGACAAACAAGCTACTTGGGAATGTGAGGATCTTCTCCGTTCCGAATTTCTAGAGTTCTTTCATTCCTAGATCTAGGGTCGAGATCCTCTTGTAGTGTGGGAGAGTTGTGACAGCCCAAGTGTTGCCCCTGCCTTTTATGGCCATGTAACTTATGTGAACCTTGTTGCCATGTGTTATACGATATGATGTTGCTCATTGCCTTCCATCTTATGCATCATGCATCATGCATCACATCATCATGTCATGCATAAGATTTTGTGTTGTGCTCCCTTGTGACTATTGTGGTGATGTTGTTGGTGGATCTTGTGTGGTATGTGGATGTGTGCTAGTGTGGTTTACCACCCTCTCTCCTTCTTTTCAAACATCATCAAAACCCTTTTTCGATCTTATTGTTTTCCATGTGTTAAGAACAACTTGTTAAAAAATGTTCAGGCTGTAGTCAATAATATTTTGAGCTTGGTGTGTTGCCCTCTGTGATGTTTGGACTTTGGGTTCATGGGATTTTAAAATAACAGGGGTTGTTGTTTATAAAGTATTAAAAATTACTTGCTTTAAAAATCCACTTGTTAATTTTATTAAATAGGTCACATTTCCTTTTAGGCAAAAGTAATTTTTGTTCTTGCAAAACCCCTTTTATTTTCCTCTGTTTTTTTTCTTGTGTGGCTGTTTTATTTAAAGGAAAACCCCTGCTGAATTTCTCTGTGAGTGGGAGAGAGTGAAGCTAGGCCGACTTCCTCTCCCGCGCAGCCTTACCCAGGTAGCGAGACAGCTACCTGCTCCCGTCGTACTCCGTCAGTTCAGCGAGCACGTCAGAGAGTGTGCGCGTCACGTCGCCGTCATGGGCTCATGGACGCCGAGTCCCATGCCGTTTCGCCCCCCCCCCATTTATAAGGGCACGGACGCCTAGGGTTTCACCTTCTCCCTCCTCGCAGCCGCCGCTTCTTCCTCCGCCTTCCTCTTGTTGACAACTGGTTTTGGCACGGTGCAAAATGCAGTAAAGATGGACTCAAACGAAAAAGTTTTTTCTACGAGAAAGTTCATATTGCCGAATGAAACAACCTTGATGTTTAGGCCATCACCATTCAGCATCATTTCAAGGGCCAAATTACACTTGGATTGTCATGTAGATGTTCTGAGTGCTTTTTGGTCGATTACGCCTCCAAGATAACCTCGAATGAAGGAATTTTCTACATGGATTGTCTTCGTCTCTTAGAGCTAATCGATTTTGTTATACAAATCATCTCAATCCGAGGTCGTATGCAAAAGTTAGAGCAACCAGAGTGCTGCCCTACCACAAGGCAAAATGTGACGCGGGGGATCAGACACATGTCTGATGGGTCGCGCGTCTCATTCGGTCATCAATACATCCTCGGATGGAAAAACTTACAACATGAAAAAGTTTTACGTCGTCCAGACCACTAATTTTGATATGTAATTCTTATCAATCCGACGTTGTATGCGACCTGGAGAGGCAAAACAAGATCAGGCTGAAGTTTTAGTCGGGACATCCGAATGAAAGTTTGCCGGCCGAGTGAAAAGTTTGTCGTCCGGCCGAGTGAAACGATTGCCGTCCGGTCGAGTGAAAAGTTTGCCGTTCGGCCGAGTGAAAAGTTTGCCATCTGACCGAGTGAAAAATCTCCGACTAAGTGAAAAGTTTGTCGTCCGGCCGAGTGAAAGTGTCGTCCGAGTGAAAATAGCCGTCCAAGTGAAAACTGCCGGCCGAGTAAAAGTGCCGGTCGAGTGAAAGTTCAAGATTGCCGCGGTGGAAAAGGGTTCAACATGAAAGTTTTTCATAATGTCGAAACACTCAACTTTGCTTTTAAGGTCATTATCATCTGAGACAGTATACGGCCTACAGAGACGCTTGGACGGCTATTTCGACACTCCAGTCCGCTACATGACCGAGTACGATTCAAAGTTAAAGATGACCTCGTGGAGTATTTAAGATGGCTTTATTTGGGAAAGTGATCAACCTCCGGATTGTTGGCCTCATCGAGGCGCACAAAATTGATGTTTTGACCGTCTCCATCGGAGGTCATATGTAGATTCCACGGCCCACACAAGGAGCAAGACAGAAGATTGGGCTAGATTTGGGCTGAATCCGAGTGGGACTAGAACTAGGACTCTAGGACGTGAATTGATGTAATTTTCTTGTAAGGAAAGCCTAGATGAATCCTTTTCTTGTACAGGAAGTCCAGCAGCCTCCTATATATGTTGGTCCAGCAACCAATCTATCAATTACACTTTCGTGTTCATCTACTTTTATCTCCTATCCTCGTATCTTCTTCCTCGTTCTTTGTTCGTTCTTCTCTTGGAGGGCAGCGATCCACGAGGCCCTAGGGGCTATCAGGTCGACCTAGAGCAGCCCATAGCCGCCGCACTCCTTGACGGGGTCCCTCCCAGGCGTGCGGGGTTTCGGGTCTGCAAAAGCATCTGCCGACTGCCTTGTGTATTGCACTGCCGGACGGACCTCCCTCGACGTGAGCTGCGGTGCATCACCCCCGGCGTCGAGGGTACATGGTGACGTGTTTGTGTGTCAACACACTTTTTGGTGACTCCGCTGGGGAAGAAGCTTTGAACGGTCTCCATCCCGTTCTTGCTACGAGGAGAGCGTCATCAAGCGGCTGCAATCTACACGGTAAAATGTGTCATACATCTGCTTATGTAGATGCAAATATCCATTATATTGTTGTCACTAGATCCTTTGATGGGCATACCATGTCAGCTAGCCCTAATGAGCAAAGGCCGAGTAAGTATCTTGTTGGAGAAGCTTGGGAATTACGTAATTGTGACATGCAACTTATAGATCCGAACTTTCGTGCATCGGTAACTCCCTTCAATATGCCGGTGAACAACACGATGAGTTCAAGTGATCAATATAAGACACCTCATGCATAGGAGGGTGTTTCATAGTTTTGTCCATCGGTAGCCGGCTCGCAATATGCGGGTTCATCCCCAAACATGCCGATGGATGGGGGAATCGTCCATGCTTCCATTAGCTATTTGGCCGGTTACCCTCACTCATCATATACCACACCTCGTGGGGTTAATTGTTCAGCAGCATATGCAAATAAAAATATTCATGACTCGGCTCACCTTCATGGTTATTGCCGAGTGAGTGGAGATTCTATAGGAGCATCTGTGTCTAATATTGCAAAAGATGAGGTGGCTCTGGTTGCTTTAAAAAGTTTAGCCAAAAATAAGCAGATTACTGCTCTTTGCCTTGAGCAACATGATAAGGGTTTGGTACCTAATTATGAGCCAATAAGAGCTAAGGTTTTGCAAGAAGACAATGTGTTTCCAATTGACCAAATTGGCGAGAGTAAATATGGTTCAACAACAATGCATGCGTCTTCACCTATCATTGTAGCGTGTCATACAGCCCCTATACAATTGCGAAATTTCGGCAACATTAGTTCATTGCCGAAAGATCCTAAAAGCATTGGGGGGCAAGCCGATCCAAGCAGGGACGAATTTAAAGAAAAATATGTGGCCCGAATGGACAAGGTCAATCTAAAGCTCACAGGGAATTGTGTCAACAATTTTACCACACCGACTCTTGAGGAGTTACCAGCAGAATATCAACAGGCTTATGTAGCACTCAAGAAGAAGCGTGAGGAGGAAGATTTGCAAGAATACGTCAAGTCCCTTCTTTTATGCAGCAATCATGTTGGTCCCTCTGTGATGTTCAGGTAAGATAAAACAGAAGCTTTGCAAGCCAAGCAACACAAAATGATTCACTCGGTTAATACGGTTGATTCGGTAGAAACTGAGTCAAATATGACCAAGTCATCTACAGAGGATTCAAACGGTTCCTTTAAAGCCAAGACAATGATGGATTCAGTTGAAACCGGATTGAGCACCGAGACGGCCAAGGTCGAGTGCATCGAGCCAACCGAGTGCATTGAGCCAGTTAAGGCCGAGTGCATCAAGTCAGCCGAGTGCATTGAGTCCTCCAAGTGCATCACTGGCTAATGTCGAGTGCATCAACCCAGTCATTGCCAGGTGTACCAAAATAAAAGATGCAAGCTTCACTGAGCAAAGGAACGATAAACGCAGCAAATTGGCCGTGCTCGATTTTTTGGATGTGAGGGATCTTACATGCTGCCCTATGAGTTTCGTGCTAAAGAAATTGATGAGCATCAAGAACAAAGTAATATGGCCGAACACAGTTCGATTAACGATGAACACGAAGAACTAGAACATGTTGCTAAGCAAAGTTCAGCTGACCAAGAGCGTCTGAGTGGAATCCATTTGGATAGTCTGAGTGAAATCTACATGGGGAATCCAAGTGATGATGCACGATATCCATAAGAAGAGGAAGGGGCATTGGAGAATTATTTAGAAGTGGAGCAATATATTGTTCCACTTATGCAACCATCTTCTCCTCCCAACGTCTTCACAAAGGTACGCTTAGATGACAGTTTACTCAATTTTTGATTTGGTCAAGATCATATTGTTGATCCACCCGTTAGCAAGATTCCAATTAATTTTGAAAGACCAATCGAGATGAGTAATCTGTTTGTTTGGAATAATCTTGTCACTATTCATGCTGATCAACACATGGTACCATTCACACAAGCTAATAGTGACAACTTATCACAACCAAAGTTGTCCACCTCATGTCGGCTAAACTTTATATTCATATGGAGAACTTTTTTTGTTTTATCCCTAGCTAATGTTTGGTCTTAGATGAGACGTATATTCTGTAATTATTTTGGTTGCAGAAACATAAAGCTAGGTCCAAAGTCCTCCGAGATAGCCGATTCAAGAGCATCGGGAATGGAGGATGAAAACCAATGCATAGCCAAGTCAGATGACGTTAAGTCGGCACCACTCAGTTGTTTTGTTTTAGATCCAATATCACAATATGAGTTAATGGATGAGCGGTCTACCTTCAGTCCGGGCATGCGTGATCACATCGTCGGTGCATCACCGACTAATCCTATTATTATAATTGATCACGATGCCGATCTGTAAAACAAGAACAAGTGCAATGTTCGTTTGAACAGAATGTCAAAGACAACAATGTGATTCATCAAGCCACACAATTGGCTAATAGAGGACGATTGGAGCTCGTTGAGGCACAAGCATACGGCTAGTCGACTCAGATTGGTTTTGATGGTGACCAAGTGTTGACTCAGCTACCTCAAGCTGGCTCATCTAAAGACGGACAGGTATACGCTAATGATGATGGGATGAAATCTTCAAGTGATGTAATTATTCAAAAATGCATCAGCAATAATATTGAAGACGGGAATTCCATCAAAGTTACAACTGACACATCTAACACTCGGGGGCAACAAGAAAATTCAAAGACCGATGCACTCAAAACCAAAGAAAGCAAAGGTCATAGTAAGCATAAAGGTAAAAAGCCGAAAGTCACTTTCACGCAATTATTGGAAAAATATCAGAAGATAAGTGAGGCGAAGAGTGCTTATCGGCCGAGTGAAACAAAGGCATCGAAGTCACCCCTAAGGAATAAATCTGTATACTAGGATTGGCGAAGGAAGAAGTTGACTCATTTTGTGCTACCAATGCCGATGTCATACGTGTTGGGGAACATTGCATGGCAAACAAAAAATTTCCTACGCACACGCAGATCTATCCATGGTGATGAGCATCTACGAGAGGGAGAGTGGATCTACATACCCATGTAGATCGCTAAGCGGGAAGCATTAAGAAACGCGGTTGGTGTAGTCGAACGTCTTCGCGATCCAAATCGCCGTGCGTCCCACGATACAATCACGATCCGTCCCGCTATTCGATCATGATCCGTCCCACGAACTTGATCATGATCGGTCCCATGAACTTGATCACGATCCTTCCGATCTAGCGCCGAACAGACGACACCTCCGCGTTCAGCACACATACAGCTTGATGACGATCTCCACCGTCTTGATCCAGCAAGGAGGAGTGGAGAGGAAGAAGAGTTCTCCGGCAGCGTGACGGCGCTCCAGCGATGGTGGTGGAGCTATTCCGGCAGGGCTTCGCCTAAGCACTGCAGAAATCCGATCTAGAGGAGAAACTATGCACTGGAGGAACGGGCAACACGTGGCTGAAATTCTAGTCAAAAACCCCTAAAACCTCCAGTATATATAAGAGTAAAGGAGGAGAGGTCTTGGCACAAGGGCCAAGGCCTCCTTGCTTTGGCCAATGGAGAGAGGGAGAGGTGGAGTCCACCTCTAATCCAAGTAGGACTAGGATTCACCCTATTTTGCCTTTTTTCCACTTTTTCTCTTAGGCCTTTTTCCTCCAGCCGCATGGGCCTCTTGTGGATGTTCCACCAGCCCACTAAGGGATGGTTTACACCCTCCTACAGCCCATGTAGCCTCTTGGGTCGAAATACCCCTCCCGGTGGCCTCCCGGTACACTACCGATGAGCCCGAAACTTTTCCGGCAACCAAAACAGGACTTCCTATATATGAATATTTACCTTCGGACCATTCCGGAGCTTCTCGTGACGTACGGGATCTCATCCGGGACTCCGAACAACCTTCAGTCACCACATACATAACTCTATACTACTGAAACGTCACCAAACCATAAGTATGCAGACCCTGCGGGTTCGAGAACTATGTATACATGACCGAGACACCTCTACGGTCAATAACCAATGGCGGGACCTGGATGTCCACATTGGTTCCTACATATTCTACGAAGATCTTTATCGGTCGAACCTCTATGTCAAGGATTCAGTTAATCCCGTATGATGTTCCCTTTGTTGTTCGGTATGTTACTTGCCCGAGATTCGATCGTCGGTATCTCCATACCTAGTTCAACCTTGTTACTGGCAAGTCTCTTTACTCGTTATGTAATACAAGATCTCGTAACTAACACTTAGTCACATTGCTTGCAAGGCTATTGTGATGTTGTATTACCGAATGGGCCCTGAGATACCTCTCCGTCACACGAGTAACAAATCCCAGTCTGATCCATGCCAACTCAATAGACACCTCGAAGATACCTGTAGAGCACCTTTATAGTCACCCAGTTACGTTGCGACGTTTGATACACACAAGGCACTCCTCCAATGTCCGTGAGTTGCATGATCTCATGGTCATAGGAACATATACTTGACAAGCAGAAAACAGTAGCAATAAACTGACACGATCATATGCTATTTTTGTAGTTTGGGTCTTGTCCATCACATCATTCTCCTAAGGATGTGATCTCATTATCAAATGACATCACATGTCAATAGCTAGGAAACCTTGACCATCTTTGATCAACGAGCTAGTTCACTAGAGGCATACTAGGGATAGAGTGTTGTTTATTTACCCACACATGTAATGTGTTTCCAAATTAATACAATTATAGCATGGATAATAAACGATTATCATGAACAAGGAAATACAATAATAAAAACTTTATTTATTAGCTCTAGGGCATATTTCCAATAGTCTCCCACTTGCACTAGAGTCAATAATCTAGTTCACATCACTATGTGATTTACACTGTAATAAATCGAACACCAATGCAGTTCTGGTGTTGATCATGTTTAGCCCTTGGAAGAGGTTTAGTCAACGGGTCTGCAACATTCAGATCTGTGTGCACTTTGCAAATATTTATGTCTTTCTCCACGATGTAATCGCGGATGGAGTTGAAGCATCGCTCTATGTGTCTGGTCCTCTTGTGAAACCTTGGTTCCTTGGCCAGAGCAATGGCACCAGTGTTGTCACAGAACAGGTTCATTGGATTCAGTGCACTGGGCACTACTCCAAGATCTGTCATGAACTGCTTCATCCAGACACCTTCCTTCGCCGCCTCCGAGGCTGCGATGTATTCCGCTTCGCACATAGAATCAGCAACCACGCTTTGCTTGGAACTGCACCAGCTTACCGCTCCCCCGTTAAGAATAAATACTTATACGGTTTGCGACTTAGAGTCGTCCGGATCAGTGTCAAAGCTAGCATCGACGTAACCCTTTACGACGAGCTCTTCATCACCTCCATAAACGAGAAACATTTCCTTAGTCCTTTTCAGGTACTTAAGGATATCCTTGACCGCTTGCCAGTGCTCCATTCCAGGATCACTTTGAAACCTTCCAGCCATACTTATGGCAAGGCTGACATCAGGTCTTGTGCACAGCATTGCATACATGATAGAGCCTATGGCTGAAGCATAGGGGATGACACTCATCTTTTCTCTATCTTCTGCAGTTACTGGGCATTGAGTCTTACTCAAATTCACACCTTGCGACACAGGCAAGAACCCCTTCTTGGACTGATCCAATTTGAACTTCTTGAAAACTTTATCAAGGTATGTGCTCTGTGAAAGTGCTATTAAGCGTCTCGATCTATTTCTATAGATCTTAATGCCTAATATGAAAGCAACTTCTCCTAGGTCCTTCATTGAAAAACTCTTGTTCAAATATTCCTTCACGCTTTCCAGCATTTCTATATTGTTTCCAATCAGCAATATGCCATCCACATATAATACTAGAAACCCTATAGAGCTCCCACTCACTTTCTTGTAAATACAAGCTTCTCCGTAAACTTGTATAAACTCAAACGCTTTGATCACCTCATCAAAGCGCTTATTCCAACTCCGAGATGCTTGCACCAGTCCATAAATGGATCGCTGGAGTTTGCAAACTTTGTCAGCATTCTCTGGATCAACAAAACCTTCGGGTTGCATCATATACAACTCTTCCTCAAGGAAACCGTTGAGGAACGCTGTTTTGACATCCATCTGCAAAATTTCATAGTCGAAATAAGCAGCTATTGCCAACATGATTCTGACAGACTTAAGCATCGCTACGGGTGAGAAAGTCTCATCGTAGTCAACTCCTTGAACTTGTGAAAAACCCTTTGCCACAAGTCGAGCTTTATAGACGGTGACATTACCGTCCGCGTCTGTCTTCTTCTTAAAGATCCATTTGTTCTGAATGTCCTTTCGCCCTTCAGGTAATACTTCCAAAGTGCATACTTTGTTTTCATACATGGATCCCATCTTGGATTTCATGGCCTCTAACCATTTCTCGGAATCTGGGCCCATCACTACTCCTCGATAGCTCGTAGGTTCATTGTTGTCCAACAACATGACCTCCAAGACAGGGTTGCCATACCACTCAGGGGTAGTACGCGGCCTTGTCGACCTACGAGGTTCAATAGCTTCTTGATATGAAGCTTCATGATCATCATCATTAACTTCCTCTTCTACCGTCGTAGGTTCCACGGAAACATCTTTCTGGGCTACGCTACTTTCTGGTTGAAGTAAAGGTTCAATAACCTCATCAAGCTCTATTTTTCTCCCACTCAATTTTTTCGAGAGAAACTCTTTCTCAAGAAATGTTCCGTTCTTAGCGACAAACACTTTGCCTTCGGATCTGAGATAGAAGATATACCCGACTATCTCTTTCGGGTATCCTATGAAGACGCATTTCTCCGCTTTGGGTTCTAGCTTTTCAGGCTAAAGCTTTTTGACATAAGGATCACATCCCCAAACTTTAAGAAACGACAACATTGGCTTCTTGCCAAACCACAGTTCATATGGCGTCATCTCAACGGATTTTGATGGTGCCCTATTTAAAGTGAATGCAGCTGTCTCTAATGCATAAGCCCAAAACGATAGTGGCAAATCAGCAAGAGACATCATAGAACGCACCATATCTAATAAGGTTCGATTACGACGTTCGGACACACCATTACGCTATGTTGTTCCGGGCGGTGTCAACTGTGAAACAATTCCACACTGTCTTAAGTGACTGCCAAACTCATAACTCAGATATTCACCTCCTCGATCAGATCGCAGGAACTTAATCTTCTTGTTACGATGATTCTCAACTTCACTCTAAAATTGCTTGAACTTTTCAAACATTTCAGACTTGTGTTTCATTAAGTAAATATACTCATATCTACTTAAGTCATCAGTGAAGGTCAGAAAATAACGATATCCACCATGCGCGGTAACATTCATTGGACCTCACACATCAGTATGTATGATTTCCAATAAGTCACTCGCCCGTTCCATTGTTCTAGAGAATGGCCTTTTAGTCATCCTGCCCATGAGGCATGGTTCACATGTGTCAAGTGATTCAAAATCAAGTGACTCCAAAAGTCCATCAACATGGAGCTTCCTCATGCATTTTACACCAATATGACCTAAACGGCAGTGCCACAAGAAAGTGGTACTATCATTATCAACTCTACATCTTTTGGCATCAATGTTATGAACATGTGTGTCATCACTATCAAGATTCAATATGAATAAACCCCTACATTGGGTGCATGACCATAAAAGATATTACTCATATAAATAGAACAACCTTTATTCTCTGATTTACATGAGTAACCGTCTCGCAATAAACAAGATCCAGATATAATGTTCATGCTTAACGTAGGCACTAAATAACAATTATTCAGGTTCATCACTAATCCCGATGGTAATCAAAGAGAGAGTGTGCCGACGGAGATCACATCAACCTTGGAACCATTTCCCACGCGCATCGTCACTTCGTCCTTTGCCAGCCTTCGTTTATTCCGTAGTTTCTGCTTTGAGTTGCAAATGAGAGCAACCGAACCGGTATCAAATACCCAGGCACTACTACGAGAGCTAGTTAGGTACACATCGATAACATGTATATCATATATACCTTGTTTGTCGTTGGCCGCCTTCTTGTCAGCCAGGTACTTGGGGCAGTTCTGCTTCCAGTGACCAGTTCCCTTGCAATGAAAGGACTCAGTTTCTGGCTTGGGTCCATGCTTGGGCTTCTTTACACGAGTAGCAACTGCTTTGCCATCCTTCTTGGTTTTACCCTTCTTTCCCTTGCCCTTGACTTTGCCATTTTTCTTGAAACAAGTGGTTTTATTGACCATCAACACTTGATGTTCTTTCTGGATTTCAGACTCAACGACTTTTAGCATCGCGAACAGCTCGACGACTGACTTGTTCATCCCGTGCATGTTATAGTTCATCACAAAGCTCTTGTAACTAGGTGTTAGTGATTGAAGAACTCTGTCAGTAATCGCCTCTGGCGGAAGGGCAATTCCCAACTCTGCTAGACGAGTTGAATACCCAGACATTCTGAGTATATGTTCACTGATATACCCGTTCTCCTCCATCTTGCAAGCATAGAACTTATCGGAGGTTTCATACCTCTCGATCCGGGCGCTCTTCTGAAAGATAAACTTCAACTCCTGGACTCATATGCTCCATGACATTCAAAACGTCTTTGAAGTCCCGGTTCAAAGCCATACAATATTGCACACTGAACTATTGAGTAATCTCCAGTACGTGCCTCCAAAACGTTCTTAACGTCTTCGGAGGTCATGTCTTTTGGTTGGTCACCAAGCGGTGCATCAAGGACATATGATTTTTGGGAAGCCGTGGGGATAATCCTCAGATTACAGGCCCAGTCAACAAAGTTACTTCCATCATCTTTCAACTTAGCTTTCTCTAGGAACGCATTAAAATTCAGGGGTGCTACTGCGCGAGCCATTGATCTACAACATAAATATGCAAAGTTTACTTAGACTATTGTTGAAGATAATGAGTTGAGTTAATCAAATTACTAAAGCTCCCACTCAAATTGACATCCCTCGGGTCATCTGAGTGTCACATGATCCAAATCCACCAACTCAAGTCCGATCATCACGTGAGTTGTGGTGGCTTCAATGGTGAACATCATTATGTTGATCATATCTACTATATGACTCATGCTCGACCTTTCGGTCTCTTGTGTTCCGAGGCCATGTCTGTACATGATAGGCTCGTCAAGTTTAACCCGAGTGTTCTACGTGTGCAACACTGGCTTGCACCCGTTGTATGTGAACGTAGAGTCTATCACACCCGATCATCACGTGGTGTCTCGAGACGACGAACTTTTGCAACGGTGCACACTCGGGGAGCACACAATTCATCTTGAAATTTAAGTGAGGGATCACCTTATAATGCTACCATCGTACTAAGCAAAACAAGGTGCATAAAAGGATTAACATCACATGCAATTCATAAGTGACATGATATTGCCATGAACTTGTGCTTTAGATCTCCATCTTGAAAGCACCGACATGATCTCCATCGTCACTGGCACGACACCATGATCTCCATCATCTTGATCTCCATCAACGTGTCGCCATTGGGGTTATCGCGCCCAACATGCTTCTACTACTATTGATACCATTTAGCAATAAAGTAAAGCATTACATAGCGCTTAATGATTGACACGCAGGTCATACAATAACTAAAGACAACCGTATGTGTCGTGGTTTTATCATGGCAGATGTCCAGGTGAATGGACATGGATTCGAGGCCATCACTAACGGGGTGGACTCAAAGGGGTTAGTTGGGACAAAAGACACGGATTTACCCAGGTTCGGCCCCTCAAGTCGAGGTAATAGCCTACGTCATGCTTGTGTTTGTATTGCTTGTGTATCGATTACAAGGAGCCAGAAGCTTGACCTAGTTCTCAATTACCCCCCCCTCTAAGTTGCCCCGGGTCTGCCTTTATATAAGAGGTCAGGACCACCGGGTCGTTACAATTGTTAACCGAGTCTCCCTCTATCTTCTTGTCCAAGCTGTCTATGAGTCAGCTTGCACGCCCGGGTCTTCTCCGTCTGGGCCATTTGCACGGCCCACACCTGGAGCCACCCATCTTCCTGGGCCACCAATCTTACGGCTCACCTTTGGGCCGGCTCACGAGCTAGCAACATGACCCGGAGCCTCCGGGGCGGGTCATATCGTGGGGTCATATCCCCAACATTAGGCCCCAGGTTGAATTGAGCTTGCTCACTTCACCCTTCTCTTCCGGTTTTGGCGAGTCGCCCGGAAATGACCCGGCATGACGTCATGAGATCCGCTGACGTACCACCGAATCTTTCATTAACTGTCATCCCGAGAATCGATGCATCCGCCTCGGTCAAATGGTGTCGTCGCCTGGATTTTCACGCCTTCCTTAATCCCTTTTTAAATATGACCCGTGCGGGTCGGAGTTTTCCATCCTCCCGCCCGTGCCTCTTCTTCTTCCTCCTGTCGCCGCCGCTCCAGCGTCCTCATCGTCCGGCGCCGTCTTCACATCTGCACCAACCAGGCCGCTGCATCACCCTGACACGGACCAGATTTCTTCCGCCACTGCCGCAACATCTCCGGTGAGTTCTCCTTTCTCTTTAGATCGCTCACCGCCGCAGTAGGGTTCCGCCATAGTGTGGCTCTGCCGTAGCAGGGCTCTGGCACATTCACCACGAGTATATCTCGATGCCGTTATTACTTTTAGATCGCGCTCTTGCCCCGCCGTCGCACGCGGGCCGGCCGCACGTAATGCGTGGACCGCGATAGCCCTGCTTCATTTTCTTTCTTCCCGCTGTTCATCGTTAGGTCTGGATTTAAATCCTTTTTCTCCGCTTTTGTAGATCCATAGCCATAGTGATAGTTTGCGGAATCTATTTTTAGGACTTAGCCGATTTTTCAGTCTTCCTTCCTCCTGTTGAGTCGCTAAGCTTCTCCGGCTCTCATCAGCCGGGTCTTTCCACTTTATCCGTAGAGCCCTTAAACCTTTAAGCCGTCAAAAATATTTTCTTGCGCTTTTACTCATCGCGCCTTTTATCTTGCACAACACTTAAGCCGCCAATATGTCTCGTGCGTCCAACTCATGCAACTGGGTTGGTTCTTGCGTTGCGGAGGAGTACTTAGCAGGCTTCATTAAATCGGGTGCTCTTCCTCCCAATGAGGTTCTCAATTGGCGGGTTCCGGGCAATGAGACCCGGCCTTCTCCCCAAAAAGGATAAATAGTAGTCATTGATGATCACATCGAGCGAGGGTTCGTGCCGCCTGGCTCTAAGTTTTTCCGGGACGTCCTTCATTTTTATAAGCTGCATCCTCAAGACTTGGCACCCAACTCTATTTCCAACATCTGCAACTTCCAAGTTCTCTGGGAAGCTTATTTGCTATGTAAGCCGTCTGTGGGGTTCTTTCGAGAATTCTTCAACGCCAACCGCCAAACTGAAATGAAGGGTGGCCCGAGTCTGGAGTTGGGCGGCATTCCTATTCAACACCGTCGAGACATTATCTTTCCTACTACTCCAATGCCGAGTCACCCAAAAGATTGGAATAAGACATGGTTCTATTGCCCAAAGACCTCTCCCGAAGAAGAGCACTCATTGGGGGGTTAACGCCCCTCCCGGCTTAGGACAGATACAGAGCTTCCCGGCCGACTCTCAGCCTCGGAGCGTGCCAGATATGAGCCGTTCCATGCCAAGATCAAAGCGCTCCTGGCCAACGGCTTAGTAGGATTGGATTTGATCCGCTGCTGGATTTCCTGGCGGATCATGCCTTTAAGCCGCAGAGGTCGGCTTATGTGCGAGTATGAAGGCAAATATGACAGCTCATTGTGCTTCAGTGAATCAACACTGTCAGAGGATGATATTACCACTACCATCCGGAGCCTTGTCCACGAGGCCTCCGGCTCATGCAGTGCCATCGGCCTGGCCCCTTTCTGCGTCAATAATCCGGCCCCCGATGTAAGTTAATTTCTTCCCATCCGCCTCTTAGACATCGTTTGCAGTTTGTTGATTTGGTATTCACTCTATGGGTCATTCCTATAGGCCGACTTAGACTTCTGGAGGAAGGAATATGTTGCCCCTCCGAAGAAATCCAGGAAGAAGGTCATGACTAAGAGGGCTAAAAAAGATGCCCCGCAAGATAATTTGCTTGACCCGCCACCATCATCCAGCTCAGAGGTAAAATTTTAACTGCTTTGTCTGATCTTTTACCTTCCTGCTTTATTAATGCTTGTTTTACTCGCAGGATGAAGTGGAAACCAGCCGTGCCAATGCTCCTGAGGTAAATTACGTTTCTTCCGGCCCAGAATGTTTCGTCCCTCGAAAACCGCGGCGGGTTATCAGAAAAGTTCCTCTTTCTCACCCTCTTGCTTATATGGCTCCCGATTTACTCTTAAAAAAGCAACAGCAAGTCGAGCATCGACAGACTCGAAGCACCGCCTCTACTGAGCTCATGTCCGGGCTACCAAACTCTCCGGCTCCAAAGAAACGTCCCGCCGAGGTTTAAGTCTCTTCTTTTCCTTTGACTTTCCTTTGTAAACTTGATACTTTCTTCACTTTTCTGTTTTATTCTTTTTAGAAGTCTCCTTCCTCCGGCGACTCTTCGGCGTCAATTCTACCACCGCCCAAGATCAACCCGCTGTAATCATTCCTTACTATGATATCTGGATATCCAGCTATTAATATGATAGCAACATCTTCAACTGCTGATCCTTCTATTTTGCAGTGATCAAGCTAAACGTCGCAAGACCAACAAGCCCTCCTCCGGCCGAGTTATCCAAGAGCCGGAGCCCGAACAGCCAGAGGAGGCTAAAGCAGAAGAAAATCCACCAGCTGCCTCCACAGAGCCGACTACTGCTGATACCATCCTGGAGAGCCCTCCAAGGGCTCCTTCAACACCGGCGACTCCTGCCAAGACCCCTGAAACGCCAGATGTTGTTATCACCGGGTCTGGTCATCAAATGCCTCCGGCTCATGCATTGACCAAACATACAGAGCCGGCTGAAGCCTCGAAGAAGCTGAATTTTGACTCTTCGTGCGAGAAGATGACAGTCGAAGAGCTCCACGCCGGGTATATAAACCGGGTTACCACCAGCCGGGATCTGGAACTTCGGTTGGTCTCTTCAATGAAGATAAAATATGAGGTACCTTTCCTTCTTACCATATCCTTACTTAGACCCAAGAGCCGATTTAACGTACTCAATCGTTGAGCCGGGTCTTTCTGTGACCTCTGTAGGTATTGTCATGCCAAATTCTCTTAGAATTGCTTTAGATTAGCACTGTAGATAAAGTGAACCGCCAATCGTAGCCCCCAAGGGCCGTCTCAGATTATATTTGAGTTGCGTCTTTAATGTAGACAGCTTGAAGATCTAATCATAGCCCCCAAGAGCCGACTCAAACTTGATCAAGTTGAGTCGGTGCTTCCATTATTAGGACATTGAAGAGCCATAGTGTAGCCCCAAGTTCCGGATTAACTTCGAAGGACATGAACCGGAACTGCATTGCATACTGAAATATCAAATATACATTATCCCCCAAGTGTGAAATATATTGCTTGCAATCTGTTTGAGACTTGCCTAAATTTGCTTTTAACACTCGTCCTGTATTTTGGCGACTTATCCTATATTTTGATGTATGATAGGAAGCTTTAAATGAAGCCGGGTCTTAGTTGACGGATCTGAAGGCCAACCTGGTGGCTCAACAAGAAGCCCGAAGCATTGCTGACGAAAAGTGCCAGCTTCTCTCTGAGGAGCTGGCCAATGCCACTGCTGAGCTTACCTCTTTGAAAGAGACGGCAAAATCTGAAAAGGCCGCTCTGACCAAACGGGCGGACGATGCCGAGCAGCGGCTTATAGCTGTGGCGGTGGAACTCCAAGGCTTGAAGCGGCACATAGCGAAGATGTCAGCCGCCCTATTTGGTAAGTTTCTGCTTTACTTTGTATTTTATCATTGCTATTGACAACCTGGCAACTCATTAGCTTTATCCGGCTTATCCAGGTCCCAGGAGTCGGCAATTGGTTTCTGATAAACTTCTGCCACTGAAGGCCATCTACACCTTTGCGGAACAGCTATACTGCGGCGCCATCTTCATGATCAAGAGCGTTCAATATAAGGAGAAAATCCCCACCGCTCTGAAAGGGGTCTTGGAACTCTTCTCCACAATGCCCAAGCAGATAGAAGAGCTGAAGAAGTCCGCTTTCCGCCAAGGAGCCGTCGCTGGATTGAGCCAGGTTCTGGCCTTCGCCCCCAAGCTAACGCCCACTGAAATGATGGATGGTTACCCATCCAAAAGAGATGACGGCTCAGAATTCACCGAAGAAGATTACATCCAGTGTGTCAAAGTGTCGCGTTATCTGGCCTCTATACTGGCGGATCAAGCTGACTTGAGCACTTATCAGGCGGCTTGTGACGCAGAGGAGAAGAGGATCCGCGGGCCTCTCTACGAGTGGAAGGATCTGACACCCGCCCACAGTAAGGATCTCTTCCCTTGTGAGCTTGACGCGTCCCCTTTGCTTGAAGGGTCTTTCGCTGCTCTGGCTGACTGTAATTGGGAATTGGGGAATCTCTAGATAAAGCGAGCAGAAGACCCGGAGCAGGAAGAGCCGACCAATAACTGAACTTTATTCTTTTAACCTTTCTGAGCAAAAGCTCATGTAATGACCCGCCGTGGGTGGTTGACAATGCTTTTTGCTCCTTCTGAGAGTAGTTTTTGTAATAGAGTAAGCATGACCCTGCCGTCTGGCGACTGTATATATTTTTCACCTCTCTGTGTGCACTTTCCTTCTCGCTGTGTTTCAATTTAATGTGTTGCCAACTCTCCATGGATATACCTGGAGCTTTTCTGATGAGGGGTGTCTATCTTTGAAGACGCCATTCCTTCGCCAGAATATTAGAGCCGGATAATCTCTTTGAAAACTCAATTTTGTCAACCGGAGCAACATGGCTCTGATTCTTGTCGGATGAATCCATTAAGGAGCCGATTGTCGTAGGATAATGTATGCTATACCTGATGGTAAGAAGCCTCTATTGACAACTGCGGCTATTTATGAACCGGAAGCGGCTTAAAGCCGGCTGTATGAAGGGTAATGTAAGCTATACCTGACGGTAAGAAGCCTCCTTTTAACAGCAAATGTTGTATGTGTGAACACCGGCTGTTGATGGGAGATGTAAGCTATACCTTAAGGCAAGAAGCCTCCACCGACAGCCGCGGCTAATAATCAGCCTAAGACGGCATAAAGTCGGTTGTTTGAAGGAGATGTAAGCTATACCCGAAGGCAAGAAGCCTCTTTCAACAGCTACAGTTGTAGGCATGGACGCCGGCTGTCGATGGGTAATGTAAGCTATACCCGAAGGCAAGAAGCCTCCATCGACAACCATGGCTAACTGATAAAGCCGGTTGTTTCAAAGGAGATGTAAGCTATACCCGAAGGCAAGAAGCCTCTTTCAACAGCTACAGTTGATAAGCAACTGAGTTTTGGCGTAAACGCTGGTTGTTAGGGTGAGATAAGCGAACCCGTGGGTAAGAAGCCCCTTCGACAACCGTGATTAATAAGTAACCGGAAGTTTCATAAAGCCGGCCATTAGAGTGATATAAGCGATACCCGTCGGTAAGAAGCCCCCTTCGATGGCCTCAGTTGATAAGCAACTGGAATTTGGTGTACACGCTGTTGTCTTAGGGTCATGTAAGCTATACCAACGGTAAGAAGCCTCCATCAACAACAGCGCTTAATGTAACCAAACTAGGCATAAAGCCACTATGCAAGGGAGATGTAAGCTATACCCGGGGGCAAGAAGCCTCCTTGCAACAGTTTAATAACAGCTGGCTGTGCAAAGGAGATGTAAGCTATACCCGAAGGCAAGAAGCCTCTTTGCAACAGTGCTTAATTGGGCATAACGCCGGCTGTGCAAGGGAGATGTGAGCTATACCCGAAGGTAAGAAGCCTCCTTGCAACAGCGTAAAAGCATACTGTGCAGGGGAGATGTGAGCTATACCCGAAGGCAAGAAGCCTCCCTGCAACAGCGTTTGATAGGGCATAAAGATGGATCAGCCATTTTGATGGCGAATAAACCACTTTAACTCAAATTTTTGAGCCGGAAATATTTCATCTTGATTGCACAAAGGTATACATAAGCGTGGGCCCATGTCTTTGTGGGGATGCTCGCTTTTACTCCTGTAAGCATGATATATACAATGATAGCGGCTTTCAATGCCTGCTAAGTAAAGTATGGTCGCAAATGTGCGATATTCCATGGCCGCAGCGTCTCTTGACCCGCGGCTTCCGACTCATCTCGGATATCAATGAGGTAATATGACCCATTGTTAAGGTTTCTGCTAACCACAAAAGGCCCCTCCGATGGTGGAGATAACTTATGCATTCCAGATTGGTCTTGAATCAGCCGGAGCACCAGGTCACCCTCCTGGAACGTCTGGGTCTTCACCCTGTGTCTATGATAGCGTCGCAGGTCTTGTTGATAAATTGCCGACCTGGCTGCTGCTAACTCTCGTGCTTCATCCAAGGCGTCCAACGCATCTTGGCGTGCTACCTCATTGTCCGTCTCAACATAAGCCGCCACCCTTGGTGAGTCGTGCAGGATATCGGTGGGTAGAATCGCCTCAGCACCATACACCATGAAGAAAGGCGTGAAACCTGTAGATCTGTTAGGGGTAGTTCTGATGCTCCATAAGACGGAAGGCAACTCCTCAACCCAACATCCGGGCGTCCGCTTCAAAGGAACCATGAGCCGTGGTTTAACTCCTCTTAAGATTTCCTGATTGGCTCACTCCGCCTGACCATTAGATTGTGGATGTGCCATGGCTGAAACATCAAGCCGGATATGCTCCTTCTCATAGAACGCTTTCATAGCTCCTTTGGATAGGTTTGTTCCATTGTCCATAATGATACTGTGCGGGTAACCAAAGCGATAGATCAGCTTTTTAATAAACTGAACCGCTGTAGCTGCATCACATTTACCGACCGGCTCTGCCTCTACCCACTTAGTAAATTTATCAATTGCCACCAGAAGGTGTGTTTTCTTATCCTTGGACTCTTGAAGGTCCTACCATATCAAGCCCCCAGACCGCAAACGGCCAAGTGATTGGTATCATCCTCAACTCTTGAGCCAGAACGTGAGCACGTTGGCCAAACTTCTGACAGATGTCACACTTATGGACTAAGTCTTCTGCATCCTTGTGAGCCGTCAACCAGAAAAACCCATGTCGAAAAGCCTTGGCCACTAAAGATTTTCACCCGGCGTGATGTCCACAGTCACCAGCATGAATTTCACTCAAGATCTGCCGGCCCTCCTCCGGTGAGACGCGGCGCTGAAAGACACCCGTCACACTACCCTTATGTAACTCACCATTGATAATCGTCATAGACTTAGAATGTCGGGTGATCTTCCTGGCCAGATTCTCCTCCTGAGGTAACTCGCCGCGTGTCAAATACGCCAAATTAGGAATAGTCCAGACTGGGGTAGCATGCAGAGCCGCCACCAATTCCGCTTCCGGGTCAGGAATAGCCAGATCCTCCTGAGAGGGTATCTTGACAGTCAGATGATGCAATACATCCAGAAAAACATTAGGTGATACCGGCTTTCATTGAGAGCCTAACCGTGACAAAGCATCAGCTGCCTCATTCCTATGACGATCAATGTGATCCACCTGGTACACCTTGAAGTGACCAGCAATGATATCAACCGCCTGTCGGTAAGCCGCCGTCCACGGATCCTTGGAGTCCCAAGTACCTGAAACTTGCTGAGCCACCAGATCTGAGTTGGCTAAACATCTGACCCGGCTTAAATTCATCTCTTTAGAGACTCTGAGACCATGGAGCAGTGCCTCATACTCAGCTACATTATTAGTACAAGGGAACATTAACCGGAGCACATAACAAAACTTGTCACCCTTGGGGAGGTGAGAACAATTCCTGTACCGAACCCCTCTAGTTGCTTGGACCCATCAAAGTGTATAGTCCAATATGTGTTATCCGGCTTCTCTTCGGGGGCTTGACATTTGGTCCAATCATTTATGAAATCCACCAAAGCTTGAGACTTAATTGTTGTACGAGGAACGTACTTGATGTTAAGAGGACCTAGCTCTAAGGCCCGCTTGGCTATCCTCCCTCTAGCTTCTCTATTTTGAATGATATCTCCCAACGGGGCGGAACTGACCACTGTTATCTGGTGCCCCAAAAAGTAGTGTTTTAACTTGCGGTAGGCCATGAAAACTCCATATACCAACTTCTGCCAATGCGGATACCTCTGCTTAGATTGTGCCAAAATTTCACTAATGTAATAAACCGGCCTTTGCATAGGATACTCCTTCCCTGCCTCCTTGCGCTCAACCACAATTGCTACACTGACCGCTCTGTTGTTAGCCACCACATAATGGAGTAATGGCTCTTTCTCAACCGGAGCAGCTAACACTGGCGACTCGGTCAACTGTTTTTTAAGAGCTTCAAGTGCTACGGCCGCCGCTTTGCTCCACTTGAACTTGTCTGTCTTTTTCATCATCTGGTATAAGGGAATGGCTTTCTCCCCAAGCCGGCTTATGAAGCGTCTCAACGCAGCAATCCGTCCTGCAAGGCGCTGAACATCATTAATGCATGTCGGCTCTCCTAAAGAAGTGATAGCCTTAATTTTATTTGGGTTGGCCTCGATGCCCCGCTCAGAGACCAAGAAACCCAAAAGCTTTCCTGCTGGAACACCAAAGACACACTTCGTCGGGTTAAGCATCATCTTGTAGACCCGAAGATTGTCAAAGGTTTCTTTCAAATCCTCTAGGAGAGTTTCCTTCTTTCTGGATTTCGCCACGATGTCGCCTACGTAAGCATGAACATTTCGGCCAATCTGACTATGGAGGCAGTTCTGCACACATTGCTAGTAAGTCGCCTGGGCACTCTTGAGCCCGAAAGGCATGGAGACGTAACATAACGCCCCAAAAGGTGTAACAAATGTCGTCTTCTCCTGATCTTTCGTTGCCATCTTAATCTGATGATATCCTGAATATGCATCCAGGAAGCATAAACTTTCACATCCGGCTGTAGCATCAATAATTTGATCGATACGAGGGAGTGCAAAAGGGTCAGCCGGGCAAGCCTTGTTAAGGTCCGTGTAATCTATACACATACGCCACGTGCCGTTCTTTTTAGCACTAGCACCGGATTAGCCAACCACTCCGGGTGAAAAACATCCACTCTAAACCCTGCGGCCAAGAGCCAGCCAACTTCCTCCCCAATAGCTTTACGTCTCTCTTCGTTGAACCATCGTAGAAGTTGTTTGATCGGCTTAAACTTTGGATCCACATTAAGATTGTGCTCAGCGAACTCTCTCGGTACACCCGGCATGTCAGAAGGCTTCCATGCAAAGATGTCCCGATTCTCAAGGATGAATTCGATGAGCTCGCTTTCCTATTTGGGATCCATGTGAGCCCCAATGATGAATTGCTTGGATGAGTCGCCCGGATTGAAATCTACTGCCTTGGTATCATCCGCTGAAAACTTGAGTGGTGGCTCAACTTTTGTCATAGGCTTCTTCAGCAGGGTCATATCCTTCGGGTCAACGTTCTCCTTGTAGAATTTCAGCTCCTCCTGAGCACAACTAGACTCTGCATACGCCGCATCTCCTTCCTCACACTCGAGAGCTGTTTTCCTATTAACGTGAACGGTAATTGTACCATTTAAGCCGGGCATTTTGAATTGCAGATAAACATGGAAATGCCTAGCCATAAATTTGGCATAAGCCGGCCTCCCAAATAGCGCATTATAGGGACTTTTTATTGTGACCACCTCGAACCACAAGGATTCCACCCTGTAATTATGCTCATCGCCAAAAGCTACTTCCAATGAAATTCGGCCAACCGGGTATGCCGATTTACCAGGGACCACACCATGCAAAATGGTGGAGGAAGGTTTAAGGTCTTTGTCAAGCAACTTCATCCGCCGGAAAGTGTCATAGTAAAGGATGTTGATGCTGCTACCCCCGTCCATAAGCACTTTATTCACCATATAGCCATTCACCTGAGGGGCCACAACTAGAGCCAGCCGGCCCGGGTCATCTACCCGTGGCGGGTGATCCTCCCGGCTCCACATTATGTTATACTCAGACCACGATAAATATCGCGGGAGAGCCGGAGCAACCGCATTAACTGCTTGCCTCCACAACTTCTCGTCTCGTTTACTATGACCGGTCGTGAATACGTGATACTGTCTAGAACTGAGCTGCTTCGGGATACTCTGAAACCCGGACTGATTGCGCTGCTGCTAATTGTTGTTATTGCTGTTGTTGCCAGGATGCTGTTGGTGCCCCCCTTGGTTATTCTGACCCGGATGCCAGTTTCCTAAACCACTGGCACCGAATCCAGCCCCTGATCCGCCATGCCCTGAGCCGCCAGGCGGACCACTGCCCTGATTATTACGTGGTTGGGAATGCTGGTTTTTGAATCTCTGCATGATAAAACAATCACCCCACGCATGCAACGTCGGCTTGTCTGGCGTGCTATGCTCCAGACAAGGCTTCCTAAGCGCTTCTTCTAAATTAAAAGGGCCTCTGTTCCTTTGGTGAAACGGTCTGAATTTTCCATTCGCCTTGGGATGATTCTGTCCTGTGTTGGTATTTGCCACCAGCTCTGATTCGCTATCAGCGCTCTTCCTCTTATTATGATTCCCATTGTTCAGGAAACCTTTTCCTTGATTGTTTTTCTTCCCTTGATTGGCTTTCTCATCATCCGAGCCTGGATCCTTGGTGTTATCTGAGTCGGCATACTTTGTCAAGGCCGTCATAAGCTCTCCCATATCCTGACACGTGCGCTTCAGCCGGCCGAGCTTCTGTTTCAATGGAACAAAATGATAGTTCTTTTCTAAAATAAGCACCGCTTGAGCCGCCGTGATCTGCTCTGAAGAGTGAATAATGGTCGACACCCGCCGGACTCAATGATGGGCCGACTCACTCTCCTGTTGAACACAATGGTCCAAGTCGACAATGGTCATAGGTTGCTTACAGGTCCCCTGGAAATTCTTAATAAACTTCGCTCTCAGCTCCGCCCATGAGCTTATCGTGTTAGGCGGCAGACCTTTCAGCCATGTACGAGTTGCACCCTCAAGCATCATGATGAAATATTTTTCACATACCGCCTCACTGACATCCAGCATCTCCATGGCCAGCTCATAACTCTCAACCCACACCTCAGGGGGTAGATCGGTTGTGTAATTCGGAACCTTCCGAGGCCCCTTAAAGTCTTTCGGCAGTCGTTCACTTCTTGGATCCGGAGTTAAACATGGCACCCCTATGGCTTTGGTACTAACTACTCCCATCGAAAGGGAAAGCACCGGCTCTAGACGGGTTGCCGCTATCTTCGCCTCTCGCCTGTCTCTTGCCTGGTCCGCGAGGGCTTGTGCATCTAGAGCCGCCCGCTCGTCCTCCGGTGGTTCACGACGTGGATGATTGCTAGAACACGCCGGCGACTCGTAGCGTCGGCTGAAACTTCGACTGGGGAGGGGGGTGGAGTGAACTCGGCTCCGACTGTGAGCATACCTCTCTTGCTGGGCCATGGCCGTCTGTAAATATCCAATGGCGTTGCGCACATCCTCCACAAAGGGTGATTCATCTGGGATGGGAATCGCCTCAAGCCGGGCGGTCGCTGCCACCATGTTCTCGGCCGGGTTAGAGTAATGACCCGCCGGTGTTGGAAAAGCCCTAGGTGAAATTTGGTTATGCTAGGGTGGATGAGTCGCCGGGCGTTCCATCGGGCGGCTTTCTGGTGCGCCTGTAACCCGCCCCGCTCCGAGGGTGTTAAAAAGGTTCCTCGCTTCGTAACGTTCTGGCAGACGGGACTGATGCCTCCTCCGGTGCATCGTGGCCGCTGGCCTTTGCTCCAGCTCGAGAAGGAAAGTGTCGGCCTTGATATGCTCCGCTTCCTCCTCCATCCGGTTTTTCAGCTCGGCCATCCTTTGCCGTTCCTCTGCCATCCGGCCCTTGATCTGTGCCACCTCTAGATTCCTGGCTGCTTGATTATCCGGTGTTACTTCTGTGGCCATGAGAGCTGTAAGTTTGTCCATCAATTCCACTAGAACCTGAGCCGGCGGCGGCAGGCTATCACCCGCTGCGGCGGCTCCCGCCGCTGTGTCACCGACAGCTGAATCCGATCCTGCCATGAACACCGCCGGATGAACCGGGGGTCTCAGATCATCTGACTCAAAGCCCTCTTCCTCAGAATAGGTGACGTAGTAGCCCCCAAGGCCACCGTTACTGAGCCGATACACTGATTCTATCTCCCCACTGGAGGACTCATCTTCCGAGCAAACAAGAGTTCCCTGTGACCCGGACGCTTCCAGGTCCATGCCTTGAGAGAAGCCCACGAGAACATGCTTTTGACCTGGGTGGACACGCGCAGGCCGCACAACACCCACAGATTGGAGACGCCGAGCCGGCTCGATGATGTTGGTGCAGATGTCTGGCCCGGGTGCAGATCCATCAACATTTCCGATGAAAACCTGGATCCCGCCGAACGGAACCCAGAATCCATACTCCACAGAACTAGCATCAAGCCCCCAGCCAGCGTCATCGATGTAGAGCCGACCGAGGCGACTCTTGCTCATCCTTCCAACCACGTATCCTTCGAGCCCTGGGAGAGAGCCCTTTGAGAACTCAACACCATCAAGCGCTTGCCCCACGGTGGGCGCCACTGTCGTGGTTTTATCACGGTAGATGTCTGGGTGAACGGACTTGGATTCGAGGCCATCACTAACGGGGTGGACTCAAAGGGGTTAGTTGGGACAAAAGACACGGATTTACCCAGGTTCGGCCCCTCAAGTCGAGGTAATAGCCTATGTCCTGCTTGTGTTTGTATTGCTTGTGTATCGATTACAAGCAGCCAGAAGCTTGACCTAGTTCACGATTACCCCCCCCCCTCCAAGTCGCCCCGGGTCTGCCTTTATATAAGAGGTCAGGACCACCAGGTCGTTACAATTAACTGAGTCTCCCTCTATCTTCTTGTCCAAGTTGTCTATGAGTAGGCTTGCACGCCCGGTCTTCTCCGTCCGGGCCGTTTGCACGGCCCACACCTTGAGCCGCCTATCTTCCTAGGCCACCAATCTTACGGCTCACCTTTGGGCCGGCTCACGAGCCAGCAACATGACCCGGAGCCTCCGGGGCGGGTCATATCGTGGGGTCATATCCCCAACACTATGGATCCTGCCGGTTGCCGTACTCATCGACATGCAAGTCGTGAAATTCTATACATCACATGATCATCTCATACATGAAATATATCACATCATGTAATTGGCCATATCACATCACAACATACCCTGCAAAAACAAGTTAGACGTCCTCTAATTTTTGTTCCATGTTTTACGTGGCTGCTATGGGTTTCTAGAAAGAACGATTCTCACCTACGCATAAACCACAACGGTGATACATAATTTGCTTTTCAACCTTCTCAAGGACCGCCTTTGTCGGATCCGATCCAACTAAAGTGAGAGAAACTGCCACCCGCAAGCCATCTAGGCAACAAGTTGCGTTGAGGGAACCGGTCTCTCGTAAGCGTACGAGTAATGTTGGTCTGGGCCGCTTCATCTCACAATACCGCTGAACCAAAATACAACCAAGGGAGGAAGCAATCTAAGCATCAATGCCCACAAACCTTTCATGTTCTACTCGAGATCTCATCAACACATAGACCTAGCTCATGATGCCACTGTTGGGAAACGTCACATGGGAAACAAAAAAAATCCTACGCACACGCAGATCTATCCATGGTGATGAGCATCTACGAGAGGGAGAGTGGATCTACATACCCTTGTACATCACTTAGCGGGAAGCATTAAGAAATGCGGTTGGTGTAGTCGAACGTCTTCGCGATCCAAATCGCCATGCGTCCCGCGATCCAATCACGATCTGTCCCATGATCCAATCACGATCCGTCCCGCGATCCGATCACGATCCGTCCCACGAACTTGATCACGATCCGTCCCACGAAATTGATCACAATCCTTCCGATCTAGTGCCAAACGGATGGCACCTCCGTGTTCAGCAGGCGTACAGCTTGATGACGATCTCCATCGTCTTGATCCAGCAAGAAGGAGTGGAGAGGAAGAAGAATTCTCTGGCAGCGTGATGGCGCTCTGGTGATGGTGGTAGAGCAATTCCGGCAGGGCTTTGCCTAAGCACTGTAGAAATCCGATCTAGAGGAGAAACTATGCACTGGAGGAACGGGCAGCACGTGGCTGAAATTCTAGTGCAAAAACCCTAAAACTGTTGGGAGACGTAGTAGTAAATAAAAAATTTCCTACGTGTCACCAAGATGTATCTATGGAGAAACAAGCAACGAGTGGGGAGATATTGCATCTTCATACCTTTGAAGATCGCTAAGAGGAAGCGTTACAAGAACGCGGTTGATGGAGTCGTACTCGCAGCGATTCATATCTCGGTGGATTCTGATCTAAGCACCGAACAACGGCGCCTCCGCGTTTAACACATGTGCAGCTCGGTGACGTCTCCTATGCCTTGATCCAAAAAGGAGGAAGGAGAGGTTAGGGAAGGGCTCAAACAGAAGCACGACGGCGTGGTGGTGGTGGAGTAGCAAGGTATTCCTACAGGGCTTCACCTAAGCGTTGCGGAGGAGGAAGAAGAGAGGTAGGGCTTTGCCGTGAGAGAGAGAGTTCAGAACTGTTCTCAAAAGGCCAAAACCTCAAGTATATATAGGAGGAGGGAGAGGGAGGGCTGGCTTGTACTCTCCTCCAAGGAGGAGAGCTTCGGCCGAATCAAAGGGAGAGTCCACCTCCCACAAGGGAGGTGGATCTCCTCCTTTTCAAACTCCTTTGCCCTTATCTCTAGATCTCTAGCTGCATGGGCCTTTCTAGAAGGTCTTGGCTAGACCAATAAGGGCTGGCACACCTCCTATAAGGGCCCACAAAGTCCTATGGTCGTCACACCCCTCCCGGGGGTCCTCCGGCACCCTCCCGGCACTCCCGGTACAATACCGATGAGCCCGAAAACTTTCCGGTGACCAAAACTGGACTTCCTATATATCAATCTTTACCTCTGGACCATTACGGAGCTCCTCGTGACGTCCGGGATCTCATTCAGCACTCTGAACAACTTTCGGTAATCACGTATACCATTTCCCTATAACCTTAGTGTCATCGAACCTTAAGTGTGTAGACCCTACGGGTTCGGGAGACATATAGACATGACCGGGACACCTCTCCGGATAATAACCAACAGCGGGATCTGGATACCCATGTTGGCTCCCACATTCTCCAAGATGATCTCATCGGATGAACCACGATGTCGGGGATTCAATCAATCCCGTATACAATTCCCTTTGTCTATCGGTATGATACTTGCCCGAGATTCGATCGTCGGTATCTCTATACCTTGTTCAATCTCGTTACCGGCAAGTCTCTTTACTCGTTCCGTAATACATCATCCCGTGACTAACTCCTTAGTCACATTGAGCTCATTATGATGATGTCTTACCGAGTGGGCCCAGAGATACCTCTTCGTCACATGGAGTGACGAATCCCAGTCTCGATTCGTGCCAACCCAACAGACACTTTTGGAGATACCCGTAGTGCACCTTTATAGCCACCCAGTTACGTTGTGACGTTTGGCACACCCAAAGCATTCCTATGGTATTTGGGAGTTGCACAATCTCATGGTCTAAGGAAATGATACTTGACATTTAAAAGCTTTAGCAAACAAACTACACGATCTAGTGCTATGCTTAGGATTGGGTCTTGTCCATCACATCATTCTCCTAATGATGTGATCCCGTTATCAACGACATCCAATGTCCATGGTCATGAAACCGTGACCATCTGTTGATCAATGAGCTAGTTAACTAGAGGCTCACTAGGGACATGTTGTGGTCTATGTATTCACACATGTATTACGGTTTCCAGTTAACACAATTATAGCATAAACAATAGACAATTATCATGAACTAGGAAATACAATAATAACCATTTTATTATTGCCTCTAGGGCATATTTCCAACAAAAACCTCTAGTATATATAAGAGGAAAGGAGGAGAGGCCTTGGAAAAAGGGCCAAGGCCTCCTTGCTTCGGCCGAAGGAGAGAGGGAGAGGTGGAGTCCACCTCCAATCCTAGTAGGACTAGGATTCACCCTATTTTGCCTTTTTTCCACTTTTTCTCTTAGGCCTTTTTCCTCCAGCCGCATGGGCCTCTTGTGGATAGCCCACTAAGGGCTGGTTTACACCCTCTTACAGCCCATGTAGCCTCTTGGGTCGAAATACCCCTCCCGGTGGCCTCCCGGTACACTACCGGCACTCCCGGTACACTACCGGCACTCCCGGTACACTACCGATGAGCCCGAAACTTTTCCAGCGACCAAAACAGGACATCATATATATGAATCTTTACCTCTGGACCATTCGGGAGCTCCTCGTGACGTACGAGATCTCATCCGGGACTCCTAAGAAACTTCGGTCACCACCATACATAACTCTATACTATTGAAACGTCACCAAACCTTAAGAATGCAGACCCTGTGGGTTCGAGAACTATGTAGACAGGACCGAGACACCTCTACAGTCAATAACCAATGGCGGGACCTGGATGTCCACATTGGTTCCTACATATTCTATGAAGATCTTTATCGGTCGAACCTCTATGTCAAGGATTCAGTTAATCCCCTATGATGTTCCCTTTGTTCTTCGGTATGTTACTTGCCCGAGATTCGATCGCCGGTATCTCCATACCTAGTTCAACCTCTTTACTGGAAAGTCTCTTTACTCGTTCCTTAATACAAGATCCCGTAACTAACACTTAGTCACATTGCTTGCAAGGCTTATTGTGATGTTGTATTACCGAGTGGGCCCTGAGATACCTCTCCGTCACACGGAGTAACAAATCCTAGTCTTGATCCATGCTAACTCAACAGACACCCTCGGAGATACCTGTAGAGCACCTTTATAGTCACCCAGTTACGTTGCGACATTTGATACACACAAGGCACTCCTCCGATGTCCGTGATTTGCATGATTTCATGGTCATAGGAACATATACTTGACAAGCAGAAAACAGTAGCAAGAAACTGACACGATCATATGCTATGTTTGTAGTTTGGGTCTTTTCCATCACATCATTCTCCTAATGATGTGATCTCGTTATCAAATGACATCACATGTCAATAGCTAGGAAACCTTGACCATATTTGATCAATCAGCTAGTTCACTAAAGGCATACTAGGGATAGAGTGTTGTTTATTTACCCACAGATGTAATGTGTTTCCAAATTAATACAATTATAGCATGGATAATAAACGATTATCATGAACAAGGAAATACAATAATAAACATTTTATTTATTTCCTCTAGGGCATATTTCCAACAATACGTACCTCCTCATGCCGACTATTATTCATATCAATCATGGGACAGGTATAAATCGAGGGATCACCGTCCATCATATTCTAAACCACCTCATCAAAATTATGCAACTCCGAGAGGATCATTGTTTGTTCAACAACCACATGTTAAAGACCGACTCAACCAAAAAGAATCGAGTTTGGCGAAAAAGATGGACGTGGTCAAGCAAAATTACCGAGTGAAAAAGGATGGTCGCAAGTGTGCTCTTTTAGATCCGACTCCGGACGACAAAAAGCCAGCTGAGTCTACGTTGGCTACTAAAGGCAAGTAGATGAAGCGTGTAAGTTTCAAGGATCTAATTGCCGAATTTCAACACACCAAGTTGGAGGTTCCCACAGCCAAGAAAAACTTGTCAGTGCATAAAAAAAGGCACAACCGAGATGCCCACTTAGCTTATCATATTCGCAAGAGAAGAAGTTGAAGCGGCTTAGGGCCTATGAGCTGGAGAAGAGGAACATGGCATGGGTCCCCAAAAGAAGCCGTTAAGGCAAGAATGTGTTGGAAATATGACCTAGAGGCAATAATAAATTGGTTATTATCATATTTGCTTGTTCATGATAATCGTCTATTATCCATACTATAATTGTGTTGATCGGAAACTCAGATACATGTGCGGATACATAGACAAAACCATGTCCCTAGTATGCCTCTAATAGACTAGCTCGTTAAGGTTTCCTAGCCATGGACATGAGATGTCATTTGATAATGGGATCACATCATTAGTAGAATGGTGTGATGGACAAGACTCAAACTACAAACGTAGCATATGATCGTGTCAGTTTATTGCTACTATTTTCTGCATGTCAAGTATCTGTTCCTATGACCATGAGATCATGCAACTCACTGACACCGGAGGAGTGCCTTGTCTGTATCAAACGTTGCAACGTAACTGGGTGACTATAAAGGTACTCTATAGGTACCTTCGAGGGTGTCTGTTGGGTTGGCATGGATCAAGACTGGGATTTGTTGCTCCGTGTGACGGAGAGGTATCTTAGGGCCCACTCGGTAATACAACATCACAACAAGCCTTGCAAGCAATGTGACTAAGTGTTAGTCACGGGATCTTGTATTATAGAACGTGTAAAGAGACTCGCTGGTAACGAGGTTGAACTAGGTATTTAGATACCGACGATCGAATCTCGGGCAAGTAACATACCGAAGAACAAATGGAACATCACACGGGATTAACTGAATCCTTGACATAGAGGTTCGACCGATAAAGATCTTCGTAGAATATGTAGGAACCAATATGGGCATCCAGATCCTGCTATTAGTTATTGACCGTTGAGGTGTCTCAGGCATGTCTACATAGTTCTCGAACCCGCAGGGTCTGCACACTTAAGGTTTGGTGATGTTTCGGTAGTATAGAGTTATGTATGGTGGTGACTGAAGGTTGTTCGGAGTCCCGTATGAGATCCCGGAAGTCACGAGGAGCTCCGAAATGGTCTGGAGGTAAAGATTGATATATAGGAAGTCCTATTTTGGTCACCGGAAATGTTTCGGGCTCATCGGTAGTGTACCGGGAGTACCGGGAGGGTACCGGGGGACCATCGGGAGGGGTGTCTCGACCCAAGAGGCTACATGGGTTGTGGGAGGAGGTAAACCAGCCCCTGTTGGTCTGTTCGAAGCCTCCTCTAAGAGCCCATGAGGCTGGAGTGGTTTGAGAAGGAAAAAAATTCAAAGGTGGAGAGGTGGAAAGAGTTTCCAAGTGGAAAGGAGGAATCCTACTCCTAATAGGATTGGAGTAGGACTCCTCCACCTCCAATTTCGACCAAACCTTGAGGGTTTGAGGCTGCCTCCCCCCTCCCTCCCTCCTATATATACTAGAGGATTTAGAGGGAAAAGCTAACCCTAATAACCACGTGCTACCTCTCCAATAGATCGTTGTTTCTAATCTAGATCGGTTTTCAGCGGTGCTTAGGCAAAGCTGTGCTGGAATAGCTCCACCATCATCGTCGCAACGCCGTCGCGCAGTCAGAGAACTCATCTACCTTTCCTCTCCCTCTTGCTGGATCAACAAGGTGGAGATCGTCATCGAGCTATACATGTGCTGAAGGCGGAGGTGTCGTCCGTTCGATGCTAGATCGGAAGGATCGTGATCAAGATCGCGAAACGATTTGTGATTGGATCGCGGGACGGATCATGATGAGATCCCTAGACGGATTGTGATGGGATCGCGGGACGGATCGTGATGGGATCGCGGGACGCTCGGCGATTTGGATCTCGAAGACGTTCAACTACATCAACCGCGTTTTTTAACGCTTCCCGCTTAGCGATCTACACGGGTATGTAGATCCACTCTCCCTCTCATAGATGCTCATTACCATGGATAGATCTTGCATGCGCGTAGGAATTTTTTTGTTTCCCATGCAACATTCCCCAACAATGGCATCATGAGCTAGGTCTATGTGTAGATGAGATCTCGAGTAGAACACAAAGAGTTTGTGGGCGTTGATGCTTAGATTGCTTCCTCCCTTGGTCGTGTTTTGGTTCAGCGGTATTGTGCGATGAAGCGGCCCAGACCAAATTAACTCGTATGCTTATGAGAGACTGGTTCCGTCGACCGACGTGTAACCTCGTTGCACAAAGATGGCTGGCGGGTGTCTGTTTCTCCTACTTTAGTTGGATCGGATTCGACAAACGCGGTCCTTGAGAAGGTTGAAAAGCAACTTATGTATCACCGTTGTGGTCTTTGCGTAGGTGAGAATTGTTCTTGCTAGATACCCGTAGCAGCCACGTAAAACATGCAACAAAAATTAGAGGACGTCTAACTTATTTTTGCAGGGTATGTTGTGATGTGATATGGCCAATTACATGATGAGATATATGTGATGTATGAGATGATCATGTTTTGTATAGAATACCACGA
Source organism: Hordeum marinum (assembly GCA_022496015.1). Lineage (NCBI taxonomy): Eukaryota > Viridiplantae > Streptophyta > Magnoliopsida > Poales > Poaceae > Hordeum > Hordeum marinum. Next base: position 480,585,465 of record CM039672.1, read on the forward strand.
CTTGCATGTCGATGAGTACGGCAACCGGCAGGAGCCATAGGGTTGTCTTTAATTATTGTATGACCTGTATGTCAATCATTAAGCGCTATGTAATGCTTTAGTTTATCACTAAACGGTAGCAATAGTAGTAGAAGCACGGTGGGCACGACAACCCCGATGGTGACACGTTGATGGAGATCAAGATGATGGAGATCATGGTGTCATGCCGGTGACGATGGAGATCATGCCGGTGCTTTCAAGATGGAGATGAAAAGCACAAGTTCATGGCCATATCATGTCACTTATGATTTGCATGTGATGTTAATCCTTTTATGCACCTTGTTTTGCTTAGGACGACGGTAGAATTATAAGGTGACCCCTCACTTAAATTTCAAGATGACTTGTGTGCTCCCCGAGTGTGCACCGTTGCGAAAGTTTGTCGTGTCGAGACACCACGTGATGATCGGGTGTGATAGACTCTACGTTCACATACAACGGGTGCAAGCCAATGTTGCAAATGCAGAACACTCGGGTTACACTTGACGAGCCTAGCATGTACAGACATGGCCTCGGAACACAAGAGACCAAAAGGTCGAACATGAGTCACGTAGTAGATATGATCAACATGATGATGTTCACCATTGAAACCACCTCAACTCACGTGATGATTGGACTTGAGTTGGTGAATTCGGATCATGTATCACTCGAATGACCGGAGGGATGTCAATTTGAGTGGGACTTCTTAAGTAATTACTTGCTCACGCTATAGCTCCCTTGAAGTTTTATATGTTCCTAGAGAAATAGAGTTGAAAGATGATGGTAGCAATATTGCAGACTGGGTCCGTGATCTGAGGATTGTCCTCATTGTTGCACAGAAGGCTTATGTCCTTAATGCACCGCTCAGTGCACCACCCCGTCTAGCGTCGTCTGTAGATGATGTGAACATCTGACAGGCACGTTCCGATGACTACTTGATAGTTTAGTGTGTCATGCATTACGGCTTAGAATTGAGGCTCCAAAATGTTTTGAACGTCATGGAACATATGAGATGTTTTAAGAGCTGAAATTGGGATCTCAGGCTCGTGCCCGTGTTGTGAGATATGAGATCTCCAACAAGATTTTTTGCCTGCATGATGAAGGAGAATAGCTCAATCGTTGAGCATGTGCTCAGATTGTCTGGGTGCTACAATTTCTTGAATCGAGTGGGATTTGATCTTCCAGATAAGATAGTGATTGATATAGTTCTCTGAGTCACTATCACTAAGCTACTAGAACTTCGTGATGAACTATAATTATGCCAGGGATGGAAATGATGATCCCTGAGCTGTTCGTGATGTTTGACACCGCGAAGGTAGAAATCAAGAAGGAGCATCAAGTGTTGATGGTTAATAAAACCACTAGTTTCGAGAAGGGCAAGGGCAAGGAGGGAAACTTCATGGATGACATGTCAGTTGCTGCTCTAGTGAAGCAACCCAAAGTTGAACCCAAACTAGAGACTAAGTGCTTCTATTATGAGGAGAGCGGTCGCTGAAGCGGAACAACCCTAGATACTTGGTAGATAACAAGGCTGGCAACGTAGACACAAGTATATTTGATATACGTGTTATTAATGTGTACCTTGCTAGTACTCCTAATAGCACCTGGGTATTGGATACCGGTTCGGTTGCTGAATGTTACTAACTCGAAGTAAAAGCTACGGAATAAACAGAGAACTAGCTAACGGTGAGGTGACGATGTGTGTTGGAAAAGTTTCCAAGGTTGATGTGATCAACATCGCACGCTCTCTCTACCTTCAGGATTAGTGACAAACCTAAATAAATGTTATTTGGTGTTTTGCGTTGAGCATGAACGTGATTAGATCATGTTTATTGCAACACGATTATTCATTTAAGTTAGAAAATAATTGTTATTATGTTTACATGAATAATACCTTCAATGGTCAGGCACCCAGTGAGAATGGTTTGTTGAATCTTGATCATAGTAATACACATGTTCATAACATTGATGCCAAAAGATGCAAAGTTAGTAATGACAGTACCACATACTTGTGGCACTGCCGCTAAATGTCATATTGGTATAAAGCGCATGAAGAAACTCCATGCTGATGGATCTTTGGAACCATTCGATTTCGAATTGGTTGAGACATGCGAACCATGCCTCTTGGGCAAGATGACTAAGGACCCCGTTTTCCGGATTGATGGAGCGGGCAAGTGGTTTATTGGAAATTATACATGTTGATGTATGCAATCCAATGTGTCTTGTAGCGTGCGGTGGATATCGTTATTTTCTTACCTTCATTGATGATTTGAGTAGATATAGTGTATATTTACTTAATGAAACACAAGTCTGAATCGTTTGAAAGGTTCAAGCAAAATCAGAGTGAAGTTTAAGATCATCGTGACAAGAAGATAAAAATGTCTGCGATATGATCGTGGAGGTGAATATGTGAGTTACGAGTTTGGCACACAACTTTAGACAATGTGAAAGTTGTTTCACAACTCACGCCACCTGGAACACCATAGTGTGATGGTGTGTCCGAACGTCATAGTCGTGCTCTATTGGATATGGTGCTTGTTATGATGTCTCTTATCGTTTTGCTACTATAATTTTCGGGTTATGCATTAGAGACAACTACATTCACTTTAAATAGGGCACCATCTAAAATCGTTGAGATGACACCGTGTGAATTATGGTTTGATAGAAACCTAAGCTGTCATTTCTTAATGTTTGGGGTTGCGACGCTTGTGTGGAAAATGTTTTCACCGAATGAGCTCGAACCCAAAGTGGACAAATGCATCTTCATAGAATACCCTAAGAACAGTTGGGTGAACCTTCTATGTCAAATCCAAGCATAAAATGTTTGTTGCTAAAACTGGGTCCTTTCTCGAGACAAAGTTTCTCTCAAAAGAATTGAGTGGGAGGAAGATAGAACTTGATGAGGTTATTGAACCTTTGTTTCAACAAGAGAGTAGTGCAGCGCAGGAAGATGTTTCTGTCAAGCCTATGTTAGTTGAAGAGGAAGTTAATGATGGTGATCATGAAGCTTCGGATCAAGTTACTATCAAACCTCGTAGGTCGACAAGGACGTGTACTGCTCTTGAGTGGTACGACAACCCTGTCTTAGAGGTCATGTTGTTGGACAACGATGAACCGATGATGGGCCCGGATTCCAACAAATGGTTAGAGGCGATGAAATCCGAGAATGGATCCATGTATGAAAACCAAGTATAGACATTGGTAGACTTGCTCGTTGGACGGCAGGTCGTTGAGTACAAATGGACCTTTAAAATGAAGACAAACGCTGATGGTAAATGTCACCATTTATAAAGCTCGACTTGTCCCAAAGAAGTTTCCGACAAGTTCAAGGAGTTGACTGCGATGAGACTTTCTCACTCGTAGCTATGCTAAAGACTGTTAGAATTATGTTAGCAGTTGCTGCATTTTTCAATTATGAAATCTGGCAGCTGGATGTCCAAACATCGTTTCCTTAACGGTTTACTTGAGGAAAGGTTGTATGTGATACAACCAGAAGGTTTTGTCAGTCCTAAGGATGCCAAAAGGTGTGCAAGCTCCAGTATTCCTTCTATGGACTGGAGCAAGCATCTCGGAGTTGGAATATACGCTTTGATGAGGTGATCAAAGTTTTGTAGTTTATACAAAGTTTACGAGAAACTTGTATTTACATTAAAGTGAGTGGGAGCACTATAGAGTTTTTGATAAGTATATGTGGATGACATATTTTTGATCGGAAATAATGTAGAATTTTTGGAAAGCATGAACGGTTGTTTGAAAAGTGATTTTCAAAGGAAGACCTGAATAAAGCTACCTAATTGTTGAGCATCAAGATCTATAGAGATAGATCAAGATGTTTGATGAGACTTTCAATGAGTACATACCTTGACAAGATTTTGAAAGAGTTCAAAATGGATCAGTCAGAGAAAGAGTTCTCACCTGATTTGTAAGGTGTGAAGTTGAGTGAGACTCAAAGCTCGACTACGGCAGAAGAAAGAGAAAGGACGAACATCGTCCCCTATGCCTTAGCCATAGGCTCTGTATATAATGTCATGCTGTGTACCGCACCTGGTGTGTGCCTTGCCATGAGTCTGTCAAGGGGTACAAAAGTGATCCAGGAGTGGATCACTGGACAGTGGTCAGGATTATCCTTAGTAACTAGAGGACTAAGGAAATATTTCTCGATTATGGAGGTGATAAAGATTTCGTCATAAAGGGTTACGTCAATGCAAACTTTAACTCCAATCAAGATGACTCTGAGTAGCAATCCGGATACGTATAGTGGAGCAGCCATTTGGAATAGCTCCAAGTGGAGTGTGGTAGCACTGTCTACATTATGACATAGAGATTTGCAAAGTACACACAGATCTGAATGTCGCAGACCCGTTGACTAAAAGACCTCTCTCACATGCAAAGCATGATCGAGCCCTAGAACTCATTTGGTGTTAGATTCATAACAATGCGACTCACATGGTGATGTGAACTAGATTATTGACTCTAGTGCAAGTGGGAGACTGTTGCAAATATGCCCTAGAGGCAATCATAAATTGGTTATTATCATATTTCCTTGTTCATGATAATCGTTTATTATCCATGCTATAACTGTGTTGATTGGAAACTCAGATACATGTGTGGATACATAGACAAAACCATGTCCCTAGTATTCCTCTAATAGACTAGCTCGTTAATCAAAGATGGTTAACGTTTCCTGGCCATGGACATGAGATGTCATTTGATAATGGGATCACATCATTAGGAGAATGGTGTGATAGACAAGACCCAAACTACAAACGTAGCATATGATCGTGTTAGTTTATTGCTACTGTTTTCTACATGTCAAGTATCTGTACCTATGACCATGAGATCATGCAACTCACTAACACCGGAGGAGTGCCTTGTGTGTATCAAACATCGCAACGTAACTGGGTGACTATAAAGGTACTCTACAGGTACCTCTGAGGGTGTCTGTTGGGTTGGCATGGATCAAGACTGGGATTCGTTGCTCCGTGTAACGGAGAGGTATCTCAGGGCCCACTCGGTAATACAACATCATAACAAGCCTTGCAAGCAATGTGAGTAAGTGTTAGTCACGGGATCTTGTATTATGGAACGAGTAAAGAGACTTTCCGGTAACGAGGTTGAACTAGGTATGGAGATACCGACGAGCAAATCTCGGGCAAGTAACATACCGAAGAACAAAGGGAACATCATACGGGAATAACTGAATCCTTGACATAGAGGTTCGACCGATAAAGATCTTTGTACAATATGTAGGAACCAATATGGGCATCTAGGTCCCGCTATTGGTTATTGACCGTAGAGGTGTCTCGGTCATGTTTACATAGTTCTCGAACCCGTAGGGTCTGCACACTTAAGGTTCGGTGATGTTTCGGTAGTATGGAGTTATGTATGGTGGTGACCGAAGGTTGTTCGGAGTCCCGGATGAGATCCCGGACGTCACGAGGAGCTCCGGAATGGTCCGAAGGTAAATATTGATATATAGTAAGTTCTGTTTTGGTCACCGGAAATGTTTTGGGCTCATCGGTAGTGTACCGGCAGTGCCGGGAGGGTACCGGGGGACCATCGGGAGGGGTGTCTCGACCCAAGAGGCTACATGGGATGTGGGAGGAGGTAAATCAGCCCCTAGTGGGCTGTCCTAAGCCTCCTCTAAGGGCCCATGCGGCTAGAGTGGTTTGAGAAGGAAAAATCCAAAGGTCGAGAGGTGGAAAGAGTTTCCAAGTGGAAAGGAGGAATCCTACTCCTAATAGGATTGGAGTAGGACTCCTCCACCTCCAATTTCGACCAAACCTTGAGGGTTTGAGGCTGCCTCCTCCCCTCCCTCCCTCCTATATATACTACAGGATTTAGAGGGAAAAGCTAACCCTAATAGCCACGTGCTATCTCTCCTGTAGATCGCGGTTTCTCCTCTAGATCGGTTTTCAGCGGTGCTTAGGCGAAGCTCTGCTGGAATAGCTCCACCATCATCATCGCAACACCATCGCGCAGCTAGAGAACTCATCTACCTCTCCGCTCCCTCTTGCTGGATCAAGAAGGTGGAGATCGTTATCGAGCTGTACATGTGCTGAACGCGGAGTTGTCGTCCGTTCGATGCAAGATCGGAAGGATCGTGATCAAGATCGCGAAACGATTCGTGATTGGATCGCGGGACGGATCATGATGAGATCGCGGGACGGATCGTGATGGGATCGCGGGATGCTCGGCCATTTGGACCACAAAGACGTTCGATTACATCAACCGTGTTTCTTAACGCTTCCCGCTTAGTGATCTTCAAGGGTATGTAGATCCACTCTCCCTTTCGTAGATGCTCATCACCATGGATAGATCTTGCGTGCGCGTAGGAAATTTTTTGTTTCCCATGCAACATTCCCCAATAGAATGATGTGAACAAACTCCCATTGCAGGAGTAAGGGCGGACAAGCGTGAAGCCGGTAGGCATAAACAACGATTTTCATGTCACAATACAAGACTCCAGACAGTGCATCATCCATGTTGTTCAACCGTCCCATCAGAGTTTGTGCCCAACAATTTATTGCCAGCTGAAATTTCTGATTTATTTTGGTTGTTCACACTTAGGTGGGCAGGTTCCCCAGATCCTATGAGATGAGGATGCATGGCCGATATTTGTTTATCGTCTTAAGATTTCGTCATGTTGGTACAACAAGCATTAGGCTACTATCTTAGTTCAATCCAAGTGGATCATCATTTAGGTAATATTGCCAAGGTTCGAACCGAGTGAAATAAAGTCGGTATGTCCGATTGAAAATCTTTGTGATGACCCAACTGGTCCTAAAGCATCAAGTTTCGATCTGGGTGATTTTTAAATCAATGCGGATCGCCACTCGGGTAATATCGATAAAACTAAAAATGGGCCTATCAGAACTGTTCAAATAACTTCAGATGGAGTTGATCCAACAAGAAGCATGTTTTTTCACATCTGAACAGTCTGATGCTTGGTGTAGCCAATTCACATATGACCAACTTATTTATTCACTCGGCTAGTGTGGAAAATACGACTGACTCATCTTTGAATCGGCCAAGAAAACTACATGTGACTGACTCTTTAGTTGATTCAGCCAGTAATGAAGGATCTAGTGCTATTCAGCAAGCTAACTGGAAGGAATCCGAGTGTCAGTCATTTGTAGGATCCGAGTGAAGCAAGATCGTTTGGCACATGGCTTAATATAAATTTTGATCTTTGATGATTTGTGTTGACGAATAGTTGATGGTATTCCTTTGAGGTCCATGGTCATAATCGTTCGACAGCCAGAATGGTGTATCGTCGAACGGTTGTAATATCCCCAAGGAGTTCCTGAACATATGGATGATAATAATTGTCGTCCTTAGCATGCACAGCCGATGGAGTGTTGACATCATCCTTAGAACAAATGTGGTGCAAATTATTTTTTGCCATGATTTGCCGAAAAACAGGGGGCATGTGTTGACACCTGATTTTGGCACAGTGCAAAATGCAGTAAAGATGGACTCAAACGATAAGGTTTTTTCTACGAGAAATTTCATATTGCCGAATGAAACAACCTTGATGTTTAGGCCATCACCATTCAACATCATTTCAAGGGCCAAATTACACTTGGATTGTCATGTAGATGTTCTGAGTGCTTTTTGGTCGATTACGCCTCCAAGACAACCTCGGATGAAGGAATGTTCTACATGGATTGTCTTCATATCATCGAGCTGATCGACTTTGATATACAAATCGTCTCAATCCGAGGTCGTATGCAAAAGTTAGAGCAACGAGAGTGCAGCCCTACCACAAGGCAAAATGTGATGCGGGGGATCAGACACATGTCTGATGGGTCGCGCGAGTCATTCGGCCCTCAAGACATCCTCGGACGGAAAAACTTACAGCATGAAAAAGTTTCGCGTCGTCTAGGCGATTGATTTTGATATATGATGCTTCTCAATCCGACGTCGTATGCGCCTGGAGAGGCAAAACAAGATCAGACTGAAGTTTCAGTCGGGACATCCGAATGAAAGTTTGCCGGCCGAGTGAAAAGTTTGCCGTCCGGCCGAGTGAAAAGTTTTGCTGTACGGTCGAGTGAAAAGTTTGTTGTTCGACCGAGTGAAAAGTTTGCCATCTGACCGAGTGAAAAATCACCGACCGAGTGAAAAATCACCGACCGAGTGAAAAGTTTGCCGTCCGGCCGAGTGAATGTGTCGTCCGAGTGAAAATCGCCGTCCGAGTGAAAACTGTCGACCGTGTGAAAGTGCCGGTTGAGTGAAAGTTCAAAATGGCCTCTTATGGAGAAGTGTTCAACATTAAAGTTGTTCATAATTTCGAAATGGTCAACTTTGCTTTTAAGGTCATTATCATCTGAGATAGTATATGGCCTGCACAGACGCTACAACACTCGGACAGTCCAGTCCGCTACATGACCGAGTCCGATTCAATGTTAAAGATGACCTCATGGAGTATTTAAGATGGCTTTATTTGGGAAAGTGAACAACATCCGGATTTTTGGCCTTGTCGAGGCGCACAAAATTGATGTTTTGACTGTCTCCATCGGAGGTCATATGCAGATTCCATGGCCCACACAAGGAGCAAGAGAGAAGATTGGGCCAGATTTGGGCTGAATCCGAGTGGGACTAGAACTAGGACTCTAGGACGTGAATTGATGTAATTTTATGGTAAGCAAAGCCTAGATGAATCCTTTGCTTGTACAGGAAGTCCAGCCGCCTCTTATATATGTTGGGGGTGATGGCCGATTGAAAAACACAATCGAACCAATCTATCAGTTACACTTTCGTGTTCATCTACTTTTATCTCCTATACTCGTATCTTCTTGCTTGTTCTTCGTTCGTTCTTCTCTTGGAGGGCAGCGATCCACGAGGCCCTAGGGGCGACCAGGTCGACCTAGGGCAGCCCATACCCACCGCACCCCCTGACGCGGTCCCTCACGGGCGTGCGGGGTTTTGGGTCTGCAAAAGCGTTCGCCGACTGTCTTGCGTATCGCGCTGCCGGATGGACCTCCCTCGACATGAGCTGCGGTGAATTACCCCCAGCGTCGAGTGTACACGGTGTAGTGTTCGTGTGTCAACACCTCCCCCAACTTCTTCTTCTTTCTCCCGGGTTCAGAGTGAGAGAGATAAGTTCAGAGAGTGTCATCGGTCGTCCTTGCCATCATCGCCGTCGCCCCGGTGGCCCTCGTCGCTGGTGGAGATGGCGTGCGGCTTCCCGGTGGCGTCCGCGCTCCATTCCGCACGCTAGGGGAGTGAGGAGCACCTCCCAGCAGTGCCGCTTCGCGTCGACGTCGTCTGCAAGGAAGAAAGGGTGTCGCCGGCGTGTTCTTCCTCTTCGTCTCGCCGTCGTCTGCGTCCCCGCGCCTCCGAGAAGCCCTCGGTGAGCAGCCCGTCGCCGCAGCCCTCCCTTCTTGCCGTAGCCCGCTGCATCGTCGTTGTAGTGCTCGTCGCCGCCGGCCGGAAAGGTGTGGCCTTCAGGTCGCCCCTGTCCTCCTCGTCGCGAGATGAGCAGGGGAATGGAAACCCCGTAGATCCCCGCTTCTCTTCTGCCAGTCCGCGTCGCCGGAGAGCTAGCGCAGTCGCCAGTATCGTCGCCGCCATTGCCTGTCGCCAGTGGCCTTTTCCTTCAGTTTCGTTAGTTAGGCGCCCGATCTGTTAGTACTAGTGGGCTCGATGCCCTTCCCAGTTGTGATCCGGTTCAGTAGTTCAGTGGCAACAAGCTCGGGGAAACAACCGCAGGGTCGTGGGTTTGATCCCGGCTTCTCCCCCCCTTTTGCTCCTTTTTTTTCCATTGGCTGGGTCTGGTGTTGTGTGTGGCACGATCCCGTGAGGCCACTTGATTGGGCATTTGAGCAAGTTTGACAAAATGTCATTTTGTCTCAAAGTGCCATTTTGTCATTTTTGTTATATTTAATCCATGCATGCTATGATATTTGTGCCAACATGAATATGGTAGCCTTTGATGAGTAAAATGCCATGGTATTTATTTTTGTCGTGGTAAACTTTCATATAAGTGGGAACCATGCTCTAAAGTAGCTACTAAAATGTTGTTGTTTTCAAACATGCTAAATATTTCTAACTCTGAGAATCTGTTAATATTTTTATGCCATGTAGAGTGGATGCTACCAAGTGATATGTTAAGAATTAGCTCAAGCTCAGTGCTAGTGTATTGAAGTAGATGTTGTCCTCTACCATCCTATTAATTGTCATGCCATGAGGTGATCTCTATCACCTTTAGTTTCTGCTGTCAACTTGCTATCAGCTTAACTCAGATTCCAGAAAACTGTTATTTTCACAAAGTCCCTAAAATCTGTTCATCATGCCAACTTGTGAGCTTCATGCTTATTGATGTATGCCTCCATTCCAGATTGTGTAGTTGGATAATTTGATAAGCATGCTATGTAGTTTCTGTAAATGCCTTGTTTGTGGTTGGAGACTTCCTGTAGCTCTAGTTATTGGATGTGAAAGTTGCTATGTTGCTATTTTGTGGCAGATTGTTTGTTTTAGTGTTTTGTGACTTGTGGAAGCTATAATCCATGGAGTTGCTTGATGTTTGGCTATATTTTGGTTGGTTTTTCATTGCATATCAAGTGGCTACCTTGGAATGCCAAGGAACAGCCCATGGCCTTCTTTGTCTTGTGTTTTGCCTTCGTAACTTGTCGTGAGCGTAGCGTGAGAAACGTAACTCCGTTTCTTACGTTCTACATATGCATTTGTATCAATTTTGCATGAAGAATCCATATTTTCTATGTGCATGCATGTTTAAATAACTTAACATGAGGTTCTGTCCAGAATTGTAAATAACTAAACTATTGCATGTGAAACATGACTAGTTTAGGATTGCCATGTTAAATTCTTCCAATGAATCATGCATCATCTTGTTTGTGCATTGCACCTTGGTTGGTTGTTTATTATTGCAGTTTCTATTGGGTAGAAGTGAGTGTCAAAACTGAGTACGAGGATCCAGGAGAGTACCACTACGAGGACCCCGCTCTTTGTCCCTCTGAAGAACCAACAGGTAAGATGATCGTACCCGGATCCCGACACTATTTTTGCTTTGCTAGATGTCTCATTCTTATCGTTACTTATGCGTTACCTACCACTTTAATATAAAGCCTCCTACATTGCCATGATAGCCTCTAACCCCTCCACATCCTAGCAAACCTTTGATTGGCTAAGTTACCGCTGCTCAGCCCCTCTTATAGCGTTCTTAGTTGCAGGTGCAGGTGGTATCCATGTGATAACATGGATTGGCATATCACAATATTATCTTCTATTTAATTTAATGCACACACACACACATATATATATATATATATATATATATATATATCTTGGTATGGTGGAAGGCTTGGCCTTTTGCTAGGTGTTTTGTTCCGCTTTTACCGCCATAGTTTCTTGTTACCGGTGTTATGTTTCCATATTTTGCACTCCTAACATGCTCGGGGTTGTTATGGGGACCCCCTTGATTATTAGGTTAAGATTAAAACTTGTCTGGCAAGACCCAACATTGGTACTATTTGCTTAAACAACTTAATAAAATTTGCATAGGGCTTTGCAACCTCATGGATTAATCAACAACCCGGGCCAGTGCTCCTCATGAGTGTTGGTCCAAACCTAGAGGACTATGCGTGGCCAACCCGAGGCAACTCGGGAGATTTCTATCAGGCCTCCGTACGCATTGCTTATCCGTCGTGTCCTGAGAACGAGATACGCGGCTCTTATCGGGTTCGTCGACAAGTCGGGTGGTCTTGCTGGACTTGTTTTACCTTTGTCGAGTGGCTCGTGTGTGGAACTCTAACTTTCTTCGGGCTATCTCGAGGTGTTGGAATTCCTTTGGAGTTTCCTAGGATGATCACGAGATCCGTGGTCGGGGCTATTCCCACGGAGTGTGGTTAATTTATGATGGACTAGTTGGAGCACCCATGCAGGGTTAAAACTTTCGGAAAGCCGTGCCCGCGGTTATGTGGCAACTTGGATATTTGTTTAACACCTGGTTATAGTTAACTTAAAGTAAACTCTAATAAAATGCACCAACTGTGTGAGGAACCGTGATCGTCTCTACTCATGAACATGAACCGAGAGAGAACACAGTGGGATTATGATTGAAGTAAGTAGGTGTTCAGGATCTCTTAGAGGTCATTCTAGTTCTCAATCGTTTATCGTATACCACATATTTACTTTCATATTTTGTAAGATTAGCCGCCATAAATGCTTAGTGCTGCTGCAAACTAAACACGTACCCCATTCCAACCTATAAGCTTGAATAGTCTCGGTACCCGAGCGCGAGATTGCTGAGTCCCCATGGCTCACAGATTACTACAACAATCCAGCTGCAGGTACAAATGAGATCGTGCCAGATGATGAGACGCAGATCCAGTGGGAGTATGACGAGGAGCGTGGCAGGATGTATGTCACTTATCTAGACGAGTAGAGTGGCCGTGGTCGAGATCTTTGGGATAGCAAGCCAGTGTCATTGCATTGTTTTATCGTTTGATTTCGTCCATAGCCGGACCCTGCCTTTGTATGGATGATTGAATAAATTGCGTGGATTTGTGATTTAGTATCTGGCAAGTGTAAGCCAACTCATATACCCTTCTCTTCCTAAATGTATGTAATTATGGTGTACTTGCGAATGGCAAGATGAGCCTCTATCCCTGTCGAGGCCCTCGTGTCTTAATATGGATAGGTGCATCTTGGGCGTGACAAGTCACCGCCCCCCTACACGCCACAACAGAACGGTGTTGTTGAGCGCCGCAATCAAATGGTGGTGGAGATGGTGCATTGCCTTCTGAAGAGCATGGGCACCGGTGATCTTCTGGGGGAGGCCGTGCGCACCTCGTTCTACCTGCTGAACCGCACGCCCACACGCAGCTTGGACGGGAGAACTCCGTACGAGGCATGGTACAATCGGAAGCCCAAGGTACATCATCTTCGGGTGTTCGGCTGTGTGGCGCACGTGAAGCGCCCCGGCCCCGGCATCGACAAGATGGCCGATCGCTCGACGCCCATGGTCTTCGTTGGCTACGAGGACAGCGCCAAGGCCTATCGGGTGTATGACCCGGCGACAAAGCAGATGCGCGTCACACATGACGTAATCTTTGAGGAGCATCGAAGTTGGGACTGGAGCAGCGGTGCAGATGCACCGCCCACGCCATGCGCCACATTCAAAGTGGTGTACCGTGATCTGCCGGGCGACGGGAATCAGGGTCTGGGGGTGACGTCGTAGCCTGCCACGCCCGGAGCGCGGAGACAAGACAGCCCTCCGCTGGTGACACCAACCAGATGAGCCCCTCGTGCCCACGACTAGGCGACGCCACCGTTGCGTGACACGGATCGACATGACGCGGGTGGTGCTGCACTACAGTACAGGCGCATGGCTAGCATCGAACAGGAGCTGGGTGATGCCTGGGAGGCAGAGCAGGTGGTGGTGAATCACCTCTGCTTGCTAGCTGCAGAAGAACCAAGCGGCGTTGAAGACGCTAAGGGAGAGCTGTGCTGGAGGCGCACGATGGAATATGAACTCGACGCGATCAGGAGCAATGGCACTTGGGAACTCATTGCTCTCCCGACTGGTCACGTTCCCATAGGCCTCAAATGGGTGTTTAAGGTAAAGAAAGATCCCGCTGGTAACATTGTGAAGTATAAGGCTAGGCTCTTCACGAAAGGCTATGTGCAGTGACATGGGATGGACTTCGACGAGGTCTTCGCTCCGGTGGCGTGCATGGAGACAGTGTGCGTCCTGCTGGCGCTCGCTGCGCACTCCGGGTGGCAAGTCCACCACATGGACGTCAAACCCGCATTTCTGAATGGTGACCTGGTCGAAGAGATGTATGTACAGCAGTCCCCCGGCTTCATCGACCCCGGCAATGAGGACAAGGTACTCAAGCTGTGAAAGGCACTTTATGGGCTGCGCTAGGCACCACGCGCGTGGAACACCAAGCTCGACGGCGAGCTCACCAATCTCGGCTTCGAGCGAAGCCCCCTGGAGCACGCCGTGTACCGAAGGGCAACCGAAGCGGGCGTCTTGTTGGTCGGCGTGTACGTCGATGATCTAGAGATCACCGGCATGGACGTGAAGGAAATCGAGAGCTTCAAGGAGCATATGAACAATCTGTTCGAAATGAGCGACCTCAGCCTGAGTTATTACTTGAGGATCGAGGTTGAGCAGCGTGATGGCGTGATCACGCTGTGTTAGAGCACCTATGCAGAGAAGGTGCTTGCGCACGCCAGAATGGCAAGTTGCAACCCGTGCCACACGCCCATGGAGCACCGGCGGCAGCTGATCAAGCACAACGCCGGCAACGGCATCGACGCTACCAAGTATCGGAGTGTTGTTGGGAGTCTCCGCTACCTCTACAACACTAGGCCGGACATCACGCATGTCGTCGGTATCATCATCAGACACATAGAGGTGCGAGGAGCGGTGCACTGGACGACGGTCAAGCAAATCCTGCGCTACGTCCGTGATATGTCTCTGTCGTATCTATAATTTTTGATTGTTTCATGCCAATATTATTCAAGTTTTACATACTTTTGGCAACTTTTTATATGATTTATTGGACTAACCTATTTATCCAGTGCCCAGTGTCAGTTCCTGCTTTTTGCATGTTTTTTGTATTGCGGGAATATCCATATCAGACGAAGTCCAAATGCAATAAAATTTTACGGAGAATTATTTTGGAATATTTTTGATTTTTTGGAGTTGGAATCACCGCAAACGGAGGCCCACACAGGGCATGAGACACCAGGATCCAACCCCTGAGTCAGGCGCGTGGTGGTGGGTTGTGCCCACCTCGTACGTCGGTTGGAGCTCTACTTCGGGCCCAAGGAAGCTTATATCCGGGGGAAAATCGTGTTAAAATCTCAGCAAAATCGGGTTACAGATCTCCGGGAATATAAGAAACGTTTTTGACCAGATCTGGGAACGCGAAACAGAAGAGAACAGAGAGGGAGATCCAATCTCGGAGGGGCTCCCACCCCTCCACCACCATAGGAGACCATGGACCAGAGGGGCAATTCTCCTCCCCATCTTAGTGATAGGCCAAGTAAGAAGAAAAAGTAGGGGGGCTCTCTCCCCCTCGCTCCCGGTGGCGCTGGAGTGCCACTGGGGCAACGATCGAGACGGCGATCTACATCAACAATATTGCTACCATCAAACACCAAATCTCTCCCCCTCTATGCAGCGGTGTAACACCTCTTCTCCCCGCTGTAATATCTACTTAAACATGGTGCTCAACTCCATATATTATTTCCCAATGATCTATGGTTATCCTATGATGTTTGAGTAGATCTGTTTTGTCCTGTGGGTTAATCGTGATCTTGGTTGGTATGATTGTATATTTTATTTATGGTGCTGTCCTACGGTGCCCTCCGTCTCGCGCAAACGTGTGGGCCCTCCGCTGTAGGGTGTTGCAATATGTTCATGGTTCGCGTATGGTGGGTTGCGAGTGACAGAAGCTTAAACCCGAGTAAGTGGGGTATGACGTATGGGAGTAAAGAGGACTTGATACTTAATTCTATGGTTGGGTTTCACGAACTTAATGATCTTTAGTAGTTGCGGATGCTTGCTAGGGGTCCAATCATAAGTGCATATGATCCAAGTACAGAAAGTATGTTAGCTCATGCCTCTCCCTCATATAAAATTACAAGAATGATTACCCGTACTTGTTATCGATTGCCTAGGGACAAATAAATTTTTTGTTGACACAAACCCTTTTACTAAACACCTAACTTTTATTGTCTTGCAAAGTACTTCTAGTTTTATTCTTGCAAAATAGTTCTAGCATCACTCCAACAAAATAGTTTCATACTTTTTTTAGGTAAAGCAAACGTCAAGTGTGCGTAGAGTTGTATCGATGGTCGATAGAACTTGAGGGAATATTTGTTGTCCCTTTAGATCCTCGTTGGATTCGACACTCTTATTAATCGAAGAAGGCTACAAATGATCCCCTATACTCATGGGTTATCAAGACCTTTTTCTTGCGCTGTTGCCGGGGAGTTATAGCGCGGGGTGAATATTCTCATGTGTGCTTGTTTGCTTTATCACTAAGTAGTTTTTCTTTCCTATTATAAGTTGTTATCTATCTTTAGTTATGGATACGAAACACGAAACACCCAAAAAATTAGTTGTACTTGCTACTCATGGAGATGCGGAACCTCCTACAACCCTCGATGCTCGTTATGTGAAAGATATTATGCACTACTTTGATAATCCTGAGAAAACCCCATTAAACTATATAATGGGAGTAACATTGGATCAATGTGAATACTTTAGGGATTATCGCTTGACTCATAAAGGGAAATTGTTATGGGATCAAATTCATATGTTGGAATGGTATGCTTGGAATCTATGCTTGAGATATGATTTTACTTGTTGCTCTAGGATGAACGCTCCACATCTTCCCTTTTAATGTGAATTTAATGATAATAAAAACTTAGCTTCTTATGCTAATGGTATATATGATTATTATGATGTGGAACGAATAGAAGAATTTGTTGCTTTTAAGGGTGCTTGTGAAATTGAATCTTTGTTTAAAAAGTTTGAAGATTTTGATGATTCAGTTTATAGACCTAATATTTTGCAGGAGTCTATGGAAGAAGAAATTGATGAAATTGGGAGCTCATCGGATGAAAGAGATGATGAGGAGAGCTAAGAACAAACGAAGGAAGAGCGGATTAGCTACCCGTGCCCACCTTCTAATGAGAGTAACTCTTCAACTCATACATTATTTAATGCCCCTTCGTTCTTACCGAAGGATGAATGCTATGATAATTGCTATGATCCCGTTGATTCATTTGAAATATCCTTTTTTGATGAACTTGATGCTAGTTATGCTTGTGGCCAAGATGCCACTATGAATTATGTTTATGGAGATGAACTTGCTATAGTTCCGTATGTTAAGAATGAAATTGTTGCTATTGCACCCACACACGATAGTCCTATTATCTTTTTGAATTCTCCCAACTACACTATAAAGGAGAAGTTTGCTCTTATTAGGGATTATATTGATGGGTTGCCTTTTACTATTTCACATGATAATTTTGATGAATATAATATGCATGTCCTTGCTGCTCCTACTTGCAATTATTATGAGAGAGGAACTACATCTCCACCTCTTTATGTTTCCAACACGATAAAATTGCAAGAAATTGCTTATACTATGCATTGGCCTTTACTTGATGTGCATGAATTGTTCTTGTATGACATGCCGATGCATAGGAAGAGAGTTAGAGTTCGTTATTGCTTGATATATGTTTCTTTTTTCTCAATACTAAATGCTAAATCATTGTTGATTCAAATTGGCTTTGATATACCTTGGGATCCGGGTGGATCCATTACTTGAGTACTATATGCCTAGCTTAATGGCTTTAAAGAAAGCGCTGCTAAGGAGACAACCTGGAAGTTTTAGAGAGTCATTACTTATGTTGAGTGCTTTTATAAAGTTTAAAAACAAAAAAAATATAGGGGAACTTAAAACTTTTTCAAAAAGAGAAGCGATTGAAAGGTGATGCATTGCGGAAGTGAGGGTCGACCTTGAACACTTGTGTTCATGCTCATGGAAACAATGTAGAATTTTTCATGAATACTCTCACAAAAATAATTATACCCTTGTAAAATTCAATTGTAATATAAAAATAATGTACCAAGGTTTGCCTTTAGGATGATTAGATTGCTTGTTGGTTTGTGCGGTGCAAAACAGAAACTTTGGCTGTAGTGCGCGACTTCTCATTTTTTACTGGAACGTCAAATGGTTCTGAAAGTTTTTGTAATGTCTTTATATACAAAGTTTTTATTTTTTCCTATTTTTTCAGAATTTTTAGAGTTACAGAATTATGGTGGATGTTCAAATCTTTACAGACTGTCCTGTTTTCACAGATTGTTGTTATAGCTTCATTATTTGCGTATGTTTGAATTCTTGTTGAAGCCTCCTTGACTTGGGGCCACATAATTGTCATATCATACAGTGGTTAATGTTTGTTTATAATTATACAATAATTTTACAGAAGTACATGATGGGATTTCATTGCCATATTCACTAACCCCGCCACTAAAAGTTCGGTTAAGTTTTGTGTGGATGAAGTGTTCGAAGATCGAGGAGGTCTCGATGTGAGGAGAAGGAGGAAACGAAAGAGATCAAGCTTGGGGATGACCAAGGCACCCCAATTAAATATTCAAGGACACTCAAGCATCTAATCTTGGGTATGCCCCTGAAGGCATCCCATCTTTCTTCAACGAGTATCAGTATGTTTTCAGATTCGTTTCGTTCACATGATATGCGTAAATTCTTGGAGCGTCTTTTGTGTTTATTTTTCACTTTTATTCTATGCAGCATGCTGGTATGAGATAGTCCATGGTTGATTTATATATTTCTCATTGCACTTCACTTATATCTTTTGAGTGTGGCTTTATAGAATGCTTCATGTGCTTCACTTATATGATTTGAAGTTTGGACTGCCTCTTTCTGTTCACATAGAAAACCATTATTTGTAGAATGCTCTTTTGCTTAACTTATACTTATTAGAGAATGGTATTTTTTAGAAATAATTAAAATCTCTTGCTTCACTTATATCTATTTAGAGAGTCAACAGGAATTGGTCATTTGCATGGTTAGTCATAAAAGCCTACATAAAACTTATGGATCACTGAATGTGATATGTTTGATTCCTTGCAATAGTTTTGCGATATAGAGATGGAATATGTGGGAGGTACTAGTAAACGGTTGTGGTTAGTAAGAATATTGATGTTAAGGTTTGTGATTCCCAAAGCATGCACGTATAGTCTCTCGTTATGCTATGAAGTTGGAGCATGATTTATTATTGATTGTCTTCCTTTGCGTGGAGGTCGCGATCGCGCGATGGTTAACTCCTACCAACCCTTCCCTTAGGGGCATGCGTAGTAGTACTTTGCTTAGAGGGCCAATAAACTTTTGCAATAAGTATATGAGTTCTTTATGACAAATGTGAGTCCATGGATTATACGCACTCTTACCTTTCCGTAATTTGCTTGCCTCTACGGTACCGTGCATTGCCCTTTCTCACCTCGAGACATGGTGCAAACTTCGCCGGTGCATCCAAACCCTGTGATATGATACGCTCTATCACACATAAGCCTTATTATATCTTCCTCAAAATAGCCACCATACATACCTATTATGGCCTTTCCATAGCCATTCCAAGATATATTTCCATGCAACTTTCACCGCTTCCGTTTTGATGACTTGAGCATTCATTGTTATATTGCTTTGCATGACCATATAGCTAACATAGCAGTTGTGGCTCAGCCACTGTGCATCATTTTTCATATATGTTACGCTAGATCGCTGCACATCCTAGTATTGCCAGAGGCATTCATATAGAGTCATACTTTGTTATAGGCATCGAGTTGTAATTTTTTATTTCTTTTGAGTTATAAGTAAATAGAAGTGTGATGATAATCAATTTTCATTATTAGAGCATTGCCCCAGTAAGGAAATGATGATGGAGACTAGGATTCCCCCACATGTCGGGATGAGACTACGGACATTGAGAAAAAAATATAAATAAAAAGAAATAAAAAAGGAAAAAAAGGGGAAAAAGAAAAATCAATAAAATAAAAAGAGAGAAGGGGCATGCTAGTTCCACACTCGTGCTTCAAAGTAGCACCATGTTTTTCATGTGGAGAGTCTCCTATGTTGTCACTTTCATATACTAGCGGGGATTTTTCATTATAGGATTAGATGCACACCCACTTAGTTTCATATTGAGCTTTCGTACACTTATAGCTCGTAGTGCATTCGTTACATGGCAATCCCTACTCCTCACGTTGATATCAAGTGATGGGCATCTCCATAGCCCGTTGGTTAGCCGCGTCGATGTGAGACTTTCTTACTTTTTTGTCTTCTCTATATTTACCCCTATCATCATACTCTTTTCCACCTATAGTGCTATATCCATGGCTTGCGCTCATGTATTGCTTCAGGGTTGAAAAAGCTGAAGCGCATTAAAAAGTATGAACCAATTGCTTGGCTTACACCAGGGTAGTACATGATAAATACTTTGTGTTAAGAAGATAGAGCATGACAAAACTATATGATTTTGTAGGGACAGCTTTCTTTAGCGTAAATATTTTGAAAGACATGATTGTTTGTTGGGATGCGTGAGTATTGATGTCTTTATGTCAAATTATAGACTATTGCTTTGAATCACTTATGTCATAATATTCATGGCATGACTAGACATACGACCAAGTTTATGTTAGGTAGCATTCCACATCAAAAATTATTATTTTTATCATTTACCTGCTCGAGGACGAGCAGGAATTAAGCTTGGGGATGCTGATACGTCTCCATAGTATCTATAATTTTTGATTGTTTCATGCCAATATTATAAAAAAATACATACTTTTGGCAACTTTTTATATGATTTATTGGACTAACTTATTGATCCAGTGCCCAGTGCGAGTTCCTGTTTTTTGCATGTTTTTGTATCACAGAATATCCATATCAAACGAATTCCAAAAGCAATAAAATTTTACGAAGAATAATTTTGGAATATTTGTGATTTTTGAGAGTTGGAATCACCGCAAACGGAGGCCCACACAGGGCACAAGACACGAGGATCCGACCCTTGAGCCAAGAGCGTGGTGGTGGGTTGTGCCCACCTCGTATGTCGGTTGGAGCTCTACTTAGGGTGCAAGGAAGCTTATATCCAGAAAATAAATCATGTTAAAATCTCAGCGCAATTGGAGTTACGGATCTCCGGGAATATAAGAAACGGTTTTCGGCCAGATCTGGGGAACACGAAACAGAAGAGAACAGAGAGGGAGATCCAATCTCGGAGGGGCTCCCGCCCCTTCGCCACCATAGGATACAACGGACCAGAGGGGGAATTATCCTCCCCATCTAGGGGGAGGCCAAGGAAGAAGAAGAAGTATGGGGGCTCTCTCCCCTCGCTCCCGGTGGCACCGAAGTGCCGCCGGGGCAACGATCGAGACGGTGATCTACATCAGCAATCTTGCTACCGTCAACACCATCTATCTTCCCCTCTATGCAGCGGTGTAACACCTCTTCTCCTTGCTGTACTATCTACTTAAACATGGTGCTCAACTCCATATATTATTTCCCAATGATCTATGGTTATCCTATGATGTTTGAGTAGATCCGTTTTGTCCTGTGGGTTAATCATGATCTTGGTTGGTATGATTGTATATTTTATTTATGGTGTTGTCCTATGGTGCCCTCCGTCTGGCGCAAACGTGTGGGCCCTCCGCTGTAGGGTGTTGCAATATGTTCATGGTTCGTGTATGGTGGGTTGCGAGAGTGACAGAAGCTTAAAACCCGAGTAAGTGGGGTATGACGTATGGGAGTAAAGAGGACTTGATACTTAATGCTATGGTTGGGTTTCACGACCTTAATGATCTTTAGTAGTTGCGGATGCTTGCTAGGGGTCCAATCATAAGTGCATATGATCCAAGTAGAGAAAGTATGTTAGCTCATGCCTCTCCCTTATCTAAAATTACAAGAATGATTACTGGTACTTGTTATCGATTGCCTAGGGACAAATAACTTTCTTGTTGACACAAACCCTTTTACTAAACACCTAACTTTTATTATCTTGCAAAGTACTTCTAGTTTTATTCTTGCAAAATAGTTCTAACATCACTCCAACAAAATAGTTTCATACTTGTTTTAGGTAAAGCAAACGTCAAGTGTGTATAGAGTTGTATCGGTGGTCGATAGAACTTGAGGGAATATTTGTTTTGCCTTTGGCTCCTCGTTGGGTTCGACACTCTTATTTATCGAAGAAGGCTACAAACGATCCCCTATACTTGTGGGTTAACAGTCCGAGGGACCTCTGGCTATGGATGCTGCTACAGAAGAACCTCAGAGGAGGTCTTGCTGGTGGGCTACAATGACAACAACCTCGCTGGCGATGTTAATGATCGCAAAAGCACCATGGGAGTGGTGTTCTTCCTCAACGACAGCCCGATCACATGGACAACGCATAAGCAGAAAGTTGTTGCCCTCTCCTCCTGTGCAGCAGAATACATGGCAGCGGCAACAACGGCATGCCAGGGCATCTGGCTGAGTCGTCTCTATGGCGAGCTGGCCGGGAGCGACCCCATGATAGTGAAGCTGTTCATCGACAACAAGTCAGCGATCGCGCTGAGCAAGAACCCGATGCATCACGACCGGAGTAAGCACATTGACATACACTTTCATTTCTTTCGTGAGTGCATCGAGGATGGAAAGGTGGAAGTTGATCACGCCGGAACTGAGAGGCAACTCGTTGATCTTCTCACAAAAGCACTAGGGCGCGTAAGGTTGAGTCTACTGCGGCAATGCCTTGGTGTGGTTGATGTGAAGAAGACATAGGCAACAGGATTAGGGGGTGATTTGTTGGAATATTTGTAATCCTGTCACTTTAGTTGATTAGGTTTATTTTCAACAAACAAACCGGTCCATGCAACGTGACTTGGTTCACGGCGGGATCGGGGTAGTATCCAGGTAGTGGGCACGATGCCTTGTGCATGGTCAAGGGACGTGGGATGGCACGTCCGATTTGCTTGGTCGTGACACAAGTTTAGGATCTTTCTGTTAGACTTTTGAGGTGTTAAATAAACGAAAAACCCAGAATAGCTGCAACAGTTGTATGCAACACAAACTCTCTCGTGTGAGTGTGTCCTTGGTGTGATCCTCTCCATCGTTTAGCTACAACAAATTGTACTAAACTAATAACAACTCAAGGACGATTATGGCGTCTCGCCCAATGCCGTCAAGGAGGATGTTGTCGGCTCGCCCAAGACCGCCAGGGAGGATGCTTGCAGCTCGAGCAAGGCCATTTCTACAGTCAGCATGATGCTTGGTTTTGCGGTGTTTCACTCTGAAACCTAGGCCTTCTTCCCTAATTTTGCCTAAGGTGAATATGAATGTGGTAATTTGTGCTGAATACAAATGGTGTTGAATGTTTGCATTCAAAGTGATCGTTACATAACGTTGAAATTATGTCTGGTTGTGTTCGCTGTACCATCTCATGCATTATCTCCACACTCTGAAATAAAGGAATCCACTGCATTTTCTCCACATTCTGGAATGATGAATAACAAAATGCTAATTCTGATGCTTGTCTAATTGAGCTTGCTGACAAATGACTTCTATCTTCTGACAGGCTTCTCAACTATGGGAAGTTCCCCTATGCAATCACTACTCCCCTGAATGTTTATTCTGGTGGTCCATCTTTATCTGCTCGTCAGATGCATTCGACTGCACCAATCTATTCCATGTAATGGAATGTGAGGAGTGGAACTTCAATTCTTTTAAATCAAAATCCACCCAACAACACTAAAATAGCTCTTACTAGAGGAAGAACTACTAGAACCATCATCTTTCCGGGTATTAAATTTATGCACAACTTCTATATGCATTTGAGCTCAAATCTTGCTACATCATTTTTTATACCTACTTACCTCTAGCTTCAGGTTGTAAGCGGGGCGGGATGTGGGTGTCCGCCAAAGCGCTAAGCGGGATAGTGCTGCTAATGCGGGAGTTTGCGGCTGGCCACCACACACCGCTGTAATTAGAGCGAAATAGCGCGGCGTCCCGCATTAGCCCGCATACACCCGCCAGCTAGAACAATGTGTATTATTCCTCTCAAGATGAGTAGACTACAACCACCAATATTTACTTGCTGGAAACAAGCGGAAGCGATGGGCGCACAAGGGAACAAGCGCCCGCAAGAATCCAATGGAATGCCACAAGGGAACGCATCAAGAATCCCGGCCCTTTTTCCCCACAGAAATCAAGAAGAAATCCCTAACCAACCAGCACAAAAAAGCAGCAGCAGCGAACCCACCTATCTGGCGCCGGCGAATGATGATGGCCTAGCAGCAAAGGCTGATCTCTCTCCTTGGCGAATCAAGAGCTCCACGGCGCGGTCACCGGTGGGGTCGGCAGCAATCCCGGCACGGGCCGCGGACCGAGGCGGAGGTGGGGGGAGGACGTGACCTGGCTGAGGGACCGAGGAGGAGGGGAGCGAAGGGGATGGACCGGAGGAGGAGGAGGCAGCGGCAAAGCGGTTGGGCTCGTCGACGAGTTGGATCCGGGCGGCCGGTGAACACGAGCGTTGGCAATCCGTGAAGGCGTCGTTGGCGGCCAACGGGGCGTCAGGTAGGCGAAGGCGTCAGCGTTGTGGGAACTTTCCCCATCGAGAGGAGAGGAGGCTTTTTTTTCTTCTTCGAAGAGGTATCCGGGATATGCAATGCGGTCTGGCCGCTTCAGCCTGCTATAGCGGCGTAGTCAGCCCGACGGCACCACAAAGGACTTTTGTGCGGGGCGGCATTGCGGCCCAGCAGGATGTCCCACGCCGCTTATAACCTTACTCTAGCTATCTCAGAACATTGGATGCTCTAGCGCAATTATTGTGCCAACCTTCTAAACCCAACTATTTGACAACATCTCTACGTTTGAACTACAACTACCAACTGTGCTTCTCCCATTGGCCTAAAACTTTGCATAGTAAGTCAACCGAGTGACTGAAACTACATACCAAATTGTACTTTCTATTAACCCATTCTAACTCTTGCCGTATAGCACAAACACCTGCGTTACGATATGGATGTTTGCTTACTGTGTCATAGACATAGGTCCAATTGGTGTCAAATTCCACCATACCCTTAAAATGACCTCTTGAGCTTGCGTTGGTTTTCCCTTGAAGAGGTAAGGGTGATGTAGCGAAGTAGATAAGTATTTACCTCAGTTGTTGAGAACCAAGGTATCAATCCAGTAGGAGGAAACAAGAAAGTCACCAATGGATGCACCTACACAAATAATCAAACTCTTGCACTCAACGCTATAAAGGGGGTTGTCAATGTTGGAAATATGCCCTAGAGACAATAATAAAATGGTTATTATTGTATTTCCTAGTTCATGATAATTGTCTATTGTTCATGCTATAATTGTGTTAACCGGAAACCGTAATACATGTGTGAATACATAGACCACAACATGTCCCTAGTGAGCCTCTAGTTGACTAGCTCGTTGATCAATAGATGGTCACGGTTTCATGACCATGGACATTGGATGTCATTGATAACGGGATCACATCATTAGAAGAATGATGTGATGGACAAGACCCAATCCTAAGCATAGCACAAGATCGTGTAGTTCGTTTGGTAAAGCTTTTCAATGTCAAGTATCGTTTCCTTAGACCATGAGATTGTGCAACTCCCGGATACCGTAGGAATGCTTTGGGTGTGCCAAACATCACAACGTAACTGGGTGGCTATAAAGGTGCACTACGGGTATCTCCGAAAGTGTCTGTTGGGTTGGCACGAATCGAGACTGGGATTTGTCACTCCGTGTGACGGAGAGGTATCTCTGGGCCCACTCGGTGAGACATCATCATAATGAGCTCAATGTGACTAAGGAGGTAGCCACGGGATGATGTATTACGGAACGAGTAAAGAGACTTGTCAGTAACAAGATTAAACAACATGTAGAGATACCGACGATCGAATCTCGGGCAAGTATCATACCGATAGACAAAGGGAATTGTATACGGGATTGATTGAATCCCCGACATCGTGGTTCATCCATTGAGATCATCGTGGAGCATGTGGGAGCCAACATGGGTATCCAGATCCTGCTGTTGGTTATTGACCGGAGAAGTGTCTCGGTCATGTCTACGTGTCTCCCGAACCCGTAGGGTCTACACACTTAAGGTTCGATGACGCTAGGGTTATAGGGAAATGGTATACGTGATTACCGAAGGTTGTTCGGAGTCCCGGATGAGATCCCAGACGTCACGAGGAGCTCCGAAATGGTCCAGAGGTAAAGATTGATATATAGGAAGTCCAGTTTTGGTCACCGAAAAGTTTTCGGGCTCATCGGTAGTGTACCGGGAGTGCCGGGAGGGTGCCGGAGGAACCCCGGGAGGGGTGTGACGACCATAGGACTTTGTGGGCCCTTAGAGGAGGTGTACCAGCCCTTATTGGGCTGGCCATGACCTTCTAGAAAGGCCCATGCGGCTGGAATCAAGAGATAAAGGGCAAAAGGGTTTTAAAAGAGGAGATCCACCTCCCTTGTGGGAGGTGGACTCTCCCCCTAGTTCCGCCGAACCTCTCCTCCTTGGAGGAGGGGACAAGGCAGCCCTCCCTCTCCCTCCTCCTATATATATATGCAAGGGTTTGGGATGATTTGAGACACAACTTCTCTCTCTCACGGCGCAGCCCTACCCTTCCTCTTCCTCGTTCTCCGTAGCGCTTGGCGAAGCCCTGCCGGAGTCCACGTAGCTCCACCGTCACCACGCCGTCGTGCTGCTGGAGCTCTCCCTCAACCTCTCCCTCATCCTTGCTGGATCAAGGTGCGGGAGACGTCACCGGGCTGTACGTGTGTTGAACACGGAGGCGTCGTTGTTCGGCGCTAAGATCGGAATCCACCGCGATCTGAATCGCTACGAGTACGACTCCACCAACCGCGTTCTTGTAACGCTTCCTCTTAGCGATCTTCAAAGGTATGAAGATGCAATATCTCCCCACTCGTTGTTGGTTTCTCCATAGTTAGATCTTGGTGATATGTAGGAAAGTTTTTGATTTACTACTACGTCTCCCAACAATGGCATCATGAGCTAGGTCTATGCGTAGAATCTATGCACGAGTAGAACACAAAGCAGTTGTGGGCGTTGATCTTG
The DNA here is from genome assembly GCA_022496015.1 of Hordeum marinum. Taxonomy (NCBI): domain Eukaryota; kingdom Viridiplantae; phylum Streptophyta; class Magnoliopsida; order Poales; family Poaceae; genus Hordeum; species Hordeum marinum. The sequence continues at coordinate 480,612,123 of CM039672.1, forward strand.
TTAATTTGCTTACCACTACTAGTCTTATCTTGATTCAGCGGTATTGTGGGATGAAACGGCCCGGACCGACTTTACACGTACGCTTACGTGAGACTGGTTCCACCGCCTGACATGCACTTGTTGCATAAGGTGGCTAGCAGGTGTCTGTCTCTCCCACCTTAGTCGGATTGGATTCGATGAAAAGGGTCCTTATGAAGGGTAAATAGCAATTGGCATATCACGTTGTGGTTTTGGCGTAGGTAAGAAACGTTCTTGCTAGTAACCTATAGCAGCCAAGTAAAAACTGGCAACTACAAATTAGAGGACGTCTAACTTGTTTTTGCAGCATATGCCTTGTCATGTGATATGGCCAAAGGATGTGATGTGATGCATTGTGATGTATGAGATTGATCATATTCTTGTAATAGGATTCACGACTTGCATGTCGATGAGTATGACAACCAACAGGAGCCATAGGAGTTGTCTTATTTTATTGTATGACCTGCGTGTCAATCATAAACGCAATATAATTACTTTACTTTATTGCTAAATGTTACCTATAGTAGTAGAAGTAATAGTTGGCGAGAAAACTTCATGAAGACATGATGATGGAGATCATGATGATGGAGATCATGGTGTCGTGCCGGTGACAGTGATGATCATGGTGCCCCGAAGATGGAGATCAAAGGAGCAAGATGATATTGGCTATATCATGTCACTATATTGATTGCATGTGATGTTTATCATGTTTACATCTTATTTGCTTAGAACGACGGTAGTAAATAAGATGATCTCTCAATAAAATTTCAAGGAAAGTGTTCACCCTAACTATGTACCGTTTCTAAGGATCGTTGTTCCGAAGCACCACGTGATGATCAGGTGTGCTAGGTTCTAACGTTCGCATACAACGGGTGTAAGCCAGATTTACACACGCGATACACTTAGGTTGACTTGACGAGCCTAGAATGTACAGACATGGCCTCGGAACACGGAAGACCGAAAGGTCGAACATGAGTCGTATAGAAGATACGATCAACATGGAGATGTTCACCATGGATGACTAGTCCGTCTCACGTGATGATCGGACACGGGCTAGTTAACATGGATCATGTGTCACTTAGATGAATAGAGAGATGTCTATCTAAGTGGGATTCATTAAATAATTTGATTATGTGAACTTAATTATCATGAACTTAGTCTAAAATTATCTTTACAATCTATATTGTAGATCCAATGGCCAACGCGAATGTCACCCTCAATTTCAACGCATTCCTAGAGAAAACCAAGCTGAAAGATGATGGAAGCAACTATGTGGACTGGGTCCGTGGTTTGAGGATCATCCTCATAGCTTCCAAGAAATTGTATGTCCTCGATGCACCGCTAGGTGACCCACCCCTTCTCCCAGCAGAGCAAGATATTGCAAACGCTTGGCATTCTCGCTGCGATGATTACTCCCTTGTTCAGTGCGGCATGCTTTACAGTTCAGAACCGGGGCTCCAAAAGCGTTTTGAGCAACATGGAGCATATGAGATGTTCCAAGAGCTGAAACTGGTTTTTCAAGCTCATGCCCGGGTCGAGAGATATGACGTCCGACAAGTTCTTCAGCTGTAAGATGGAGGAGAATAGTTCTGTCAGTGAGCACATCCTCAAGATGTCTGGGCTACACAACCACTTGACTCAGCTGGGAGTTAATCTTCCGGATGACTCGGTCATTGACAGAATCCTCCAGTCGCTTCCACCTAACTACAAGAGCTTTGTGATGAACTACAACATGCAAGGGATAGAGAAGTCCATTCCTGAGTTGTACTCGATGCTGAAATCAGCAGAGGTCGAGATCATAAAGGAGCATCAAGTGTTGATGGTGAATAAGACCACTAGTTTCAAGAAAGGCAAGGGTAAGAAGAACTTCAAGAAGGACGGCAAAGCTGTTGCCGCGCCCGGTAAGCAAGTTGCCGGGAAGAAGAAGAACAAGAATGGACCCAAGCCTGAGACTGAGTGTTTTTACTGCAAGGATACCGGTCACTGGAAGTGGAACTGCCCCAAGTACTTAGTGGATAAGAAGGACGGCAACGTTAAAGGTATATGTGATATACTTGTTATTGATGTGTACCTAACCAGCGCATGTAGTAGCTCCTGGGTATTTGATACCGGTGCAGTTGCTCACATTTGTAACTCCAAGCAGGAGCTGCGAAATAAGCGGAGGCTGGCAAAGGACGAGGTGACGATGCGCGTCGGGAATGGTTCCAAGGTCGATGTGATCGCCGTCGGCATGCTACCTCTACATCTACCTTCGGGATTAGTGTTAAACCTTAATAATTGTTATTTAGTACCAGCTTTGAGCATGAACATTGTATCTGGATCTCGCTTGATGCGAGATGGCTACTCATTTAAATCTAAGAATAATGATTGTTCTATTTATATGAGAGAAATGTTTTATGGTCATGCCCTGCTAGTCAATGGTTTATTTTTGATGAATCTCGAATGTGATGTTACACATGTACATAGTGTGAGTACCAAAAACTGTAAGGTTGATAACGATAGTCCCACTTACATGTGGCACTGCCGCCTTGGTCATATTGGTGTCAAACGCATGAAGAAGCTCCATACTGATGGACTTTTGGAGTCTCTTGATTTCGAATTTTTGACATGTGCGAACCATGCCTCATGAGCAAGATGACCAAGACTCCGTTCTCCAGAACAGTGGAGCGATCGACTGACTTGTTGGAAATAATACATACCGATGTATGCGGTCCAATGAGTGTCGAGGCTCGTGGTGGCTACCGTTATGTTCTCACCCTCACTGATGACTTGAGTAGATATGGGTATGTCTACTTAATGAAACATAAGTCTGAAACTTTTGAAAGGTTCAAGGAATTTCAGAGTGAGGTACAGAATCCACGTGACAGGAAAATAAAGTGCCTACGATCTGATCGTGGTGAAGAATATTTAAGTCACGAGTATGGCACGCACCTAAGGAAATGTGGAATTGTTTCACAACTCATGCCGCCTGGCACACCTCAGCGAAATGGTGTGTCTGAACGTCGTAATGCACTCTATTAGATATGGTACGATCTATGATGTCTCTTACCGACTTACCACTATCATTTTGGGCATATGCATTAGAGACTGCCGCATTCGCTTTAAATAGGGAACCATCAAAATCCGTTGAGACGACACCGTATGAATTATGGTTTGGAAAGAAACCTAAGCTGTTGTTTCTAAAAGTTTGGGGATGCGATGCTTATGTGAAGAAACTTCAACCTGAGAAGCTCGAACCCAAAGCAGAAACGTGCGTCTTCATAGGATATCCCAAATAGACTATTGGGTATACCTTCTACCTACGATCTGAGGGCAAAGTCTTTGTTGCCAAGAATGGATCCTTTCTTGAGAAAGAGTTTCTTTCGAAAGAAGTAAGTGGGAGGAAAATAGAACTTGATGAGGTAATTGTACCTCCACTCGAACCGGAGAGTAGCGCAGCACAGGAAGTTATTTCTGTGGAGCCTGCACCGGCTGGAGAGGAAGTTAATGATGATGATCATGAAACTTCAGATCAAGTTATTGTTGAATGTCGAAGGTCCACTAGGACACGTTCCGCACCAGAGTGGTACGGCAACGCTGTCCTGGAGATCATGTTGTTGGACAACGGTGAACCTTTGAACTATGAAGAAGCAATGGCGGGCCCGGATTCCAACAAATGGCTTGAGATCATGAAATCCGAGATAGGATCCATGTATGAGAACAAAGTATGGACTTTGGTGGACTTGCCTGTTGATAAGCGAGCTATTGAAAATAAATGGATCTTTAAGAAGAAGACTGATGCAGATGGTAATGTAACCGTCTATAAGGCTCGGCTTGTCGCTAAGGGTTATCGACAAGTTCAAGGAATTGACTACAATGAGACTTTCTCACCCGTAGCGATGCTGAAGTTTGTCCGAATTATGTTAGCAATTGCCGCATTTTATGATTATGAGATCTGGCAAATGGATGTCAAAACGGCATTCCTTAATGGATTCCTCAAGGAAGAACTGTATATGATGCAGCCGGAAGGTTTTGTCGATCCTAAAGATGCTATGTCGGGACCCCAATCCTAAGCCATAAGAATCCAGCCTGTAACACATCACATCACTTTGCGGTCTCACGCACGGTTATCTCCACGGCTGCCACCTTACCTGGGCCGGGACCGTTTGCGTCTTTTGACTCACGTATGTGAAAGTGTCGCTAGCATTAAAATGTCAAAGAACCCGGGCCGACATGACTAGTCGCAGAACCCAAGTGGCACATCCGTATAGGGACAGGCATACGTAACCCAGAAATGCAGGTGTCGATCTCTAGCGTGTGTAGACGAGTCATAGCAAGCTACAAGGACTCCATTATGCCGTGGGACATAAATGTCATCACTACACGTAGACGAGTCGTAGCAGGCTACAAGGACTCCGTTACATTGTGAGACATTTCCCCGAAGGGACAGACACAGCAGCAAAGAAGGATACATGTCGGTCAATCAATGTGTCCGGAGTAGTAGCAAGCTACCAAGGCTCGGTGGAAGCACAAAGAGGCAGTTCCCCGTAAAGAGCACTACTAAAGCCACACAACTAGGTGTCGGATCCCATACATACCGTTGCACGTCACACGTACGCACGACATGCCCGATATGCATAGATACAACTATGGCATCACAACATAACCATACAACAATACAACAATTATTTAGAAGGCTCGGAAGAGCCAATACAATAGATGTTACAAACAGGGGCCACAAGACCCAACATTCAGAGCATTCAAACAAGCAAGCGGAAGTTAAACATGTCTGGGTACAGACATCTACAAAAGTGGCTAGAGGAGCCTAAAAGGCTACAACGACCCTACCAAAGGAACCAGACCTCTGTTTGGGATTCCCAAGCTAACCCGGTCAACATCGAACTTCACGTCGTAATATCACTAATGAGACCGACGTCTCCTCTGCAAAAACATAAATTAAGCAAACGTGAGTACAAGAGTACTCGGCGAGACTTACATCAGAACTAACTACATATGCACAAGTATCAATGAAGGGGGTTGTGGAGTTCTTTGCAGCAAGCCAGCTTTGACTCTTGGCTAACCTATATTATGACTACAAGTACTTTCCCTGAGGTGGGGTAGCGCACACGAGTCCACATATTCACCAATCAATACACCACTATGGATCCACTTCCGTCTCCCTACGAGAAGGCCATCCATAGCACTCACGCTTATCTTGCGCATTTTAGAGTATCCACTTCAAATTGTCTATGAACCACATAAGTTCTCCAAGTAGTCCATATCCGAGGACGCGGCTATTCGAACAGATTATTTCACCCTGCAGGGGTATACTTCTTCACACATGCTCTTGCCACTTAGCACCATATGCACGTCATGCATCTCGGCAACCTTCAAGCGGAAGCACTAGCGTGGGCGTCGGCCACGACCGTCAACCACACAAGACTCTAGTCCAGGTTTATCGCCTATCCGAGGTTGAACCTGCACGAAAGTCTGGCCGAAGTTTCCGCTACGGCCTCAAACGATGTGCGCAGGGTTCCCAAGCCCACCGTTCGGGTGCCACTTGGTACAGCATGCCACTGTGCCTGTACCGCATCATAGTCCACCCCGTCGGCAGCACTATACACGACCATCAACACTTTCCCTACAAACGCCAGAAACTAGTTGCAACTCCTGGAAAGAGGTCTAGGCGATTAATAAGTCGAGCGGGGTCATATTTCAGGGCCCAATGTGTGGTAGTATCTTGTCTTGGATAACATACACAAAACTCAGTTCTTAAAGTCGGTCCCAATGAGACAACCCGCCATGTACTCCTACATGACCTCTCATCGCTACCTTTACCAAATCGTATTCACAGACTTAACTTCCACACAGAAGGGCATGAATACTGCCATTCCGATTCATCACCCAGATGTATCAGACCCGATACGACACGACTCTAAGCATAGCAGGTACAGTAAGTAAGCATGCATGTATGAGTAAGCACAACAGGGCTCAAATAGTTGCTACTCATGCTAAGTGGTTTCAACTATTTACTGTGGCAAAAATAGGTCATGCAAAGGAATGGGTTCAACTACCGATGACATGTAACAGTTGAATCGTTGTTGTCCTAATGCAGTAAAAAGGGAGCAGGAGCGAGAGAGTGAGTTCATATCAGTATGCTCAAGGGGTTTTTGCTTGCCTGACAATTCCGAAGAAATACTTCTCTTCATTAGTGTCAACATTCACATCGTCGGAACCATCGTCTACCGAGAGGGAATAACCACCGGCAAACAGGAAAAAGAACACAATCAATGCAATGCAACAATCATGATGTATGACATGGCATGTTAAGGTACTCAATTAACCTAGAGGAGTGGTTAGCCAAATTGGTTGGAGTTGGAGTTCAAACAAGTTTGAATTTCCAACTCCAAATGATATTTCACATATTGGCCTAATCATAAAATGTCCTATTTGATGAGGTTAACTTGTTCAAACATGCATGATCATGGCATAAATAGGTTCATTGGATTTTTCTGATCATTTTTCATATATAAATTATTTTCATCTGACTTACAGATTATTTTCTATGATTTTTAGAAGTTTTAAACATTTTCTGTTATTATTAAACCATTTTCTAATTTGTTTTAAATCCAGAAATAGATACTGCATCACCATGACGTCAGCAATACATCAGCAGTCAACAAGGCTAGGTCCAGGTTAAACCTGCCATGTGGGACCCGCCTGTCAACCTCTCAGGACTGGCTAGTGTCACTGGCAGGTGGGGCCATGTGGTCAGCGACTCAGGGCTTAATCCCGAGTTGACCCGAGGTTTGGCTCGGGCCGGGGCCCATTGTCAGCGTCTAGGGGGGTTAGATAGCTGGGGATTAGGTGCTAATCACCGAGCCACGTCGGCACCCGTCGGCGACGAGTTGCCGGTGACCAAAACTACGGCGGAAGTTTGCCGGAGACGCTACTCCGACCGCGGTTGGACACGCGGCTGGGCTCTACAGGGAGCTGGTGCTCGTCCGCGTCCAACGGAGCAAGCAGCTGGGCGAGGGGAGGCCTATATTGACGGTGGCGACGACATCGGCGGCCGCCGGAGCTCGGGCACATACGGACACGGGGCTGCAGGGCACGGGCGAGCAAGGAAAGCGGCGAGGCGGACTCAGGGGAACTCCAGGAGCACGCAGAGCTGCTCGGGCATGGCCCGTGGTGGCTGTGGCCACGGCCACATCGCTACCAGCGGCGAGGAGATTTCGGGTCCGACGAGCGAGCTATCTAGGGCGCGCTAGAGAGAGGAGAAACATGGGAGGAGCAAGAGGGGCTCACTGGGTCGCCGAAGAGATGGCTAGCGGGCTCGGGGACGCACCGGGCGGAGCGAATCGCGGCGAGGTCCGGCGGCCACCATGGCAAGCAGAGGGAGGGAGAGGAGCAGGGGAGAGGGAAGAGAGAGAGGAGAGGGGTCGTCCCGATCCTGACGGCTCTGGGGGCCTAATCCCCTCCTCCAGCAAGGCTGGCAGGCAGGAGGCGTGGCACCCTGGCCATGCTCGCCGTGCCTCCCTTCGCCTCTGCCTTCTGGCAGAGGTAGGAGACGACTAGCGATGGCCAGGTGGGCTGGGCCGGCGCTGGTGGGCTGCCAAGTAAGGCCCAGGTAGCCTCTTTCCTTCATTATTTTTTCTTAATTTCTGTTTCTTTTTATTAAATGCCGTTTGTTTTATTTAGTTTGGACAAAACTTATTTAGCACAAAATCCTGAAGTTATTTATAGGATATGTTTGAAATATTTCCAAGCTCCATAAAAAGTTCCAGCATTTTGGGAGAACTAAAATATTTATAGGGCTTTACTAATTGATTTCAGTAACATTAATGAGTATTTTAAAATGCTATATTTGTTTTGAAAATTAAGATGTCCCCTAATATGTTGTTGCCAACATTTATCAAAAACAGTGAACATTTTTGAAGAGCATTTTGAAATCATTGAAAATTCAATTGTTGAAATTTTGTTTATTTGAGGAGGTGCTAGGGTTTGACAATCCCCATTTCAAGTTCCATTTGAATTCTAGCATGATGACATGATGCACATGCTGATGTTGATGCAAACAAATACCAACAACTCTAGGGCTGTGACAACTCACCCCCACTAAACAAGAATCTCGCCCCGAGATTCAAGCGTAGGGTAAGAGGTCAGGAGGGAACACAATACTAACACAATCTTCATGGTCTAGTTGCTCTCCTCGAAGATGTTGATTCATTGCATCTTGCTGATCTTGACATCTTTGTCTTCGGGATCTTCATCCAGCAGAAAGACAACAGGGATAGAGAGCTCTACAAGATTCGATCTTTACGAAAATCGAGCGACTCATGACCAACTCATAGAATGAGACGTAATAACATCTCTTGAGCTGGGAAACAAAATACACATCAAGAACAATGATTGAAGCAGATGACGGAGGTTCAATTGGTAGGCAACAATTCCACGCTAAAGCAGATGGTGAAGAGGTTTGAAAGTAGCGAGAAGTTAATTGCCATAATACCATTACGGACACCTAAGAGAAGGTGACTCGTAGGATTATCCCTTAAGTGGCAAAAAGAATTACTTTTGATCCATAGATCATTGAAACTCTTCATACCATCCTAAGGCAATTCACAACGATCATTTAAAGGAATTCGAAAGAATGGCATACTCAAATCGGAATGGAAACTAGAGCTATAAAACAACTTGGCGATGGAAGGCACATTCCAAGTAATACCGAGAGTATAACCTAGTGTCTGAGCGTGCTCTCAAGAACTTGAGCATCTCCATATTCATCAGGATTTTACCAACATCCGTGCCAAGGATCCTGGCAGCACCTCATACTACCATGATGAATAATGATGGAGGATGCAGATGCAAAGGAAGATAACACTTTCTCAGATTTAACCTTAGCTATGCCAAGGGAGCGAAATCTGGATGATCGACCAGGAGACATTTAGCACTCCGCTTTTAATGTTCTCCTTGACGTACCAGTGTAACCCCAACCGTAGGTCAGGTTTACTATCTAGGACATCAAGTAAAGGTCGGACTTCGGGATCTCAAAGGGTCCATGAGAAGCAACTTTCAAAACGTCATAGGAGAACCTCATGGGGAGGTGGCTATGGTTGCTGATACAAGATATCTTAATAGTAGGTCTTCCGGGTAGGTATGTTAGCCACAACATTCCTTTGCCGGGTTACAGAGAGACCATTATTATAATTCTTGGGAAATGTTCCAACCATCATACCTACCTGAGATTCAGATATGTTTGGTGTCACGATATTCCAGACTCAGCATGTCTGAAAGTGAAAGGTTGCAACACAAATCGAAGAGATGATGTTGCGAGATTCTCAGGGGATGAACTACGGAAGCCAACTCCAAAACTTGAGCTGGATTGCAAGATACATAACCTTACAACAAAACACTTCCGAGTTCTGGTTAGGAACCATCATTAGGAATTAGCGAAGTTCTTACATAAGTCCGGATTAGCTCTTAAGAAAGAACTTATTTTCCTTGAACAACTAAATCAGTGGCTTGGTGTGCTAGGGATTGCATGTGGAATGGAGATGATCAGTCTACCAAACCATAGAATACTTCGCACGTGCATGACTGACTTGGGATGATTCCAATGAAAACAAAACGACCTTTCTCAAGTTCATGGAGGCAACTTGCATCATAAGCCCATGAACCAAGAGTAAGTCATTTCTTACACCATGCATAAGATTCATGTACAAGACACGAATATATGCCTACAAAGTTTCCAACACTAGCCTCATGTTCATCATGAGTCATGTAAGGGATGAAAAAGTTGTCAATGGGTTTAACAACAATTCATCGAAATAACCATGTAGATGGATTTCCACAACTTATGAGAACAAGGCGATAGCATTGGTCAAACCAAAAGATATAACGGTGTATGCTCGAGGATAAATTCATGAGTAAGACAACATTTAGGAAGATCTTTGGTTCCGATTTTGATTTGACGATATCCCACACTCAAATCAATGGATGAGCAAGATGATAGGTGCATCAATTGGTCACGAGGATCTGTCGATGAAGATATCATCTTTCTTCTACACATACAAAAACAAAACACAAGATATCCCTTTTATCATGAGCTAAGTTAGATCAAGCTTCTATCTTCCAACTCTCCAAGTTGTTGTTTAGCTTAACCAATTAGTTCTGGGATATCCAACACGGGTTCTTGGAGACGGGATGGTTTATAGAAAAACCATCTTGATCACGAACTCAACATAACGGTCAAGGAACATCTTGGTAATACTTCCGAGAAGATATTCAGAAAATCACGATCCACCGGTATGTTAACAAGCTCGAGAACAATCTTGCTTCTCAAGACGAGATGATATGATCAACAGAGCGAAAGATTAATACAATCCTAACTCCTTGATCGAAAAGTGCACCATGAAAAATGAACTAGGTAGCACGACCACTCCTAGGGTGGTGATTCAATAACCAACACACCAAGAATGAAATTATTGTCCATTAACTACCAAGCAACATCATTGCTAGGAGTATTGACTACACACATCACGATTCACTTGTCGGTGTTCTGGTTTCCAATAATACAGAGACCGACAGATGAATGATGATGGCGAGAAGTATTACTACATCAAGATGTCATAAGAGGGAGTACAGTTCTCGTGATAATCTTGACATGAAGAGAGTAATACCTCAAGGTAGAACAGAGCAAAATCTGGATTGGCATTTTATCTGCAGAATACAATTGCTTTGACCCAATCCGGGAAATGGACGAGGTATGGGAGTTTGATTCTCCTAGTCATTCTAGAATAGAATGGCTTGATAGACCACAAGAATAAATGACATTGATAACTCAATGCATAACATACTCTTGACTATCCATTGATAGATAACGGTCAAAATAAAATTGAAGAAGGGCAACTCAAGAGCACATGATTTTTCTTGGGTTGTAGATGCATAGATTGAATATGTCGAACATAGTTCAACATGTTTCTTCCGGATAATCCATGCAGAAATGAAGGATTGGCAGAGTCACAACTATGGAATGGAGAACTCATCAAGAGGGCTCATGTTGTGATCTTCCGTTCACAAAGAACTTCTGCCATAACTGATTCATGGTAGTGGAAGAATGATATACCACAAATCTTGAGGACTATAGCAAGGTTACTAATATCCTAAAGGAACGAGCAAATACCATCAACAGAAATAAGCAGAATGATCCTTGGGTTTAAGAGCCCAGATACAGAATACCTATTGACTAAGTAGCATCATAGCATGCCTTTGATAATGATGGCCAGAGTTGTCACACTGGGAACAAAAGACGCCACTAGACTATTGGGTGGTTCACTGAAACAACACGGTTTCCTAAACATCTTTATCAAACATGTCGAGGTAATATAGTACCTCAACTCAAAATTTAGTGTGCTTTGTCTGGCCTGAAAGACATTGACTCAAGAGGAAAAAGTTTTGCAATTGCATCAGATAACTTAGAAACCTTGGGTAACTCGGACAGCATAACAGCTGTACGGGCATGAAATATGAGGCAACCTGCAAGACAACTGACGACATGACATTGAATTCTTAAAGAGACATCAATCCAGAAGACAACATCTTTCCCCATAGGTCTCCAGCATAGTAACTCGTCCTCCTAATAGATAGGTGAGAAGGCCTAGTTCTTAATCCTCGTAGAATAAAGAAGAGGGTGACTCAGAATTAGAATGACACAAGGAAAGGAGTAAAAAGAGCCTTACGTTCCCTTCGACAATCAATTCCCTTATATAACTATAGCAGTTCTAGACTCAACATTGACTAGTTTGGCTTGGTAACCCTACAGGAAGTCAAGCTCTGATACCAAATGCTGTCGGGACCCCGATCCTAGGCCATAAGAATCCAGCTTGTAACACATCACATCACTTTGCGGTCTCACGCAAGGTTATCTCCACGGCTGCCACCTTACCTGGGCCGGGACCGTTCGCATCTTTTGACTCACGTATGTGAAAGTGATGCTAGCATTCAAATGTCAAAGAAACTGGGCCGACATGTCTAGTCGTAGAACCCAAGTGGCACATCCGTACAGGGACAGGCATACGTAACCCAGCAATGCAGGTGTCGATCTCTAGCGTGTGTAGACGAGTCATAGCAAGCTACAAGGACTCCATTACGCCGTGGGACATAAATGTCATCACTACACGTAGACGAGTCGTAGCAGGCTACAGGGACTCCATTACACTGCGAGACATTTCCCCGAAGGGATAAACACAGCAGCAAAGAAGGATACATGCCGGTCAATCAATGTGTTCGGGGCAGTAGCAAGCTACCAAGGCTCGGTGGAAGCACAAAGAGGCAGTTCCCCGTAAAGAGCACTACTAAAGGCACACAACTAGGTGTCGGATCCCATACATACCGTTGCACGTCACACGTACGCACGACATGCCCGATATGCATAGATACAACTATGGCATCACAACATAACCATATAACAATACAACAATTATTTAGAAGGCTCGGAAGAGCCAATACAATAGATGTTACAAACAGGGGCCACAAGACCCAACATTCAGAGCATTCAAACAAGCAAGCGGAATTTAAACATGTCTGGGTACAGACATCTACAAAAGTGGCTAGAGGAGCCTAAAAGTCTACAACGACCCTACCAAAGGAACCAGACCTCTGTCTGGGATTGCCAAGCTAACCCGGTCAACATTGAACTTCACGTCGTAATATCACTAATGAGACCGACGTCTCCTCTGCAAAAACATAAATTAAGCAAACGTGAGTACAAGAGTACTCAGCGAGACTTACATCAGAACTAACTACATATGCACAAGTATCAATGAAGGGGGTTGTGGAGTTCTTTGCAGCAAGCCAGCTTTGACTCTTGGCTAACCTATATTACGACTACAAGTACTTTCCCTGAGGTGGGGTAGCGCACACGAGTCCACATATTCACCAATCAATACACCACTATGGATCCACTTCCGTCTCCCTACGAGAAGGCCATCCATAGCACTCACGCTTATCTTGCGCATTTTAGAGTATCCACTTCAAATGGTCTATGAACCACATAAGTTCTCCAAGTAGTCCATATCCGAGGACGTGGCTATTCGAACAGATTATTTCAGCCTGCAGGGGTATACTTCTTCACACATGCTCTCGCCACTTAGCACCATATGCACGTCATGCATCTCGGCAACCTTCAAGCGGAAGCACTGGCGTGGGCGTCGGCCACGACCGTCAACCACACAAGACCCTAGTCCAGGTTTATCGCCTATCCGAGGTTGAACCCGCACGGACGTCCAGCCGAAGTTTCCGCTACGGCCTCAAACGATGTGTGCAGGGTTCCCAAGCCCACCGTTCGGGTGCCACTTGGTACAGCATGCCACTGTGCCTGTACCGCATCATAGTCCACCCCGTCGGGCAGCACTATACACGACCATCAACACTTTCCCTACAAACGCCAGAAACTAGTTGCAACTCCTGGAAAGAGGTCTAGGCGATTAATAAGTCGAGCGGGGTCATATTTCAGGGCCCAATGTGTGGTAGTATCTTGTCTTGGATAACATACACAAAACTCAGTTCTTAAAGTCGGTCCCAATGAGACAACCCGCCATGTACTCCTACATGACCTCTCATCGCTACCTTTACCAAATCGTATTCACACACTTAACTTCCACACAGAAGGACATGAATATTGCCATTCCGATTCATCACCCAGATGTATCAGACCCGATACGACACGACTCTAAGCATAGCAGGCACAGTAAGTAAGCATGCATGTATGAGTAAGCACAACAAGGCTCAAACAGTTGCTACTCATGCTAAGTGGTTTCAACTATTTACTATGGCAAAAACAGGTCGTGCCATTCAATTGTTGAAATTTTGTTTATTTGAGGAGGTGCTAGGGTTTGACAATCCCCATTTCAAGTTCCATTTGAATTCTAGCATGATGACATGATGCACATGCTGATGTTGATGCAAACAAATACCAAACAACTCTAGGGTTGTGACATGCTAACAAAGTATGCAAGCTCCAGCGCTCCATCTATGGGCTGGTGCAAGAATCTCGGAGTTGGAACATTCACTTTAATGAGGTGATTAAAGCGTTTGGGTTTGTACAGGTTTATGGAGAACCCTGTATTTACAAGAAAGTGAGTGGGAGCTCTGTAGCATTTCTCATATTATATTTGGATGACATACTGATAATGGGAAATGATATAGAACTCTTGGAAAGTATAAAGGCCTACTGGAATAAGTGTTTTTCAATGAAGGAGCTTGGAGAAGCTGCTTACATATTATGTATTAAGATCTATAGAGATAGATCGAGACACCTCATAGGTCTTTCACAAAGCACATACCTTGAAAAGATATTGAAGAAGTTCAATATGGATCAGTCCAAGAAGGGGTTCTTGCCTGTGTTACAGGGTGTGAGATTGAGTACGACTCAATGCCCGACCACGGCAAAGGATAGAGAAGAGATGAGAGTCATCCCCTATGCTTCAGCGATAGGATCTATTATGTATGCCATGTTGTGTATCAGACCTGATATGAACCTTGCCATAAGTTTGGTAGGGAGGTACCAAGTGATCCCGGAGCGGAACACTGGACAGCGGTCAAGAATATCCTGAAGTACCTAAAAAGGACAAAGGACATGTTTCTCGTATATGGAGGTGCCAAAGAGCTCGTCGTAAAGGGTTACGTCGATGCTAGCTTCGACACAGATCCGGACGACTCCAAGTCGCAAACCGGATACGTGTATGTTTTGAACGGAGGGGCAGTCAGCTGGTGCAGCAGCTAGCAAAGCGTCATGGCGGCATCTACATGTGAAGCGGAGTACATAGCTGCTTCGAAAGCAGCAAAGGAAGGAGTCTGGATGAAGGAGTTCATCACCGACCTAGGAGTAATTCCAAGTGCGTCGGGCCCGATGACTCTATTCTGTGACAACACTAGACAAAGGGAATTGTATACGGGATTGATTGAATCCCCGACATCGTGGTTCATCCGATGAGATCATCGTGGATCATGTGGGAGCCAACATGGATATCCAGATCCCGCTGTTGGTTACTGACTGGAGAAGTGTCTCGGTCATGTCTACGTGTCTCCCGAACCCGTAGGGTCTACACACTTAAGGTTCGATGACGGTAGGGTTATAGGGAAATGGTATACGTGATTACCTAAGGTTGTTCGGAGTCCCGGATGAGATCCCGGACGTCATGAGGAGCTCCGGAATGGTTCGGAGGTAAAGATTGATATATAGGAAGTCCAGTTTTGGTCACCGGAAAGTTTTCGGGTTCATCGGTAGTGTACCGGGAGTGCCGGGAGGGTGCCGGAGGAACCCCAGGAGGGGTGTGACGACCATAGGACTTTCTGGGCCCTTAGAGGAGGTGTGCCAGCCCTTATTGTGCTGGCCAAGACCTTCTAGAAAGGCCCATGCGGCTGGGATCAAGAGATAAAGGGCAAAAGGGTTTTAACAGAGCAGATCCACCTCCCTTGTGGGAGGTGGACTCTCCCCCTAGTTCGGCCGAACCTCTCCTCCTTGGAGGAGGGGACAAGGCAGCCCTCCCTCTCCCTCCTCCTATATATATGCAAGGGTTTGGGCTGATTTGAGACACAACTTCTCTCTCTCACGGCGCAGCCCTACCCTTCCTCTTCCTCGTTCTTCGTAGCGCTTGGCGAAGCCCTGCCGGAGTCCACGTAGCCCCACCGTCACCACGCCGTCGTGCTGCCGGACCTCTCCCTCAACCTCTCCCTCCTCCTTGCTTGATCAAGGTGCGGGAGACGTCATCGGGCTGTACGTGTATTGAACGCGGAGGTGTCGTTGTTCGGCGCTAAGATCGGAGTCCACCGCGATCTGAATCGCTACGAGTACGACTCCACCAACCGCGTTCTTGTAACGCTTCCTGCTTATCGATCTTCAAAGGTATGAAGATACAATCTCTCTCCACTCGTTGCTGGTTTCTCCATAGATAGATCTTGGTGATACGTAGGAAATTTTTTGATTTACTACTACGTCTCCCAACAGTCATTCCCTTCATGATTATTTGCAAGGATTAAATCCGATAGAGATAGATGTAAACAAGAACGGAAAGTAAAAGGTAAATAAATTGCAGCAAATTATTATTTTTTGGTATTTTTGGTTTATAGATCTGAAAATATATTATGGAAAGTAGACCCGGGGCCATAGATTTCACTAGAGGCTTCTCTCTTGAAGGAAAATATCATGATGGGTAAACAAATTACTGTCAAGCAATTGATAGAAAAGCGAATAATCATGTAGTTATCCAAGGCAATGATCATGCATATAGGCATCACGTCCGTATCAAGTAGACCGAAACGATTCTACATCTACTACTATTACTCCACACATCGACCGACTCCTGTCTGCATCTAGAGTATTAAGTTCATGAAGAAATAGAGTAACGCATTAAGAAAGATGACATGATGTAGAGAGATAAACTCAAGTAATATGATGAAAACCCCATCTTGTTACCTTGATGGCACCAAATACAATACGTGCCTCGCTACCCCTACTATGTAACCGGGTGAGGACACCGCAAGATTGAACCCAAAACCAAGCACTTCTCCCATTGCAATAAATACCAATCTAGTTGGCCAAACCAAATCAATAACTCGAAGAGACATACAAGGATATGAAATCATGCATATAAGAATTCAGAGAAGATTCAAAGAAGATTCATGGATAATCTGAACATAAACTCACAATTCATCGGATGTTGACAAACACACCACAAAATAAGATTACATCGGATAGATTCCCATGAAGATCATGAAGAACATGGTATTGAAGATCAAAAAGAGAGAATAGGCCATCTAGCTACTAGCTATGGACCCGTAGGTATGTGGTGGACTACTCACGCATCATTGGAGGGGCAATGGAGTTGATGTAGATGCCCTCCGTGATTAAAACCCACTGCGGCAGATTACTGGAAAAGGTTTCAAGATTGGATCTCTCGGGATCGAAGGCTTCTGGCGGCGGAAAAGTATTTGCATGGCTCGTTCTGATGTAGGGGGAATATTTAGTTATTTATAGGACGGAGAATAGGGTTAGAAGACCTGCTAAGAGACGGCAAGCCTGCTAGGCACGGCCAAGGGGTGGCCGCGCCTACCAGGCTTGTGACCTCCTAGCAGGTGCCCTGGCGTGCACTCCAAGCCTCGTTGATTTGTTTCCTTCCAGAAAAAATTATAAAAACATCCAAAACAAGGCTCTAGATTAATAGGTTAGTCCTAAAAATAATATAAAATAGCATATTAATGCATATAAACATTCAAAACAGATAATATAATAGTATGAGATAATTAAAAATTATAAATACGTTGAAGACGTATCATGACTCTGTGCAACGCTCGCAACATGGTTTTCCTCGGAAACACAAGACACAAATGGAGTTCATCCCGAGCATTCTGGCCACCCCAGACCATTACAGACCAATGGCCCGGTGCCATGCCATGTCACACACGCCACAACTCATGGAGGATGCCACGCCCACAAAGAAATTCTCTAAAAAATTATATGTCATCCATATATTCATAGCATTTATAATAAATCCTCATTATTGCAACCAATTCCTACGTCAACGCATGTAGTAGTTTTTCAAAACCCATACAAAGAAAATTGTAAAACTGAACTAGAACTATAGTTAACTCGATGAACCATCCGTAGCAAGACAAAAAAAAATTGGATTTTGATCAACAAATTTGTATAAGTAGCTTAAAATGAGTTAATATGCAGTCGAGTAAGACACATATGACATCTAAAATATTCAGTTTTGCTAATTCGTAGGCTCCTCGAAATATGTTTCTCCCTTTGTTAACTATTATAATATTTCTAACTTTAGATGAATCGGATGGATATATACGCATTTTAATGTGTTTGTTCACTCATTTCAGTTTCAATGTAGTCTATATTAAAATATTCAAAACATTTTGTGATAGTGAAGGGATGAAGTAGTTCATTGTCTACTAGTTTCTCTGACGCCCACACGCCCACACAGTCACAAACTTCATAATTTCCTAAACTCTCACAACAAACACTACAATTGTTCTATGCATGCGACGAACAAACATTTTCATCTTGTATTGGTGATGGTTGCTGCTCTGTTGTGTTGGTCCGGGGGGGTTTACTATGATGACCTTCCGAATGTCTATGACAACAAGGTTTTCCTGGCTCCAATGGGGAGTGATTACGGCGACGCGCCTTCAGCTCGTTTCAATGTGTCTTTCTT
This sequence comes from Hordeum marinum, assembly GCA_022496015.1. NCBI lineage: Eukaryota > Viridiplantae > Streptophyta > Magnoliopsida > Poales > Poaceae > Hordeum > Hordeum marinum. Next base: position 480,630,350 of record CM039672.1, read on the forward strand.
GCTAGGTGGTCAGTGAAACTATTTGCAATTTTTATTACATCTGGTGTGCTCTATACAACCATAATTGATTATGAATAGATTAAAGGTTTCTCAAAAAAAATTGAGAGTTTTGAATTTAGAATTTGTAATAGGGGCACATCGGGTTGGAGGTGTCCAACCACTTTGTAATAGAGGAACATCGGGCAAACTAACCTGTGGTTGGATAGTAAGGAGGACTATGGTATTCCCTTTCCATCAGAGTTCAATTCCCAGATTTCATATTGGTGTTTGCATTTTCATTGATTTATTTCAGGGTTTCCGGCGATGTGCGTTTATTGGAAGGAGACGTTCCATCGACTACGAAGGCGTCTCTGGCGACTTTGTTAATCTCAAGATGATGTGCCGGCTCAGTCTCTCAAAAACGTTCATAAGGGTAGGTGTACATTCACAGGGATGAATGTATGCTCGTGTATGTGAGCGACTTCGATTGTACTCTGATAAAAAAGAGGAACATCTGACAGGCAGACAATGAGAGAATGTTATGTATCGCCTGCTACAAGTGTTATAGAATCGATCACTCACAGCGGGCGAGTGTGGGCTGGCCTTAGAGGAGTGCTCAAGTAATATAATGAACCGTTGGGAGCCCGTTTCGGGTACTGTACCGAACCGCTGGGACGAAGTTTTAGATAGTTTCTAGAACCTTCCGCATGCTTTTGGGCATGCACAAAAAGTCTTTTTTCCCAGTTTTGTCTCTAGTTGTCAGCATTAGTTTTTCCTAACTTTTCTGTTTTTCTGCATATGTTGTTCCTGGTTATTTTTATATTTTATTTACTTCAAATTCGAAAACATTATTCAAATACACGTTTTTTTTATAAATCATGACCATTTTTTATATACAAAAATAATTATTGAATCTTTATATTTGTGAATAAATATATTTTTTGAAATTCATGGACGTTTTTAAAATCTTAAAATAATTTAAATCTGCTTGCGTTTGTTGGGCCATGGCCAGGTCGAGGTGGCACGTGAGGGACACACACATTAGCACGCCGGACATCACAGCTGAATACGCAAAATCGTTAATTAAGGAGTATTCTTTACAGAGATCACTCTCGCCTTTCCAGGTTTTAACAAGTTGCGCACTTGTCGCAACTTAGAATTGATCTTTCTTTATTCATTGATTCAAAACATTTTATCAGTTAAACAGTGCGTCTAAATCATGAAACATTTCTTACATGCATAGAGATCTTTAAAATTAGGTCACATGTTAATAGGTATTGATGAACTTTTTTCTTGAAAATACCGGGAAAAAAATTCCAGCTGGAAGCACGCCCCCCCCCCCCCCCACCCCCACACACACTTTTCGGTATAAATGTGACTCGCGAAATAAACTATGTGCCTCCACGAGAACCAAATAGGTACCTCTTACGAAAGAAAAAGAAACGTGCCCATCGTGCAAGAAAAAAATCACACTTTTTTAGAGGCATAACTATGTCTCTCTCGGAAGCAAATATGTGCGTGCACAAGAAGTAAATCGGTGCTTCGTTTGAAAGAAAAAAAATGTTTTTTCTAATTTTTTCTGAGAGGCACAATTGTGCCATTTGTACGTCCACGAGAAGCAAATTTATGCCTCTCGTGGAATAAAAAATAGCATTTTTCACGCAATTGTTTTTCATTTTTTTGCCCAAAACCTTGGGAAACTCAAAAAGCCAAAAAAATCTAACAAAAATCCAAAAACGCGTACACAAAATAAGAAGAAAATTCCTAGAGAGCGTCCAACACGCGACATGTGATGGCACCCTTGAGGGACTCCTGCAAGGGGTACCTCTCCATTAGTTACACTCCTGAAAACACGAACCCACATTTCATTCCTATTTCTAGCATAATGAACATAGGGGTAGGATGTGCGGGAATTCATATTCAAGGCGTGGTGTGCTAGGGGAAAGGTGCAGCGTGCAACCCCTGGCTCAAACAGACTCGAGTTTGCGTCGGCCTAGGTGCGGGGCGGGAAAATCCTATCTTTTTGTTTCTTTCTACTTGTTTTATAAGTTGTTTGCATCCTTAAAAAGTTTGTGATTTCAAGAGAAGTTTAGAATTTTCAAAAAACTTCATTAAAGCAATAAATGTTCACAAATTTAACGCATGTTCAAATATTCATAAAAGTGAGCATTTTTGGAATTTTGGTGAACATTATAGATATTTTAGGAACAAAATTGAAATTCAATGAACATTGTTATAAATTTGTGAACGTTTTTATTCATGATAATATTGAATGCCATTCATAAATATTTAATTCAATTAACAAATTTTGAATTTAAAAATGATCAGCCCAATTTGAAAATAAATTAGAACATTGAAAATGTTCACCGATTTGAAAACGTATGCCTGGATTTCAGGAAATGTTCGTGAAATTTGGAAAGAAAATCATGGAAAACAAAAATAGAATATTAAAAATTAAAATCAAGAAAGAAATAAAAACAATTAAAAGATAAAGGAGAAACATAGGGAAATAATTGGGTCTAGGAAGGTTCTATAACCTTGTCAAAACCGGATATGAGCTAGTTGGGCTGGCCCACGTATACACAACGCGTACAAGGTTGCTACCGCATGACCTACGTGCGGAATAGAATCCGCGAGCATGTGCATAAACCTGGCGATACGCCGGGCAAGACTGGGTTTCGGGCCGGGCATGAGAAATCCCGAACTGAAAATCCCAAGCCCGAGCCCTGTCAAAAAATCAAGTATTTAGGAATGAGCCCGACCTTAATGGGCTAAAAAGATCAATTTTGGGCCGTATTGAGTCGGGCCTCTGTGTAAAACGACTTTTTCCAAGCCCAAGCCCAGCCCGAAATACACACTGGCCCTATTTTTTGTAGCCTGAGCCCGACCCAAATACAAAACTCGACCCAGACCTACCAGGGTTTTTTGGGCCTGGTTCGGCCTTTGTGTTCGGGTCGGGCTGCCCAAGTCCGAGTGTACGTGTGCGTGCCAGTGTTTGTTTGTTTTGAAAAGAAAATGAATACCCCCATCATACCGCACATTACATGGGCTGGCTTTTCATATGTTTTTTCCATGGTTTGGATGATTCCTGAAACAGGTTTTCTCTTTCTTTTTTTTTAATTTTCATTCGATTTTCTTCTAGTTTCTATTTTTAGTTTTTGTTAATCAATTCAAGAATATTTGTATTTGATTTTTCAAATAAAGAATATTTTTTAAAATCGTTGAGCATTTTCAAATTTTGCTAACATCCTATGAATTTTGATTTTTTTTGAAAAATCTCAAACATTATTTTAATTCGTGAATGCTTTTTGAGTTTGTGAATGTTTTCTATACTTATTAGTTATTGTCAGATATGAGAATATATTGTTTGAAATTTATGAACATTTTTCGAATTCTCAAACTTACTTCGAATCTAGAAACATTTTATGAAGTTGCGAACTTTTTTCAAATATTTGATTATTTCTTTCGACTTTGTGAATATTTTATAAATTTTTGAGTATATTTTAAAGCTATAAAAATTGTTTCAGACTCATATTTGTTTTGAAACTGATGAACATATATTTTTAAATTACTCATTTTTTGAATGTTTTTGAATAAAGGTGTTTACTCAGCAAATTTATTAAAACGAGACAACAAAACAAACCAACTGTTCACATTGCTCGCGCAAGTTAAATTAGGACCCAAAATACCCCACCTGCAGAAAGCATAAGGATGGGCCTAGGGAAGCTGCAGTGTTATAGAAAGGAAAAGCAACGTGTGTTACATTTTTTCCCCTTACATTGAACCGAAATGAGTTCTCCAAGCCAACCCCTTTCTGCCATCTCATCGATGTACACTATTTAAACGAGGCCACTCCGGGCACAAACCACACCATAACACGTTCACTTCACATCCTCCTCCTGTGCACCAGATCCGTCATGACCGCAAGTGATAACGCGTTGTGGGAGAGCCACAGGGTATAAGCACGAGGTGACCGCCCTTGTTGTCGGCTGACAGAGCCACCATGCCAGGCGGATAGAGATAACATGTTGGCCAGCTCCCCATAGGTCTCCAAAGATGACGCAATTATGGAGATGGGCTGCGATGACAATTCTACGCCGGTCCATTCTGGCTTGACCATGGAGCAAGCCAATCACACTTCAATGCCGCCATGCGGAGGAGCATGTGGCACCTACGTTGGTGTTTTGGGAGAAGCAGGAGGAGGAGCAGTACAACCTATTCCCCCTCGAGCAGTATCGGCTGGCGAAGGACCAGACCTACGACGAGCACGTGAGCGAGGAAGCCATGCTGGCCATGGTGGTGGAGAATCCAAACTTCGTCGTCGTTCAGTGAGCGCTCAATGGGACACATGCGCTAGCCGCTGTAGCATGACATAATGCGATCATGAAGCAGCAGAACACGAAGCTGGCGCTGGCAGCGTGGGAGATCGTGGACAAGAACGCGAGTAGTTGCCTGTTCTACGCGCTGCGATCGACGTTACATAAGCGCCAGTCGCACGATGAGTGTGCCGCCCTTTCCACGTTAAACCTGTGCATACCCCAGGCTTCGAGCTAGGCTAGAGAAAGCCCAAACTAAAATTCCCAAGCCCGAGCCCGGCCCGGTCCGTGTCCCATGCCCTACTCTTCCTCGTCGGCGACCCCACCTTCCCTTCACATGTCTCATCCTTGCCCGACATGGACCCAGCCAGCGTCGGAAGGGAACAATAAGAACTTGTGGATGGGCGTTGTTGTTGGCTAGGTTTAGGTCCGTTCGTACCTTTTTATTGAAAAATGTTGCGAATGTAATGAATGTGTTCCGGTTTACATGAAAATCACCCGGTTTGCATATAATTCGTTCGATTTACTGAAATTCAATTTGAAATGTAAGCAGTTAGAGCATCTACACTCTGGTCCCTCATACCTCATACAAACGCCCGGGCAGCCTCCCGGTCACAAAAAATCAACCTAGCCGACCCCCTCAAATGGGCCTCGAACGCCCGGGCTGACCGACACCCCTCATATTCAGCCCAAATATGGGGGGGGGGGGTTATGGGGGAGCCCAAACAGGCCCGTCTGGCCTGCAGTGGCCCGCATTGACACCACATATATTCATCCTCATCCGTTCATCAGAGCAAACCCTGGCCACTTCATTCCACTCACAACCGCCGCCCCTAGCTCACCTCCGGCCATCTTCGGCCTTCCCCGGCATGGACGGCAGCGGATCTGACTCAGACCAGTCCGGATCCATCGACTGGGGGGTCATGCCATGTGTCATGGAGGAGGCAATGGCGTTTCGCATTGCACTCCGCCGCTCCCGCGACGACAGTGCCCGGTCAACGGCAGGATCTGTCTGCCGTGGGTCCATAGCGTCCGCTCAACGAGCACTCGATTCCCCTGGGGCAAGCGGATCATCGATGTCCCGACGGGCGGATCCATCGACTGTTCCGGTAGACTTCGAGTTCCACCAGTAATGGGCTAGCCGTCGTGGGAAGGAGAGGATAAGGGTCACCGAGGCCTTTCTCACGGAGGAATTGGCGGAGGTAGAGGCGGCTGATGCGGCGGCGCAGGCAGTCCTGGATGAGGAAGCCATTCTGACAGAGGCGAAGTTGTCCATGTCTTTCGATGAGATGGTGGCTATCGTTTTTGGTGGAGTAGACTTTGACGATCCGACTACAAACTTGTCATGACATCGTGCCTTAGCAATCGCTAAACCAACTCCGAGAGGTTATTGACCACGCCGGAGCATGATCAACCTGACCATGATGGTCTATTTCCTGCACGCAAACGAAGAACAAGCAAGAAACTAAGATTGCAATCTGGATATTGCGAATATAAGTGGAAAGCTTTATTGATGAAGTGGGGTTCTGTGACGCCTTTATCTGGCCGTGGAACACAAACAAAGAACGCGAAGTTGCAGCTATGGCGAACTTGTAATCTAGACAAAACCCAAACCTATAACGAAGCCCTAAGGATTGTATATATGGGGAATAGAGGGGAATTTTGTGGCCCCTTGGACGAGGGGTCCGAAACCGACCCTAACTCAGTTTCCCCATGCATACGGACTCTAAAAACAGCCTATAATATGGTATTTCGAAATTACATGGGCCTGGCCCAAAAATAAGGTGGCGCAGCACCTATATTAGCCTATGGACGAATTTTATAAAGTGGCATCATGCATATTTCGTCCAAGGCTTCTCGCTCCGATTATGGTGGCTTCAAAGTGCGAAAATCATCACTCGAAGCTCCATTTTTTTCCCGCGCGCACCTTCTCCTCCATGCTTGGTCCCGCTCCAATGGTCATCCTTTTTGTCCAGGCTAGGTCCTTCATTCATAAGTAAAACAAAAGTATCTAATTTAGGCAGCATCATATGTTCATAAACATTAGAAGGATTTCCAAGACATGAAAGTACTTGGTAATTCAATCGACATGCGCGAGCTCTAGTAATTGGTCCTGTATGTATAGCAGTCAGGGTTGTGGGTGTAACATTAGTGGGGATGTCCTCCTCATCCTCCCCTTCTTGAACTGAAGTCGTCCTCTATGGAAGCTCATCTTCCTCACCCAAATAAGGCTTCAAATCTGCAATGTTAAAATTGGGGCTAACCCCAAACTCTACAGGCAGCTCAAGTTTATATGCATTATCATTTATTTTCTCTAACACCTTAAAAGGACCATCAACACGTGGCATTAGCTTTGACTTGCGCAAATAAGGAAATCTATCCTTACGCAAATGTAACCAAACAATATCTCCAGGTGCAAAGACAACATGTTTTATACCCTTATCTTTAGCAAGTTTGTATTTAGCATTCATACGCTCAATGTTTTCCTTAGTTAACTCATGAATCTTTAATATCAGTTCAGCACATTCTTTAGCATCAAAATTGACCTTCTCCGAAGATGGAAGAGGCAACAAATCAATAGGTGCACGAGGTAAGAAACCAAACACAACTTCAAAAGGGCACATATTAGTAGTAGAATGCAAAGAACTGTTATAAGCAAATTCAATATGAGGCAAGCATTCTTTCCACATTTTTAGGTTATTCTTCAAGACAGCCCTAAGCATAGTAGACAATGATCTATTGACTACTTCTGTTTGGGGATGGCATGTAGTACTAAAAAGCAGTTTAGTCCCCAACTTAGCCCATAAACATCTCCAAAACTGGCTAAGAAATTTAGCATCATGATCTGAAACAATTGTATTTGGCACACCATGCAACCGAATAATTTCACGAAAGAACAAATCAGCAACATTAGTAGCAGCATCACTTTTATGACATGGTATAAAGTGTGCCATTTTTGAAAATCTATCCACGACAAAAAATATGCTATCTCTCCCCTTATTTGTTCGAGATAAACCTAAAACAAAGTCCATTGATATATCCTACCAAGGAACACTAGGTACAGGCAAAGGCATATATAAACCATGAGGATTGAGTCATGACTTAGCTTTTTGACATTTAGTGCAGCGAGCGATATAATGCTCAACATCCCGTCTCATCTTTGGCCAGAAGAAATGTGTAGCAAGTTCGTCCTCCATATTCTTCACGCCAAAGTGTCCCATTAATCCTCCTCCATGCGCCTCCTGTAACACCAAAAGACGAACGGAGCTAGTGGGAATGCATAGCTTGTTAGCACGGAACACAAATCCATCATTAATGATAAACTTGTTCCATGTTCTCCCTTCTTTACAATTCTGCAACACATCTCTAAATTAAGCATCATGCACATATTGATCTTTGATGGTCTCCGAACCAAATATTTTAAAGTCAAGTTGTGAAACAATAGTATAACGACGAGACAATGCATCAACAATAAAAATTTCTTTACCCTTCTTGTGTTTAATGACATAAGGGAAAGTCTCAATGAATTCAACCCATTTAGCATGTCTACGGTTCAATTTTGCTTGACTTTTAATATGTTTCAAAGATTCATGATCAGAATGTATAACAAATTCTTTGGGCCATAAATAATGTTGCCATGTTTCCAAAGTCCGAACAAGAGCATATAATTCCTTATCATAAGTAGAATAATTCAGACTAGGCCCACTCAATTTTTCAGAAAAGTACGCAACAGGTTTACCATCTTGTAATAACACACCTTCTAATCCAATTCCACTAGCATCACATTCAAGCTCGAAAGTCTTATTAAAATCAGGAAGTTGGAGTAAAGGAGCATGTGTTAACTTATCTTTCAAGATCGTGAAGGCTTCTTCCTCTGTGATACCCCAAGCAAAAGGCACGTCCCTCTTTGTAAGCTCATTGAGAGGCGCAACAATGGTGCTGAAATCTCTCACAAAACGCCTATAGAAACCAGCAAGGCCAAGAAAACTCCTCACTTGTGTGACCGTTTTGGGCTGCGACCAACTCTCAATAGCTTTAATCTTGGCTTTATCAACTTCAATTCCCTGTGGAGTAACAACATAGCCAAGAAAACACACTCGGTCGATGCAAAAGGTGCACTTCCCAAGGTTACCAAACAAACATGCATCACGTAGAGCAATAAAAACAACACATAAATGTTCCAAATGTTCCTCCAAAGATCTACTAAAAATCAGTATATCATCAAAATATACTAACACAAATCGTCCAATGAAAGCACGTAAAACCTCGTTCATTAATCTCATGAAAGTGCTAGGAGCATTAGTTAACCCAAAAGGCATAACTAACCACTCATATAATCTGAACTTAGTTTTAAATGTTGTTTTCCATTCATCTCCCAATTTTATACGAATTTGATGGTATCTATCGTGGTTTTATCACGGCAGATATCCGGGTGAACGGACTTTGATTCGAGGCCATCAACAAAGGTGATGGACTCAAAAGGGTTGGTTGGGACGAAGGACACGAGTTTACCCAGGTCCGGCCCCTCAAAGTAGAGGTAATAACCTACGTCTTGCTTGTGTTTGTATTTCTTGGTGTATCGATTACAAGGGAGCGGATTGCTTGACCTAGTTCTCGATATCTGATCCCTAATTCGCCCCGGGTCTCGCCTTTATATAGGAGGTCAAGACCACAGGTCATACAAGTCGTAAACGACTCTCACAATCATGTCCGGTTCTATCTCTACATCAGCTTCCCTTTCCTGGGCAAGTTGTCTCCGGGCGGTTCACCCTCTAGGGTCTTCATACCTTCTCCGTCCGGGCCACGTCCAGGCCCATCTTGTTAAGCCGCCAAACGTCTTGGGCTTAAGTCTTCACGGCCCGCTCTTGGGCTGGTGTATGAGCTTCCTGGTGTGACCCAGAGCCTCAGGGGTGGGTCTCACTGTGGGGTTATATCCCCAACATTAGGCCCCAGGTTGATTTGAGCCCGCTCACTTCGGCCTTCTTCGTAATCATCGGCGAGTCTCACTTATGTCACCTGAGAGTAAACAATAACCCGTCGTGACGTCACGTTCAAATCTGTCAGAAAGATCCTCTGACGTCCACAATGAATCTTCCCTTATTAAATGGACGGTCCGAGAATCGAGGCCTCCGCCTCGGTCAAATAATATCCGTCGCCTGGAGTTTCGCGCATGTTTCCACCTTTGCCTATTAAATAGGACCGTGAGGGGTGGCATTTGCTTTCCTCCCTGCGCACTCTTCGTCTTCTTCCTTCCGACGCCACCACTCCAGTGCACCTCCCTCCGGCAACGTCTTCCCACCGTCGTCGTCGAGGCCGCTGCATCAACCTATTTGCTCTAGAGTTCTGCCCGCGTCCGCCGCCCCATCTCCGCTAAGTCCTTCTTCCCCTAGATCCGTAGCCATTTCGGTAGGGTTTCATGGAGTTCTTCCGCCGCTTAGAACACGAGCTTCTCTCCAATGCCAGCCATGCTTTCTCCATAAAAACACGATGATACGCTTTCCCCATTGCGGCGTTCTGTAGCAAACCGATAGCAGCACCGCGCAGATCTGCAATTGCTCCGCCTGCCGTTTTCAAACTTTCGCGTTTTGACAGTTCGTCGTTTAGGTTTGAAATAAAACCATTTGTCTCTATTTTGTAGATCTGTAATCTCAGAGATACGTTGTGAAATCTGTTTTCCACACTTAGCCAAATTTTGCGTTGTCTTCTCATAAACTTGACCTGCCACGAAGTTCCGGCTCTGACTAACTGGCTCTTGGCGGCTTAATCTTATAAAATCTTAGGTTTTTAGCTGCCTTTAGCTGCCTGGCATCTCCTTACCCGCCGTACGTTGTTTACTTTGCGCAGTATTGAGTCGTCACCATGTCTCGTGCATCCAATTCATGCAATTGGGTCAGCTCTGCCATCACTGGAGAATTCTTGATGGATTTTGTCAATGCGGGTACCATACCTACCAAGGATGTCATTCATTGGCGGGTTCCGGGTAACGAGCTAAGGCCCATTCCCCAGGAAGGTGAAGTAGTTGTGTTTTTGGATCATGTTGAACATGGGTTTGTACCCCCCGGCTCAAGATTCTTTCGGGATGTTCTTCACTTCTACAAGTTGTGCCCTCAAGACCTTGCTCCCAACTCCGTTTCTAATATATGCAACTTCCAAGTACTCAGCGAAGTCTACCTGCAGACAGAACCATCTATTGGTCTCTTTCGTGAGTTTTTCTATGCAAACCGCCACACGAAGGTAAAGGCCGGCCCAAGCTTAGAATTTGGCGGGATTTCTATTCAGAGACGCCGGGACATAACCTTTCCAGCTGCTCAGATGCCAAGCCATCCAAAGGACTGGAACAAGACTTGGTTCTATTGCAAAGATACTTCCCCAAAAGGAGAGCATCCCCTGCCGGGTTATCGGCCATCCCGGCTCAAGACGACCTCTGAGCTTCCTGGCCAGCTGTCAGTTGCTGAACGGGCGAAGCACGCTCCGGCTCATGCCAAAATCAAAGCCCTTATGGCCAATGGAGTGACGGGACTGGATTTGATCCGCTGCTGGATTTCATGGAGGATCATGCCCTTGAGCCGGCGAAGTCGCCTTATGTGCAAATGTCCAGGCCAGTATGATGACTCCCTCTGCTTCAGCCGGACAATGTTATCAGAGGATGATATCACCACTGTCATCCAGAGCCTTGTCCACGAATCTTCAGGAGCTTGCAGCGCCATCGGGCTGGCACATTTCTGTGCTGCAAACCCGGCACCAGATGTAGGGCGACTCTTTATACTCTCTTTTCTGTATTATTTATATCTTGGCAATCTCTTTACCTTTTGTCGGCTTTTTTCAGGCTAATTCCGACTTCTGGAAGAAGAAATATGTTCCTCCTCTGAAGAAATCCAGGAAGAAAACCGCAGCCCGGAAGAAGTCCACTCCTCAGGAAGAATGGTTTGAGCAGCCGACATCAGACGGCTCGGAGGTATAACTTGACTATTTTTTGCCGCCTCTTTATTCACCTTATTGACAACAACCATTCACAGGACGAGACAGAGACCAGCCACGCCAACGCCCCTGAGGTAACTTACGTTCCGTCCAACTCAGACTACTTTGTACCCCAAAAGATACGACGGGTCGTTTGAAAAGTTCCCCTTTCTCATCCTCTTGCTTACTTAGACCCCCAATTTCTTTTGAAACAGAAATAGCAAGCCGACCGACGCCAGACCCGGAGCGCCGGCTCTACCGTGCTCATGTCCGGGTTACGTAACTCTCCGGCTCAGAGAAAACGTCTAGCTGAGGTAGACATTCCTTTTCCGCTTGATTTTACTAATCCTTCCTCTGCAATTTCAAGATTGCCCTATATTACTTGAACTGCTTTTCAGGGATCGTCTCCTTTGTCTGGCGACTCTACGGCCACTGCACTACCGCCTCCAAAGATTAAACCGTTGTATGTGTTTTTCAAATCTTACATCCGAGTCTTTGGTGGTCATAAACCTTTTAGCTCTTAATCTTTGTGCTTTTCAGGGCTCAAGCCAAGCGAAGGAAGACCAACAAATCCTCCCCTGGCCCTAACATGCAAGAACCGGAGCCTGCCAACCCTGATGCTCCCACACTGGATGTTGATCCTTCGACGGCTTCCAAGGAGGCACCTGAAGAAACCTGTCCTTCTACAGAGCTGGCGGTTGATGATATGATTCCTGAGAGTCCTCCAAGGGACCATTCTAAGACACCCAGCCCCGCAAAAGTTGCCAATGAAACATACGCTCCAGATGTTTTTACTACCGGCGCCGACTTCCACTCTCCTCAACCTCATTTGCTGACAAAGCATAGTGATACGGCTAAAGCCTCCAAGAAGCTGGAGTTTGAGCTCCCTGCCCTTGAGAAGATGACAACTGATGAACTTCATGCTAGTTATTTGAACCGCCTATCTACAAGCTGGGAATTGGAGCCCAAGCTTGTCAATTTAATGAAGAAGAAATATGAGGTATTCTTCACTCTCCTTATACCCTTACGTAGCCCCCAAGAGCCGGGTTAATATTGGCTAATGATAATCCGGGTCTTCAAAACCTACTGGAAGTAGAAATGCTTGGCCTATAGGCCTCAACTTATTTAGAAGTAATCGCAAATCATTGTTGTTAGCCCCCAAGGGCCGGATCAAAGTTGATAGCACTGAACCGGAGCTTTATAGAAGATAGGTAATAGAGCCAATGGTAGCCCCCAAGGACCGGCTCAATCTTGTCGAAGTTGAGTAGGGACTTTCATTCTGAATAGTTTGGAAGGCTATTATGTAGCCCCCAAGTTCCGGGTTAACTTGATAAAGATGATCCGGAACTGCCTTTTAATCTAGGAGATCAAATAGACATTAGCCCCCAAGTGTCATACATATTGCTTGCAATCTGTTTGAGACTTGTTGAGTCTTTTAAACTTCTCCTTCTGATGGCTCATTCCATACTTTGATATGCCATAGGAAGCTTTAAACGAAGCCGGGTCAGAAGTGGCCGGCTTAAAAAATAATCTAGCCACGTAGCAGGCCGCCCGAAGTGAAACTGATGAAAAATGCCGGCTCCTCACTGAAGAAGTGACCAAGATGAAGGCCGACTTTGCAGCCTTAAAATAATCTGCTAAAACTGAACAAGCCGCCCTGACTCAACGGGCGGATGATGCTGACTAGAGGCTGATGATCGTGTCTGATGAACTGTAGTCTTTGAGCGCCATGTTAAGAAGATGACAGCCGTCATCTTTGGTAAGTATTTGATAACTTAACCCAATTTGTGTATGTCTTCTTGTACTAGCGACTTATGGCGCTTAGTCCGTCTTATGTAGGTCCAAGGAGCCGCCAACTTGCTTCTGATAGCTTGCTACCACTGAAGGCGATTTATACTCTGACAGAACAGCTTCACTGTGGCGCTGTTTGCACGATCAAGGCTGTGCTCTACAAGGATAACACCCCCTCAACTATGAAAGGGGTCTTAGAGCTTTTTTCTACGCTGCCAAAGCAAATCGTAGAGTTGAAGAAATCAGTCGCCCGGCAGGGAGCTATTGCAGCTATAAGCCGGGCGCTGGCGTTTGTTCCGGAGTTGACTCGTGCAGATATGATGGATGGGTTTCCCTACAAAAAACATGATGGCTCCGAGTTTACGGATGCTGGCTATGCACGATGTGTGAAGGATTCCAAAGTCATTGCCTCCGTGTTAGCAAAAGAGGTCAACTTGGCGACTTAGCAGGCGGCTTACAGCGCAGATCAAAAGAGAATCCCTAGCCCCCTCTTTGAGTCTAAGGATCTGACACCCGCCCGCAGTAATCACCTTTTTGCTTCTGAACTTGACCCGTCCCCCTTCTTTGAAGAAGGAAACTTTGCAGCTTTAACCCACTTCAACTGGGACTTGGACCATCTTCAGATCAAGGAGGTTCAAGACCCGGAGCAGGGTGACCCGCTGGCCAGCTAAAGAAGTTGTGAACGCGGTTGACAGACGGCGCTTTGTGACCCGCCATGAGCGGTGTAAAAAACTTTAAGATATTTTTGGGCTCCACAGAGAGCATATGTAATAGACTGGTAGTAACTTTGCCTTTGCTTGAACTATGCCATCGTGCACATATTAAATAGTCCAGCTTAATATATATATATCATCTTTCTTGCACTTCATATTGGATGCTTACCGACTCCTGACACCTTAATTGACCTGCAAGAATAGATGTATCTTGACATTATTAGGAGGGCAGCTTAAAAGCATAACCAAAAAGATTCTGTATCTTCCTAACATGTTTTTCAAAAATGGCTCATGTGCCGGTTCTACTAGGCTGACCCGCTGCATAAAAACCAATCAAGATAGTGTGTAAGCTACACCCGGCGGGTGAGAAGCCCCCTGGACGATCAAGTTGACTTGTCAACTTTTTGGCTTAAGAGCCAGCTGATAGGGTCTGATAAGCTACACCCGAAAGGTGGGAAGCCCCCTAGACAGCTATGTTGACTTGTCAACATTTTTGGCTTAAGAGCCGACCGATAGGGTCTGATAAGCTACACCCGGAGGGTGGGAAGCCCCCTGGACGGCTATGTTGACTTGTCAACATTTTTGGCTAAAAGCCGGCTGTTAGAGTTTGATAAGCTACACCCGGAGGGTCAGAAGTGTTGGGGAACGTCGCATGGGAAACAAAAAAAATTCCTACGCACATGCAGATCTATCCATGATGATCAGCATCTACGAGAGGGAGAGTGGATCTACATACCCTTGTAGATCGCTAAGCGAGAAGCGTTAAGAAATGCGGTTGGTGTAGTCGAACGTCTTCATGATCCAAATCGCCGAGCATCCCGCGATGTCATCACGATCCGTCCCATGAACACATCATGATCCGTCCCGCGAACTCATCACGATCTGTTTCGTGATCTTGATCACGATCCTACCGATCTAGCGCCGAACGGACGACACCTCCGCGTTCAACACACGTACAGCTTGATGACGATATCCACCGTCTTGATCCAGCAAGAGGGAGTGGAGAGTAAGAAGAGTTCTCCGGCATCCTGACGGTGCTCCGGCGATGGGGGTGGAGCAATTCCGGCAGGGCTTCGCCTAAGCACGGCATAAATCCAATCTAGAGGAGAAACTATGCACTAGAGATTAGGGTTGCACGTGGCTGGAAAAAACTAGTGCAAACCCTAGAAATCCACTAGTATATATAGGAGGGAGGGAGGAGGAGAGGAAGCCTTGCCTCCAAGCCTTGGAGGCTTCGGCCGAAGTGGGAGGTGGAGGACGACTCTCCTCCTCCACTCCTAGTAGGACTAGGATTCCTCCTTTTTGCCTTTTTTCCACCTTTTTCCTTTGCGTTTCTTTCTTCCAGACACATGGGCCTATTGTGGTTGTTACACCAGCCCACTAAGGGCTGTTTATTACTTTTCCACAGCCCATGAAGCCTCTTGGGTCGAAATACCCCTCCCGGAGGTCTCCCGGTACACTACCGACACTCCCGGTACACTACCGATGAGCCCGAAACTTTTCCGGCGACCAAAATAGGACTTCCTATATATGAATATTTACCTCCGGACCATTCCGGAGCTCCTTTGATGTCCGGGATCTCATACGGGACTCCGAACAACCTTCGGTAACCACCATGCATAACTCTATACTACCGAAACGTCACCAAACCTTAAGTGTGCAGACCCAGCGGGTTCGAGAACTATGTAGACATGACCGAGACACCTCCACGGTCAATAACCAATAGCGGGCCCTAGATGACCATATTGGTTCCTACATATTCTACGAAGATCTTTATCGATCAAACCTCTATGTCAAGGATCCAGTCAATCCCGTATTATGTTCCCTTTGTTCTTCTGTATGTTACTTGCCCGAGATTCGATCGTCGGTATCTCCATACCTAGTTCAACCTCGTTACCGGCATGTCTCTTTCCTTAATACAAGATCCCGTGACTAACACTTAGTCACATTGCTTGCAAGGCTTGCTGTGATGTTGTATTACCGAGTGGGCCCTGAGATACCTCTTCGTCACACGGAGTAACAAATCCCAGTCTTGATCCATGCCAACTCAATAGACACCCTCGGAGATACCTGTAGAGCACCTTTATAGTCACCCAGTTACGTTGCGACGTTTGATACACACAAGGCACTCCTCCGATTTCCGTGAGTTGCATGATCTCATGGTCATAGGAACATATACTTGACATGCAGAAAACAATAGCAATAAACTGACACGATCATATGCTACGTTTGTACTTTGGGTCTTGTCCATCACATCATTCTCCTAATGATGTGACCCCATTATCAAATGACATCTCATGTCCATGGCTAGGAAACCTTAACCATCTTTGATCAACGAGCTAGTCCATTAGAGGCATACTAGGGACATGTTTTTGTCTATGTATCCACACATGCATCTAAGTCTCCGATCAATACAATTATAGCATAGATAATAAACGATTATCATGAAGAAGGAAATATGATAATAACTGATTTATTATTGCCTCTAGGGCATATTTCCAACAGTCTCCCACTTGCACTAGAGTCAGTAATATAGTTCACATCACCATGTGCTTCGCATTGTTATGAATCTAACACCCAATGAGTTCTGGGGCTCGATCATGCTTTGCTTGTGAGAGAGGTCTTTATAGTCAAAGGGTCTGTGACATTCAGATCCGTGTGTACTTTGCAAATCTCTATGTCCAACTGTAAACACTGCTACCACACTCCACTTGGTACTATCCCAAATGGCTTCTCCACAATACATTTCCAGATTGCTACTATGAGTCATCCGGATTGGTGTTTAAAGCTTGCATCAACGTAACTCTTTACTACGAACTCTTTATGACCTCCATAATCGAGAAACATCTCCTTAATATTTTAGTTACTAAGGATAATCTTGACCGTTGTCCAGTGATTCACTCCTGGATCACTCTTGTACCCCTTGACGGACTCATGGCAAGGCACACACAGGTGCGGTACACAGCATGGCATACTATACGGAGCCTATGGCTAAGGCATAGGGGACGACGTTCATCCTTTCTCTCTCTTCTGCCGTGGTCGAGTTTCGAGTCTCACTCAACTTCACACTTTACAAAGCAGACGAGAACGCTTCTCTCTAACTAATCCATTTTGAACTCTTTCAAAATCTTGTCAAGGTATGCAATCATTGAAAGTCTCATCAAGCATCTTGATCTATTTCTATAGATCTTCATGCTCAACAATTAGGTAGCTTTATACAGGTCTTCCTTTGAAAAACTCTTTTCAAACAACCATTTATACTCTCCAGAAATTCTACATCATTTCCGAATAGCAATATGTCATCCACATATACTTATCAGAAACTCTATAGTGCTCCCACTCACTTTATTGGAAATACAAGTTTCTCGTAAACTTTGTATAGACTCAAAAACTTTGATCACCTCATCAAAGTGTATATTCCAACTCCGAGATGCTTGCTTCAGTTCATAGAAGAATCACTGAAGCTTGCACACCTTTTAGCATCCTTAGGACTGACAAAACCTTCTCGTTGTATCTCATACAACCTTTCTTTAAGGAAGGAAACGATGTTTTGGCATCCATCTGCCAGATTTCATAATTGAAAAATGCAGCAACTGCTAACATAATTCCAACAGACTTTAGCATCGCTACGAGTGAGAAAGTCTCATCGCAGTCAACTCCTTGAACTTGTCGTAACCTACTTTGCAATAAGTCGAGCTTTACAAATGGTAACATTTACCATCAGCGTCTGTCTTCATTTTAAAGATCCATTTGTACTTAACGACATGCCGTCCAACGAGCAAGTCCACCAAAGTCTATACTTGGTTTTCATACATGGATCCTTTCTCGGATTTCATGGCCTCTAACCATTTGTTGGTTTTCAGGCCCATCATCGCTTCTCCATAGTTCGTAGGTTCATCGTTGTCCAACAACATGACCTCCAAGACAGGGTTGTCCTACCGCTCAGGAGCAGTACACGTCCTTGTCGACCTATGAAGTTCGATAGTAACTTGATTCGAAGCTTCATGATCATCATCATTAACTTCCTCTTCAACTGACGTAGGCCTCACAGTTTATCTTTCTGCGTTGCGCTACTTTCTGGTTGAAGTAAAGGTTCAATAACCTCATCAAGCTCTATTTTCCTCGTAGGTCAATAGTAACTTGATCCGAAGCTTCATGATCATCATCATTTACTTCCTCTTCAACTAACGTAGGCTTCACGAAAACAACTTCCTGCGCTGCGCTACTCTCTGGTTGAAATAGAGGTTCAATAACCTCATCAAGTTCTATCCGCCTCCCACTCAATTCTTTCAAGAGAAACCTTTTCTCGAGAAAGGACCCAGTTTTAGCAACAAACATTTTATGCTTGGATATGAGATAGAAGGTTCACCCAACTGTTCTTAGGGTATTCTATGAAGATGCATTTGTCTGCTTTGGGTTCGAGCTCATTAGGTGAAAACATTTTCCACACAAGCATCGCAGCCCAAACATTAAGAAATGACAACTTAGGTTTCTATCAAACCATAATTCACACGGTGTCATCTCAACGGATTTAGATGGTGCCCTATTTAAAGTGAATGTAGTTGTCTCTAATGCATAACCCCAAAATTATAGTAAGAAAACGATAATAGACATCATAGCACGCACCATATCCAATAGAGCACGACTATGACATTTGGACACACCATCACACTATGGTGTTCCAGGTGGCGTGAGTTGTGAAACAACTTTCACATTGTCTAAAGTTGTATGCAAAACTCGTAACTCAGATATTCACCTCCACGATCATATCGCAAACATTTTTATCTTCTTGTCACGATGATCTTAAAACTTCACTCTGAATTTGCTTGAACCTTTCAAACGATTCAGACTTGTGTTTCATTAAGTAAATATACACTATATCTACTCAAATCATCAGTGAAGGTAAGAAAATAATGATATCCACTGCACGCTACAAGACTCATTGGATTGCATAGATCAACATGTATCATTTCCAATAAATCACTTGCCCGCTTCAAAAAACAGAAAACGGGGTCCTTAGTCATCTTGACCAAGAGGCATGATTCGCATGTCTCAACCGATTCGAAATCGAATGAGTCCAAAGATCCATCAGCATGGAGTTTCTTCATGCGTTTTATACCAATATGACATTTAGCGGCAGTGCCACAAGTATGTGGTACTATTATTATTAATTTTGTATCCTTTTGGCATCAATGTTATGAACATGTGTATTACTACGATCAAGTTTCAACAAACCATTCTTAGTGGGTGCATGACCGTTGAAGGTATTATTCATGTAAATAGAATAACCATTATTCACTAATTTAAATGAATAACCGTGTTGCAATGAACATGATCTAATCACGTTCATGCTCAACACAAAAACACCAAATAACATTTATTTAGGTTCGTCACTAATCTCGAAGGTAGAGAGAGCATGCGACGTTGATCACATCAACCTTGGAAACATTTCCAACACACATCGTCACCTCACACTTAGCTAGTTCTCCGTTTATTCCGTAGCTTTTATTTCGAGTTACTAACATTTAGCAATCGAACCGGTATCCAATACCCAGGTGCTACTAGGAGTACAAGCAAGGTACACATCAATAACACATATATCAAATATACTTCTGTCGACGTTGCCAGCCTTCTTATCTACCAAGTATCTAGGGTTGTTCCGCTTCAACGACCTCTCTCCTCATAATTGAAGCACTTAGTCTCGGGTTTGGGTTCAACTTTGGGTTGCTTCACTAGAGCAGCAACTGACTTGCCATCCATGAAGTTTCCCTCCTTGCCCTTGCCCTTCTCGAAACTAGTCGTTATACTAACCATCAACACTTGATGGTCCTTCTTGATTTCTACCTTCGCGGTGTCAGACATCACGAACAGCTCAGGGATTGTTAATTCTATCCCAGGCATTTTATAGTTCATCACCAAGTTCTAGTAGCTTAGTGAAAGTGACTTGGAGAACTATATCAATCACTATCTTATCTGCAAGATGAACTCCCACTCGATTCAAGCGATTGTAGCACCCAAACAATCTGAGCACATGCTCAACGATTGAGCTATTCTCGCTCATCTTGCAGGCAAAGAATCTTGTTGGAGATCTCATATCTCGCAACACGGGCACGAGCCCGAGATCCTAATTTCAGCTCTTAGAACATCTCATATGTTTCGTGACGTTCAAAACGTTTCGAAGCCTCAATTCTAAGCCGTAATGCATGACACACTAAACTATTAAGTAGTCATCAGCACGTACCTGTCAGATGTTCACAACATCTACAGGCGATGCTAGAGGGGTTGGCACACCGAGCGGTGCATTAAGGACATAAGCCTTCTGTGCAGCAACGAGGACAATCCTCAGATCACAGATCCAATCCGGAATATTGCTACCATCACCTTTCAACTCTATTTCTCTAGGAACATATAAAAATTCAAGGGAGCTACAGTGCGAGCAAGTAATCTACAACATAATTTGCAAAGACACTATTGACTATGTTCATGATAATGAGTTCAATTAATCATATTACTTAAGAACTCCCACTCAAATTGACATCCCTCCGGTCATCCGAGTGATACATGATCCAAATTCACCAACTCAAGTCCGATCATCACGTGAGTTGAGGTGGTTACAATGGTGAACATCATCATGTTGATCATATCTACTATATGACTCATGTTCGACCTTTCGGTCTCTTGTGTTCCGAGGCCATGTCTGTACATGCTAGGCTCGTCAAGTTTAACCCGAGTGTTCTGCGCGTGCAACACTGGCTTGCACCCGTTGTATGTGAAGTAGAGTCTATCACACCCGATCATCACGTGGTGTCTCAACACGATGAACTTTCGCAACGGTGCACACTCGGGGAGAACACAATTTATCTTGAAATTTAAGTGAGGGATCACCTTATAATGCTACCGTCGTACTAAGCAAAACAAGGTGCATAAAAGGATTATCATCACATGCAATTCATAAGTGACATGATATGGCCATGAACTTGTGCTTTAGATCTCCATCTTGAAAGCACCGCCATGATCTCCATCGTCACCGGCACGACACCATGGTCACCATCATCTTGATCTCCATCAACGTGTCGCCATCGGGGTTGTCACGCCCTGCATGCTTCTACTACTATTGCTACCGTTTAGCGATAAAGTAAAGCATTACATAGCACTTAATGATTGACACGTAGGTCATACAATAATTAAAGACAACCCTATGGCTCCTGCCGGTTGCCGTACTCATCGACATGCAAGTCATGAAATTCTATACATCACATGCTCATCTCATACATCACATATATCACATCATGTAATTGGCCATATCACATCACAACATACCCTGCAAAAACAAGTTAGACGTCCTCTAATTGTTGTTGCATGTTTTACGTGGCTGTTGCGGGTATCTATCAAGAACAATTCTCATCTACGCAAAAACCACAACGGTGATACACTAGTTGCTTTTCAACCTTCTCAAGGACCGCCTTTGTCGAATCCGATCCAACTAAAGTGAGAGAAACTGCCACTCGCAAGCCATCTAGGCAACAAGTTATGTCGAGGGAACCGGTCTCTCGTAAGCATACGAGTAATGTTGGTCTGGGCAGCTTCATCTCACAAGACCGCTAAACCAAAATCCGACCAAGGGAGGAAGCAATCTAAGCATCAACGCCCACAAACCTTTTGTGTTCTACTCGAGATCTCATCTACACATAGACCTAGCTCATGATGCCACTATTGGGGAACGTCACATGGGAAACAAAAAATTTCCTACGCACACGCAGATCTATCCATGGTGATGAGCATCTACGAGAGGGAGAGTGGATCTACATACCCTTGTAGATCGCTAAGCGGGAAGCGTTAAGAAACACGGTTGGTGTAGTCGAACGTCTTCGCGATCCAAATCGTCGAGCGTCCCGCGATCTCATCATGATCCGTCCCGTGAACACATCACGATCCGTCCCGCGAACTCATCACGATCCGTTTCGTGATCTTGATCACGATCCTACCGATCTAGCGCCGAACGGACGACACCTCCGCGTTCAGCACACGTACAGCTTGATGACGATCTCCACCGTCTTGATCCAGCAAGAGGGAGTGGAGAGAAAGAAGAGTTCTTTGGCAGCCTGACGGCGCTCCGGCGATGGGGGTGGAGCAATTCCGGCAGGGCTTCGCCTAAGCACTGTTGAAATCCAATCTAGAGGAGAATCTATGCACTAGAGATTA
Organism: Hordeum marinum; assembly: GCA_022496015.1. Lineage (NCBI taxonomy): Eukaryota > Viridiplantae > Streptophyta > Magnoliopsida > Poales > Poaceae > Hordeum > Hordeum marinum. The sequence goes on from CM039672.1 coordinate 480,652,308, forward strand.
GGGTTGCACGTGGCTGGAAAAAACTAGTGCAAAACCCTAGAAATCCACAAGTATATATAGGAGGGAGGGAGGAGGAGAGGCAGCCTTGCCTCTAAGCCTTGGAGGCTTCGGCCGAAGTGGGAGGTGGAGGAGGACTCTCCTCCTCCACTCCTAGTAGGACTAGGATTCCTCCTTTTTGCCTTTTTTCCACCTTTTTCCTTTGGGTTTCTTTCTTCCAGCCACATGGGCCTATTGTGGTTGTTCCACCACCCCAATAAGGGCTGGTTATTACTTTTCCACAGCCCATGAAGCCTCTTGGGTCGAAATACACCTCCCGGAGGTCTCCCGGTACACTACCAACACTCCTGGTACACTACCGATGAGCCCGAAACTTTTCCGGCGACCAAAATAGGACTTCCTATATATGAATCTTTACCTCCAGACAATTCTGGAGCTCTAGGTGAAGTTCGGGATCTCATTCGGAACTCCGAACAACCTTCGGTCACCACCATGCATAACTCTATACTACCGAAACGTCACCAAACCTTAAGTGTGCAAACCCTGCGGGTTCGAGAACTATGTAGACATGACCGAGACACCTCTACGGTCAATAACCAATAGCAGGCTCTGGATGACCATATTGGTTCCTACATATTCTACGAAGATATTTATCGGTCGAACCTCTATGTCAAGGATTCAGTCAATCCCGTATTATGTTCCCTTTGTTCTTCGGTATGTTACTTGCCCGAGATTCGATCGTCGGTATCTCCATACCTAGTTCAACCTCGTTACTGGCAAGTCTCTTTACTCGTTCCGTAATACAAGATCCCGTGACTAACACTTAGTCACATTGCTTGCTAGGCTTGTTGTGATGTTGTATTACCGAGTGGGCCTTGAGATACCTCTTCGTCACACGGAGTAACAAATCCCAGTCTTGATCCATGCCAACTCAACAGACACCCTCGGAGATACCTGTAGAGCACCTTTATAGTCACCCAGTTATGTTGCGACATTTGATACACACAAGGCACTCCTGCGATTTCCGAGAGTTGCATGATCTCATGGTCATAGGAACATATACTTGACATGCAGAAAACAATAGCAATAAACTGACACAATCATATGCTACGTTTGTAGTTTGGGTCTTGTCCATCACATCATTCTCCTAATGATGTGACCCTGTTATCAAATGACATCTCATTTCCATGGCTAGGAAACCTTAACCATCTTTGATAAACGAGCTAGTCCATTAGAGGCATACTAGGGACATGGTTTTGTCTATGTATCCACACATGCATCTAAGTCTCCGATCAATACAATTATAGCATGGATAATAAACGATTCTCATGAATAAGGAAATATGATAATAACTAATTTATTCTTGCCTCTAGGGCATATTTCCAACAGGAAGCCCCCTTAGACAACCAAGTTGACTTGTCGACTTTTTTGGCTTAAGAGCCGGCCGATAGGGTCTGATAAGCTACACCCGGAGGGTGGGAAGCCCCGTTTGTGGCTATGTTGACTTGTCAACATTTTTGGCTTAAGAGCCGGCTGTTAGGGTTTGATAAGCTACACCTGGAGAGTGGGAAGCCCCCTTAGACAACCAAGTTGACTTGTCTACTTTTTTGGCTTAAGAGCCAGCCAATAGGGTCTGATAAGCTACACCCGGAGGGTGGGAAGCCCCCTTTACGGCTATGTTGACTTGTCAACATTTTTGGCTTAAGATCCGGCTATTAGGGTTCGATAAGCTACACCTGGAGGGTGGGAAGCCCCCTTAGACAACCAAGTTTTGGATCTTTCTTGCATGGATGAACATATGCGAAATGGCAGAGGCCCCGGCTTGCAGGGATGCTACTTTATTCATATATAAATATGATATGTACAATGATAGTGTACAATGTCGAGTCTCAATGACCTAAGTGTAGTAAGGCCGCAGATGCGCTATGTTCCACGATTGGCGGGTCTCCTGACCCGAGGTATCTGAGTCGTCTCGGATGTCAAGGAGGTAATACGACCCGTTGTTGAGATTTCTGCTGACCACGAAAGGTCCTTCCCATGGAGGAGATAGCTTGTGCATATTTGTCTGATCTTGAATCAGCCGTAGTACTAAGTCGCCTTCTTGAAACGTCCGGGTCTTGACTCTGCGGCTATGATAGCGGCGCAAGTCTTGCTGATAAATCGCCGAACGAGCAGCCGCCAATTCTGGTTCCTCCTCCAAGGCATCCAACGCGTCTTGACGCACCGTCTCATTGTCCGTCTCGATGTAAGTCGTCACTCTTGGCGAGTCATGCCAGATGTCACTTGGTAACACGGCCTCTGCACCGTAAACCATGAAGAAAGGTGTATAACATGTGGATCTGTTGGGGGTAGTTCTGATGCTCCATAAGATGGACGGCAACTCCTCCACCCAACAGCCTGGTGTTCGCTGTAAAGGAACCATAAGCCGGGGCATGATACCTCTCAAGATCTCTTAGTTAGCGTGCTTCGCCTGACCGTTGGACTGTGGATGAGCAACCACAGAAACATCAAGCCGGATGTGTTCCTGGTCGCAGAATGTTTTCATAGCCCCCTTGGACAGATTCGTGGCATTGTCTGTGATGATGCTGTGAGGGTAACCAAAACGGTAGATCAACTTTTTGATGAACTGAACCGCCATATCCACATCACACTTGCTGGCCGACTCAGCCTCTGCCCACTTGGTAAACTTATCAACCGCCACCAAGAGGTGCATTTTCTTGTCCTTGGATCTCTTGAAAGGCCCGACCATATCGAACCCCCAGACTGCAACCGGCCAAGTAATTGGTATCATATGCAATTCTTGAGCCGGAACATGAGCACGCCGGCCAAACTTGTGAGCCGTCAACCAGAAGAAACCATGCCGGAAAGCCTTGGCCACCAAAGATTTTGAGCTAGCGTGATGTCCGCAATCACCAGCATGAATTTCATTCAAGATTTCTTTGCCCTCCTCTGGTGAAACACAACATTGAAACACTCCGGTGACGCTGCATTTGTGCAACTCGCCATTAACTATTGCCATGGACTTAGATCGCCGGGTGATCTGTCTGGCCAGATTTTCATCATCAGGTAACTTGCCCCGGGTCAAATACGCCAAGTAAGGCACAGTCCAATCCGGAATAGCATCTAGAGCTGCCACCAATTGTCCCTCCAGGTCAGGAACAGCCAAATCTTCCTCTGAGGGTAATTTGACAGTCGGGTGATGTAAGACGTCCAGAAAGATATTGGGCAGCACCGACTTTCGCTGAGAGCCTAACCTTGACAAGGCATCAGCCACCTCGTTCATGTGAGATCAATATGATCCACCTGATAACCCTTGAAGTGACCAGCAATGATATCCACCGCCTGACGATAAGCCACCATCCGCGGATCCCTGGAATCCCAAGTGCGTGAAACTTGTTGAGCCACAAGATCTGAGTCATCGAAGCATCTTACCCGCATTAAGTTCATCTCCTTAGCTACCCTGAGGCCATGAAGCAGGGCTTCGTACTCAACAACATTATTAGTGCAAGGGAACATCAACCGGAGCACATAACAGAACTTATCACCTTTGGGAGATGTTAAAACAACCCCTGCCCCTGATCCTTCTAGCTGCTTTGATCCATCAAAGTGTATTGTCCAGTATGTGTTATCCGGCTTTTCTTCGGGCGCCTGACACTCTATCCAGTCATTTATCAAATCCACAAGGGCTTGAGACTTGATATTTGTATGAGGTACGTACTTCACATTGAGAGGTCCCAGCTCCAATGCCCACTTAGCAATCCTACCAGTGGCTTCTTTGTTTTGAATTATGTCTCCCAACGGAGCAGAGCTGACCACGATGATCTGATGTCCTAAGAAGTAATGCTTTAATTTGAGGTTGGCCATGAACACCCCATACACTAGCTTTTGCCAATGTGGATATCTCTGCTTGGACTCTGTCAGGACCCCACTGATATAATAAACCGGCCTCTGAACCGGATACTCTTTCCCTGCTTCTTTGCGCTCGACCACAATTGCAGTGCTGACAGCCCGGTTGTTAGCCGCCACGTATAGGAGCAAAGGCTCTTTCTCAGCCGGAGTAGCTAAAACCGGCGACTCAGTGAGCTGCTTCTTGAGCGCCTGAAATGCTTCACCCGCCGCCATACTCTAGACAAAATTGTCTGTATTTTTCATCATTTGATATAGAGGGATGGCTTCCTCACCAAGGCGGCTTATAAACCGGCTCAACACAGCGACCCGCCCTACCAGGCGTTGGACATCATTGATACAAGGCGGCTCAGCCAGGGAGGTGATAGTCTTGATCTTATAGAGCTTGCCAGCCGGAACACCAAAGACACACTTTGTTGGGTTAAGCATCATCTTATAGATCCGCAGATTGTCAAAGGTTTCCTTTAAGTCATCAAGCAAGGTCTCCTTCTTCCTTGACTTGATCACAATATCATCCACATAAGCATGAACGTTGCGTCCAATCTGACTGTGAAGACAATTTTGCACACAACGTTGATAAGTCGTTTGGGCACTCTTGAGCTCAAAAGGCATAAACACATAGCAGAAGGCTCCAAAAGGCATGATGAAAGCCGTCTTCTCTTTGTACTTCACCGCCATTTTGATCTGATGATATCCCGAATAAGGATCCAGGAAGCATAAACTTTCGCAACCCGCCGTAGCATCAATTATTTGATCAATACGAGGGAGAGCAAAAGGATCAGCCAGACAGGCCTTGTTAAGATCCGTATAGTCCACACACATATGCCACGTGCCGTTTTTCTTGAGCAAAAGCACTGGGTTAGCAAGCCACTTCGGGTGAAACACCTCGACGATGAAACCCGCCGCTAAGAGCCGGGCGACCTCTTCCCCAATGGCCTTGCGCCTCTCCTCGTTGAACTGCCGTAGAAATTGCTTGACTGGTTTAAAATTAGGATCCACATTAAGGTTATGCTCAGCGAACTCTCTCGGTACACCTGGCATGTCAAAAGGTTTCCATGCAAAGATGTCCCAATTCTCACAGATGAATTCGATGAGCGCGCTTTTGTATTTGGGATCCATGTTGGCCCTAATAATGAACTGTTTGGATGAGTCACCTGGAGTAAAATCCGCCGCCTTGGTATCATCTGCCAAAAATTTGAGGGGCGGCTCAACCTCTGTGGTAGGCTTCTTCAGAGGGTCATATCCTCCTGGTCAACATTTTCTTTATAAAACTTGAGTTCTGCCTCAGCACAACTGGATTCCGCGTAAGCCGCGTCCCCTTCTTCACACTCAATAGCCATATTCCGATCACCATGAACAGTAATCGTGCCTTTTAACCCGGGCATCTTGAGCTGTAAGTAGACATAACAGGGCCTAGCCATGAACTTAGCATAAGCCGGCCGCCCAAACAATGCATCATAAGGGCTCTTGATCTTGACCACTTCATACCACAAGGACTCCACCCTATAATTGTACTCGTCACCAAAAGCAACTTCCAAAGAAATCCTGCCCACCGGGTAAACTGACTTGCCCGGTACTACACCATGAAAAACGGTTGATGAGGGCTTAAGGTCTTTATCAAGCAGCTTCATCCGCCGGAAGGTATCATAATACAGGATGTTGATGCTACTGCCACCATCTATAAGTACCTTATTCACCATATATCCTACCACTTGGGGGGGGGCAACTACCAGGGCTAGCCGCCCCGGGTCATAAACACGTGGCGGGTTATCCTCCCGGCTCCACGTTATGTCATACTCAGACCACTTCAAGTATTGCGGCAGAGCCGACGCGACTACGTTAACCGCTCTCTTGCGCAATTTCTGATCTCGCTTGTTAAGGCTGGTCATAAAAACATGATATTGGCCCGAACTGAGCTGCATTGGATTACTCTGATTCCCAGATTGATTATGCTATTGCTGATTGTTGTTACCAGAGTGCTGAGGATGTTCTTCTTGATTGCCCAGACCATGATGACCGGACCCTGAGCCGTCGGATCCAAATCCGGCTCCTGACCCGCCTGGTCCTGAGCCACCGGGCGGGCCACCACCATGGTTGTTGTGTTGTTGCATGCTGTAGTTCTTGAACTTCTGCATGATGTGGCAATCACCCCATGTGTGCCTCGTGGCTCTATCGGCCCTGCTGTGCTCCGAACAGGGTTTTTTGAGCATTTCCTCCAAATTGAAAGGAGTCCTATTTTTGTTAAAAGGCGGTCTGAACTTCCCATTGCCCTTAGGATGATTCTGGCCGGTGCTCGCATTGGCCACCAGTTCTGACCCGCCATCCGGGTTCTTTAGCTTGCTCTGGTTACCATTACTTGTCGCACCCTTGCCCTGGTTGTTCTTTTTACCTTGACCGGCCTTCTCCTCATCAGAGCCTGGATCCTTCATGTTATCAGAGTCAGCATACTTTGTGAGAGCCACCATGAGTTCTCCCATGTGTTGACATGTATGCTTGAGCCGGCCGAGCTTCTGCTTCAGAGGGATGAAGTGATAGTTATTTTCTAGGATCAGCACCCCTTGAGCCGCCGTGATCTGTTCAGATGAGTGGATGATGGTCTACACCCATCGGACCCAATGATGAGCCGACTCATTCTCCTGTTGGACACAATGATCGAGATCCACAATTGTCATAGGCTGTTTGCAAGTCCCTTGAAAGTTTTTGATGAACCTTGCTCTCAACTCAGCCCATCGATTGACGGTATTGAGTGGTAAACCCTTTAACGACGTGCGAGCCGGACCTTTCCAGCATCATGATGAAATATTTAGCACACACCGCCTCATTGACATCCAACATCTCCATAGCCAGCTCATAGCTTTCGATCTAGGCCTCCGGAGGCAAGTCGGCTCTGTAATCGGGACTTTGCGAGGTCCTTTGAAATCCGTAGGCAACCGCTCGTTCTGCAGAGCCGGTGCTAAACATGGTACTCCCACGGCCCTGGTGGTCACTCCCGCTCCTACTGATACGGAGGGCGCGGGATCATGTTGAGCCGTCATGGACAAAGCCGCCACCTCTTGCAGGTTTCTCGCCCGGTTTATGAGCGCTTGTGCATCTAGAGCCACCTGATCATCCCCCGGAGGCCCTCTGTGCCGATCGCTGCTGGAGACCGCCGGCGATTCATTGCATCGGCTAAAGTTGTGGCTGGGGAGGGGGTTGAATGAACGCGACTCCGGCTGTAAGCGTATTTCTCCTGCTGGGCCATCGCCGTCTGAAGGTACCCAATGGCATTCCGTACCTCTTCTGCAAAAGGCGCCTGATCTGGAATAGGGATTGTTTCAAGCTGGGTGGTCGCAGCCACCATGTTCTCCGCCGGATTGGAATAATGACCCGCCGGTGTCGGAAACAACACTGGTGAGGCCTGGTTTCGTCGAGGCGAGTTCACCTACTGTCGAGCCACCGGCCGACTTCCAGGCACGTCCGCTGCTCGTCCCATTCCTGGCGTGTTAAAGAGATTCCTAGCCTCATAATTTTCTGGTAAGCGGGATTGATGCCTCATCCACTACACCGCAGCCGCTGATTGCTACTCTAGCTCAAGGTGGAAAGCATCTGTCCTAAGGCGCTCTGCCTCTGCCTCCATCTGAGCCTTTAACTCGGCTATCCTCTGCTGATTTTTCGTCATCCGGTCCTTGAGTCTTGCAATCTCCAAGTTCCGAGCGGCTTGATTATCTGGTGTGACTTTGGTGGCCATCAGATTTGCGAGCTCGTTCATCAGATCCAGGCGAACTTGAGCCGGTGGCGGCGGACCAGCTCTCGTGTTGGTTGCTTAGGCGGCTGTGCTGCTCGTCCCTAGGCTGACCCCGCCATGAACACGGCCGCATGAACCGGTAGCCCGAGATCGTCCGGCTTAGACTATTCCGACTCAGGGTAAGGCTCGTCGTTGCCCTTGAGCCCGCCGTTGTGAAGCTGATAGATCGACTCTGCTTCTCCGCTCGAAGATCCGTCCTCTGAATAAACAAGGGTCTCCTATGATGCAGTAGCCTCAAGATCTATACCTTGAGTAAAGCCCACGAACACATGCTTCCGGTCCGGGTTAACACTGGCGGGTCGCACATATTGAGCGGGTTGAGCGCGCTAAGCCGGCTCGACGATGTTGGTGCAGATGTCCGGCCCGGGTGTAGAACCGTCAACCTTGCCAATGAAGACGTGGATTCCACCGAAGGGAACCTGAATCCATATTCGACAGAGTCGGCCTCATGACCCCAGCCGGCGTCGTCGATGTAGAGCTAGCCGCAACTACTCTTGCTCATCCTTCCAACCACGTATCCTTCGAACCTTGGGAGAGAGCCCTTTGAGAGCTCAACACCATCAAGCGCTTGCCCAACGGTGGGCGCCAACTGTCGTGGTTTTATCATGGTAGATGTTCGGGTGAACGGACTTGGATTCGAGGCCATCGCAAAGGTGATGGACTCAAAAGGGTTGGTTGGGACGAAGGACACGAGTTTACCCAGGTTCGGCCCCTCAAAGTAGAGGTAATAGCCTACGTCCAGCTTGTGTTTGTATTGCTTGGTGTATCGATTACAAGGGAGCTGATTGCTTGACCTAGTTCTCGATTTTTTAATCCCTAAGTCACCCCGGGTCTCGCCTTTATATAGGAGGTCAAGACCACGGGTCATACAAGTCGTAACCGACTCCCACAATCGTGTCCGGTTCTATCTCTACATCAGCTTCCCTTTCCTGGGCAAGTTGTCTCCGGGCGGCTCACCCGCCCGGGTCTTCATACCTTCTCCGTCTAGGCCACGTCCTGGCCCATCTTGTTAAGCCACCAAACGTCTTGGGCTTAAGTCTTCACGGCCCGCTCTTGGGCTGGTGTACGAGCCGTCTGGTATGACCCGGAGCCTCAGGGGCGGGTCTCACCGTGGGGTTATATCCCTAACAGTATCCACTACGCAAATCAACTTTGGACAAAATTGTAGAGCCACTTAATTCATTAAGCATATCATCTAGCCTAGGAATAGGATGACGATAACGAATAGTAATATTATTAATGCCTCTACAATCCACACACATACGCGATGTACCATCATTTTCGGCACTAAAATAATAGGAACATCACAAGGACTAATGGATTCGCGTATATAACCTTTATCTTGCAGCTCCTATACTTGACGCATAATCTCCTTCGTCTCCTCTGGATAGGTACGGTATGGCGCACGGTTGGGTAGCGATGCACCAGGAATTAAGTCAATCTGATGCTCAATCCCTCGAATAGGTGGCAATCCCGGTGGCACGTCTTGTGGAAAGACGTCAGCAAACTCCTGCAAGATGTTAATGACAACAGGAGGCAAAGAGGGAGGCATGTCCTCGAATGAGAATAACACCTCTTTGCATACAAAAGCATAGCAAACAGATTTAGTAACATCCAACTCAGTAATACCAGATTTAGTAGCAAGTAAACATCCACTCTTTAATTTTATTTCAGATGCAACATTAGATGATGGTTTATTAGACTTATGGTGTTGCTCAAATTCCTTTGCTACAATTTGATTTTCACTCTTATGTAGCTCCTGTTTGGCTTTACTAGCTCTAGCAATGTCATCTTTCATAATATATTCAGGAGACATAGGAAGCAAAGTGATATTTTGATCCTTATGAACAAGAGTATATTGATTTGTCCTACCATGGTGTATAGAATTTTTTATCAAATTGTCATGGTCTACCAAGTAAAACAGAACATGCTTGCATGGGTACCACATCACAATCAACATAACCAAAATATGTAGCAATGCTAAAATGCACACGAATAGTACGTGTTACCTTAACCTTGCCACTGTTGTTGAACCATTGGATGTAATAAGGATGAGGATGTGGTCTGGTGCTTAGAGACAGCTTCTCCACCATCTCCATGCTAACCAAGTTGTTGCAACTCCCTCCATCGATGATGACACGAACAAAATGCTCATTCACAACTCCATTTATATGGAACAAGTTGTGCCTTTGAGTCTGCTCAACCTGTGTAACCTGCACACTCAGAACACGTTGAGCAACTAAACTTTCATACCTGTCCGCGTAGTCAGCGGCCATGTAATGCGTCTCTTGTATAGTATCCTCGGCACCCTGTTCTTCACTTTAGAGCCAAAGTCTCCTCATCATAATCACTAGCGGAGTCGTATCCACCATCCTCTATCACAATCATCACACGCTTGGATGGGCATTCCCTCGCATAGTGACCTCCCCCCTTGCAACAACGACATATAACCTCGTGTGTTTGCCCTGTGGATGCAATGGGTGAAGAAGAGCTCTGTGCAGGGCCGGAAGGTGTGCTCTTCATGGAGGGTGGGGCAAGGGCCTGTTTCCTGGTATCTCGGTTGGAGTTGGAGGTTGAAGTAGGTGGTGTTGCAGTAGGACATGCAGAAGTAGAGGAGGTACATGGTGTCCATGATGAAGTGCGACCTGCAGAAAAAGTAGTTCTTGCCATTGCCTGTCGATCCTGGACTTCATGTTCAACTTTGCAAGCAAGATGGAATAAACGAGTGATAGTGTTATACTCCTTATACTCTAGAATAGTCTGAATCTCTCTATTTAATCCAGCCATAAAACATGCAAGCATAGCTTCATTCTCCTAAACAATACCACATCTAATCATGCCAGTTTGTAATTCCTGATAATATTCCTCTACATAATTTTTTCCTTGTCTTAAACAATGCAAATTTTGAAGCAACTCACGTTGATAATAAGGTGACACCCAATGATTACGCATAGCAGTTTTCAAAGCAGCCCAAGTAGTTGGAATATTAGCATGATGTACTCTACAATGTTCTGACCACGAAACACAAGAAAAACTAGTGAATGAACAAACTGTTGGGAGACGTAGTAGTAAATCAAAATTTTCCTACGTGTCACCAAGATCTATCTATGGAGAAACCAGCAAACGAGCGGGGAGAGATTGGATCTTCATACCTTTGAAGATCGCTAAGCGGAAGCGTTGCTAGAACGCGGTTGATGGAGTCGTACTCGCAGCGATTGAGATCGCGGTAGATTAGATCAAGTGCCGAACGTACGGCACCTCCGCGTTCAACACATGTGCAGCCCGGTGACGTCTCCTACGCCTTGATCCAGCAAGGAGGGAGGAGAGGTTGAGGGAGAGCTCCGGAAACACGACGGCGTGGTGGCGGTGGAGCTGCGTGGTACTCCGACAGAGCTTTGCTAAGCACTACGGAGAACGAGGAGAGGGAGGAGTAGGGCTGCACCAGGGAGGAGATGAACTCGTGTGTTGTGCAGCCCCAAATACCTCCACTATATATAGGGGCAGGGGAGGAGAGGTGCTGCGCCCTAGGGTTCCACCCTAGGGGTGGCGGCAGCCTCCAGGAGCCCATCTGGCCGGCGGCCAGGGCAAGGAGAGGTGGAGGCGCCCTAGGGTGGGCCTTAAGGCCCATCTAGGCCTAGGGTTTGCCCCCTCCACCCTTGCTGCGCCTTGGGCTGGGGTGGGAGGCGCACCAGCCCACCTAGGGGCTGGTTCCCTCCCACTCTTGGCCCATGGAACCTTCCGGGGCAGGTGGGCCCACTTGGTGGACCCCCGGAACCCTTCCGGTGGTCCCGGTACACTACCGGAGACACCCGGAACACTTCCAGTAACCAAAACCTCACTTCCTATATATCAATCTTCGTCTCTGGACCGTTCCGGAACTCCTCGTGATGTCCGGGATCTCATCCGGGACTCTGAACAACCTTCGGTAACCACGTACACTATTTCCCTATAACCCTAGCGTCATCGAACCTTAAGTGTGTAGACCCTACGGGTTCGGGAGACACGTAGACATGACCGAGATACCTCTCCGGTCAATAACCAATAGCGCGATCTGGATACCCATGTTGGCTCCCACGTACTCCACGATGATCTCATCGGATGAACCACAATGTCAAGGATTCAATCAATCCCGTATACAATTCCCTTTGTCTATGGAACTTGCCCGAGATTCGATCGTCGGTATCCCCATACCTTGTTCAATCTCGTTACCGGCAAGTCTCTTTACTCGTTCCGTAATACATCATCCCGTGACTAACTCCTTAGTCACATTGAGCTCATAATGATGATGTCTTACCGAGTGGGCCCAGAGATACCTCTCCGTCACACGGAGTGACAGATCCCAGTCTCGATTCGTGTCAACCCAACAGACACTTTCGGAGATACCCGTAGCGTACCTTTATAGCCACCCAGTTACGTTGTGACGTTTGGCACACCCAAAGCATTCCTACGGTATCCAGGAGTTACACAATCTCATGGTCTAAGGAAACGACACTTGACATTGAAAAGCTTTAGCAAACGAACTACACGATCTTGTGCTATGCTTAGGATTGGGTCTTGTCCATCACATCATTCTCCTAATGATGTGATCCCGTTATCAATGACATCCAATGTCCATGGTCATGAAACCGTGACCATCTATTTATCAACGAGCTAGCCAACTAGAGGCTCACTAGGGACACGTTGTGGTCTATGTATTCACACATGTATTACGGTTTCCGGTTAACACAATTATAGCATGAACAACAGACAATTATCATGAACTAGGAAATACAATAATAACCATTTTATTATTGCCTCTAGGGCATATTTCGAACAGTCTCCCACTTGCACTAGAGTCAATAATCTAGTTACATTGTGATGAATCGAACACCCATAGCATTCTGGTGTTGATCATGTTTTGCTCGTGAGAGAGGTTTAGTCAACGGATCTGCGACATTCAGATCCGTATGCACTTTACAAATATCTATGTCTCCTTCCTGAATGTAATCACGGATGGAGTTGAAGCGGCGCTTGATGTGTCTTGTCTTCTTGTGAAACTGGGATCCTTCGCAAGGGCAATAGCTCCAGTGTTGTCACAGAGTAGAGTCATCGGGCCCGACGCATTCGGAATCACTCCTAGGTCGGTGATGAACTCCTTCATCCAGACTCCCTCCTTTGCTGCTTCCGAAGCAGCTATGTACTCCGCTTCACATGTAGATGCTACCACGACGCTTTGCTTGCTGCTGCTCCAGCTCACTGCCCCTCCATTCAAAATATACACGTATCCGGTTTGCGACTTGGAGTCGTCCGGATCTGTGTCGAAGCTAGCATCGACGTAACCCTTTACGATGAGCTCTTCGGCACCTCCATAAACGAGAAACATGTCCTTTGTCCTTTTCAGGTACTTCAAGATATTCTTGACCACTGTCTAGTGTTCCGCTCTGGGATCACTTTGGTACCTCCCTACCAAACTTATGGCAAGGTTCACATCAGGCCTGGTACACAGCATGGCATACATGATAGAGCCTATGGCTGAAGCATAGGGGATGACACTCATCTCTTCTCTATCCTTTGCCGTGGTCGGGCATTGAGTCGTACTCAATCTCACACCTTGCAACACAGGCAAGAACCCCTTCTTGGACTGATCCATATTGAACTTCTTCAATATCTTTTCAAGGTATGTGCTTTGTGAAAGACCAATGAGGCGTTTCGATCTATCTCTATAGATCTTAATACCTAATATGTAAGCAGCTTCTCCAAGGTCCTTCATTGAAAAACACTTATTCAAGTAGGCCTTTATACTTTCCAAGAGTTCTATATTATTTCCCATTATCAGCATGTCATCCACATACAGTATAAGAAATGCTATAGAGATCCCACTCACTTTCTTGTAAATACAGGGTTCTCCATAAATCTGTTCAAACCCAAACGCTTTAATCACCTCATTAAAGCGAATGTTCCAACTCCGAGATGCTTGCACCAGCCCATAGATGGAGCGCTGGAGCTTGCATACCTTGTTAGCATCTTTAGGACCGACAAAACCTTCCAGCTGCATCATATACAGTTCTTCCTTGAGGAAGCCATTAAGGAATGCCGTTTTGACGTCCATTTGCCAGATCTCATAATCATAAAATGCGGCAACTGCTAACATGATTCGGACTGACTTTAGCATCGCTACGGGTGAGAAAGTCTCATCGTAGTCAACTCCTTGAACTTGTCGATAACCCTTAGCGACAAGCCGAGCCTTATAGGTGGTCACATTTCCGTCCGCGTCAGTCTTCTTCTTAAAGATCCATTTGTTTTCAATGGCTCGCTTATCATCAGGCAAGTCCACCAAAGTCCATACTTTGTTCTCATACATGGATCCTATCTCGGATTTCATGGCCTCAAGCCATTTGTAGGAATCCGGACCCGCCATCGCTTCTTCATAGTTTGAAGGTTCACCGTTGTCCAACAACATGATCTCTAGGACAGGATTGCCGTACCACTCTGGTGCGGAACGTGTCCTAGTGGACCTTCGAATAGCGACTTGATCTGAAGCTTCATGATCATCATCATTAACTTCCTCTCTAGCCGGTGTAGGCTCCACAGAAACAACTTCCTGTGCTGCGCTACTCTCCGGGTCGAGTGGAGGTACAATACCTCATCAAGTTCTATTTTCCTCCCACTTACTTCTTTTGAGAGAAACTCTTTCTCGAGAAAGGATCCATTCTTGGCAACAAAGACTTTGCCCTCGGATCGTAGGTAGAAGGTATACCCAATAGTCTCTTTGGGATATCCTATTAAGACACACTTTTCCGCTTTGGGTTCGAGCTTCTCAGGTTGAAGTTTCTTCACATAAGCATCGCATCCCCAAACTTTTAGAAACGACAGCTTAAGTTTCTTTCCAAACCATAATTCATACGGTGTCGTCTCAACGGATTTAGACGGTGCCCTATTTAAAGTGAATGCGGCAGTCTCTAATGCATATCCCCAAAATGATAGCGGTAAGTCGGTAAGAGACATCATAGATCGCACCATATCCAATAGAGTGCGATTACGACGTTCAGACACACCATTTCGCTGAGGTGTGCCGGGCGGCGTGAGCTGTGAAACAATTCCACATTTCCTAAGGTGCGTGCCAAACTCGTGACTTAAATATTCTCCGCCACGATCAGATCGTAGGCATTTTATTTTCCTGTCACGTTGATTCTCGACCTCACTCTGAAATTCCTTAAACCTTTCAAAGGTTTCAGACTTATGTTTCATTAAGTAGACATACCCATATCTGCTCAAGTCATCAGTGAGGGTGAGAACATAACGGTAGCCACCGCGAGCCTCGACACTCATTGGACCGCATACATCGGTATGTATTATCTCCAACAAGTCAGTTGCTCGCTCCATTGTTCCGGAGAACGGAGTCTTGGTCATCTTGCCCATGAGGCATGGTTCGCATGTGTCAAATGATTCGAAATCAAGTGACTCCAAAAGTCCATAAGCATGGAGCTTCTTCATGCGTTTGACACCAATATGGCCAAGACGGCAGTGCCACATGTAAGTGGGACTATCGTTATCAACTTTACACTTTTTGGTACTCACACTATGGACATGTGTAACATCACGTTCGAGATTCATCAAAAATAAACCATTGACCAGCGGGGCATGAGCATAAAACATTTCTCTCATACAAATAGAACAACCATTATTCTCGGATTTAAATGAGTAGCCATCTCGCATCAAGCGAGATCCAGATACAATGTTCATGCTCAAAGCTGGTACTAAATAACAATTATTAAGGTTTAAAACTAATCCCGAAGGTAGATGTAGAGGTAGCATGCCGACGGCGATCACATCGACCTTGGAACCATTCCCGACGCGCATCGTCACCTCGTCCTTGGCCAGCCTCCGCTTATTCCGCAGCTCCTGCTTGGAGTTACAAATGTGAGCAACTGCACCGGTATCAAATACCCAGGAGGTACTACGAGCGCTGGTCAAGTACACATCAATAACAAGTATATCACATATACCTTTAATGTTGCCGTCCTTCTTATCCGCTAAGTACTTGGGGTAGTTCCGCTTCCAGTGATCGGTACCCTTACAATAGAAACACTCAGTCTCAGGCTTGGGTCCATTCTTGTTCTTCTTCTTCCCGGCAACTTGCTTACCGGGCGCGGCAACAGCTTTGCCGTCCTTCTTGAAGTTCTTTTTACCCTTGCCTTTCTTGAAACTAGTGGTCTTGTTTATCATCAACACTTGATGCTCCTTTTTGATCTCGACCTCCACTGATTTCAGCATCGAGTACAACTCGGGAATGGACTTCTCCATACCCTGCATGTTGTAGTTCATCACAAAGCTCTTGTAGCTAGGTGGAAGCGACTGGAGGATTCTGTCAATAACCGAGTCATCCGGGAGGTGAACTCCTAGCTGAGTCAAGCGGTTGTGAAGCCCAGACATCTTGAGGATGTGCTCACTGACAGAACTGTTCTCCTCCATCTTACAACTAAAGAACTTGTCGGAGACTTCATATCTCTCAACCCGGGCATGAGCTTGAAAGACCAGTTTCAGCTCTTGGAACATCTCATATGCTCCGTGTTGCTCAAAATGCTTTTGGAGCCCCGGTTCTAAACTGTAAAGCATGCCGCACTGAACAAGGGAGTAATCATCGCAGCAAGAATGCCAAGCGTTCGCAACGTCTTGTTCTGCTGGGAGAAGGGGTGGGTCACCTAGCGGTGCATCAAGGACATACAATTTCTTGGAAGCTATGAGGATGATCCTCAAGCCACGGACCCAGTCCGCATAGTTGCTTCCATCATCTTTCAGCTTGGTTTTCTCTAGGAACGCGTTGAAATTGAGGTTGACATTTGCGTTGGCCATTGGATCTACAATATAGATGTTAAAGGCAATTTTAGACTAAGTTCATGATAATTAAGTTCACATGATCATATTATTCAATGAACTCCCACTTAGATAGACATCTCTCTAGTCATCCAAGTGATACATGATCCATGTCAACTAGCCCGTGTCCGATCATCACGTGAGACGGACTAGTCATCCATGGTGAACATCTTCATGTTGATCGTATCTTCTATACGACTCATGTTCGACCTTTCGGTCTTTCGTGTTCCGAGGCCATGTCTGTACATGCTAGGCTCGTCAAGTCAACCTAAGTGTTTCGCGTGTGTAAATCTGGCTTACACCCGTTGTATGCGAACGTTAGAACCTATCACACCCGATCATCACGTGGTGCTTCGGAACAACGATCCTTAGCAACGGTGCACAGTTAGGGTGAACACTTCTCTTGAAATTTTATTGAGAGATCATCTTATTTACTACCGTCGTTCTAAGCAAATAAGATGTAAACATGATAAACATCACATGCAATCAATATAGTGACATGATATGGCCAATATCATCTTGCTCCTATGATCTCCATCTTCGGGGCACGATGATCATCATTGTCACCGGCACGACACCATGATCTCCATCATCATGATCTCCATCATTGTGTCTTCATGAAGTTGTCTCGCCAACTATTACTTCTACTACTATGGCTAACGCTTAGCAATAAAGTAAAGTAATTACATGGCGTTTATGATTGACACGCAGGTCATACAATAATATAAGACAACTCCTATGGCTCCTGCCGGTTGTCATAGTCATCGACCTGCAAGTCGTGAACCCTATTACAAGAACATGATCAATTTCATACATCACAATGCATCACATCACATCCTTCTGGCCATATCACATCACAAGGCATATGCTGCAAAAACAAGTTAGACGTCCTCTAATTTGTAGTTGCAAGTTTTTACGTGGTTGCTATAGGATTCTAGCAAGAACGTTTCTTACCTACGCCAAAACCACAACGTGATATGCCAATTGCTATTTACCCTTCATAAGGACCCTTTTCATCGAATCCAATCCGACTAAGGTGGGAGAGACACACACCCGCTAGCCACCTTATGCAACTAGTGCATGTCAGGCGGTGGAACCGGTCTCACGTAAGCGTACGTGTAAGGTTGGTCCGGGCCGCTTCATCCCACAATACCGTCGAATCAAGATAAGACTAGTAACGGCAAGCATATTAACAAAATCGGCGCCCACAACTGCTTTGTGTTCTACTCGTGCATAGATTCTACGCATAGACCTAGCTCATGATGCCACTGTTGGGAGACGTAGTAGTAAATCAAAATTTTCCTACGTGTCACCAAGATCTATCTATGGAGAAACCAGCAAACGAGTGGGGAGAGATTGGATCTTCATACCTTTGAAGATCGCTAAGCGGAAGCGTTGCTAGAACGCGGTTGATGGAGTCGTACTCGCAGCGATTCAGATCGCGGTAGATCCGATCAAGTGCTGAACGTACGGCACCTCCGCGTTCAACACACGTGCAGCCCGGTGACGTCTCCTACGCCTTGATCCAGCAAGGAGGGAGGAGAAGTTGAGGGAGAGCTCCGGCAACACGACGGCGTGGTGGCGGTGGAGCTGCGTGGTACTCCGATAGAGCTTCGCTAAGCACTACGGAGAACGAGGAGAGGAGGAGTAGGGCTGCACCAGGGAGGAGATGAACTCGTGTGTTGTGCAGCCCCAAATACCTCCACTATATATAGGGGGAGGGGAGGAGAGGTGCTGCGCCCTAGGGTTCCACCCTAGGGGTGGCGGCAGCCTCCAGGAGCCCATCTGGCCGGTGGCCACGGCAAGGAGAGGTGGAGGCGCCCTAGGGTGGGCCTTAAGGCCCATCTAGGCCTAGGGTTTGCCCCCTCCACCCTTGCTGCGCCTTGGGCTGGGGTGGGAGGCGCACCAGCCCACCTAGGGGCTGGTTCCCTCCCACTCTTGGCCCATGGAACCTTCCGGGGCAGGTGGACCCACTTGGTGGACCCCCGGAACCCTTCTGGTGGTCCCAGTACACTACCGGAGACACCCGGAACACTGCCGGTAACCAAAACCTCACTTCCTATATACCAATCTTCGTCTCCGGACCATTCCGGAACTCCTCGTGACATCCGGGATCTCATCCGGGACTCCGAACAACCTTCGGTAACCACGAACACTAGTTCCCTATAACCCTAGCGTCATCGAACCTTAAGTGTGTAGACCCTATGGGTTCGGGAGACACGTAGACATGACCGAGACATCTCTCCGGTCAATAACCAACAGAGGGATCTAGATACCCATGTTGGCTCCCACGTACTCCACGATGATCTCATCGGATGAACCACGATGTCAAGGATTCAATCAATCACGTATACAATTCCCTTTGTCTATCGGTATGGAACTTGCCCGAGATTCGATCGTCGGTATCCCCATACCTTGTTCAATCTCGTTACCGATAAGTATCTTTACTCGTTCCGTAATACATCATCCCGTGACTAACTCCTTAGTCACATTGAGCTCATAATGATGATGTCTTACCGAGTGGGCCCAGAGATACCTCTCCGTCACACGGAGTGACAAATCCCAGTCTCGATTCGTGTCAACCCAACAGACACTTTCGGAGATACCCGTAGCGTACCTTTATAGCCACCCAGTTATGTTGTGACGTTTGGCACACCCAAAGCATTCCTAAGGTATCCGGAAGTTACACAATCTCATGGTCTAAGGAAACGACACTTGACATTGAAAAGATGTAGCAAACGAACTACACGATCTTGTGCTATGCTTAGGATTTGGTCTTATCCATCACATCATTCTCCTAATGATGTGATCCCGTTATCAATGACATCCAATGTCCATGGTCATGAAACCGTGACCATCTATTGATCAACGAGCTAGCCAACTAGAGGCTCACTAGGGACACTTTGTGGTCTATGTATTCACACATGTATTACGGTTTCTGGTTAACACAATTATAGCATGAACAACAGACAATTATCATGAACTAGGAAATACAATAATAACCATTTTATTATTGCCTCTAGGGCATATTTCCAACACAAACAGCAACAGCAACACGTCTATCCTCAGGAAATTGTAAGTATGTAAAACGTTGTTCTGTTTCTAACTCTCATGTAAGATATATATCAGGAACATATCTACCCTCAAACGTCAGAATATTCAATTTAAGTTTAGGGAGATGGTCATGATCCCGTACCCGAGGGGGTGGTGCAGCCCTACCGTTACGGTTGTAGCCATGTGGACGACCTGGTGCGTATGGTGGTGGTTGCCCCTAAGGCTGATCTGGAGCAACCTCTGCCTCATCATTGTAATCACCATCATAATCCTCAACCTGCTCAATGACAATAGCAGCAGGAGCCACAGAAGTAGCAGCAGTATCAACAATACCAGTATGTTGGGCTTGGCCGAGAGGCACACGTCACGCTTGTCGTTCGAGAGGGATACAAGCTGTAGCCGGTGGTGGTAGACGGGCAGGCACCTCATTGAACTTGGCGTCCATATTGGTGTCGAATGTCTTCTCCAAACCATCTAGCTTCTCCATGTCCTCTCCAAGGTTGTTGACGAAGTCTTGTACCTGGTCAACCATCATTTGCTGAAATTTATCAGGGAGCGCTTTGTTTGTCATGCTCTCCCAATCGATCTCATCATCTTGTGATCCTGGCATGGTTAGTAGCAAGAGGAAACACACAGGAATATGAAACCTACAGACTACTGGGAAGTGGTGGTGGTGGTGGTGGTGTGTCACAAATCCTTCAAGCGAATCTCAAATTCTTACCAGTTCTTACCCAGCAGCAGGCGGTGATCGGCAACCGTCGTAGTCAAAACTCTCAAAGCTTCGATAGAGCGATTGCTAGGTCGTGTCAAAACACACGACATAGATGTATGTGGAGCTGGGATGGCTTGTAATATGGTAGCAAAAAGGGTCAGCAATAATCAATTCAGAGATGCAAAGTTGAATAAACGTTCAACGACGGTACTGTGTTGGTCCTAGGTTAGATCGTGCTAGAGACGCGAGCCTAAAACACCAACAAAGTCAAGAATCTACACGGAAAACAAGGGAAAAGCACACTCGGATTTTTCTGTTTTTTTGGTGCCTCTTTTTTTTAGCTCTGTTTTTTGCTCAAAAAATCACTATAATGGCGAGTGTCTCAAAACTCTTCCCAAGTCGTATAAGCAGGATAGGCATGAAATTTTTTTGATGATTTTTTTTCCTGAAGCGATTCGGGGGTTGCGACGATCAAAGATTTCGACAAAAATCATTATGATGGCAAGTGTCTCAAAACGCTACGGAGAACCTAAAATCAGGATAGGGAAAAAATATTTTCACCCCTCGAAAATTTTGGGCCAAAACGTGCTCTGAAAAGCGTGCCATACTCGATTTTTTTCCCGAAACCTACTCAGGTAGGAAAACGTGAATTCGAAATCAAAAGGATCTTGAAACTAAACCTAAAACAAGATATACTCGGATTGGTGGTGGATTTGTGGTGGTATAAATGGACACCAATGGATAGTGATGATGGATGGTGATAGATGGTAGCGGTGATGATGGTGGTGGTATATGGTAAATATGAAGAAAGATGCGGTGGCGGCGTGACAACCTGTGAACAGAACTCTAAACTCTAAAGGACTAGACACTAAGACCAGCAACTCGACACGATGATGTAACCAAAATTCAATAAAGCAAAATACTGAAAAGACTATGCAAAGGCTCAGATTGGTTCGGATATGATGATCTAACCCTAATTTTTTTGTGGACTATAGGTATGAAGAACAGATGCGATCTAAACTACGAAAAACTGGTAAAATCTCACCGAGCAACCTGGAAATCTGATACAACTTGATAGAGGCGAAGTTGTCCCTGTCTTTCGATGAGATGGTGGCTATCGTTTTTGGTGGAGTATACTTTGACGATCCGACTACGAACGTGTGATGGCGTCGCGCCTTAGCAATCACTAAACCAACTTCGAGAGGTTATTGACCACGCCGAAGCATGATCAACCTGACCACGAGGGGCTATTTCCTGCACGCAAACAAAGAACAAGCAATAAACTAAGATTGCAATATGGATATTGCGAATATAAGAGGAAAGATTTATTGATGAAGTGGGGTTCTGTGACACCTTTGTGTGGTCGTGGAACACAAACGAAGAACGCGAAGTTGCAGCTATGGTGAACATGTAATCTAAACAAAACCCAAACCTAAAACAAAGCCCTAAGGGTTGTATATATGGGGAATAGAGGGGAATTTTGTGGCCCCTTGGAGGAGGGGTCCGAAACCGACCCTAAATCAGTTTGCCCATACATACGGACTCTAAAAACAGCCTATAGTATGGTATTTCGAAATTACATGGCCCTGGCCCAAAAATAAGGTGGCGCAACACCTATATTAGCCTATGGACGAATTTTATAAAGTGACATCATGCATATTTTGTCCAAGGCTTCTCGCTCCCATTATGATGGCTTCAAAGTGCGAAAATTATCACTGGAAGCTCTATTGTTCTTTCCCGCGTGCGTACCTTCTCCTCCATGATTGATCCCGCTCCAATGGTCATCATTCTTGTCCATGCTAGGTCCTTCATTCATAAGTAAAACAAAAGTACCTAATTTAGGCAGCATCATATGTTCATGAACATTAGAAGGATCTTCAAGAAACGAAAGTACCTGGTAATTCAATTGACGTGCACGAGGTCTAGTAATTGGTCATGTATGTATAGCAGTCGGGGTTGTGGGTGTAACACTAGTAGGGATGTCCTCATCACATCCGCGCCCACATTTTGAAGAAACGACAGCGGAGGAACACATGCGCTCTTGCCTGAGAGCAGAATCGGGCGGCCCGTGAAATTGCCAGACTGTCATCGAAGGAGGAGGAGGTGAGCGGCGGCGAGGACAGCTCTGGCGACGAACAGATCCAGCTTGTTTCATACTGCTTCATCGGTCGGTACTTCAACGAGAAGGGTGGCAGGAGCTTCGGGAAAGGACAGTCGTGGCTGGTGTCCATTAGAGCCAAACATGCCAAAATTTGATAGTCCGATGGCATGTTAGTAGTGATGGGTAGTCGGACGATGTGTGTAATGCATCAATGTAGTAGTTGCATGGTTTGTATGGATTTAAGATATGGAATTTGAGATGTCCGGTTATAAAATGCATTATTTGAGGCGTAACCGATCAGTATCCGTGAACACGTCCGGACGCGTCCGCGAGCGTTTGAGAGACCGGATTTGCAAAGTATGGCTATAAATGTTCTTATGGTTATATGGCTGGTTCCCGCATAACTGTCATTGTTCAGACTTATACTGTGTCCGTTCCGGAGGTCGGCCTTGGAAGGCCCTTATGAGCAAGAGAAAAAATCATCACAGGGACGGCCCACCGTTCCCCGAAAAACCAGCCCATGATGCAGTTCTTCCGCGCAATCCACAGATGCAATCGTGGCCAAGTCGTCCCAGTTTTTCTGAAAACCAACTAACTGAAAGATGTATCCTATCCAAGTCGTCCCAGTTACTTTATTACATAAAAGCATAAACTAAAACTAACATGACATGTCCAGGTCTGTCAGGTTTAACACAACAGCCGCCTCTCGTCCTCGGCGCCGTACGGCAGCAGGAAGCATGGCTGCGTGCTTCCGAGTAGCCGCCACGAGAGCGGGAGCACGGCCCCAGCCGCCGCCAGTCCGTGAACGCGCTCACGTCGCGCCGTCCCGTCGTGACGCCACCCTCCCCACGCCGCAACTCATGCAGGCCGACATACGACCACGTCGGCGGCGAGCTTCGCCCTGAGCGCATCCACGCGCGTGTCGCTGACGTGTAAGCACTCACTTGCCAGCCGCTCGTGCCCACGTTCGTTGCTCGCCTAGCCACGCGACTTCATCGTCGGTCGATTCGATAGGACGACGTACAACGACGACACCACCCGCGACGGAACTGTCACCGGCCGCTGGAAGCTGAGCCGGACGGAGAGGGAGCGTGAGATGATGCAGCTGCTGGACCACGAAAATGTTTTACTAAACCATGGTTCAGCCGAACCTACGTTCCACATCATTGATCTATGGACACTGTTCATAAGGATCTATGTATATTGATTAAAATATGCATGTCGAGAGATGTTTACATGTAAAAATAATGCATGGCATGAAGTTTTGGATGAAATTGTTATGCATGGCGCAAATCCACATGCAAAAGGATGTTTAATTGTACGGCGTGGAGCATAGATTCGGCTAAACCATGGTCCTGAATCACTCCTCTCCCGTGTCTCGCTGAACCAACCCTTCCTCCCCACCCTCTACGTCCACTTCGAGATTGACAAGTTCGCCTGCCCCGTCATGGAGTTCGGCCCCGACGGCGACCTCCACGCCCTCCGCCAGTGCCAGCCCGGCAAGCTCTTCCCCGAGCACGCCTCATGGTACAGCATCCAAGTTTCGATGCATTCTGCTACTGATTTGTAGAACAATTGGCTTTCCAAGCATGTACATGTCTTTGTTTATGGGCTACGTATTTGACGGGCGGAAGGTCTCCATCAGCGCGCCGAGCGAGCGTCCATCGGCTCCCTCCTCCTACAGCAGCCCCAGGGTTGACGTCGGCCTCCACGAGTTCGCGCAGCCCCACTCCGACGGTCTCGGCCTGCAGCTCCGGCACACGGCGCATGACGCGTCGACGATGACAAGAAAGGAGGAGAGCTAGAGGCGGCGGGGAGGGTGGAACATCAGAAGCGTGATGGTGAGCAGGAGCTGCAGGACGACAGAGCCACTGAGGCCAATAACAACGGCGCGACCACGTTTGGTCGGCGCAGCAGGCATGTCTAACGGAGCAGGCATGTCTGGATGGGAGGGAGAGCAGAGGAAGAGCTAGGACGCGTTCGGACGCTCTCCGCTCCGCGGCTCCGCACCGGAGCGGAGTGGCGTCCACTGTTTATTCACAGAGCTGCTAACTGGCCACTTCATGCTCTCGGCTCAGTGGAAAACTGCCAGGCGCCTAGTCTATTGTTGACTCGTCCGTTGACCAGGCGGAGGGACGGACGGGATTGGCTGGGTCGATCCATGACGGTGGACAAGCGATTTTGCAAAAAAAAAACTCGGGTTTAAATCTTGTTCAGGTAGACGAGACGACGTGGCAGTCAAACCGCCAAGTGGATTGAGTTGATATGTGCCAAATCAGCGAATATGTAGAGTAAACCATAGAATGGATCATATGTGAACCCCTAGGACAACTATGAAGACTGTATTTTGGGTATTTGTAACTATGTGGAGTAAAAGTGACCACCAAGACAACTATGAGGACCTGTGATGATTTTTTTTCTCTATGGGCAATATGTAGAGTGCATGTTCGACGACCTATGATGGACAAGCAGCACCGTATCAAACCCCAAAGAGAAGAAACATGGCATGGGCATGCGGCCTTTCTCAAGAGGAAAAAAGAGGCTCGTGAATCTTTTATCAACATACACTTTGGGAAAGCAAAAGCAACATGTAGTATAAGAATGGCATCTTTCTCGACGGCACAACGCCGCAAAGGCAAACCGAGTAGAAGATCAAGAGAACCACGGATACGGTTGTTGAATCTGCGATGCGACAATTGTGAAGTGTGCACTGCATGTACCACCACGAGGTCCATGCAACGTAGCCGTGAGAACCGAGCACACAATCTCCGTTGGATTTCCTTCCCCGGGCGTGCGCCTGTGTCGTGTGTCCGTGACCATACGTAGCCACATGGGGAATTTCTTGAACCTTGTCCGGGGGACAATCGAATGAGCACGTACGTGATAGTTGGCTGAAATCCCAATGACTAGAACATGCGTGAGCGTGATCCAAGAACCAGACTGCAAACACCGGAGAGTTGATAGTCCGGGTACAAAGTACACACTCATTGTTTAGTAAGCACTACTCTCTCTTTATCGAATTATTTATAGTTTGGCATGGACTTGGTTACTGAATCTATGAGGTATCCGGTGCATATACGTTGTACCAAGACGTGATTCACGCAACATTGGCGCGAGAGCAGAGCACAATCTCTGGGCTTCGGGGGAGATAAGATCTCTTGTCACTACCGTCGTTCCCGGGTGCATGCGTATGTGTGTGTCATGTGTAAAATTCTAAACATAACATTCCCTGCCACAGGCCTCCGGGCGGCATTACGTGTTCGTTCATGCACCACTGAACTGCAAGTGAAAACAAAGGGTGGACCTCCGAGCAATCCGATGCATGTGTGTCCAAGGGCGCGTGGTCGTCTTCCCTGCTCTTATTTGCCCAGCAGGTCTCGCAAGTTGCAGCCGCCGTGTCCTCCGGCCGCTGCCAGGAATCAACGGAGCACCGGTGAGGCCAAATGGCAAATGGCTCGAAACCATTGGCGTTTCGGTCGCTTGCCGCGCGCTGTGATACATAAGTATAACTGGATGCAAATACTGTATGCCACTTGTCCTTTCCTTAAATTTACTGGGTGGGTACATCGAGAGGTTGAGTCCCACGGTAGTTCATCATCACTGCACTCACTCGCGGGGTTCTGCAGACAGATGATGTCTTCTCATCGGTAAATGAAAAAAAAATAGTACTCACTCCATTTCATAACATAGTTATATGAATTTTTCTTGCAAGTCAAAATTTACGAACTTTATCAAGTTTATAGATAAAACTATCTACATCAAGGATACAAATTCATACCATTAGGTACATCATGAAATATATATGTATTGTACTATCTCTGGCTTTCCTATAAGAAAATTCTCATATACTATTTTGAGATAGTTTTTCTCCTGATTTAGAGCATCTACAATCGGACTCCTCGTATTTATTTACCGGACGGGCGTGGGACCACTGACCGGATAGAAGGAAAAAACAAAAGTTGACCTAACCGGACCCCACATAGCCTTCTTAAATACTCGGGTTGTCCTCATATTGCCCTCATATATGGAAAAAGTACGAGGTGCGCTTGGACGTATACGGTCAGTGGGCCCGCATCCGCCACATTGGATTTGGCCCATCTTTCTTTTCGTTTATTCTTTCTTTTTGTTTCTCTCACTGTCTCTCCACCAATCACATGCATGTGACCAAACGAATAAGGAGAAAATGACAGACATAATTGTGAAAGTACAAATTTAAGGGGTGACTGGTCAGTTTGCACGGACGCAACCGGTCGCGTCTGCGGGCGTTTGAAGGACCAAATTTACCGGTTACGGCTGTAAATGCTCTTAGGACACCTCTAAAGTCATTTATTCTAGATTTTATTTCATAATTATATGTATCTTGATCCAAGGTTTTATAATGCAAAATTCTCGGGTGTAATTAGTTTCAATCCCATGTGTATTTCTTATCTACGATAAAACCAAATATTGCATGTTTTAATACTAACATATTTGATAGCGGGTTTTTATTTTTATTTTGTTACAGTTTTGATATTGAACATTTGCCAAAAATGTGAAAAATAATAATAAATGTTAATAATGCTTGGAAATAAATTATATAATATAAGTATTTGTCCCGTATGAATGTGGGTTCGTTGACTAATTTTTTAAATAACTCAAGGAGGAAAATCATCACTCCGGTCCATCATTCGTGGCCCTTGATGAGTCACGTCGTCCTTCACTATCACTATCACGTTGATTAACTCGGGCGCATAACTAGGCTTCTTTCTTAGAGCATCTCTTTGGTATTTTTGAATTTATCAGTTTGCCATGTTTACAAGACACTACAACCTGTTGCGAATAACAAGTCTAGCAAGAATTCCACACCCGAGTTAATCAACAGATAAAAATACGTCTAGGCATACTCTTGAAAAAAAAAGTTTGCCATGTTTAGATGGGAATCGTGGGTGTTGTTGGCTTATCGAAACTGAATGTGTGCTCGCTTGATGTGGCATTTTGAATCAATAAAAGTGCTCGTTATCATCAATAACAATAAACCAAATAAGGTTGGCCTCGCTACGCATGCATGCTACTAAACTATGGAACGCGTGACTCAACCGCCATGCACCGAACACAGGTCCACGCCCATCGCCCTCACGCACAAAACACCAGGAACCGCACGGTACAAATCACCGCACGCATCGTCGTAGTAGTCAGAGTTGAGCACAACACACACACATCGGCACGCACAAATCCTTGCACGAACCAACCGATCCATGGCGCCATGCCGAGCCGCCGTCGTGAAGACGAGAGCGGTGTGCGTGCTGCTGCTGCTCCTCCTCCTGTCGGCCGACGTGCGGCCACAGTCCGTGGATGGGCCGGCGCCGCCGGCTCCGGATGTGGCCGTGACGATCGAGGCGGACGCCGACGGCCGCGGCAATGGCACCCGCGGCGGGAACGCCGCGAGGAAGGTGTTGAGCACCATCGACTGCCAGATCTGCGAGTCGACGTGCCGGGTCAAGTGCCTCATCAACAACCTCTTCCAGTGGGGCACCTGCTACCAGCGCTGCAAGGCCGACAATTGCAACGACTGGTGTAGGTAGCCCTACATCGAGCTAACACGCCGGCCGATGCACGACACAAGCATGGAGCCGTGAATGGATCCCAAGTACTATAGAGTTCCTTGTATCCCGGCCATGCTAAAATTTTCGCTTCAACGCCTATATATGAAGAGGACGCTGCTATTTTAATTTTATTTACTTATGAATTCGAGCTCGGTGCAGACGATACAGACGTCGATGCTCGAAAACACATGCGCATACATTTATTCTTATGAATCATTTCTATGAATTCACGCACATCCTAAGTCATTGAGCACGGTTTCAATTCGAAGTAGAAACATGAATGTTTCCTTGCGTCTTCGTTCTAAAAATCACATGAATGTCACGACTTTTATATTGAACTGTGTGGTGCTATACCCTACATGCAAGAGAAATTGTAGAACAAGGAAATTAATTTCTGCAATTTAAAAGCGTATGCCTTGAAACCAACACGTCAACAAATTACAGGCTAAGGCATATATAGCCTAGTGGTGGAATGCGGTCAATGCCTTCCCACCCACCCAGGTTCAAACTGCGGTACTAGAAATTTGGGTTTGTTGCATAGACGAGAACTTTTAAAACCTGGGTGTAGATACATCCTATATGCAAAAAATTTTAGCAATTCAACAAAAAGTCAAAAAAATCTGAAAATATTTTTGAAATAAACTTGACTTTTCATTATGCTTGTGAGAAAAATTCCACAAAAAGAAAATTACACTTTGTCTTCTTTTCAAAAAAGACAATTTTTCGGTCAAAATAGTGTGAACAGTGACTCAATGTTGGTTTTTTCACGAAAATTTATATACTAGTGCAAAACAAAGCCAAGTTTAATCAAAAATTCTTCGAAACTATTTTGACTTTTTAATTAAATATTAAAAAAAATCCCATATAGGGTACATATACAATCAGGAACCAAAGTGCATTGCACTTTGTTGCGTCAACTATAATGTAGGGGCCTCCCTGGTATCTATAGAAAGAGCGATGTTTTCTTTTACGTTCATAAAATATATACTATAACACAAAAAGCTAATTGTATATACCTATCCTATATTTAGCATTCGTTTCATAGGAATGGAGATACTATTCCTAAGGATTGCATTCATATTGGCCTGATTTCTAAGGGTTCTTCGCATCAGGTAAGAGCTCATGAAAATATCTCAACGATTCAAGTGAACATGGCATTCTATTTTATTTTTCTTATTAAGCCCCTATATATTGGGTAAACCCATAAAAAGTGCACACGTTCTCACTGTGGTTTGAGTTGCTATTCATTCGGGGAATGTATGTAGAAATTGTAGCTTGCAATTGGGACGTGGGTATATCATTTCTTTGTTCTTCACTAGAATCAATCATGCCATCGCCATGAAATGTGTGATTCAACCACCTTCCAACAACACAGGTCCGCGGCCGTTGCCATCACGCACAGAGCACCAGGAAACACACGTACAAATCCCCGCGCCCGCGCGGAGTACACCCTCACTTCGTCCGCGCCACCACACACATCGTCGTCGCCGCCGTCGACATTACGCAGACCACACGTACGTACACACAAACCCTCGCACGAGCCGACCAATCCATGGCGCCTTCCTCGGTCGCCGCCGTGAAGACAACGAGAGCGACGTGCATGCTGCTGATCCTGCTCCTGTTGGCCGGCGGGTGGTCGAGGCCCGTGGCTGGGCAGGCGCCACCCGCGCCCGAGGAGGCCGCGACAATCGAGGCGGACGCCGACGGCCGTGGCAACAGCACCCGCGGCGGTGGCAGGAGCGCCGCGACGACCTCGAAGGAGTTGAGCGCCATCGACTGCCAGGTCTGCGAGTCGACGTGCCGGGTCAAGTGTCTCATCAACAACCTCTTGCAGTGGGGCACCTGCTACCAGCACTGCAAGGCCGACAACTGCAACGAGTGGTGTAGGTAGCCCACGGTCGAGCTACCGAGACGGCGGAGTCACGACGGGCCCATGGATCCTTGGATGGATCACGAGGATGTTCGTTTTTTGCGATTCAAGGGTTGCTTTGAATACATGAAATCAGCTGCTCTATGTTTTCCTTTTTATATTCAACGAATTTATATACTTTCCACACATAATCCATTTGTATATATACATTAATATATACACATGTTCCATTTTGCTGAAATCGTCCTCACCGTAATTTGGGTTGATGTCTTTTTCGGGAATCCCATTGTTACATTCAGGCCTGAAATGGACCCTTCTCAGGGCGTTTGCGTTCTGAACCATCGGATTGCGTTTCCAAACGAATTCTAACCGTCGGATTCCTTGATGGATTGATCCTGGCCGTCGGATCATCAGCAACCAATGAATAGTCTGTGCCATTCCTCCCCCGTTCCCCCACCCTCATACACGATGACAGGCGGGTCCTGGGCGATGTGGGCCACGACCGTCAGCGCCCGCGGGGGTGAGCTGCGCCCGCTGCTCCTTCTTGCGTGTGAGATGGCGTGCCACCGCCTGTAATTTTCGGTGCCCGTAGAGGGCATTTTTGGTATTTTGCGTGTTCTCCCTTGCGTGGCGCTTCGTTTGCGGCTGCCTCGTGGTGGAAAGGAGAGGAGCCGGTTGGCTGGGACAGAACCGTAGCCAAAGCCAACCTCGCTTCTGTTTCGCCGTTCTCCTCTTCCTCTCTCGCATCTGGGCGCCTCGTCTCGTTGCTTCTCTAGTCGTCGATCCTCAGGTCTGTTCCGTGTCTCCGATTGCCGTCTCCTGGTTAATAGGTGTGTGCCTATCCTCTGATGCGGTGTTGTTGTTTGTAGCTGCGACTGACGGCTAGGGTTGGAATTCTGCTGTGGATGATGCCTCCTTGTTCTTCGCCCGGTTGATTGCGATGGATGGGGTGATTTGTCACGCTTGGCTCTGATTTACTCTCGATTTTGTAATCTCCTGTTCATTGCTTGGATTTGTTTCCGACCGGTGCGTAGGATTGCGGTTAGGGTTTGCTGAAATTTGTCCCTCGGTCGTCGGCTGTCGCGTCATCCTCGTCTTCGGCTTCCAACGGATTGGATCTGGTGCGGGTGTTTCTTGCTGGGGTGTCTGTTCACGGGATTGGGGCAGGTACTTTTCTAGATCCCTTTTTTTGTGTCGTATGTCTGCCTCTATGCTCGTCTTGTTGGTCGTAATGTCGATTTGGTTGTTCCATATGAGTGTTATGTGTGGTTATGCTTTGTTGTACGGGTAGATTGTTATGGCTCCGTGCGGATAGGATATTTTGGCAGCCCTGTTTGATGGTTGTGTTGCCGTGGGCCGTTGATAGAGGTTATGGCTCTTTCTTAAAGCCTTGGGTTAGGAGGACCCGTATATACGTGGTTCGGTTTACTTGTGTTGATTGGTGGCCTTGGTCAGTTCTTTTTGTTTGTGGCTGTGATTCAGTTAAGGCCGATGATTTGATTTATGCCAATTATAGCTGACAATTCGTTTCAGGACAGATAAAGCTGTCGATTCATTTTAGGCTTCTTTTGGTTATGTATGAATTTTATGTACGCTTACAGACTAGGAAGGATGAACAATTGTCAGGTTCTAAAGGTGAATTATTATGCATTCTGTTTCCTGGTGTGCTGATTCGTGGTCTCGGGGCTTTCAGTTTGGGTGGTCTGATTCTCCTATATATTTTGTTCTTGGCTCTTTCTTAAAGCCTTGGATCAGGAGGATCCGTATATACGTGGTTCAGTTTACTTGTGTCGATTGGTGGCCTTGGCCAGTTCTTTTTGTTTGTGGTTGTGGTTCAGTTAAGGCCGATGATTTGATTTATGCTAATTATAGTTGATGATTCGTTTCAGGATAGATAATGTTGTCGATTAGTTTTAGGCTTCTTTTGGTTATGTATGAATTTTATGTACGCTTACAGACTAGGTAGGATGAACAATTGCCAGGTTCTAAAGGTGAATTATTATGCATTATGTTTCCTGGTGTGCTGATTCGTGGTCCCGGGGCTTTGAGTTTGGGTGGTCTGATTCTCCTGTATATTTTGTTCTTGTTTGAGTGCTTTGTGTTGGTTTTCTGAACTGGATGATCTAACATTTGTTTCTGTTTTTTTGTTCTTTTTCGTGTGTAGAGTGGGCGTTCTTTTTGATGGGTATTATCTGTGGAAGGATATTTGTTGTGGGTTGTTCGTACGTGCATCTGTTGGATGCCGTTGCCTCTCGATGCCGTTTGCCATTTCACTCATACCTGCGAGAGGTTATGGAAGATGGTGATTTGCTCGGTGGAATCAAGATTGAGATTGATGTTCCTGGGAGTGATGCATTGACAGTGAGGAGGTTCTTCTGGTCCCAGTCCAGTGCGGAGTTGTCCATTAGCAGAAGGTATATGCTCGAAGAAGCTGTCAGGCAGATCTGTGGTACAATTCATGCATTCGAGCTTACTCATGACGATGACGACACGGTAATGGCATCAGTGAAAATTGATCTCCAGCCCCACAACAAAAGCATGTTGCCAACCCAACAGGTGTTCTTTGGAGAATCAACTCAGTTTAGCGGCGATGCTATTGAATCAACATGTTCTGCTGCTTTGGCTTATCTGGTGACCATGGGCATAATTACAATTAACGATTACAACTCGACAAACCTCAAGAAGTGTCAGAGACAGCTCAAAGCTGAGCAGTTCTGGTCATCAACGGTACATGATCGTGCAAAATCCTTTCAGAAACAGCTCGCCTCTTTGACCGCCACAAAAAAGGGCCTCCTTCAAAGAGTGACGATGATAGAACTCAGGCACTCAAATGTGTCAACGAATTAGAGGTAATCACGTTGTTGTTCTGTTTTTCGTTTGCATTCCAGCAATACCACATGTCGTCTTACATACAACTGTCCATTAACATCTAGGATGGCATCAACGACACCGCCAGCTCGCTACCACCGAACGAAGAAACGTCAGACAAGTAACATGCCCTCCCTCTTGCTCTTCAGACTCGTGCTAAAGACTAAATGCATGGATCACATGTAAGACAATTTTTAATATCATCTCGTATGTAGTACCCTCTAATTCACTGCTTGGGCCTTGCTCGCCTTGCATACAATTGTCATTCTTTAGTTATTTTGTATTTCTCCTTATGGCATGCTGGGTATAAATCCAAGTCTTGTGTTATTGATATATACATTCTGCTTTGAAATTGTACATGCCCTGTTTGACATTGCCACCCTCTTTCCGACATCTACAGCTCGCTTTACAAAATGTTTATGTCCTGCTCAAAATTTGAATGATATATGTGCTCGATGTCGTCACCGCATCCTATGATTATCTATTTCCTATTTTCCATTATTAACCACCCTTATCAATACATATGTGATCTAGAAAACGAATAGAGGTTTTCTTTCAGTGTAATCATCACGGTGTAGCATACTAAATCAGTGTTAGTTTCCAATGTATTGTTTGATACATATAAACAACATGCTCGAGATAACTTCATTTATCTGGTATTGCATACTTCAATATAACATGTGGATATGCCTTTGAATGTGAACATCTAACTGCTATATCATCCTCAACATCCAGGATACATGGACGGATCAGATGACGTTGCTCAAAGCTAAGCACACGTGACCGTGTTGAAGGAGTTTTGCCCTATGTATGTGCCTCAAATATCGATGATGCCTTTCCGTGCTATCATTCCCATGTCCTCTTTATTTTGTTTATTCAGCAAATGATGGATTAGACGAGGATTTATTCGCACTGAATCTGTATAACTATGGACTATTCATGTTGTCTTTTATTTGAGTTCTGAAATGAGTACATTGGATGCGGGGTTTGAGCATTTTTGTTGCATGTTTCTTCTTGATGTTATATTATCTATTTACAACATTTTCCTGAATGATTACTGCCCTATATGATTATTTTTTGTTCATGATTTTCCACACTTGGAATGCTTCGGTGGTTGTATAAATAGATTGAACGTAAATAGGATGCGGCAAGCCGCATTTGCTACCTAGTATGTACAAACTGCAAATCGGCAGTCCTGGATGTGGGATGCTTGCTCTGTAGAAGAATCAATTGTCAAGACCGGGGGTGATCTGATCCTCCTTTTTTTTAAGAATCAATGGTGTTGGCATCCTTTGTTACGAAACAAGAGGACATGTAAAATCATGCAAAAACACCATGAGCCACATGCTCGTTTTCAGCATGCTACCACACATCGTCAACATAGTACGGACCACACACATACGTACAAATACAATCCCTCACATGAACGGACCGATCCATGGCGCCATGTCTGGCCGCCGTCGATATCACTAGGGACGCGTTTGGTTACCTGCATCGTTTTTTGCCACTTTGCATACCTGTCCTAATTGGACCTGGCTGAGTATATACATGTTAAAAACCAGCATCTGCATGTTGATTGGTTACCTGCATCCCCTTTATCCCGAATGTGCTAAAACGAAAGGCATGTTGTTTGGTTGCGGACTTGTTTGAGGAAAAACACAACTCTGGTTGTTTGGTTACATCCAAGGCAGTTGTGTGGTAACCTCCTACTCGTTGTGGTGAGGTTACCAAAGGCACACATGAACTAGTAAGAACTAAACTAGTAGCAACAGAACAATGTTGAGTACAAACATAAGTATTAACCACGCAGAACAATTTCTAAACCAACACAATAAGCTAAGTTCTAAACGAAACCGAAGTATTAAAGCAAGAACAACCAAGGATTGGACCACATGAGCTCAGGCGGTCATGGCAAAGGCATTGTCGTGCTCCTTGCACTTGGTGATCACCTCCACGCCCGCGTAGTTAAAGACGATCACCTTCATGGTGTCGGGAGACAGCGGCTTGAACGTCAGCATGTACCCGACCATAATCTGGTGAGCGGTGGTGAAGGTGGCCCAACCCTGATCAAGGGTGACCCTATCGTCGATCACCCTCACCGTCACCCTCTGGTATTCGTCTTCAACTTGAACTCTGTAGGGATGGCAGGGAAGTGTTTTCTGAAGTCCAGAACCAATGGCAGACTCTCCAGCTTAGGAGCAAGGATAACCTTGCAGAAGTAGTTTGTGTTGGAAATATGCCCTAGAGGCAATAATAAATTAGTTATTATCATATTTCCTTGTTCATGATAATCGTTTATTATCCATGCTATAATTGTATTGATCGAAGACTTAGATGCATGTGTGGATACATAGACAAAACCATGTCCCTAGTATGCCTCTAATAGACTAGCTCGTTGATCAAAAGATGGTTAAGGTTTCCTAGCCATGGACATGAGATGTCATTTGATAACGGGGTCACATCATTAGGAGAATGATGTGATGGACAAGACCCAAACTGCATACGTAGCATATGATCGTGTCAGTTTATTGCTACCGTTTTCTGCATGTCAAGTATGTGTTCCTATGACCATGAGATCATGCAACTCACAGATATCGGAGGAGTGCCTTGTGTGTATCAAACGTCGCAACGTAACTAGGTGACTATAAAGGTGCTCTACAGGTATCTCCAATGGTGTCTGTTGAGTTGGCATGGATCAAGACTGGGATTTGTTACTCCGTGTGACGGAGAGGTATCTCGGGGCCCACTCGGTAATGCAACATCACAATAAGCCTTGCAAGCAATGTGACTAATTATTAGTTGCGGGATCTTGTATTACGGAACGAGTAAAGAGACTTGCCGGTAACGAGGTTGAACTAGGTATGGAGATACCGACGATCGAATCTCGGGCAAGTAACATACCGAAGAACAAAGGGAACGTTATACGGGATTAACTGAATCCTTGACATAGAGGTTCGACCGATAAAGATCTTCGTAGAATATGTAGGAACCAATGTGGACGTCCAGGTCCCGCCATTGGTTATTGACCATAGAGGTGCCTTGGTCATGTCTACATAGTTCTCGAACCCGCAGGGTCTGCACACTTAAGGTTCAGTGACGTTTCGGTAGTGTAGAGTTATGTATGGTGGTGACCGAAGTTTGTTCGGAGTCCCGGATGAGATCCTAGACGTCATGAGGAGCTCCAGAATGGTCCGGAGGTAAAGATTCATATATAGGAAGTCCCAGTTTGGTTTCCGGAAAAGTTTCGGGCTCATCGGTAGTGTACCGGGAGTGCCGGCAGTGTACCGGGAGGCCTCCGGGAGGGGTATTTCGACCCCAAGAGGTCCATGGGCTGTGGGAGAATAATAACCAGCCCTTAGTGGGCTGGGAAAACAGCCACAAAGGCCCATGGCGCAGGAGAGAAAGTCCTAAAGCAAAAAGTGGAAAATCAGCCAATAGGAGGCAATCCTACTCCAACTAGGATTGGAGGTGAAGTAGGATTGCTTCCCACCTCCTATTTCGGCCGACCCAAAGGCCTTGGCTGCCTCTCCTCTCCTCTCCTCCTATATATATACTAGTGTATTGGGTGGTTTTTGAACAGAATTTCCGGCCACGTGCTACCCGTTACACCGGTGCATAGTTTCTCCTCTAGATCGGTTTTCTGTAGCGCTTAGGCGAAGCCCTGCCGGAATTGCTCCACCACCATCACCGAAGCGCCGTCACGCTGCCGGTGAACTCTCTCTCCTCTCCACCTCCTCTCGCTGGATCGAGATGGTGGAGATCGTCATCAAGCTGCACATGTGCTGAACGCGGAGGTGCCGTCCGTTCGGCGCTAGATCGGAAGGACCGTGATCGAGATCGCGCGACGGTTCGTGATGTGATCACGGAACGGATTGTGATGAGTTCGCGAGATAGATCGTGATCAAGATCATGAGACGGATCGTGATGAGTTCACGGGACGGATCATGACGTGTTCGCGGGACGGTTCGTGATTGGATCGCGGGACGCTCGGCGATTTGGATCGCGAAGAAGTTTGACTACACGAACCACGTTTCTTAACGCTTCCCGCTTAGCGATCTACAAGGGTACGTAGATCCACTCTCCCTCTCGTAGATGCTCATCACCATGGATAGGTTTGCGTGTGCGTAGGAAATTTTTTGTTTCCCATGCGACGTTCCCCAACAGTGGCATCATGAGCTAGGTTGATGGTTCGATTAGATCTCGAGTAGAACACAAAAGGTTTGTGGGCGTTGATGCTTACATTGCTTCCTCCCTTGGTCGGATTTTCGTTCAGCGGGATTGTGAGATGAAGCGGCCCAGACCAACATTACTCGTACGCTTACGAGACACCAGTTCCCTCGACGCAACTTGTTGCTTAGATGGCTTGCGCGTGACAGTTTCTCTCACTTTAGTTGGATCGGATCTGACAATGGCGGTCCTTGAGAAGGTGGAAAATAAATCTATGTATCACCGTTGTGGTTTATGCGTAGGTGAGAATCGTTCTTGCTGGATACCCGTAGCAGCCACGTAAAACATGCAACAACAATTAGAGGACGTCTAACTTGTTTTTGCAGGGTATGTTGTGATGTGATATGGCCAATTACGTGATGAGATATATGTGATGTATGAGATGATCATGTGATGTATAGAATTTCACGACTTGCATGTCGTTGAGTACGGCAACCGGCAGGAGCCATAGGGTTGTCTTTAATTATTGTATGACCTGCGTGTCAATCATTAAGCGCTATGTAATGCTTTACTTTATCGCTAAGCGGTAGCAATAGAAGTAGAAGCAGGGATGGCGCCACAACCCCAATGGCAACACATTGATGGAGATCAAGATGATGGAGATC
Source organism: Hordeum marinum (assembly GCA_022496015.1). NCBI lineage: Eukaryota > Viridiplantae > Streptophyta > Magnoliopsida > Poales > Poaceae > Hordeum > Hordeum marinum. The sequence continues at coordinate 480,689,867 of CM039672.1, forward strand.
ATGGTGTTGTGCCGGTGACGATGGAGATCATGCCGGTGTTTCGAAGATGGAGATCTTAAACACAAGTTCATGGCCATATCATGTCACTTATGAATTGCATGAGATGTTAATCCTTTTATGCACCTTGTTTTGCTTAGTACGGCGGTAGCATTATAAGGTGATCCCTCACTTGAATTTCAAGATGAACTGTGTTCTCCCCGAGTGTGCACCGTTGCGAAAGTTCGTCGTGTTGAGACACCACGTGATGATCGGGTGTGATAGACTCTACGTTCACATACAACGGGTGCAAGCCAGATTTGCACGCGCAAAACACTCGGGTTAAACTTGACGAGCCTAGCATGTACAGACATGGCCTCGGAACACGAGAGACCGAAAGGTCGAACATGAGTCATATAGTAGATATGATCAACATAATGATGTTCACCATTGCAGCCACCTCAACTCACGTGATGATCGGACTTGAGTTGGTGAATTTGAGATGGCAAGATTCTTTGCCTGCAAGATGAAGGAGAGTAGCTCAATCATTGAGCATGTGCTCAGATTGTCTGGGTGCTACAATCACTTGAATCGAGTGGGAGTTGATATTCCAGATAAGATAGTGATTGATATAGTTCTCCAAGTCACTGTCACTAAGCTACTAGAACTTGGTGATGAACTATGAAACGTCAGGGATAGAAAAAATGATCCCTAAGCTGTTCGTGATGTTTGACACCGCGAAGTTAGAAATCAAGAAGGAGCGGCAAGTGTTGATGGTTAGTAAAACCACTAGTTTTGAGAAGAGCAAGGAGGGAAACTTCATGGATGGCAAGTCAGTTGCTGCTCCAGTGAAGCAACCCAACGTTGAACTCAAACCCGAGACTAAGTGCTTTGATTATGAGGAGATCGGTCGCTGAAGCGGAACAACCCTAGATACTTGGTAGATAAGAAAGCTGGCAATGTCAACAGAAGTATATTTGATATACGTGTTATTGATGTGTACCTTGCTAGTACTCCTAGTAGCACCTGGGTATTGGATACCGGTTCGGTTGCTAAATGTTAGTAAATCGAAATAAAAGCTACGGAATAAACGGAGAACTAGCTAAGGGTGAGGTGACGATGTGTGTTGGAAGTGTTTCCAAGGTTGATGTGATCGACATCGCACACTCTCTCTACCTTCGGGATTACTAACAAACCTAAATAAGTGTTATTTGGTGTTTTGCGTTGAGCATGAACGTGATTAGATCATGTTTATTGCAATACAATTATTCATTTAAGTTAGAGAATAATGGTTATTCTGTTTACATGAATAATACCTTCAATGGTCATGCACCCAGTGAGAATGGTTTGTTGAATCTTGATCGTAGTAATACACATGTTCATAACATTGATGCCAAAAGATGCAAAGTTAATAATGATAGTACCACATACTTGTGGCACTTCCGCTAAATGTCATATTGGTATAAAACGCATGAAGAAACTCCATGTTGATGGATCTTTGGACTCTTTCGATTTCGAATCGGTTGAGACATGCGAACCATGCCTCTTGGTCAAAGATGACTAAGGACCCTGTTTTCTGGTTTGACGAAGCGGGCAAGTGATTTATTGGAAATGATACATGTTGATGTATGCAATCCAATGAGTCTTGTAGCGTGCGGTGGATATCGTTATTTTCTTACCTTCACTGATGATTTGGGTAGATATAGTGTATGTTTACGTAATGAAACACAAGTCTGAATCGTATGAAAAGTTCAAGCAAATTCAGAGTGAAGTTTAAGATCATCGTGACAAGAAGATGAAAATATCTGCGATATGATCGTGGAGGTGAATATCTGAGTTAAGAGTTTGTCATATAACTTTAGACAATGTGAAAGTTGTTTCACAACACACGCCACCTGGAACACCATAGTGTGATGGTATGTCCGAACATCATAGTCGTGCTCTATTGGATATGGTGCATGTTATGATGTCTCTTATCATTTGCTACTATAATTTTGGGGTTGTGCATTAGAGACTACTACATTCACTTTAAATAGGGCACCATCTAAATCCGTTGAGATGACACCGTGTGAATTATGGTTTGATAGAAACCTAAGCTGTCATTTCTTGATGTTTGGGGCTGCGACGCTTGTGTGGAAAATGTTTTCACCTAATGAGCTCGAACCCAAAGCGGACAAATGCATCTTCGTAGAATACCCTAAGAACACTTGGTGAACCTTCTATCTCAGATCCAAGCATAAAGTGTTTGTTGCTAAAATGGGTCCTTTCCCGAGAAAAAGTTTCTCTCGAAAGAATTGAGTAGGAGGAAGATAGAACTTGATGACCTTGGTGAACCTTTGTTTCAACCAGAGAGAAGCGCAGCGCAGAAAGATGTTTCTGTGGAACCTACGTCAGTTGAAGGGGAAGTAAATTATGATGCTCATCAAGCTTCAGATCAAGTTACTATCGAACCTCATAGGTCGACAAGGATGTGTACTGCTCCTGAGCGGTACGACAACCCTGTCTTGGAGGTCATGTTGTTGGACAACAATGAACCTACGAGCTGTGGAGAAGCGATGATGGGCCCGAATTCCGACAAATGGTTCGAGGCCATGAAATCCAAGAAAGGATCCATATATGAAAACTAAGTATATACTTTGGTAGACTTGCTCGACGGCAGGTCGTTGAGTACAAATGGATCTTTAAAATGAAGACAGACGCTGATGGTGAATGTCACGATTTATAAAGCTCAACTTGTCGCAAAGAAGTTTCTGGCAAGTTCAAGGAGTTGACGGCGATGAGACTTTCTCTCGTTGCGATGCTAAAGTCTGTTAGAATTATGTTAGCAGTTGCTGCATTTTTCAATTATGAAATTTGGCAGATGGATGCCAAAACATCGTTTCCTTTCTTGAGGAAAGGTTGTATGTGATACAACCAGAAGGTTTTGTCAGTCCTAAGGATGCTAAAAGGTGTGCAAGCTTCAGTGATCCTTCTATGAACTGAAGCAAGCATCTCGGAGTTGGAATGTACACTTTGATGAGGTGATTAAAGTTTTTGAGTCTATACAAAGTTTACGAGAAATTTGTATTTAGAATAAAGTGAGTGGGAGCACTATAGAGTTTCTGATAAGCATATGCGGTTGATATATTGTTGATCTGAAATGATATAAAATTTCTGGAAAGCATAAAGGGTTGTTTGAAAAGAGTTTTTCAAAGGAAGACCTAGATAAAGCTACCTAATTGTTGAGCATCAAGATCTATAGAGATAGATCAAGTTACTTGATGAGACTTTCAATGAGTACATACCTTGACAAGATTTTGAAAGAGTTCAAAATGGATCGGTCAGAGAAAGAGTTCTTGCCTGATTTGTAAGGTATAAAGTTGAGTAAGACTCAATGCCCAGTGACTGCATAGGATAGAGAAAAGATGAATGTCATCCCCTATGCTTCAGTCATAGGCTCTATCATTTATGCAATGCTGTGCACAAGACCCGATGTCAGCCTTGCCACAAGTATGACCGGAAGGTTTCAAAGTGATCCTGGAATGGAGCACTGGACAGCGGTCAAGATTATCCTTAGTAACTAACAGACTAAGGAGATGTTTCTCGATTATGGAGGTGATAAAGATTTCGTCGTAAAGAGTCACATCGATGCAAGCTTTAACACCAATCTGGATAACTCGTAGTAGCAATCTGGATACGTATAGTGGAGTAGCCATTTGGAATAGTACCAAGTGGAGTGTGGTAGCAGTGTTTACGGTTTGACATAGAAATATGCAAAGTACACACGGATCTGAATGTCGCAGACCCGTTGACTATAAGACCTCTCTCACATGCAAAGCATAATCGAGCCCCAGAACTCATTGGGTGTTAGATTCATAACAATGCAAATCACATGGTGATGTGAACTAGATTATTGACTCTAGTGCAAGCGGGAGACTGTTGGAAATATGCCCTAGAGGCAATAATAAATTAGTTATTATCATATTTCCTTGTTCATGATAATTGTTTATTATCCATGCTATAATTGTATTGATTGGAGACGTAGATGCATGTGTGGATACATGGACAAAACCATGTCCCTAGTATGCCTCTAATAGACTAGCTCGTTGATCAAAGATGGTTAAGGTTTCCTAGCCATTGACATGAGATGTCATTTGATAATGAGATCACATCATTAGGAGAATTATGGGATGGACAAGACCCAAACTCCAAACATAGCATATGATCGTGTCAGTTTAATGCTACTGTTTCTGCATGTCAAGTACCTGTTCCTATGACCATGAGATCATGCAACTCCCTGACACCGGAGGACTGCCTTGTGTGTATCAAACGTCGCAACGTATCTGGGTGACTATAAAGGTACTCTACAGGTATTTCCGAGGGTGTCTGTTGGGTTGGCATGGATCAAGACTGGGATTTGTTACTCCGTGTGACGGAGAGGTATCTCAGGGCCCACTCGGTAATACAACATCACAACAAGCCTTGCAAGCAATGTGACTAAGTGTTAGTCCCGGGATCTTGTATTACGGAACGAGTAAAGAGACTTGCCAGTAACGAGGTTTAACTAGGTATGGAGATACCGACGATCGAATCTCGAGCAAGTAACATACCGAAGAACAAAGGGAACATCATACGAGATTAACTGAATCCTTGACATAGAGGTTCGATCGATAAAGATCTTCATAGAATATGTACGAACCAATATGGGCATCCAGGTCCCGCTATTGGTTATTGACTGTAGAGGTGTCTCGGTCATGTCTACATAGTTCTCGAACCCGCAGGGTCTGCACACTTAAGGTTTGGTGACGTTTCGGTAGTATAGAGTTATGTATGGTGGTGACCGAAAGTTTTTCGGAGTCCCAGATGAGATCCCAGACTTCACGAGGAGCTCCGGAATGGTCCGGAGGTAAAGATTCATATATAGGAAGTCCTATTTTGGTCGCTGAAAAAGTTTCGCGCTAATCGGTAATGTACTGGGAGTGCCGGTAGTGTACCGGGAGACCACCGGGAGGGGTATTTCGACCCAAGAGGCTTCATGGGTTGTGGCATAGTAAATACCAGCCTTTTGTGGGCTGGTGGAAGTCCCACACAGGTCCCATGCGTCTGGGAATAAAATCCCAAAGGGAAAAAGGTGGAAAAAGGCCAAAAAAAGGAGGAATCCTAGTCCTACTAGGATTGGAGGAGGAGTCCTCCTCTCCTCCCCACTTTGGCCGACCCAAGGGCTGGCTTTTTGGCAGCCAAGCCTCCTCCTCCTCTCCTCATATATATACTAGAGGATTTTAGGGTTTTGGCACAGAATTTTCAGCCACGTGCTACCCGTTCCTCTAGTGCGTAGTTTCTCCTCTAGATCGGTTTTCTGCAGTGCTTAGGCAAAGCCCTGCCGGAATAGCTCCACCACCATCGCCGCAGCGCCGTCACGCTGCCGGAGAACTCTTCTACCTCTCTGCTCCCTCTTACTGGATCAAGAAGGCGGAGATTGTCATCAAGCTATATGTGTGCTAAACGCGGAGGTGCCATCCGTTCGGCGCTAGATCGAACGGATCGTGATGAGATCGCGGGACGGATCGTGATGAGTTCGCGGGATGGATCATGATGAGATCGCGGGACGGATCGTGATGAGTTCGCGGGACGGATCTTGATTGGATCGCGGGACGGATCGTGATGAGATCGCGGCACGCTCGGCAATTTGGATCGCGAAGACGTTCGACCACACCTACCACGTTTCTTAACGCTTCCCTCTTAGCGATCTACAAGGGTATGTAGATCCACTGTCCCTCTCGTAGATGCACATCACCATGGATAGATCTTGCGTGTGCGTAGGAAAATTTTTGTTTCCCGTGCAACGTTCCCCAACAGCATGGGCCTTGTGTGGGACTTCCACCGGCCCACTAAGGGTTGGTATTCACTCTCCCACAGCCCATGTATCCACTTGGGTCGAAATACCCCTCCCGATGGTCTCCCGGTACACTACCGGCACTCCCGGTACACTACCGATGAGCCCAAAACTATTCCGGCGAGCAAAATAGGACTTCCTATATATCAATCTTTACCTCCAGACTATTCCGGATCTCCTTGTGATGTCCGGGATCTCATCCGGGACACCAAACAACCTTTGGTCAGCACCATGCATAACTCTATACTACCGAAACGTCACTAAACCTTAAGTGCATAGACCCTGCGGGTTCGAGAACTACGTAGACATGACCGAGACACCTCTACGGTCAATAACCAATAGTGGGACCTGGATGCCCATATTGGTTCCCACATATTCTACGAAGATCTTTATCGGTCGAACCTCTATGTCAAAGATTAAGTTAATCCCGTATGATGTTCCCTTTGTTCTTCGGTATGTTACTTGCCCGAGATTCGATCGTCGGTATCTCCATACCTAGTTCAACCTCGTTACCGGCAAGTCTCTTTACTCGTTCAGTAATACAAGATCCTGTAACTAACACTTAGTCACATTGCTTGCAAGGCTTATTGTGATGTTGTATTACCGAGTTTGCCCTGAGATACCTCTCCGTCACACGGAGTAACAAATCCCTGTCTTGAGCCATGCCAACCCAACAGACACCCTCGGAGATACCTGTAGAGCACATTTATAGTCACCCAGTTACATTGCGACGTTTGATACACACAAGGCACTCTTCCGGTGTCCGTGAGTTGCATGATCTCATGGTCATAGGAACATATACTTGACATGCAAAAAACAGTAGTAACAAACTGACACGATCATATGCTACGTTTGTAGTTTGGGTCTTGTCCATCACATCATTCTCCTAATGATGTGATCCCGTTATCAAATGACATCACATGTTAATGGCTAGGAAACCTTGACCATCTTTGACCAACGAGCTAGTTCACTAGAGGCATACTATGGACAAACTGTTGTCTATTTACCCACACATGTAATGTGTTTCCAATCAATACAATTATAGCATGGATAATAAACGATTATCATGAACAAGGAAATATAATAATAAACACTTTATTTGTTGCCTCTAGGGCATATTTCCAACAGTCTCCCACTTGCACTAGAGACAATAATCTAGTTCACATCACCATGTGATTTAAATTGTAATGAATCGAACACCCATGCAGTTCTGGTGTTGATCATGTTTAGCCCTTGGAAGAGGTTTAGTCAACGGGTCTGCAACATTCAAATCCGTGTGCACTTTGCAAATATTTATGTCCTTTTCCTCGATGTAATCGCGGATGGAGTTGAAGCATCGCTTTATGTGTCTGGTCCTCTTGTGAAACCTTGGTTCCTTGGACAGAGCAATGGCACCAGTGTTGTCACAGAGCATGTTCATTGGATTCAGTGCACTAGGCACTACTCCAAGATCTGTCATGAACTGCTTCATCCAGACACCTCCCTTCGCTGCCTCCGAGGCTGCGATGTACTCCGTTTCGCACATAGAATCGGCTACCACGCTTTGCTTGGAACTGCACCAACTTACCGCTCCCCCGTTGAGAATAAATACGTATCCGGTTTGTGACTTAGAGTCATCCGGATCAGTGTCAAAGCTTGCATCGACGTAACCCTTTACGACGAGCTCTTCATCACCTCCATAAACTAGAAACATTTCCTTAGTCCTTTTCAGGTACTTAAGGATATTCTTGACCACCGCCAAGTGCTCCATTCCAGGATCACTTTGAAACCTTCCGGCCATACTTATGGCAAGGCTGACATCGGGTCTTGTGCACAGCATTGCATACATGATAGAGCCTATGGCTGAAGCATAGGGGATGACACTCATCTTTTCTCTATCTTCTGCAGTCACTGGGCATTGAGTCTTACTCAACTGCACACCTTGTAACATAGGCAAGAACCCCTTCTTGGACTGATCCATTTTGAACTTCTTCAAAACTTTATCAAGGTATGTGCTCTGTGAAAGTTCTATTAAGCGTCTCGATCTATCTCTATAGATCTTAATGCCTAATATGAAAGCAGCTTCTCCTAGGTCCTTCATTGAAAAACTCTTGTTCAAATATTCCTTCACGCTTTCCAACATTTCTATATTGTTTCCAATCAGCAATATGTCATCCACATATAATATTAGAAATGCTATAGATCTCCCACTCACTTTCTTGAAAATACAAGCTTCTCCATAAACTTGTATAAACCCAAACGCTTTGATCACCTCATCAAAGCGCTTATTCCAACTCTGAGATGCTTGCACCAGCCCATAAATGGATCGCTGGAGTTTGCAAACTTTGTCGGCATTCTCTGGATCGACAAAACCTTCTGGTTGCATCATATACAACTCTTCCTCAAGGAAAACGTTGAGGAACGCTATTTTGACATCCATTTGCCAAATTTCGTAGTCGAAATAAGCAGCTATTGCCAACATGATTCTGACAGACTTAAGCATCGCTACGGGTGAGAATGTCTCATCGTAGTCAACTCCTTGAACTTGTGAAAAACCCTTTGCCACAAGTCGAGCTTTATAGACGGTGACATTACCGTCCGCGTCCATCTTCTTCGCCCTTCAGGTAATATTTCCAAAGTCCATACTTCGTTTTCATACATGGATCCCATCTCGGATTTCATGGCCTCTAACCATTTCTCGGAATCCGGGCTCATCACCGCTCCTCCATAGCTCGTAGGTTCATTGTTGTCCAACAACATGATCTCCAAGATAGGGTTGTCGTACCACTCAAGAGCAGTACGTGCCCTTGTCGACCTATGAGGTTAAATAGTAACTTGATCTGAAGCTTCATGATCATCATCATTAACTTCCTCTTCAACTGTCGTAGGCTCCATAGAAACATCTTTCTGCGCTGCGCTACTCTCTGGTTGAAGTAAAGGTTCAATAACCTCATCAAGCTCTATTTTCCTCCCACTCAATTCTTTCGAGAGAAACTCTTTCTCAAGAAATGTTCCATTCTTAGCGACAAACACTTTGCCTTCGGATCTGAGATAGAAGGTATACCCGATTGTCTCTTTCGGGTATCCTATGAAGACGCATTTCTCCGCTTTGGGTTCCAGCTTTTCAGGCTGAAGCTTTTTGACATAAGCATCACATCCCCAAACTTTAAGAAACGACAACTTTGGCCTCTTGCCAAACCATAGTTCATATGGTGTTGTCTAAACGGATTTCGATGGTGCCCTATTTAAAGTGAATGCAGTTGTCTCTAATGCATAACCCCAAAACGATAGTGGCAAATCAGCAAGAGACATCATAGAACGCACCATATCTAATAAGGTTCGATTACGACGTTCGGACACACCTTTACGCTGTGGTATTCCAGGCAATGTTAACTGTGAAACAATTCCACACTGTCTTAAGTGACTGCCAAACTCACAACTCAGATATTCACCTCCTTGATCAGATCGCAGGAATTTAATCTTCTTGTTACTATGATTCTCAACTTCACTCTGAAATTGCTTGAACTTTTCAAACGTTTCAGACTTGTGTTTCATTAAGTAAATATGCCCATATCTACTTAAGTCATCAGTGAAGGTGAGAAAATAACGATATCCACCACGCGCTGTAACATTCATGGGACCACACATATCAATATGTATGATTTCCAATAGGTCATTTGCCCGTTCCATTGTTCTAGAGAACGGAGTTTTAGTCATCTTGCCCATGAGGTATGGTTCATATGTGTCAAGTGATTCGAAATCAAGTGACTCCAAAAGTCCATCAGCATGGAGCTTCCTCATGCGTTTTACGCCAATATGACCTAAACGGCGGTGCTACAAGAAAGTGGTACGATCATTATCAACTCTACATCTTTTGGCATCAATGTTATGAACACGTGTATCATCACTATCAAGATTCAATATGAATAAACCCCTCACATTGGGTGCATGACCATAAAAGATATTATTAATATAAATAGAACAACTTTATTCTGTGATTTAAATGAGTAACCATCTTGCAGTAAACCAGATCCAAATATAATGTTCATGCTTAACGCAGGCACTAAATAACAATTATTCAGGTTCATCACTAATCCCGATGGTAATCGAAGAGAGAGCGTGCCGACGGCGATCACATCAACCTTGGAACCATTTCCCACGTGCATCGTCACTTCATCCTTTGCCAGCCTTCGTCTATTCTGTAGTGCCTGTTTTGAGTTGCTAATATGAGCAACCGAACCGGTATCAAATACCCAAGCACTACAATAAGGGCTAGTAAGGTACACATCAATAACATGTATATCATATATACCTTGTTTGTCGTTGGCCGCCTTCTTGTCAGCCAGGTACTTGGGGTAGTTTCGCTTCCAGTGACCAGTTCCCTTGCAATGAAAGCACTCAGTTTCTGTCTTGGGCTTCTTTATAGGAGTAGCAACTGCTTTGCCATCCTTCTTGGTTTTACCCTTCTTTCCCTTTCCCTTGCAACTCTTTTTGAAACTAGTGGTTTTATTGACCATCAACACTTGATGTTCTTTTTGGATTTCAGACTCAGCGACTTTTACCATCGCAAACAGCTCGGTGACTGACTTGTTCATCCCATGCATGTTATAGTTCACCACAAAGCTCTTGTAACTAGGTGGCGGTGATTGAAGAACTCTGTCGGTGATCGCCTCTGGAGGAAGGACAATTCCCAACTCCGCTAGACGAGTCGAATACCCAGACATTCTGAGTATATGTTCATTGATAGACCCGTTCTCCTCCATCTTGCAAACATAGAACTTATCGGAGGTCTCATACCTCTCGATTCGGGCATTCTTCTGAAAGATAAACTTGAACTCTGGAACATCTCATATGCTCCATGACGTTCAAAACGTCTTTGAAGTCTCGGTTCTAAGCCATACAATATTGCCCACTAAACTATTGAGTAATCTCCAGAACGTGCCTCCCAAGCATTCTTAACGTCTCCGGATGACATGTCTTCTGGTTGGTCACCAAGCGGTGCATCAAGGACATATGATTTCTAGGAAGCCGCGAGGATAATCCTCAGATTACGGGCCTAGTCAACAAAGTTACTTCCATCATCTTTCAACTTAGCTTTCTCTAGGAATGCATTAAAATTCAGGGGTGCTACTACGCGAACCATTGATCTACTCGAGCCATTCTTCAAGATAATGAGTTTAGTTAATCAAATTACTAAAGCTCCCACTCAAATTGACATCCCTCAGGTCATCTGAGTGTCACATGATCCAAATTCACCAACTCAAGTCCGATCATCACGTGAGTTGAGGTGGTTTCAATGGTGAACATCATCATGTTGATCATATCTACTTAATGACTCATGTTTGACCTTTTGGTCTCTCGTGTTCCGGGGCCATGTCTATACATGCTAGGCTCGTCAAGTTTAACCCGAGTGTTCTGCATGTGCAACACTGGCTTGCACCCGTTGTATGTGAACGCAGATTCTATCACACCCGATCATCACGTGGTGTCTCGACATGACGAACTTTTGCAACGGTCCACACTCGGGGAGAACACAATTCATGTTGAAATTTAAGTGAGGGATAAACTTATAATGCTACCGTCGTCCTAAGCAAAACAAGGTGCATAAAAGGATTAACATCACATGCAAATCATAAGCGATATGATATGGCCATGAACTTGTGCTTTTGATCTTCATCTTGAAAGCAGCGACATGATCTCCATCGTCACCGGCACGACACCATGATCTCCATCATCTTGATCTCCATCAACGTGTCGCCATCGGGGTTGTCGCTCCCATCATGCTTCTACTAATATTGCTACCGTTTAGCGATAAAGTACGCATTACATAGCACTTAATGATTGACACGCAGGTCATACAATAATTAAAGACAACCCTATGGCTCCTGCCGGTTGCCGTACTCATCGACATGCAAGTCGTGATATTCTATACAACACATGATCATCTCATACATTGCATATATCACATCATGTAATTGGCTATATCATATCACAATATACCATGCAAAAACAAGTTAGAGGTACTCTAATTGTTGTTGCATGTTTTACGTGGCTGCTACGGGTATCTAGCATGAACAATTCTCACCTATGCATAAAAAACAACGGTGATACATAAGTTTCTTTTCAACCTTCTCAAGGGCCGCCTTTGTTGAATCCGATCCAACTAAAGTAGGAGAAACTGCCACCCGCCAGCCATCTTTTGCAGCAACTTGCTGTTGAGGGAACCGGTCTCTCGTAAGCGTACGAGTAATGTTGGTCCGCTTCATCCCACAATACCGCTGAACCAAAACATGACCAAGGGAGGAAGCAATCTAAGCATCAACGCCCACAAACTCTTTGTGTTCTACTCGAGATCTCATCTACACATAGACCTAGCTCATGATGCCACTATTGGGGAACGTTGCATGGGAAACAAAAAATTTCCTACACTCACGAAAGACCTATCCATGGTGATGAGCATCTATGAGAGGGAGACTGGATCTACATACCCTTGTAGATCGCTAAGCAGGAAGCGTTAAGAAACGCGGTTGGTGTAGTCGAACGTCTTCGCGATCCAAATCGCCAAGCGTCCCGCGATCCAATCACGATCCGTCCCGATCAATCACCGAACGGATGGCACCTTCGCGTTTAGCACACGTACAGCTTGATGACGATCTTCGCCTTCTTGATCCAGCAAGAGGGAGCAGAGAGGTAGATGAGTTCTCTGGCAGCATGATGGCACCACGACGATGGTGGTGGAGCAATTCCGGTAGGGCTTCTCCTAAGCACTGCAGAAAACCGATCTAGAGGAGAAACTATGCACTAGAGGAACAGGTAGCACGTGGCTGAAAATCTAGTATATGTAAGAGGAAGAGAGGAGGAGGCTTGGCCCAAGGGCCAAGTCATCTAGGCTTCGGCCGAACCAAGAGGAGGATTCCTCCTCCAATCCTAGTAGGATTAGGACTCCTCCTTATTTTGGCCTTTTTGCCTTTTTCCACCTTTTTCTCTTTGGGATTTTATTCCCAGCCGCATGGGCCTTGTGTGGGACTTCCACCAGCCCACTAAGGGCTGGTATTCACTCTCCCACAGCCCATGTAGCCTCTTGGGTAGAAATACCCCTCCCGATGGTCTCTCGGTACACTACCGGCACTCCCGATACACTACCAATGAGCCCGAAACTTATCCAGAGACCAAAATAGGACTTCCTATATATCAATCTTTACCTCCGGACCATTCCGGAGCTCCTCGTGACGTCCGGTATCTCATTCGGGACTCCAAACAACGTTCAGTCACCACCATGCATAACTCTATACTATCGAAACGTCCCCAAACCTTAAGTGTGCAGACCCTGCGGGTTCGAGAACTATGTAGACATGACCGAGACACCTCTACGGTCAATAACCAATAGCGGGACCTGGATGCCCATATTGGTTCCTACATATTCTATGAAGATCTTTATCGGTCGAACCTCTATGTCAAGGATTCAATTAATGCCGTATGATGTTCCCTTTGTTCTTCGGTATGTTACTTGCCCGAGATTCGATCATCGGTATCTCCATACCTAGTTCAACCTCGTTACCGGCAAGTCTCTTTACTCGTTCTGTAATACAAGATCTCGTGACTAACACTTAGTCACATTGCTTGCAAGGCTTATTGTGATGTTGTATTACCAAGTGGGCCCTGAGATACCTCTCCGTCACACGGAGTAACAAATCCCTGTCTTGATCCATGCCAACCCAACAGACACCCTCGGAGATACCTGTAGAGCACCTTTATAGTCACCCAGTTATGTTGCGATGTTTGATACACACAAGGCACTCTTCCGGTGTCTGTGAGTTGCATGATCTCATGGTCATAGGAACATATACTTGACATGCAGAAAACAATAGCAATAAAATGACACGATCATATGCTGCGTTTGTAGTTTGGGTCTTGTCCATCACATCATTCTCCTAATGATGTGATCCCATTATCAAATGACATCACATGTCAATGGCCAGGAAACCTTGACCATCTTTGACCAACGAGCTAGTTCACTAGAGGCATACTAGGGACAAAGTCTCGCCTATTTACCCACACATGATTGTGTTTCCAATCAATACAATTATAGAATGGATAATAAACGATTATCACGAACAAGGAAATATAATAATAAACACTTTATTTATTGCCTCTAGGGCATATGTCCAATAGGAAGTGGCCATAGTTCCTTCGCTTGGGTTTTAGGTGATCCAACACTCGCCCTTCGTCCAATGGAGGCACAACCTCCTTGCCCTTCTCCAATGGTGGCACGACATTCTTGTCCTTGTCCATCTGCATTATGAACAACACGTAGTTCAATGGTCACCATTCATTCATATCGTCCTAATGCTCCTATAGTAACTCACCCTACTAACCCTCCCCCCGATGTGTTCAATCCCTTCCCTAATTTTTCAATCGCGTGCTCTAATCAAATCTAGCCCGAGTCGAAAGGAGTGAATGTACAGAGTGGACGAGGTCTTATGGCCATGGCTGATGCGCTCCGGTGGAGGCCCTAAGACGCTCCAGTGGTTGCCGCCGCCATATTGGATTGATTCGTAGTAGAGCTTAGGTGGCTGCCGCTGCCATCACCGCCGCTGCTATGAGTGGGGAGGAGGGGAGAGAGCGGTGGGGAGGGGGAGGTGAGGGTAATTTATGACGATGCGTCTAGAAATAACGCGACGTCTTAGGACCGCAGACACACGTGCAACCTCCCACGCCCACATGCCTAGGGTTGCATCGCTTGGGCCTGGCTGAGAGAAAAATGGCTGATTTGAAAGTTCCCACGGATGCAGGCCCAAAGGTGCTTTAATGTTCATGCTATGCAGACCCAACAGTGAATGTGGGTAACCAAACGGGCTTTTTTCTTCCCGTGCGGGCCTGGCTAAGGTATATGCGGGCAACCAAACGCGTCCTAGAGCAATTTTTGTGCTACTACTTGTGCTCCTGTCACCCAACCTGGGGTGAGACCCATCATTGTAAACTACAGGTCATCCGATGGGAGCATCACCAGCAGCCGCATGTCGCTCAGGTATTCCTCCACCACCACCAAGCATGGCACGATGGATTGATTGGCTCATGTGAGAGATTTTGTAATTATAGACGTGTTTGGTTACTTTCTAAGAAGTACCTTGTTGCAAAGAGAAAAACAAGTCAGGTTGAATGAAGAATGGTTGTGGAAATACATGGTAGTTCCTGTGTTGTTTTGTTGCCTGCATATGGGGTCTTGTCATCGTGACAACAATTTTCACTCGATGTTTGGTTGTCTGGCTCGCATGATGATTAAAAGACAACAACTACACTTAAACTAGATCACCTATGCAACACCACGACCATACCTGGCTAAACAGGTGGGCCCGACACGGCCCGGGCCGGCCCGCTAGTAAATGGGCCCAGCACGACACAACCTTCCAAGGCACGTTTACTAATCGGGTCATGCCATGCCGGCCCACGTGCCTAGGGAGCCGACCCAAGCACGGCACAACAGATAACTGGGCCGACACGCGGTCCGATTAGGCACGCCATCCCGGTTTAGCATGTCTGTGCATTTTTTCGCCAGAAAACAGTCTAAAAAGGCCAAAAAACATGTAAAAACGTAAAGTTTGGAAGAGTATTATGTGGAATGAATCTAGAGTTTTATTAGCACATGCCTCAGTAAAATCTTCCATCCCAAAGAAGTAAAAGAGTACAAGCCATGCTCTAGAAATACTAAAAAATTAAAATATAGAGAAAGAAAAGAAATTACAAAGACTACAACTGACTAATTCTTCAACCTTTCTCTGCACCCGCATTCATAGCGGTCACCTCATGTGCAGCTGTCTTCACATGTGCCGTCTTGTGCCTCATCAGGTGGCCGGTTCCATCACTCTTTTGTACGCGCAACATCTTACCGTATTGTTTGCACTTTGCAAAAACCTCGGCGAGACCATTCTCATTTGTAACTAGTTCTTCATCGTAGAACCTCCAAATGGGAGACCACAGCCGAACAAGGTTTTGTATTGGAATTGGATCAGCCATGTTTATGTGTGGAAAATGAGATGGAGTTTGAGTGTGAGAAATGAGAAAGTGGGCATCCCTTCTTATAGCCAAAAAATGACATGTTAGGCACGTTAGGCACGATAGGCAATGATAATACATAAAAATTTGAGACAATGTAGCATCTGGGATAAATATTGATCTTTATAAGGGGCTGTCTCATTAAAATCTTCAATCCCTGGTAAGTAAAAGAGTATAAAGCCACGCTCTAGAATTACAACAAGGTAAAAAAATACAAAATAAATAGAAACTGACAAAACTACTAATATACCGATGTAGTGTCGTCTTCTTCAAGGTTCATATCTTCGAACATGTCCAGTAGTTCCCTGTTTTCTGCAGTGTGTTGGACTCTCCTTCTTTATAGCTCCCCATCTTTCACGGACACCAGTGTTGTCACCATATCAGGGGTGAGACTAGTTCTTCTATCCTGAATTATTTTTCCAGAAAGGCTGAAAGCAGACTTCGATGACACCGCAGAGACGGGTACCAATAACACATCACGTACTAATATGGAAAGCACCGGAAATGTAAGTTTGTGTTCTTGCCACCACTGAAGTATGTTGAAGTCTTCCTCACTATCTATATCAAACATTAATTTCTCACTGTTGAGGTACTTCGCTAACTCTCCACCACCTTGGATCACAAATGTTGATGTGGAAGAGCTTCCGACGGTAGAGGAGGAGGAATAACCAAAGATCTTGCTCCATGCTCCTCTCCTTTTACCCGCAGTAGGTGCTGGTGGATGTCGTTGCATTCAAACTCCGGCATATTTTTGCTCATACCTAGCAAAAACATCATAAAGCCTTTCACGAGCCATGTTGAAGTCATATGTATAATCTAAACTTAGGGTTGCACATAGTACATAGAGTGCACTACGATACCCTTCAAGTTTAGCTCTGGGATCCAAGATAAATGCATATGCATTAAAGAGTGGAATATGTTCCCAATATTTTAATACTTGTTTTCATGTTAGCAAAAACATTAAGTAACAATCCATCACCTTCATATGCTTTCAAATGACTAGCAATGTCTAATAATGTATGCACCATCAAAGGAGATGTGGGGTAATAAACCCTAGACAAAGTAATTGTTGCATCATAGAACAACTCAAGAAATGCATAAAATGTTGTAACAACATGCCAAGTCTCAATGGTGATTAGAGGATCAGCCCCATAATTTGCATTAATAAAACCATTGAATGGAACTCGGTCTCGAATAACTGCCTTAAGCATAAAATATGTAGAGTTCCATCTAACAGGCATGTGCGAATTAAACTTATGTGGAGTTGCACCTATAGCAATGCAACATCTCTTATAGTTTGCAATTTGTTGAGTTGAATTTGAAAGATAAGATATTGCAGTGCGTATGCATTCAACGTGTGTTTCACGTAAATGTAAAGCACTTTTAGCAATAAGATTAATGATATGGCAAGCACAACGTTGATGCATTAAAAAGGATCGAGCATATACAGAGAATATAGGAGTGAGGGTGGTCATTGCACTGGTGTTTGCTGAAGCATTATCTAAAGTTATTGGGAAAACCTTGTTGGCTAGATGAAAATCGTTCACAACTTTGAGTATAGCTTCAGCAATGTTTATACCACTATGTGATACATCTATTAATTCAAACCTTATGGCTCTTTTTTGTAGATGCCAATGTTCGTTAACATAATGAGATACTACACTAATGTAGTCTTGCTTTGCCTCTCCAGTCCAGATATCAAATGTTAGCGAAACTTAAAAATGCACGTAGATAATTCTTCTTTTATTTTCTGTTTACCAGTTAGATATAGATTTTTTATATCCCTACTTGTAGTTTGTTTAGAAACTGATCTATAATTTGGATTATGACAAGTTTGAATATATTCTACGAAACCGTCCGATTCACCAATGCCTAGTGGTAAATCATTAGAAGCAACAAAACGGCATAAACCTTCTGGCGCAACATTAGCATCGTAGACGAAATTGCTTACCCTAGCGTCAGGGTTGAACCTGAGTTGAGTTTGCATAGCTACCAAGCTCGATGCACTTGTTGCATCCGCCTTGGCATGGGCCTCCGCAAGCCTCTTCAGGTGGCCGGTTCCCCCCTTGGCTTCTCCGGTTAGTTCCTTGTGGTACCTTTTGCACCTTGCTGACACCTTCCGGACACCGTCCACCATGGATGTTTCTTCATCAAAAAATTCCCACGCCGGAGAGGTTCTACGATGACCTCTCCTTCATAGAAAAAAGTGACAATTTTTGGACTAATTGGACCCTCTAACGGTGAAAATTTTAAATATATGCATTTTATTAAAAAAAACTAATCCCTCTTAAACCTACCCTAACCCCCCCTAAAAGGGATCCCAACGGCTCCCTGCCCGCTACCCCCACATTGCCAACGGCTAGTCCAGGTCAGCGAGAGGCAGCGAGCCAGCGGACCGAGCGCTCAATTGATCGATCCCCCGCTCCCCATTCGTTCGAGGCGGGCCGGCCGGGCCATGCCGCGTTCCAGGCCATGCCTCAGGCCGGCACGAGCTAATCAGGCCATGTTGTGCGGCCCACGTGCTAGGGGTTGATATGTCTCCATCCTATCCACTTTTCCAAACTCTTTTGCCTTTTTTCGGACTCTAATTTGCATGATTTGAACCGAATTAACCTGGACTGACGTTGTTTTCAACAGAATTGCCTTAGTGTTATTTTTGTGCAGAAATAAAAGTTCTCGGAACGTCCTGAAAATTTACGGAGAATATTTTTCGATTTAATAAAAAATACTCGCGCAAGAATTAACCAGAGGTCAGGCCACAAGCCTGCTAGGCGCGGCCACCCCCCTGCCGCGCCTAGCAGGCTTGTGGGGCCATCGTGGCTCCTCCGACCTCCTCTCCAACTGCAAATAACCCTATTTGCGGAGAAAAAATTCAGAAAGAAGAGTTCATCACGTTTCACGATACGGAGCCGCCGCCACCTCCTGTTCATCCTAGGGAGACCGGATCTGGAGTCCGTTTTGGGCTCCGGAGAGGGGAAATCGATGCCATCGTCATCACCAACCATCCTTCATCACCAATTTGATGATGCTCTCCGCCGTTCGTGAGTAATCCCATCGTAGGCTTGCTGGACTGTGATGGGTTGGATGAGAGTTACCATGTAATCGAGTTAGTTTTGTTAGAGTTTGATCCCTAGTATCCACTATGTTCTGAGATTGGTGTTGCTATGACTTAGCTATGCTTAATGCTTGTCACTAGAGCCCGAGTGCCATGAATTCAGATCTGAACCTCTTATGTTTTCATGAATATATATGTGTTCTTGATCCTATCTTGCAAGTTGTAGACACCTATTACGAGTTATGATCCGCATCCCCCAGGGTGACAATAACTGGGATTCTTTCCGGTGATTACCGTAGTTTGAGGAGTTCATCTATTCACTAAGTGATAATGCTTTGGTCCGGTTCTCTATTAAAAGGAGGCCTTAATATCCCTTAGTTTCCATTAGGACCCCGCTGCCACAGGAGGGTAGGACAAAAGATGTCATGCAAGTTTTTTCCATAAGCACATATGACTATATATGGAATACATGCCTACATTACATTGATGAATTGGAGCTAGTTCTATGTCACCCTATGTTATAACTGTTGCATGATGAATGATATCGAGCATAATTATCCATCACTGATCCATTGCCTACAAGCTTTCCACATATTGATCCTTGCTAAGTTACTTCTACGTTGCTACTGTTACAATCACTACAAAACTGCTACTGTTACTTTTGCTACCGTTATCGTTACTTCCATACTACTTTGCTACTGAATACTTTGCTGCAGATATTAAGTCTTACAGGTGTGGTTGAATGGACAACTCAGTTGCGAATACTCGAGATTATTCTTTGGCTCCCCTTGTGTCAAATCAATAACTTTGGCTTGAATACTCTACCCTCAAAAACTGTTGCGATCCCCTATACTTGTGGGTTATCAAGACCTTTTTCTACCACCGCTGCCGGGGAGCATAGCTCTATTCTTCGAGTCACTTGGGAGTTATATATGTTGATCATTATGAAGAATCTGAAAGATCCAAAAACCAAGATCTATCCCTCTACTACGAGGGGAGGTAAGGAACTGTCATCTAGCACTGCACTTGATTCACCTTCTGTTATGAGTAAGTTTGCGACACCACTACCTGCTAGTAATTCTGATATGTCGCAAGTAACTGATGATGCCACTTCTGCTATGCATGATGCTTATGATGATACTTTGCTTGATAATACTGTGCCACTGGGTGGATTTCTTGATAAACAAATTGCTAGAGTCAATGCTAAAAATTATGATACTTCTGAAACTGATGAACTTATTGAAACTGAACACTTTGAGACACCTGCTAGACCTAGCTCTCCTAGATATGAATTGCCTGATATTCTTGAGGGTTATGTTATGGAAGGAGAGGTAGCTAGGGACTTTCTTTCTTGTAATGATAGAAATGATCTTAAGAAATTACCTTGCAAGTGGAAATAAAAATCTTTGAATGCTAGAATGAAATATGATCCTAAGTTTGCTACTTCACCAATCTTTGTTACTTATAAGGATTATGAATTTTCCTTTTGATCCTGAGTTAATTACCTTGGTTGAATCTGATCCTTTCCATGGCTATGAATCTGAAACTATTGTGGCACATCTTACTAAATTGAATGATATAGCCACCCTATTTACTCATGAGAAAAAAATTCGTTATTACTATATTCTTAAGTTGTTTCCTTTCTTGTTAAAAGGTGATGCTAAGACATGGTTTAATTTTCTTGCTCCTCGTTGTGTGTGTAGTCCCCAGGATATGATATATCACTTTTCTGAAAAATATTTTCCTACCCATAAGAAAAAAGCTGTCTTGTAGGAAATATTTAACTTTGTGCAAATTGAAGAAGAGAGTCTCCCACAAGATTGGGGGAGGCTTCTCCAATTATTAAATGCTTTGTCTGATCATCCTCTCAAGAAAAATGAAATACTTGATATCTTTTATAATGGACTGACCGATGCTTCTAGGGACCACCTAGATAGTTGTGCTAGTTGTGTTTTCAGGGAACGAAACTATTGAACAAGCTGAAATACTATTGGATAATATATTGAGCAATAATAATGACTGGAATATTCCCGAACCACCTCCAAAGCCAACTCCAAAGAAAAGAGGCATTCTATTTCTTGGTCCTAAAGATATGCAAGAGGCAAAGAAATCTATAAAAGAAAAATGTATTAAAGCTGAAGATGTTAAGAATCTACCACCTATTGAAGAAATACATGGACTTGATAACCCGACATAGGTAGTAGAGGTAAATTCTCTTCGTAGATTTGATGAAAGCGACATTCCTTATAATAAGTCTACTAGCCAATGCTTGGATGAATTTGATAATTTTGTTGTTAAGCAAGAAAATTTTAATGCTTATGTTAGTACACAATTGAAACATAATGCTTTCATGCTTGATTGCTTAGGTGATTATATGAGTAGAACTATCACTGATCTTAAACTGATTAGTAAACATGCTTGCATGGTAACTACTCAAGTAGAACAAGTACTCAAAGCTCAGAATGATTTGCTTAATGAGATGAATAGTAAGAACAATGATCATTTTGTTAAAGTTGTGACTAGAGGTGGAAGAATGACTCGGGAACCTTTATATCCCGAGGACCACCCTAAGAGAATTGAGCAAGATTCTCAAAGCACTAATACTCATGCACCTAGTCGTTCCAACAATAGGATGAATAGGGATGATGATAGAACCTTGCATGCTGCTAGTGAACCTGTTATTGATACACCTGAAAACCCAAATGATATTTTTGTTTCTGATGCCGAGACACAATCTGGTGATGAACATGAGCCTAGTGATAATATTAATGATGATGTTCATGTTGATGATAAACCTAGTAATGATAATGATGTGGAGATTGAACCTGCTGTGGATCTTGATAACCCACAACCTAAGAATAAAAGATATGACAAAAGAGATTTTATTGCTAGGAATAATGGTAAAGAAAGAGAAGAAACCCATGCCCCTTCCTCCTAAACCATCGAAGAAAAAGGATGAAGAGGATTTTGAGCGCTTTGTTGAAATGCATAGACCTGTCTTTTTGCGTACGCGCTTGACTGATATTCTGAAAATATCTCCTTATGCTAAAAATATGAAAGATATTGTGACTAATAAAAGAAAGATACCGGAAGCTGAGATTTCCACCATGCTTGCTAATTATACTTTTAAGGGTAGAGTACCAAAGAAATTGGGAGATCCAGGAATACCAACTATACCATGCTCTATAAAAGGGAATTATGTTAAAACTGCTTTATGTGATTTGGGAGCTGGTGTTAGTGTGATGCCTTTCTCTTTATATCGTATACTTGATTTGAATAAGTTGACACCTACTGAAATCTCTTTGCAAATGGCTGATAAGTCAACAGTTCTACCTATCGGTATTTGTGAGGATGTACCAGTCGTAGTTGCAAATGCTACTATCTTGATGGACTTTGTTATTCTTGATATTCCTGAGGACGATAGTATGTCAATAATCCTTGGTAGACCATTTTTGAATACTGCAGGGGATGTTATTGATTGCAACAAGGGCAATGTCAATTTTCATATTAATGGTAATGAGCATACAGTACACTTTCCGAAGAAACAACCTCAAGTTCAAAGTATCAACTCTATTGAAAAAATTCCAACGATTATTATTGGAGACTTTGAGTTCCCTCTTCCTAGTATCAAGAAGAAATATGATATACCTATTGTTGGGGACATGCATATCCCCATTGAGGTAACTTAGTGTTATTCAAAAATTCTTCGGTTTCATGTTATTCGAAAGAAGTTTGTTAATAAGACTTGATCAACCTTCTTGATGGATTCCTTTTGGTGAGCATGAGATGGATGAATTTAGAAAGTACAACTTTTTGTACCCAACTTTTACTTTCTGTTAGTAAGATTAATTTAAGTAAAAATGCTATCATTTTCTTGTTTTTAGAGTTTCCCGTGCAATAAAAAAGTGACCTGAAAATAAAAGTTCTTCAAATGTCCTGAAAATGGAGTATGATTTTTTCTGGAATATATTAAAATATTTGGCACTGAGCACACTACAGGGGGCTGCACCAGTGGGCCACAAGCCCACAAGGTGTGGCCACCCCCTGGCCGCACCTAGCACGCTTGTGGGTCCCAAGTGGTCCCCTTCCACTTATTCCAGCACCCGTTCACTTCATCTTCCTCCAGAAAAAAAATCCCACCATTGCTCAAACCCATGTTCGAGCTCATTTTGCTGCCATTTTCGATCTCCTTGTTCAAAGCTTCATTCACAAAATTGTTTTGGGAGATTGTTCTTCGGTATGTGACTCCTCCAATGGTCCAATTAGTTTTTGTTCTAGTGCTTTATATATTGCAAATTTTTGCTACTACGGTGACCTTGTTCTTGAGCTTGCATGTCAAATTTATATGGTCCCAACTATTTTTGATGCATGATATATCCTCTAGGCACTTGAGGGAGTAGTTGCTATGAATTTTGTAGATTTTTGTGCACCTTTACTTCGAGTCACTAAAAATTTCAGAATTTTTTAGAAAAAGAAAAAAAGTTGAGGAAGGTGTTTCAAGGGGGTTCATCGAGCAAGAAGGCCCCGAGACTTGCGATACGTGAGCCCAACCTTGAACCACAAAGGGAAGCACAAGTACGACCTTGCGAATGGCCATCAGATCAATTCATGAGTGATGTCGGTTTCAAGGAAGAATTCTACGCATACACAAGAAATGCTGGCCTTGAGGAATTCGTGTCGGACAAATGCAAGCAATACTATCAACTCACGGATTCTTTCGTGCGGAGGTTTGAATTTTCACTCAATCGTAATAAACCTTCCATTCTATTTGACCTTTATGATAAATCATATACTATGGACATAGAAGATTTTAATCATGCATGCAAAATTCCACAATGGGGTAGCTATAGTGATCCGCACAAAACTAAATATAATGATT
Source organism: Hordeum marinum (assembly GCA_022496015.1). Taxonomy (NCBI): domain Eukaryota; kingdom Viridiplantae; phylum Streptophyta; class Magnoliopsida; order Poales; family Poaceae; genus Hordeum; species Hordeum marinum. Next base: position 480,713,681 of record CM039672.1, read on the forward strand.
TTCTTGCTAGCATTATCGTCGAAGAAACTAGAAATATTACACAGGCTACCATGGGGAGCATTCAGTTTCCTACCATACATTATTTTGCTCTATTCATAGGTAGATGTATTAACGGTAAAACTGAGCATAGCCACCTTTGTGCAACCGATCTTAGTATTCTTAAGAGTGCAGTAATGTGCGAAAGGTGATATAACTTTGGAGCCATTATTGCTAGAAGGTTGCATATTAATGCTAAGGATGGAGATTTCTTTGGTGAAATTTATGCCACTTGTTTAGCTAATTATCTGGGGGTACCCATACGCGGAAATCATATTGAGTTATCACCTGCTTTTGTTGATTATGAGGCTTTGGTACGTTTTCAGTTTCTCGAAAGGAACGAATAATCTCTCCTGTACCGACTAATTTTGGACAGACAATGTGTTGTCCATGTTACCCTTCCTGCTCCTGCCTTCTTTAACTTTCAGGAAAAACAAAGATACTTTATAACTAGAGAGGAGGCAAACGAGTATGACAGAAATGCGGAATCAACTTGCCTTCACGCTGCAGTCATTCAAGCGTTAGCCGCCGCAGCCCAGTACAACCCCAACTATGACTCCGGATATTATCCGGGCTAGCCATGGCCCTAGACCAACTTAGGCCAAAAGCCTAAGCTTGGGGGAGTATGTATTTCTCACCGACTTTACATTCATGCTCACACATTCATCTAAGTAGTCAGTGTTCATCTTTTTTTCATTGTACTATCCATGGTAGTTTATTTCCTTGTTTCGTTTTCTTCTTGTGTGTTTAATTAACTTTGAGAAAAATACAAAAAATAGTTCTCTAGCTTTATTTTCCAGTTGCTTAGTTGTAGCATTAAAAAGAAAACTCCAAAATATGTTTCGTTCTTCTTTTGCTTGTTGGGAGCTTTCCCGTGTAAATAGTTTTCTCGTTCTTGTTTTGATTTTTTCTTTCTTTGGGTCGTAAGGAGAAGACCGCAATGAAAATGTCGAGTGGCTCTCATATGCATTATGGTTTACCTATTAGAGAGCCCATGTTACCTTGTCTTCTCCTTTGAGTTATTCTTTGCAGATTCCAGCTTAGTCCAATGCACGTGCACTCTTATTATTTTCCACACCGTTCGGTCGTGGAAGTGAAAGGAAATAATTACGATATTTGATGGAAAGATTGAGATGGAGAAAAGCTGGTATGAACTCGACGTATCTTGCTTTTGTAAATATGATTAGGTCATCGTTCTGAATTTAGTTCATCATGGGTGAAACATATTTGCAATGACAATTAGAGATTATAGTTACTCATGCCATACTTAATTAGCTAAGAGTGGATAATGGTTTGTTTTGGGTGCCAACATGCATATTAAAATGATTGCGATGTAGTATGATGGGATGGTATCCTCCTCTGAAGGATTCAAGTGGCTCGACTTGGCACATGTTCATGCATGTAGTTGAAACAAAATCAACATAGCCTCCACGATATTTATGTTCATAGTGATTTATATCCTACTCATGCTTGCATTCAATGTTGGTTAATATCGAAGCATGTTGATGACTATGTCGCTCTCTAGTTGGTCGCTTCCCAGTCTTTTGCTAGCCTTCACTTGTACTAAGCGGGGATACTGCTTGCGCATCCAATCCCTCAACCTAAAGTTGTTTCATATAAGTCCACCATACCTACCTATATGCGGTATTTGTCTACCGTTTCAAGTAAATTTGCATGTGCCAAACTCTAAACCTTCAAATAAAAATTCTGTTTTGTGTGCCCAAATCTCTCATGTGGCAACTGGGAGCTATCAGTATCTTCCATGCTAGGTGGGTTATTCTCACGATAAGTGTTGATTCACTATCATTCACGAGAAAGTGGCTGGTAATCGGGATGCCCAGTTCCATAGTCGAAATAAAAGTAAAATATAATAAAAAAATACTCCCCCAGGATTGTGTTGGATGGAAGGTACCCGTGGATTCGACCCGCCGTGGAGTGTGATTGATTGGTGGAGGGGGAGTAAAAACTTTATCATTCTGTTTGGGAATGTCCTATAATGTATCTAGCATGGAAGATGTTGAAAACCTCTTGGTCGTTATGTCAGCAATGAAAGCATACCGCTTTAAAAACTCGAGCTCTGGTACCTCTACAAGTCAATGCTTCCCTCTGCGAAGGGCCTTTCCATTTACTTTATTGTTGAGTCAATCATCTTCTTACAAAAGGCACCAGTTAGAGAGCACCACCGTCATTTGTATGCTTTGCTGTTAATTGATATTGGGTGTGAGCATGACTGGATCTCTTTCACCGTGAATTACAATGTCTAGTCAGTCCTTGTTCTTTAAAGGTGCTCTGCATTTATGTTTTGCGGTCAGAGAAAGGGATAGCGAGATACCATTTTGTCATATTGAATCATGATTGTTTTGAAAAAGTGTTGTCATCTGAGAGTTATTACTATTGCTCGCTAGTTGATTATGTCACTGATATGAGAAAATGGGAGACCTAAATGTTATTGTGAACGTGGTTAGTCCATGATCTTTGCTGAAAATCTGAACATCAGTTAGACGTATTTACAACAACAAGATCAAACAGAGTTTGTAAAAATTTTTCTTTATCACTTTCATTTTATCAACTGAATTGCTTGAGGACAAGCAATGGGTTAAGCTTGGGGGAGTTGATACGTCTTCATTGTATCCACTTTTCCAAACTCTTTTGTCCTTGTCTTGGACTCTAATTTGCATGATTTGAATGGAACTAACCCGGACTAACGTTGTTTACAACAGAATTGCCGTGGTGTTATTTTTATGCAGAAATAAAAGTTCTCGGATCATCCTAAAAATTTACGAAGAATATTTTTGGATTTAATAAAAAATACTTGCACAAGAACTAACCAGAGGGGGGCTACCTGCAGTCCACAAGCCTGCTAGCCGTGGCCACACCCCTTGGCCGCGCCTACCAGGCTTGTGGGGCCCTCGTGGATCCTCCGACCTCCTCTCTAGCTCCATATAATCCTATTCGCGGAGAAAAAAAATCAAAGAGAAGAGTTCATCGTGTTTCACGATACGAAGCCGCCGCCACCTCCTGTTCATCCTCGGGAGACCGGATCTAGAGTCCGTTTAGGGCACCGAAGAGGGGAAATCGATGCCATCGTCATCACCAACCATCCTTCATCACCAATTTCATGATGCTCTCCGCCGTTCGTGAGTAATCCCATCGTAGGCTTGCTGGACGGTGATGGGTTTGATGAGATTTATCATGTAATCGAGTTAATTTTGTTAGGGTTTGATCCTTAGTATCCACTATGTTCTGAGATTGATGTTGCTATGACTTTGCTACGCTTAATGCTTGTCACTAGGGCCCGAGTGCCATGATTTCAGATCTGAACCTATTATGTTTTGATGAATATATATATGTGTGTGTGTGTGTGTGTGTGTGTTCTTGATCCTATCTTGCAAGTTGTAGACATTTATTACGAGTTATGATCCGTATCCCCTAGGGTGATAATAACTGGGATTCTTTCCGGTGATTACCATAGTTTGAGGAGTTAATCTATTCACTAAGTGCTAATGCTTTGGTCTGATTCTCTATTAAAAGGAGGTCTTAATATACCTTAGTTTCCATTAGGACCCCGCCGCCACGGGAGGGTAGGACAAAAGATGTCATGCAAGTTCTTTTCTATAAGCACGTATGACTATATATGGAATACATGCCTACATTACATTGATGAATTGGAGCTAGTTCTGTGTCACACTATGTTATAACTGTTGCATGATGAATGACATCCAGCATAATTATCCACCACTGGTCCATTGTCTACGAGCTTTCCACATATTGATCCTTGCTAAGTTACTTCTCCGTTACTACTGTTACAATTACTATAAAACTGCTACTGTTACTTTTCGTACCGTTACCGTTACTTCCATACTACTTTGGTACTGAATAATTTTCTGCACATATTAAGTCTTACAGGTGTGGTTGAATTGACAACTCAGCTTCGAATACTCGAGAATATTCTTTGGCTCCCCTTGTGTCGAATAAATAAATTCGGGTTGAATATTCTATCCTCAAAAACTATTGCGACCCCCTATACTTGTGGGTTATCAGGGGCAGCTGCCCAGGCACGGCCCAAGGCGGGCTGCATGCCTGGCACGGCCCATTTAGCACGTGTCGGCCGGGCCCGAAGCGCGTCGGCGTAGCGTGCTTCTAGGCCGGCCTGTTTGGCCAGGTTTGACCACGGCCTCCTCGAGGAGGGTCATGACCGTACGTGCCGGAGGATCTCCAACTTCACCGCACGCTTCTCCTGAGGCCGCAACACCTTCCTGGCCTCCACCTGCACCACGAAACCACCATGCTCGCCATCATCGGGTTCTCGTCCTCGGTGTCAGAGTCCCCACTTCACGGGCTCTACTCCTTCCAGGGTGTGACGTCGTACGTGCTTAGGACCGTGCTTGCGCTCAGGTTGCCATCCGGCTGGGGTTCCCCGACTGGCGCTAATGCATGGGGCAGCGGGCCTGGTTCGACCTTCCCGTCGCGACGGTGTTGCTCCAGATCATGAGCAGTGTGTTGTTTCCACGTCTTGTGTGCATGCTAATTGAAATACAGTGTCATGTCAACACATTATACGTCTACGGATGAGATTATCATCGTCTTTAAACACTCATGCCAAGTTCTAGAATCAATTCGGTGTATTTTTCGAGTTCAGACATTAAAGTTAACTAGTCGTCAACCCGTGCGTCTGCACGGGCTAGTCCAATATAAGTATGGGTATATAATTTGACCTTGCATTATCATCTGGTGGGTGCAATACTTGATAGAAATTAAAATGTAAAATTAATTAGAATGTGGTTCTAATTTCTTGCAACCAATAACACAGATCAATGCATATTGGCTATTGTGTGATACAAAAGTAACTATTTCAATTAATTGCAGATCCGGCTATTTTCGTATATGTACAAACTATATTAGACTAATGTTTAGTTATGTAGTCATATTTTTTGGTCCTGGTTGGTAGATATATAACGCACATAATGAAGGAATACATAGTACACTACAACATGTGAATAGCAATCTCCTTTTGTATACATATTATTACCTAAATCTTTTGAAGTCCAAACTTGTTCCTTGAAAAAAAAAAGGTTAAATACCTTACCTAAAAATGATAGATATTTTCTCAATCGGAAATAAAGTACAATATCTTTTCCCTTCGTTAGTAGTGCGAGTGAAATCTTGTGTGCTTGCCAAATGACTCTGTGTGAAAACTCAGAATGTCTCCTGACCTCGATTACATAAAAAGGAACAAAAGATTATTCCAAAGGTCCAGAAAAAATGTGTATTTAGATATGTGCTCCGTAACTTTAAAACACCATTATGAAATTATTTTATTTTTATGTCAGCAAACAACTTACTCCCTAGTAACTTTAAAGTCTTTGTACTACTTATTATTTTCTATCTAGTTCCACACATTAGTTTATTTGGTAACCTGCAAATAAAAATATTTAGGAATAAAATGCTAGGATGGACATTTACAAAAATATTCAAGATTTTCTCAAATCTTAATGGGGAAGTTGACTATTTGTTATTTTGTTTTTTGCTATTTGAAGGCTGGGAGCAAAATGATTGCGCTTGAAACCGTGGTACACTTTTTATTAAAAATATTAAGATTAATAATAAGTGCACACGTGGAAATATCACATTTTACCACAAATATGCCATCGACATGTTCCTGTTGTCTTAATAACACCATGTGCATTAACTTTTGCATATGCCTAATTAAATGTAAAAGGTTATAAAATATTGGATCAAACCCAACTTATTTATGTACAGTATAGGTAATAAGAAAAAAAGAACACCATTTTATAAAACATGATTAACGTAATTGCGCAATCCTAGGCATCAGTGGCGGAGCCAGGAAAAATGTATAACACGGGCCGACTGAAGGGCAACACTTTCAAACAAATTCTTGCCAAAAAGAACAGTGAAACGAATGCAATAGCAAAATATTTTTCATTGATTACACCAACAACCATCGTTGATAACAAGAGGATATCCGATTTGTGAATTGTACAGGACACAAAAGAAAAATATACACAATAGAAGATAGAGAAACTAACTTGCTTCAGGCCTTCAACTAAATACCACTCGCCGTGGTGGTTCATCGAACTCATCTATAATTGCATCTGTTGATATTCCAACAGCAATCTCCTTTTCAATATAAATTAACAAGCAGTGCCTTAGAAATCCATCTTCCATTTTATTCCGAAGCCTTGTCTTCACAAGTTTCATGGCAGAAAATGCATGTTCTGTCATTGCCGTTGAAACCGGTAAAGTAAGAACAAGCCGAATGAGTCTGTTCATTAAGAAGAAGTTAGTATTTTTAGCAATGAATAAATTAACAAATACAACAACAAAGATCATTAGATACCTATCAATCAAGTAATACTCCTCTGATTTTCCACTAGATGTAAGTCGTTGACAAAGTTCTGATACGGTTGTCAAATTCTGAAAGTTCGGGCTTGTGGGTACAATAATCTCATAATGTCATAACTGACATCTTAGATTATTCATTTCTTGTTCTTTAAAATCAGCAGGATAGAACTTTGAAGCCAGAGAGCATATATCATCAATATTAAATGAACAGAATGAATCCTTTGGGTCCAAGGCAACACACAGGATGAGAAGCTCTGTTGCTTGTTTGTTGAATCTACAATTCAGCTCTTGTGCTTGCTGATCAACAGCAACCATGAAAATGTCACAGCGATAATGATGCTCAACTGTAGTCTCATCCTCTGCACGAGAATTAATAAAATCCACATATAACTCACTGAAATGTGGTGTTTGAACTCCATGTTTCCCACAAAATAAAAGGACATCACCTTTAAGCTTGTTCCAACCATTATCTCTTAGCTCCTGAATCAACATTTTGGTAGTCTTAACATCATCCATGGCATTGACAATATCTTGAGACTTTTGTTGCAACTTTTTGCATAGCATGTCTGTGATTCCCATAAGTTCTTTCATGACATGCAGAATAAATATGAAGTCAAAAGACATCATTAACTTAATAGCACCAGAAGCCTTTGCTCGTGCAGAAGGTGAAGTACCAGATCCTTTAGCAGTTGCAATGCTTTTAAGTACCAAAAATGTTGGTTTGTACAATTTCAGAAGGCTGCAAACAGAAGCATAGTGTGAACTCCACCTAGTGTCACAAGGTCGTTGTAAAGTTCCGACTTGATTAGCCCCACTTCCAGTTTCAAGCTCACCGAGCTCAATCAGATTCTCCATTTCAGCAACTTGACTAGCTTGCAACTCATCATTTCTCTTACTAGAAGACACAACCGTATTGACAACAAGAGCAAGATGATCAAAAAAATTGTGAACATCGGGTACTTCTTGAGATGCAGCAACAAGAGCTAGCTGCAATTGATGAGCAAAACAATGGATATAGTATGCATAAGGACACTCCTCCATGAACTTTGCTTGTAGTCCATTCCACTCTCCACGCATATTACTAGCACCATCATATCCTTGGCCGCGAATATTGTTCACATCTAACTGATGTTGAGCCAAAACAGAAGATATCTCTTCTTTTAGAGTAGCCGAAGATGTATCGACAACATGAACAATATCAAGAAAACGTTCACGAGTGAAACCAGGTTTATCAACAAAACGAATAACTATTGCCATTTGCTCTCTTTTGGATTCATCTCTTTACTCGTCTACAAGCAAGCAGAACTTAGCATCACCTATTTCCTTACGAATTTCACTTTGCACATTAGAAGCAATGAAACCTAGAAGTTCTTTTTGAATTGTAGGCGACGTGTACTTAGCATTGCCTGGAGCATTACCCAACACTACAGCACCAATTTCCTCATCATAAGAAGCTATCAATTTCACCATTTCAAGGAAATTACCTTGGTTCTTTGAATCAAGACTTTTATCATGTCCTCGGAAGGGGCAAGCTTGGAATGCTAACCACCATAGTGCATCAACCGTTACTCTAAGCCGCAGCCTATTCCTTTTGATATCCTCTTCTGTTTGCTTCACCACTAATTGTTCCATATGACATGGCTTATTCTTCAGATTATCTAAACATTTTGCAGCGTAATTATGAGCAGATTTACTATCCTTTCCCATGTGAGTTAAGAATGCACATCTCGTTCCGTCATTGACTCTCTTCCATTTTCTGAATCCGTGCACTGTAAACACATTAGACCCTTTCTTTCCAAGTGGCTTCTTATAAAATAAAAAGCATGGAAAACAGTAGACTGCATCTTTATCTAGTGAATATTCTAACCAAGGTAAGCTCTTAAACCAATGATACTGAAACTTGCACGGATGGGTCACCGAGTCATCGAGAGGATACTCATCCATTTCGAAATGATATGCCCCATGCTTTATATATGCCATTCGAGCTTTTTCTTGATCGTTAGGAGGATAATCCCAAATTTGACACCGCAGACCTGGTTCTCTTTCTACCACCAAAACAGCAGAATCAACATTGCCTCTCCCTCTCGGAACCGAAGGTGGTGGTGTTGATATTGGTGTTTCTTCTGCCTGTTCTTGTACATCTACTTGTTCTTGTTCATCCACCAAGGAAGGGGCATCAACCAAATTAATCTGTTCTGGAGTTCCATCAGTTCTTCCTTTCTTCTCAAAAAAAGAATGAAGTGTTGCAAGCTTTCTTTTGTTTCTGGCCATGGTTGAGTGATTATCCTAGCAAAATTGAACACATACCACTATAAGATTTAACCAATTTAGAGAACTGACTAGCCAAACAAAAAATATAGAACAAATTTCAGATTTGTGAGACAGAGAAAGAGGGATCTCAAATAAAAAAAACCTCTTCTTGTGTGCTTGCAGCAGCTTGAAGAAAGAGTGAAAGACCAGCCCTCCAGCCGGTCCGCGGCGGCGATGCGGCAGCAGCAGGAGAGAGCAACTAGAAAGATTAGGAAATTCGGGGGCTAGTGCTTTGTCACCATGGATGAGTGGTGAGCGGAGAAAAGGTTGGACCGCAGGGGACCAAGGAAAGGGAAAGCTGGAGAGAGGAATCACGTGTATGCGGTGTGGCTGGGAGCCGGGGGCGGCTTGCCTCTTTGTGATTGGGATTAGCTTTTGGGATATAATAGGAAAGGAGAAAAGTCAAGCCTCGTACAGGATTTATTGTGGCCTCTTTTTTTGTTGCATAACGGTTGGAGAGGGCCAGGACACTTAGACACACAGGTTCTTGAAAAAAAATTGATGATCTAATTTTTTTTTTTGCATGTTGGCCCGGGTCTTGGCCCTGGCTGGTCCCCTGCTGGCTCCGCCGTTGTACATTAGCCATCTAGAATTCAGAAACTTGGAAGAAGAGATTTAAATATTGGAGAAGAAGGCGATAGAGAAGAGATTGATTGGGGATTAAGGAGAGATGAATTCCAGGTTGGCGGCGGCGCTGTGCCGTGTAGATTGAAAGGGGACAGAGGCCGGGAGTGAGATTTACCCTCCGATCAGTTAATTAGGGTTTTGTGATTGGTGGAATAGTAGATGGTCTAATCTCCTTCGTTAGAAAACTGAGGAAGGTAAGTGAGCCTTTCAAGGGAAAAAATCTTTTCGCAAAACTGAAAAAAAAACTACGTACAATCTCGACCGTAATAATTCGGTCCCACCAGATTAACGGCAAAAAACTACGTACAATCTCAACCGTAATAATTCGGTCCCACCAGATTAACGGCTCGTAAAATCTAATTAACGTGAGATTTTTTGGGGAGTCACAAATTAGTATAAGTAAGTATAGATATAGATATCGATGATAAATTTAAGCACCAATGATGATATTGCCACAACAAAATAAGAGCCACATGTTGACAAGTCTAAAAGAATCTTGTCAGACCAAACGGCCCGGAACTCCGCCCTAGTTTATTTAGTCCCATTTTCGGACGACAAGCCCGCGAGTGCACTGATGATGAACAACTCCGCCCTAGTTTATTTAGTCCCATTTCTGGACGACAAGCTCGCGAGTGCACTGATGATGAGCTCTGCCCCGTTCACTGCAGCGATGCTGCCCTGAACTTGAAGAGTGCTGCCCTACCGCTACCGGGTACGGGGTACCCAAATAATAGCTGACATCGATCCAACACTGCCGTGCCTGCAGTGATGCAGACTTCGTACTCACGGCAGTGTCGGAGTAGTTATCGCCGCGGCAGGCATGCCAAGCGACCGAAACGCCAGGGGTATCGAGCCACTTGCCATTCGGCCTCACCGGTGCGCCTTCGATCCCTGGCAGCGGCCGGAGGACACGGCGGCTACCCACGACTAGTTTTCTGAGATCCAGAGGTGCATGCATGAATGAACACTCGTAAGAATTGAATTTTATTGCATGCGTCCACGGCCGGGAACGGTGGTCCATGGCAACGAGAGCCGGAGAATCCAGTTTCCCCTGATTCAAGATATTGCACTCGGCTCCCGCGGTTCATGCTTGCACCTCGTGCGTGGTGGTACAATGCATACCTGCATCGGCTGGATACTTCACAGTTATCACAAACATAATCAGCGACCAAATCCATGCATATGCATGTGCTTCTCATTGATCATTTCTTATTTTATTTTTGAACTTAATTGATCATTTCTTATTCGTGCGCCAACGCTCTAAAATTTGGTCTCGCATGCGGTTTGCGTGATTGGTATGCATGTTAGAAGCTATTTTAGTCAACTATAAAAACTAGAACCAATTTTAGCGAAAATCCACGTACTAAAACAATAATTGCTACATGCATGCTGAAAAAGATTAAAAATATATGTATTGCAACATTAAAATGAGATGATTCCGCAAACAATAATATATATTTTTTAGTTTAAAGTGTGTGCCAGTATTGGATTTGTATCAGGTAGGACTTGAAAACTAAATCTCAAATCTCTATGTTTCGATAAATTGGATTACACTGCCTTCCTCTCCGACCACCGACTTGTCGGCCCTCCCTTTGCCAACTTCGAGTTGTCCGTGCAGCCGCAGGGTTCAATTCCTCGTCGCCTGCCTGCCTCCATCGCCAACAGAGAGCTCTCTCTACCGCCATATATGATTCTTTTTTTTTTGAAACGAAGGCAAACGTTTAGCCTCATTCATTAATTAACAAGAGGAGAATTGGCCGATTAGTTAAGGGAAAACCAGGAGAAAACCATATCTATGACACGATCAGTGACAAAAGATCTACCCTTTCTTGTTCTCTCTTGGAGCTTTGGTATTAAGTTGTTATAGTTCAATTAGAACCCCTAAGTCCACACAATGAGTCTCTAAATAGTCCTAACATAGTGATATTTTGCATGTCCCATTTGACTTGATCGATGTTATATTATTCAAGTTGCATATTAAGATGGTTTGCTACTAATTTGTCGAAGGTTGCAATACAAGATCAGACTTGAGCATGTGAGCTAAAAAAGCATGCACTAGGAATCTTACCCGGCAAACGATGAGATGTTTACCAACTTGCACATTTTCTGTGTAATTTTTTCTTTATTATTTGTTTTACGATTCATTTTTCACTTTCTGTCTTCTTTTTGTATTATACCAAGGATAAAACTAAAATGAGGTATTTACCATTTTTTTTTTCTTCATTGTTTGTTTTACGTTTTTCCACTTTCTTTCTTCTTACTAATGCACTCTTTCTTAGCTTCTGTTTTCATTCCCATTTTAGTTTTATTTTAATTTACTTTTTGTTACCAAGGAAAAAAGAGGTGGTTGATGCTGGAAAAAAATCAGTCGCCTGAGAAATAGTCGCTCCCCATTATGGGACTGACTATATGAACAATCAATAAAAGAATTTTAGTGCATATATACTATCTTTTTATTGGTGGAATCATCTTTGTAGACTGTGTTATATATTTTTAATCTTTTTCAGTGTGCATCTAGCAATTGGTTTCTCCTTCTCCATGTGCACCTAGCAGTTCTTGCTTTAGTATGCAAGTGGTCTAAAATTGGTTCGAGCATATTCATCAAGCAAACCGCATGGGAGACTAAAAATTTAGAACATTGACACCCCGAATAAGAAAAGATCAATGAGAAGCATGCATGCATGGATTTGGTTGCTGGATATATTTGTGACAATTGTGAAGTGTCCAGCCGATACATTTGGTACATTGCACCACCGCGCACCAGATTCATGCATGCAACGGAACCGTGGGAGATGAATGCAATCTCTTGGATCGGGCGAAACATAGATTGTCCGGTCTCTCATAGCCATGGACTACCGTTCCCGGCCGTGGATACATGTAATATAAAATTCAATTCTTTGTACTAATATAATAGCAAAACTTTTCCGGCCAAGGCCCCAGGCGAGTGTTCATGCATGCACCTCTGGATCTCCAAAACTAGTTATAAGTTAAACGAGGGAGCATCCATGGAGGGCAGTGCCAAGTGCCAACAAGTTCACCGTGCCCTCCGGCGGCTGCCAAGAATCAAAGGCGCAACGGTGAGGCCCAAGGGCAAATGGCTCGAGATCCCTGGCGTTCCCGGCCGGTCTGCATCTGGCCATCTGGGCGCGGCAGTGTTGGATCGAATGTCAGCTATTTCACTTCAAGTTCAGTGTCGCGTCACATTTCTTTCTTTCTTTTTGCTGGCCGGCTCATTGCTCTGTGTACTGACCAAATGGGAGCATAGTTCATCATCGCCGCACTCGCGGGCTTGTTGTCGGTAAATGGGAACGAAGAAACTAGAGTATTACTCGCAATCATCTCAGACGCAGATTACCATTACCCAGCCTGCCTGAATGATGATCACTGGAGCATTGCTGCTGCTGCTGCTGCTGCTACTGGGTGTCTGGGAGCAGAGTAGAATGCACTACAAAAGAAGAATGAAAAATCTGCAGCCGCAATCAGAGCCGTGCGGGGCAGACGCAAGGTATGCGGGCCCAATGCCCAGTGGCTTTTGTTAACAATGTGCTTAATTATGATGTGGCTTTCCGGCAGAATTAGGCCGATCGAGGTAAAGCCGGAGGGTCCGGGTCAGTGCGATGCGATGCGAGGGCAAAGTATAACGGAACCGACCCAGCAAGCAATGGTCAGAGTAAACACAAGCTTTTGCCTTTCGTCGTTGTCAAAACTTCGGGTGTCGCATACTCGCATTGCACGGCATGGCACGCACCTACCCAGCATCCTTTTCTCATCTTTTGACTGAGAACTAAGAGCATCTACGGTCGGACTTGGCAAATCCGGCCCCTCAAGTGCCCGCGGACGCAGCCGGACGCGTCCTCGGACACCGACCGGACACCTTTGCGCCGCACATTCACATATAGCAAAATCAAAACCTCAAATCCATACAATCCATACACGTCGGTCATACGTCAGTCATACGAAACAAACTGTCTGAATGTCAAAGTTTAAAAAAAAGCAACGCAAAGCAAATCATAGTTTAACAAACCGGACATGGCAAAATGAAATCAATGTCTGAGCGTCACCGATGGCCTCCGATCACTCGTTGTGCGGCTGCTGCGAGAAGAGGACCGCGTCTTGCTCCTCCTGAATCCTTGTCGCCAGCTCCGCGTGCATCCGGGCATGATGCTCCGCCTGAATCCTTGCTGCCTCCTCCGCGTGCATCCGGGCTGCCTCCTCCGTCGCAGCGGCCCTCGGGGCGTTGATCTACTTCTTCTTGTTCGCAAGCCACTTCTTTGCATGCTCATCCAAGCCGGTCTCATCCGCCAACATGATCTTCGCATCTTCCGCGTCCCGTGCGAGTTGCAACTTCTCCTTCGGCAAATGTCTTGGCCTTCTTGAGCTCCCATTTGATCACCGCTTCGCGCTTCTCCAACTCGATCTTCTCCCTCTCAATTGCAACCTTCTTCTCCACCCTAATTCTGTCCCACTCCATCCTTTCCTTTTGCGCTTCCATGAGGAGCTTGTTGCTCTCCCTAGTCGAAAAAATGCACGTCCATGTTGACGAATTTTGGTTGCCGCGGCATCACAGGCGAGATGTGTCTTCTCCCACTTGTTTCCCATGACTTGGCGGTTGTCCTTTGGCACGGTGGCTTTTTCGTTCTTGTCCACGACAACATCGTCCTCTTCATCGTCCAACCCAATTGATTGGTTGGAGCTTGAGCCATCATTCCTCTTCTTGCCGGACTTGATGTCGGCCACAACTTGGGTCCACTTCGGCTTGCCATTCAACAGGAACCAACAATGGCTAAAAGCAAATGGCTTCTTCTCCTCCTCCTGATACAAAGTTGCCACCACCACCGTCTAGGGAACAACATTTGTATGGGCACGAGAATGCAAACACAAGAGGCATATGCAATGGACGAGAAGATGAGGCAATCGAGCTTACTTGAGTTCCGATTCCGAACCCACTTTGAGGGTGTTTGGTCACTTGTGCATAGTAGCCGACGTACTTGTTCACTTCCCCTTGAATGATTCGTTGGAGAGATGCCACATTGCGAGTGGTCACGCTAGGATGCGGATCCACATACTCCTTTAGCTCATGATACTCCTTCCAAATTTACGTCCAATAGGTGCCCCCCCCCTTTGCTCTGTGCCGTATATTGGATCCATCGTTGTGGCCAACCAAGCTCTGACCAACAAGATGTCCTCGTGTCTTGAGAATGTCGGACATCTTGCCTTCGTCGTCTTGTCCTTCTTCTTCTTCCTCGAATTGGGGTCGAATGTGTTCCCAACTTCAAAATCGGTGGGGGCCTCTAATTCATACTCCAAATGGGTCAGTTTTTCATTCTCATTGATCATCGTCGACATGAACGCCACCTATATGATTAAAATTTACAAGTATTCATCACGAGCGAAAGAAACTAGAGGGCAAGAGCAAAGAAAACGCACTGAATCATGTTCGGTCATTCTGTCGAACAGGTTGAGGTCAGCCCGGGCAGTGCCGGAACCCGTGCTCATCTGCGCCCGAATGAGCTCCCGCGAGTCACACACGTCCACCGCTGGCATCTGCGTGGGCAGAAAGCTGTCCTGAATGGCCCAGTCGCTGCTCGGATCATCCTTGGGTCGGTGACCGTAATCCTCGTTGGTGCTCGGAGAGAAGGGGTGCGGGGATCCGACCACTGTGGAGGAGACATCTGCTCCTACGCATCCGATCCTCCCTGCGACGCCATAGCCGCCTCCTCCCTCTCTCGCTGCTAGCATCGCCGCAACTTGCGGGCGATGTTCTCCACCTTCCAAGTCGCCACGGACGAATTCATGCCGTCGATGGACGAGCCGGACTGCGTCTCCGTCGCGGCGGTCTGGGTCGAGCTGGATGACATCTCTGGTGGTGGATCAAGACCGGAGGTGAGGATTGGGAGCAAGGGTGAAGGCGGGTGAGGGTCCGGGCGCGGGCACTGTTCTAGAGCGACGGGAAGAGGAGGAGGAAGGGTTTGGGGGGGATTTGGTGCAATTCAGGGTTGGGACGGGCTGTCTCGTCCGACGTGGCGGGCGTGCCCGGGCGCGTCCGGGTACCACCATACCCGCCTCATATTTTCGCTGGATATGGGGGGTGTCGGTTAGCCCGGGCGTTTGAGAGGCCTTTCTGGGCCAAAAAAAAGTGAGCGCACACTGACCCGACTGTTGGGAGACGTAGTAGTAAATCAAAATTTTCCTACGTGTCACCAAGATCTATCTATGAAAAAACCAGCAACGAGTGGGGAGAGATTGCATCTTCATACCTTTGAAGATCACTAAGCGGAAGCATTATAAGAACGCGGTTCGTGGAGTCGTACTCGTAGCGATTCAAATCGCGATGGACTCCGATCTAAGCGCAGAACAACGGCACCTCCGCGTTCAACACACGTGCAGCCCGATGACGTCTCCTACGCCTTGATCCAGCAAGGAGGAAGGAGAGGTTGAGGGAGAGCTCCGGCAGCACGATGGCATGGTGACGGTGGTGCTACGTGGACTCCGGCAGGGCTTCGCCAAGCGCTACGGAGAACGAGGAAGAGGAAGGGTAGGGCTGCGCCGAGAGAGAGAGAGAGAGAAGTCGTGTCTCAAATCAGCCCAAAACCTTGGGTATATATAGGAGGAGGGAGAGGGAGGGCTGCCTTGGCCCCTCCTCCAAGGAGGAGAGGTTCGGCCGAACCTAGGGAGGAGTCCACCTCCCACAAGGGAGGTGGATCTCTTCCTTTTGAATCCTTTTCAGCCTTATCTCTTATCCCTAGCCGCATGGGCCCTTCCAGAAGGTCTTGGCCAGCCCAATAAGGTCTGGTACACCTCCTCTCAGGCCCACGAAGTCCTTTGGTCGTCACACCCCTCCCGGGGGTCCTCCGGCACCCTCCCGGCACTCCCGGTACACTACCGATGAGCCCGAAAACTTTCTGGTGACCAAAACAGGACTTCCTATATATCAATCTTTACCTCCGGACCATTCTGGAGCTCCTCGTGACGTCTGGGATATCATACGGGACTCCGAACAACCTTCGGTAATCATGTATACCATTTCCCTATAACCCTAGCATCATCGAACCTTAAGTGTGTAGACCCTACGGGTTCGGGAGACACGTAGACATGACCGAGACACCTCTCAGGTCAATAACCAGCAGCGGGATCTGGATATCCATGTTGGCTCCCACATGCTCCACGATGATCTCCTCGGATGAACCACGATATCGAGGATTCAATCAATCCCGTATACAATTCCCTTTGTCTATCGGTATGATACTTGCCCGAGATTCGATCGTCAGTATCTCTATACCTTGTTCAATCTCGTTACCGACAAGTCTCTTTACTCGTTCCGTAATACATCATCCCGTGGATAACTCCTTAGTCACATTGAGCTCATTATGATGATGTCTTATCGAGTGGGCCCAGAGATACCTCTCTGTCACACGGAGTGACAAATCCCAGTATCGATTCGTGCCAACCCAACAGACACTTTCGGAGATACCCGTAGTGCACCTTTATAGCCATCCAGTTACATTGTGATGTTTGACACACCCAAAGCATTCCTATGGTATCCGGGAGTTGCACAATCTCATGGTCTAAGGAAACGATACTTGACATTGAAAAGCTTTAGTAGACGAACTACACGATCATGTGCTATGCTTAGGATTGGGTCTTGTCCATCACATCATTCTCCTAATGATGTGATCCCGTTATCAATGACATCCAATGTCCATGGTCATGAAACCGTGACCATCTATTGATCAACGAGCTAGCCAACTAGAGGCTCACTAGGGACATGTTGTGGTCTATGTATTCACACATGTATTATGGTTTCCGGTTAACACAATTATAGCATGAACAATAGACAATTATCATGAACAAGGAAATACAATAATAAAAATTTTATTATTGCCTCTAGGGCATATTTCCAACAGTCTCCCACTTGCACTAGAGTCAATAATCTAGTTACATTGTGATGAATCGAACACCCATAGCATTCTGGTGTTGATCATGTTTTGCTCGTGAGAGAGGTTTAGTCAATGGATCTGCGACATTCAGATCCGTATGCACTTTACAAATATCTAAATCTCCCTCCTGAATGTAATCACGGATGGAGTTGAAGCGGCGATTGATGTGTCTTGTCTTGTTGTGAAACCTGGGCTCCTTCGCAAGGGCAATAGCTCCAGTGTTGTCACAGAATAGAGTCATCGGGCCCGACGCACTTGGAATTACTCCTAGGTCGGTGATGAACTCCTTCATCCAGACTACGTCCTTTGCTGCTTCCGAAGCAGCTATGTACTCCTCTTTACATGTAGATACCACCACGACGCTTTGCTTGCTGCTACATCAGCTGACTGCCCCTTTGTTCAAAATATACACGTATCCGGTTTCCGACTTGGAGTCGTCCGGATCTGTGTCGAAGCTAGCATCGACGTAACCCTTTACGACGAGCTCTTCGGCACCTCCATGTACGAGAAACATGTCCTTTGTCCTTTTCAGGTACTTCAGGATATTCTTGAACGTTGTCCAGTGTTCTGCTCCGAGATCACTTTGGTACCTCCCTACCAAACTTATGGCAATGTTCACATCAGGTCTGGTACACAGCATGACATACATAATAGAGCCTATGGCTGAAGCATAGGGGATGAGACTCATCTCTTCTCTATCCTTTGCCGTAGTCGGGCATTGAGTCGTACTCAATCTCACACCTTGCAACACAGGCAAGAACCCCTTCTTGGACTGATCCATATTGAACTTCTTCAATATCTTTTCAAGGTATGTGCTTTGTGAAAGACCTATGAGGCGTCTCGATCTATCTCTATAGATCTTAATACCTAATATGTAAGCATCTTCTCCAAGGTCCTTCATTGAAAAACATTTATTCAAGTAGGCCTTTACAGTTTCCAAAAGTTCTATATCATTTCCCATTATCAGTATGTCATCCACATATAATATGAGAAATGCTATAGAGCTCCCACTCACTTTCTTGTAAATACAGGGTTCTCCATAAACCTGTACAAACCCAAACGCTTTAATCGCCTCATTAAAGCGAATGTTCCAACTCCGAGATGCTTGCACCAGACTATAGATGGAGCGCTGGAGCTTGCATACTTTGTTAGCATCTTTAGGATCGATAAAACCTTCCGGCTGCATCATATACATATCTTCCTTAAGGAAGCCATTAAGGAATGCCGTTTTGACGTCCATTTGCCAGATCTCATAATCATAAAATGCGGTAATTGCTAACATGATTCGGACAGACTTTAGCATTGCTATGGCTGAGAAAGTCTCATCGTAGTCAACTCCTTGAACTTGTCGATAACCCTTAGCGACAAGCCGAGCCTTATAGACGGTCACGTTATCATCCGCGTCAGTCTTCTTCCGAAAGATCCATTTATTTTCAATGGCTCGCTTATCATCAGGCAAGTCCACCAAAGTCCACACTTTGTTCTCATACATGGATCCTATCTCGGATTTCATGGCTTCAAGCCATTTGTTGGAATCCGGGTCCGCCATCGCTTCTTCATAGTTCGAAGGTTCACCGTTGTCTAACAACATGATCTCCAGAACAGGGTTGTCGTACCACTCTGGTGCGGAACGTGTCCTAGTGTTCAATAGTAACTTGATCTGAAGTTTCATTATCATCATCATTAACTTCCTCACTAGCCGGTGTAGGCTCCACAGAAACAACTTCCTGTGCTGCACTACTCTCCGGTTTGAGCGGAGGTACAATTACCTCATCAAGTTCTATTTTCCTCCCACTTACTTCTTTCGAGAGAAACTCTTTCTCGAGAAAGGATCCATTCTTAGCAACAAAGACTTTGCCTTCGGATCTTAGGTAGAAGGTATACCCAATAGCCTCTTTGGGATATCCTATGAAGACGCACTTTTCCGCTTTGGGTTCGAGCTTCTCAGGTTGAAGTTTCTTCACATAAGCATCGCATCCCCAAACTTTTAGAAACGACAGCTTAGGTTTCTTTCCAAACCATAATTCATACGGTGTCGTCTCAATGGATTTTGTCGGTGCCCTATTTAAAGTGAATGCGGCAGTCTCTAAGACATATCCCCAAAATGATAGCGGTAAGTCGGTAAGAGACATCATAGATCGCACCATATCCAATAGAGTGCGATTATGATGTTCAGACACACCATTTCGCTAAGGTGTGCCAGGCGGCGTGAGTTGTGAAACAACTCCACATTTCCTTAGGTGCGTGCCAAACTCGTGACTTAAATATTCTCCGCCACGATCAGATCATAGGCACTTTATTTTCCTGTCACGTTGATTCTCTACCTCACTCTGAAATTCCTTGAACCTTTCAAAGGTTTCAGACCTATGTTTCATAAAGTAGACATACCCATATCTGCTCAAGTCATCAGTGAGGGTGAGAACATAACGGTAGCCACCACGAGCGTCGACGCTCATTGGACCGCATACATCGGTATGTATTATTTCCAACAAGTCAGTTGCTCGCTCCATTGTTCCGGAAAACGGAGTCTTGGTAATCTTGCCCATGAGGCATGGTTCGCACGTGTCAAATGATTCAAAATAAAGAGACTCCAAAAGTCCATCAGCATGGAGCTTCTTCATGCATTTGACACCAATATGACCAAGGCGGCAGTGCCACATGTAAGTGGGACTATCATTATACACCTTACACTTTTTGGTACTCACACTATGGACATGTGTAACATCACGTTCGAGTTGTCCCGCGGGGCATGACCATAAAACATTTCTCTCACATAAATAGAACAACCATTATTCTCAGATTTAAATGAGTAACCATCTTGTATCAAGCGAGATCCACATACAATGTTCATGCTCAAAGCTGGTACTAAATAACAATTATTAAGGTTTAAAACTAATCCCGAAGGTAGATGCAGAGGTAGCGTGTTGACGGCGATCACATCGACCTTGGAACCATTCCCGACGCGCATCGTCACCTCGTCCTTCACCAGTCTCCGCTTATTCCGCACCTCCTGCTTGGAGTTACAAATGTAAGCAATGCACCGGTATCAAATACCCAGGAGATACTACGAGTGCTGGTTAGGTACACATCAATAACAAGTATAACACATATACCTTTAACGTTGCCGGCCTTCTTATCCGCTAAGTACTTGGGGCAGTTCCGCTTCCAGTGACCGGTACCCTTGCAATAAAAGCACTCAGTGTCAGGCTTGGGTCCATTCTTGTTCTTCTTCCCGGCAACTTGCTTACTGGGCGTGGCAACATCTTTGCCGTCCTTCTTGAAGTTCCTCTTACCCTTGCCTTTCTTGAAACTAGTGGTGTTATTTACCATCAACACTTGATGCTCCTTTTTGATCT
The DNA here is from genome assembly GCA_022496015.1 of Hordeum marinum. Classification (NCBI taxonomy): domain Eukaryota; kingdom Viridiplantae; phylum Streptophyta; class Magnoliopsida; order Poales; family Poaceae; genus Hordeum; species Hordeum marinum. Next base: position 480,734,310 of record CM039672.1, read on the forward strand.
CGACCTCCGCTGATTTCAGCATCGAGTACAACTCAGGAATGGACTTCTCCATCCCTTGCATGTTGTAGTTCATCACAAAGCTCTTGTAGCTAGGTGGAAGCGACTGGAGGATTCTGTCAATGACCGAGTCATCCGAAAGAGTAACTCCTAGCTGAGTCAAGCGGTTGTGTAGCCCAGACATCTTGAGGATGTGCTCACTGAAAGAACTGTTCTCCTCCATCTTACAGCTGAAGAACTTGTCGGAGACGTCATATCTCTCGACCCGGGCATGAGCTTGGAAAACCAGTTTCTCCTCTTGGAACATCTCATATGCTCCGTGTTGCTCAAATCGCTTTTGGAGCCCCGGTTCTAAACTGTAAATCATGTCGCACTGAACAAGGGAGTAATCATTGTAGCGTGAATGCCAAGCGTTCGCAACGTCTTGCTCTGCTGGGAGAACGGGTGCATCACCTAGCGGTGCATCAAGGACATACAATCGTTTGGAAGCTATGAGGATGATCCTCAAGCTACGGACCCAGTCCGCATAGTTGCTTCCATCATCTTTCAGCTTGGTTTTCTCTAGGAACGCGTTGAAGTTGAGGTTGGCATTAGCGTTGGCCATTGGATCTACAATATAGATTGTAAAGACAATTTTAGACTAAGTTCATGATAATTAAGTTCACATAATCAAATTATTTAATAAACTCCCACTTAGATAGACATCTCTCTAGTCATCCAAGTGACACATGATCCATGTCAACTAGCCCGTGTCCGATCATCACGTGAGACGGACTAGTCATCCATGGTGAACATCTCCATGTTGATCGTATCTTCTATACGACTCATCTTCGACCTTTCGGTCTTCCATGTTCCGAGGCCATGTCTGTACATGCTAGGCTCGTCAAGTCAACCTAAGTGTTTCGTGTGTGTAAATATGGCTTACACCAGTTGTATGCGAACGTTAGAACCTATCACACCCGATCATCACGTGGTGCTTCGGAACAACGATCCTTAGCAACGGTGCACAGTTAGGGTGAACACATTTCTTGAAATTTATTGAGAGATCATCTTATTTACTACTGTCGTTCTAAGCAAATAAGATGTAAACATGATAAACATCACATGCAATCAATATAGTGACATGATATGGCCAGTATCATCTTGCTCCGTTGATCTCCATCTTCGGGGCACCATGATCATCACTGTCACCGGCATGACACCATGATCTCCATCATCATGATCTCCATCATTGCGTCTTCATGAAGTTGTCTCGCCAACTATTACTTCTACTACTATGGCTAACGTTTAGCAATAAAGTAAAGTAATTACATGGCGTTTATGATTGACACACAGGTCATACAATAAAATAAGACAACTCCTATGGCTCCTGCCGGTTGTCATACTCATCGACATGCAAGTCGTGAATCCTATTACAAGAACATGATCAATCTCATACATCACAATGCATCACATCACATCCTTTTGGCCATATCACATCACAAGGCACATGCTGCAAAAACAAGTTACACGTCCTCTAATTTGTAGTTGCAAGTTTTTACGTGGCTGCTATAGGTTTCTAGTAAGAACGTTTCTTACCTACGCCAAAACCACAACGTGATATGCCAATTGCTATTTACCCTGCATAAGGACCCTTTTCATCGAATCCAACCTGACTAAGGTGGAAGAGACAGACACCCGCTAGCCACCTTATGCAACAAGTGCATGTCAGGCGGTGGAACCGGTCTCAGTTAAGCATACGTGTAAAGTAGGTCCGGGCGCTTCATCCCACAATACCGCTGAATCAAGATAAGACTAGTAGTGGTAAGCAAATTAACAAGATCGACGCCCACAACTGCTTTGTGTTCTACTCGTGCATAGATTCTACGAATAGACCTAGCTCATGATGCCACTGTTGGGAGACGTAGTAGTAAATCAAAATTTTCCTACGTGTCACCAAGATCTATCTATGAAGAAACCAGCAACGAGTGGGGAGAGATTGCATCTTCATACCTTTGAAGATCGCTAAGCGGAAGCGTTACAAGAACGCGGTTCGTGGAGTTGTACTCATAGCGATTCAGATCGCGGTGGACTCCGATCTAAGCGCCGAACAACGGCGCTCCGCGTTCAACACACGTGTAGCCCGATGACGTCTCCTACGCCTTGATCCAGGAAGTAGGAAGGGGAGGTTGAGGGAGAGCTCCGGCAGCACGACGACGTGGTGACGGTGGTGCTACATGGACTCCGGCAGGGCTTCACCAAGCGCTACGGAGAACGAGGAAGAGGAAGGGTAGGGCTGCGCCGAGAGAGAGAGAAGTCGTGTCTCAAATCATCCCAAAACCTTGGCTATATATAGGAGGATGGAGAGGGAGGTCTGCCTTGTCCCCTCCTCCAAGGAGGAGAGGTTCGGCCGAACCTAGGGAGGAGTCCACCTCCCACAAGGGAGGTGGATCTCTTCCTTTTGAATCCTTTTCAGCCTTATCTCTTATCCTTAGCCGCATGGGCCCTTCCGGAAGGTCTTGTCCAGCCCAATAAGGGCTGGTACACCTCCTCTAAGGGCTCACGAAGTCCTTTGGTCATCACACCCCTCCCGGGGGTCCTCTGGCACCCTCCCGGTACTCCCGGTACACTACTGATGAGCCCGAAAACTTTCCGGTGACCAAAACAGCACTTCCTATATATCAATATCTACCTCGTGACCATTCCGGAGCTCCTCGTGACGTCCGGGATCTCATCCGGGACTCTGAACAACCTTCGGTAATCACGTATACCATTTCCCTATAACCCTAGCGTCATCGAACCTTAAGTGTGTAGACCCTACGGGTTCGGGAGACATGTAGACATGACCGAGACACCTCTTCGGTCAATAACCAATAGTGGGATCTAGATACCCATGTTGGCTTCCACATCCTCCACGATGATCTCATCGAATGAGCCACGATGTCAGGGATTCAGTCAATCCCGTATACAATTCCCTTTGTCTATCGGTATGATACTTGCCCGAGATTCGATCGTCGGTATCTCTATACCTTGTTCAATCTCGTTACCGGCAAGTCTCTTTACTCGTTCCGTAATACATCATCCTGTGGCTAACTCCTTAGTCACATTGATCTCATTATGATGATGTCTTACCGAGTGGGCCCAGAGATACCTCTCTGTCACACGGAGTGAGAAATCCCAGTCTCGATTCGTGCCAACCCAACAGACACTTTCGGAGATACCCGTAGTGCACCTTTATAGCCATCCAGTTACATTGTGATGTTTGGCACACCCAAAGCATTCCTACGGTATCCGGGAGTTGCACAATCTCATGGTCTAAGGAAATGATACTTGACATTGAAAAGCTTTAGCACACGAACTACACGATCTTGTGCTATGCTTAGGATTGGGTCTTGTCCATCACATCATTCTCCTAATGATGTGATCCCGTTATCAAATTCATCCAATGTCCATGGTCATGAAACCGTGACCATCTATTGTTCAACGAGCTAGCCAACTAGAGGCTCACTAGGGACATTTTGTATTATATGTATTCACACATGTATTTGTTGGGAGACGTAGTAGTAAATCAAAATTTTCCTACGTTCACCAAGATCTATCTATGGAGAAACCAGCAACGAGAGGGGAGAGATTGCATCTTCATACCTTTGAAGATCGCTAAGCGGAAGCGTTACAAGAACGCGGTTGATGGAGTCGTACTCGCAGCGATTCAGATCGCGGTAGATCCGATCAAGTGCCAAACGGGCGGCACCTCCGCGTTCAACACACGTGCAGCCCGGTGACGTCTCCAACACCTTGATCCAGCAAGGAGGAAGGAGAGGTTGGGGAAGGGCTCCAACAGCAGCACGACGGCGTGGTGGTGGTGGAGTAGCAAGGTATTCCGACAGGGCTTCGCCTAAGCGCTGCGGAGGAGGAAGAAGAGAGGTAGGGCTTCGCCGTGAGAGAGAGAGATCAAATCCTGTCTCAAAACATCCAAAACCTCAAGTATATATAGGAGGAGGGACGTGGAGGGCTGGCTTGGCCTCTACTCCAAAGAGGAGATGGCCGGCTGAATTAAAGGGAGAGTCCACCTCCCACAAGGGAGGTGGATCTCCTCCTTTTAAATCCTTTTTGCCTTATCTCCTTATCTCCAGCCGCATGGGCCTTTAGCAAAAGTCTTTCCCAGCCCAATAAGGGCTGGCACACTTTATCTAACAGCCCATGTGGTCCTTTGGTCGTCACACCCCTCCCGGGGTCCTCCGGCACCCTCCCGGCACTCCCGGTACACTACCGATGAGCCCGAAAACTTTCCGGTGACCAAAACTGGACTTCCTATATATCAATCTTTACCTCCGGACCATTCCGGAGCTCCTCGTGACGTCCGGGATCTCATCCGGGACTCCGAACAACCTTCGGTAATCACGTATACCTTTTCCCTATAACCCTAGCGTCATCGAACCTTAAGTGTGTAGACCCTACGGGTTCGGGAGACACGTAGACATGACCGAGACACCTCTCCGGCCAATAACCAACAGCGGGATCTGGATACCCATGTTGGCTCCCACGTACTCCACGATGATCTCATCGGATGAACCACGATGTCAGGGATTCAATCAATCCCGTATACAATTCCCTTTGTCTATCGGTATGGTACTTGCCCGAGATTCGATCGTCGGTATCGCCATACCTTGTTCAATCTCGTTACCGGCAAGTCTCTTTACTCGTTCCGTAACACATCATCCCGTGGCTAACTCCTTAGTCACATTGAGCTCATTATGATGATGTCTTACCGAGTGGGCCCAGAGATACCTCTCCGTCACACGGAGTGACAAATCCCAGTCTTGATTCGTGTCAACCCAACAGACACTTTCGGAGATACCCGTAGCGTACCTTTATAGCCACCCAGTTACGTTGTGACGTTTGGCACACCCAAAGCATTCCTACGGTATCCGGGAGTTACACAATCTCATGGTCTAAGGAAATGATACTTGACATTGAAAAGCTTTAGCATACGAACTACACGATCTTGTGCTATGCTTAGGATTGGGTCTTGTCCATCACATCATTCTCCTAATGATGTGATCCCGTTATCAACGACATCCAATGTCCATGGTCATGAAACCGTGACCATCTATTGATCAACGAGCTAGCCAACTAGAGGCTCACTAGGGACATGCGATGGTCTATGTATTCACACATGTATTACGGTTTCTGGTTAACACAATTCTAGCATGAATAATAGACAATTATCATGAACTAGGAAATACAATAATAACCATTTTATTATTGCCTCTAGGGCATATTTCCAACAGTCTCCCACTTGCACTAGAGTCAATAATCTAGTTACATTGTGATGAATCGAACACCCATAGCGTTCTGGTGTTGATCATGTTTTGCTCGTGAGAGAGGTTTAGTCAACGGATCTGCGACATTTAGATCCGTATGCACTTTACAAATATCTATGTCTCCCTCCTGAATGTAATCACGGATGGAGTTGAAGCGGCGCTTGATGTGTCTTGTCTTCTTGTGAAACCTGGGCTCCTTCGCAAGGGCAATAGCTCCAGTGTTGTCACAGAGTAGAGTCATCGGGCCCGACGCATTTGGAATCACTCCTAGGTCGGTGATGAACTCCTTCATCCAGACTCCCTCCTTTGCTGCTTCCGAAGCAGCTATGTACTCCGCTTCACATGTAGATGCCGCCACGACGCTTTGCTTGCTGCTACTCCAGCTGACTGCCCCTCCATTCAAAATATACACGTATCCGGTTTGCGACTTAGAGTCGTCCGGATCTGTGTCGAAGCTAGTGTCGACGTAACCCTTTACGACGAGCTCTTCGGCACCTCCATATATGAGAAACATGTCCTTTGTCCTTCTCAGGTACTTCAGGATATTCTTGACCGCTGTCCAGTGTTCCGCTCCGGGATCACTTTGGTACCTCCCTACCAAACTTATGGCAAGGTTCACATCAGGTCTGGTACACAGCATGGCATACATGATAGAGCCTATGGCTGAAGCATAGGGGATGACACTCATCTCTTCTCTATCCTTTGCCGTGGTCGGGCATTGAGTCGTACTCAATCTCACACCTTGCAACACTGGCAAGAACCCCTTCTTGGACTGATGCATATTGAACTTCTTCAATATCTTTTCAAGGTATGTGCTTTGTGAAAGACCAATGAGGCGTTTCGATCTATCTCTATAGATCTTAATACCTAATATGTAAGCAGCTTCTCCAAGGTCCTTCATTGAAAAACACTTATTCAAGTAGGCCTTGATACTAGCCAACTAGAGGCTCACTAGGGACATGCGATGGTCTATGTATTCACACATGTATTACGGTTTCTGGTTAACACAATTGTAGCATGAATAATAGACAATTATCATGAACTAGGAAATACAATAATAACCATTTTATTATTGCCTCTATGGCATATTTCCAACAGTATTATGGTTTCCGGCTAACACAATTATAGCATGAACAATAGACAATTATCATGAACAAGGAAATACAATAATAATCATTTTATTATTGCCTCTAAGGCATATTTCCAACACCGACGGCCTGCCCGGGCGTTTGAGGTGGGTTTGAGAGGTCCGACTGTAGATGCTTTCAGGGACGAGATTGAGATGACTAAGATACGATTATCCTAAGTAAACGGGTCTCGTACCCTCCCACGTCGCCCCCGTGCGCGATTGGTACAGCGCCCCAGCTGCCGTCACCGCCAGCATCGCCCATTTCCTCCCTCCTCCCTCGCAGTTGCTAAAGGACGCGTCCAGGCAATGTTTGGTTGGTGTCCGAAGCGACAAGATGTTTCTCCTTCTCATGCAGGGCCTCCGCCATAGGATAGAGCGGTTGGGTTAGCACATCGTGATGGTGAGGGTCGTGGTGGTGCAGCAATGGATCCCCACAGCGGCCGTGCTCGGGACCGGCGAGGAATGACTGGCATCATGGTGACGGATCGAAAAGGCGAGGGGGTGGCAGCGGATCGGAATCCGCCTGATCTAGTGTTCGTTTTCGGATGGCGGTGCGGGTCGGTCTCCTTCGCTATGGCAGCAATGGCATAGACGTGGTGGAGGAAATGGTGTGGTGGCGGTCCTAGTGCTCTTATCGCATCACGACAACGATCTGCATGATCGATCCTCGTCAATCTGGCCGTCGACGTGTTCTGGAACTGTTGTCGAAGATCTTGCCTAAGGATATATCGATCAGATAGAATCGAGTCGTGTGCGTCCATATTAGTATACGTGACTCTATGAGAGCGCAACGTGAAGCTCTGTTTGTTTCTTGACAACATTAGGCATGTCGGTTTTCATTGCATGTACAGGGATGGAGAAAGTCATTATGGCTGAGATCGGAGGATAAGTTAGGCAGAGCGGTCCTTGGAGGCAATGAAGGCAGCAAGCTTTGATAACTTTCAGAAGCAGCAGTGACAAGTGAGGGTGGCAGTATTGGAGGACTTTATTTTTGATGGTGCTCCTCGGGTGTTGACTTGTGACTTTTGGAGTGAAAACTTAAGGTCTGAAAGCACAACATGCTCCCTTGGTGGTTTTGATAATTCATGACAACATACATTGTCCCTTGGACTGATATTTCTACCTAGTGTATTTCAGATACAGTCTATAGAGAGGATTGGCAAAAGGAGATTGTGGACATACCCCAAGATGCAAGGAAAAAGGTTGGCCAAGCTTCAAACAAGAGGACTCTCATTTTATATTTGTGAGAAATCACTTTGAGTCCATAGGAAAGCCAATACTATTAAAAGGGGGTAAGGTTTTGTTGGTGAACAATATGCTCAAACATGCACAAGTGATAGTCGCCAAAAACATCCACAAACTCTCCCACCAAAGTCTGTTCTATACCTAACACTGAAAATTGGTGCAACCAACTTTCCCATACCGGTGCCACCGATTCCAGAACCTAGACAGACTCGGCCAAACCCTAGCCACTTCGGTGCATCCGATTCTATACCGGTGCCACCGAGTTTAGGTTGCCAACTTTCTGTTACGCAAATTCACATTTTCGGTCCCACCGAGAATGTTGGGTCGGCGTCACCAAGATTGAAAATCTGACCGTTGGTCACCTTATCGGTGCAACCGAGTTTCCTATATCGGCTTTACCGAGATTCAAAAGTTGCCACCTTTTGGCCACTTCGGTACCACCGAGATTAACACATCGGTGTCACCGAGTTGGTCATTTTGTGTGTAACGGTTGGATTTTTGGGGATGCCTATATATATCCCTTCACCACCACTTACTCGAAAGAGAAGCACTCAGAACTATTCCATACCTACCCTATCATATTTTTTGAGAGAGAACCACCTACCCTTGTGTTGAGATTAAGATCTTCCACTCCAATCATATGGATATTGATTTCTAGCCTCCCCAAGTAGCTTTCCACCAATCCCATCTCTTCCACCATGCCAAATCTGTGAGAGAGTGATTGGGTGTTGAGGAGCCTATCATCTTGAAGCACAAGAGCAAGGAGTTCATCGTCATTACCGAGCCTATTACCTTTTGGAGGGTGGTGCCTCCTAGATTGGCTAGGTGTCGCTAGGGAGCCTCCTACTTCGTGTTGTGGAGTGAACCAAGAAGTTTATAAGGGCAAGGAGATCGCCTGCTTCGTGAAGATCTACCCATAGTGAGTCTAGTCCTTCGTGGACGGAAGCCATATGGAATAGTCAAGGTTGCTACTTCGTGGACCCTTTTGGGTGGAGCCCTCCGTGGACTCTCGCGACCATTACCCTGCATGGGTTGAAGACTCCATAAATGTGGATGTACGATAGCGCCACCTATGGAACCACGGGAAAAATCCTTGCGTCTCCAACTGCGTTTGATCTACCTATCTCAACTCTTTACTTCATATGCAATGTCTTTACTTTCCGCTGCCATATTTGTTGACATGCATGTGTAGGGCTATTAGACTTTCTAGCTTTGCTAAAACTGTTAAAATCTGCCAACCAATTAACTTGGGAAAAGGTTAGGTTTTAAATTTCTGCTAGTAGTCTATTCACCCCCCCCTCTAGACACTCTTCTAGTGATCCCTCAATTGGTATCAGAGCGTTGGTCTCCATTGCTTCGGTTTAATCACTGAGGACGAAGATGAATGTGTCTAGTATAGGGAATTTGAGTTGTAGAGTGCCCATTCTTGATGGAGAGTACTATAGTCAATGGAAGCCTTTGATGCTTGAACTATTTAATTAATTTCAAGTGAGCAAATATGTTATGCGCCCCTATGAGCCTCCTATTGATGAATCGCATCCCACACACGAAGAGGAAATTAACATGCTTGGTAACCTAAGAACTGTCAATCTTATTGTTAGAGGTTTATCAAGATTCATGTTTTCTCAAATGAAGAACCTTGCATGTGCTTATACCTTATGGACTGACTTGGATAAACGATATCCAATCTTTCCTTAGGGAATCTAGATGAAATTCTTCATAAAGCCATTGCTTTTCACAAAATGAAGCCTAGTGATCCAAACTTTGATAAATGCCTATTTGAACTCCATGATCTTATGCGTGCTAAAGGAGATGTCACCAATATAAACAACATTATCTTTGAATCCATTCGCACTCATAAACTTGAGCATTGTCATGATCACTATTCTAACGAATATGTTGTTCTTTATGACGAGGATTTCCCACTTGATGATGACAATGTGGAACATGGCTATTATGAAGAAGATGAGTTGTTTGACATCGAGTATGAGAAGATCATGAAGAATCTGAGTCTTATGGCAAACCTTAATTACATGTCCGGGGAAAAAGAGTGGATTCTCGACAACGGATGTATGGATCATATGACTGGTGATAAAGACATGTTCCAATAAATCACGCCTAATCAAGGTCCTCGACGGTACGTGACCTTTGGAGACAACTATAAGGGTAAGCTACTCGGCCTTGGTAAGGTGGTCATATCCCATGATAGCTCTATTCAAAATGTTATGCTTGTGTAATCCCTTGGTTACAATCTTCTTTCTGTATCTAGACTTGCTGATTTCGGTTTCAATGTTTTATTCAGGAAAGTAGATTGCCAAGTGTTTCGTCAAGATAATCAAAAAATTGTCTTTACCGGCATCCGTAGAGGTGATCTATACATTGTCGATTTCACTAAAAGATTCAACCCTCACACTTGTTTAATTGCTAAATCTTCTAATGGTTGGCTTTGGCATAGAAGGTTAGGACATGTTGGCATGCGTAATTTAGACAAACATATCAAAGGTGATCATATACTTGGTGTTAAAGATGTTATCTTTGACAAAGATAGACTTTGTAGTGCTTGTCAAGCTGGAAAGCAAGTAGGTGGAAGTCATCCTGTTAAGAATATCATGACTACTCGGAGACCACTCGAGTTACTTCACATGGATCTTTTCGGTCCCAATGCTTACAAGAGTCTCGGTGGAAATTCCTATGGTCTAGTTATAGTTGATGATTTTTCCAGATTTACGTGGGTATTATTTCTTGATGATAAGTCGCAGGTTCAAAAGATCTTCAAGAACTTCGCTCGCAAAGCGCAAAATTAGTTTGAAGTGAAGATCCAGAAGGTTCGGAGCGATAACGGATCTGAGTTCAAGAACACCCATGTGGATACCTTTCTTGACGATGAAGGTGTCTCACATGAGTTCTCGCCTACGTACACGCCTCAACAAAATGGAGTTGTCGAGAGGAACAACCGGACACTCATTGAGATGGCAAGAATGATGCTTGACAAATACAAGACGCCAAAACACTTTTGGGCAGAAGCCGTGAAAACAGCATGTCATGCCACAAACCGACTTTACTTGCACAAGCTTCTCAATAAAAATGGCATATGAGCTACTCACCGGTAACAAACCCCAACTTGGATACTTTCGGGTATTCGGCTCCAAGTGGTATATTCTTGATAAGCATCGTCATACTAAAATTTGCTCCTAAATCTCATGAAGGATTCCTACTTGGTTATGGATCGAACTCTCACACCTACCATGTCTACAACAACTTCACTTGAAAAGTTGAAGAGATGGTAGATGTGAAGTTTGATGAATCTAATGGTTCGCAAGTCGAACAATTGCCAAATGATGTAGGTGATAAGAACCCTTCGGAAGTTATCCTAGATTTACCCATCAGCAAGATTCGTCCCATGGAGGTGAAGGAAAGTACTTCATCAACTCAAGTGGAAGCCCCTACATCACGACAAGATGAACCACAACATGACATGGAGGCATCCACAAGCGGTACACGGCATGATGATGAAGAGGAGGAAGTGAATCATAAAGATCCACCACAACCTCCTTCACCACCACCTCAAGGGAACGACACCTTCAACAACAACGAAGATGAAGGAGATGATGATGAAGAAGAAGCTCCACCAACCAACAATCGGAAGCTGACCCGAGTTCGAGCACAAGTGACCAAGAACCATCCCCTAAACCAAATCTTTGGTGATATACAAACAGGGAGGATCACTCGCTCTAAAACTCGTCTAGCAAACTTTTGTGAGCATTATTATTTCATCTCTAGCATTGAGCCCTTGAAGGTAGAACAAGCTCTTGAAGACGCGGATTGGGTGAACGCTATGCATGAAGAGCTTCACAACTTCAAAAGGAACAAAGTGTGGACACTCGTGGAGAATCCTGAGGATGAACACAACATCATCGGAACCAAATGGGTATTTTGGAACAAGCAAGACGAAGACGGTCAAGTCGTGCGCAACAAGGCTCGCCTCATAGCTCAAGGATATACGCAAGTCGAAGGTATGGACTACGGTGAGACCTACGCCCCCGTCGCTAGACTTGAAGCTATTCGCATTCTTCTCTCTTATGCCAATCACCATGATATCACGCTTTATCAAATGGACATTAAAAGTGCATTTTTGAATGGTGAGATTGGAGAAGAGGTTTATGTTAAGCAACCACCTAGCTTTGTTAATCCTAGGAAACCTAATCATGTTTACAATCTTCGTAAAGCTCTTTATGGTCTTAAGCAATCCCCTCGTGCTTGGTACAAATGTTTAACGAAGTTTCTTATCGAAAAAGTTTTGAAATTGGTAAAATTGATGCAACCTTATTCACTAAGAGAGTTAATGGTGAATTATTTGTGTGCCAAATCTATGTGGATGATATTATCTTTGGTTCTACTAACCCTCAATTTAGTGAAGGTTTGGAAGGTTGATGTCCGAGAAGTATGAGATGTCCATGATGTATGAGCTGAAATTCTTTCTTGGCTTGCAAATCAAGCAATCAAAAGAAGGAACTTTCATCTCTCAAACTAAGTATACCAAGGACTTGATCAAAAAGTTCAACATATAGGACTGCAAAGGTATGAAAACCCCTATGCCTACTAGTGGACATGTTGATCTTACTAGAGAGGATGAGCTGGTTGATCAGAAAGTTTATCGATCTAATATTGGTTCACTATTATATCTATGTGCATCTCGTCCCAATATTATGCTTAGTGTGTGCATGTGTGCTAGATATCAAGCTGCACCGAAAGAATGTCATCTTTTAGCTGTAAAACGCATTGTGAGATACTTGATACAAACGTCAAATTTTGGCATTTGGTATCCCAAGGGATCTTCTTTTGACCTTGTTGGCTATTCTGATTCGGACTATGCCGGTGACAAGGTTGATAGAAAATCCACCTCGGGTACTTGTCAATTTTTGGGCAGATCTCTTGTATCTTGGTCCTCTAAGAAACAAAACTCGGTATCTCTATCGACTGTCGAAGCTGAGTATATTGATGTTGGATATTGTTGTGCGCAATTACTATGGATGACACAAACACTTAAGGATTATGGAATTCATGTTAAAAATGTTCCATTACTTTGTGACAATGAAAGTGCTATTAAAATTGGTCATAATCCTGTGCAACATTCTCGAACTAAGCATATTCAAGTTCGACATCATTTGATTCGTGATCATGTTTCCAAAGGAGATATTAATCTTAAGCATGTTCGCACTAACAAGCAATTGGCGATATCTTTACTAAGCCACTTGATGAGAAGACATTTTGTCACTTGAGGAGTGAGTTGAACATCATCGATGCTTCAAATTTGAGCTAGACTCACTCGGTTGCATGCAAGGGCATGAGCTTTCTTGATATTTCCATGAATCTTAATATTTCATCTTATGCCATGGAATTATATGCTCCCTTGTATTGCATCTAATCTCTTGTAGGTACTTGGAAAAACTCCATTCCACAAGATTGCCATCAACTCCAATCATAAGCAATCTTGTCATTACCAAGTATCCACAACCCCTCTTGATGATGGAAGGAAGAAGGCCACTCAACTATATCCTTGACATATACTTGATCAAAATTGCACACTCTCAATTGGCATCATGTCAATTGGATATATCTATTGTTCTTACTTGCATGACTAATCTTTGAAGGTAACCAGTTCATCAACCTCGAGCATCCTCAACAAGTTCATCTACAAGCTATGTCATCAATATCACTCAAAGGTATCTACTCATGTCCTTGAAAAGGCTTTACTCCAAGAAATGAGCTAAAGCAACTCAAGTGATATGAAGACATTAAAATTCTTAATCGAAAAATGCTAACCCCATTTTGAGCTTAACGTAGAGTATGACCTATGATCAAATATTCTTGCTTGTCTCCTAAGTCGATATACTCTAATATAGGTGACCTAGTCACTGCCCATCATCTAGTTAAGAACCTGGTGTCGTTTGCTCTCTATTGCATAATTTCTCATAACCACTCCAATCTTCTCTAGTTGATGTCCATTGTAAAAACTTCACATTTCGTTGAAAATCTTTCTCTTGACTTTGTAAAAATAGAAAGTTGGTTTCTCTTTCGGAGCCACCGACTCAGATATCTCGGTTCTACCGAAATTGCAGACAAGCTGCACTACAAAATCTCGGTACCACCGACCTATCTATCTTGGAGTCACCAATTTTCATTCTGTCTCATTTGAATTCACTTTTGCAAAATTCTGTGTTTTCTTAGTGATATTTCTTGTAATTCTTCCGTTACTTCTATGATCCCCTCAAAAAATCAAGAAAAAATACTTATGGGGGAGAAGAACTAAAGATTGCTTTCTCAAGGATCCCTATCTTCCATGAAGAAAGGAGGAGAAGAACAAGTCATTTTCCATGACCCTCTCGGTTTTCACTTATATGAATCCTACATTTCGATGACCCTTGTTCTCAAGGATCCCTTCTCAGTTAATGATCCTTGTATCTATCCCCGTTTTTGACCTTTTTGGAACTTAATGGCAAAGGGGCAGAAGACCAAAGCTTCATGCTAAAGAGGAGATACATGCTTATGCAAAGGGGGAGATATGATCAAGGGGGAGAGCCAATATCAATTCTCATACCTTTATAAACAAGGGGAGAATATCAAAGTAAGGGGAGAAGCAAAGTGTTGACCTTTCTCACCTTATCCAATCCTAATATCTACATACTAAGTTTCAGGGGGAGAGGATAATCTATTTTCATATCTACGGTGGGAAAATTCTCAATGATCTTGGAGACATATCAATTCTAAGGAATACTATTTTCTGTATGTTCTCCATATCTTATCTAGGAAATTCTGAGTTCTATTGCCTTGTTGTTTGGTAGAATACTCTTGTGTTTCTTAGCATTGTTTCCTCAAGTGTGTTTCTATCGCCAGGATGCTCAAGAACTCAAGGTAAGTATATGCATCATATCCTTGGTCAAGATGATCTCTTGCTTTTTGCACATATTGTTTGCAACAGTGATGTCTTGAACAAAGATACATCTCATTTATATATATTTGATGCATATAGCCAAGATGCACATGACCTGTTATATCCCTTCCACCTTATGTGTGTTCATGCATTCAAAAGCAACTATCCTTTAAAGGACTGCACACATTTAGGGGGAGCAAGTCTAAGTCAGGTGTCTCTCAAAGTCTTCAGTATAACCATGCATATCCTTATTTGAAGCTTTGATTGTATGTTGTCATCAATTACCAAAAAGGAGGACATTGAAAGCACAACATGCTCCCTTGGTGGTTTTGATAATTCATGAAAACATACCCCAAGATGCAAGGAAATAGGTTGGCCAAGCTTCAAACAAGAGGACTCTGCATTTTATATTTGTGAGAAATCACTTTGAGTCCATAGGAAAGCTAATACTATTAAAAGGGGGTAAGGTTTTGTTGGTGAACAATATGCTCAAACGTGCACAAGTGATAGTCCCCAAAAACATCCACAAACTCTCCCACCAAAGTCTGTTCTATACCTGACACTCAAAATCGGTGCAACCAACTTTCCCATACCGGTGCCACCGATTCCAGAACCTAGACAGACTCAGCCAAACCCTAGCCACTTCGGTGCAACCGATTCTATACCGGTGCCACCGAGTTTAGGTTGCCAACTTTCTGTTAAGAAAATTCACATTTTCGGTCCCACCGAGAATGTTGGATCGGTGTCACCGAGATTGGAAATCTGACCGTTGGTCACCTTATCGGTGCAACCGAGTTTCCTATATCGGCTTTACCGAGATTCAAAAGTTGCCACCTTTTGGTCACTTTGGGACCACCGAGATTAACACATCGGTGTCACCGAGTTGGTCATTTTGTGTGTAACCGTTGGATTTTTGGGGATGCCTATATATATATATATATATATATATATATATATATATATATATATATATATATCTTCACCACCAATTACTCGAAAGGGAAGCACTCAGAACTATTCCATACCTACCCTATCAGTTTTTCTAAGAGAGAACCGCCTACCCTTGTGTTGAGATTAAGATCTTCCACTCCAATAATATGGATCTTGATTTCTAGCCTCCCCAAGTAGCTTTCCACCAATCCCATCTCTTCCACCATGCCAAATCTGTGAGAGAGTGATTGGGTGCTAAGGAGTCTATCATCTTGAAGCACAAGAGCAAGGAGTTCATCGTCATTACCGAGCCTATTACCTTTTGGAGGGTGGTGCCTCCTAGATTGGTTCGGTGTCGCTTGGGAGCCTCCTACTTCGTGTTGTGGAGTGAACCAAGAAGTTTGTAAGGGCAAGGAGATCGCCTACTTTGTGAAGATCTACCCATAGTGAGGCTAATCCTTCGTGGACAGAAGCCGTATGGAATAGTCAAGGTTGCTACTTTGTGGACCCTTTTGGGTGGAGCCCTCTGTGGAATCTCGTGACCATTACCCTGTGTGGGTTGAAGACTCCATAAACGTGGATGTACGATAGTGCCACCTATCGGAACCACGGGAAAAATCCTTGTGTCTCCAACTGCGTTTGATCTACCTATCTCAACTCTTTACTTCATATGCAATGTCTTTACTTTCCGCTGCCATATTTGTTGACATGCATGTGTAGGGCTGTTAGACTTTCTAGCTTTGCTAAAACTGTTAAATTCTGCCAACCAATTAACTTGGGAAAAGGTTAGGTTTTAAATTTCTGCTAGTAGTCTAGTCACCCCCCCCCCCTCTAGACACTCTTTTAGTGATCCCTCAAGGTCTCACCTTCATTGATTGTGCATGGCATTTGCCTTGCTCAAGGTATTGTTTTGAGAGCTCAGAATTTCTACATGATGAAAACATAAGATCTTTGATCAGGCAATCGATGAGGTTCTTTTGCATTGTTTCCTTCTTGATGGCGTTGCTTTTGAAGACCTTTTATGTTTTTAGATGATGTCTTCAGTGGTGGTTTCTATGTTGCTATTGCAACTGGTTGATCACTGTAGCGACCCCTTTATTTTTTTCATTTTTTTTGGGTTGTGTAAATTCTGGATGTCTTTGGGGCATCTTGTGGGTGCAAAGACCAGATGTAATTGGTATTTTAATGACATTAACATATTCTCCTTTAAAAAAGTAACTGGAAGATGGACAACATGTCAAACCACTCATTTTGTTCCATAATAAGTGTCTTAATATTATATTAATTTTAGTATAAATTTTTACTAATGTTAAGACCTTCATTTCAGGATGAGGGAAGTACATTACGAAGGATGAAATTGATTAAAACTAGTCACCCCCTCTCCACACGCACACACAAAACAAGAGAGTGGCCTTCGAGTTGGCGTATTTCTCAAGTCTCTCTTCCATGTATATCCACTTAGGGATGGATACACACCGATAGTGATTCGACATACCAAGGTGCCCAAGTCTTAGCATATTCAAATGTTGGATCTATGGGTCCACAAAAGCTGAAAACTTCACTCTTATGAATTCCACTTTTTACCCTGCAATTGTACATGTGTGACACTAATTACCCCATGCAGTGGAAATTCATCTAGAATACCCCTTTCGGAAGCTTTGAATTCTCATTTTCCGATGCGTGTCCATCATGCAAGTGTGAGATGACACCCGGGGTCCAAATATATGTGGACGATGGCAAGAAATGAAACAAATGGACAAGAGAAGTCTAGACATGATCGTCAATGATGCCCTCTGATCTTTATAGATTTTTTTACGAATTATTGACGCAACATGCCGATCCTATCTAACATAAACAAGGAAAATGCAAAACTGGGGATAAACCATGCTAATAGTCTCCAAAATCTGATATTTTGATGAAAGTTTGACTTGGTGGGGTAATATGTGTCACAAATGTACAAATACAGGGTAAAAAGTGGAATTCACTCTTAATATTAAGAACAGAATACTCCTCAATAACACATGGTAGAAGTTTTAGGTTTTTTGCTTTATATATATCATGATCTATAAAATTTATGGTGTGATCCACATGTTGTATAATGGACAAGTCGTCTTCTACCATGTGAGGAATTACATTGCTAATATGATCGACTACTACTTTAGATCATTCAACCAGAATAGCTAACATGGCTGCCTCGAAGTTGAGAAAAATAGGGGACATGGGGTCCTCTTGGTGGAGATCCTTCTCACTCCGAAAATACTCACCGACATCATCGTAGATTTTGATGGCCACACTACCACAAGGAGAATCACTATTTTTCTCAATCAAAGTTGACAAAGGCACATCATTAAGATCAACAGGATCATTTTTACGACCAACCAACTTCATAAGAGCATCAAACTTTTCACTCAAAGTACTAATTTCTTCAACGGAATTAACCTTTTTACTAGTAGGTGCTCTTTTAGTAAAACATTGTGAATAATTTTCCATAATATTATATAGCAATTTACTAGCTTCTTCCAAAGTTATTTCCATAAAATTACCTCCCGCGGCGGAATCTAAAAGATTTCTAGAGACAAAATTCAATCCCACATAAAAAAGTTGCATGATCATCCAAAGATTTAAACCATGAGTAGGACAATTTCTTAGCATCAATTTCATTCTTTCACAAGATTGTGCAACATGTTCATGCTCAAGTTGCTTAAAATTCATGATTTGAGTTCTATGGGAAATAATTTTCGCGGGTAGAAAATACTTAGTAATAAAAGCAATGTTCACAAAATCGGTAACCCGTAGCTACTCGGTTGGCCTGGGAGTAGCGATTAATTGGTGAATCGGCCTATTAAGTGGATTAATCGATCGACCATCAATCGGTAGATTAAATAGGAACTTGCCAACTTATATCTATATTATTTTATGTATTGCACCATACTTCCATGCACCTAGCTATGTAATCTAACAAAATATTCTATTGTAGGCATTAAAAAATAGACAATAGGTAAAATTAATAACCGTTACGCATCCAAACCTACGAAATCTCAACATTAAAATTACCGGTTAAACATTTAAACTTGTCCATATACATGATAACATAAATCACACAATATACTAAAAATAAAACCCAAAACCTATAGTTCCATCCAATAATCTACAAAATTGTAAACTATAATCTACTAATATATGACTCATGTATTCTCCACTAAGATATGGGAAGAAGATAGTAGTACCTTGCTTGTTGGTGACCCATGGAGGAAGAGACTGGGGATAATCCCAAGGGTTAGGCGGCAGGGATAATCCCACGGGAGAGGATGGGGAGTAGCCAATTGGGGGTGGGTTGCAGGCAGGCAATCAGAGTGGTGGAGCAGCTAGATCTTGGAGGTGTAGTGTCGTGGCTGGCACTAGTGAGGACCTAGCTAGCCACCAGCCAGGTTAGGAGGGCCAAACCATATATATTTAGTAGCAATAGGGGTGGGAGGTGTTATTGGCCAATATTTTGAGATCTATTTCCCCACCAGTTAACGAGCGAGTAGCGATTAATTGGTAGGACAACTCATTAATCGGAATGACAATTTAGTAATCGGTCTAACCGGCCAATTAATCGATCTAGCAAGTTAACGCAATGAATTCATACTATTCAATTCGGCCACCCTACGAGTAGTGATTAACTGACAAGTTAACTGATTAATCGGATGAATTATTGAACAATGAGTAAAAGCATCCTTGCACTTATCCCAAGAATTGATACTATTGCAGGCAAAGAAAAAAACCATTTTTTTGCACGATCTCGCAAGGAGAAAGGAAATAATTTCAACTTCACAATATCATTGTTCACATCTTTTATATTTTGCATATCAAACAATTCTACGAACGTGTTTAGATGGGACGCGACATCCTTAATAGGAGTACTAGAAAATTGATCTTTCATGACAAGATTCAACAAAGCTGCGTTAATATCACAAGACTCCGCACTAGTGGCGGGGGGAGCAATAAGAGTGCTAATAAAACAATTATTAGTAGTATTGGAAAAATAACACAACTTGGTGTTTTCTTGAGTCATCGTGACCACACAAACAAGATTGCAAGCAACCAAGAGATCTGACGAGAAAAAGGCAAATGAAAAAGAGAAGGCGAATAAAACGGCAAATTTGTGAAGTGGGGGAGAGGAAAACGAGAGACAAATGGAAAAAATAATGTAAATTGCAAGGAGATGAGATTTGTGACTAGGAATCTGGTAGACGAGATCGCTTCTTCCCTGGCAACAGTGCGAGAAATTCCATTGACGTGGCTTGAGTCTCTGTCGGTATTTCCCCAAAGATGAAGGGATGATGCAGTACAGCGACGGTAAGTATTTCCCTCAGTTATGAAACCAGGGTATTGATACATCCATTTTTCTTCATGGTTTTATATTGATATCTATTGCATTATGGGTTGTTACTGCACATTTTGGTACAATATTTATGCCTTTTCTCTCTTATTTTACAAGGTTTACATGAAGAGGGAGAATGCTGGCAGCTGGAATTCTGGACAGGAAAAGGAGCAAATCTAAGATACCTATTATGCACGACTCCAAAAGTTCTAAAAATCTACGGAGAATTATTTTGGAATATATAAAAATTATTGGGCGAAAGAAATACATAAGGGGGCCCACCAGGGAGTCACAAGCCAAGGGGCGTGCCCTACCCCCCTAGGCGCGCCCTTGTGGCTTGTGGCCCACCTGGCAACCCTCCGATGCCCATCTTCTGCTATATGGAGGCTTTTGACCTGGAAAAAATGATAACAGAGCTTTCGGGGTGAAGTGCCGCCGTCTCGAGGCGGAACTTGGGCAAAATCAATCTAGGGCTCCGACGGAGCTGTTCCACCGGGGAAACTTCCCTCCCGAAGGGGGAAATCGAAGCCATTGTCATCACCAACGATCCTCTCATCAAGAGGGGGTCAATCTCCATCAACATCCTCATCAGCCCCATCTCCTCTCCAAACCCTAGTTCATCTCTTGTATCCGATCTTTGTCTCAAAACCTCAGATTGGTACCTGTGGGTTGCTAGTAGTGTTGATTACTCCTTGTAGTTGATGCTAGTTGGTTTACTTGGTGGAAGTGTTGGGGAACGTTGCATCTATTGGGTAATGTTGCATGGGAAACAAAAAAATTCCGACGCACACGAAGATCTATCCATGGTGATGGGCATCTACGAGAGGGAGAGTGGACCTACATACCCATGTAGATCGCTAAGCGGGAAGCGTTAAGAAACGCGGTTGGTGTAGTCGAACGTCTTCGCGATCCAAATCGCCGTGCGTACCATGATCCAATCACGATCCGTCCTGCGGCCCGATCATGATCTGTCCCACGAACTTGATCACGATCCGTCTCACGAACTTGATCACGATCCTTCCGATCTAGCACCGAACGGACGACACCTCCACGTTCAGCACACGTACAGCTTGATGACGATCTCCACCGTCTTGATCCAGCAAGAAGGAGTGGAGAGGAAGAAGAGTTATCCGGCAGCCATACGGCGCTCCGGCGATGGTGGTGGAGCAATTCCGGCAGGGCTTCGCCTAAGCACTTTAGAAAACCGATCTAGAGGAGAAACTATGCACTGGAGGAACGGGTAGCACGTGGCTGAAAATCTAGTGCAAAAACCCTCAATACCACCAGTATATATACGAGGAGAGTAGGAGAGGAGGCAGCTTGGCCTCCAATCCTCCTAGGCTTCGGCCGAAGTAGGAGAGGAGAAGTCCACCTCCTCCACTCCTAGTAGGATTAGGATTCATCCTTTTTTTTTCCTTTTTGCCTTTTTCCACCTTTTTCCTTTTGGGTTTTCTTCTCCAGCTACATGGGACTTGTGTGGGAGTTTCCACCAGCCCACTAAGGGCTGATATTCATTCTCCCACAACCCATTAAGCCTCTTGGGTCGAAATACCCCTCCCGGAGGTCTCCCGGTACACTACCGGCACTCCCGGTACACTACCGATAAGCCCGAAACTTTTCCGGCGACCAAAACAGGACTTCCTATACATGAATCTTTACCTCCAGACCATTCCGGAGCTCCTCGTGATATCCAGGATCTCATCCGGGACTCCGAACAAACTTCGGTCACCACCATACATAACTCTATACTACCGAAACGTCAACAAACCTTAAGTGTGCAGACCCTGCGGGTTCGAGAACTATGTAGACATGACCGAGACACCTCTACGGTCAATAACCAATGGAGGAACCTGGATGTCCACATTGGTTCCTACATATTCTACGAAGATCTTTATCGGTCGAACCTCTATGTCAAGGATTCAGTTAATCCCGTGTGATGTTCCCTTTGTTCTTCGGTATGCTACTTGCCCGAGATTCGATCGTCGGTATCTCCATACCTAGTTCAACCTCATTACTGGCAAGTCTCTTTACTCGTTCCGTAATACAAGATCCCGTGACCAAGACTTAGTCACATTGCTTGCAAGGCTTATTGTGATGTTGTATTACCGAGTGGGCCCTGAGATACCTCCCCGTCACACGGAGTAACAAATCCCAGTCTTGATCCATGCCAACTCAACAGACACCCTCGGAGACACTTGTAGAGCACCTTTATAGTCACCCAGTTACGTTGCGACGTTTGATACACACAAGGTACTCCTCCGATATCTGTGAGTTGCTTGATCTCATGGTCATAGGAACATATACTTGACATGCAGAAAACAGTAGCAATAAATTGACATGATCATAAGCTACGTTTGTAGTTTGGGTCTTGTCCATCACATCATTATTCTAATGATGTGATCCCGTTATCAAATGACATCTCATGTCCATGGCTAGGAAACCTTAACCCTCTTTCAATCAACGAGCTAGTTCACTAGAGGCATACTAGGGACATTATGTTTGTCTATGTATCCACACATGTATCCATGTTTCCAATTAATACAATTATAGCATGGATAATAAACGATTATCATGAACAAGGAAATACAATAATAAACACTTTATTTATTGCCTCTAGGGCATATTTCCAACAGTCTCCCACTTGCACTAGAGTCAACAATCTAGTTCACATCACTATGTGATTTACATTGTAATGAATCGAACACCCATGCAGTTCTGGTGTTGATCATGTTTAGCCCTTGGAAGAGGTTTAGTCAACGAGTCTGCAACATTCAGATCCGTGTGCACTTTGCAAATATTTATCTCTTTCTCCAAGATGTAATTGCGGATGGAGTTGAAGCGTCGCTTTATGTGTCTGGTCCTCTTGTGAAACGTTGGTTCCTTGGCCAGAGCAATGGCACGAGTGTTGTCACAGAACAGGTTCATTGGATTCAGTGCACTGGGCACTACTCCAAGATATGTCTTGAGGCTGCGATGTATTCCGCTTCGCACGTAGAATCAGCTACCACGCTTTGCTTGGAACTGCACCAGCTTACCGCTCCCCCGTTAAGAATAAATACATATCCGGTTTGCGGCTTAGAGTCGTCCGGATCAGTGTCAAAGGTTGCATCGACGTAACCCTTTACGACGAGCTCTTCATCACCTCCATAAACGAGAAACATTTCCTTAGTCCTTTTCAGGTACTTAAGGATATTCTTGACCGCTTGCCAGTGCTCCATTCCAGGATCACTTTGAAACCTTCCGGCCATACTTATGGCAAGGCTGACATCGGGTCTTGTGCACAGCATTGCGTACATGATAGAGCATATGGCTGAAGCATAGGGGATGACACTCATCTTTTCTCTATCTTCTGCAGTTACTGGGCATTGAGTCTTACTCAACATCACACCTTGTAATACAGGCGAGAACCCCTTCTTGGACTGTTCCATTTTGAACTTCTTCAAAACTTTATCAAGGTATGTGCTATGTGAAAGTGCTATTAAGCGTCTCGATCTATCTCTATAGATCTTAATGCCTAATATGAAAGCAGCTTCTCCTAGGTCCTTCATTGAAAAACTCTTGTTCAAATATTCCTTCATGCTTTCCAGCATTTCTATATTGTTTCCAATCAGAAATATGTCATCCACATATAATACTAGAAACACTATAGAGCTCCCACTCACTTTCTTGTAAATACAAGCTTCTCTGTAAACTTGTATAAACTCAAACGCTTTGATCACCTCATCAAAGCGCTTATTCCAACTCCGAGATGCTTGCACCAGTCCATAAATGGATCGCTGGAGTTTGCAAACTTTGTCAGCATTCTCAAGATCGACAAAAACCTTCGGGTTGCATCGTATACAACTCTTCCTCAAGGAACCCGTTAAGGAACACTGTTTTTACATCCATCTGCCAAATTTCATAGTCGAAATAGGCAGCTATTGCTAACATGATTCTGATAGACGTAAGCATCGCCACGGGTGAGAAAGTCTCGTCGTAGTGAACTTCTTGAACTTGTGAAAAACCCTTTGCCACAAGTCGAGCTTTATAAATGGTGACATTACCGTCCGCGTATGTTTTCTTCTTAAAGATCCATTTCTTCTGAATGGTCTTTCGCCCTTCAGGTAATACTTCCAAAGTCCATACTTTGTTTTCATACATGGACCCATCTCGGATTTCTTGGCCTCTAACCATTTCTCGGAATCCGGGCCCATCACTGCTCCTCTGTAGCTCGTAGGTTCATTGTTGTCCAACAACATGACCTCCAAGACAGGGTTGCCGTACCACTCAGGGGTAGTACATGGCCTTGTTGACCTATGAGGTTCAATAGCCGCTTGATCCGAAGCTTCATGATCATCATCATTAAGTTCCTCTTCTACCGTCGTAGGTTCCACAGAAACATCTTTCTGCGTTGCGCTACTTTCTGGTTGAAGTAAAGGTTCAATAACCTCATCAAGCTCTATTTTCCTCTCACTCAATTCTTTCGAGAGAAACTCTTTCTCAAGAAATGTTCCGTTTTTAGCGACAACACTTTGCCTTCGGATCTGAGATAGAAGGTATACCCGCCTATCTCTTTCGGGTATCCTATGAAGACGCATTTCTCCGCTTTGGGTTCCAGCTTTTCTGGCTGAAGCTTTTTGACATAAGCATCACATCCCCAAACTTTAAGAAACGACAACTTTGGCTTCTTGCCAAACCACGGTTCATATGGCGTCATCTCAACGGATTTTGATGGTGCCCTATTTAAAGTGAATGCAGCTGTCTCTAATGCATAACTCCAAAACGATAGTGGCAAATCAGCAAGAGACATCATAGAACGCACCATATCTAATAAGGTTCGATTATGACGTTTGGACACACCATTACGCCGTGGTGTTCCGGGCGGTGTCAACTGTGAAACAATTCCACACTGTCTTAAGTGACTGCAAAACTCATAACTCAAATATTCACCTCCTCGATCAGATCGCATGAACTTAATCTTCTTGTTACAATGATTCTCAACTTCACTCTGAAATTGCTTGAACTTTTCAAACGTTTCAGACTTGTGTTTCATTAAGTAAATATACCCATATCTACTTAAGTCATCAGTGAAGGTGAGAAAATAACGATATCCACCACGCGTTGTAACATTCATTGGACCGCACACATCGGTGTGTATGATTTCCAATAAGTCACTCGCCCGTTCCATTGTTCCAGAGAACGGCGTTTTAGTCATCTTGCCCATGAGGCATGGTTCACATGTGTCAAGTGATTCAAAATCAAGTGACTCCAAAAGTCCATCAGCATGTAGCTTCCGCATGCGTTTTACACCAATATGACCTAAACGGCAGTGCCACAAGAAAGTGGTACTATCATTATCAATTCTACATCTTTTGGCATCAATGTTATGAACATGTGTGTCATCACTATCAAGATTCAATATGAATAAACCCCTAACATTGGGTGCATGACCATAAAAGATATTACTCATATAAATAGAACAACCTTTATTCTCTGATTTAAATGAGTAACCATCTCGCAATAAACAAGATCCAGATATAATGTTCATGCTTAACGCAGG
This sequence comes from Hordeum marinum, assembly GCA_022496015.1. Lineage (NCBI taxonomy): Eukaryota > Viridiplantae > Streptophyta > Magnoliopsida > Poales > Poaceae > Hordeum > Hordeum marinum. Next base: position 480,759,750 of record CM039672.1, read on the forward strand.
CACTAAATAACAATTATTCAGGTTCATCACTAATCCCAATGGTAATCGAATAGAGAGCGTGCTGACGGCGATCACATCAAACTTGGAACCATTTCCCACGCGCATCGTCACTTCGTCCTTTGCCAGCCTTCGTTTATTCCGTAGTTCCTGCTTTGAGTTGCAAATTTGAGCAACTGAACCGGTATCAAATACCCAGGCACTACTACGAGAGATAGTAAGGTACACATCAATAACTTGTATATCATATATATACCTTGTTTGTCGTTGGCTGCCTTCTTGTCAGCCAGGTACTTGGGGGCAGTTCCGCTTCCAGTGACCAGTTCCTTTGCAATGAAAGCACTCAGTTTCTGGCTTGGGTCCATGCTTGGGCTTCTTTGCAGGAGTAGCAACTGCTTTGCCATCCTTCTTGGTTTTATCCTTCTTGCCCTTGCCCTTGACTTTGCCATTTTTCTTGAAACTAGTGGTTTTATTGACCATCAACACTTGATGTTCTTTCTCGATTTCAGACTCAGCGACTTTTAGCATCGCAAACAGCTCGGCGACTGACTTGTTCATCCCGTGCATGTTATAGTTCATCACAAAGCTCTTGTAACTAGGTGGCAGTGATTGAATAACTCTGTCAGTGATCGCCTCTGGCGGAAGGGCAATTCCCAAATCCACTAGACGAGTTGAATACCTAGACATTCTGAGTATATGTTCACTGATAGACCCGTTCTCCTCCATCTTGCAAGCATAGAACTTATCGGAGGTTTCATACCTCTCGATCCGAGCGTTCTTCTGGAAGATAAACTTCAACTCCTGGAACATCTCATATGCTCCGTGACGTTCAAAACGTCTTTGAAGTCGCGGTTCTAAGACATACAATATTGCACACTGAACTATTGAGTAATCTCCAGTACGTGCCTCCCAAGCGTTCTTAACGTCTTCGGAGGTCATGTCTTCTGGTTGGTCACCAAGCGGTGCATCAAGGACATATGATTTCTGGGAAGCCGTGAGGATAATCCTCAGATTACGGGCCCAGTCAACAAAGTTACTTCCATCATCTTTTAGTTTAGCTTTCTCTAGGAACGCATTAAAATTCAGGGGTGCTACTGCGCGAGCCATTGATCTACAACATAAATATGCAAAGTTCACTTAGACTATTGTTCAAGATAATGAGTTTAGTTAATCAAATTACTAAAGCTCCCACTCAAATTGACATCCCTCAGGTCATCTGAGTGTCACATGATCCAACTCCACCAACTCAAGTCCGATCATCACGTGAGTTGAGGTGGCTTCAGTGGTAAACATCATTATGTTGATCATATCTACTATATGACTCATGTTCGACCTTTCGGTCTCTTGTGTTCCGAGGCCATGTTTGTACATGCTAGGCTCGTCAAGTTTAACCCAAGTGTTCTGCGCGTGCAACACTGGCTTGCACCCGTTGTATGTGAACGTAGAGTCTATCACACCCGATCATCATGTGGTGTCTCAACACGACGAACTTTCACAACGGTGCACACTCGGGGAGAACACAATTTTATCTTGAAATTCAAGTGAGGTATCACCTTATAATGCTATCGTCGTACTAAGCATAACAAGGTGCATAAAAGGATTAACATCACATGCAATTCATAAGTGACATCATATGGCCATGAACTTGTGCTTTAGATCTCCATCTTGAAAGCACCGGCATGATCTTCATCGTCACCGGCACGACACCATGATCTCCATCAACGTGTCGCCATTGAGGTTGTCATGCCTTGCATGCTTCTACTAATATTGCTACCGTTTAGCAATAAAGTAAAGCATTACATAGCGCTTAATGATTGACACGCAGGTCATACAATAATTAAAGACAACCTTATGGCTCCTGCCGGTTGCCGTACTCATCGACATGCAAGTCGTGAAATTCTATACATCACATGATCATCTCATACATCACATATATCACATCATGTAATTGGCCATATCACATCACAACATACCCTGCAAAAACAAGTTAGACGTCCTCTAATTGTTGTTGCATGTTTTACGTGGCTGCTACAGGTTTGTAGCAAGAACGATTCTCACCTACGCATAAACCACAACGGTGATACATAATTTTCTTTTCAACCTTCTCAAGGACCGCCTTTGTCGAATCTGATCTAACTAAACTGAGAGAAACTGCCACCCGCAAGCCATCTAGGCAACAAGTTGCCTCGAGGGAACCGGTCTGTCGTAAGCGTACGAGTAATGTTGGTCCGGGCCGCTTCATCTCACAATACCGCTGAACCAAAATCCGACCAAGGGAGGAAGCAATCTAAGCATCAACGCCCACAAACCTTTTGTGTTCTACTCGAGATCTCATCTACACATAGACCTAGCTCATGATGCCACTGTTGGGGAACGTTGCATGTGTTGGGGAACGTTGCATGGGAAACAAAAATTTTCCTATGCACACGAAGATCTATCCATGGTGATGAGCATCTATGAGAGGGAGAGTGGACCTACATACCCTTGTAGATCGCTAAGCGGGAAGCGTTAAGAAACAAGATTGGTGTAGTCGAACGTCTTCGCGATCCAAATTGTCGTGCATCCCGCGATCCAATCACGATCCGTCCCACGAACTTGATCATGATCCATCTCATGAACTTGATCACGATCCTTCCGATCTAGCACCGAACGGACGGCACCTCCGCGTTCAGCACACGTACAGCTTGATGACGATCTCCACCGTCTTGATCCAGAAAGAAGGAGTGGAGCGGAAGAAGAGTTCTCCGGCAGCCTGACGGTGCTCTGGCGATGGTAGTGGAGCAATTCCGGCAGGGCTTCGCCTAAGCACTGCAAAAAACCGATCTAGAGGAGAAAGTATGCACTGGAGGAACGGGTAGCACGTGGCTGAAAATCTAGTGCAAAAACCCTCAATACCACTAGTATATATAGGAGGAGAGCAGGAGAGGAGGCAGCTTGGCCTCCAAGCCTCCTAGGCTTCGGCCGAACTAGGAGAGGAGGAGTCCACCTCCTCCACTCCTAGTAGTTTTAGGATTCATCCTTTTTTTCCTTTTTGCCTTTTTCCACCTTTTTCCTTTTGGGCTTTCTTCTCCAGCTACATGGGCCTTGTGTGGGAGTTTCCACCAGCCCACTAAGGGCTGATATTCACTCTACCACAGCCCATGATGCCTCTTGGGTCGAAATACCCCTCCCGGAGGTCTCCCGGTACACTACCGGCACTCCCGGTACACTACCGATAAGCCCGGAACTTTTCCGGTGACCAAAACAGGACTTCCTATATATGAATCTTTACCTTCGGACCATTCCGTAGCTCCTCGTGACGTCCAGGATCTCATCCGGGACTCCGAACAAACTTCGGTCACCACCATACATAACTCTATACTACCGAAACATCACCAAACCTTAAGTGTTCAGACCCTGCGGGTTCGAGAACTATGTAGACATGACCGAGACACCTCTACGGTTAATAACCAATGGCGGGACCTGGATGTCCACATTGGTTCCTACATATTCTACGAAGATCTTTATCGGTCGAACCTCTATGTCAAGGATTCAGTTAATCCCGTATGATGTTCCCTTTGTTCTTCGGTATGTTACTTGCCCGAGATTCGATCGTCGGTGTCTCCATACCTAGTTCAACCTCGTTACTGGCAAATCTCTTTACTCGCTCTGTAATACAAGATCCCGTGACCAACACTTAGTCACATTGCTTGCAAGGCTTATTGTGATGTTGTATTACCGAGTGGGCCCTGAGATACCTCTCCGTCACACGGAGTAACAAATCCCAGTCATGATCCATGCCAACTGAATAGATACCCTCGAAGACACCTGTAGAGCACCTTTATAGTCACCTAGTTACGTTGCGATGTTTGATACACACAAGGTACTCCTCCGATATCTGTGATTTGCATGATCTCATGGTCATAGGAACATATACTTGACATGCAGAAAACAGTAGCAATAAACTGACACGATCATAAGCTATGTTTGTAGTTTGGGTCTTTTCCATCACATCATTCTCCTAATGATGTGATCCCATTATCAAATGAAATCTCATGTCCATGGCTAGGAAACCTTAACCATCTTTCAATCAACGAGCTAGTTCACTAGGGGCTGTTTGTCTATGTATCCACACATGTATCCATGTTTCCAATTAATACAATTATAGCATGGATAATAAACGAATATCATGAACAAGGAAATACAATAATAAACACTTTATTTATTGCCTCTAGGGCATATTTCCAATAGGAAGATCATATGTTTAGATCCTTGATCATCATTAATACTCCTCTGATTATGAACATGAATATGCTTTTTGAGTAGTTACCTTTGTTCCAGAGGACATGGGATAAGTCTTGTTATAGGTAATCATGTGAATTTGATATTCGTTCGATATTTTCATGAGATGTATGTTGTCTCTCCTCTAGTGGTGTTATGTGAACGTCGACTACATGACACTTCACAATTTTTTTGGCCTAGAAGAAGGCATTGGGAAGTAATAAGTAGATGATGAGTTGCTAGTGTGACAGAAGATTAAACCCTAGTTTATGTGTTGCTTTGTAAGGGGCTGATTTGGATCCACATGTTTCATGCTATGGTTTGATTTATCTTAATTCTTATTTCGTAGTTCTGGATGCTTGCGAGAGGGGTTAATCATAAGTGGGAGGCTTGTCCAAGTAAGGGCAGCACCCAAGCACCGGTCCACCCACATATCAAATTATCAAAGTAACAAACACGAATCATATGAGCATGATGAAAACTAGCTTGACAGAAATTCCCATGTGTCCTCGGGAGCGCCTTGCTTTATATAATAGTTTGTCCAGGCTTGTCCTTTGCTGTAAAAAGGATTGGGCCACCTTGCTGCACCTTTGTTACAATTGTTACTTGCTACCCGTTATGAATTATCTTATCACAAAACTATCTGTTACTGATAATTTCAATGCTTGCAGAGAATACCTTACTGAAAACCGCTTGTCATTTCCTTCCGCTCCTCGTTGGGTTCAACACTCTTACTTATCAAAAGGACTATGATATATCCCCTATACTTGTGGGTCATCAAGACTCTTTTCTGGCGCCGTTGCCGGGGAGTAAAGCGCTTTTGGTGAGTGGAACTTGGTAAGGAAAATTTTATATAGTGTGCTGAAATTTATTGTCACATGTTACTATGGAAAATAATCCTTTGAGGGGCTTGTTCGGGGTATATTCACCTCGAACGGAAGAACAAAGAGTCGCTCCTCAACCTGCTGCACCTACTGAAAATATTTGTTATGAAATTCCTTCGGGTATGATAGAGAAACTGCTAGCTAATCCTTATGCAGGAGATGGAACACTACATCCTGATTTGCATCTAATCTATGTGGATGAAGTTTGTGGATTATTTATGCTTGCTGGTTTGCTCGAGGATGTTGTCAATAAGAAGGTCTTTCCTTTATCTTTGAAGGATAAGGCATTGGCATGGTATAGGCTATGTGATGATATTGGATCATGGAACTACAACCGATTGAAATTGGAATTTCATCAGAAGTTTTATCCCATGCATCTGGTTCATCGTGATCAGAATTATATTTACAATTTTTGACCTCTTGAAGGAGAAAGAATCTCTCAAGCTTGGGGAGGCTTAAGTCAATGTTATATTCATGCCCCAACCATGAGCTCTCAAGAGAAATTATTATTTAGAATTTTTATGCTCAGCTTTCTCATAATGATCGATCCATGCTCGATACTTCTTGCTCCGGTTCTTTTATGAAGAAAGATATTGAATTCAAATGGGACTTATTGGAAAGAATTAAACGCAACTCTGAATATTGGGAACTCAGCGAAGGTAAGGAGTCAGGTATAAACCTTAATTTTGATTGTGTTAAATCCTTTACAGACACTGATGCTTTTCATGAATTTAGCACTAAATATGGACTTGACTCTGAGATAGTAGCTTCTTTCTGTGAATCTTTGCTACTCATGTTGATCTCCCTAAGGAGAAGTGGTTTAAATATCATCCTCCCATTGAAGTGAAAGTAGTTGAACCTATTAAAGTTGAAGAGGAAACTATTACTTATAATGTTGTTCCTGTTATTCCTACTGCTTACATTGAGAGACCACCCTTCCCTGTTAGGATAAAGGAACATGCTAAAGCTTCAACTGTGGTTTGTAAGAGTTGTATTAGAACACCTACACCCCCTGAACAAATTAAAGATGAACCTAGTATTTCTATGGTTAAAGATCTCTTGGTTGATAATATTGATGGGCATGATATTCATTTCTGTGATGAAGCGGCTAGAATTGCTAGACCTGCTACTAAGATTAAGCATAGACCAGTTGTTGGCATGCCTGTTGTTTCTGTTAAAATAGGAGATCATTGTTATCATGGCTTGTGTGATATGGGTGCTAGCGTAAATGCAATTCCCTTTTCCTTATACAAAGAAATCATGCATGATATTGCACCAGTTGAACTAGAGGAAATTGATATTACTATTAAGCTTGCTAATAGAGACACTATTGCACCGATGGGGATTGTTAGAGATGTTGAAGTCATGTGTGGGAAAATAAAATATCCTACTGATTTTCTTGTTCTTGGTTCCGCACAAGATGATTTTTGTCCCATTATATTTGGCAGACCCTTCTTGCATATTGTTAATGCTAGGATTGATTGTGAGAAAGAAACAGTTACTATGAGTTTTGGGGATGTGTCTCATGAGTTCAATTTCTCTAAAGTTCGTAGACAGTCCCATGACAAAGAATTGCCTAGTAAAGATGAAAGTATTGGTGTTGCTTCTATTGTTGTGCCTCCTACTGATCCTTTAGAACAATATTTGCTAGACCATGAAAATGATATGCATATGAATGAGAGGAATGAAATAGATAAAATTTTCTTTGATCTACAGGCTATTTTGAAACACAACTTACATGTTGAAATACCTGGGGGTCCTCCTCCACCCAAGGGTGATCCCGTGTTTGAGCTCAAACAATTACCCGATGCCTTGAAATATGCTTATCTTGATGAAAAGGAGATATATCCTGTTATTATTAGTGCTAACCTTTTAGAGCATGAAGATAAGAGATTATTGAAAACTCGGAGGAAGCATCGTGCTGCTATTGGTTATACTCTTGATGATCTTAAGGGCATTAGTCCCACTCTATGCCAGCATAAAATTAATATGGAGCCTGATGCCAAACCAGTTATTGATCACCAACGACGATTGAACCCTAAGATGAAAGAAGTATTAAGAAAAGAAATACTAAAGCTTCTGGAGGCAGGTATAATTTATCCTGTTGCTGATAGTAGATGGGTTAGTCCCATTCATTGTGTCCCTAAGAAGGGAGGTATTACCATTGTTCCTAATGATAAAAATGAATTGATCCCGCAAAGAATTGTTACAGGTTATAGAATGGTAATTTATTTTTGGAAATTAAATAAAGCTACTAAGAAAGATCATTACCCTTTACCTTTTGTTGATCAAATGCTAGAAAGCTATCCAAACATACTCATTTTTGCTTTCTAGATAGTTACTCTGGTTTCCCTCAAATACATGTATCAAGAGAGGATCAAGAAAAAACCACTTTTACTTGCCCTTTCGGTACCTTTGGGTATAGACGTATGCCTTTTTGTTTATGAAATGCACCTGCTATCTTTAAAAGATGTATGATGGCTATATTCTCTGACTTTTGTGAAAAGACTCTTGAGGTTTTCATGGATGATTTTTCCATTTACGAAACTTCATTTGATGATTGTTTGAGCAATCTTGACCGAGTTTTGCAGAGATGTGAAGAAACTAATCTTGTCTTGATTTGGGAAAAGTGCCACTTTATGGTTAATGAAGGTATTGTCTTGGGGCACAAGATCTCCGAAAGAGGTATTGAAGTTGATAAAGCTAAAGTTGATGCTATTGAAAAAATGGCGTGCCCTACAGATATGAAAGGTATAAGAAGTTTCCTTGGTTATGTTGGTTTCTATAGGAGGTTTATCAAAGATTTCTCTAAGATTTCTAGGCCTCTCACAAATCTTTTGCAAAAAGATGTTCCATTTGTTTTTGATGATGATCGTGTAGAAGCATTTGAAATTCTTAAGAATGCCTTGATTACCACATTTGTTGTTCAACCACCCGACTGGCACCTACCCTTTGAAATTATGTGTGATGTAGTGATTATGTTGTTGGTGATGTTCTTGGACAAAGAGGCGATAAGAAATTAAATGTTATCCAGTATGCTAGTAAAACTATAGACAGTGCTCAAAGAAACTATGCTACTACAAAAAAGGAATTTTTAGCAGTCGTGTTTGCTTGTGATAAGTTTAGACCTTATATTGTTTATTCCAATGTAACTGTTCACATTGATCATGCTGCTATTAAGTACCTTATGGAAAAGAAAGATGCTAAACCTAGACTTATTAGGTGGGTCCTTCTGCTACAAGAATTTGATTTGCATATTATTGATAGAAAGGGTGCTGATAACCCTGTGGTAGATAACTTGTCTAGGTTAGAAAATGTTCTTGATGACCCACTACCTATTGATGATAGCATTCATGATGAACAATTACCTCTTGTAAATGCTTCACACAATGCTCCATGGTATGCTGATTATGCCAATTACATTGTTGCCAAATTTATACCGCCTACTTTCACATACCAACAAAAGAAAAAGTTCTTCTATGATTTAAGGCATTACTTTTGGGATGATCTGCACCTTTATAAAGAAGAAGTAGATGGTATTATTAGACGTTGTGTACCTGAGCATGAAAAGGAACAGATCTTACGCAAGTGTCACTCCAAATCCTTTGGAGGACACCACGCTGGAGATAGAACTGCACATAAGGTACTACAATTTAGGTTTTATTGGCCTACTCTGTTCAAGGATGCTTGTAAGTTTGTCTTGTCTTGTGATGAATGTCAGAGAATTGGTAATATTAGTAGACATCGGGAAATGCCTATGAATTATTGTCTTGTTATTGAACCATTTGATGTTCGGGGTTTTGATTATATGTGGCCTTTTCCACAATCTAACGGGTATACTCATATTCTAGTTGCTATTGATTATGTTACTAAGTGGGTAGAAGCTATTCCAACTAGTAGCGCTGATCATAACACTTCTATTAAAATGCTTAAAGTAGTTATTTTCCCTAGATTTGGAGTCCCTAGATATTTGATGACTCATGGTGGTTCACACTTTATTCATGGTGCTTTCCGTAAATTGCTCGCTAAATATGATGTTAATCATATAATTGCATCTCCTTATCATCCTCAGTCTAGTGGTCAAGTAGAATTGAGAAATAGAGAAATTAAATTGATTTTGTAGAAGACTGTTAATAGATCTAGGAAGAATTGGTCTAAGAAACTTGATGATGCATTGTGGCTTATAGAACTACTGCTTACAAAAACCCTATGGTTATGTCTCCATATAAGATGGTTTATGATAAAGCATGTCACTTACCTCTAGAGAGAACATAAAGCTTATTGGGCAATCAAAGAGCTCAATTATGATTTCAAACTTGCTGGTGAGAAGAGGTTCTTTGACATTAGCTCACTTGACGAATGGAGAACCCAAGCCTGTGAGAATGCCAAGTTGTTTAAATAATAGGTTAAGAGATGACATGATAGAAGGATACAAAAGCGTGAATTTAATGTAGGTGATCATGTCTTGCTATACAATTCTCGTTTAAGATTTTTTCGAGAAAACTTCTCTCTAAATGGGAAGGTCCTTACGTTATCGAGGAGGTATACCGTTCTGGTGCCATCAAGATTAACAACGCCGAAGGCACAAACCCGAAGGTGGTGAACGGTCAAAGAATCAAACATTATATCTCAGGCACTCCCATAAATTTTGAAACCAATATCATCAATACCATAACTCCGGAGGTGTACACTAGGAAGACTTACCAGAATGTTTTAGACTCGAAAAGGAATAGGTATGTGGTATGGTAAGTAAATAGACTCCAAAACTTTTTCAATGGAAATTTTTATCTGTTTTGGAATATTTAAAAAATTAAGAAAACTTAAAGTAGTCCGAATAGTGCACGAGGAGGCGACAAGCCAGGGGGCGCGCCCCTGTGGCTTGTGGTCACCTCGTGTACCATCTGGACTCTGTTTTCTTGTGGTATACTCCTTCTGGTCGGTGAAAAATCATTATATAATCTCCCAAAGATTTTGACTCTCGTATCACAACAATACCTCATGTTTTGTTTTTAAGCTGTTTCTACAGCAGATTTAGAGCAAGATGTCTTCGCAAGAGTCGGTTGGGGAGAACCGCTTTGGGCAGGCTACGAAAGAAGAGATGGAGGCCGACTTGAAAAGGATAGATGCCATGGAGGAAGACCAAGAAGTTACCTCTCATCCACAACCTGGAGCCATGCTAGAAGAACTTTAGAGCTCAGCAATTCCGAATTCGATTATCCCTTCCAATGCTAAATTTCTTACTTTTGAAAATATGAAAAGAAATGTTGCTTCTTCCCCCGCAGCAATGAAACATCCATGGGTTAAGGGCGCTCTAACCATCACTGGAAAACTTCACAAGGAAATAATGGATCTCAGACAGTAAAATAACAAGCTTGAGGAGGAGAATCGCATTCTGAAGGGCATCGTCGCCAAGAATATAACATCAACATCTTCAAAGCAAGACAACTAAACACACGGGTATGGGCACTCCCCTTGGCTTGTGACAAGCTTGGGGGAGGTGCCCCGGTATCGTATCACCATCACACCTTTTATTTTTACTTTTATCGTTTTTCTTAGTTCAATCCTTTTGGTTATATCATGATCTAGTAGAATAAAGTTTTTGTGTGATCCAGTTTTGAGTTTTTATTTTATGATTCCTTCTATGTAAGCAAGTCCGAGAATTATATAATAAAAACTACTTTTGAGTTGAGGGCTTTGCTTGTTTGCTATGATCTTGATCTTGAGAAAGATGAAATAGAAAGAAGTATAGAATAAAAGCAAAGAGTATATGTGATGATCTTATGGGGAGTGATGACTTCACATATAAGAAGTATGTCGATTGAAACCTGTTGTGGGTTGACAAACATATTTGTTGGTCATTGTGGCAATTAAAAGGAAGTAATAAAGAAAGAGAGGTTCACATATAAATATATTGTCTTGGACATCTTTTATGACTGTGAGCACTCATTAAAATATTATATGTTAAGAAGTTGATGTTGGACAAGGAAGACAACATTATGGTTTATGTTTGCTTATTTCCGAATAGAAGTTATATTGTTATAGATCCATCAACATGTGTCGCTTGCTCCCACCTCATATCAGCCAAAACATCTGCACCAAGTAGCGATACTACTTGTGCATCCAAACACCCTTAACCCAGTTTTGCCATGAGAGTCCACCATACCTACCTATGGATTGAGTAAGATCCTTCAAGTAAGTTGTCATCGGTGCAAGCAATAAAAATTGCTCTCTAAATATGTGTGATCTATTAGTGTGAGGAAAATAAACTTTATACGAACTTGTGATAGGGAAGAAATAAAAGGGACGGACTGGATAATAAAGTTCTCTATCACAAGGGGCAATATAAAGTGACGTTATTTTGCATTAAGGGATTGTGCATCCAGCTATAAAAGCGCATGACAACCTCTGCTTCCCTCTGCGAAGGGCCTATCTGTTACTTTTATTTTCTAGTACTTACCTTTATGCAAGAGTCGCGGTGATCTCCATCACTTTCTCTATTTCCCCTTTATCTTCTGGCAAGCGTCATGTGTTGGGGAATGATCTAGACACATATATCCACTCGAAAGTAGGCAAGCATGAGTTATTGCTGTTGACATTACCCTTGAGGTAAATAGTTAGGAGGCAATGCTATAAGGCCCTATCTTTCTCTGTGTCCGATTGAAGCTTTGACCTCATAGGTACCTCGTGAGTGTTAGCAATTGTGAAAGACTAAAAGATGATTGAGTATGTGGATTTGCTTTACAAGCTCTTATATTGACTCTTTCCTACGTTATGATAAATAGGAATTGCTTCGATGACTGAGATCATAGTTTGTTGGTTCTCAATAGAGTTCTTGATTCATACTTTACCATTGTGAATGAATTGTTACTTTAGAATAAGAAATTATATGTCAATATATGTTGTTTTTCTAAAGATGATCATGATGCCTTCATGTCCGTATTTCATTTTATCGACACCTCTATCTCTAAACATGTGGGCACATTTATCGATTTTGGCTTTCGCTTCAGGACAAGTGAGGTCTAAGCTTGGGGGAGTTGATACGTCCATTTTGCTTCATGCTTTTATATTGATATTTATTGCATTATGGGCTGTTACTACACATTTTGGTACAATATTTATGCATTTTCTCTCTTATTTTACAAGGTTTACATGAAGAGGGAGAATGCCGGCAGCTGGAATTCTGGACTGGAAAAGGAGCAAATCTAAGATACCTATTCTGCACAACTCCAAAAGTCCTGAAAATCTATGGAGAATTATTTTGGAATATATAAAAATTATTGGGTGAAAGAAATACATCAAGGGGCCCACCAGGCAGTAACAAGCCAGGGGGCGCGCCCTACCCCCTGGACGCGCCCCTATGGCTTGTGGCCCACCTGGCAGCCATCTGATGCCCATCGTGAGCTATATGGAGGCTTTTGACTTGGAAAAAACCATAAGAGAGCTTTCGGGGTGAAGCGCCGCCATCTCGAGGCGGAACTTGGGCAGAACCAATCTAGGGCTCCGGTGGAGTTATTCTGTCAGGGAAACTTCCCTCCCGGAGGGGGAAATCGAAGCCATCGTCATCACCAACAATCCTCTCATCGAGAGGGGGTCAATCTCCATCAACATCCTCATCAGCATCATCTCCTCTCCAAACCCTAGTTCATCTCTTGTATCCGATCTTTGTCTCAAAACCTCAGATTGGTACCTGTGGGTTGCTAGTAGTGTTGATTACTCCTTGTAGTTGATGCTAGTTGGTTTACTTAGTGGAAGATCATTTGTTCACATCCTTGATCATCATTAATACTCCTCTGATTATGAACATGAATATGCTTTGTGAGTAGTTACGTTTGTTCCTGAGGACATGGGATAAGTCTTGTTATAAGTAATCATGTGAATTTGGTATTCATTCGATATTTTGATGAGATGTATGTTGCCTCTCCTCTAGTGGTGTTATGTGAACGTCGACTACATGACACTTCACCAGTGTTTGGGCCTAGAGGAAGGCATTGGGAAGTAATAAGTAGATGATGGGTTGCTAGAATGACAGAAGCTTAAACCCTAGTTTATGTGTTGCTTCGTAAGGGGCTGATTTCGATCCACATGTTTCATGCTATGGTTAGATTTATCTTAATTCTTCTTCCGTAGTTGCGGATGCTTGCAAGAGGGGTTAATCATAAGTGGAAGGCTTGTCCAAGTAAGGGAAGCACACAAGCACCAGTCCACCCACATATCAAATTATCAAAGTAACGAACGTGAATCATATGAGCATGATGAAAACTAGCTTGACAGAAATTCCCATGTGTCCTCAGGAGCGCCTTGCTTTATATAAGAGTTTGTATAGGCTTGTTCTTTACTATAAAAAAGATTGGGCCACCTTGCTGCACCTTTATTACAATTGTTACTTGCTACCCGTTACGAATTATCTTATCACAAAACTATCTGTTACCGATAATTTTAGTGCTTGCAGAGAATACCTTACTGAAAACCACTTGTCATTTCCTTCTGCTCCTCGTTGGGTTCGACACTCTTACTTATTGAAAGGGCTACGATAGATCCCCAATACTTGTGGGTCATCAGGTATCAATCCATAGACGAAGATCAAGCACCTACGTAAACAGCACCTGCACACAAAGAACAAATACTTGCAACCCGACGCGTAAGAGAGGTTGTCAAGCTCTCAGCGATAAAAAGATAGATTAGGTAATGATAGTTTTGGCAAATATATCTCACAAGAACACAAAATAAAATAGGTAAACAAAAAGTGCAGCAAGGTATTTTTAGTTTTTTGGATTAATAGATTTGAAAACAAAAAGGCAAAATAGTAGATCAATATGTTGGAAAAGTAGACCCGGGGGGCGTAGGTTTCACTAGTGGCTTCTCTCATGAGTATAGCGCACGGCGGGTGAACAAATTAATGTTGGGCAATTGATAGAAGATCAAATAATCATGACGATATCCAGGAAATGATCATTATATAGACATCATGTCCAAGATAAGTAGACCGAAACGATTCTGGATCTATTTCTATTACTCCACACATCGACTGCTATCCAGCATGTATCTAGTGTATTAAGTTCATGGAGTAATGCAATAAGAACGGTGACATGATGTAGAAAATATCTATTCAAGTAGGAATAGACCCCATCTTGTTATCCTTAATGCCAACGATACATGTGTGCCTTCCTGCCCCTTTTGTCACTAGGAAAAAACACCGCAAGATCGAACCCATCACAAAGCACCTCTTCCCATGGCAAGAAAAATCGATCTAGTTGGCCTAAATAAACCAAAGATTCGAAGAAGAAATACGAGGCTATAAGTAATCATGCAAATAAGAGATCAAAGAAGACTCAAATCATATTCATGGATAGAAAATGATCATGAACTCAAAATTCATCGGATCCCAACAAACACACCGCAAAAGTCATTACATCAAATAGATCTTCAAGAGACCATTGTATTGACAATCATAAGAGAGAGAGGAAGCCATCTAGACACTGCCTACGGACCCATAGTTTTATGGTGGACTACTCATGCATCATCGGAGAGGCACCTATGATGAAGATGAACCCCTTCGTGATAGTGTTAGATTGGATCTTGAGGTTCTGGAACTTGTGTCGGCTGGAATTGTGTTTCGTCGACTCTCCTAGGGTTTTCTGAATATTTGTGAATATATAGGGGCGATAGTCGGTGGAGGGGGGTCCCAAGGTGGGCACCACCCACCAGGCCGCACCAGGGGCCTCTAGCGCGCCCTGGTGGGTGTTCCTCCCCTCGGGCCTCCTCTCTGGCACTTGTCTGGCCCATCTGGTGTCTTCTGGTGCAAAACAATTATCCAAAAAAATTCATGGCGTTTGGGCTTCGTTTGGTACTGATTTTCTGTGAAGTAAAAAAACAAGCAAAAACAACAACTCACACTTTGGCACTATGTCAATAGTTTAGTCCCAAAAATGATATAAAGTTGCTATAAAATGATTGTAACATATTCAAGATTGATAATATAACAACATAGAACAAGCAAAAAATTATAGATATGTTGAAGACGTATCAACGTACTCCCTCCGTTTTTAATTACTTCGCGTATTAGCTTTGGTCCAAGTCAAGCTTTGTAAAATTTATAGACAAGAATTATTAACATATATAATAACAAATCAATATCATTAGATTCATTTTGACATCATATAGATTTGTTACAGTAAATATTTATATTTTTTATTATAAACTTGATTAAATTTATGAAGTTTGACTTTAGTTAACTTTAATATGATGAGTAAATAAAAATGGAGGGAGGACACACAATGACACACTCCCTCACACTAATCAATCGATCCATCGTTCCATGCCTGGCCGAGGCTAGGAAGACGAGAGCGATGTGCGGGCTCCTGGCGGTTCTCCCATCAGACGACCAGCAGTGTGCAATGATGGGGGTTGACTATTTCTGACGTGATTGAATGTACACCGGCGTCAACGTACCCACTTGTTCTTTTTTCCTCGGTAACCAAAACAAAAACTAAACAAACACAAAACTAAAATGAAAATGAAAATTTAAGTTTTTCTAAGAAAAATGAAGTAAGGACATTGGTATAATCCAAAAAGAAAAAAGAATTTGAAAAAACATAAAGCAAATAAGGAAGAAACACATATTGTGCACAAGTTTTTTTTTTGAAATTCATATTGTGCAGAAGTTAGTAAACATATCATTGGTTGTTGAGTAATATTCCTAATGTTTTTTTAGCTCGTGGTCAAATCTGATTTGTATATCATATTTGCAACCTTTGTTGAATTAGTAGCAACTCATCTTAATATGGAACTTCAACTATACAACATCAATCAAGTCAAATGTAACATGCAAAATATCTATGTTTAGACAAATTAGAGACTCACTTTCTGTTAACTTTTGGGGTTCCAGTTAAATTATGATAACATATCATCAAAGCTCCAAAAGGAGATCAAGAAAGTATAGACCTTTAGTCATCGAGTCATTGATTGTATAATAATCCCTTCATATTAGACATACTTTAGAATTTAGATTCACTCATTTTGTTTTGAATGTAGTTTGTAATGAAATCTTTAAAAATACTTATATTTAGAAACGGATGGAATGAATAGCAACGGAGAGAGGTCTTCGTTGGTGTTGGAAGCGGCCAGGGTGTAGCGGACCCAGGCTATTGGCTATCTGGGGCGTGGGAGCACGCTTTGTCATTGAGCACGAATGATCAACAAAGGAATTTTAGTGCATACAAAATATCTTATTGGCGGAATCATTTCTTGAGGTCGTTGTTATCTACTTCCTTCGTCCCATAATGTAAGACGTTTTTTAACATTACACTAGTGTTAAAAAACATCTTACATTATGAGACGGAGGGGGTATTTTTTTAATCTTTTTCGGTGTGCATCTAGCAATTGGCAATCACATTTTTCCCTCTCGATGTAAAGCTAGCAATTCCTGTTTTAGTATGCAGATGGGCAAAAATTAAAATAGGCTCTAGCATAGCATGCATATTCATCACGCAAACCGCATGGCAGACCAAATTTAGAACGTTGACGCGCCGAATAAGAAAAGATCAACGAGAAGCATGCATGCATGCATGGATTTGGTTGCTGAATTTTTGTGTGACAATTGTTTAGCGTCGGGCCGATATATAGATTGTCCGGTCTCTCATTGCCATGGACTACCATTTCCAGTCGTGGATGCATGCAATAAGAGCAACTCCAACCGACCGACCCAAACAGACGCGGGGTTTGTTTGCCTTTTGTTGTTTGGGTCGACATGTCCGTTTCTTTTTCTAAATGGGTTGGCCGGTCGCCCAACACGCGGATTCATTTTTTGTCCGCAATTTTCAGTTTTCAAATAAAAAGGGTCTGCGGCCATCGATGAAGCCAGCGGCCATACCATTCCGGGCAGCGTTCGCGCCGGCGACATGCCAGCGGCCGACAAACACGTGCCAGCCTCCAAAAAGAGCACGCAGTTTGCTGGGTGCACAAGTCAGCGGCCGGCAAACACATGTCAGCACACAAAAAGTGAGACTGAAGTCTACCACGCCAGCTAGGCCGTGGTCATGCCGGCACATATGCCAGCATAAAAAAAACACATGGCGCTCTCGGGCATAGATCACTGGTCGATGTCGTTGAGCATGCCGGCTTGCATCTTCTCGAATCAAGGCCGCTTCCTTTTGGACACCGTGGTCAAGTCCACCATCAAGATCTCGGCCCCTTGCTTCATGGCAGCTAGCCGGACCTCTCTCGCTTTGGTAGCAGCCTTGTGTTCCTGGACGGCGAGTATCTTCGTTTGCTTCTCCGTCTCCAACGCCAGGTTCTTCTCTTGTATCTCAATGAACGCACGGACTTGCTCGTCCTTGTCTTGCCGGCGCTTCTCCTCTCTTGAGTCCTTGCCGGTGATCATGCCTTGCAAAGTAGCTTGCAATGGAAGGGACGCGGCCTCGCGCTTGTCCTCTTTCTTGGAGTTGCTCTTCCCCGTGGCCGCGGCTTCTCTCCCTCACCAAGCTCCTCCACGGCCTCCTTCCCTCCACGAGCACGAATGGCGACATACTGCTCCTTGAACTTCTCATCTTCATTGATGATCACCCAAAAATGGGTGAGAGTGAAGTTATTGCCGCCATGTTGGGCCTTGAAGGCGTCTAAAGCTTGGAAGACCTAATGAGTTGGGCAAAAAACAACAAAGCAAGCATGTGTGCAATCATTTTGGCATGTATGAGCACGCTTGCCGGCATACCTTATCCTTCATGCCAATGCCGCTCACGGGGCGAGTGTCGATGCTATCAAGGCTGGCGCGAAACTTGTTGCATTCTTGTTGGATCACCCTCGAACGCTTGCCGACCGAAACCCATCCACGCTTGCTCTCAAATTGGTAGGGATTGAACTTCTTCCTCTCGTAGAACTCCCGATGAACTCGCAGCCAAAAAGCCGAAGCCTTTTGCTCGGCGCCAATCTTGGGGTCTTGTCCAATGTCCCTCCAACATTCACAAAGGAGTGTGTCCTCACCAATTGAGTATGCCTTGGTCCGCTTGCTCTTCCTCTTCTTCTTTGCGTTGGCTTGGCTGACGACCTCAGGCCTATTGAACAATGGTTCCCCATCGATGTCTATCTCATTGTCCTCCTCGTCAAGGTCGTAGTCCTCGGGGAACTCATGCTCAAGCAGGAAAGAGCCCAAGTCGACTTGGTCTTCCATCAATGGGTCGGACGTGTCATCGTCGAGGTCGTACGTCATAAAGGGGGCTCGACCATCCTGGCTTTGCGTCTCGTCGGGATCGAAGGGCATGCCCCTAGCGCCGTCGTAGATGAGGCCCTCCATGAACAAGCTCTTGGCCTCGTCCTCGGTCGTCGGCATTTGGTCGAACAGGTTGCGGGCGTGCGGCATGGCATCAGCTGAGAGTCCGCGCTGGCGTTTCTGCGAGCCACCGGAGGACGATCCACCGTCCACAGGTATGGTGTTAAGGTCGATGTTGATGGGCGCCGGCATGGCAAGAGCGACGAGGCTGACCTCGGCAAACCCGAGCCCGAAGAGTTGGACAAACGGGAAGTTTGCGGCTGGCCGGGCTAGCAGGGACGCAACAAGCGCAACGAGTCCGGAACTCGGTATGGCATGCGTGACGAGCTGGTGCTGGCAGCGGCGACGGCGGTCACGACGGTGGAGTGCTGCCCAGGGTTTAACCCTAGGAGAACAAGTGCCTACCTTGTGGCCTCGTGGACGAGATCGTTTTGGTGCGCGGCGGCGGACTCTCTGTCTGCGGCCATCGCGAGGGCCGCCGCGGCCGCTGCCTCCGTTCGGGCTTCCTGCTCACGCCGGCGCACTTTCCTCCTGGCCGAGTCGACGGCGCGTTGCTCCTCCGTCAGCGGCGCCTTCTTCTTGGCCGCCGCCGACGGCTTGCGGGCGCCATGACCTTTGCCGGAAACAGGATCGGCGAAGGCGAGGGAGGCTAGGCCATGGGCGGCGTCGAGGTCGTCGTCCATGCCGCACGCGCGGGCGGGGGATGGGAGGTTTTTCGGTTTTTGGGGGGGAAATGGTGGCGATGAGCTGCCGACATGCAGGCCAAGGGGAGAAGAAGGACGGGCGACACGTGCGTCTGTCTCGTGTCCGCGCCGACGCAAATGCGGCCCAAATTTGGGCCGCAAATGGGTCGTAGGCGGACAAAAAATGGACGCGCGCCCGTTTGGGTCGACGCGTTGGACAATCTTTTCTGTCCGCGGCGATCCAAACGGACGCGGGCAGACGAAATGGGTCGGCCAATTGAAGTTGCTCTAAAATTCAATTCTCTGTAGTACATGCCAAAAAAAATCCGGCCAAGGCCCCAGGCGAGTGTTAGTTCATGCACCCCTGGATCCCCCAAACTAGTTATAAGTTAAACGAGGGAGCCTCCATGGAGGGCGGAGCCAACAAGTTCACCATGTCCTCCGGCGGCTGCCAAGAATCAAAGGCGCAACGGTGAGGCCCAAGGGCAAATGGCTCGAGATCCCTGGCGTTCCCGGCCGGTCTGCATCTGGCCATCTGGGGCTGGGCACGGCAGTGTTGGATCGATTGTCAGCTACTACATGGAGTATTACGCTTCAAGTTCAGTGTCGCGTCACATTTTTTTCTTTCTTTTTGCTGGCCGGCTCATTGCTCTGTGTACTGACCAAATGGGAGCAGAGTTCATCATCGCTGCACCCGCGAGCTTGTCGTCGGTAAATGGGAACGATGAAACTACTACTCGAATGATCTCGTCCCCAGATTATCATTACCTAGCCTCACTGAACGATGGTCACTGGAGCATTGCTGCTGCTGCTGCTGGGGGTCTGGGAGCAGAGTAGAGTGCACAGAAGCATCGGTCCATTCCACAATCACTGCGAATGAAAAATCTGCAGCCGCAATCAGAACCCTGCAGGACAGACGCAAGGTATGCGGGCCCAATGCCCACTGGCTTCTGTTAACGATGAGCTTAATTATGATGTGGCTTTCCGGCTGAATTAGGCCGGAGGTATCTCACAAAAAAAAACTAAAAATTAGGCCGGAGGTAAAGCAGGAGGGCTGGCCTGAGTGCGATGGGATGTGAGGCCAAAGTATAACGGAACCAACCCAGCAAGCAATGGTCAGAGCACACACAAGCTTTTGTCGTTCGTCGTTGTTGAAACTTCGGTCGTCGCATACTCGCATTGCACGGCATACCTACCCATCAACCTTTTCCCATCTTTTGGCTGGGAACTCGGGGACGAGAGACGAGATGAGTGAGATACGAAACTGAAAGAAGGACAAAATGTAAAACCATATTACTGTAAGGACGAAATTGATTAGAACCAGGTCGCTTCTCATAAGACAAGAGAGTGCCTTTCAGCTAAGGTCGTTTCTCAAATCTCTCTTTCACGTTTATCCATTTGATATAGATACACGTCGATAGTGAATCGGAATATCATGTATCGAAAATGAGTTAATTGCACAAAACAACCATGTTTGCGGCTAGGTTGCAGAAAACCACCAAGTTGATAATCCGTTGCATAAGTCACTGTATTTTCCCCATTCCTTTTGCAAAAAACACTTATCGGGTGATTTGCCTCGTTTGATCACTTTCTGACAAGTGGGGTCAAATTGTAAGAAATTGACTTAGCAAAAGAATACATACACACCCGCAATCATACGCCCACTCCTCCCATGGACAACCAACACCCCTGATCACTCCGCGCTGCCGCCGTGCTATGATGATCCGCAAGTATAGAGTATCAATCGTAGTTCTTTTGATAAGTAAGAGTGTTGAACCCAATGAGAAACAGAAAAAAATGATAAGCCGTTTTCAGTAAGGTATTCTTCGTAAGTGTTGTGAGTAACAGTGATAGATAGTTTGGTACCAAGATAATTGGTAGTAAGTAACAAGTAACAAAAGTAGCAAGGTGGCCCAATCCTTTTGTAACAAAGGACAAGCCCGAAAGTTCTCTTGTATAAAAGAAAACGCTCTGATGACACATGGAAATTTCCATCTAGTCATGTTCATCATGTTGAGTTGATTCGTTTTCGTTACTTTGATAATTTGATATGTGGGTTGACCGGTGCTAAGGTCTTGTTCTTAGTTGATCAAGTAACTCAGTTATGATTACCCCCTCTCACAAGCATCCGCAACTATGAAAAGAGAATTAAAATAAATCTAACCATAGCATGAACCATGTGGATACAAATCAGCCCCTTATGAAATAATGCATAAACTAGGGTTTAAGCTTCTGTCACACTAGCAACCCATCATCTACTTATTACTCCACGGTGCCTTTCCTTAGGCCGAAAATATGGTGAAGTGTCATGTAGTCGATGTTCACTTGACATCACTAAAGGAAGCACAACATATATATCATCAAAATATCGAACAAATACCAACGTCACATGATTATTTATAACAAGACTTCTTCCATGTCCTCGAGAACAAAAGTAACTACTCACAAATCATCACGTGATCAATATCAGATGTATAATAATATGATAAAAGATCTAAACGTATTATCTTCTACCAAACAAACCAACTAGCATCAACTACAAGACGTAAGCAACACTACTAGTGACCCACAAGCACCAATCTGAGGTTTTGAGACAAAGATTGAATACAATAAATGAACTATGGTTTGAGATGAGATGGTTCTAGTAAAGATGTTGATGAAGATTGGTCCTCCCACGAAGGAGGAAGCGTTGGTGATAACGATGGCTTCGATTTCCCCCTTCCAGAGGGAAGTTTCCCCGGCAGAATCACTCTACCGGAAAGCAAAAGGATCTCTACCTAGGTTTCTGCCTCGAGATGGCAGCGCTTCGTCCCGAAAATATCATCTTGATTTATTTCTAGGTCAAAACCCATTATATAGCGGAAGAGGGGTCTGGAGGTCGCCTGTCGGCCTGCCAAGCCATTTGGGCGCGCCCAGGGGTGGGCGTGCCATGTTGGCTTGGCACCAACATGTGGCCCCTCTTTGGTATATTTTTGCTCCATAAATTCAGATATATTCTACAAAAATATCATCATGAAGTTTCAGGTCATCTGGAGTCTAGAGAATTGTCAGCTATTTTATTGGTTTTTAGGTCCAAAATCCCAGTTCCTGGCCATTTCCCTCTTTGTGATGTACCTTGTAAGTTAAGAGAGACAAGGTTTCTTAAACTGGAATAATGACCAAGAATAAGATAATTATCAATAAGAAATCATGATGTAAAATGGATGTATCAACTCCCCCAAGCTTAATAATGACCACATAATTAGAGAGAGAGAGAGGTGTCGATAAAAACAAAATACGGACATGAGATCATCATGAATAGTAACATAGCAGCAATCTTTCATCATATAACTTCTCATGAATAACTAACAATCTATCCACAAAAATTGAAGTATGGAGCATAGACTTTAGTGATAATCAATAAACTATGTGTTTAGTTATTGATACAATAACAATTCATCATATTTCACAAAAGAGTCTATGTAAGAGATTTTTATTTTAGCAAGTTCATATACACAACCATCATTTAGTCTTCTATAATTGTTGGCACTCAACACATATTTTTGGAGCAAACGTTTCCATTGGGTACATAGGAAGATATGAGCTTTATTGTTTTCGCCACCTAACTTATTTACCTCTAGGATAATATCAATAATAATTATTCATGATCACCTACATCCAACTGGATATATATATCTGGATCTTTCCCTAACACATGATGCTTGCGAACTAAAGAATTAATAGGTTGGAATAGGGATAAACATTATGGACTCTTGCATAAAAATAAATACTTGAAAGTAAAAGATAGGCCATTAGCAAAGGGAAGAAGAGGTTATCATGCACTTTTTAATTTAGGATTTGCAAACTCTTAATGTAAAGGAACGTCACTTTATATTGCCACTTATGACAGCAACGTCGCTTTTTTTTGCCATCACAAGATCATGCAAAGCTTATTTTCCTTTACAACAAAAGATCATACATATTTAGAAGCAATTTTTATTGCATGATGCACCAATGACTACTTGAAGGATCTTATTCAACCCATAGATAGGTATGGTGGACTCTCATGGCAAGAAACTGGTTTTAGGGATTATGGATGCACAAGTAGTATTCTACTTAGTGTGATTTAAGTGCGGATTTTTATTCTACTTAGAAGCAATGTTAGAGGATCCATGACAATATAACTTCTATGTGAACGTAAGAAAACATAACTCATCACGTTGTCTTTCTTGTCCAACATCAACTATTCGATCATTAAATAATATTTAATGGGGGCTCACAGTCATAAAAATGTCCAAGATAATATACTTGTATGTCAATCTCCTCTCCTCTTTCATTTTTCTCGGAGGGAATCTCCACAACTTAGTTAGAGGCTCTTAAAGATTTTGTAAATCTTTACAACATAAATTATTAAGCTTCACGACAACACCAACCATGTAGGACACCCAAGAGGAACAAGCTCTAGGGTACCAAGCACCCAGGAGTAATAAGCTTCTCAAAATTTCACTTCCATGTATCATCGTAGAGAAATTAAACCTATGCACCAAGTGCAATGGCAAGAGCACACAGAGAGGAAGAACAAAAGAGGAGAACAAAAACCTATGCACCAAATGCTCAAGTCCTTCTCTTCCAAATCCCACCACAATAACAAATGTTATGGACGAAAATGAGAGGAAGAACAAAAGAGGAGAACAAAAAGAAGTCCAAAATCAAGATATAGACCTCCTTGAGGAGAAAATGATTGGTTGAAATATGGATCTAGACCTCCTCTCTCTTCTTCCTCAAAAAGATCAAGGATAACAGAAGCAATTGAGAGTAAGTAAGCTCCAAGAGGTCAACAATGGTGGGGGTGAAAATTGCAACTCGATTAGGCTTTGAGGAAGAAGAAGGGAGGTATTTATAACCCCAAGATAAAAGAGCCATTTCACAGCCGCCACCCTGGATATCCAAAAAAAGGGTCCAAGCACCCGGACACGCTAGAGAAAATACCCCCTCCCCCGGTCACCCGGACAGAACAAGGGTCGGATGGAGCAGGGGGTCCGTGCACCCGGGGTAGGCAGATAGATACATGGAGAACCCGAGCACCCGGACCATAGGAGCCTCGTGTACCCGGAACAAGCCGAGGTGGGCTGGCACCTTCCTGGTGCCTCTGAGCACCCAAACATGCTCGAGAAACATGACCAACTCCTATAGTGACTTCGGGCACCCGGGATCCAAGGACTCTAGCCACCCGGTACTAACTACAAAACCAGGAAGACCCGAAATTGTCATCATCTTTACAAATGAACTCCGACTTTGACGAACTAAAGCTTGTTGGATATATCAAGAACTACCAACAAAGAAATGCCAATAAAATAAAGGTGAGAACCTGTCCTCAAATGTTACCCAGCAAAATTGCCACACCGAAAATGCAATAGAATATGCATACGAAATCCGTTTTTGATGAGCTTTAGTTTGTCATGAACATAACAACAAAGTCTAAAACCTCATGGAAGGAAAATCCAAATAAGAACCACGAAAGATGATGCCGAGGATGCAAAGGTTAGATATCTCTAGGAGCGATACAAATGATCTACTCACTCGAGAGTCCCCTTTCATACTACGACAGTCGATCTTATAACCCGGTATCCTAACTAAGGGCATCTTTAACGGAAACCCGCAAATTTTCTCCCTCGTCCATCCACGGAAAGGAGAGGAGACCAGTTTGCGGACACGGATGCGGGAGGACGACATCCAACGCTTGTCACATACATTTCAGCCCGCATTTTCATAAACCAGACAGAATTCATGCAAACTGGATGATATTCATCAAATTTTAGATAGGAAATAACACAAATCATCCATACATACCAAGCAAATTAAGTCTAGTACATAAAAAATCTCAAATTAAGAAGATGTCCAACAAGTTTTTGATCGATAGATCATGTTGTCCCACACATACTGTCTGTTCAACTTCATCCAACAGTGTGTGCACGTAAATGGTCTCAATCAATAAGCTGAGCAAGAGGAAGCAAAAAACTAACGATCACATCATCTGCCACGTGCAATGGCCACATTTCCTCGAGCTGACACACCACGTCGCAAAACTTGATGATGGTAATCTGGATAGTGTGCAATCCCATGGAAATAGTCCTAACCCCGCATAGAAACCTCAAATAGATCATGGGTTAGTACGCAAAGCGTAATGAACAATGCTTATCATACCATGAGATCACTTGATCCCACTCGGTACATCTTCTACGCTTTGTGTGTTGATCAACTTGAATCCACTCTTAGCACTCAGTCTTTATCAACCTTGAATCTTATCTTAGCACTTAGTCTTTATCAACCTTGAATTTTATCTTGTCTCTTCATAAATGTCTTGATGGTAAACATGAATATTCACACAATCTTTTTCTTCAAGACATGCTTGTAATAGGCTCAACTCTCACATAACCAATTTTTGAATAACTCCTTGAATAACACCCTGGTCAACACGTAATCACCTCCTTTTAACCATAAAACCAACATATTGTCTTCAAGAATTGCCTATGGACAAAACTTAAAGTATAACTCAAAGCAACTATTAGTACATTGAGATTGTCATCAATTACCAAAATCAAACATTGGGGCACCATGCACTTTCAATATGCCGCCATGTTCATGCTCGAGGTCTACAGCCGGTGGTGCAAGCTCCATTGCAACTCCTCTGAGCTATGTGTCGTTCCGTCCGGCCCCGCATGCTAGACACAAAGAAGGGCCAGACTCCAGGTTACTCCCGGTAAGATCTCGTCTCATTGTCATCGTAGGGCCAACTATTGACGAGATAGTAGTGTCGACGACCAATCTTCTGATGTTTCTACCCCTGCCCTTGCCGCGGTTCATATCTTTTCTCTACTGGGTTGGCCTGGTAATTTCATTTGGCAATGTTGAATTTCCTGATTATTATTAGGGTAATTGTTTAATACTTCATTTTGTTCTTAATTGCGCTGAAGTGATGACTCTTGAAAAACTTATGTTCTTCAAATTATACAATATTTTGTGTGTGTCACCATGCAGAGCCAAATATATCTACGTTGTAATCCTTGAAAAAATGGGAGTATGCACATTTATCATACATTTATTCGAAGTCCATTAACTAACTTGGGAGATAATTAATAATACATGTCTTTGTTGACCAAATCAAAAGGAATCACGCTTAAAACACTATGAACTTCAAACAAGATGAAGTGATTTTATTAAGGAGTTTTGAGGGTTACTGAAAATAGAAGCCATGTTTATGGACAAGAAACTATTCTAAATCTTGATTGATGCACATTGGAAGGATATTATTCCTGTATTGTGAGGTGAAAAAAAATGGATATGCCTTTTTTGTCATGAGGTATTTAAATATTTGTAGTCTCTAAAATTAATCAATTCTCAGCACCTCCTTTCTCCCAGATCATATTCATTTACTGGCATGCCTTTTTTCATCGTTTTTATCATGCCATGTGCTTCCTTATTGGCGAGATGAAGTTGACAAGACCGTCAAGACATGTGCCTGTTTTAAGACATATTAGGATTTATTTGCGTCCTACAACTTTTTGTTAGGTTGATTAGGGTCAATTTCTTGCCTATGATGTTGTGGTATGCATTGAAGTGGGATGTGCATAACGTTCCATTTTTTGTGAAAGCCCGTCATGTCTCGTTTTATTCATATCAAATAAGTATTAAAAAAATTACGAGATTACATCAAGGAAAACCGGTGGTTCATCAACCCACTTTTTCTTTATGATAAACATAAATAATAGCTAACTTGTGCATCATATTATTCGCTTCTCTTTGTTAGGTGCTTCAATTTGACCTCTCATTTGATCTTGAAAACTTAAGTCTGCTTGTAAGGTGCTTGAGGCATTTTTCGCCATTTTCCTGTAGCAACGCACGGGAATTGTTCTAATAGGCTATTAGTTGCCTCATGCACTGCAGGTTCA
The DNA here is from genome assembly GCA_022496015.1 of Hordeum marinum. Lineage (NCBI taxonomy): Eukaryota > Viridiplantae > Streptophyta > Magnoliopsida > Poales > Poaceae > Hordeum > Hordeum marinum. Next base: position 480,786,766 of record CM039672.1, read on the forward strand.
CACAACAGGTTTGGAGTTTGTTCAGAGATTGGACAAGGGCGGATTTTGAGGTGCCGGAGGACTATTTCATCAATACAGAAGACTGGTGGCTGCAAGCACGTAAGGCTGTTCCAAAGCCCATGCGTCGTAACTTTGACACAATCTCCATCTTAATTCACTGGAGGATTTGGAAGGAAAGGAACTCTAGAATATTTTAGCACAAAGCGAGCAGTCCCTTCAGAGTTTTAGATCTGATCAGAGAAGATATTGGGACTTGGAGGGCGGCCGGCTGTATTACAGACATTAGCACCAACTCTTGATTTGTTGTTTGAATTTTTGTGTTTTGGTTTCTTTGGCTTCACGGCTGTTGCCGGCCTTCTTGTATTCCCGGAACAACTCAGTTTCGTAGGTTCCCAGTTCTAGTTCGCCTAGACTGCAAACCTTTGTTGTACTGCTTCTCCTTCTTTCTAATAAAATTCGGCCTACGGCCCTTCGATAGTTGCCCATGGACACGTCCGGTCACCGGGCGTGTCTTCTATTTGCCCGTTCGTTTAGCCATACTTTTTATGTTTTTTTTCATATGCCCGGTCACTTACACGTGATTAATGGAGAAAAAATAAAAAATGAATAAAAAAAAGGTGGTTCGTGATGGGATCACGTCATACGTGAAACTAACCGGGCGTGCCGATGCGCATCCACAAGCCCTCATATCCTTTCTATATTTAAGATGGATACGAGGGTTCGCGGACAACCCGAATGTATAGGGTTAATTTTTTTTTCTTTCTCTTGCATGGACATATAAGAAAGGAAACACTTGACATCTTTGGTCTGAAGGGACGCCCTCACCAGACCACTCGAAGCCCGTCGATGCGTTGCAAACTTGACGCTCCAGATTTCGTCTCCTATTGATTAAAAAAACTGATTCCTCCATATCCCCGCGGGCAATCCCCTTCCCCAATCTCTCGCCACCGAAGCGGGCATTAATCGCCGGCCCTGACGAGCTCTGATTCCCACCTCTCTCGCCTCGCCGCCATCTCGTGCTCATCGGATCCGCTGCGTTGCCGCCGTCTCGTCGCGACTCAGCCAGCCAACGACGGGACTCCGCGACGCGACCTCACCGCCCGCCGACGACACCTCACATTTCTACCTCACGAGCAACTCCATCCGCCTCGCACCTCCAGCTCGATCCCACTCGCATCGGTGGACCGCACCGCCCAGGTTCCCACCCACCGGCCACCGCCAAGATCATCATCATTAGGTCGCCCCCGATCTATGTGTCGTCGCAGGCTCGCAGCCCAGATCGAATCACTGCATCGCCGATGCCTCGATGCTGCCTCCGTTCCACCTTGTCCCTGCACCACTGCACCATCCCGACATTAGGCGGCCTCGGCCACCATCACCGGTGCGTCTCCGCTCCCAGGATGCTCGTACGATCACACAACGGCTGCAGTAGCAGCAGCTGCAGCAGGCACCAAGTTGGACGCGGTTGCGGCTGCTCGACCACGCAGTGCGTGAGCACATCTCAACGCCTGTGACACCATGTGCGGCAGACTCCACCAACTGTTGGCATGCATCATCAATCTACCTGCGCGAGGTTCAGTTTTTATTTGCAATAGGAATAATTGTATTTGTGCCCTTAATTGTGTCACCGTCGACGGGAATACCCCTAGTTTTGGAAAACATGTGATCATGCCCACATCACTTTGCTTGTCTTGTGCTTTTGCCCTTTGACCGTTTGACTGTCATTTTAAAAACTTCATAACTATTTCATACTAACTCGGAAAAATGCAAATAAGATATCAAAATGTTCGGAAACACATCACCTATATGTGCATGTCATTTGCATTCATGAAAAAAGTGTTGGAAAGTCCCCATAATCTATATGACTAAAACTAATATGGGGACTTCCCAAGAATTTTCTCATGAATGCAAATGTCATACACATATAGGTGATGTGTTTCTGAATATTTTGATATCTTATTTGAATTTTTTCTAGTTAGTATGAAATAGTTATGAATTTTTCAAAATGAAACTCAAACGGTCAAAGGGCAAAAGCACAAGACGAGCAAAGTGATGTGGTCATGACCGTGTGTTTTCCAAAACTAGGGGTATTCCTGTCGACAGTGACACAACTAAGGACTCAAATACAATTATTCCCTTGCAATATGGATGTGCAAACCTGCAAATACGACTTTCTTCTAGAGCGTGTCGCTTTACTCAATATAATATTTGTCCATATCATTGTTTATCCCACTTCAAGTAGATGTATCTCACAAAATTTCCCCTTATGCTGGATGATACTTGTGTCACAAATTTCAGTACAGTACATCCTTCTTTGTTCTTTGATTTGAATACAATTTCACTTGATTGATGGTAATTTATTTTAATTGAGTCTATGTTTTTATCATGCTTTGCCTCATTTTTGTGGCAAAAAATTAGAACCAATCAATTTGGATAGAATTGGTTTGCAAATTACAATGATGCACCTCGGTGTTGGCAATAATTATTGTCAATTTCTAGCTTCACTTTTTATGCTTCCATTGGGCATGACTTATGTTGAGATAGCATGAAATTGACGCTTCTAGATATCCATGCTTCTTAATGTGATGTATGTTTCTTTAGTTCAGTTAATTTACCACAATATAACCATGCTCCGAAATAATTATTCTTAAGCATCCAGCGTTTCGCTTCATGTACTTTGAACCTTCTTTCTTGTACTAGTTGTTGCTTCCCACATTCTGTTGTTATGCATCATGCCTAAAGTTTTATGCTTCAAAGGTGCTTAAAGGTTGCCGACGCCAGCCGAGTGACAAGCTAGCCAACGGGCCCGAGGAGCTCAAGGATAAGAGGCACCGGTGGCATGGCAATTGGCAAGAAGGCAAATCAGTAATGAAAACTGATGCCAATGGAGACTTCTGGCACCCTAAAAACCTAGCTCAAGAAGATGGGACTGCTTGCTTCCCAACACAAGGAAATTACAAGCCACATGGAAAGATATTGCATTGCGTGAATCGCCCGCGGGTCCATCATCATCTATCTCCATGCACTGATTATTCACAATTTGATGTTTCAGTTATCCATGATTAATAAGCATCGTATATGTGCTTTGACATTCCAGTTTGTTTGCATGGATGGAAGAAATTTATCTCTCTTAGATCAAAAAATGATTGATTCACATTTGTACACACATGTTGTCATTGCTAGTTTCTAGTCACAATACCTATGCTTCTTCTAGGTATGAGTTATGTTGACATGACAAATAATGGATGCTTCCTAACTTCACTATATGTATTCTTCAGCCAACATAACACTAGTGGAAAAAGGCCCATTTGTTCCGGTTCCAGAGGCCCATCTGTCCCGGTTCTGGACCCGGGACTAAAGCCCATGACCTTTAGTCCCGGTTCGCTTACAAACCGGGACAGATGGGGCTACACGTGGCCGCTCGGCCGAGCCCAGGCAGGAGGGCCTTTGGTCTCGGTTGGTAACACCAACCGGGACCAAAGAGCGTCCACGCGTCAGCAGCTCACGAGCTGTTTTTTTAAAAAGGGGGGTTTTGGAGGATTAATTTAGGGGTTTAATATATTTTGTTAGCTAGCTAATAGAGAGAAGTGACCTCTCTTATCTCCGTGCTTGGTCGTGACGCTACGTACTATACGTATAGAGAGAACTCGCGACACGCTAGTTAGTAAGCAAATGAAGGAAACCACTAAGTACACAAGATCGTCATGAACATATACAGAGAGAAGTGATCGACCTCCTCCTTCTCCGAGGGATTCTTCAAACTACAAGTTTTCGTATACCTATCATATGTTACAATTCCTAACATCTAATTTCAAGTTCCATATGGTATTCTTCGGCTTTATTAATGACGTGGTCAATAAAGAATCCCGCCAATTCCTCTTGAATATTTCGTATGTGATCTTGTGGTAGGAGTTCATCCTGCATCCGCCACATCTAAATTGAAGAAGAGGGTCAATACATGTATATGAATGAAACTCAACACAAATGATGGTAATAAAATAAAATTGTGAATATTTTTGCTTACGCACTTCATATTCTTTTTCAGTGTAGCCCCGCTTATTAGGATTCGTCGCGTTTTTGATGAACTCGCAAACGTAGTATCCACAAAAACTAGTCCCTTGTTCCTAAAACGAGCACTATACGAGAAATAGAGGTCAATCAAACTGATAAGCAAGCATGCTAAATGGTATATATTGATGAAACTAGCTAGAATCAATGGGAGATGGGCGGAACTAGGTAGTATATATTACTTACTTTTGGGTGTCTAAATTGCAGCTCGGTAGGCAGTCCCAGAGCAATTTTGGTGAAATCTTTCTAAACCCTGCCAAACAAAGAAAATAATTACTTGATATATATCAGGAAATGAACAAAGTTGCCGATATGGTACAATAATGATCGATTGAACTTACCTCTGGAGCATTTCAGTCAGGTTCGCATACAACTCGGGTTTATTTCGTCTCGATTCTAAGACGGTTACTACTCCCCGCTCAAGCTTAATCTCTAGTAGAATAAAGTGGCGTTGCTCATCAATTACATTACTATACCCTCGAGTAATAAGGAAGAAACTGAATATGCACAAGACAGTAACACTCACTTGAAGTTGTAAGGAAGGAGTATTTTGTCTTTGTTTTTATTTTTAAGCATCGATTCTAGCAAGTTCTCCTCGATTTGTTTGGGATAGATTTGAACCGTCACTTCATGTATGATATTTGGGTTAATGAACCCAATGTCATACATTTCTGCTTTTCTGCATTCCACGATCTTCAATCTGCATAATATAGTGATGAGGATAATTATATATATACATGCAATGAAAGAGGTGAGCTATATATAGAGACTTAATTATAGAAGTACTTACATGCAGTAGCAAGTCGTGATTTGTATGTCGATGTCCTTTTGATTGTAAAACTGGAAAAGCTCGTCAAATTCAACATTAATCACCTCCTGACCAAACAAGTCGTGCTTCTCTTTAATACTCATCATCAAACAATCAATCCCAGACTCGCTGCAGGTTTTCATGTACCAATCATGCAATTGTCTCATCATTGTTCCTAGAGGAGGACTTCCATCTTTGACGAGAGGCTTCCCGTACCGGTATTTCAAATCGTCCACCTCTAACGGCTCAAACAGTACATCATCGCTCATGTAATCAGCAGGATTAGAACCGGGCACCATCCCCGGATGATCGGCGGCGATATCGGTAAACACCTTCAGCGGGGGGCACGATTGGTTAGCCTGTTCGCCGAGCTGGGAAAATTTTTTCCCACTTCTTCGTTTTGCTAGCCTCTCATCACTGGAAGTAGTTCCCGTCCGCACCGCATTTTGATATGCCTTTTTAGTAGCGCGGACATAGTTGGTATCCAGCGGAGGCGGTGGTGGTCGCTTCAGGGCCTCGACAGTGCGCTTAGCTGCCACCGGTTCTATGGTCTGCTTCGGAGGTGGAGCTTTCTTTGCAATGGGCCCTCACTTGGTCTTGAGAGATCTTCGTGGTTTCCTTCGCGGTCCTCTTCGTACTCTTGCATTGAGCTCCTGCACAACGCTCAGCTCCTTTTTCCTCTTCCTCTCCCAACTTTTGTAACCGCCTGCACCGGGAAACCCAAGCTTCCACGAAACGGAGCCTGGCGTGCCTCGTGTTCGTCCAGGGTGCTCAGGATTCCCGAGGGCCTCAGTCAGCTCGTCCTTCTCTCTGTTGGGAATGAACCTCCCTTCTAGCGCTTCCTTGATAACTTGCTTAAGCTTCCTGACGGGTATTGTGCTCGTCAGTCCAAACCCACTTCCCTGTTTTAGGGTCCAAAGTTCCCCCAACCCCGAAGAACCAAGTCCTTGAAAGGTCTGGCTAGTTCCCTATCTCTGGTTCGACATCTTTAGCTCGCAGGTCATCCTCCCATTTGGCCCACAAGGGCCGGGCTCTGAGGTACCCACCTGACCCCGTGCGATGGTGATACTGCTTCTTCTCAGCATTTTTCTTGTTTATCGCTGACATTTTCTTACTCTTTTCAGAAGTCTTGTAGGCCACAAACACGTCCCATTCATCTCTTATCCCCGCATATCGGTCGATGAATACTAGAGTCTTCTCTTGGTCGACAAACTTAGCTTTCAACTCATTCTTCCACCTCCAGAAAAGATCTGCCATCTTCTTAAGAGCACACGACCTGACCAGTGGCTCTATAACTGGATTACTCTCATCCTCCTCTAGCGGTAGGCTGAAATTTTCCTTCAGGGCCTTCCAAAGATCTTCTTTCTGTCTATCGGTGACATAAGAAACTTGAGGGTCGTAGTTCTTAGCGTTCTTAGCCGGCTCATTCCATTGCTGGATGCTGATCGGGATGTTGTCCCTGACAATAGCTCCACACTGAGCAAAAAATGCATCCTTGGTCTTCTTTGGTTCAATCGGTTGGCCATCATTCGCGATTAAGGTGATCGTGAACCTTTCTTCCTTGCCCAACCTTTTCTTCGGGCCTCGTCTCGTTATCGAAGTTTGGCTCGATCTGGAGGGCTATATAAAAGAAGAAATAAGAGTTAATATATGTACATACCAAAACAATTAATGCATCAATTAGTCAGCACAGGCTTAATTAATATATATACCTCGCCGGACGACTTTGCAACAGCTCCCTCCGTTCGGTCACCAGAGCCGTCATCATGGTCTCCTTCTTCCTCCGGCTCTCGGTCACCGGAGCCATCATCATGGTCTCCTTCTTCCTCCAGCATTCGGTGACCGGATCCATCATCATCATGTCCTAACTCTTCCATGTAAAAATTTATTAACGAGAAGATATTACCGCTGCAGGGGATCATGTCCCCCAACAACGCTTCTCCTTCAAAGTCTATGTTCATGGTTGGATCCATGGTTGGATCCATGGTTTCTACAAATATTACAACATGGCAATTAATATACAAACATGAGAGATGGATATATCAATTAGTGGCAAACATAGACAAGGGATCATATTAGTGGCCTCGACGCATCTACGGTTTGGGGTGGCCTCGACAACGCTTCTAGGGATTGGGTGGCCTTGACGCTTCTAGGGTTTGGTGGCCTCAGCAACGCTTTTAGGGATTAGGTGGCCTCAGCAACGCTTCTAGGGTTTGGTCGGGCGAGAGGGGGTTGATCGAAGTTATCGGAGTTTTCTTCTAGTGGTTTGGGTGGCCTCGAGAGTTTGTCGGGTAGGGGCGAGAGGGGGTAGGAGATCGACAACACTTTTTCAGTCCCGGTTTAGGCGGACTCAAGAGTTGGTCAGGCGAGAGGGGGTTGATCAATGTCCCCCCTCATGTCAAAATTACCGTAGTTTTCTATATGAACAAAAAGAATGCTAGCCAGACATATCATCGCGCGGCGGCGGTAACCTACGAAGCACCGATACGGCAACATCGATACGGCGATACGGATACGGCGGTACGGGTTACGACAATTTCTATAAATAGCAATACGGCGATACGACAAGAATATATAAATAATAATTAAATAACATGTAATGAGAGCTAATATAATAAAACGTACATACACATACACATATATGAACACATACATACACGAACACATAAATGAACACATACATACACATATATGAACACATACAAAAAACATCATACACATATATATGAACAAAAAATATCATACACACATATATATGGACAAAAAACAAAAAATCATCCTCACGTATAGGGTAGGGAATGTGGCCGGAGCGGGGCGGAGCAGTGGCCGGAGCGAGGCGAGGCGGCCGGCGCGGGGCGGGGCGGCCGGCGCGGGGCGGGGCGGCCGGAGCGAGGTCGGGGAGGTCGGGGACGGCGGTCAGCAGCGGCAACGGCGACGGAGAGTGCACGAGATTCGGGCAGCCTGACGGCGTGGGTGGGATCTCGCCTTCGAGGGAGCGATATGGGTCGAAAACTGCTAAGTGTGGGCTTTTATACAACGAGCATTGGTCCCGGTTCATGGCATCAACCGGGACCAAAGCGCTGTTGGCCTTTGGTCCCGGTTGGTGCCACGAACCGGGACCAAAGGGTGGCATTGGTCCCGGTTGGTGCCACGAACCGGGACCAATCGTCCCTTTTCGTTAGCCCAAAGGGCGGGAAACAGGGACCTTTGGTCCCGGTTGGTGGCAGCAACCGGGACTAAAGGGGGGCCTTTAGTCCCGCTTGCTGCCACCAACCGGGACCAAAGGCCTGGCGCAGCGGTGTCAAATGTTTAGTCCCACCTCGCTAGTCGAGGGGAGACCGCATCTGTTTATAAACCTGGTGCGCATGACTTGTCGAGCTCCTCTCCAAAGCAGGCTATATATATGCCTAAACTCTGCTTCTACCATGTTGGGCCTGCTGGGCCCGCGGGCCTGCGTCCTAGCCCATTTCAGATGGGTTTCTAGTCGTATGCAGGCCGTGGTTGTCTAGTAGGCGGAATTTTTTATGTTATTTTTGTTTGTTATTAAAGCTTTTTAGTCCCGGTTGGTGCCACCAACCGGGACAAATGGCCTTGCACAGCGGTGTGGTGGGAGTTTAGTCCCACCTCGTCAAGCGAAGGTTGCCCAAACCTGTTTATAAGTCCCGCCGTGGCTGCTACGTTGAGCTCCTCTCATAGTGAAAATAGATGCCCTTATACAGGAAATTCGACCTAAATTCAAAATGCTAGTTAGGCAATGCTAGTTAGGAGCCTAACTAGCACTTTGAATTTAGGTTGAATTTCCCTATAAGCGCAACTATTTTCATTTTTGCTATTTAGGTTTTACCTTTGAACCTTGTTATAGCTCCTTCAGAGCTCGATTGTGATTGTGGACCATTTGTTACTTTCATTTAATAAAGGGGTCGTATGCATCTCGCTGATGCAGAGGCCGGAGGTAACACTATTTTTCTAAACATGGGTTAGATCAAAATAACAACATAATATTCAGCCATCTCATAATTTTCACCCACATAATAAACTCTGAAAAGGTTGAAAGTTGGCATGGTATTATCATTTCACCCACATAGCATGTGTTAAAAAGTTGAGAGGGTTAGAACAAAAACTGGATGCATTTCGTGTACAAAATGGACAATCTCTTTCGAAGTATCACGGTTTCGGACGAAAACTCATCTGTTACAAAGGAATTTTATTTTTTTGAACTTATTTGAACTCCATACTTTTTGTGTGTTCAAAATGCACCATTCAAAGCCACACCATCAATTTTTAACCCTTTCTGACTTCATTTGGTATTTTTCATGCACTTACTAAATTTTTTTGAGCTAAATAACCCTGAAATTGAAAAGCACTTCAAATGAACTCTGAAAAGGTTGAAAGTTGGCATGGTATCATCATTTCACCCACATAGCATGTTATAAAAATTTGAAAGGGTTACGGCAAAAACTGGATGCACTTCGTATACAAAACGGACAATCTCTTTCGAAGTATCAGGGTTCGGACGGAAACTCATCTGTTACAAAAGGCATTTCATTTCTTCACATGTAAGTGCAATGATATTATAGATCAAAGGCATCATTATAATAGTTGTGGAGATAAAGTAACCATGGATAATCTTCATTGTTTAACAAGATGCTTGGGTCAGCCTTGACTTTGAAGGGAGGAATTGCCTGAAACTTTTCATAATCTTTAGACATGTCTGTCTTGCCCTCCAATCCCACGATGTCTCTTTTCCCTGAAAGAACTATGTGATGCTTTGGCTCATCGTATGATGTATTCGCTTTCTTATCTTTTATTTTTCTCGGTTTGGTAGACATGTCCTTAACATAGAAAACCTGCGCCACATCATTGGCTAGGACGAATGGTTCGTCTGTGTACCCAAGATTGTTGAGGTCCACTGTTGTCATTCCGTAATGCGGGTCTACCTGTACCCCGGCTCTTGTAAGATTGACACATTTGCATCGAAACAAAGGGACTTTTAAATCATGTCGATAGTCAAGTTCCCATATCTCCTCTATGTAACCATAATATGTGTCGACCTTCCCATTGGTCGTTGCTACATCAAAGCAGACACTGCTATTTTGGTTGGTGCTCCTTTGATCTTGGGCGATCGTGTAAAATGTATTCCCATTTATCTCGTACCCTTTGTAAGTCAATACAGTCAAAGATGGTCTCCTGGCCAATAAGTACAGCTCATCAAAAACAGTGTTGTCACACCTGAGACGTGTTTGCAACCAACTGCCGAAAGTCTTCATGTGTTCACATGTAATCCAGTCTTCACATTGCTCTGGGTGTTTGGAGCGCAGAATGTTCTTGTGTTCATCGACATACGGGGTTACCAAGGTAGAATTCTGTAGAACTGTGTAGTGTGCTTGATACCAAGAATACCTGTCCCCACATATTATTGACTTCGCTCTTAGTGTGCCTTTTCCAGTCAGTCTCCCCTCATACCGCGATTGAGGGAGACCAATCTTCTTAAGGTCAGGAATGAAGTCAACACAAAAACCCAATGACATCCTCTGTTTGATGGCCCATGGAGATGCTTCCTTCTGGCCTAGCGCGGTTACGGACATATTTCTTTAGGACTCCCATGAACCTCTCAAAGGGGAATATATTGTGTAGAAATACAGGGCCCAAAACGACAATCTCGTCGACTAGATGAACTAGGACGTGCGTCATGATATTGAAGAAGGATGGTGGGAACACCAGCTCGAAACTAACAAGACATTACGCCACATCACTCCTTAACCTTGGTAGGATTTCTGGATCGATCGCCTTCTGAGAGATTGCATTGAGGAATGCACATAGCTTCACAATGCCTAATCAAACGTTTTCTGGTAGAAGCCCCCTCAATGCAACCAGAAGCAGTTGCGTCATAATCACGTGGCAGTCATGAGACTTTAGGTTCTGGAACTTTTTCTCTGCCATATTTATTATTCCCTTTATATTCGACGAGAAGTCAGACGGGACCTTCATACTGAGTAGGCATTCAAAGAAGATTTCCTTCTCTTCTTTGGTAAGAGCGTAGCTGGCAGGACCTACATACTACTTTGGAGGCATGTCGTCTTTTTCATGAACACGTTGTTGGTTCTCCCGTGCCTCCGGTCTATTTTTTGTCTTCCCATACACGCCCAAGAAGTCTAGCAGGTTCACGCAAAGATTCTTCGTCACGTGCATCACGTCGATTGCGGAGCGGACCTCTAGGTCTTTCCAGTAGGGTAGGTCCCAAAATATAGATTTCTTCTTCCACATGGGTGTGCGTCCCTCAGCGTCATTCGGAACAGACAGTCCACCGGGACCCTTTCCAAGGATTACTTGTAAATCATTGACCATAGCAAGTATGTGCTCACCGTTACGGATGGCGGGCTTCTTCCGGTGATCTGCCTCGACTTTGAAATTCTTGCCTTTCTTTCGACATTGATGGTTGGTCGGAAGAAATCGACGATGCCCCAGGTACACATTCTTCCTGCAATTGTCTAGGTATATACTTTTGGTGTCATCTAAACAGTGCATGCATGTGTGGTATCCCTTGTTTGTCTGTCCTGAAAGGTTACTGAGAGCAGGCCAATCATTGATGGTTACAAACAGCAACGCATGCAGGTCAAAATCCTCCTGTTTGTGCTCATCCCACACGCGTACACCATTTCTATTCCACAGCTGTAAAAGTTCTTCAACTAATGGACTTAGGTACACATCAATGTCATTGCCGGGTTGCTTAGGGCCTTGGATGAGAACTGGCATCATAATGAACTCCCGCTTCATGCACAGCCAAGGAGGAAGGTTGTAAATACATAGAGTCACGGGCCAGGTGTTGTGATTGCTGCTCTGCTCCCCTAAAGGATTAATGCTATCTGCGCTTAAATGAAACCATACGTTCCTTGCTTCACCTGCAAACTCCTTCCAGTACTTTCTCTCGATTTTTCTCCACTACGACCCGTCAGCGGGTGCTCTCAACTTCCCGTCTTTCTTACGGTCCTCTCTATGCCATCGCATATTCTTGGCATGCTCTTTGTTTCTGAACAGATGTTTCAACCATGGTATTATAGGAGCATACCACATCACCTTGGCAGCAACCCTCTTCCTGGGGCGCTTGCCCTCAACAACACCAAGGTCATCGCGTCTGATCTTATAGCGCAATGCACCGCATACCGGGCATGCGTTCTGTTCCTCGTACTCACCGCGGTACAGGATGCAGTCATTAGGGCATGCATGTATCTTCTGCACCTCCAATCCTAGAGGGCATACAACCTTATTTGTTGCGTGCGTACTGTCGGGCAATTCGTTATCCTTTGGAAGCTTCTTCTTCAATATTTTCAGTAGTTTCTCAAATCCATTGTCAGGTACACCATTCTCTGCCTTCCACTGCAGCAATTCCAGTGTGGTACCGAGCTTTGTGTTGCCATCTTCGCAATTGGGGTACAACCCTTTTTTGTGATCCTCTAACATGCGATCGAACTTCAGCTTCTCCTTTTCACTTTCGCACTGTCTCTTTGCATCAACAATGACCCGGTGAAGATCATCATCGGCACATCGTCTGGTTACTCTTGATCTTCAGCTTTCCCGGTTGCAGCATCACCGTATTCAGGGGGCACATAGTTGTCATCATCCTCTTCTTCTTCATCGTCTTCCATCATAACCCCTATTTCTCTGTGCTTGGTCCAAACATTATAGTGTGGCATGAAACCCTTTACAAACAAGTGGCGATGAAGGATTTTCTGGTCAGAGTAAGACTTCAAATTCCCACATGTAGGGCATGGACAACACATAAAACCAATCTGCTTGTTTGCCTCGGCCACTTCAAGAAAATGATGCACCCCCTTAATGTACTCGTCGGTGCGTCTGTTACCGTACATCCATTGTCGGTTCATCCGCATGCATTATATATAATTAAGTGTGTCAAAAACCATTACAGAACATCAGGAATACAGAAGTGACCAAACTAATAGAAGTTCATCATCACATTAAAACCAAAGTAGATACATAGTTCTCGTTGACCAACATATAGCTCTCCAGAGCATCTAATTAAACCATACATTGAAACTATTTAAAACATTTCAATGCAACAACAAATGCGATCATAATCAGAACTAAGGTAACAATTGATCCAACGGCATAATGATACCAAGCCTCTTTATCAATGGCATATTTTCTAATCTTTCTAAGCTTCAAGCGCATTGCAGCCTTCTTGGTCATGTGATCATCGACGATATCGGCAACATGCAACTCCAATCTCATCTTCTCATCTTCAGTTCTTTTCAATTTTTCTTTCAAATGATCGATTTCTTTTTCAGCTTTAGTTAACTTGTCGAGCAGAATTGCATAGTCGGTATCCATTTCTGGTTCAACTACTTCCTATAGATAAAAACATCTACGTCAAGTTGGTGGCATAATTAATTGTCATGGACATTAGATGTGTGAAATAGTTATAAAAGATAATATACCACATCTGAATCATAGACTGGACGAGGGCCGACGTGGGCAGATACCATAACCATGGCACTATCTAATAACAAACAATAATAAAAGTAAGAAAATCATACGAGTAAGTATATTTTCTTTTAGAAAGAAGATAGCATCAAGAGGCTCACCACGCGCGGGCGATCGACGGCGGTTTCAGGACGGGGACAGGACAGGATAGACCAACAAACCTAGACAAATCTTGACGAAAATGGAGTTTGGATAAGGAGCTTCGAGAGGAGAAAGCTTAAGTGTGGCTCGGGCATTTCCTCGAACACCTCATGTGCATAGGAGGTGAGCTAGAGCACCATAAAGCTCTAACACTGTTGTCCTAGAAAAACAGAGCACTCCACGGCTCTGCTAGCGACGGGCGAGGGTTCATATAGGCAGACCATTGGTCCCGGTTCGCGGCTGGAACCGGGACAATAGGTCTCCCTTTGGTCCCGGTTCCATCCACGAACCGGGACCAATGGTCGTGGGCCAGGAGCGAGGCGCATTGGTCCCGGTTCGTGACCGGAACCGGGACCAAAGGGGCCAGACGAACCGGGACCAATGGCCCACATGGCCCGGCCGGCCCCCTGGGCTCACGAACCGGGACGGTTGCCACCTTTGGTCCCGGTTTGTGAGCGAACCGGGATTAATGGGATTAGGAGGCCCGAACCAATGCCCCGTTTTCTACTAGTGTAATATACCGCAATAGAAACATACTGCTACTTTTTATATGCTTTTTCTTACAATGTCAAGAGCATTGTTTCCATTTAAAACCTATCATCATGCTTCCCATATTTCATATGATTGTTGTATGCTTCAAACAGTTGGGCGCCACCAGGGACATATATGGAACCATATATGGAAGCAACGGATGCATGCACCTAGAAGTGTGAGACATCTAGATCTTCGCTACAATGAAGACACCACACACGAAGAGAAGCAAGTCTACAATCTATACGAAACATTTGATATTAACTTAGAAGCAGTGTAGGTACGTATTATTGGGGACTTGGAAGAAAATAACTTTGTATCATGCCTTGAACTTAGTATATGAACGAATGAAGCAGAAAATAATACTTATGTTCTGTTGGAGACAAATTGTTTTTACTGTGAAAACATATGCATTTGATGGAGGCAAAAAAAAGAATTCAGAAGCAAAGTTTACGTTGTGTTGAAAACAAATACTTACACGATATTTTTTTCATGGAAGCAAAGTGCTTCAACACAATTTTTTGATACCTGAAAACAGTATTAGATTGCGACAACAACAATTTATCTCATCATTCGAAGGAAAACTATGTTTATTGAAAACAAGATAAAATGTTACACGTGATGCATTTTTAATTACATACAAATATTGAATAAATTTCCCCAAAATTAGTTGGTATATGAAGCATCACCTGGCTATATATGAAGCACAATAATGTGTATAGAACACCTAGTTTTGCTGCATTTAAAACAACTTTAATTTTTAATAAAGTTTCTATCTCAAAATATGAAAGTAAATTATTCTAGCCATGGAAACATTTTTTTGGAATTGTTTGGATTGTTTACCACATGTGTCACTTGGTTGTAGCTACTGAAACATAGTTCACTGCGATGGAAGCAAAACCATTATTATATTTCATATAAATTCTCCTTCCCAGATTTTTTACAGCAATTCTCCTTTCCAGTTACCCTTGTTGCAAAGGAAAAACAAAACAAAATAGGAAGCATGGACGTAGAAGGAGGACGAAGTGTATGGCGGATCACGCGTGCTTAACGGAAGAAGATATAGGAAGCAGCAATTAGGGAGATGCATGCATCAGCATGTAAGGTAAGAGTATCTCCAGCCGTGCCCCCAACAGCGCCCCCCCCCCCCCTCGGGCGTTTTTTCCGCGCCGGCTCCCAAAAATCGGCTCAGCCGCGTCCCTAGGAGACCGTTTTTCGTCGGTTTGGGCCAAAACTGGCGCTGGCGGACTCAAGCCGAACCCGGTGCGCTGGGAGCGCCTGGGGGCGCTGGGGGGCCGCGGAGTCAGCGAGACACCGCTTCGTCATCCTCATCGCCTCGGTTCCCGCGGGAATCAGTGCGAAGGTTGCCGCGCCGGTCACCTCCATTGATGCCTCATGGGCGGAGCAGTGAAGGCGCCGCGCCACGCGTCGCCCGGCATGCAGCCTCTCCCCGCCCCAGCTACGGCTATCAAAGGCGGCATCCTCGCCGGTGGACGGCATAGGCCTCGTCCCCCCCCCTACTACGGCGCACAACCCTGCACTCTCCCCCCCTCCCGCGCCTTCCCGCCGACGAACATGGCCGAGAGGTTTCCAGGCGACGGCGCGACGGGGAATGGCTTCGGCCGCCGCCATCTCCAAGAGCCGGAGGCGCACCTCCTCTACGAGGCCGAGTACCCGGAGCCTCCGGACATGCGGGTGCCGGGGCGTGGAGGCTAAGCGTCGGCGGCGTCCCGGTGCTGCCTATGCCCGAAGGGGCGGCGCGGCAGGCCGAGATCGCCCGCATCCGCTCGTCCATGACGAAGGAGCAGCGGAACGAGCAGTGGTACGCCGCCGACAGCCACACCATGTGGTCAATGTACTTCGCGCGCCGCCGTGAGGAACAGATCGCCTCCACCAACGGCGTCATCCCCCGCGGCCGCCTCAACGCCGACGGCCGGCGCGAGTGGTGGGGCGTGCCCGGCCGCACCCTCGAGGTCGTCCTCGACCACATTGAGACCGGCAACGTCCGCGCCTCGAGTACCCGCAGCGGCCATCTTTGTCTCGCCGACGTGGCAGCTCCTAGACGCCGAGGCGGATGGAGTCGGGGTCGTCCTCGTCATCGGGCTCCAGCTCGCCGGCGCTTCGCCCCGTCAAGCCCGAGCCGGAGGAGATGTCGCTCGGGCGCCGCACTCGCAGCGGCGCCCTCGCCATCACCGAGGGTGCCCGGCCCTCCCCGTGCTCCCTCCGCCTGGTACGGCCGAAGCCCTCGCCATCACCGAAGCTGCTCCCCGTGAAGCCGGAGCACGCCGACATGGTGGCCCCCGATGACAAGTCCGCCCTCAAGTGGGCGAAGGAGGACTACGTTCGCGAGCAGGTGCGCCGCCAGCGTCGCGAGTACCTGAAGCTCCAGGCCCGTAACCGCGAGAAGGAGGGCGGCGTCATCGTCCTCGACAGCGACGAGAAGGGCGAGGCCGGGCCGTCCAGCGCCCCATCACGTGTCGGCAACCCCTATCAGGGCTGCAGCAGGGACGGCGGCGGTGCAGGAGAGGCGCGCGACGACGACGACGACGATGGCAACGGCGGCGACTACACCCGTTTCTACACGTTTCTCGGCATGTAGGCGACGGCGGCGGCGTAGTTTAGTTTCGCGTGATTTATTTTTTTTACAAACATCAATGAAGTATCGCCGAGTTCGTGCACAAATCGCAGAGTTTGCAAAATTTTGAACGTAATATCGTCGACCCCACGGCAACCTGTGAATCGACGACTGGGAACGAAGTCGTCCCAGGGGCCAATCTAGCGCCGATTCACCCCCAGGCCGCTCTTTTTCGGCGCCCTGGGGGCGAACGGCTGGAGATGCTCTAACAACACAGGACGGCCGCCCGGAAGACAATCATGCATGTAGATATAGGAAGCAGCAATTAGGGAGCAATCAATTAACAAAGCCCTTGGAGTACATCGGACGTTCATCATGCATTTGATCGGATGGCCAGCCACTAGTCTGATAAAAGCTAAACATCAGTAGTCCGATGTCTAGTGATGAGAAAGTCATGGATGAACCCACTTTGAAAAACACATTTTGAAATGATAAAAAATTCTAAAAATAATGTGCGTGGATGTCTTTATATTCTATGTGTGTGCAGAAAGTTTCATGGAAAAACAACTTTTTTTGTGGGCTATGCAAAAAAGACAAAACATACCGTCGCGAAACGCTATTTAGAAACACTAAAAAATGTCTTTTTGTGAAGACAAAACAAAAAGACTTATTTTCACAAAACTTTATGCCACGGACATATTTGTACGAACACGTATGCATAAAATATTGTTTCGAATTTTTTGACATTACAAAACGTTTTTAAAGTACATTTTTGAGAAGTAGGCTCATATGTACCCGGTTCAAGAAGTCCACACTCGCCTAGTGATGCCCTATAAGAAATTGTTTGAGACTTTTGGTCATAGATGCTCTTACTTCATCATCGATCATCATCGTCACCTCTGCACGCACTCGGTCGCGAGGGTGCGTCGGAGGATTGGTCTTCTCATCGGTAAATGTGAAGGCAAATACCGGCGTCGCAATGATCTCCGCTGCAGATTGTCACTGCCTAGCTCGACTGACCGCACACTGGAGTACCTGCACCGGAGGTAGAGTGGCATACTGGCATGCACAGAAGCATTGGTCCATCACACAATCACTGCGCTGCACTGTAAAAAAGAAAGAAACTACAGCCGCAATCAACGAGAGCCGGGACATGACATGCACTTAACATGGCACTTTAGTTAACGACATGGCCTAATCACGCCGTGGCTTTTCCGGCAGAGTTAGGCCAGTCGAGGCAAAGCGACGGGGAATCCAGCAAAGAATGGCCTGTCAGTCAGACGGAACGAAAGCTTTTGCGCAGGTCTTTCCGTCGTCGTCGTCGTCGTCAAAGCTTCGGTCGTCGCGTGCCATGGCAACTTTTTGGTCCTTTGCGTGGGAAGAGACGAGACGACGACGGAGAGAGAAAGAGAGAGAGAGAGGGGTAAACGGGACGAAAGAGACCTCACCTCACACGCCGCCGTCCCCGCGCAGCATCGGCGGCATCGGCGGTGAGGAGAGACGCAACGCAAGTCACGGAGAGCATTCATGCATGCATGCATGCAGCGCATGCAGGCAGAAAGCAAAGGCTGCCGGCGAGCCGAAAGAAATGGCGGGGGCGCGGTGCCCGAGGCCGTCACGGAACGGATCCGAATCACGTGTGGATCTCCTTGTCTTCTGCTCTCGCTCGCTCGCCGGCCACCGGGCGGACGGACGGACGGACGGACCCGCGTCGTAGTACGAGCACGGGGCTTTTTTCTCAGTTCGTCCCTGTCGTCGCCATCATGGCGTCGTTGCGCTTCGACGCCATGAAAGGCCCCCACGCAGGCCACCCCGAGCTTTTCCCCACCATCCATAACGTACGGCGGCTTGTCACCTTTGCATTGCGGAGGGAGAAACACAAACAACAAAGCCGTGAGACGAGGCTAATCAACGTCCACTCCATGTCACTTGTTCAAGAGAAGAAAAATGTCGTACATTGAGCAAGTTATGGCAGATGGGACGTAGGCAATGTGCGGCTAAGATAGTTTGTGAAAGCCAATCGAATATGTAGCACGACGTGTTGCAACTTACATTTCACACGTACACACGGGCGCCACAAAGCAAGCACACGGACACAGGCGAGGGCGAAATGAGGAGGAAAAGAGACAGCAAAGGACGCAAACAGCTACAATCCACGTTCATCTAGTGCTACATGGCATGCATGAATGAGACCATGACACGGGTCGTGATTGGGGAGGGTAAAGGAGCCTAAAAAGAGCTCTTTTCCCACGCTTACACCTAACCAAAATCCTTAAACTAGAAACTCTAGGACGTCAAACACACATAAACAAAACAACACACGCAAAGATGTTCTTCTTGCCACTTTGATGCTCTGCTTCTACTCTGTTTCATTTCTTCTTCGGCGAGGGGGACGGTGGCCATGAGCTATAGCTTGGACGGCTATGCCTATGCGGCCTCGCATTTCCCCGGGTCGCTCCGTGACCGTAGCAGCGGCGACTCGCAGTCGGAGATGGAGGCCCGGTGGATGGACTCCTTGCAGTGCGCGATGGCACCGGCGATGCCGTCCTTCTTCTCGGCCGCCGAGTCGTCGTCGCGGCGCGGCGCAGAGCTGGCCACGGCCGAGGACGCCGACCGGCACTTGCGCAGGCGACGGAGTCCTCTGGCCTCGGCGCGGGGGCTCGCGGCCGTGCGGAGCCGGCGCGAGATCCTGGCCAGGCACCTCCTGATCACGTCGCGGGACGGCGCGCGCCTGCTGCCGGCGGGCTGCGCGGCGTGTTCGTCCTCGTTGGTGTGGGGCGTGGCCATGAAGAGCCGGAGGGACCGCGCGCTGGCGGAGCTGCGGCGGCCGAAGCCGTAGAGCGGCGCGGCCTTCCTGGCGCCGAAGCTGAGCGTGCGCAGGCCGCCGATGCCGCCGCGCTTTCGGCCGGCGGCCTTCGCCTTGGACGGCGGCTCCGAGGCGCAGAACTTGAGCGGCGAGGAGGCGGAGCGGCTTCTTTGAAGTGAGATGACGAAGTCGAGCTCCTCGTCGGAGTCTGAGTCGGTGCCCGACAGCGCGCCGGAGCTGGAGCTGAAGGAGGAGTCGCGGAGGGAGCAGGACGCGAAGTCGAGGTCGAAGAAGGGGCCCTCGTCCTCGCCCTCGCCGTCCCGCCGCTCGGCGTTGACGGCCGACGCGGCACTGCGCCGCGCCGCCAGCAGCCGGAGGATCTGCATTTTGCGGCGAGCTGAGAGCTGAGAGCTGCGAGAGCGTGAGGGGAGCGTGGGTGCCGTGCTCTGTGCGGCGACGGGGGAGGGCGGGTGGCAGCTGGGTGAGCGTGACTTGGGTGGTGTGGTGCGTGGGGTGGTGGCTTTTAAGCTGGGTCGAGAGGGTGGTGGAGGCCGGGCGGGGCGCGAAAAGAGAGGAGGCGAAAAGGGGTTGGGAAAAGAAAGGAGTTTTTCCGGTGGTGGCCGGAGGGACGGTGGAGGCGCGAGGGAAGGGAACAGGGACGTCGCCGGGGTGGGCGGTGCGAGGGGATTGCCGGGGCGGCGAGGCGACGGGTTCGTGGGCGTTTTGTGGGGTGCGTGGCGTGGCCGCCATGTGGTTGCTTTGGGATCGGATCATGTGAGTGCGTGAGTGACGGTACCAGCAGCAGTAGATTTCTGAAATCTACCATCACTGTGGCGGTCAGTCGTGCAGCTTACCGGTACATGAAGCCCTCAGCTTACCAGGACGCTCGTGTGCACGGTGCTTGCACTACGCGCGCTGACAAAGAACACACCGTCCACGTCAATGTCCACTAGCCAGGTTAGTAAGAGCAACTCCAACGAGGAAACCTAAATGGACGTGTGATTTGTCTGTTTTTCATCTGTTTGGATCGGTCGAGCAGATGTTAGTGTTCGGTTTTTTAAATGGGTCAGTTAGTCCGTCCAACACAGGTTCGGACGTAAATCTTGTCCGCCTTGGTCCCACTTGTCAGCGCGGATAAAAAAACAAAATGTCCAAACAACGATATTAAAACATAATTAAACATTAAAGGCCGATCAAAGCCGGTCCAAGTTCACATAAAACTTAATTAAACATAAATAAAAAAATGCGGTTGCCCTTGTCTGCATCTGGCGCCGGCCCTACGCATTGTCGTCCTCGCCGTCGTCAGGGGCGATGAGGTCGATGAGCTCCGGCGCCGGCCCAGCCCAAGGGAACGCAGCCTCCCACGCTTGCGCAGCGTCCTACCCCGGCAGCACCGGTAGCGCAGACTGACGGGCTCGCTCCTCCTCCCGCTCCCGACGCTCCGCCTCCTCCTCCTCCTCCCACCTGCGCTTGAGTTTCATCTGCTCCGCGGCCTCGGCTCCCTCCCTCGCCAGTGCCAGCGACCTGTGGTGCAGGAGGTACTTCTGCTCCTGCTCCTCTGTGCACATATACCAGATGTGAGGTGCGGACACCCACTCCCGGAGCTGGCCGGTCCATTTGTAGCTCTTTGGCTGGTGCTCCTCGGCCTTAGCCTTGGGCTTGCGGATCGCCAGAGCGGCCGGCGGAGCTGGAGGAGGAGGGGGCAGTTAGCTAGAGGGCTGGCTAGGGTTTCGTGGTTGTCGCCGGGGGAGCAAGAGTGGCCAGATGTGGACGGGAGGGGAAGTGGATGAGGCTGGCCCCGCCGCACGCTTTGGATTAAAAAGGGCGACCCACAGCCACCTTCCACCCACTGTCAGGCGGGCCCCGTAGGTAGCTGGTCGCATTTAATACGACCGGGGGCATTTCGTTGGCCGACGAGTGGGGCTGAGGCGGACACGAGGGGGACGCGTGGCGCGTCCGCGGCGACGCAAATCCGGCCCAAATTTGGGCCTAAATGGGTCGGCGCGGACGCGAAGCGGGCGCAATTTGGAACTGGATCGGCGCGTTGGGTGCCTGTTTTCGGTCGCGGCGACCCAAACGAACGAGGGCGGACGAAATGGGTCGCCGCATTGCAGTTGCTCTTATCCAAACAAAAACGGATGCTTGATAGAAGAACAATGTGTGAAGTTTCCCGTACTAAAAAGGAGTCTTCTTCTATCACAAATAATTGCACCAACCATCTAGCTGGTGAAGGGGCGGGGGATCGGCCAAAATCGGCGACGACAGGACCAACTTCCGTTGCGGCCCTGTGGTCCACGTCGTCGTCTCGACCGGCGGGTATCGACGAGGGGGCTGGAGGCGGCCGATGGAGTGACGGGGAAACGACCGAAGTCACGAGAATGGGCGGATGCGTGCTGAACTTCTATGGCGGTTGTGGGGATCGTGGTGGTAATTCAACTGGTGGGAATGGACGGCGGGGTGGCGGCGGAGCTGGGACCGGCAATAATGCTGGCGGTGATGTCCATCGGCGAAAAATAAACAATGCCGAGGTGGGATGAGATTGGAAAATGGGAAAAGGGTTCACTTTCGGGCGCTATAGGTTCCTTGCAATTATTGATTTGTTCTTTTTTGTGAATACGCAATAGATTACATATATTTCATACCCGGGCAATATGTTAGCCAGGCCGATGTTACTGGCGTGGCCCATAGGCGGGCCTCGCCAATAATGAGGTTGAGTAGCCACTGAAGAAAGGATGCCTTCCGTCGAACACGATGTTGTTCTGATGCTTACAAAGAAGCCAGGAGCCATGTAGTAGCAAGTGTTGGAAATATTGTAGGAGATATGCCCTAGAGGCAATAATAAATGTTATTGATTATCTCCCTATTCATAATTAGGTTTATGTTCCATGCTATAACTGCTATGGTTCTCGAGTCTGCAATAACCACGAGGCTTGAAGGAAGACTCATATGCACGTGTGGAATAATAAATGGTAAAATGTATTCCTAGTCTGGCCTCTAAGACTGGCTCAAGTATTGCATGATGATCCTGTTTTCCTGATCATGGGCATGGCTATGCCGACAATTTTGAGGGCACAGTGTTAGAAGAACATTTGTCTTAAATCGACCCGAATTGATGTTATGCTATGAGATACATTCGTCATAAATTAATGGTTAATAACACAGAGAAGTTAATGTTTGCATAATTCCTTAGACCATGAGAGTATCGAGTTTCTTCATGCTTGCTTCATGAACTTTGGGGTTTGTTAAACGTCATCCGTAAATGGGTGGCTATTACGGCGGCTTACGAGTTCATGAAAAATTATGTCAAGTAACTTGATAGCTCAAGATTGGGATTTGCTCCTCCGACGATGGAGAGATATCTCTGGTCCCTCTCGGTGTTACGGTATCCATCATCGTCTGGCCAGACACTTTGTGATTTGATCACGGGGATTCCGGAATACAAGAACGAGAAAAGAGAACAATACCGGTAACGAGGTAACTGGCATAGTAGACAAGTTGTTGATCCACGGGGATGCCAACATGTCTCACCTCGGGTATTTGTAACATATCGCGAAGCAACAGGAATAGCACACGGCAACCGGAGGTTCACTCGAATATTCATTCGTGTGGGTATAGGGGTCAATATGGGTGTCCACGGCTCCGATGTTGATCATTGATCGGAAGGGGTTTCGGGTCATGTCTATGCTTCACCGAACCTATAGGGTCACATCTATCTGCTGAATACTAGACAGGGAGTTTGAGAGAAAATCACCGAAAAAGTTTCGGATGCCGGAAAAGTTTCGGACAGCGGAAAAGTTCCGTAGAGAGAACACCGGAACAGTTTCGATAAAACCAAAAGTTTGTTTCAGGGGATACCATTAAGTCAACTTGGTTTCGGCACATGCGTGATAACTCTTCGAGGGTGCTAGAATCATTCTGAAAACTTCTGGGAATTTTCCGGAAGAAAAAACGGAAATGTTCCGGAGTTGTCGGAACCGCTTCAGATGCTTTTCGCAGATGAAAATCACTAATCCGGAATTGTTCCGGATCGCATTGAAAATTATTTTAGTGGGGTACTGGAAATGTTCTAAGCCCACATAAATATTTTTAGTTCGACCGGACGCTGAAAAATGTCGTCATGAATAGTGAAAGTGCTTTTTGGGACAAAATATCTCGTGAATAGTGGAAACACTATTATGAATAGTGGGAAACACTATTGGGAGAAAATATCTCATGACTAGTGAAGACACTATTACGAAATAGTTATACACTATTGTGAATAGTGGAATCACTATTATGAATAGTGAAAATATCTGAGGGCATTTTGGTATTTTTACCATAGTCTCTCACCCTATAAATAGGGGTGAGGAGGCAGCCCAAAAACTCACTCTTACTCTCATACAAATGCCATGCATGATCTGGCTCTCTCTCCCTTCCAGCGAAATAGTTTCGTAGAGCCGAAAGGTTGTCTGGGTTCCGACAGGAACTAGTTCTGGACGGCGAAGCCCTGTCGGATAGATGACACCGTATGTGTGCAACTTTGTAGAGAGATCGTAGTTTCGGTCTTAGTTTGAGAGTGCCTCCCAAAGGGCTGTCCGTGTGACCGTCCGAGTTTTGGAGGTCCTCCCGAAGGGTTGTCCGAGTGACAGTCCGAGTTTCGGAGCTCCTCCTAAAGGGCTGTCCGCGACACCGTCCGGGGAACTATCCGACCGCCTCCCGGAGGGCTGTTCGTGGGGCAAATGAGGGTATACATCCTCGTGGTTGGGAGGTTGTAAATCCTAGCTGCAGAGATCTGCACCGCCGATCGTCATCGACTCTACTTCCGCTGCGCTACGAGTCGGTAACCAAATAGATCAAACCTTGTATGCAGTATCCATAGTGGTCCTGGGCTGGTGCGTAGGTTAGAAATTTTTTGTTTTTTCTGCGTTACCCAACAAATATGCCCTAGAGGCAATAATAAATTGGTTATCATCATATTTCCTTGTTCATGATAATCGTTTATTATTCATGCTATAATTGTATTGATTGGAAACTCAAATACATGTGTGGATACATAGATAACACCATGTCCCTACTATGTGTTGGGGAACGTTGCATGGGAAACAAAAAAAATCCTACGTTCACGCAATACCTATCCATGGTGATGAGCATCTACGAGAGGGAGAGTGGATCTACATACCCTTGTAGATCGCTAAGCGGGAAGCGTTAAGAAACGCGGTTGGTGTAGTCGAACGTCTTCGCGATCCAAATCGCCGAGCGTCCCGTGATCCAATCATGATCCATCCCACGATCCAATCACGATCCGTCCTGCGAACCTGATCACGATCCGTCCCGCGAACTCGATCACGGTCCTTCCGATCTAGCGCCGAACGCACGACACCTTCGTGTTCAGCACACGTATGGTTTGATGACGATCTCCGCCGTCTTGATCCAGCAAGAGGGAGCGGAGAGGAAGAAGAGTTCTTCAACAGCGTGACGACGCTCCGGCGATGGTGGTGGAGCTATTCCGGCAGGGCTTCGCCTAAGCACTGTAGAAATCCGATCTAGAGGAGAAACTATGCACTGGAGGAACGGGCAGCACGTGGCTAAAAATTCTGTGCAAAACCCTAAAACCTCCAGTATATATAAGAGGTAGGGAGGAGAGGACTTGGCGCAAGGTCCAAGCCTCCTTGGTTTGGCCGAAGTGGGGAGGAGAGGAGGACTCCTCCTCCAATCCTAGTAGGACTAGGATTCCTCTTTTTTGGCTTTTTTCACCTTTTTCCCTTTGGGCTTTTCTTCCCTAGCCGCATGGGCCTTGTGTGGGACTTCCACCAGCCCACAAAAGGCTGTTATTTACTCTCCCACAGCCCATGAAGCCTCTTGGATCAAAATACCCCTCCCGGTGGTCTCCCGGTACACTAACAGGACTCCCGGTACACTACCGATGAGCCCGAAACTTTTCCGGCGACCAAAACAGGACTTCCTATATATGAATCTTTACCTCCGGACCATTCCGGAGATCCTCGTGACGTCCGGGATCTCATCTGGACTCCAAACAACCTTCAGTCACCACCATACATAACTCTATACTACCGAAACGTCACCAAACCTTAAGTGTGCAGACCCTGCGGGTTCGAGAACTATGTAGACATGACCGAGACACCTCTACGGTCAATAACCAATAGCAAGACCTGGATGCCCATATTGGTTCCTACATATTATACGAAGATCTTTATCGGTCGAACCTCTATGTCAAGGATTCAGTTAATCCCGTATGATGTTCCCTTTGTTCTTCGGTATGTTACTTGCCCGAGATTCAATCGTCGGTATCTCCATACCTAGTTCAACCTCGTTACCGTAAAGTCTCTTTACTCGTTCCGTAATACAAAATCCCATGACTAACACTTAGTCACATTGCTTGCAAGGCTTATTGTGATGTTGTATTACCGAGTGGGCCCTGAGATACCTCTCCGTCACACGGAGTAACAAATCCCAGTCTTGATCCATGCCAACTCAACAGACACCCTCGGAGATACCTGTAGAGCACCTTTATAGTCACCCAGTTACGTTGCGACGTTTGATACACACAAGGCACTCCTCCGATGTCCGTGAGTTGCATGATCTCATGGTCATAGGAACATATACTTGACATGCAGAAAACAGTAGCAATAAACTGACACGATCATATGCTACGTTTGTAGTTTGGGTCTTGTCCATCACATCATTCTACTAATGATGTGATCTCGTTATCAAATGACATCACATGTCAATGGCTAGGAAACCTTGACCATCTTTGATCAACGAGCTAGTTCACTAGAGGCATACTAGGGACATAGTGTTGTCTATTTACCCACACATGTAATGTGTTTCCAATCAATACAATTATAGCATGGATAATAAGCAATTATCATGAACAAGGAAATATAATAATAAACACTTTATTTATTGCCTCTAGGGCATATTTCCAACAGTATGCCTCTAATAGACTAGCTCATTGATCAAAGATGGTTGTGGTTTCCTAATATGGACATGAGATGTCATTTGGTAATGGGATCACGTCATTAGGAGAATGATGTGATGGATAAGACCCAAACTACAAACCTAGCATACAATCGTGTCAGTTTATTGCTAGAGTTTTCTGCATGTCAAGTATCTGCTCCTATGACCATGTGATCATGCAACTCACTAACACCGGAGGAGTACCTTGTGTGTATCAAAGGTCGCAACGTAACTGGGTGACTATAAAGGTGCTCTACAGGTATCTCCGAGGGTGTCTATTGGGTTGGCATGGATCAAGAGTGGGATCTGTTACTCCGTGTGACGGAGAGGTGTCTCAGGGCCCACTCGGTAATACAGCATCACTATAAGCCTTGCAAGCAATGTGACTAAAGAGTTAGCCACGGGATCTTGTATTACGGAACGAGTAAAGAGACTTGCCGGTAACGATATCGAACTAGGTATAGAGATACCGACGATCGAATCTCGGGCAAGTAACATACCGAAGAACAAAGGGAACAACATACGGGATTAACTGAATCCTTGACATAGAGGTTCAACCAATAAAGATCTTCATAGAATATTTAGGAACTAATATGGGCATCCAGGTCCCGCTATTGGTTATTGATTGTAGAGGTGTCTCGGTCATGTCTACATAGTTCTCGAACCCGCAGGGTCTGCACACTTAAGGTTCGATGACGTTTCGGTAGTATAGAGTTATGTATGGTGGTGATCGAAGGTTTTTCGGAGTCCCGGATCAGATCCCAGACGTCACGAGGAGCTCCGGAATGGTCCGGAGGTAAATATTGATATATAGGAAGTCTTGTTTTGGTCGCCAGAAAAGTTTCGGGCTCATCGGTAGTGTATCGGGAGTGTCGGGAGGGTACCGAGGGACCATCGGGAGGGGTGTCTCGACCCAAGAGGCTACATGGGCTGTGGGAGGAGGTAAACCAGCCCCTGGTGGGCTGGCCGAAGCCTCCTCTAAGGGCCCATGTGGCTGGAGTGGTTTGAGAAGGAAAAAAATCCAAAGGTTGAGTGGTGGAAAGAGTTTCCAAGTGGAAAGGAGGAATCCTACTCCTAATAGGATTGGAGTAGGACTCCTCCACCTCCAATTTCGACCAAACCTCGAGGGTTTGAGGCTGCCTCCTCCCCTCCCTCCCTCCTATATATACTAGAGGATTTAGAGGAAAAAGCTAACCCTAATAGCCACGTGCTACCTCTCCTCTAGATTGCAGTTTCTCCCATAGATCGGTTTTCAGCGGTGCTTAGGCGAAGCCCTATTGGAATAGCTCCACCACCATCGCCGCAACGCCATCGCGTTGCCGGATAAATCATCTACCTCTCTACTCCTTCTTGTTGGACCAAGAAGGCGGAGATCGTCATCGAGTTGTACGTGTGCTGAACGCGGAGGTGCCGTTCGTTCGGCGCTAGATCAGAAGGACCGTGATCAAGATCGCGAGACGATTCGTGATTGAATCGCGGGACGGATCATGATGAGATCGCGGGACGGATCGTGATTGGATCGCGGGACGGATCGTGATGGGATCGCGGGACGCTCGGTGATTTGGATCACGAAGACGTTCGACTACATCAACCGCGTTTCTTAACGCTTCCCGCTTAGCGATCTACAAGGATATGTAGATCCACTCTCCCCCTTGTAGATGCTCATCACCATGAATAGATCTTGCATGTGCGTAGGAAATTTTTTGTTTCCCATGCAACTTTCCCCAACAGTGGCATCATGAGCTAGGTCTATGTGTAGATGAGATCACGAGTAGAACACAAAGAGTTTGTGGGCGTTGATGCTTAGATTGCTTCCTCCCTTGGTCGTGTTTTGGTTCAGCGGTATTGTGGGATGAAGCGTCCCGGACCAACCTTACTCGTACGCTTACGAGAGACCGGTTCCATCGGCTGACGTGTAACCTCGTTGCACAAAGATGGCTGGCGGGTGTCTGTTTCTCCTACTTTAGTTGGATCGGATTCGACAAAGGCGGTCCTTGAGAAGGTTGAAAAGCAACTTATATATCACCGTTGTGGTTTTTGCGTAGGTGAGAATTGTTCTTGCTAGATACCCGTAGCAGCCACGTAAAACATGCAACAACAATTAGAGGACGTCTAACTTGTTTTTGCAGGGTATGTTGTGATGTGATATGGCCAATTACATGATGAGATATATATGATGTATGAAATGATCATGTTTTTATAGAATATCATGACTTGCATGTCGATGAGTATGGCAACCGGCAGGAGCCATAGGGTTGTCTTTAATTATTGTATGACCTGCGTGTCAATCATTAAGCGCTATGTAACGCTTTACTTTATCGCTAAACGGCAGCAATAGTAGTAGAAGCATGGTGGGCCCGACAACCCCGATGGCAACACATTGATGGAGATCAATATGATGGAGATCATGGTGTCATGCCGGTGACGATGGAGATCATGCCGGTGCTTTCAAGATGGAGATCAAAAGCACAAGTTCATGGCCATATCATGTCACTTATGATTTGCATGTGATGTTAATCCTTTTATGCATCTTGTTTTGCTTAGGACGAAGGTAGCATTATAAGGTGATCACTGACTTAAATTTCAAGATCAATTGTGTTCTTCCCGAGTGTGCACCATTGCGAAAGTTCGTCGTGTCGAGACACCATGTGATGATCGTGTGTGATAGACTCTACGTTCACATACAATGGGTGCAAGCCATTGTTGCACATGCAGAACACTCGGGTTAAACTTGACGAGCCTAGAATGTACAAACATGGCCTCGAAACACAAGAGATCGAAAGGTCAAACATGAGTCATATAGTAGATATGATCAACATGATGATGTTCACCATTGAAACCACCTCAACTCACGTGATGATCGGACTTGAGTTGATGAATTTGGATCATGTATCACCCGAATGACCGGAGGGATGTCAATTTGAGTGGGAGTTCTTAAGTAATATGATTAATTGAACTCATTATCATGAACTTAGGTGCAAGCTTCAGTGATCCTTCTATGGACTGAAGCAAGCATCTCGGGGTTGGAATATACACTTTGATGAGGTGATCAAAGTTTTTGAGTCTCTACAAAGTTTATGAGAAACTTGTATTTACAATAAAGTGAGTGGGAGCAATATAGAGTTTCTGGTAAGCATATGTGGTTGACATATTGTTGATCGGAAATGATATAGAATTTCTGGAAAGCATAAAGGGTTGTTTGAAAAGAGTTTTTCAAAGGAATACTTGGATAAAGCTACCTAATTGTTGAGCATCAAGATCTATAGAGATAAATCAAGATGCTTGATAAGACTTTCAATGAGTACATACCTTGACAAGATTTTGAAAGAGTTCAAAATGGATCAGTCAGAGAAAGAGTTCTTGCCTAATTTGTAAGGTCTGAAGTTCAGTAAGATTCAAAGCTCGACCACAGCAGAAGAAAGAGGAACGACCAAGGTTGTCCCCTATGCCTTAGCCATAGGCTCTATATTATGACATGTTGTGTATCGCACCTGTGTGTGCCTTGCCATGAGTCCGTCAAGGGGTACAAGAGTGATCCAGGAGTAGATCACTGGACAGTGGTCAAGATTATCCTTAGTGACTAAAGACTAAGGAAATGTTTCTCGATTATGGAGGTGAGAAAGAGTTTGTCATAAAGAGTTACGTCGATGCAAGCTTTAATACCAATCCGTATGACTCTTAGTAGCAATCCGGATACATATAGTGGAGCAACCATTTGGCATAGCTCCAAGTGGAGTGTGGTAGCAGTGTCTACAGTAAGACATAGAGATTTGCAATGTACACACGGATCTGAATGTCGCAGACCCGTTGACTAAAAGACCTCTCTCACATGCAAAGCATGATCGAGTCCTGAAACTCATTGGGTGTTAGATTCATAACAATGCGAATCACATGGCGATGTGAACTAGATTATTGACTCTAGTGCAAGTGGGAGACTGTTGGAAATATGCCCTAGAGGCAATAATAAATTGGTTATTATCATATTTCCTTGTTCATTATAATCGTTTATTATCCATGCTATAATTGTATTGATCGGAAACTTAGATACATGTGTGGATACATAGACAACACCATGTCCCTAGTATGCCTCTAATAGACTAGCTCATTGATCAAACATGGCTGTGGTTTCCTAGTCATGGACATGAGATGTCATTTGGTAACGGGATCATGTCATTAGCAGAATGATGTGATGGACAAGACCCAAACTACAAACGTAGCATACGATCGTGTCAGTTTATTGCTAGAGTTTTCTGCATGTCAAGTATATGTTCCTATGACCATGAGATCATGCAACTCACTGACACCGGAGGAGTACCTTGTGTGTATCAAACATCGCAACGTAACTGGGTGACTATAAAGGTGCTCTACAGGTATCTCCGAGGGTGTCTGTTGGGTTGGCATGGATCAAGACTGGGATTTGTTACTCCGTGTGACGGAGAGGTATCTCGGGGCCCACTCGGTAATACAGCATCACTATAAGCCTTGCAAGCAATGTGACTAAAGAGTTAGCCACGTGATCTTGTATTACGAACGAGTAAAGAAACTTGCCGGTAACGAGATTGAACTAGGTATAGAGATACCGACGATCGAATCTCGGGCAAGTAACATACCGAAGAACAAAGGGAACAACATACGGGATTAACTGAATCCTTGACATAGAGGTTCAACCGATAAGGATCTTCATAGAATATGTAGGAACCAATATGGGCATCTAGGTCCCGCTATTGGTTATTGATCGTAGAGGTGTCTCGGTCATGTCTACATAGTTCTCGAACCCGCAGGGTCTACACACTTAAGGTTCGGTGACGTTTCGATAGTATAGAGTTATGTATGATGGTGATCGAAGGTTGTTCGGAGTCCCGGATGAGATCCCGGATGTCATGAGGAGCTCTAGAATGGTCCGGAGGTAAAGATTGATATATATGAAGTCCTGTTTTCGTCGCCGGAAGAGTTTCGGGCTCATCGGTAGTGTACCGGGAGTGCCAGGAGGGTACCGAGGGACTATCGGGATGGGTGTCTCGACCCAAGAGGCTACATGGGCTGTGGGAGAGGTAAACCAGCCCATGGAGGGCTGGCTGATGCCTCCTCTAAGGGCCCATGCGGCTGGAGTGGTTTGAGAAGGAAAAAAATCCAAAGGTGGAGAGGTGAAAAGAGTTTCCAAGTGGAAAGGAGGAATCCTACTCCTAATAGGATTGGAGTAGGACTCCTCCACCTCCAATTTCGACCAAACCTTGAGGGTTTGAGGCTTCCTCCTCCCCTCCCTCCCTCGTATATGTACTAGAGGATTTAGAGGAAAAAGCTAACCATAATAGCCACGTGCTACCTCTCCTCTAGATTGCAGTTTCTCCTCTAGATCGGTTTTCAGCGGTGCTTAGGAGAAGCCCTGCTAGAATAGCTCCACCACCATCACCGCAACACCATCGCGCTGCCGGAGAACTCATCTACCTCTCCGCTCCCTCTGGTTGGATCAAGAAGGTGGAGATCGTCATCGAGCTGTACGTGTGCTGAACGCGGAGGTGTCGTCCGTTTGGCGCTAGATCGGAAGGACCGTGATCAAGATCGCGAGACGATTCGTGATTGAATCGCGGGACGGATCGTGATTAGATCGCCAGACGGATCGTTATTGGATCGCGGGACAGATCGTGATGGGATCGCGGGACGCTCGGTGATTTGGATCGCGAAGACGTTCGGCTACATCAACCGCATTTCTTAACGCTTCCCGCTTAGCGATCTACAAGGGTATGTAGATCCACTCTCCCCCTCATATATGTTCATCACCATGGATAGATCTTGCGTGTGCGTAGGAAATTTTTTGTTTCCCATGCAATGTTCCCCAACAGCAAGGAGGTGAGGCCTTTGTGGGACAGTGATGATGTCAAGCTCCTGGAAAATGTCGAGTGCTACCGAGGCTCAGGTGCTACCGTGATACGGGCTCCGAAGCCATCGGATTCTCGGATCGGAGGGCTCCTAGTAACTCTACAACATTTGCAAAAAAAAGTCTCCTATGAGTTAAAAAAATTGCGCACAGGTCCAGCAGATCCAACAGCTCCAAGATGTCGTCCAATCTGAGAACTCGACGGCCCAAAAGCTCGTATCACGGTAGCACTTGAGTCTTAGTAGCACCAAATACTCTCTCATCAGGCACCAATCCTGGCACCGATCATCGAGCTACGGAGGCCCAGCTGCGCACCCCCCCGGGCCCTTTTTAGAGATAAGGCGCAAACCGGTTGCCACAGGTGACCAAAATATGAGACTATGACAACAATTTTTTGTCAGGACCAAATCAATCAAATTGATCGAGATCATCTATTGGTTTGATGTTGAAGATGTTTTTTTCTCGGGGAAAACAATCTTTTTGGCCATGGCTTTGTTTTGTGTGTTGGGGGTGTGGGGGGTGCTGTTGAACTTTAGGCCAACTCCAACGCGCAACTCAAATGGCCTGGCTACTTCTGCTTGGGGATAAACAGACAAAACAGACTGCCCAGCGCGCGGGAGCAAACGGACCAATGTACGTTTTTGGTCCGCTTTTGACCCATTCCGTCCCAATTTGGGGCCGCGTTCCCAGCCGAATGGACATCCATGGACGAACGGGACACACGCCCTTGTCCTTCCCCTGGCCCGCCCGTCGGGGACACGACCGCCCCACTTTCCCTTCATTTTGCACAAAGCTCTCCCCACACCCCCTCTCCCCTCTCCCCCTCCATGATGGTCGGCAACCTGACGAATCCCGGCGACCGGGGCACGGTCGTGCACCCCATGGCAAAGAAGAAGGACTCAAAGATTTCGCAGTCGGAGCTCATGACGACGGACCTCACCAAGCTCGACGCCGACTCGGCCAAGAGGAGGGACGGATGGAAACATGCTTTGGAGAAGAAAGTCGTTGCGTACATCACCGCCGAGGCGGCCGCGCTGCGTGCCGAGTAACACATGGCCGACGTCGACGACAAGGAGTCCATCGCATCCAAGGTGCACGCCCTGCTCATGTTAGGGTTGTGCCGACCCTCGCCGGTCATTCTGTCGACAACTGCCATGCCCGCGGTCAACACCGGCTTGTCGCTCGTTCGTCCTTCGTAGCACTGTTCCCACAGCTCGTTTGTCATGCCCGACGCATATCGCGCACCACCGCTCCATGACCATGGGCAGACAAGGTTCTCCACGTCCCCGGACTCCAGCGTGGTCGGTCCAGCCAAGACCGCAGGCCTCATCGACCCCAGCGTCATGTCGGGGTACAGTGGCGTTGGCCAGCTATCTGACGAGACGCAAAGGAAGCATCCCTCATCGTTCCCTTCGGCGAAGATGGCCCCGGCCCATAGGCCGTTCGACGGAATACCACCGCCGACACCACCGATCCACGTCCCTGACTACGCGGCGTTCATGGAGAACATCATCTTCAAGGGCCGTGATGTGTCCTTCCACGTCGAGGACCCTTGCCAAGCTTTCGATCCCGACGCGACCCAAAGCCAGGACGGCCAAGGCCACTATGATGACACTCAGTTCGCCGGCCATGATGAAGATGAGGACGACCATGGCAACTCATGGCATGAAGATGATGACTTGTATTGTGGAGATGAGGAGGACGAGCTCGACATTTCGCAAGAGCCATTGGTGTTTATGGATGAGCTCACCCAAAGGGCCGAGGCACAAAAGAGGAGGCAAAGCATTTGCACAGGATCATACGCCCGAGAGGAGGACAGTTTGATTTGCGAGAGTTGGATGGAGATGGGGCAAGATCCCATGAAAGGTGTCGAGCAAAAAGGATCCATCTTTTGGACTAGAGTTCACAAGAACTTTCATGAGCGAAGGAAGTATCCCCCCTACCAATTTGCAAGCACCCCCGGCATCAATTCAATCCCAAATAGATGAGGGTTCATCCAACAAGAGTGCAACAAATATTGTGCCACGCTTGAGAGCTTTCAAGCCCGTCTCGTGAGTGGCCTGGGCATTGGTGAGTTGGTATGAACCTCTCGTATTTTCGTCATGTTTCCATTCATACAATTTATGTTTTGATGTATTTTGTGTCCTTCCATGGAACAGTTATGGTTGCATATTTGGTTGTGTAGTCATTTCAATCTTTGGAGGCCTTCAAGGCTCGACACAAGAATAAGACATTTACTCTCACACATTGTTGGCCGTTCATCAAAGATTGCCCAAGTTGAAAGACCAATATGCCGCTCGTAAGAAGAAAGGAGGGAAGACGCGGTGGCTGACGAGGGACACTTGCTCAAGAAGCCAAGGGAAAAGACAAGCTCAAAGGCCGACGACAAGCATGATGCAGCTTCTATAGCCTTGCAAAAAACATTGAAGAACATGATGAGCCAAAAGAAAGTGATGAAAGAGAGGAGGAGCAAAGGAAGATGTACCTAGATCTCCCAAACGAAAAAGATTGAGATGGAAGAGACCATAAAAAGGAAAAACTTGACATCAAGAAAACCGTTCAACTTAAGAAGCTTGAGATCGATGCCAACAATGCAAAGACCAAACCAAAAGATGTGGCACTCATCTTTATAAGCGTCGACAAGAACAACATGTCACATAAACGTCGACCCATTGTCATTCAAAAAAACGAAAAACGGACGAAACTGACATCCATTTAAGACCGTGCGTTGGTTGAAGTTGGCCTTACACTGCACGCGCCGACAATGCAAAAACACACCTCCAAACCGCCCACGTCACTATCCACTAACCAGATGAGTTGGTGCGGTCCGGCAGGGGTGCGACTACTAGAAAACGACCAACCCATGGCCCCAGGACCAACACGCAAGCACGCTTCGTAGAAGAACGAGGCGTGAAACCTGTGATGATGCAAAGGAGTTTCCTTCCCTCGTTGGCAGAGAAAGCGAGCGGGCCAATACAATTCTCAAGGCGAGGAAGGGATTGTTCAGCAGCCAGCAATGGAGTGGATTTGCAGGAACTGCTGCACTCGATGAGTCTACAGTCAGTATACTGCACACACTCGGGGCAAACGGCTGCAGAAAACAGTTGCAGCGTTGCATGCACTCGATGGGTCCAAGTCCATGTTTCTTTCACACTTTGTACAGCTTTCCTCGGAGTTAGTTCGCTCCTTCGTTGTGTGCTAGTGCTAGTGCTAGCTTCACCTAGCGAGATGGTAGCTAGGGTATGGCTTCTTCTTCGTCCGGGTCCAAGTTATCTACAGTGCTGCTGAGTTGAGTCAAAACCGCAATCATTTGGGGCTGGACAATCAAGGCCGGCCAGTCAGGAGTTGTAGTAGGAATAGGATAGGAAGGTTTCTTTCCACCAGCTTTTGAATTTCAGGTGCACCTTCCCGGCCGGTTCATCCTGGCCGGCCGGCCGGCTCTCTTTATCGAGTAGATGGATTGATGATTGATTGATTAAGTTATTGTTGTTATCATCTGCTGGTGTATTTGCCACGTGAGAGGTCTCCTGCTGTGACAGGGTTGGACAATAATGCAATGCAAAACTAGTGCTAATTTTCTTCACTCGTAAATATTCGTCTTTGTAAAGATTCAATTATAAACTACATACAAAACCGATCGACTGAAAATGCAAATTGGACCAGTCGACTGGTTACAGCCGTTCGATGGAGAATGGACGTCTTCAAACCTTCATCCATCATCTTCTTTCTTCGAACTGTCCAGTCACCATCAGTTTGACCGCCTGCTACCGGTGTTCGCGGCGGCGCTCACATGCCAGCCTTGCTGCCCCGTCCTTCCCTTAACCACTGCCCACCGCCGCGATGTCGCCCCTCGTCGGCCAACCCTTTACCCCAGGCATTTTCTCCGGCCAACCTACACCCCCATTGATCCAAATTTCGAATTCAAACGACTTAGTAGTACACGGGATCAATTTGATCTCGTACGTGAAGGTTCAGAGACACTCGATCAATTTGGCGGTACCGGTTTGTCTATAGGACAAACGTACAATGTGCTGGTCTCGCGCCGTCCCTGCCGTGGTCGGTGGTCGGTAGGACGGATAGGTATACATAGCTTACTGTCGTTGCACGACGTATACGGTAGGGAGCAACACCATACAATAAGTAGCAGCCATCGCCCTGTCGTGTACGAGTCGTGACCAAGTGCACGGGCACGACCAAGCAGGGCCGGCCCTGAGGCGGGGCAGGGGGGCGGCCGCCCCGGGGCCCCCAAACTCTAGGGGGCCCGCCCGACGTATGCCCTAGGCATGAGGCCCAAGGCCTACTGCTACGACGTGTGAGGAGAGGAGACGTAACTTCCGGTCTTTTTTGATCTGAGATCGTGGTCTTTCTCTATGATGTAAATGACACCCTACGCGGCTGCCACCAGGGAAGAAATGCACTGCAAGGGAGGCCACAAGCGGAATCCAGCGGGTTGAGGCGGCTGCGAATCGACGATCGTCCGTCAGAAGAGAGTCTTGAAGACGGCCAGACGGAAACAGGATGGTAAGGTTCTGCCCCTGATCTAGTTCTCCGCATCCATACCTTCTGATTTCTGAACTGAACGCTCGACTACTCCTTTTGTTGCCACACAGCTACTTCCATGTGGGATGTGTGTATTGGGATGTCGATCGCACCAGTTCGCTAGTCAAGCCTATCTACTTCCCTGGCTGGAACTTTCCTAGGTATACTATCAACCACTAATTCACCAATGATTGACACTATACATACGTTGGTATTTAGATTATTTAATCTCAACCGATTTGTAATTTGTTGCAGCACTGCCGCGTATTATATCGTCTAGAAGGTATGAATTTCAGTGCGCAACAAAAAAGAAAGCTTATGGATGAGTTGATAGGATTACAGAGAGAAACTATAATGGTATTTTTTTCAAAAGTAATAGATGTGTTTCGACGAGTTGGCAGTAATTCCCATGGATGAACCAACTAATGATGTTAAGTGTCAAGTAAGTGTTTACGATTATGTTTGTCCTTTTAAGGAACTTTAAAATGTTTTATATAAATTATTTTTGTGTTGAATATTATTTTCTAAATTCATGTGTATCTTCATACTCGCTCGGTTTCTAAATATAAGTTATTTGAGAGATTTCATTACAAACTATACATACGGATGTATATAAACATATTTTATAATATAGATTTACTCATTTTGCTTTCTATTTAGTCCGTAGTGGAATTTCTAAACAAAATTATAATTAGGAAGGGAGTACAACATACATACATATAATATATAATTATATACTCCCTTCATTCCACAATGTAGTGCGCCCGCGCTTTCCAAATCGAAGTTTGACCATAAATTTAGCCAACAAGACCGATTGCGGCGAAGGTAAAAATTATATCATTGAATTCATATTCGAATGAAGTTTTTGATGGTACAATTTTTACTCCCGTCACAATCGGTCTTGTGAATTAAATTTATGGTCAAACTTAAAGCTCGAAAATCGATGACGCATTATATGAAATGAAGGGAGTATAAAGAATGATGAGGGCCTCACTATTAGTTTTAGCCCCGGGCCCCCAAAATCTTAGAACCGGCCCTGCGACCAAGGCACGCACGTACCACGGACCAGCGTGACGGATCAAAGGGATTGTTCATCAGCTAGCCTTGGTTCAGACAGGATGGACGCATTCGCGTTGATGGGAGTATACGATCTTCTCGACTGCTTCTGGCGGCCGTGCCGTCCCTGTCATGGTCGGTACGAACGACGGGTACATATATTTTGACTGATGGCACTATTACCTGCCTCCCACTCTGTAGCGTACGAGCCATGACCAATTGCACGACCGAGGCAGGCACGTACCACGGTTAAAGTGTCTGTTGGATCGTTTCACGCAACAGCTAGTGGGGGGCAGTGAACCAAAGGACGCAGGCTGTGCATGCTCGGTCATGAGACGCAGCGAAATTTCCGAGGCAAAGCTTAGATTTCACTGAGAATACCCTGACATAGTGACATTAAAAGTTTTCAGTATAGTGTATATATATGGCTCGTTAGAAAGGTTAACATCCATCAACCAGCGCACAAGACGTAGCCATCTAACTCATCGCTCCCCATAAGGGATCTCTTTAACCGAATGTTAAAGAAAACCGACTTACGAAAGAATCTTTAACGTTGTATAATATTGTAAAGTGTTGGATATTGTATAGCCAGTGGCGTTTTCCCAAGCCACCTATCTTCCCAAAACCTAATAGTATGAATGTTCCCTACAATGAATTTGTTCCTACTAAAAAGGGTAACATTTGTTCGCATCATCATCTTTCAAAAAGATGAATCATTTTGTTGTGTCGTTACTTGTGCTAGGGTCCTAGATTGCATGTATTTGTTACGCAATAATTGTTTATACCACTAGTAGAAAACATGACATTAGTTTCGGTTTCAGAGGGTCTTTAGTCCCGATTCAGCAACCGGGACAAAACGATCGGAACTAATGTCTATAACTTTTAGTCCCGCTCCGGTTACGAACCGAGACCAAAAGTGCTTCACATGGCCGCTTTGCGGCGCCGAGGCAAAAGAACCTTTAGTCCGGGTTCATAATACGAACCGGGACAATAAGACGTTGTTTTTTTTGGAAAGGGCCATGTTTCATTTTTTGTTTTCATTTTCTATTATATTTATATTATATTTTCACGTGGTTGAACATATTAATATACAACATTATCAATACAAATTATGGAAAAAAACATTGAACATCAGTACAAATTAGATGGATCCAATAGACCAAGTTGAATTAAATTTTTCTCTAATTCAACTTGGTCTATTGCATCCATCTAAATGTAAGAGACTCAACTCACAGCCAAGCAACTTTTATAATGTTCATATTCTTTCTTGATGCGTTCAAAACAGAACAATTCACTCTTTTTGAAATTGATTTTTAAATCAAAGAGTTGTTCGAAAAGACACAAAACCAGTTTCATATTCGTAACCTTTGCCAAATCATGTTTGATGAATATAATAGTATCATTTGCGTACTGTAGTATGGATACTCCACTATCAACAAGGTGAGGGGTCAGCCCAACCACTTGACCATCCTCTTTGGCACGACCAATGAGAACTGCCAACATATCAACCATGATATTAAATAAGATAGGAGATATCGGATCCCCCTATCTCAATCCCTTTTGCGTCTGAAAATAATGACTTATGTCATCATTTAACTTGATCCCTACGCTGCATTTTTTGTATAAAGGATTCGACCTGCTTCCTCCAGGCCGCATCAAAACCGTTCATACGCAAAGCCTGTTGCAAAAACGGCATTTAACCTTATCGTAAGCATTCTCGAAGTCCACTTTGAAGACAACTTCATCCAGTTTCTTCGAGTGGATTTCGTATAAGGTTTCGTGAAGAATGACCACACCCTCCAGGATATGTCATGCCGGCATGAAAGCCGTCTGAATTGGCTATACCACAATATGCATAATCTGTAAATATCTTAACGCTCGCATTAAACGGATATGTCACTTTGAGTTTTTCTAGAAAAGAAGGAAGACTCCGGCCTCTGCATTTGGACGATGCATGCAACCACTTTATAAATTATTCACACAAGACCTTACAAAGTAATACAACTGTAAGACTAAAGTCATCGTCTAGACAACATATGTCGCTACCCCTATCCAGTTGATGAAGAGATGCTGATAGTCTGGGCCTAATACCAAACATACCTCGCAGCCAAACCTAACATCTAAGACCTGAGGCCCCAACCAGGATGCCTGCCGGGTATGGGGCACCCACCGGTCCGGCGCATACTCAGAGGCCACCACCGCCACCTGCCACCAATCCATCTTCAGAGTTGTATTGCTGCATCAACCTTGCCCGGTCTAGCTGTCGTCGACGCCAGACAGCGTCACCCTTCTGTGCGAGTCCATCATCGCACATCAGACGCCTAATCTCCAGGGCGCCATGCCATCGAGATCTGTCACCATCAACGTGCATGATGAAGCACCGCTCCACCAAAGACGTCGTCCACGAGCCCGCGCACACCTCCAAAAAAGATGCCCCCAATGGAGAAATGACGCAATTTGCGTCGTCGTCTTCTGATCTATCGATCTAGGGTTTCCCCCGGAGGTAGTAGATAATAGTCTAGAACTTCTCCAGGGCGATGCCTTCAAGAAGGGAACGACATCGTAGAGCGCCGTCACCGTCGGCTTTGGCATCTAGCCAAGAGCAGGTTTTCACTCAGATCTGTTCAAAGAACTCCATCCGCTTCTTGTGCACGGACCGCCGTCTTCTCTGTCGAAGACTAGACCAAAAGGATCCAGCCATCGCCGCCAGATCCATGTAGCCAACACCGGGAGATGACGACAGTCTCCCTGTACCGGAGTTAGCACGAACCGGAGCAGATTGAGTCGGGGACGATGATGCCCCTAGAGCTCTGACAGACCAGCAAGCCGCCGGCACCACCGTGTCCAGATCGCCGACCATGCAGGGCCGCCGCCGCCACCCCCCGCGTCGTCCGGGTCAAAGAGGGAGCCACCGACCGTGCACAGGGGCCACCACCGCCTGCACACGCCGGGGCGCCGCCGCGAGCCCAGCGCCCGCCACCGCCTGCTGAGGGCTGCCGCCGCGCGCCCCGCTCCCTGCCACCGCTCGCCAAGGCCTGCCGCCTCGCGCCCGACCGCGAGCGCCGCAGGACACCGCCGCCAACCGTCTAGATCCGCCGCCCGCGGAGAAAGGGGAGCCGGGAGAGGGAGTCTCCCCGCCGCCGCCGTCTGCCACGCGGGTTTCACCCGGCGGCGGCACGAGAAGGGGAGAAGGAGAGGGTGGCGACGACGCCTAGGGTTGGAGAGCCCCCGAGTCGCCTAGGGCGGGGGCGACGCGAGGGTCCTGGCTTTTCATCATGTCAATCTGAGTGAATCGCCTCGTCCTTCTTCGGTCTCATACGTGAAGGTTCAGAGACACGATCAGGTCAATTTGCACGACAACGGTTTTTATGGTACGCGTTGGTTTCGTGTCGTCCCTGTTGTGGTCACTGTCACTGGTAGCTCTCACTCTGTCGCGTACGAGCGATGACCAAATGCATGACCGAGCAATGCGTACCACTGCATGATGGATAACTTATCATTTGCCATGAATATGAGGTGAAAATAACATATTATTTCCTTTATGTGTATTTAAATATGGGTATGCTGTAAAAGCAGAAAAAATTGACTACCTGTATTTTATGTGTAATCAAATAGGGGTATGCTGTAAAAGCAGTGAAAAAATGGTTATGCATATTTTCTCTCTCCTCTACTCTTAAGAACAACTCTAGCAGACCCCGTAAAAGCCGCGAACCCGTAAAATTCCGACGAGTATGCGGGCTCGGCCCAATTTTTCGGTCAGAACAGAGCCCGCATACTCGCTCAACCCGTATTTTTTTTATCACGACCCGCAAGCCGTACGCTCCGACCACTATATCTGTGGGTTCGCGGCGCGTTTACGGGTCGAAACCCTATCCCCCGTCGTCGTCGAGCTACGCAATCCCCCCCTCTCCACATTCCTCGCCGTCGGCAACCCCCTTCCACCTCCAGCCGCCATGTGGGGCCGCATGTGGAGCTCCGGACGCGGCTCCGACCGTAGATCCGGCGGCGGCAGCAGCGACCCCGAGCGCGAGCAGCGCGTCCGGTCGAACGGCGCAAGGAAGCACGGGGCAAGGAAGTGAACCAACCGCGGCCTCTCGTCGTCGCGAGCTTCTGTGTTTGCGAGACGGACGAGTACGACCGTCGGCACGGCCGTACCCCGTCCTCTGCCGCGTCCTTCTCTTCCGCGACGAGATCTTCCTACGCCGGGAGATCCTCCTCTTCCGGCGCGGGCCTTCTCCCCATGAAGAGGGAATGGTCGGAGGAGCCCAAGGAGCCGGAGGACGTCGAGTTTGTCCCCGTCAAGGAGGAGCCCGAGGAGCCCGAGGGGCTCGGCCGCCGCGGAGTCGTCGGGCCGGAGGACTTCGTCGCCGATGTCGATGTTGTTACGGCCGCCATTGCCGAGCGGAGCGTGCGCGAGGAGGCGGAGCGCAGGCGCCACCACGAGGAGCTCGAAGACCTCGAGTTCCGGCAGGCGGTCGCGGCTAACCTCGCCGCCAAGGAGAAGGATGACGAGTGGCGGCGCATCCGCGAGGAGCAGAGGGCGAAGTACATTGACTCGGCAGCTCTGGCGAGGAGGATTGAGCTCCTCCACAGCGTCGTCCATGGTCGCGAGCTTGCCGCCGTGAGATCCCCATCCCTCTGGTACTAGTACTGATGTAGTCTGTAGTATGACCTAGTGTTTGTAGTGTTTGATCATATAAAATATATGTAGTACGTGATGAACTACGGAGTGCAATTTCTCATGCGAAACTATTTTTTAAAATTATGCAGTTTCATCTATGATTTTTGTTCGGCCGCACTCGTTCTCGACCCGCAAACGAGATCTTCAGCGAACTGCAAATGCGTTTCGCGGGTCGAGATTTTGCAGGGTCTGCTAGAGTTGCTCGCAAAATTTTTAGAGGGACCTATAATGAATATTGGTAGCGGAAATAAAAGTAATGCCATTGGAGCGGTGGCAGAGAAAGCGAGCAGGGCCAAAGCGCTACGTGGCTAGCTAGCGAAGAACGGAATGTTCATCACCAGATAGAGCAAATTAAAACGCAGAGGAATGAATTGCAGAAACTATGACAGGCACTCCATGAGTCCGAGTCCATGTTTCATGGTTTTTACAGCATTTCTTGGGGCTCACTACCCTCTCGGTTTTCTTTTCCTCTCTTCGGCCGTTCCCTTGCATGCACAGATGCACTTCCAGGTCCAACTTACCCACAGTGCTTCAGTTCATAGTAAATCATTTGGGCTGGGCAATCAAGGGCAGCCAGTCACTCATACGGTAGGAAGATTTTGAGATGCAGCTTTCGAACTTCAACCCTATTGTCTTTATCAAACAATAGTGAATTAGCCATTGCCTCGTACTAGTAGAAAACATACCTTTTATCCGTCTCATTAGTCGCGGTTGGCTTTTGAACCGACACTAATATGATCATTAGTGTCGGTTCGTGACGGGGATCATTAGGGTCGGTTCGTTACGGACCTTTAGTTCCGGTTCGTGTCACGAACCGGCACTAAAGGTGTGATGGCAGGCTGGCGTCGGCCTGGGGCCCAACTGGAACATTTAGTCCCGGTTGGTGGCTCAAACCGCGACTATAGGCTAACATTTAGTCGCGGTTGGAGCGACCAACCGGGACTAAAGGTCCCCCTATATTAAAACCCTTCGGCGCCGGTCCGAACAGAATCCTCTGTTCTTCCTTTCTTTCTCGAGCTCATCCTCCATTTTTGCCAAAATTTGTCAAAATTTGGAGGCATCCCATCCATCCAAGTGTTCACAAAGGTTAGTAACTTTGTTCTTTCATCTCTCATTGCTAGATTAGCTATTGCAATGCTCTATAAGTATAGTAATTTATGGATTTTAGTTTGTATGTGGTAGTTTATTTGATTTATGCAATTTGAGCTAAAATTAAATTCTTACTTTGCATTTGTAGGTGTGGTTTACTTAGTGCCTTCCCGTCCCCGTCCTAACCACCGTCGATCGCCCGCACCGTCCCGTCGCCAGCACCATCTTGGTGAGCCTCTTGTTCTTATATTTTTTTATAAAAAAACCATGTTTGTAAAATTTAGTTAGTTACTTGTATAGTTTTCTTACCTATATGGTTGTTTGTTATACATAATGACATGGTTTTGAAATCCGTCCCCGTCGGTCCTCGTCCGGTTTATGATGCGGATGTGGTATATACTCTTTTTTATAACTCTTTGTTGCATTTTGTATTCATGACAATTATGCCAATCAAGTTGACATAGATGTTTTTATCTAGGAAGTATGTGAATCGGAGATTCCAACCGACATCGATATTCTTGTCAAGAAGTTAAATTTAGTTGGAAAAAACAAGTATTTGAAAGAAAAATTGAAAAGAGTTGAAGAAGAGAAGATGAAACTGGAGTTGTATGTTGCCGATGTCGTCGATGATCACAAGATCAAGATGGGTGCAATGCGCTTGAAGATTAGAAAATTTAAAAGATATGCCATTGATAATAAGGCTTGATATCACTATGTTGTTGGATCAATTGTTACCTTAGTTGCGATGTTGATCGTATTTATTGTTGCATATAAATGCTTTAGCTAGAAAGTTTGTATGTTGTTCTATGAGAACAAGTGTGTATGAACTTTATGTACGAACTTGTATGTTGAAAGTTGGCATGGTATCATCATTTCACCCACATAGCATGTGCTAAAAAGTTGAGAGGGTTACGATAAAAACTCGATGCACTTCGT
This sequence comes from Hordeum marinum, assembly GCA_022496015.1. NCBI lineage: Eukaryota > Viridiplantae > Streptophyta > Magnoliopsida > Poales > Poaceae > Hordeum > Hordeum marinum. Next base: position 480,831,327 of record CM039672.1, read on the forward strand.
GTACAAAATGGACAATCTCTTTCGAAGTATCAGGGTTTCAGACGAAAACTCGCCTGTTATAAAGGCATTTCATTTTTTTTAACTTATTTCAACCCCAGACTTTTTGTGCGTTCAGTATGCACCATTCGAAGGGAGGCCATCAATTTTCAACCATTCTGACTTCATTTGCTATTTTTCATGCATTTATTGATTTTGAGCTAAATAATCCTGAAATTGATAAGCACTACAAATGAACTCTGAAAAGGTTGAAAGTTGGCATGGTATCATAATTTCACTCACATAGCATGTGCTAAAAAGTTGAGAGTGTTACGGCAAAAACTGGATGCACTTCGTGTATGAAATGATCAATCTCTTTCGAAGTATGAGGATTTCAGACGAAAATGCGCCTGTTACAAAGACATTTCATTTTTTTTAACTTATTTCAACTCCAGACTTTTTGTGTGTTTAGTATGCACCATTCGAAGGGAGGCCATAATTTTTCAACTCTTTCTGACTTCATTTGCTATTTTTCATGCGTTTATTGAATTTTTTTTGAGCTAAATGTCCTTGGAATTGATAAGCACTACAAATAAACTCTGAAAAGATTGAAAGTTGGCATGATATCATCATTTCACCCACATAGCATGTGCTAAAAATTTGAGAGGGTTACAGCAAAAACTGGATGCACTTCGTGTACAAAATGGACAATCTCTTTCGAAGTATCAGGGTTTCAGACGAAAACTCGCCTGTTACAAAGGCATTTCATTTTTTTAACTTATTTCAACTCGAGACTTTTTGTGCTTTCAGTATGCACCATTCGAAGGGAGGTCATCAATTTTCAACCCTTTCTGACTTCATTTGCTATTTTTCATGCATGTCATGATTTATTTTGAGCTAAGATGACCCTAAAATTGAAAAGCACTTCAAATAAATTCTGAAAAGGTTAAAAGTTGGCATGGTATCATCATTTCACCCACATAGCATGTGCTAAAAATTTGAGAGGGTTACAGCAAAAACTGGATGCACTTCGTGTACAAAATGGACAATCTCTTTCGAAGTATTAGGGTTTCGGACGAAAACACGCCTATTACAAAGGCATTTCATTTTTTTAACTTATTTGAACTCCATACTTTTTATGTGTTCAAAATGCACCATTCAAAGCCACATCATCAATTTTCAACCCTTTCTGACTTCATTTGCTATTTTTCATGCACTTACTGATTTTTTTCCAGGAAAATAACCCTGAAATTGAAAAGCACTTCGAATGAACTCTGAAAAGGTTGAAAGTTGGCATGGTATCATCATTTCACCCACATAGCATGTTATAAAACGCTGAGAGGGTTACGACAAAAAGTGGATGCACTTCGTGTACAAAATGGACAATCTCTTTCGAAGTATGAGGGTTTCGAACGAAAACTCGTTGGTTACAAAGGCATTTTATTTTTTAACTTATTTGAACTCCATACTTTTTGTGTGTTCAAAATGCACCATTCAAAGCCACATCATCAATTTTCGACCCTTTCTGACTTCATTTGCTATTTTCATGCACTTACTGATTTTTTTCCAGCAAAATAACTCTGAAATTGAAAAGCAGTTCAAATGAACTCTGAAAAGGTTGAAAGTTGGCATGGTATCATCATTTCACGCACATAGCATGTTATGAAAAGTTGAGAGGGTTACCTCAAAAACTGGATGCACTTCGTGTACAAACTGGACAATCTCTTTCGAAGTATCACAGTTTCGGACGAAAACTTGCCTGTTACAAAATCATTCCATTTTTTAACTTATTTGAACTGCATACTTTTTGTGTGTTCAAAATGCACCATTCAAAGCCACACTATCAATTTCAACCCTTTCTGACTTCATTTGCTATTTTTCATCCACTTATTGATTTTTTCAGCTAAATAACCTTGAAATTGAAAAGCACTTCAAATTAACTCTTAGAAGGTTGAAAGTTGGCATGGTATCATCATTTCACTCACACAACATGTTATAAAAAGTTGAGAGGGTTACGGCGAAAACTGGATGCACTTCGTGTACAAAATGGACAATCTCTTTCGAAGTATCACGGTTTCAGACCAAAACTCGCCTGTTACAAAGGCATTTCATTTTTTAAATAACCTAAGATTTACCGAATTGGATATAATGATAAAACACGATAATATTAAACAGTAGAAAAAAGAATCACTGAAAAACCTATTTTTAAAGTAAAGTTATTCACAAACTAGTGATTCACACAAATTTCAAATAATTTAAATTTAAACTATTCGAATTTGAAAACTACTGCCACTAACAGAATGTTTATAATTTTTTTGACCTAACGCAAAAAGATTCACTCATTAACTCTCAATAAAGCACAGAAAACACAGAAACAAAAGAAAATAAATAAAGCAAAAAACAAAATAAAAAAACAAAATAAAAAATCCCGCCCGCCATGGCCTGCATACGACTAGAAACCCAACCTGGGCCAGGATGCAGGCCCGCAAGGCCCAGTAGGCCCATAGGGAATCACGTCACACGTAGGCCCAGAAGGCCTGCATTAGAGAGGAGTTCAATGCAGTGCCCGCGCCGGGGCTTATAAACTGGTTGAGACGCCCCTCGACTAGCGAGGTGGGACTAAACTTCCCCGCAGTGCGCCATGCCAGGAACATGTTGGTAGACGTAGTAGTAAATCAAAAAATTTCCTACGATGACCAAGATCTATCCATGGAGAAACTAGCAACGAGAGGGGAGAGATTGCATCTTCATACCTTTGAAGATTGCTAAGCGGCAGCGTTACAAGAACGCGGTTGGTGGAGTCGTACTCGCAGCGATTCAGATCGCGGTGGATTCCGATCTCAGCGCCGAACAACGGCGCCTCCGCGTTCAACACACGCGCAGCCCGATGATGTCTCCAATGCCTTGATCTAGTAAAGAGGAAGGAGAGTTTGAGGGAGAGCTCCGGCAGCACGACGGCATGGTGACGGTGGAGCTACGTGGACTCCGGCAGAGCTTCGCCAAGCGCTACGAAGAACGAGGAAGAGGAAGGGTAGGGCTGCGCCGTGAGAGAGAGAAGCCGTGTCTCAAATCAGCCCAAACCCTTGCATATATATATAGGAGGAGGGAGAGGAAGGGCTGCCTTGGCCCGTCCTCCAAGGAGGAGAGCTTTGGCCGAACTAGGGGGAGAGTCCACCTCCCACAAGGGAGGTGGATCTCCTCCTTTTAAATCCTTTCAGCCCTATCTCTTGATCTCCAACCGCATGGGCCTTTGTAGAAGGTCTTGGCCAGCTCAATAAGGGCTGACACACCTCCTCTAAGGGCCCACAAAGTCCTATGGTCGTCACACCCCTCCCGTGGGTCCTCCGGCACCCTCCCGACACTCCCGGTACACTACCGATGCGCCCGAAAACTTTCCGGTGACCAAAACTGGACTTCCTATATATCAATCTTTACCTCCGGACCATTCCAGAGCTCCTCGTGACGTCCAGGATCTTATCCGTGACTCCGAACAACCTTCAATAATCACGTATACCATTTCCCTATAACCCTAGCGTCATCAAACCTTAAGTGTGTAGACCCTACGGGTTCGGGAGACATGTAGACATGACCGAGACACCTCTCCGGTCAATAACCAACAGCGGGATCTAGATACCCATGTTGGCTCCCTCATGCTCCACGATGATTTCATCGGATGAACCACGATGTCGGGATTCAATCAATCCCGGATACAATTCCCTTTGTCTATCGGTATGATACTTGCCCGAGATTCGATCGTCGGTATCTCTATACCTTGTTCAATCTCGTTACTGGCAAGTCCCTTTACTCGTTCCATAATACATCATCCCGTGACTAACTCCTTAGGCACATTGAGCTCGTTATGATGATGTCTTACCGAGTGGGCCCAGAGATACCTCTCCGTCACACGGAGTGACAAATCCCAGTCTCGATTCGTGCCAACCCAACAGACACTTTCGGAGATACCCGTAGTGCACCTTTATAGCCATCCAGTTACGTTGTGACGTTTGGCACACCCAAAGCATTCCTACGGTATCCGGGAGTTGCACAATCTCATGGTCTAAGGAAACGATACTTGACATTGAAAAGCTTTAGCAAACGAACAACACGATCTTGTGCTATGCTTAGGATTGGGTCTTGTCCATCACATCATTCTCCCAATGACGTGATCCCGTTATCAATGACATCCAATATCCATGGCCATGAAACCGTGACCATCTATTGATCAACGAGCTAGCCAACTAGAGGCATACTAGGGACATGTTATGGTCTATGTATTCACACATGTATTACGGTTTCCGGTTAACACAATTATAGCATGAACAATAGACAATTATCATGAACAAGGAAATACAATAATAACCATTTTATTATTGCCTCTAGGGCATATTTCCAACAGTCTCCCACTTGCACTAGAGTCAATAATCTAGTTACATTGTGATGAATCGTACACCCATAGCATTCTGGTGTTGATCATGTTTTGCTCGTTAGGGAAGTTTAGCCAACGGATCTGCAACATTCAGATATGTATGCAGTTTATAAATTTCTATATCTCCCTCCTGAATGTAATCAGAGATGGAGTTGAAGCGGTGCTTGATGTGTCTTGTCTTCTTGTGAAACCTGGGCTCCTTCGCAAGGGCAATAGCTCCAGTGTTGTCACAGAATAGAGTCATCTGGCCCGACGCGCTTGGAATTACTCCTAGGTCAGTGATGAACTCCTTTATCCAGACTCCTTCCTTTGCTGCTTCCGAAGCAGCTATGTACTCCGCTTCACATGTAGATGTCGCCACGATGCTTTGCTTGCTGCTGCACCAGCTGACTGCCCCTCCGTTCAAAACATACATGTATCCGGTTTGCGACTTGGAGTCGTCCGGATATGTGTCGAAGCTAGCATCGACGTAACCCTTTACGGTGAGCTCTTCGGCACCTCCATATACGAGAAACATGTCCTTTGTCCTTTTCAGGTACTTCAGGATATTCTTGACCGCTGTCCAGTGTTCCACTCTGGGATCGCTTTGGTACCTCCCTACCAAACTTATGGCAAGGTTCACATCAGGTCTGGTACACAGCATGGCATACATAATAGAGCCTATGGCTGAAGCATAGGGGATGACACTCATCTCTTCTCTATCCTTTGTCGTGGTCGGGCATTGAGTCGTACTCAATCTCACACCTTGTAACACAGGCAAGAACCCCTTCTTGGACTGATCCATATTGAACTTCTTCAATATCTTGTCAAGGTATGTGCTTTGTGAAAGACCGATGAGGCGTCTCGATCTATCTCTATAGATCTTAATACCTAATATGTAAGCAGCTTCTCCAAGGTCCTTCATTGAAAAACACTTATTCAAGTAGGCCTTTATACTTTCCAAGAGTTCTATATCAATTTCCATTATCAGTATGTCATCCACATACAATATAAGAAATGCTACAAAGCTCCCACTCACTTTCTTGTAAATACAGGGTTCTCCATAAACCTATACAAACCCAAACGCTTTAATCACTTCATTAAAGCGAATGTTCAAACTCCGAGATGCTTGCACCAGCCCATAGATGGAGCGCTGGAGCTTGCATACCTTGTTAGCATCTTTAGGATCGACAAAACCTTCCGGCTGCATCATATACAGTTCTTCCTTGAGGAAGCCAATAAGGAATGCCGTTTTAATGTCCATTTGCCAGATCTCATAATCATAAAATGCGGCAATTGCTAACATGATTCGGACAGACTTCAGCATCGCTACGCGTGAGAAAGTCTCATCATAGTCAACCCCTTGAACTTGTCGATAACTCTTAGCGACAAGCCGAGCCTTATAGACGGTCACATTACCATCCGCGTCAGTCTTCTTCTTAAAGATACATTTATTTTGAATGGCTCGCTTATCATTAGGCAAGTCCACCAAAGTTCATACTTTGTTCTCATACATGGATCCTATCTCGGATTTCATGGCTTCAAGCCATTTGTTGGAATCCGGGCCCGCCATTGCTTCTTCATAGTTCGAAGGTTCACCGTTGTCCAACAACATGATCTCCAGGACGGGGTTGCCGTACCACTCTGGTGCTGAACGTGTCCTAGTGGACCTTCGAAATTCGACAGTAACTTGATCTGAAGTTTCATGATCATCATCATTTACTTCCTCTCCAGCCGGTGCAGGCTCCACAGAAACAACTTCCTGTGCTATGCTATTCTCCGGTTCGAGTGGAGGTACAATTACCGCATCAAGTTCTATTTTCCTCCCACTTACTTCTTTCGAGAGAAATTCTTTCTCGAGAAAGGATCCATTCTTGGCAACAAAGACTTTGCCCTCGGATCGTAGGCAGAAGGTATACCCAATAGTCTCTTTGGGATATACTATGAAGACGGACTTTTCCGCTTTGGGTTCGAGCTTCTCATGTTGAAGTTTCTTCACATAAGCATCGCATCCCCAAACTTTTAGAAACGACAACTTAGGTTTCTTACCAAACCATAATTCATACGGTGTCGTCTCAACGGATTTTGACGGTGCCCTATTTAAAGTGAATGCGGCAGTCTCTAATGCATATCCCCAAAATGATAGCGGTAAGTCGGTAAGAGACATCATAGATCGTACCATATCTAATAGAGTGCGATTACGACGTTCAGACACACCATTTCGCTGAGGTGTGCCAGGCGGCGTGAGTTGTGAAACAATTCCACATTTCCTTAGGTGCGTGCCAAACTCGTGACTTAAATATTCTCCGCCACGATCAGATCGTAGGCACTTTATTTTCCTGTCACGTTGATTCTCTACCTCACTCTGAAATTCCTTGAACCTTTCAAAAGTTTTAGACTTATGTTTCATTAAGTAGACATACTCATATCTACTCAAGTCATCAGTGAGGGTGAGAGCATAACGGTAGCCACCACGAGTCTCAACACTCATTGGACCGCATACATCGGTATGTATTATTTCCAACAAGTCAGTTGCTCGCACCATTGTACCGGAGAACGGAGTCTTGGTCATCTTGCCCATGAGGCATGGTTCGCACGTGTCAACTGGTTCGAAATCAAGAGACTCCAAAAGTCCATCAGTATGGAGCTTCTTCATGCGTTTGACACCAATATGACCAAGGCGGCAGTGCCACATGTAAGTGGGACTATCGTTATCAACCTTACACTTTTTGGTACTCATACCATGGACATGTGTAACATCACGTTCGAGATTCATCAAAAATAAACCATTGACCAGCGGGGCATGACCATAAAACATTTCTCTCATATAAATAGAACAACCATTATTCTCAGATTTAAATGAGTAGCCATCTCGCATCAAGTGAGATCCAGATACAATGTTCATGCTCAAAGCTGGTACTAAATAACAATTATTAAGGTTTAACACTAATCCCGAAGGTAGATGTAGAGGCAGCGTGCCGATGGTCATCACATCGACCTTGGAACCATTCCCGACACGCATCGTCACCTCGTCCTTTGCCAGCCTCCGCTTATTCCGCAGCTCCTGCTTGGAGTTACAAATGTGAGCAACTGCACCGGTATCAAATACCCAGGAGCTACTATGAGTGCTGGTTAGGTACACATCAACAACAAGTATATCACATATACCTTTAACGTTGCCTTCCTTCTTATCCGCTAAGTACTTGGGGCAATTCCGCTTCCACTGACCGGTACCCTTGCAATATAAACACTCAGTCTCAGGCTTGGGTCCATTCTAGTTCTTCTTCTTCCCGGCAACTTGCTTACCGGGCGCGGCAACAGCTTTGCCGTCCTTCTTGAAGTTCTTCTTACCCTTGCCTTTCTTGAAACTAGTGGTCTTATTCACCATCAACACTTGATGCTCCTTTTTGAACTCGACCTCTGCTGATTTCAGCATTGAGTACAACTCAGGAATGGACTTCTCCATCCCTTGCATGTTATAGTTCATCACAAAGCTCTTGTAGTTAGGTGGAAGCGACTAGAGGATTTTGTCAATGACCGAGTCATCCGGGAGATTAACTCCCAGCTGAGTCAAGCGGTTGTGTAGCCCAGACTTCTTGAGGATGTGCTCACTGACAGAACTATTCTCCTCCATCTTACAGCTGAAGAACTTGTCAGAGACGTCATATATCTCGACCCGGGCATGAGCTTGGAAAACCAGTTTCAGCTCTTGGAACATTTCATATGCTCCGTGTTCCTCAAAACGCTTTTGGTGTCCCGGTTCTAAACTGTAAAGCATGCTGCACTGAACAAGGGAGTAACCATCGCACCGAGAATGCCAAGCGTTCGCAACGTCTTGCTCTGCTGGGAGAAGGGGTGGGTCACCTAGCGGTGCATTAAGGACATACAATTTCTTGGAAGCTATGAGGATGATCCTCAAGCCACAAACCCAGTCCGCATAGTTGCTTCCATCATCTTTCAGTTTGGTTTTCTCTAGGAACGCGTTGAAATTAATGGTGACATTCGCGTTGGCCATTGGATCTACAATATAGATTGTAAAGATAATTTTAGACTAAGTTCATGATAATTAAGTTCACATAATCAAATTATTTAATGAACTCCCACTTAGATAGACATCTCTCTAGTCATCTAAGTGACACATGATCCATGTCAACTAGCCCGTGTCCGATCATCACGTGAGACGGACTAGTCATCCATGGTGAACATCTCCATGTTGATCGTATCTTCTATACGACTCATGTTCGACCTTTCGGTCTCCCGTGTTCCGAGGCCATGTCTGTACATGCTAGGCTCGTCAAGTCAACCTAAGTGTATCGCGTGTGTAAATCTGGCTTACACCCGTTGTATGCGAACGTTAGAGCCTATCACACCCGATCATCACGTGGTGCTTCGGAACAACGATCCTTAGCAACGGTGCACAGTTAGGGTGAACACTTCTCTAGAAATTTTATTGAGAGATCATCTTATTTACTACCTTCGTTCTAAGCAAATAAGATGTAAACATGATAAACATCACATGCAATCAATATAGTGACATGATATGGCCAACATCATCTTGCTCCTTGATCTCCATCTTCGGGGCACCATCATCATCACTATCACCGGCACGACACCATGATCTCCATCATCATGATCTCCATCATTGCGTCTTCATGAAGTTATCTCACCAACTATTAATTCTACTAATATGGCTAACATTTAGCAATAAAGTAAAGTAATTACATGGCGTTTATGATTGACACACAGGTCATACAATAAAATAAGACAACTCCTATGGCTCCTACCGGTTGTCATACTCATCGACATGCAAGTCATGAAACCTATTACAAGAACATGATCAATCTCATACATCACAATGCATCACATCACATTCTTTGGCCATATCACATCACAAGGCATATGATGAAAAAACAAGTTAGACGTCCTCTAATTTGTAGTTGCAAGTTTTTACGTGGCTGCTATAGGTTTCTAGCAAGAACGTTTCTTACCTATGCCAAAACAACAACGTGATATGACAATTGCTATTTTACCCTTCATAAGGACCCTTTTCATCGAATCCAATCCGACTAAGGTGGGAGAGACAGACACCCGATAGCCACCTTATGCAACAAGTGCATGTTAGGCGGTGGAACCAGTCTCACGTAAGCGTACGTGTAAATTCGGTTCTAGCTGCTTCATCCCACAATACCGCCGAATCAAAATAAGACTAGTAGTGGTAAGCATATTAACAAAATCGACGCCCACAACAACTTGTGTTCTACTCATGCATAGATTCTACGCATTGACCTAGCTCTGATACCATTGTTGGTAGACGTAGTAGTAAATCAAAAAAATTCCTACGATCACCGAGATCTATCCATGGAGAAACCAGAACCGAGAGGGGAGAGATTGCATCTTCATACCTTTGAAGATCGCTAAGCGGAAGCGTCACAAGAACGTGGTTGGTGGAGTCGTACTCGCAGCGATTCAGATCGCGGTGGATTCCGATCTCAGCGCCGAACAACGGCGCCTCCGCGTTCAACACACGTGCAGCCCGATGACGTCTCCTACGCCTTGATCCAGCAAGGAGGAAGGAGAGGTTGAGGCTCCGGTAGCATGACGGCATGGTGACGGTGGAGCTACATGGACTCCGGCAGGGCTTCGCCAAGCGCTACGGAGAACGAGGAAGAGGAAGGGTAGGGTTGTGCCGTGAGAGAGAGAAGCCGTGTCTCAAATCAGCCCAAACCCTTGCATATATATAGGAGGAGGGAGAGGGAGGGCTGCCTTGGCCCCTCCTTCAAGGAGGAGAGCTTCGGCCGAACTAGGGGGAGAGTCCACCTCCCACAAGGGAGGTGGATCTCCTCCTTTTAAATCCTTTCAGCCCTATCTCTTGATCTCCAGACGCATGGGCCTTTCTAGAAGGTCTTAGCCAGACCAATAAGGGCTGGCACACCTCCTCTGAGGGCCCACAAAGTCCTATGGTCGTCACATCCCTCCCGAGGGTCCTCCGGCACCCTCCCGGCACTCCCGGTACACTACCGATGAGCCCGAAAACTTTCCGGTGACCAAAACTGGACTTCCTATATATCAATATTTACCTTCGGACCATTCCGGAGCTCCTCGTGACGTCCGACATCTCATCCGGGACTCCGAACAAACTTCGGTAATCACGTATACCATTTCCCTATAACCCTAGCGTCATCAAACCTTAAGTGTGTAGACCCTACGGGTTCGGGAGACATGTAGACATGACCGAGACACCTCTCCGGTCAATAACCAACAGCGGGATCTAGATACCCATGTTGGCTCCCTCATGCTCCACGATGATTTCATCGGATGAACCACGATGTCGGGATTCAATCAATCCCGGATACAATTCCCTTTGTCTATCGGTATGATACTTGCCCGAGATTCGATCGTCGGTATCTCTATACCTTGTTCAATCTCGTTACTGGCAAGTCCCTTTACTCGTTCCATAATACATCATCCCGTGACTAACTCCTTAGGCACATTGAGCTCGTTATGATGATGTCTTACCGAGTGGGCCCAGAGATACCTCTCCGTCACACGGAGTGACAAATCCCAGTCTCGATTCGTGCCAACCCAATAGACACTTTCGGAGATACCCGTAGTGCACCTTTATAGCCACCCAGTTACGTTGTGACGTTTGGCACACCCAAAGCATTCCTACGGTATCCTGGAGTTGCACAATCTCATGGTCTAAGGAAACGATACTTGACATTGAAAAGCTTTAGCAAACGAACTACACAATCTTGTGCTATGCTTAGGATTGTGTCTTGTCCATCACATCATTCTCCCAATGACGTGATCCCGTTATCAACGACATCCAATGTCCATGGCCATGAAACCGTGACCATCTATTGATCAACGAGCTAGCCAACTAGAGGCTTACTAGGGACATGTTATGGTCTATGTATTCACACATATATTACGGTTTCCGGTTAAAATAATTATAGCATGAACAATAGACAATTATCATGAGCAAGGAAATACAATAATAACCATTTTATTATTGCCTCTAGGGCATATTTCCAACAGAACACACCTTTAGTCGCGGTTGGTGTCTTTAGTCACGGTTGGAGCCACAAACCACGACTAAAGGGTTTTGCATCCCACCGCCCGCGCCCGCTGAAATTCACCTTTAGTCGCAGTTGGTGGCTCCAACGGCGATTAAAGGGGGGGGTCTTTAGTCGTGGTTGGAGCCACCAACCGCGACTAAAGGTCCTCCTATATAAGCGGGAGTTGAATTTTTTCTTTTCCCTCTGCTTTCTTCGTCTCTAGTTTCGACCACCGAGGAGATCGCCACCCGCGCGCCCCCGACGTCGTCGCCGCCCCAGACGCGCCGCACCCCCGTTCCCCGCCCACATTTTATAGAAATATATAATGTTATTTTTAGATGAATTTTGATGTTAATTTTGATGGTGTTTTTAGATGTTAATTACACGTATAGAAATATATAATGTTATTTTTAGATATATGAGTGTTAATTAGATGAATTTTGAATTTTTAGATGTTAATTAGATGTATAGAAATGTTACATGAATTTTAGAAATATGAACGTTAATTAGATGAATTTTGAATTTTTTTATATAATGTTGCTTTTCTATAATTAGTGTACTTATAACCTAGGAATATTATTAGGAATATTATTAGGATAGTTATAACCTAGGAATTGTTTTCATAAGAATTTTTTTTCTCGGAGTCAACGATGCCTGCCCCCATCCTCGTCGTCGACTCGTTCGCGACGACGTCCTGCTTTAGAGGGGCAACGTTTGGGACTAGGCCACGCCGGGCTGGCACTGGAAGGTGGTACCTTCAGGGGCGCGCAGCTTGGTGAGGAACCCGGGTCCCGTCGTCGACCCGGAGCTTCTTTGATGGCATTTGCGTGGGCCACTCTCGGTGCGGAGGTAGCCAGTCCTGCCGGAGGTGGTACGTCACCTTGTCAGGGAGGAGGACGAGCACGTCCGTCGGTACATGGATGCGTTGGACGTCAGGTTCTCCAATACCTAGCAGGTTCTTCAGGGATCTCACCCGAGCTATGATCCTGTCATAGTTCCTTTTCTTGGGATGTCCACCCCCTGTCGCGCGAGACGTCAACTGGATCTATAGTAGTGATATTATATAATCAATAATATTCGAGATGTATTAGTAATAATATTCGAGATGTATTCGAGATTATATTCGATAATATTCGAGACGATTTATTCAAGATTATATTCGATGATGCATATTATGTACTATGATTCAGTTTTCCTTATTGATTGCATGCATTCTAATTTGAATACTAAATTGTTTTATCTATCTTCTAGGTTAGTTAAATATAAGCTATGGACAATACCGACAGAGAAGGCGAAGAGGCTATGTTCGACATCATACGCTCCATGAGCCCAGAGCATGAACATGAAGATGATGACGGCTCGCAATATCTGAACAATTCTGATGAGGGTTGTATGTTTGATGAAGACGAAAGAATAGATGAATTCTACAACGATGTTGACGAAGAAAACGTTCTTCAAATAACAAAGACAGGCTAGGTATATTTATTATATAAGCCATCTGGTGATCATTACATATCTTAATTGAGTTGTATATGTATTAACGAATCGATCTTTCTTCTTTTAGGCCTCCAAATCGAGCAACTCTTCTACAAGCGACAGGGTAAAGCGAGGCCCGACAAAGTTGGACCCTGGCGTAAAGTTCAACATCGATTCCATCAATACATCAACTGGCGAACCGCTTGAACCTAAGAAAAATGCGACCAAGTTCAAGAATCAATGTGAAGTTATTGTCAAGGACCAAATCTCGATCTCCACACAAGAATGGAAAAAGCCAGCAAAGGGAGATCAACAAGGAGTTACTTGTGTTGATGAAAGATCAAAAGATGTGCTTTGGACCGAGCTGATGTCACATTTCACACTATAAGATAACTTGACAGATGCAGATCTGAATAAAGTCAGAAACTATGCTCTTAAAAAGATGGCGATTGCATTCAACACCTTCAAGAAAAATGCATGGGCTGCGTACGTCAAAGCAAACAAGATGACTCCAAAATTCGAGTGAGCACTGGTGAAGGACAAAGATCACTGGGACGATTTCGTGAAGTTCAAGAAATCGGAAGTAGCTAAGGAATGGTCGAGAGAAAACAAGATTAATGCTGCGAAAAAGGAGAGGCACCACACTCTGGGGCTAGGTGGCTACCAGACGACCCTGCCTAAGTGGGATCAATCCGAAAAAGATATGATTAGTGCAGGGGCCACTCCAGTTACAGTGACCTAACTCCCGAGGTGCAGTACATGGTTTTACGCGCATGAGGGGAAGTTGGACCCAAAGACAGGGGCTATTATGGTGAAGGCAGGTCTTAAAAAAGTGACAAATTAAATTCTGAGGAAAATAGAAGAATCTTGAACGGGGGTGTTCACGCCCAACAGAGAGGACGACGAGATTACGTGCGCCCTCAAGAATCCTCAACACCCGGGAAGAACACGAGGGAAAGGCATTGTTCCGTGGTTTGAGGGGTTTGCTGGTTGGAACGACGACTACAGAAGCCGTGCGAGAAAGAAGATGCAGGAGGAGTGAAAGAAGAAGGAGGAAGCACTCCGCCTTGAAGGCCTCGAATCAAAGCACCTAGAGTTGGAATCCAGAGTCAGGCGGTAGTAGGAGCAGATCGACTCACTCGGCTAGGAAAGGGCGTCTCAGCAGCAGCATGAGCAGATCGATCCAACATTGGATACCACCGTCCCATCTATGCCGAGAAGCAGCGTGGGTTCCCCCCGGTCGATATTGATGACGATGTAATGCTAGCTAGGTACCCTATGGATGGTATCAAAGACATGACTAACTATGAGCTACACATGAAAGTGAAGAACTCAACCATGAAGGTGGCGGGCGGCTATGCTTTAGCAAATCCCCCAGAAGCAACCTTCCATTGCAATCCCATTCCAGTTGGCTATGCTCGTGTCGGGGTTGATGAAGTGATGTCAGCATATCACGAGCTACAACTTGACATTCCTGGAGGTGACGAGGAGAGAACACTAGGAGAGGCCACACATCGTATCATTCTATGGAAAAAGGATTGCATCATCTTTCCAAGGCCATCGAATCCTCCTCCAAGTCCGCCGTCGCGTCAGTCGACTCCTCCTCCTCCAAGTCTGGCACCACATCAGCCGACTCCTTCTCCGAGTCTGGCACGACGTCAGCCAACTCCTCCTCCTCCAAGTCCGGCACCGTGTTAGCCGACTCCTCCTCCAAGTCTGGCATGGCGTCAGCGTGCTCCGTCGACCCAGCGTGCTCTGTCGCCTAAGCAACAATGGAAGAGAGAGTCCGCAGCTACGATGACTAGCGGTACAACAGGCAAGAAATTCAGATATGGTCCAAGCCTCAAGCCTCTTCCAAAATTGCCTTACCACCTGACCGACAAGGAACTCGACAGCGCAGTGGATGCCAATTTGAAGGCCCATTTTGGACCGAAACCGCCCCAGCCGCCAAAGAAGAAAGTACATGAGCATGTCTCACAACACTTCATTGATATGGCTCGACCGGCTCAGAAGGACAGCGACTATGTGTGGTCTATCAAGAAGTCATATGTTGCAGGACAAAAGGAGTCGAGCTCGAGCTCGAGCCAAGGAGTTGGCAAAAAAAGCGGAAAACTATCCCCCAGCTTGGAGAACATGCAGTGCAATCGATCCCCCGCTCATTGTACAAACACTTGTGAGTACCGTCGGTCCGCCAGAAGTAACCGAAGAACATATTAGGATGGCTAAAGAGGTCAGTGTCACTGTTGAACAACTCCTAGGCCTTGAGGAAATGCCCGTGCTTAAAGAGTTAGAAGTAAAATATCAATATGCCCGTGGCAAACCTCTGGTCAAGCCTGAAGATGTCAAGCTTCTACCAACGAGAATGTATGAATTGCATACGTGGTACATGCAAATAACAGCAAATACCAATGAAGAGTCCCTCATAGTGAGAGTCCAAGAGAGGCATTACTTCCATAAAAACGATGTGTGGATTCATTATGTAGAGTTGTTTCAGTTATTCAATCAAGACGCACTCGACAAATCTTTAGTCAGTTGCTATTGTTTGTAAGTGATTTCTTTCTATAATTTAAGTCTCTAGCTAGTTGTGCTCTCGTTCATTACCTGGAATTATCCTCACTATATTCGTTTCTGTGGTATTATGCAGAATGAAGATGTATGAAATGAAACAAGCTGGACGCTATGGCATTGGGTTCATTGACCCAAATATGATTAATCAAAATATATGAGAAAATTCATATTTGAGAAAAGACACGAAGAAAAAAATGCTACAATTTTGGATCCATCTAAACACTCAACTAGAAATACTACTTCCTTATAACTTCGGGTGAATGTTACTATATATATATATATATATATATATATATATATATATATATATCTTGCACTACAAATTCTATTTTTTTTGTTTACTAGATGTTAATAAGTGTTGTTGATGAGTTATGCAGTTACCACTGGATCTTGTTAATCATTGAAATTGACAAGGAAAAAGTTGAAGTACTCGACTCGCTATTAAAGGATCCATCCGAATACGCAAACGCGAGGGGGCTGCTTGACAGGTAATTTTAATCATTATCGCACTATGTCGGCCTCTTTAATTACTTCATTTCCTGATATCAACTAGTTAATAACTTATTTATTCATTTTCTTTGCCGGCGGGCAGGGCTTGGGCCAAGTTCATCAAACAGGCCCAGGCGACTGGGCACAACAACTGAAATGAGTATGATCCAAGGTAATTAAGTACTACTATCTAGCTAGCTATGTCTATGTATCTCTTTAATTCTAGTTTCAATACCATTATCATGCTTGATTAATTAATTATTACCTGATTGAATTTTATTCTCGTAAAGTGCATGAGCAGGGGACTAGTTTATGCGCATACTACATTTGCGAGAACATTCGCATGATCATGTCTGAAAGGAGCAGAAACGAAAGAAATCTTTGGATACGTTTGCCAAAACACTATCTATAATTTTTTTTATCATGATCTAGCTAATATATACACACAACTAATATATTTATCTTGATCTCCATCTTGTAGCTGAGGGAGATGCGGGCCAGCTCATACCAGAGGCTCGGGTACACAAAATTAAAAGGAAAATTAAAATATAATTAATTCATAAACCCCTAAAGAATTAAAAGGAAAAATAAAACTAAACTAAAAAACTAAATACTTTTAGTCTCGGTTGGTGTTACCAACCGGGATTACCAACCGGGACTAAAGGTCCCTCAGCCCACGGTGCCGTCGGATGCCATGTGGAGGGCCTTTGGTGCCGGGCCGTGTTGAACTGGCACTAAAGAGGGATAGGCTTTAGTCCCCATCCTTTAGTATCGATTCTCGAAAGGGGGGTAGAATTTACGAGCCGCGACTATAGGCCTGTTCTGCACTACTGTCGTAAAACTTTGTTCAGACATTGATAGAGACAACAATGTTTATCTTTCTATAGAAACTTATCTCTAAATGATTTTTAGCTAGGATGTTTTTGGAATTACCCTTGTGTGTGCATGCATGTAGGGTGTGTTTGGTAGGATGCATGAGGGCAAAAGATTCCAATCTGATCCACTTTTGCTTGTTTGGTAAAGTGCATGGGCTCACCTGAGCTATGCTCATCTGATGCATAAAAGGGCCCTCAACCATGTCCATCTCACGCATCCCACACAGGGTGCATGGAGACAGCCATGCTGGCCATGACCCTCGTCCCCACCAGCCAGACCATGTCCAGATATGTTTAAATTTTCAAAAAATGTTCATAATTTCAAAATTTCGAAAAATATTCAGATATACAAAATTTGTTCCAAATTTCAAAAAAGTTCACAATTTAAAATTTTGAAAATGTTTAGAATTTCAAAATTGTTTATTTTTTTTTAATAAAATCAGAATTTAAAATTTTGTTTACATAAAAATAACATATTAAAAAACGTTCAGAATTCCAATTTTTTTCTAGAAAATGTTTAGAATTTCAAATTTTGTTTAAATTTTCAAAAAATGTTTAGAATTTCAAATTTTGTTTTACTTTTTATAAAAATTTCAAAATATTCAAAATTTGATTATTTTTCTAAAAAAAGGAATTTCAAATATATTCAAATTTTTAAACAATGTTCAGAATTTGAAAATTTCCAAAAGATGTTCAACATGTCTAAACACATGCAGGCTGCCAAACAAAGTCTCACCTCAACATGTGTCAATCATACATCACTGATAAACAAAAACAATTATATGTACTCAGCATGTTCGCACTTAACATGGATGAGAGATGAACAACTAAGGTAGGTCCATACATTATATCAAACGCCCCCACGCTGTTTGGTTCCGGAGTACTCCTACTTCACCTGTTTCTTCCATCGATCGGCCTCGTGAATATTCGAAGACAACGTGACGAGACTGGCTCTTTTTTTGACTGCTGCTGGCTGTGCCGTCCGTGTCGCCGTCGGTACGAACGAGAGGTACAGACATTTGATTGCCGGACACTAGCACGTACCACAACCTAGCGCTCTGTCTGTCGCGTAGAAGCCATGACCAAATGCACGACCAAGGCACGCACGTACTACCATGGAAAAGTGTCTGATAGATCGTTTCAGCTGTGAACCGAGGGACACACGCGTGCATGCATAATCGTTGGGTGTAGCCCGTGGATTATAATGACAAGTTGACAACAGACGTATGGCCCAGCACTCATATACAGAGAGAGACAACATCGTAAGCCATTGGTCGGCGAAGATTTTTTTTTTAATGAAAAAACTTGTATTACTCAAACTTCATACTTTTACAGTCCATTGCAACCAACTCAATGGATACGTGAGGTCCAGAGCCCAACCAACTCAATGGATACATGAGGTCGGCGAAGATCATTTTGTTATTTGTCAAGAAAAGCGTATGTCCACTGGGCCCCGGTGACACAATAAATCTCGTAAACCATGCTTAATTAGTCAATGAACTATTGTTTAGAAGGTCGACCAGGCGTCCAAGTTGCGTTCATTATTCCAGGCTCCGGCTGACAGCCGACGTTTTTACTAGCCGGAGTCTTGCCGGAGGTCGTCAGGGTGTATGGGTGTCGAGGCCGTGGCCGGAGGGGACGAGCGCGTCCGTGGTGACGGTGCAGAGAGAGAAAGTTAGGTTCGATCGTCAGACACCAGTTGAGAAGAACGGAACAAGTACTACACACTCGGTAGTCGGTAGCTGTACATTCTCGGCGAACGAAACAGCGACTTATGGCGAGTGACAGAGGACCAAATGCACGACCAGGGCACGGGGTACCATGGAAAAATGTCCGATGGATCACGCAACAGTGGCGAGTCGCCAAGAGGACGTACGCACGCCAGCATGCATGAGCACAAGACATTCGTCATTCAACACTCCAGACGTGTTTGATAGCCTTTTCGAGCCTAACTAAAATACAGACGGAAAAACTAATATTTGCATCAAGTTTGGTTGCCTACGTACCCTCTAGGATGCATGGGTTGTAAGAGCACTAACAGCCGCACATGACAAATCCGGTCCTTCAAACGCCCGCGGGCACTGATTGGACACGCCTCAAATCTGTTCATCTACATCCGTCTCCCTCATATCCGAACCCCTATTTTCATACTATCCATGCAATGTGGATCAAAGTACATCGATCAAACGCACATAGCATCACATTGTAACAAAAGTTCATACATACGACGGACAAATTTAAAACTACGCTAATCTAACTACTACTTGCGGGCCGGACCTTTCCCCTTGCGGTTGTCAGCGTAGTTGTAGCCGTCGACAGCGGGGGGCTGATCATCGTCATCGGAGGAGGAGGAGGAGGAGCCCTCGTCGTAGGGGGAGGAGGAGTCGGAGACGATCACGAGGCCCTTCAGCCGCTCCGCCGCCCGGTCCTGTCGATGCTTGAGCTTGGCCAGCTTGGCCCACTCCTTCGCCGTAACCGCCGCAAGCCGCTCGGACTCCTCAATGGCAATGCAGAGGGCCTTGGCGTTCTTGCGGCGGAGCCTCCCCACGTCCGACTCCGCCGTCGTGAGCGAGTGGCGGCAGACCCACGCGAGGAGGTGGTCCTCATCCAGATCCGCCAGAGCCCGCGCCCGCTCGTTCGTCGTCTCTGCGGCCTCCCTCTCCCTCCACCGCTGCTTCTTGCGGCGAGCGGCGCGCGCCTCCGACTCCGGCGTGCGAGTCCGGGCCAGAGGGGCGGGCACAAGCACACACTGATGCCACGTAGGGAGTGCAGCGACGGGCGAAGGGAGGGCACAACGGGAGGGAGCCCGCCCCGCCGGCGCGGACTGGGCTGGCCGTCGGTCGCCGCTGCCCATGGCACGGGACGGGCCCGCGCCGGCGTCCGAAATGCGCCGACGGGGAGCAGGCGGCTGCGAGGACGCTCCAGATCCGGAGCTGCCTTCGGTCTCCACCTTGGACCGCTCCAAGGCAATGCGGAAAGCCAGCTTGTACTTCGGATCGCAGTCGTGGGAGGCGCTGCCGGAGCTCGAGTGAGTGAGCTAGGGTTTCGCCAGACGGTTTTTTTGTGGGACAGGAAGGAGTCGGGTGGGTCGGGCTTGTCAGGCGGATGCGCCCGGGGATGCCCGGGCGCCCCAATATCCGCCCCATATTTAGGCTAGATATGGGGTGTATCGGTCAGTCCGGGCGTTTGAGGCCCGTTTGAGGGGTCCGTTTGGGTCAACTTTTTTTGAGCGGACAGCCCGCGTGGGCCTATGAGGCGTGTTTGAGAGGTCCGGTTGTAGATGCTCTAACAAATGGTATGGTGTCTGGTTGGCCTCTTGAATGGTGTTTGGTTGTCTGCATCACCTGTTGTCTCGCAAACTCTTTGATGCGATGGTGAGGTTATCAACACATAGTGTCGTCAAGAATAACACACATCACACAAGATAGTAGCAAACAGTTGTAAATATTGTGCCAAACTTATACATATCAGTTCTAAAGCAAAGCAATTCGATATGAAACTAAACCAGCTGGAGCATAGGAAGACTTGTCCTAGACGTTCACGGTGAAGGCGTCGTTGTGCCCCCCGTACTTGGTCACCACTTCAATGCCCTCGACGTTCACGACGAAGACGTCGTCGTGTCTCTCGTACTTGGTCACCACTTCAATGCCCTCGACATTCAAGACGATGATCTTCAGTGTGTCGGGAGTCAGCAACTTGAAGGTCACCGTGTAATCGATCTTGATCTAATGAACGGCGGCGAAGGTGGCCCAACCCTGATCGAGGGTGACCATGTCGTTCATCAGCCCGACAGTGACCCTGCATGAGCAGCCGGTGTTCGTCTTGAGTTTGAACTTCTATGGCAGGGACGGGAAGTGCTTCGTGAAGTCGAGGGGCATTGGTATGGACTCGAGCTGCGGGGCCATGATCACCTTGCAGAAGTGAGTTGGCCCACCCTCCTCATGGTAGTGGTCGTAGTTCTGGCGCTTGTAGTCAGGGGGATTCTCCGGCACGTCATGATCCATGGGTGGCACCTGGACAAGCGGCACCACATCCTTGCCTTTGTCCTGCTCCAATGGCAGCACCACCTCCTTGCCCTTGTTCTCCTTGTTTGTTGGAAATATGCCCTAGAGGCAATAAATAAAGTGTTTATTATTATATTTCCTTGTTCATGATAATCGTTTATTATCCATGCTATAATTGTATTAATTGAAAACACATTACATGTGTGGGTAAATAGACAACACTTTGTCCCTAGTATGCCTCTAGTGAACTAGCTCGTTGATCAAAGATGGTCAAGGTTTCCTAGCCATTGACATGTGATGTCATTTGATAACGGGATCACATCGTTAGGAGAATGATCTGATGGACAAGACCCAAAATACAAACGTAGCATATGATCGTGTCAGTTTATTGCTACTGTTTTCTGCATGTCAAGTATATGTTCCTATGACCATGAGATCATGCAACTCACTGATACCGGAGGAGTACCTTGTGTGTATCAAACGTCGCAACGTAACTGGGTGACTATAAAGGTGCTCTACAGGTATCTCCGAGGGTGTCTGTTGAGTTGGCATGGATCAAGACTGGGATTTGTTACTCCGTGTGACGGAGAGGTATCTCAGGGCCCACTCGGTAATACAACATCACAATGAGCCTTGCAAGCAATGTGTCTAAGTGTTAGTCACGAGATCTTGTATTACAGAACGAGTAAAGAGACTTGCCGATAACGAGGTTGAACTAGGTATGGAGATACCGACAATCGAATCTCGGGCAAGTAACATACTGAAGAACAAAGGGAACATCATACGGGATTAACTGAATCCTAGACATAGAGGTTCGACCGATAAAGATCTTCGTAGAATGTGTAGGAACCAATATGGGCATCCAGTTACCGCTATTGGTTATTGACCGTAGAGGTGTCTCGGTCATGTCTACATAGTTCTCGGACCCGCAGGGTCTGCACACTTAAGGTTTGGTGACGTTTCGGTAGTATAGAGTTATGTATGCTGGTGACCGAAGGTTGCTCGGAGTCTCGGATGAGATCCCGGACATCACGAGGAGCTCCGGAATGGTCTGGAGGTAAAGATTCATATATAGGAAGTCTTGTTTTGGTCGCCTGAAAAGTTTCAGGCTCATCGGTAGTGTACCGGGAGTGCCGGTAGTGTGCCGGGAGACCTCCGGGAGGGGTATTTCGACCCAAGAGGCTTCATGGTCTGTGGGAGGGTGAATACCAGCCCTTTGTGGGCTGGTGGAAAACCCCACACAAGGCCCATGCGGCTAGAGAAGGAAATCCAAAGAGAAAAGGTGGAAAAAGCAAAAATTGGGTGAATCCTAGTCCTACTAGGATTGAAGGCGGATTCCACCTCCACAACCTGGTTCGGCCGACTCCTTGTGGCTTGGCCCTTGGGCCAAGCCTCCTCCTCTCTTTCTCCTATATATACTGGTGGTTTTAGGGTTTTTGCACAGAATTTATAGCCACGTGCTGCCCGTTCCTCCAGTGCATAGTTTCTCCTCTAGATCGGATTTCTGCAGTGCTTAGGCGAAGCCCTGCCGGAATAGCTCCACCACCATCGCCGGAGCCCCGTCATGTTGCCGGAGAACTCTTCTTCCTCTACGCTCCTTCTTGCTGGATCAAGACGGCGGAGATCGTCATCAAACCATACGTGTGCTGAACACGGAGGTGTCGTCCGTTCGGCGCTAGATCGGAAGGATCGTGATCAAGTTCATGGGACGGATCGTGATCAAGTTCGTGGGACGGATCATGATTGGATCGCGGGATGGATTGTGATTAGATCGTGGGACGCACGGCGATTTGGATCGCGAAGACGTTCGACTACACCAACCGCGTTTCTTAACGCTTCCTGCTTAGCGATCTACAAGGGTACGTAGATCCACTCTCCCTCTCGTAGATGCTCATCACCATGGATAGATTCGCGTGTGCGTAGGAAATTTTTTGTTTCCCATGGAACGTTCCCAATAGTGGTATGAGAGCTAGGTCTATGTGTAGATGAGATCTCGAGTAGAACACAAAAAGGTTTGTGGACGTTGATGCTTAGATTGCTTCCTCCCTTGGTCGGATTTTGGTTCAGTGGTATTGTGAGATGAAGCGGCCCGGACCAACATTACTCGTACGCTTACGAGAGACCGGTTCCGTCGATCGCAACTTGTTGCATAGATGGCTTGCGGGTGCCAGTTTCTCTTATTTTAGTTGGATCGGATTCGACAAAGGCGGTCCTTGAGAAGGTTGAAAAGCAACTAGTGTATCACCATTGTGGTTTTTGCGTAGATGAGAATTGTTCTTGCTAGATACCCATAGCAGCCACGTAAAACATGCAACAACAATTAGAGGACGTCTAACTTGTTTTTGCAGGGTATGTTGTGATGTGATATGGTCAATTACATGATGTGATATATGTGATGTATGAGATGATCATGTGATGTATAGATTATCACGACTTGCATGTCGATGAGTCCGGCAACCGGCAGGAGCCATAGGGTTGTCTTTAATTATTGTATGACCTGCGTGTCAATCATTAAGCGCTATGTAATGCTTTACTTTATCGCTAAACGGTAGCAATAGTAGTAGAAGCATGTTGGACGCGACAACCCCAATGGCGACACATTGATGGAGATCAATATGATGAAGATCATGGTGTCATGCTGGTGACAATGGAGATCATGCCGATGCTTTCTAGATGGAGATCAAAAGCACAAGTTCATGGCCATATCATGTCACTTATGAACTGCATGTGATGTTAATCCTTTTATGCACCTTGTTTTGCTTAGGACGACGATAGCATTATAAGGTGATCCCTCACTTAAATTTCAAGATGAATTGTGTTCTCCCCGAGTGTGCACCGTTGCGAAAGTTCATCGTGTTGAGACACCACATGATGATCGGGTGTGATAGACTCTACGCTCACATACAACGGGTGCAAGCCAGTGTTGCACGTGCAGAACACTCGGGTTAAACTTGACGAGCCTAGCATGTACAGACATGGCCTCGGAACACAAGAGACCGAAAGGTCGAACATGAGTTATATAGTAGATATGATCAACATATTGATGTTCACCATTGAATCCACCTCAACTCATGTGATGATCGGACTTGAGTTGGTGGATTTGGATCATGTGACACTCAGATGACCTGAAGGATGTCAAGTTGAGTGGGAGATTTAGTAATTTGATTAACTAAACTCATTATCTTGAACAATAGTCTAAGTAAACTTTGCATATTTATGTTGTAGATCAATGGCTCGCGTAGTAGCACCCCTGAATTTTAATACGTTCCTAGAGAAAGCTAAGTTGAAAGTTGATGGAAGTAACTTTGTTGACTGGGTCCGTAATCTGAGGATTATCCTCATGGCTTCCCAGAAATCATATGTCCTTGATGCACCGCTTGGTGACCAACCAGAAGACATGACCTCCGAAGATGTTAAGAACGCTTGGGAGGCCCGTACTGGAGATTACTCAATAGTTCAATGTGCAATATTGTATGGCTTAGAACCGGGACTTCAAAGATGTTTTGAACATCATGGAGCATATGAGATGTTCCAGGAGTTGAAGTTTATGTTTGAGAAGAATGCTCGGATCGAGAGGTATGAAACCTCCAATAAGTTCTATGCTTGCAAGATGGAGGAGAACGGGTCTATCGGTGAACATATACTCAGAATGTCTGGGTATTCAACTCGTCTAGCGGAGTTGGGAATTGCCCTTCCGCTAGAGGCGATCACTGACAGAGTTCTTCAATCACTGTCACCTAGTTACAAGAGCTTTGTGATGAACTATAACATGCACGGGATGAACAAGTCAGTCACCGAGTTGTTTGCGATGCTAAAAGTCGCTGAGTCTGAAATCCAGAAAGAACATCAAGTGTTGATGGTCAATAAAACCACTAGTTTCAAGTAAAATGGCAAAGTAAAGGGCAAGGGCAAGAAGGGTAAAATCAAGAAGGATGGCAAAGCAGTTGCTACTCCTATAAAAAAGCCCAAGCATAGACCCCAGCCAGAAACTGAGTGCTTTCATTGCAAGGGAACTGGTCACTTGAAGCGGAACTGCCCCAAGTACCTGGCTGACAAGAAGGCGGCCAACGACAAACAAGGTATATATGATATACATGTTATTGATGTGTACCTTACTAGCTCTCGTAGTAGTGCCTGGGTATTTGATATCGGTTCGGTTGCTCACATTTGCAACTCAAAGAAGGAACTACGGAATAAATGAAGACTGGTGAAGGACGAAGTGACGATGCGCATGGGAAATGGTTCCAAGGTTGATGTGATCGCCGTCGGCACGCTCTCTCTTCGATTACCATCGGGATTAGTGATGAACCTGAATAATTGTTATTTAGTGCCTGCGTTAAGCATGAACATTATATCTGGATCTTGTTTATTGTGAGACGGTTACTCATTTAAATCAGAGAATAAAGGTTGTTCTATTTATATGAGTAATATCTTTTATGGTCATGCATCCAGTGTTAGGGGTTTATTCATATTGAATCTTGATAGTGATGACACACATGTTCATAACATTGATGCCAAAAGATGTAGAGTTGATAATGATAGTACCACTTTCTTCTGGCACTGCCGTTTAGGTCATATTGGTATAAAACGCATGAGGAAGCTCCATGCTGATGGAATTTTGGAGTCACTTGATTTTGAATCACTTGACACATGTGAACCATGCCTCATGGGCAAGATGACTAAAACGTCGTTCTCTGGTACAATGGAACGGGCAGGTGACTTATTGGAAATCATACATACTGATGTGTGCGGTCCAATGAATGTTACAACGCGTGGTGGATATCGTTATTTTCTCACCTTCACCGATGACTTAAGTAGATATGGGTATATTTACTTAATGAAACACAAGTCTGAAACATTTGAAAAGTTCAAGCAATTTCAGAGTGAAGTTGAGAATCATCGTAACAAGAAGATTAAGTTCCTGCAATCTGATCGAGGAGGTGAATATCTGAGTTATGAGTTTGGCGGTCACTTAAGACATTGTGGAATTGTTTCACAGTTGACACCGTGCGGAACACCACAGCGTAATGGTGTGTCCGAACGTCGTAATCGAACCTTATTAGATATGTTGCGTTCTATGATGTCTCTTGCAGATTTGCCACTATCGTTTTGGGGTTATGCATTAGAGATAGCTGCATTCACTTTAAATAGGGCACCATCAAAATCCGTTGAGACGACGCCATATGAACTGTGGTTTGGCAAGAGGCCAAAGTTGTCGTTTCTTAAAGTTTGGGGATGTGATGCTTATGTTAAAAAGCTTCAGCCTGAAAAGCTGGAACCCAAAGCGGAGAAATGTGTCTTCATAGGATACCCGAAAGAGACAGTCGGGTATACCTTCCATCTCAGATCCGAAGGCAAAGTATTTGTCGCTAAGAACGGAACATTTCTTGAGAAAGAGTTTCTCTCGAAAGAATTGAGTGGGAGGAAAATAGAGCTCGATGAGGTTATTGAACCTTTACTTCAACCAGAAAGTAGCGAGCGCAGAAAGTTGTTTCTGTGGAACCTACAATGGTAGAAGAGGAAGTTAATGATGATGATCATGAAGCTTCGAATCAAGCTACTATTGGACCTCGCAGGTCGACAAGGCCGCGTACTACTCCTTAGTGGTATGGCAACCCTGTCTTGGAGGTCATGTTGTTGGACAACAATGAACCTACGAGCTATGGAGGAGCAGTGATGGGCCCGGATTCCGAGAAATGGTTAGATGCCATGAAATCCGAGATGGGATCCATGTATGAAAACAAAGTATGGACTTTGGAAGTATTACCTGAAGGGCGAAAGGCCATTCAGAACAAATGGATCTTTAAGAAGAAGACAGGCGCGGACGGTAATGTCACCGTCTATAAAGCTCGACTTGTGGCAAAGGGTTTTTCACAAGTTCAAGGAGTTGACTACGATGAGACCTTCTCACCCGTAGCAATGCTTAAGTCTGTCAGAATCATGTTGGCAATAGCTGCTTATTTCGACTATGAAATTTGGCAGATGGATGTCAAAACAGTGTTCCTCAACGGTTTCCTTGAGGAAGAGTTGTATTTGATGCAACCAGAAGGTTTTGTCGATCCAGAGAATGCTAACAAAGTTTGCAAACTCTAGCAATCCATTTATGGGCTGGTGCAAGCATCTCGGAGTTGGAATAAGCGTTTTGATGAGGTGATCAAAGTGTTTGAGTTTATACAAGTTTATGGAGAAGCTTGTATTTACAAGAAAGTGAGTGGGAGCTCTATAGAGTTTCTAATATTATATGTGGATGACATATTGCTGATTGGAAACAATATAGAAATTCTGGAAAGCGTGAAGGAATATTTGAACAAGAGTTTTTCAATGAAGGACCTAGGAGAAGCTGCTTTCATATTAGGCATTAAGATCTATAGAGATAGATCGAAACGCTTGATAGCACTTTCACAGAGCACATACCTTGATAAAGTTTTGAAGAAGTTCAAAATGGATCAGTCCAAGAAGGGGTTCTTGCGTGTGTTACAAGGTGTGAAGTTGAGTAAGACTCAATGCCCAGTGACTGCAGAGGATAGAGAAAAGATGAGTGTCATCCCCTATGCTTCAGTCATAGGCTCTATCATGTATGCAATGTTGTGCACAAGACCGGATGTCAGCATTGCCATAAGTATGGCCGGAAGGTTTCAAAGTGATCCTGGAATGGAACACCGGGCAGCGGTCAAGAATATCCTTAAGTACTTGAAAAGGACAAAGGAAATGTTTCTCGTTTATGGAGGTGATGAAGAGCTCGTCGTAAAGGGTTATGTCGATGCAAGCTTTGACACTGATCTGGATGACTCTAAGTCACAAACCGGTTACGTATTTATTCTCAACAAGGGAGCGGTAAGCTGGTGCAGTTCCAAGCAAAGCGTGGTAGCCGATTCTACATGTGAAGCGGAGTACATCGCAGACTCGGAGGCGGCGAAGGAAGGTGTCTGGATGAAGCAGTTCATGACAGATCTTGGAGTAGTGCCCAGTGCACTGAATCCAATGAACCCTGTTCTATGAGAACACTAGTGCCATTGCTCTGGCCAAGGAACCAAGGTTTCACAAGAGGACCAGACACATAAAGCGACGCTTCAACTCCATCCGTGATTACATCGAGGAGAAGGACATAAATATTTTCAAAGTGCACACGGATCTGAATGTTGCAGACCCGTTGACTAAACCTCTTTCAAGGGCTAAACATGATCAACACTAGAACTGCATGGGTGTTCGATTCATTACAATGTAAATCACATAGTGATGTGAGCTAGATTATTGACTCTAGTGCAAGTGGGAGACTGTTGGAAATATGCCCTAGAGGCAATAAATAAAGTGTTTATTATTATATTTCCTTATTCATGATAATTGTTTATTATCCATGCTATAATTGTATTAATTGGAAACACATTACATGTGTGGGTTGATAGACAACACTTTGTCCCTAGTATGCCTCTAGTGAACTAGCTCGTTGATCAAAGATGGTCAAGGTTTCCTAGCCATTGACATGTGATGTCATTTGATAATGGGATCACATCATTAGGAGAATGATGTGATGGACAAGACCCAAACTACAAATGTGGCATATGATCGTGTCAGTTTATTGCTACTGTTTTCTGCATGTCAAGTATATGTTCCTATGACCATGTGATCATGCAACTCACGGATACCGGAGCAGTGCCTTGTGTGTATCAAACGTCGCAACGTAACTGGGTGACTATAAAGGTGCTCTACAGGTATCTCCGAGGGTGTCTGTTGAGTTGGCATGGATCAAGACTGGGATTTGTTACTCCGTGTGACAGAGAGGTATCTCAGGGCCCACTCGGTAATACAACATCACAATGAGCCTTGCAAGCAATGTGTCTAAGTGTTAGTCACGGGATCTTGTATTATAGAATGAGTAAAGAGACTTGCCAATAACGAGGTTGAACTAGGTATGGAGATACCGACGATCGAATCTCGGGCAAATAACATACCGAAGAACAAAGGGAACATCATACGGGATTAACTGAATCCTAGACATAGAGGTTCGACCGATAAAGATCTTCATAGAATATGTAGGAACAATATGGGCATCCAGGTCCCGCTATTGGTTATTGACCGTAGAGGTGTCTCGGTCATGTCTACATAGTTCTCGAACCCACAGGGTCTGCACACTTAAGGTTTGGTGACGTTTCGGTACTATAGAGTTATGTATGGTGGTGACCGAATGTTGTTAGGAGTCCCGGATGAGATCGCGGACATCACGAGGAGCTCCGGAATGGTCCGGAGGTAACGATTCATATATAGGAAGTCCTGTTTTGGTCGCCGGAAAAGTTTTGGGCTCATCGGTAGTGTACCGGGAGTGCCGGTAGTGTACCGGGAGACCTCCGGGAGGGGTATTTCTGTTGGGAGACGTAGTAGTAAATCAAAAAAATTCCTACGTGTCACCAAGATCTATCTATGGAGAAACCAGCAACGAGAGGGGAGAGATTGCATCTTCATACCTTTGAAGATCGCTAAGCGGAAGCGTTACAAGAATGCGGTTGGTGGAGTTGTACTCGCAGCGATTCAGATCGCGGTGGATTCCGATCTCAGCGCCGAACAACGGCGCCTATGCGTTCAACACACGTGCAACCCGATGAAGTCTCATACGCCTTGATCCAGCAAGGAGGAAGGAGAGGTTGAGGGCGAGCTCCGGCAGCACGACGGTGTGGTGACGGTGGAGCTACGTGGTCTCCGGCAGGGCTTCGCCAAGCGCTACGGAGAACGAGGAAGAGGAAGAGTAGGGCTGCGCCGAGAGAGAGAAGTCGTGTCTCAAATCATCCCAAACCCTTGCATATATATAGGAGGAGGGAGAGGGAGGGCTGCCTTGGCCCCTCCTCCAAGGAGGAGAGCTTCGGCCGAAGCTAGGGAAGAGTCCACCTCCCACAAGGGAGGTGGATCTCCCTCCTTTCAAACTCCTTTTGCCTTATCCCATGATCTCCAGCCGCATGGGCCTTTCTAGAAGGTCTTGGCCATCCCAAAAAGGGCTGGCACACCTCCTCTAAGGGCCCACAAAGTCCTATGGTCGTCACACCCCTCCCGGGGGTCCTCCGGCACCCTCCCGGCACTCCCGGTACACTATCGATGAGCCCGAAAACTTTCTGGTGACCAAAACTGGACTTCCTATATATATGTGTATCTTTACCTCCGAACCATTCCGGAGCTCCTCGTGACGTCCTAGATCTCATCCGGGAATCCGAACAACCTTTGGTAACCACGTACAACATTTCCCTATAACCCTAGTGTCATCGAACCTTAAGTGTGTAGACCCTACGGGTTCGGGAGACATGTAGACATGACCGAGACACCTCTCCGGTCAATAACCAACAGCGGGATCTGGATACCCATGTTGGCTCCCACATGCTCCACGATGATCTCATCGGATGAACCACGATGTCGTGGATTCAATCAATCTCGTATACAATTCCCTTTGTCTATCGGTATGATACTTGCCCGAGATTCGATCGTCGGTATCTCTATACCTTGTTCAATCTCGTTACCGGCAAGTCTCTTTACTCGTTTCATAATACATCATCCCGTGACTAACTCCTTAGTCACATTGAGCTCGTTATGATGATGTCTTACCGAGTGGGCCCAGAGATACCTCTCCATCACACGGAGTGACAAATCCCAGTCTCGATTCGTGCCAACCCAATAGACACTTTCGGAGATATCCGTAGTGCACCTTTATAGCCACCCAGTTACGTTGTGATCGTTGGCACACCCAAAGCATTCCTACGATATCTGGGAGTTGCACAATCTCATGGTCTAAGAAAACGATACTTTGACATTGAAAAGCTTTAGCAAACGAACTACACGATCTTGTGCTATGCTTAGGATTGGGTCTTGTCCATCACATCATTCTCCTAATGATGTGATCCCATTATCAACGACATCCAATGTCCATGGCCATGAAACCGTGACCATCTATTGATCAACAAGCTAGCCAACTAGAGGCTTACTAGGGACATGTTGTGGTCTATGTATTCACACATGTATTACGGTTTCCTGTTAACACAATTATAGCATGAACAATAGACAATTATCATGAACTAGGAAATACAATAATAACCATTTTATTATTGCCTCTAGGGCATATTTTCAACAGTCTCCCACTTGCACTAGAGTCAATAATCTAGTTACATTGTAATGAATCGAACACCCATAGCATTCTGCTGTTGATCATGTTTTGCTCGTGAGAGAGGTTTAGTCAACGGATCTGCGACATTCAGATACGTATGCACTTTACAAATATCTATATCTCCCTCCTGAATGTAATCACGGATGGAGTTGAAGCGGCGCTTGATGTGTCTTGTCTTCTTGTGAAACCTGGGCTCCTTCGCAAGGGCAATAGCTCTAGTGTTGTCATAGAATAGAGTCATCGGGCCCGACGCAATTGGAATTACTCCTAGGTCGGTGATGAACTCCTTCATCCAGACTCCTTCCTTTGCTGCTTCCGAAGCAGCTATGTACTCCGCTTCACATGTAGATGCCGCCACGATGCTTTGCTTGCTGCTGCACCAGCTGACTGCCCCTCCGTTCAAAACATACATGTATCCGGTTTGCGACTTGGAGTCGTCCGGATATGTGTCGAAGCTAGCATCGACGTAACCCTTTACGGTGAGCTCTTCGGCACCTCCATATACGAGAAACATGTCCTTTGTCCTTTTCAGGTACTTCAGGATATTCTTGACCGCTGTCCAATGTTCCGCTCCGGGATCACTTTGGTACCTCCCTACCAAACTTATGGCAAGGTTCACATCAGGTCTGCTACACAGCATGGCATACATAATAGAGCATATGGCTGAAGCATAGGGGATGACACTCATCTCTTCTCTATCCTTTCCCATAGTAGGGCATTGAGTCGTACTCAATCTCACACCTTGTAACACAGGCAAGAACCCCTTCTTGGACTGATCCATATTGAACTTCTTCAATATCTTGTCAAGGTATGTGCTTTGTGAAAGACCTATGAGGCGTGTCGATCTATCTCTATAGATCTTAATACCTAGTATGTAAGCAGCTTCTCCAAGGTCCTTCATTGAAAAACACTTATTCAAGTAGGCCTATACATTTTCCAAGAGTTCTATATCATTTCCCATTATCAGTATGTCATCCACATATAATATGAGAAATGCTACAGAGCTCCCACTCACTTTCTTGTAAATACAAGGTTCTCCATAAACCTGTACAAACCCAAACGCTTTAATCACTTCATTAAAGCGAATGTTCCAACTCCGAGATGCTTGCACCAGCCCATAGATGGAGCGCTGGAGCTTGCATACTTTGTTAGCATCTTTAGGATCGACAAAACCTTCCGGCTGCATCATATATAGTTCTTCCTTGAGGAAGCCATTAAGGAATGCCGTTTTGACGTCCATTTGCTAGATCTCATAATCATAAAATGCGGCAATTGCTAACATGATTCGGACAGACTTTAGCATCACTACGGGTGAGAAAGTCTCATCGTAGTCAACTCCTTGAACTTGTCGATAACCCTTACCGACAAGCCGAGCCTTATAGACGGTCACATTACCATCCGCGTCAGTCTTCTTCTTAAAGATCCATTTATTTTCAATGGCTCGCTTATCATCAGGCAAGTCCACCAAAGTCCACACTTTGTTCTCATACATGGGTCCTATATCGGATTTCATGGCTTCAAGCCATTTGTTGGAATCCGGGCCCGCCATCGCTTCTTCATAGTTCGAAGGTTCACCGTTGTCCAACAACATGATCTCCAGGACAGGGTTGCCGTACCACTCTGGTGCAGAATGTGTCGTAGTGGACCTTCGACATTCAACAGTAACTTGATCTGAAGTTTCATGATCATCATCATTAACTTCCTCTCCAGCCGGTGCAGGCTCCACAGAAACAACTTCCCGTGCTGCGCTACTCTCCGGTTCGAGTGGAGGTACAATTACCTCATCAAGTTCTATTTTCCTCCCACTTACTTCTTTCGAGAGAAACTCTTTCTCGAGAAAGGATCCATTCTTGGCAACAAAGACTTTGCCCTCGGATCGTAGGGAGAAGGTATACCCAATAGTATCTTTGGGATATCCTATGAAGACGCACTTTTCTGCTTTGGGTTCGAGCTTCTCAGGTTGAAGTTTCTTCACATAAGCATCGCATCCCCAAACTTTTAGAAACGAAAGCTTAGGTTTCTTTCCAAACCATAATTCATACAGTGTCGTCTCAACGGATTTTGACGGTGCCCTATTTAAAGTGAATGCGGCAGTCTCTAATGCATATCCCCAAAATGATAGCGGTAAGTTGGTAAGAGACATCATAGATCGTACCATATCTAATAGAATGTGATTACGACGTTCAGACACACCATTTCACTGAGGTGTGCCAGGCGGCGTGAGTTGCGAAACAATTCCACATTTCCTTAGGTGCGTGCCAAACTCGTGACTTACATATTCTCCGCCATGATCAGATCGTAGGCACTTTATTTTCCTGTCACGTTGATTCTCTACCTCACTCTTAAATTCCTTGAACCTTTCAAAAGTTTCAGACTTATGTTTCATTAAGTATACATACCCATATCTACTCAAGTCATCAGTGAGGGTGAGAACATAACGGTAGCCACCACGAGCCTCGACACTCATTGGACCGCATACACCGGTATGTATTATTTCCAACAAGTCAGCTGCTCGCTCCATTGTTCCGGAGAACGGAGTCTTGGTCATCTTGCCCATGAGGCATGGTTCGCACGTGTCAAATGATTCGAAATCAAGAGACTCCAAAAGTCCATCAGTATGGAGCTTCTTCATGCGTTTGACACCAATATGACCAAGGCAGCAATGCCACATGTAAGTGGGACTATCGTTATCAACCTTACACTTTTTGGTACTCACACTATGGACATGTGTAACATCACGTTCGAGATTCATAAAAAATAAACCATTGACCAGCGGGGCATGACCATAAAACAATTCTCTCATATAAATAGAACAACCATTATTCTCAGATTTAAATGAGTAGCCATCTCGCATCAACCGAGATCCAGATACAATGTTCATGCTCAAAGCTGGTACTAAATAACAATTATTAAGGTTTAACACTAATCCCGAAGGTAGATGTAGAGGTTGTTGGAAATATGCCCTAGCGGTAATAAATAAAGTGTTTATTATTGTATTTCCTTGTTCGTGATAATCGTTTATTACCATGCTATAATTGTATTAATTGGAAACATGGATACATGTGTGGATACATAGACAAACACAATGTCCCTAGTATACCTGTAGTGAACTAGCTCGTTGATCGAAAGATGGTTAAGGTTTCCTAGCCATGGACATGAGATGTCATTTGATAACGGGATCACATCATTACGAGAATGATGTGATGGACAAGATCCAAACTACAAACGTAGCTTATGATCGTGTCAGTTTATTGCTACTGTTTTCTGCATGTCAAGTATATGTTCCTATGACCATGAGATCATGCAACTCACAGATATCGAAGGAGTACCTTGTGTGTATCAAACGTCGCAACGTAACTGGGTGACTATAAAGGTGCTCTACAGGTGTCTCCGAGGGTGTCTGTTGAGTTGGCATGGATCAAGACTGGAATTTGTTACTCCGTGTGACGGCGAGGTATCTCAGGGCCCACTCGGTAATACAACATCACAATAAGCCTTGCAAGCAATGTGACTAAGTGTTAGTTACAGGATCTTGTATTAAGTAACGAGTAAAGAGACTTGCCAGTAACGAGGTTGAACTAGGTATGGAGATACCGACGATCGAATCTCGGGCAAATAACATACCGAAGAGCAAAGGGAACATCATACGGTATTAACTGAATCCTTGACATAGAGGTTCGACTGATAAAGATCTTTGTAGAATATGTAGGAACCAATGTGTACATCCAGGTCCTACCATTGGTTATTGACCGTAGAGGTGTCTCGGTCATGTCTACATAGTTCTCGAACCCGCAGGGTCTGCACACTTAAGGTTTGCTGACGTTTCGGTAGTATAGAGTTATGTATGATGGTGACCGAAGTTTGTTCGGAGTCCTGGATGAGATCCCGGACATCACCAGGAGCTCCAGAATGGTCCAGAGGTAAAGATTCATATATAGGAAGTCCCGTTTTGGTCGCCGGAAAAGTTTCGGGCTCATCGGTAGTGTACCGGGAGTGTCGGTAGTGTACCGGGAGGCCTCCGGGAGGGGTATTTCGACCCAAGAGGCTTCATGGGCTCTGGGAGAGTGAAAATCAGCCCTTAGTGGTCTGGTGGAAACTCCCACACAAGGCCTATGTTGCTGGAGGAAAAAACCCAATAGGAAAAGGTGGAAAAAAGGCAAAAAGGAGCAATCCTAGTCCTACTAGGATTGGAGGAGGAGAGTCCTCCTCCACCTCCCACTTCGGCCGAAGCCTCCAAGGCTTGGAGGCCAAGGCTGCCTCTCCTCCTCCTTCCCTCCTATATATACTGGTGGATTTATAGGGTTTTGCACTAGAATTTCAGCCATGTGCTACCCGTTCCTCCAGTGCATAGTTTCTCCTCTAGACCAGTTTTCTGCAGTGCTTAGGCGAAGCCCTGCCGGAATTGCTCCACCACCATCGCCAGAGCGCCGTCAGGATGCTGGAGAACTCTTCTTCCTCTCCACTCCTTCTTGTTGGATTAAGACGGTGGAGATCGTCATCAAGCTGTACGTGTGCTGAACGCGGAGGTGTCGTCCGTTCGGTACTAGATCGGAAGGATCGTGATCAAGTTTGTGAGACGGATCGTGATCAAGTTCGTGGGACGGATCGTGATCGGACCGCGGGAAGGATCGTGATTGGATCACGGGACGGATCGTGATTGGATTGTGGGACACACGGCGATTTGGATCGTGAAGACGTTCGACTACACCAACCGCGTTTCTTAATGCTTCCCGCTTAGCAATTTACAAGGGTATGTAGATCCACTCTCCCTCTCGTAGGTGCTCATCACCATGGATAGATCTGCGTGTGCGTAGGAATTTTTTTGTTTCCCATGCAACGTTCCCCAACAGAGGTAGCGTGCCGACGGCGATCACATCGACCTTGGAACCATTGCCGACGCGCATCACCTCGTCCTTTGCCAGCCTCCGCTTATTCCGCAGCTCCTGCTTGGAGTTACAAATGTGAGCAACTGCACCGGTATCAAATACCCAGGATCTACTACGAGCGCTGGTTAGGTACTCATCAATAACAAGTATATCACATATACCTTTAATGTTGCCGTCCTTCTTATCCGCTAAGTACTTAGGGCAGTTCCGCTTCCAGTGACCGGTACCCTTGCAATAAAAACACTCAGTCTCAGGCTTGGGTCCATTCTTGTTCTTCTTCTTCCCGGCAACTTGCTTACCGGGCGCGGCAACAACTTTGCCGTCCTTCTTGAATTTCTTCTTACCCTTGCCTTTCTTGAAACTAGTGGTCTTATTCACCATCAACACTTGATGCTCCTTTTTGCTCTCAACCTCTGCTGATTTCAGCATCGAGTACAACTCAGGAATGGACTTCTCCATCCCTTGCATGTTGTAGTTCATCACAAAGTTCTTGTAGCTAGGTGGAAGCGACTGGAGGATTTTGTCAATGACCGAGTCATCCGGGAGATTAACTCCCAGCTGAGTCAAGCGGTTGTGAAGCCCAGACATCTTGAGGATGTGTTCACTGACAGAACTATTCTCCTCCATCTTACAGCTGCAGAACTTGTCGGAGACGTCATATCTCTCGACCCGGGCATGAGCTTGGAAAACCAGTTTCATCTCTTGGAACATCTCATATGCTCCATGTTGCTCAAAATGCTTTTGGAGCCCCGGTTCTAAACTGTAAAGCATGACACACTGAACAAGGGAGTAATCATCGCAGCAAGAATGCCAAGCGTTCGCAACGTCTTGTTCTGCTGGGAGAAGGGGTGGGTCACCTAGTGGTGCATCAAGGACATACAATTTCTTGGAAGCTATGAGGATGATCCGCATAGTTGCTTCCATCATCTTTCAGCTTGGTTTTCTCTAGGAACGCGTTGAAATTGAGGGTGACATTCGCGTTGGCCATTGGATCTACAATATAGATTGTAAAGACAATTTTAGACTAAGTTCATGATAATTAAGTTCACATAATCAAATTATCATGACTAAGTTCATCCAAGTGACACATGATCCATGTCAACTAGCCCGTGTCCGATCATCACGTGAGACGGACTAGTCATCCATGGTGAACATCTCCATGTTGATCGTATCTTCTCTACGACTCATGTTCGACCTTTCGGTCTTCCGTGTTCCGAGGCCATGTTTGTACATGCTAGGCTCGTCAAGTCAACCTAAGTGTATCGCGTGTGTAAATCTGGCTTACACCCATTGTATGCGAACGTTAGAACCTATCACACCCGATCATCACGTGGTGCTTCGGAACAACGATCCTTAGCAACGGTGCATAGTTAGGGTGAACACTTTTCTTGAAATTTTATTGAGAGATCATCTTATTTACTACCGTTGTACTAAGAAAATAAGATGTAAACATGATAAACATCACATGCAATCGATATAGTGACATGATATGGTCAATATCATCTTGCTCCTTTGATCTCCATCTTCGGGGCACCATGATCATCACTATCACCGGCACGACACCATGATATCCATCATCATGATCTCCATCATTGTGTCTTCATGAAGTTGTCTCGCCAACTATTACTTCTACTACTATGGCTAACGTTTAGCAATAAAGTAAAGTAATTACATGGCGTTTATGATTGACACGCAAGTCATACAATAAAATAAGACAACTCCTATGGCTCCTGCCGGTTGTCATACTCATCGACATGCAAGTCGTGAATCCTATTACAAGAACATGATCAATCTCATACATCACAATGCATCACATCACATCCTTTGGCCATATCACATCACAAGGCATATGCTGCAAAAACAAGTTAGACGTCCTCTAATTTGTAGTTGCAAGTTTTTACGTGGCTGCTATAGGTTTATAGCAAGAATGTTTCTTATCTATGCCAAAACCACAACGTGATATGCCAATTGCTATTTACCCTTCATAAGGACCCTTTTCATCGAATCCAATCCGACTAAGGTGGGAGAGACAGACACCCGCTAGCCACCTTATGCAACAAGTGCATGTCAGGCGGTGGAACCAGTCTCATGTAAGCGTACGTGTAAAGTCGGTCCGGGCCGCTTCATCCCATAATACCGCCGAATCAAGATAAGATTAGTAGTGGTAAGCATATTAACAAAATCGACGCCCACAACAACTTGTGCTACTCGTGCATAGATTTTACGCATAGACCTAGCTCTGATACCACTGTGGGAAGACGTAGTAATAAATCAAAAAAATTCCTATGTGTCATCAAGATCTATCTATGGAGAAACCAGCAACGAGAGGGGAGAGTTTGCATCTTCATACCTTTGAAGATCGCTAAGCGGAAGCATTACAAGAACGCGGTTGGTGGAGTCGTACTCGCAGCGATTCAGATCGCGATGGATTCCGATCTCAGCGCCGAACAACGGAGCCTCCGCGTTCAACACACGTGCTGCCCGATGACGTCTCCTACACCTTGATCCAGCAAGGAGGAAGGAGAGGTTGAGGGAGAGCTCCGGCAGCACGACGGCATGGTGATGGTGGAGCTACGTGGTCTCCGGCAGGGCTTCACCAAGCGCTACGGAGAATGGGGAAGAGGAAGGGTAGGGCTGCGCCGAGAGAGAGAGAAGGCGTGTCTCAAATCAGCCCAAACCCTTGCATATATATAGGAGGAGGGAGAGGGAGGGCTGCCTTGGCCCCTCCTCCAAGGAGGAGAGCTTCGACCGAAGCTAGGGAAGAGTCCACCTCCCACAAGGGAGGTGAACTCCCTCCTTTCAAACTCCTTTTGCCTTATCCCTTGATCTCCAGCCACATGGGCCTTTCTCGAAGGTCTTGTCCAGCCCATAAAGGGCTGGCACACCTCCTCTAAGGGCCCACAAAGTCCTATGATCGTCACACCCCTCCCGAGGGTCCTCCGACACCCTCCCGGCACTCTCGGTACACTACCGATGAGCCCAAAAACTTTCCGGTGACCAAAACCGGACTTCCTATATATCAATCTTTACCTTCGGACCATGCCGGAGCTCCTAGTGACATCTGGGATCTCATACGGGACTCCGAACAACCTTCGGTAACCACGTACAACATTTCCCTATAACCCTATTGTCATCGAACCTTAAGTGTGTAGACCCTACGGGTTCAGGAGACATGTAGACATGACCGAGACACCTCTCCGGTCAATAACCAACAGCGGGATCTGGATACCCATGTTGGCTCCCACATGCTCCACGATGATCTCATCGGATGAACCACGATGTCGGGGATTCAATCAATCCCGTATACAATTCCCTTTGTCTATCGGTATGATACTTGCCCGAGATTCGATCGTCGGTATCTCTATACCTTGTTCAATCTCATTACCGGCAAGTCTTTTTACTCGTTCCGTAATACATCATCCCGTGACTAACTCCTTAGTCACATTGAGCTCATTATGATGATGTCTTACCGAGTGGGCCTAGAGATACCTCTCCGTCACACGGAGTGACAAATCCCAGTCTCGATTCGTGCCAACCCAACAGACACTTTCGGAGATACCCGTAGTGCACCTTTATAGCCACCCACTTACGTTGTGATGTTTGGCACACCCAAAGCATTCCTACGGTATCCGGGAGTTGCACAATCTCATGGTCTAAGGAAACGATACTTTGACATTGAAAAGCTTTAGCAAACGAACTACACGATCTTGTGCTATGCTTAGGATTGGGTCTTGTCCATCACATCATTCTCCTAATGATGTGATCCGTTATCAACGTTATCCAATGTCCATGGCCATGAAACAGTGACCATCTATTGATCAACGAGCTAGCCAACTAGAGGCTTACTAGGGACATGTTATGGTCTATGTATTCACACATGTATTACGGTTTCCGGTTAACACAATTATAGCATGAACAATAGACAATTATCATGAACTAGGAAATACAATACTAACCATTTTATTATTGCCTCTAGGGCATATTTCCAACAATTTCGATCGAAGAGGCTTCATGGTCTGTGGGAGGTTGAATACCAGCCCTTTGTGGGTTGGTGGAAAACCCCACACAAGGCTCTTGTGGCTAGAGAAGAAAATCCAAAGAGAAAAGGTGGAAAAAGGCAAAAATTGGGTGAATCCTAGTCCTACTAGGATTGGAGGTGGATTCCACCTCCACAACCTGGTTCGGCCGACTCCTTGTGGCTTGGCCCTTGGGCCAAGCCTCCTCCTCTCTTCCTCCTATATATACTGGTGGTTTTAGGGTTTTTGCATCAATTTTTTAGCCACGTGCTGCCCGTTCCTCCAATGCATAGTTTCTACTCTAGATCGGATTTCTGTAGTGCTTAGGCGAAGCCCTGCCGGAATAGCTCCACCACCATCACCGGAGCGCCGTCACGCTGCCGGAGAACTCTTCTTCCTCTCCGCTCCTTCTTGCTGGATCAAGACGGTGGAGATCGTCATCAAGCTGTACGTGTGCTGAACGCGGAGGTGCCGTCTGTTCGGCGCTAGATCGGAAGGATAGTGATCAAGTTCGTGGGATGGATCGTGATCAAGTTCGCGGGACGGATCGTGATTGGATCGCGGGACGGATCATGATTGGATCGCGGAACGCACGGCGATTTGGATCGCGAAGACGTTCGACTACACCAACTGCGTTTCTTAACGCTTCCTGCTTAGCAATCTACAAGGGTACGTAGATTCACTCTCCCTCTCGTAGATGCTCATCACCATGGATAGATCTGCATGTGCGTAGGAATTTTTTTGTTTCCAATGCAATGTTCCCCAACAGATCCGCATTATGAAGAGCACGAAGTTTAAAGGTTGATCGCCATTAAAACCTATCGTAGAGAGCCCATTTATTTATCCAGGCTGGCGGTCTTATCCACCACCTCACATAGTTAACCCTCTCTGTCTCTCACTCTTCCTCCTACCCATGGTCATAAACTCCAACAACAACTCGAACCCCAACACCTTCCTTTCGGGAATTGGATGGAGGGATTTCTTCCCAGGGTGCTCGCTCGGTGACCGCACCAAGTTCGAGAACACCATGGAAGTCTGCTCAAACTTCAACAACATGGAAGACCTGCACGAAGAGTTAGATGTTGTGGCAAAGAAGATGACACCGGAGGAGTTGAAGACATTGATTCCTCAATCAGCGAAGGGCGCTATGTCGGTCGACAAACTTCGCTGGACCATGAATAAGGCCTACTCCGACGAAGCTTGACAAAGGACAAAATGAGAACAAGTACAGAGAGTATCGGCGTCCTCATGACCATCGTGTCACGGCATACCTCACCACAAGGACTGTGGTGGCGCTGTAGGAGGAACAAGAAGCGGTGGCGATGAAGATGGAAGAAGAAGATGCGGTGCCGATGGTGGCAAGGGCGATGGAGCCAGGACACCGAAGCATGTCAATCGAGTCGGACTTTTGCGAGGAAGAAGAGACGTGGTGCAACTCGAGGATAAGAACAAGGCTAGGGAACCCGCCGCTCCAACTACCTCCGGGGTCACCGAGGCTAAGATCTGAGACTACTGTGTAAGATTAACCCCCAATCCTCATTCCTCTTGTATCCCATCCGGACCGGGAATCTCAAATCCATCGGTACTCATGACGAAGTTATGATCACTCCTATGGCGTTTACCCTGATTCCTCATTCCCACGCAGATCGAAACTAAACGCGGATCAAATGCCAAATAGTACATGATCAGGGGGAAAGTGCTTACCGCCATTGCTGAACTGCTATTGCGGATGCCGGTGAAGGGGTCGGAGGTCGACTTGTTATTCTCCGATCTGCTGAACGCCGGCAGCGCCGGCGGTGAAAGTGGGGAGAGGGGAAAGAGAGCAGTGAGGGTAATAATTGTCGGCGCTTCGGGAAGCAATGTGGCTTCTCGAGCTTGGCTCCCCGCATGCAACCCCCGCCGCCCACGTGCATCGCGCGGGCCTGACTCGCTAAAAACTGTTGATTCGAGTGTTCCCAAAGAAGACATGCCCATAGGTGCTTTAAACTTCATGCGATGCAGGCCCAACAGTGTATACAAATAAACAAACAATTCAGTTTTTTCCGTGCGTGTCTGTTCGGATGTAATACAGGTAACCAAACACGCCCTTCAAGTCAATTAAGTGCAACTTTGAGTCATCTCGTATTTACGATCGGCCGTATGAAAGAAAATGCTCGCTATATGGATAGGGAGGCCGGGTGGACGATGCGTAAATTCAGAGGCTTCATATTGCATCATCTATACGTGAAACCCACTCATCAATGAGAAGATTCTTTTTTCCAGCCCCCTCGCCATCCCACAGAGGCAAAAAAAAATTGTGTGCGTATGCGTGCAAACCAGCGTTTGTGCAGCAAACTCTAAAAAAAAATCAAGTCTTGTGCCGACAAGCACTTGACTTTCAAGTAGTTTATAACAGGTAGATGAGATTACTTGTTTCTCATGTACAGTTCCACCAAGTTAACAAAGTTTCACAATACCAAATTGCTCAAAAATCTAATGTAAGCAAAATATAACAAGCTGACTGGAATAAGAAAAAAAAAACAGCCAAGGATCCAATCGGAAGATACTTACCCATTG
The DNA here is from genome assembly GCA_022496015.1 of Hordeum marinum. Taxonomy (NCBI): domain Eukaryota; kingdom Viridiplantae; phylum Streptophyta; class Magnoliopsida; order Poales; family Poaceae; genus Hordeum; species Hordeum marinum. The sequence goes on from CM039672.1 coordinate 480,873,774, forward strand.
AATGATGTTTTATTCCCAAAAATTATACTCATGATGCTCTTCTCATCTACTCTCTCTTGATCAAGTCTCTAAAACGCCTTATATTTATGAACAGAGGTAGTAGATTTCATCACGTGTACGAGAGGTCTCCAGAGATGCTAAAAATAATCGTGTGATTTTTCCTGTTGTAACAAGTAGAATTGACCAGTAATAATCTTTTCTACAATTTCATACTTTACTACACAGACCCTCTGTCCGGAATTACCTGTCACACAAATGTATAAAAGTGGATGTTTGTAGAACTAAAATACATCTAGGTACATTTATTTTTATGACAAGTATTTTTGAACGGAGAAAATATAATGCATGTTGCTTAATAAGGTGGGCACCATAGCTCAAGATTCTTATACGTGGCTCCTTATTTCATCTATCTAATTTGGCAGAATTAATGTGGAGCATGGCAGATCTGCATTCCTGAAGACTTGAGGTTCCTTTTTTGCCGTCCGTCCATGTTCAATCCGACGGTGCAGGACGGTTTTTTCTATTTTTATACAACAAACCTAGTTGCTCGCCGCCGCCGCCGCCCAAGCGGAGCCAGAAGCGGGAGTGGAGGGGGCAAAACAGGTCCGCCGGCGATGGAGTACGTCAACCCTCTCACCGGCTTCCGCGTCGACGGCCGCCGCCCCAACGAGGTGAGCCTTCCCTCTCGCCTTCGTCTGGTTCCCGCTCGGCAGGCTCTGATTCTTCGCTCGCAGATGCGGCAGCTCAAGGGCGAGGTCGGCGTCGTCTCCAGGGCCGACGGCTCGGCGCTCTTCGAGATGGGCAACACCAGGGTCATCGCCGCCGTCTACGGGCCCCGAGAGGTAATGTTCAGGTGTTTCTCGCTTGGGCTGCACGCCACATATAGTTCCTGCACGCCAACTGTTCGATGCAATGTTCGTGCACGCCAGCTTAAACCTAATGTTATGTTTGCTTGTTTTACTCAATTCATATCCAAAACAGGAGTCAGCAACAAAACGGTAAAGAGGCTTTGGTAAGTTTATTACTCCAAGCACATCAACCTTTAAAGGTTCTCGCTTGTTAGGATGCGTTCATGAAAAATGTGTCTGCAGGTGCGTTGTGAGTATAGAATGGCAGAATTTAGCACCGGGGATCGAAGGAGAAAGCCAAAAGGTGACAGGTATGGTCCAGCTTAAGGAGGAAGAACTGATGAAAATAACTTAACCGCTGACTATTATCAGTACATGCTTTCGACATGACAGGTTTTCATATCGTTATTTCCAGGCTTCTTTTTCTCCATGTTATGTTTTTTCAAATATTTCCGATATCATTATCGTTGTCTATATTGGGGACTGTTAGAATGTCTGATTTGTTCTTAAAGGGGGTCACCTCGGGAGCTTTTTGGGCGGGTAAAATGATTAACTGTTGCAATGCAATTAAAGTAGAAGATCAGGACTTTCCTCATGTCAAATAAAACACAGTGCTAATGTATAGCTTAGTTGATTCATGTCAATATTTCGTGGTGAACAACTGAACACACAGCATGCAAAGGGAATAACATGATGCTTCAGTTATATTGTACTCACGGATCATGAGTCCAAGGACTAGTCAAGACTAGTCTATGAGTCTAAACTCCAGGGCCGACTACACTTCAGTGTTGACTAGTCTATGAGTCGCATCATGAGTCCAAGGACTAGTCAAGACTAGTCTATGAGTCTAAACTCCAGGGCCGACTACACTTCAGTGTTGACTAGTCTATGAGTCGCATCATGAGTCCAAGGACTAGTCAAGACTAGTCTATGAGTCTAAACTCCAGGGCCGACTACACTTCAGTGTTGACTAGTCTATGAGTCGCAACTTCAGTGTCGACTAGTGTCAATTAGTCACGCTTAGTCTATGAGTCTCAACCTCGGAAGTTGGAATGACTCGTCGACTTGTAAACCTTGATTGTACTTAATATTTCACTTCTTGCACAACTATATGGTAATCGGGTGAATCTACAACTTTGTGACAGGCGATCAACAGAAATTTCGCTTGTTCTTCGACAAACAATGGAGGCAAGCATATTAACACATTTAATGCCACACTCACAGGTGAGTCATCTAGTCAGTTGCGCTGCAAGAAATGTCTATCCTGAATTATAAACAGGACCCACTTTGAATTCTTACTGTGTTTGTTTCGTAGATTGACATATTTGTCCAAGTTATTCAAGCTGATGGTGGTAAGTGCACTGTATTTGAATCTTTCAGATCCATCTCTAATCTACATGCACTTCTATAACTATTTGTAGAACATACTTCATTTCGTTGCCAAATCAAAGGCACACAACACAAGCCTACTTTTTGTCCAGAGACTGTTTAAATATTTTACTTAATAAACATGCATTTTCTTGTTTCCGTTACCCAGTCCTGCTGGGGCATATTGTTATTTTTGTCTATTTCGAAATGATTGTAGCAGTAATGGTAGTAAATATGAAGTTTCTGTCTTGATCATGACTGTGTGTATAATAGGAACCAGGTCTGCATGCATCAATGCTGCAACACTAGCACTTGCAGATGCTGGGATTCCAATGCGAGACATAGTCACTTCTTGCAGTGCTGGGTATCTGTGTTCTACTCCCTTGCTCGGTATGGGACTTAAATTTTGTTCTCACATCTATGACAAAGCTGAGAATCATCTCAGGCAAAGAAGCCTCAGCCATTCCAATATGTTAATTCAGATCTGAATTATATAGAAGACAGCGCTGGAGGCGCAGATGTCACGGTTGGCATTCTTGCGAAGATGGACAAAGTGACTCTTCTGCAGGTTACAAAACGATCGTAAACTTTGATTGCTCCAAATTCCAGGGTCTCCCTAGCCCACCTCTCATCTGCAGCACACATTTCTTATGTGCTTAGTTTGCTGCACGACATCACTGATTCAGAGCCAACACTAATGCTTAAAAGATGATTTTCAGATGGACGCGAAACTGCCAATGGATACATTTGAGACTGTCATGGACCTTGCAACCGAAGGGTGCAAAGCGATCGCAACCTACATCCGAGAGGTTAAGAACCTTTCCTTTGCTATTTATTAGTTCTTATATTCTCGGCCGCCCTTGCCCAATTATATTTTCTCCAAACTTGCTGTCCCACCATTGACAAAAATTGACACTTGTCTGTACTCCATCCATTCCCCATGTTATGATACCTGAATGCTGATTGGTTGTGCTGTGATGTTGAAACAGGTGCTATTGGAGAACACGAAGCAGCTAGAGTGTCAGCGCGGCTAGCAGGTGGAAGCATTTGAAGCCGGGCCTGTTGTGTAACGCTGATGGCTTATCTGCCTAGCAGAGCTAGCATTGTTTTTTTGTTTTTTTGATACTGAACCTGTCAAGGATTGCTGCACCATCAGTGTGCTTCGTAATGTAAATGATGTAGCGCATGGGGAGATGACGTCGCTTGATTATGTGAAATTTTGATGTTGCCATTTACCATGAACTTGGTATCCATATTGTACTTTTGAAAATGTTAGGTAACACTCCCTCCCTCCGTCCCAAATTTTAATGCAAAATTAACTTGAATAGCTGACGGAGAATGTTACATACGTTCCCATGTTGCAAAATCATTCTACACTGAAAGATCATGGATGTAACAAATTTCGTTGCCACTTGTTTACTGTTTCCAGCAAGCTACAAGCCAATTTCCTATCATAGACTTTGTGCATATCCATTTTCGTAGCGCAATAGTCCCACTTGCCCTTCTTCTTATTTTTAACAGTATGCAAACTTTCATAAGCAGGCAAAATATTATCAGTGATAATTCTACCAGGCACGAAAGCACTTTGAATTGGAGAGATTACACCATCAAGAATAGATTTCAAATGCAGCGCTATCATCTTGGTATACAAAACATTGCACAGTCTTACGGGTTTGTATTCAATAACGAGCACAGGGGATTCCACCTTCGGTATCAAGACGATGATCGTATCGTTCCATCCTTTAGGGAATGTTTTTATTATTTATTGCTTCGATAACTTCTGCCATTAGAGAACCCCAATAAAATGCCGACACTTGTTGACAAAGGTTGCATGCAATCCATCAGATCACGGAGCTTTCATATCTCCAATGAAAAATAGAGCCTTCTTTACCTCTTCTATTGTGTTGTATGGTTTCATCAGGTTGTCGTTCGTGTCTTGAGAAACTTTTGGTACCACTTTGGTCTGGCTCATCTATCTCTGTAGCAAAAAGGCCCGCGAAATATTGGGATATATGTAGATTTAGAACAGCATTGCCTTCCAGCCGAGTTTCATGGCATCCTCTTAAACTTTGAATGACATTTGCTTTTACGTCTAGCAGATGCAAAGTTCTGGAAATAGGAAGTATTCCCGTCTCCAAATTTTAACCAGTCAACTCGGCTTCTTTGTGCATGATGGATTTCTTCTTGCTCCAGCAACCAGTCAATCTCCTTTGCAAATTCTCTTTCTCTGTTTAAGTTCTCATCTGTCATAGCCCCGCTAACAATTTGTTCCATTTCCCTTTGAGCAGATTGGAGTCTCTTCTTTGTGCATTGAAGCAAGGTTCGGTCCCATTTGTGCAAGTGTTCATGAACCATCGCTAGTTCGGTCCCATTTGCGCAAGTGTTCATGAACCATCGCTAGTTTCCGGCAAGGCCGTAGTTCTTTCAAGACATCCTCTACTACTTGTCTGAAGTGGGCTTCTTTTAGCCATTTTGCTTCGAACCACGGGATCGCCGGCCCATGGTTGGGCTCACACTTCCTCCATTCTCCAAAATCATCAGGGCGATGTTACTTGGTGTCACACGTGTGCTTATCGTTTGGGTAGAAAAGAACGTTTCTTACTCAGGCAACCAGCAAGTGCCGCATGGCAAGTTGTGGACTCATCTCCATCTAAACATAATAAGTGGGCCCTCACCTCCATCTAAAACACAGGAAAAGGCAAAAAAAAGAAAGAACATTTCCACCACAGCCAACCAAAGGGCGCCACTTGGCATAGTCCAATGTTGGCCCGTTCTTTCTCCTTTTTTTTTGAGGCAAGGCCCTTTCTTTTTCCCGGGCGTGATTCTTTTGTTCTGGCATGTAGGTAGATGGGCTCGCTACGTGTGTGGCCGGCCCTTGAACAGGCCGAACACTCTCCTCCCCGGCCCATTATTTCTTTTTTGAACGGCCCATTATTTCTAACCCCTCCTCGTCATCCTCCTCTATTTATACCATCCGGTGAACGAACCCTAATCCCCACCCCGCAGCCGCCGCCCGAGCTCCTTCCATCGCCATTGCTCATCGACATTTGCCTTCTCTTTTCTTTCGCCTCTTCTTCTTTTCTCGGTCGTTCCTGGCATTATCGATGCGATGAAGAGCTAGTTTCTATTGATCCGCCGCCTTCGACGGCGGCGGCGTGATGCTCACCTTTACTACTGGTTCGTATTCACCGAGCATCCATCCAGCCAGATCTCTGATTCAAGTTTATTTTTCTCTCTCCGTTCAAAGATCTGGTCTTGCTAGCTTTGTCGAATTCGTTTTCTTTCGGCGAAGATCCCAGCAGAGAGGTGTGAATCTCCCTCGTTGAGGCCTCTCTAACAAATTTTTAATCTTCGCACAGTGACGAGACGCCGTGGATTTTGTGGGTGTGTGATTTTCTTGGTTCTGTCACATCTGTTGCCACGGATACATCTTCATAGTACCGTAGTTTCTAACCTCCAGTTTTGTATCCGAGGGACCTATGGATGGACAGCCCTTTCCGTGCTGTGTCTACCAAGTTTGCCTTCGGACACTACATAGCAAATTGTTCTTCAATCATCTTGCTTCAAACTCCTTTTTGTGAGATGGAAACGTTTGCTGACATTCGATTTATGCGTATATAGATCAATGCATTTTTGTTCCTAGTTTTCAGTCTGGTAATAGGTACCAACGAGGGACGATTCAGGCAGCCCTTTTGTCCGATTCAATGGCAATGGAGGTGTTGCGTTGCTCGGAGAGTAAATCTTCTGCTCTTCAGATTAGCTGATGGGGAGGCTCTGCTTCCCTCCTTGATGCTTGTCTAGTAGTCTTAAGAACATCAACTTAATTGTCCTTTGTAAAAGATTATAGTTCTGTGACGAGCGACGATTCAGGCAGCCTCTTTGCCATTGCAGTGACATTGGAGGTGTTGCGTTGCTCGGATAGTAAACCTTCTGCTCTTCAGATTATCTGAGGGGGAGCCTCCGGCTTCCTCCCTGAAGATGGTCTAGTAGTCTTAAGGACATTATTATTATCAATATGTTTTTTCATGCCTGATCTGATTTTGATCTTTTTGTTTGTGTAATGGCATTTCAATTTTTGTTTGGTGATCCATGAAAACAAGTGATGATAGCAAGACAGGGACATCAGAACTCTGAATTTCAGGGTTATGACAGACTACGTCTATAATGGGAATCTCTCTGATGTTTTCGATTTCCCAGTTAAATTGATCTGTGTTTCTCCTCTTCAATCATTCTTCTTTGGGATACGGGTCTTTTTCTTGTTTGCAGTTCAGTTCTTGGAATGGAATGCTCAGCTCATGTCCGGCTATCAACAACATTGTGCAGACAATTAAATAGATCCAATGACATATAAAGCTGTTACCCAATCGAAGCTTAATAACATTTTCATGATTATGAACACACAATTTTGATCCAAAAAGCAATGAACATACTGACTCGGGTGTATTTTTGTTCAGTGGATACCAAAATGGGTGACTGCTATACAGGAACAAAGGCTTCCAGATGTCCCTTTTTCTTGGAAGCAAAACAATTAATTGATGGAAAAATAATTTCAATATGCTACGAATAAATGGAGCCCTTACGAACATATTATTGATATGATCTGTCTTTTTGATGGGATCATATTTGTTTTCTAGCACTCTCAATATCAGTTCAATATGTGAAACAAATCATTGTGCTGTTAGCATACCGCTAAGATTGATCTGTAGATGGCATTTGTTGTTTGCAACTCAAGCTTAACAACCCTTGTAACGTATTCACGCAGCTTTTTCATCTTTTTGACGCTTATGATTCATGCAGCCCTTGTGAAACTGAATTAAGTTCCAGCCTTGTCTGAGAATTACCAAACTGGTTATACATTGATGCAAATGTTCTGATGGACAATTTCGTTTTGAGACTTTTTTTATATTGTACTGGATCTAATGCTTAAAGCTGTCCGATGATGATCGAACTTATACTTTCGTTCTTCTGATGTGCCTCATGGCGCGGTGCGGAAGCAATTTGGAGACCTGAGCTGAGGAAATGCTTGATTATATAGATCTTAACCAACGATTACCAATTTTGCAATTTATTCCATGTTTTACCGCTGGGTTTGTTGCTTCACAACTGGAAGGATGGCCTGTTGATAACAGTTTGGTCATCCCGTAGAGGGAAGCATAGATGAACGGGAACACCAGCCAGCATTAAACAGCACTGTGCTCTACCAAAACGCATTGTGCTACCTGTCTTCTGGCACATTTCAAACATATCGATGTACACATTTTTATTTCTTGAGATTTTAGTTCCTCATTTTGTAGATCGTCAATGTGTAGAATGCAAATTTACACATGCTTTGGTGGATTTCGCCGATGTGGCATAATAGATGCTTTGGTTGATTTCGCCAATGTGGCATAATAGATATTGCAGCGGGGTAATCAGTGGACTATGGGGTGTTTGGTTGTAAGGAACTAGTTCTAGCGACTAGAGAAAAAAGACCCTCAAGTAGAGTTTTTTTCTAGTCTGTTAAGAAAAGTCCTTGTTTGGTTACACAGGGACTAAAAAGGACCTTTTCTAGTCTAGTCCCTCTAACCATACAGGGCCTATGTTAGATCCCAGCAGAGAGGTTGAATGTCTTTCGTTGAGGCCTCTCCAGCAAATTTTTAATCTTCTCACAGTGATGAGATGTCTGGATTTTCTGAATGTGATTTTTCTGGTTCTGTCACATCTGTTTCCGTGGGTACATCTTACTAGTTTCAAACCTTCTATTTTGCATGAGGGACCTATGGGTAGACAACCCTCCCCATGCTGTGTCTGCCAAGTTTGCCTTTGGTAGCCCCTTTGTCCATTACAATGGCAATGGAGGTGTTGTGTTGCTCGGAGAGTAAATCTTCTGCTCTTCAGATTAGCTGAGTGGGAGGCTCTGCTTTCCTCCTTGAAACTTGTCTAGTAGTCTTAAGAACATCAACTAATTGACCTTTTTCTTCATTTCTTGCTTGGTGATCAAAGAAAACAAATGATGATAGCAAGACAGGGACATCAGAACCCTGAATTTCAGGGTAATGACAGACTACGTCTATAATGGGAATCTCTCTGATGTTTTCGATTTCCCCAAGATAAATCTGTTTTGGAATCTAGCTTTCTTTCTCGTTCGCAATTCGGATCTTGGATGTGAATATCGAAGCAGGTCATGATCGACCTTGTCAACTATTGTGCGAACAGCAGCTAGATCCAACGACATCTAAAGCCGTACACTGGATGCATCTGAAGCTTAATAACCCTACATGATTGGAAAGATGTCAATTGCTATAAACAAATGAAGGAATAAAAACCACGTCAAAATAATCAAATGAGCCATTCGTGAACACCTATGCTATCAGTGCCAAGTGAAGCTTATGTGAAAACAAATGATGTCTTAGGTTATCTTCGCAATGATGATACTATTACCCAGCTCATTATGAGGCTTCCCTTTGTGGGCATTAGTGATATGAACTTCTCTCTTGTATCTGAGCCCACTCACATTTTTCTTACTACAAGGTTCTTCTATTTTGTATGGAAAATAAACACAGCTAGATTGATCCAAAGATGCCTCTTTGTCTGATTACAATTGCACTGCACGGTGTCTACAGAGGTGCAACATCAAAGGCAGCCCTTTTGTCTGTTTACAATGGCAATGGAGTTGTTGCGTTGCTCACACAAATTTTAAGTTTCATCCTGTCTGAAATATTTATCTGATGAAAAATACCAATCCGAGGGACACTTTTTTCGAGATTTTTTATTTTATTTTATTTTATCTGGTACCGGATCTAATGCTTAAAGCTGTCCGATGATGATCAAACTAAATACTTTCGTTCTTCTGATGTGCTATCTCATGGTGCGTTGCTGAAGCAATTTGGAGACCTGAACTGAGGAAATGCTTGATTATGTCTTTCTTACCTAACATTTGCCAATTTTACTATTTATTCCATGTGTTTTTCCGCTTGTATGATGAAAAACATGTTTTATGTTTGTTGCTTCACAACTGGAAGGATGGCTTGTTGATAACAGTTTGGTCATCCTGTAGAGGGAAGCATAGATGAATGGAGACACCGGCCAGCATTAAACAGCATGATGCTCTATCAAACTGCGTCGTGTTACCTGTCTTCTGGCACATTTCTAACATATGTACATATTTTTATTTCTTAAGATTTTGGTTCCTGATTTTGTAGCTTGTTAACACATTGCATTTCAATGTGCGTTGGTGGATTAAACTTGCTGAACCGTTGCAGATGTGGCAGAACAGATATTGCAGTGGAGTAATTGGTGGACACTTATTGCAGTGGCAATTATGTTAATTTGTAAATGCAAATCTAGTGTCATCAAATTGATGCATGCTGATTTAATTCGGGTGCATGGACAGTAGGAATCTGTTTAAACATCCGCTTCTTTGAGCAAATCAGTCAGTTTTGTTTTGGTGATGATCCAACTAAATACTTTCGTTCTATTGAAGTGCTATCCCACAGCTCGGTGCGGAAGCGATTTGGAGACCATAATTGAGGATTTTTTTTAGCATAGTCTTATTATACTCTTTTTGTGGTTTGACATCTGGAAGAATGTCCTGACGTAAACTGTTTTTTCTCTGAAACTGCACACGTTATACTTAAAACAGAGTTTGGAAACTGCCAGAAAGACCAGGACTTTGTAGAAATAACATCACTTAATTCTTAAATTTAAATTCCTCTGATCTCAGTGGAGATTTTGCTTCCCTCACTGACGGTTGTAGTATGTTTTTTCAGTCTTAAAATCATGAAATTTATGGTACGAGCTACGATTCAGGCAGCTGCTTTGTCTGATTACAATGACAATGGTTTAGCGTTGCTTCGAGAGTAAATCTTTCGATTTTCAGACTGGCTGAGGGGGAGGCCTAAACTGAGGAAACATCAGGGTAATGACAAGCTTCAGAGAACCCTGAATTTCAGGGTAATGACAGACTACGTCTATAATGGGAATCTCTCTGATGTTTTCGATTTCTATCAAACAGTACATATTTTTATTTCTAGAGATTTTAGTTCCTGATTTTGTTGCTCGTTAACACATTGCATTCATCTGGTGGAAGAAAGCATAGCATTACACGTGTTTCGGTCGATTAAACTTGCGGAATTGTCACAGATGTGGCAGAATGGATATTGCAGCGGAGTAATCGGGGACTGCTATTGCAGCAGCAATTATGTTACAAAATTGATGCATGAGGATTTAATTCGGGTGCATGGACAGTAGGAATCTGTTTAAACATCACTTTCTTCGAGCAATCAGTCTGTTTTGCCTGTGATGATCAAACTAAGTACTTCCGTTCTTCTGATGCGCTATCTCATAGCTTGGTGCGGAAGTGATTTGGAGACCTAAACTGAGGAAACACACTATATTTAAAAACAGTTCTTGTTAAAATTTCATATTTTTTTATCTTAGTTTTACAAATGAAAATTATTTTTCTTTCTTGTTATACTTTTTTTTTGCGGTGTTTTTTTCTTGGCATACATTCCTTCACATCTGAAAGATTGCCCTGATGTTAAGCATTTTTGTAAACTGCACACATTATACTAATCAATAAAAACAGATTGTGGAAACTGCCAGAAAGACCAGGACATGATATGTTTCCAGGAATCTTTTGTAGAAATAACATCACCTAATAAAAAATATTGCAAATAAGCTCCTGCAAACAACCAAATCTAAACCGCCGGTCAAACGCCAGCTGTCAAAGCTAAAGTCTTCTGATCTTTATATTAGCTGAGTGGGAGGCTTTGCTTCCCTCACCGACGCTTGTCTTGTTGTCTTGAAAACATTTTTATCTGTTTAATGCTCAATTTGGTTTCTTTTAAAGTGTCTTAAAGATGATCTACCTGTTTCTTACAAATTTGGTTTCCTTTGTGTTTTGGTTACCTACCCGAGGGACCTATGGATGGACAGCCCTGCCCGTGCTGTGTCTACCAAGTTTGCCTTCGGATAATAACAAGTGAATGTTCATCAATGATCTTGCTTTAAAACTCTGTTTTTCTTGAGATGAAAGCGTTTGCTGACATTTGATTTAAGTTTGATCAAACAAAATTTCTCTAGTTCTGTAGTATGTTTTTTTCAGTCCTAAAATCATGAAATTTATGGAACGAGCTACGATTCAGGCAGCCCCTTTGTCTGATTTCAGTAGCAATGGAGGTGTTGCGTTGCTCGGAGACTAGTTCTTCTGCTCTTCAGATTAGTTGAGGGGGAAGCTCTGGCTTCCCTCTCTGAAGCTTGTCTAGTAGTCTTAAGAACATTATCTATCTGTTCCAATTCAATTTGATATTCTTTTGTTTGATGTTTAAACGTATCAGGCAGTGCTTGGTCAGTTCCATATGCAAAACGAATCACAATTTTGCTGATTCTTTGCATCTTTTTTTGTGAAGATTCACCAGGGAAACATGATGGAACGAGCAATGATTCAGGCAGATGGAGGTATTGTGTCGTTGGAGAGTGAATCTTCTGCTCTTCAGATTAGCTGAGCTTCCCTCCCTGAAGCTGGTCTAGTAGTCTTAAGAACATTATTATCAGTATGTTTCTCATACCCAATTAATATTGTATTTGACCTTTTTTTTTGTGAAATTAAAGAACCATATGATTTGGTTTCTCTAGTTTCCTCGTTCTTTGCTTTGCTGGTAGTAAATTTCTTGTTTGGGGATCTACGGAAGCAAATGATGATAACAAGACAGGGACATCAGAACCCTGAATTTCAGGGTAATGACAGACTACGTCTATAATGGGAATCTCTCTGATGTTTCCGCTTTTCCCCAAGATAAATTGATCTGTTTTTAAGTCTATTTTTTCTCCTTTTCATTCTTCTTCAAAATCCAGATCTCTTTCTTGTTCATTAGCTTCTAGCAATTCAGATCTTGGATGCGAATACTTGAAGAAGGTCATGGTCGCTGCATTGTTACACCATTGGCAACTGAAACTTAACAACACATGAATATGAACTATCTTTTAATGACAATAACTTGCTCTTTAACTGACTAGGGCTACTTTTATTCATAGGAATAGGAAAGGTGGCGGATTGCAATGCCTTCCCCATTTGAATCCTATGGAAGCAAAACAAACAAATCGATCCAAGTGTTTGTTTGATGGAAGCATAGGAATTTTTAACACATCTTTCCAACAGGTTGCAACTTTAAAAATCATATAAAAATACTATGAATCACAGGAGGCCTTATGAACAGGATATTTGACTGAACATGATCAGACATTTTGACTGAAAAAACAACCTAATGATCTTGAACTGACTCGAAATGAACATGATGTTTAACTGACTGAACAATTGAAAGCAAACACATCATAGTAGCACAACTATTTATTTGGTTTCACATATTTATAATTGTTCCTTACAAAACATGAATAACTACAATTCTTACCTATCTAACAACTGAATGAGTAAATCCTCTGCTCTTCAGATGAGCTGAGGGGGAGACTCTGCTTCACTACTGGAAGAATGGCCTGTTGTTAACAGTTTGGTCATCCTGTAGAGGACAGCATACATGAATGGAAACACCGGGCAGCATTAAACAGCATGACGCTTTATCAAACTGCGCCCTGTTACCTGTCTTCTGGCACATTTTGTAGCATTAGACAATGTGCATATTTCTTTTCTTGAGATTTTATTTTTATTTGTGATTTTGTTGTTTGTTCCTGCATTCATTTTGTGGACGAGACATGATTTTGATTTCTTGATGTTTTGTTCAGTAAAAATCAATTTGGTGGTGCTTCATTTCTTTTAGTTTCTGTTCTGAGATTGCGTTCTCGATTTAGATGGAAGTGAGGATCCTTTCCCCAGCTTATCGACTATGATTATACTGTGCGCAAATGTAATCCTTTATCAGAGGATTCCAAGCCAGAAATCTGATCCATCTTGCCCAACAATCTCTGCCCCCCTGTTCTGTGTTGGTATTTTACCTTGTTTTCTCTGTTTGTATTTTACCTGTTATTTTCTCGCTGTTGGTATTTTACCTTTATTTTATGTTTGGATTTGTAAATTGGATGGAAGTGAGGTTCCTTTCCCCAAATGATCGACTATGATTATACTGTGCACAACTGTAATCCCACTGGGATTCCAAGCCAGAATTCTGATCCATCTTTGTTATCTTTGCCACCCTGTTTTATTTATTTCTTTTTGTTTTCACTAATGAGAAACTGAATGGAAGTGAGGATCCTTTCCCCAAATGATCGACTATGATTATACTGTGCGCAACTGTAATCCCACCGGGAGTCCAAGCCAGAAATCTGATCCATTAATTTCCGCTTCATTTGTCCTCTTTGTGCATTTTGTTTTTGCTTTTTTTTTGGCAATTACATTTCTGTTATAATTCTGGTCCAGTGTTGCAATGGAAACTAGTATCTAGTTGGTTGAACTGTTCTATTACTGTTATTAAATTATTTCTATTGGACTGTCTTAGATGCTGTTAGAAATCCAGTTTCTTACGGCATTGTGCTGAAAACGAGACCCTGAACCGAGGCAACAGTACTCCCTCCGGATGGGTATATTAATCGGCTTGTCATCGCCAGATAATCCAATCCTCTTAGTCGGCCGGGGCATGACGCGTTCTCTGCCTTGATAGTTATTATCCTTATGTATTAGAAGGATCTGCATGCATAATAGGAGGTGTCACCTGTTTGTAAATTAATTCCAGTTTTTGGGTTCTGTTTTATGATGGGCTGAGGTGATGCTAAAACTAGATATTCCTAAAATTTTCTTGAGGAGTACAAAATCTTATGTTTGTTTTCTTCTGCTATGTTTTAGCCAGTACTCCGTATCATATGATTGTAGCTTCTGCTATGTGTAGTTTTGTTAATAACTTGACATCTGATTTTACCAAGAATGAAGTAGTTGCACTTAATAGATGGGCTGAGCAAATGATTACGGACTAACGAACCATGAATAAGTGCAACATACAATGGGCATATACAACACTTGTTCCCAAATCATAAACCACCATCTCAAAGCAATGCTTTGCTCCGCATGAGTTGCTTTTGCTTCTTCAACACACTGCTCAGCTTTTGTTCATGACTTAGCCCTCTAGAAGCTTGCTGCGACCTGCAATCATTGGAAAATGGTTAATTATCTTTCTTTAGACACAAACATGCAGTTGATTCTTGGCCTGCAGGTCCCCTCTTTGCTATCCTAATTCACCTTCTCTGAATTGCCTATTTGCTATCTGAACTCACCTTCTTCCTCTCTGTCTAGTCTGAATCCTCAACTGCTGTGATGGTTTTCTGTTTTGGCTATTTCTCCCTTCTTTCCCGAGGCATCAAAATAGTGCATAGGTGGTTTTTCATGATTGGCTTAGTAATGAACAAGATCAGGCCTTGTGATGGTAAATGCTAAAACGCTTTAGAAGCAAGACATTCATAAGTAGCCTTACCATCTCTTTCAACCGTTCTTTCTTCAGGAGATTCTGGGTGCAAAAGGTATTTTTACATCATTCAGGATTCAACCAGATTCACAGTAGCTCTACTAACTTTTGTTTAAAACAATGCAATAGCCTTAAGATCACTGCCGCTGTACCATGCTGGCAAACTCCTTGTTTTCGATGTCTTTTATCGGGTTTCTCCTTCGGCAAAAGTGTCCTACAAATCAGCTCTCTGCTCTCTTAGAGTTGGGAGGCCAACCATGATTCTTCTTTGGGGTGCCAGATAGGAGCAAATAAACAGCATCTAATCATTCAATGACCACACCATATGTTCATCAGTCATCTCGCCTGAAACTCTTGTGTTTTGGTGAGATGGAAAGGTCTGCTCATATTTGATTTAGTTTGGTCAAAGAAGTTCAGGCAGTCCCTTTGTCCGATTACGATGGTAACGGAGGTGTTGCATTTTGCTAGTCGAGTAAATCTTCCGCTCTTCAGATTATCTGTGGGGAGGCTCCTTGAAGCTGGTCTACTAGTCTTAAGAACATTATCTGTTTCATTCAATATTCAATTTTTTTGTAGACGTTTTTGACTTGCCAACGGAAAAAATCATGTGAATCTTTGACCTGTTTGGTGAAACAATTCAGTTCATGGTGCATTTTGCATTCAGAGCTAATCTAATCAACCACATTATGCGTGCATCTAGATAGATCCAACGACAGACAACTGTTGCATCATTGGCATCTGAAGCTCAAGAACACCCGCAATGAACAAGATCAGGCCTTGTGATCGAAATGAAATAAACATGAGCTCAACTACTTGCAGTGAACATGATCAGACCTTTTGATCAAAATAAACTGATTTAACTGACTCACAACTAACATGATCACCCATTGTGATCAAAGTATAAACAATCAACATGATCTTAACCGACTCACATTGAACATGGTCTATTTACTGATTCACTCACAATGAACATTATAGCTTTTATAACTGACCAAACAACTAAAGGCAAACAGATCAAGGGCACACCTCGATTTCCCCAACAATGAAGCTTAAATAACGCTAACATATATTTTGGTTTCATTACAAACAGCCTAAACATAAATAGTTCATGCTAAAAATCAATCAAGATCAGATATACACACGGACTAACAAACCGACTACGATATATAACGAATAACTACAAATACTTGTTCGTATAAAAGAATTGTACATGATCCAATACCACCACCTCTAGGAATTCCAATCCAAGGGCCCTAATCTCCTTCCCCACCAACAAGCTCATGCTCTGCTCCATAACTTCTATGCCAAGGTGTAAAGACATGCCCAAAATGTTCACCAGCTCTTCTACAAGAAGTATGTCAGCTGCTGCTTCTTCCTCGACCCTCCTTCGCCGTAGAGTTCGTTCCACTGCTTCAGCTCGTTCATGACAGCACCCTCCGCAGCGAAACTCGCTGCGACCTGCAACCAACCATCAGACAATGGTTCAGTGAGCTGTTTATGCCGTTCTATCCACAAACATGCAATGCAAGTCAGAACAGCAAGTCACCTGATTCTTGGCCTGCCTCAGGTCTTCCATCGTCAGCGGCCTCAGGTCGACGACCGCTTCCTTGTCGCCTTCAGCGTTGGCTTCCGAGGTATCAGCCTTGTTTTCTGAACTGCCCTCTTTGCTATCTGATGAACCCACCTTCTCTGAATTGTTTTCTTTGTTATCGGAACTCACCTTCTTGCTCTCTGGCTTGTCTGAATCCTCTGCTGCCGCAGCGGTTTTCTGTTCCGCCTCTGCTTTCCTTCTTTCCTGAGGCATCAAAATAGTATATAGGTGTTTGTTCATAGTTGGCTCAGCAGCAATTCAAAGACATCAAACAGTAAATGCAAAAAAATGGTGAAGAAGCAAAACATTTTCTAAGTAACCTTACCATCTCTTTCAACCGTTCTTTCTTCAGGAGCTCCCTAACCGGTCGGTAAGCAGCTGTAACACAAAGATTCTGGGTGCAAAACGAAAATTAACAACTTTCAGTGATTCAGTCAGATTGGCAGTAACTATCTACTAACTCGGGTTGAAAAACAATGCACTAACCTTAAGATCACTGCCGCTGTAACCTTCAGTCATTGTCGCAAGCTCCTTGTACTCGATGTCTTTGTCGACCTTCTCCTTTGACAAAACTGTCCTTAAAATCAGCTCTCTGCTCTCTTGAGTGGGAAGGCCAACCATGATTCTGTTTAGGGTGACAGATAGGAGCAAATAATTAGCATCTCATCATGCAACAACCACACTATATCTATTCTCTGTCCTTAAATGCTGCGTTTGAACAGACCTGCGCTCGAATCTCCGAATGATGGCTTCATCAAGGTCAAACGGTCTATTTGTCGCAGCAAGAACGAGGATTCTTTCACCGGACTTCGACAAGATACCATCCCAATGGCTCATGAACTCATTCTTGATCTTCCGCATTGCCTCATGCTCACCGCAGCGAGCGCGCTGCCCCAACATGCTATCTACCTCATCCACAAAAATGATAGTAGGAGCCACCTTTGCAGCCAAGCTGAACAATGCTCGGACATTTTTCTCGTCCTCCCCGAACCATTTCGATGTGATTGTCGACATTGACACATTGATGAAGCTGGCACCGGCATCATTTGCTATAGCTTTAGCAAGCATTGTCTTTCCAGTTCCAGGTGGCCCAAAAAGCAATATTCCCCGGCAAGGCTTTAGAAGTCCCCCTCCTTTGAAAAGGTCGGGGCGTCGAAGAGGAAGCATGACCAGCTCCTGCAGAGACTCTTTGATATCAGACAGGGCTCCGATGTCATCAAATGTCACTCCTAGCTCATTGGGTGGTATAACCTCCGGCCTGATACGCTTTTCAAACTCGTTGTCAGGTATTTCCTGCTCAGACAGGAACATATCAAGGATAAGAATTTCTGTCAATCTTTGCAAAGATGAACTAAGATGCTCTGCTTTGCATTCAGCAAACATGTATCAAACAAGTTATACTTGAGTAGTACAACAAAATGAGGTGTATTTTCTCTAGTGTGTACCAAGTGAAAATGGGGCCGATCACCGGTGTTTTCCTGCCCTATCTTCTGTAAACATGTAGCAGAACAAAGGGCACAAGCAACAGAACAGAACTTACTGGTTTTGGTGGTGGAGCGTCGCCGTCTTTAACCGGTGATTTATCATTTTCAGGTTTCTTAGATCCAGGTGCACCTTTCAGACCATCCTTCGCAAACAGTACAAGTCAGGCTTAGGTAAACTAGTACACTATTTTAAGCATATGTATATTATAAATACCTCATTTGCTTCCAGTTTCAGAGTGTCTTTCCCACCAAGGCCAGTTTCTTGAAAAATGCTTAATCCATGGGACAAACTGTAAAGTGACATTTTGTTAAGAAAATCTGATGAAAACTAACTGATACTAACATTAAGATAAACATCGTCAGACCTTTTGGAAGATAAAAGGAGTTTCCCATTTTTGTACTCAGGATCCTTGTTATGAACCAAATGGTAAGAGACTGCTGACACAATAATTTCCTCAATGTAATTGCTCAGAACCATAGTATCCGCTTGGCAGATCGAGCTCAAATCATCGCAGTCTAGATCGTTTGCCGAGAGTACCTCCACGATGTGGTTTCTGTTGTCCTGAATCTGAATTTTCTTTGCATCTTCTTCCATTTGAGTCTTCCAACCATTGAGGTGGATTTCTTCCTGTGGGGGTTTAATGTCAACATGATAAGGGAACAGGGTACTAACTCTGTCGTCCACATCGCTGTACTCAGCGTCAGAGTTGAGTAGCCGGGAACCTAGTATCAGCACTTGCCCGGATAACTTGGCTAACATTTTCTGGAACATGGAATAAGTTCTTTGTGATCTGTGAAGGACGTGGTCGACATCCCTTATGTAAAGAATAATGGGATCACTTTCAGCCACAGAAATCATGACCTGTAAAAGTTGTTAGAGGATAAGAAAATCATGGAAAAACAGAGCCAGTCAAATTCAGCCAAGAAGTATAATTGTTACCTTGTAAAGTGACTGTATCAGAACTTTCTCGTCGAAACACCAGCTGCTGGCTCGCCTAGCTGAAGTCGCATCAAACAGAAAAGGTGAAAAGACATTAGGGCAATGATTCTCTTGTTTTACTTCACCAGTGTAAAAAATGAATAATATGTCTAAGGTAAAAGCACTATAAACACAGAGCAGTAATTGTAGTACAGATGCCATTTGTATGCATAATTAAACCTGAAAATTGTAGTACAGAGCACTTCATTTTCATGAACTAGTACAAATTCATGTGCATAATTAAACCTGAATGAACTGGACACTGTTATGTATGAGACATCTACACTCAATTATGCACATACTCGAATCAAAATGACTAAAAACTGACGGTAGAAAAAAAAAACTGGACAACGATGTTTACCTGAATGTACAGAACACTGTGATCCGACGTCACTCATGTCAGATGGCATGGAAGCATTTTTCCGGAGTAAAGGGTCATTGCTAGCAACATCAGAGCCTCTGAATAAAAATTGACAATGGGTACATATATCAAATAACAGTACACAGTTAACCTCCACATTCAGTAAATAAACTGGCAAGTATAGATTACCTAGCTCTCGAATCTGCACTGCTTGTCTGACGACGCAATGATTCTGCATAAGGGTATCATCCACAACAGGACAGGAAACTAGTCAAAATCTCAATATTTGAGCAACAAAATTGAATTCTTATTTAGAATATGGTTGCATCTTTGTTTTTTTGGAAACTTGGTAGGTGGAAAAAGGGGCTACAGAAAGTACACATAACAGCTAGTTTTTACATACACTGTATCTATCTACTCTTGCAAAAAAGAAAAGAAAATAGGTTGAATTGTATGTACTCTAAAGTTACATACTTTTGAAGAGTAAACAAATGTCGAAAACCCCCTTTTTCTTGATCAAAACGAGAAAGCATATCAAAGACAGTACACTGTATGTACTCTTCTTGCAAAAATAAAATAAAATAAAATAGGTAGAACTGGATTGCTCTGGTACCTCTAGGCTCATCCTTCTTTGGAAACATTGCAAAAGATCCAATGAAATCGGACACCCTCCCGAACGTCGTCTCGGACACGGACTGGTTCTGAACCTGCACAACACAGGGATGTTTTCAGGTTGCCAAAGAAAGAAGAAGCATGTAAATTCAGAGCACAAAAAAACAGAGGCGAGCAAGACAACAAATCCATGGAAAATCAGACTAAAATAAGCGACGCGATGGCTATGTATATGCAGCCAAAATTGAATGATCGCAATATCTTTTTCTTCTGTTATCAGTCACACCGTGGGCCTGCCATCGCTGAATCCAATCAGGGACCCCGGTTTGCCAAGTTGCCCGAATAAAAATCTCAAGATGCCCCAACCAACAACACTGGCACACAAAGCAGGCATGCTGTTTGTACTCACCAAGGCCCTGCTGGAGCCCCCATACTTGCTCTGGATCTGCAGCAGCAACAACAACAACAACAACAACAACAACAACATTCAGAATCACGGCATGGCATGATAAATGACGGCGAAGCGGAGGTGAAATCGAGCGGTGCCGGAGTTTGCTGACCCGGAGCGAGAAGTCGGTGACGTCGAGGAGCAGCAGCCGGGCCTTGTAGTAGTGCGACAGAGCCTTCGCAAGCGACTGCAGGTAAGCCTCTGCAGAATGAAGCATCAGTAGGTCTTGATCAGCCATGGAGCAGAGCAAGGGGTGGAAAGAAATGAGGTTCGTGATGGTGGTGGCCGGAGGGAGGGCTGACCGGTGGGGCCGGAGAGGAGGATGGCGCGGCTGGCGGCGGAGAGGTTCCGGATGTGCTTGGACAGGTCGGCCTGCTTGAGGTGCACGAAGGCCGCGCTGATGAGCACCTCCCTCGTCTGCTCGCTGCAACACAATCATCAACATTACTAGTATTATTCTCTCGCCGCTAACTGAACTGAATTTTACTCCAAAAAACTTGAACTGAACTGAACTGATTTTTTACTCCCAAAAACTGAACTGAAACTCTGCTTAGATTTTTCACAGCCCCGACTCAACTGGACATCTGCCTTTTTTTTTACTTTGGGTAGGAGAAGAACATGGACGGTAACGGTGGGGACATTTTGGTGAAGAAGCTGGACAGCAGAGCTCAGTTCAGACTTCAGACTAGCTACGGTGAGTCAGTGACAGAACGCGGCACGCAGAGCCGAGCCGACCAGCCGACCAAACCAGAGCTTCGATCGGACCCAGCGACGGCGGGACTGACCTGAGGTAGCAGTGGAGGTGGTGGAACTCGTCGAAGGTGACGGCGGCGGGACTGACCTGAGGTAGCAGTGGAGGTGGTGGAACTCGTCGAAGGTGACGTCGCTGTCGCGGCCGTCCACCACCAGCCGCCGCAGCTCCGCCTCCACCTCCGCGGCGCCGGCGCCGGAGCCGGAGCTGCCCTCAGCCGCGTGCGCCGGCTTGGCCCACCGCGCCGACGCGAGACCCAGCCCGACGCCCACGCCCATGCCCACGGCCGATGCCAGCAGGCTCCTCTGCTCCATCACCGCTGTCTGTCCGGGCGCGATCACCGCGTCTCGGCCGGCGCAGAACTCGCTGGACACCGCGCTTGCTGTGGAGCTCGAGGATGGAGAAGAGGAAGAGGAGGTGGCGAGGAGGAAGGCGGAGGGGAAATGAGCCATGGGGGGAGGGTTGGTGGGGGTATATATAGGGGCACAATGGCGGCGAGCCCGCCGGCGAACATGGGGCTCTGGTTCCGGGGGAAAAGTGGCTTTTTTAGGCCAATGGCTTTTTGGCATACTGGATATGGTAATTTGGATTTATACATACTACTACGATACGTTTTGTATTTTTAGCAGTTATTTAGATATGACATAAGTATTGAATGTCTAAATCCTACTGTATGTTGCTGATCTTAAGCGAAGATCCATGTGATTACTTCATTTTCCTTTTTATGACCAGACCCATTTTTTATTACAAGATTCCGCAAAATATTTTTGTTAAAAACCCGACGTTTAAATGCCTTTATCAGTTCCCACAAAATTACAATCAAATCTCCGGTCTAACTTGTAAGTCGATGCTGATATATAGTATGCCTCGACCACATCTGGGACTTGCTTAATGTAGTCATAAAATCCTACTACTGATGTTTTTAGAAGTTCTGAAATCGGATCGTATTTTATACACACACACACATATATATATATATATATATATATATATATATATTGGAACCATATATTTTTAGAATACACATAAGCATGCGTATTATATACGGCTGGTTGTCTAGCTGGACTTTGAAACTATAACGGAGATGTAAAAATGCCGCTTTGAGTGTTGGTTAGGAAAGTCATGCACTTGGGACAGCAACCGTTGCATGTGAACTGTTTTGCTCGCACCCTCTCTTGTCTACCCAAATGTGGCAACGGCCTCAGACATGTAGCACGTATTTGATAGCTCCATCCATAGTTTTATTTAGCCTCGTTACATTTCTATAAAACACGCACGCACACACACCTCTAATCACACACCTGTTATGCACCTATCATGATCTATACCTTATACATATGTGAATGTCTTGAGAAACTTTCGAAACCATCTGATTTGATTTCATGAATGGCGAGTACGTCGTTATCTTTGTGGCACGTAGACATGTGAAATACCCGCAACGAATAAATACCCCGGGTGACATTCCATGTCATTCCATGTCGATCTTGAGCAGGCTGGATGACCACCGCCACAGCCAACCATAGAACCACAAACTTGTTCTCTTAGCTCCATCAATAGTTGGAGCATAGTTTTTGAAGTCGCCCGGACACCATTGTTCTCATGGTATCCACAACCCCACGACCAGCAAATGAAATTCGCCGGAGGAAATATCTGTTGGAAACCATGTTGCTCCGGAAACTAATGAAAACCAAGTGAAAATGATATTTCAAATCAAGTGTTTCATTTTTTTGAGAATAATAATGTGGCACATGCTTCATAAATATGCAAATTCAAATTCAACTTCAGTCTAGGGCTACAAAAAAACAAATGCATCATCAGTTTCAGTAATTTCACATGTTTCGTTTTTTTGGTTGATGAATTTAGTTCTCCCATCACTAGTAGAAAACAGGTCATCTGTCCTGGTTCCAGAAGGCCTTTAGTCCCGGTTCAGCAACCGGGACAACACAATCGGGACTAAAGGTCCAGACTTTTAGTCCCGGTTGGCTTACGAACCGAGACTAAAAGAGCTCCACGTGACCACCCTATGACGCGCAGGCAGGAGGACCTTTACTCCCGGTTGGTAACACCAACCGGGACAAAAGGGCATCCACGTGTCAGCCCCTGCCAAGCGCTGGGTCTAGGTTTTTTTTTGGAAAGGGTTGTGTTTCATTTTGTGTTTTCATTTCATTTTATATTTTATATTGTATTTTCACGCAGTTACACATATTAATATACAACATCATCAGTACAAATTATGGAAGAAAACATCCATTAGTACAAATTAGATGGATGGACATCATATTTCTCTCTAATTCAACTTGGTCTATTGCATCCATCTAATTTGTACTAGTATATGTCATATTACAACTCATCATCATCTTAATCAACTTTTCATCATTCTAGGTAAAATAACATAAAAAGGTGAACTCCTCATCATTCTGGTTGTTATTATACTAGCAAATGATCAAGTTATCACAAGTTAGAAATATTAACTACTACTCTCTCCTAGGTAAAATAGCATAAAAAAGGTGAACTCCTGCATCTCCCCATTGAAGAATACAGATCAACCTATCTCCAACTTCTAGCTTGCGCATTTATAGTCTCCAAGTGGTTGCCTGGATGCTTTTATTGCCATGCTCCATCCTTTTATTTTCATGGTATTCAGATATCATGTATTTACCAGGGTAACTCATCGACATTGGCCGTAAACTAACCATATGCAAATCACCTTTGGTAAACATCCATTTAGGAACAGTCTCTAGCGGGAGTACCTATTGAAGAACATAAGTTATAATAACATAGTTAGCAAACTAGTTTTGCTTAAGAACAATGTATGAAAAGGATGAACTAATGACACAAGAGTAAAAAAAATCTTACAAGGTTGTCTCTAGTGATGTTATAAGGGTTTAACTTGTGCACTAGTGACACATATCCACGATAAAGGTTACCAATCATGTAATTTTTATTATGATGCTGAACAACATGAATAAATGAGATGAGATGATTTTTCTCTAAACAAGTAAGTTTGGAGTCATGACTGTCACTGTTTAAAAAATCTTCCGATTCAACGATTTATCGTCCGATTTATCGCAACTCTTGTGGAGACCGATAAGATTATGCCTTATCTTCACCATTTATCTTTTTGGTCGATTTATCGCTATGACAAGTGACTTATTGGGAATCTACCGATAAATCGGCTCTATTCATAGCACTATGTTTGCAAAAACTATATTTATTTGTATTTTGTGGACCTTATTACACAATATGTATTGTTGTCCTATTTTGTTTATCATTATACGAGAACTCAAAGGGTAGGAATAAAGGTAACACTTTAGTCCAATATTATTTTGGTGCTGAATATAGCATATTTTACAGTTGGGAACCTGAGATTTGCAAAAAATGGCCGATTAATAGTCGACCGATAAAATCGATTAATCGGCTGATTTCCGATTAATCTCTAATCCCCAGCTGGCCGAGATGATAACGATAAACGATATCCCCAACATTGATGACTGTAGTACGTCCGATCTATTATCTATCGGGTAGTTCTTGTAGCACAAAAATAAGCTGATAATTAAAAATAAAGAAAATTAGTCAGAATGAGTACCAAATACTTTTCAATAATCAATATAAAGTACCTAACAAATCTGTTGACAAACTCACCTGGAGGTAGCACCGGAATCAAGTCATCCTCCGTATGGACCCAAATATCTATATTATTATCACGAACATCGTCATTACCAAGATCGAAGGTAATGTTCATGTCCTCATCCAACCCATACGCGTTGCAAAATGCTCTTCCAATTAGAACAACCAAAATATGTGTGATCTTCGTTATTTTTCATCTTAACAACAGTGTAATGCTTCGTTCTTAGGTGAGCTATCTTAAGCTCTCTACTACCCTTCTCTTTGAAATGAAACTTGTCCAAGACATCGAATCTTGCATGACAGGGAACACACTAGTTTAATTGTTCAAAAGAAAATTAAAGCAAAAAAGCACACATCATACTTCATTAACAAAAAAATACATGTCATATGTACATACCGTAATAAAACTAAATTCTTCTGTTAGCTTGACGGTGAACGACCTATCGTTGTCTAGATGAGGATAAATGTCGCATAGACCCCAGTCGTCCCGGCACAAAGGGCACCGAGGGATCCTATCGTCGTCAGACGACGTCAACATTTCCTATGTTCATGATTCTAAGATTAAAAATCGACGGCAAAATTTTGAAGCAAGATCATCATATAATATCACTAATACATATGATATCACCGACGATCGTCGAGGACTCTTCATATAATATTATAATATAATATCACTAATGTATCTTGAATAATCCAATTAATGAAGCATTGAATATTATCACTAATACAACTCGAATATTATCATATAATATCATTAATTAATACAGATCGAGTTGACGTCTCATGGCACATGCGGTGGACACCCAAAGAGAAGGAACCATCGCCGGATCATAGCTCGGGTGAGATCCCTGAATAACCTGCCAGGTATTGGAGAACCTGGCGTCCAACGCGGACATGTAGCGACGGACGTGCTCGTCCTCCTCTATGACATGACGATGTACCACCTCCGCGAGGGCCGGCTCCTCTACATCGATAGTGGCCCACGCGACTGCCACCAAACAAGCTCTGGGTCGACGACGAGACCCGGATTTCTCACCAAGGTGCGCGCCCCGAAAGGTAGCACCTCCCAATACTAGCTCGGTGGAGCCCAATCCCGGATATGGCGCGCTCTCAAACTGGTTGTCGGCGCCGAGTCGACGATGGGGATGCAGGATTAGCATCATCGACGAGAACAAATTGTGGCTATATAGCAAATATCATTTTATTAACAACAATAACCATAATACCATATTTAATATGCAACTTTGCGCAACCCATTGAAAAATTAACTAAGTTTTAACTAAGTTTTAACTAAGTTTTAACCAAGTATCTGATTTTAGGGTCTATAACAACAATACCATAACTAATAACTATCATCTAACGATATTTTAACCAAGTTTTTATGCAACTGAACTTTCTGCTAAGGCCGCCGGACTGCTTCGGCCGGCGACGGGGATGGGCGCGATGACGATGACTGATACATCCATTTTGCATCATCCTTTTATATTGATATTTATTGCATTATGCTCTGTTATTACACGTTATGGTACATTACTTATACCTTTTCTCTCTTATTTTACAAGGTTTACATGAAGAGGGAGAATGCCGACAGCTGGAATTCTAGACTGGAAAAGAAGCAAATCTGAGATACCTATTTTGCACAACTCCAAAAGTCCTAAAAATTTACGGAGAAGTATTTTCGAATATATAAAAAATACTGGGTGAAACAGATACCAGAGCGGGGCCACCAGGAGGTGGCAAGCCTGCCAGGAGCGGCCACCCCCTCATCGCGCCTAGCAGGCTTGTGACCCACCTGGCAGGTCCCTGACGCCCATCTTCTGCTATATGGAGGAATTTGACCTGGAAAAAATCATAAGGAAGCTTTCGGGATGAAGCATCGCCGTCTCGAGGCGGAACTTGAACAAAACCAATCTAGAGCTCCGACAGGGCTGTTCTGCCGGGGAAACTTCCCTCCCGGAGAGGGAAATTGAAGCCATCGTCATCACCAATGATCCTCTCATCGAGAGGGGATCAATATCCATCAACATCTTCACCAACACCACCTCCTTTCCAAACCCTAGTTCATCTCTTGTATCCGATCTTTGTCTCAAGCCTCAGATTGGTACCTGTGGGTTGCTAGTAGTGTTGATTACTCCTTGTAGTTGATGCTAGTTGGTTTACTTGGTGGAAGATCATATGTTCAGATCCTTTATGATAATTAATACTCCTCTGATGATGAACATGAACATGTTTTGTGAGTAGTTACGTTTGTTCCTGTTCCTGAGGACATGGGATAAGTCTTGTTATAAGTAATCATGTGAATTTGGTATTCGTTCGATATTTTGATGAGATGTATGTTGTCTCTCCTCTAGTGGTGTTATGTGAAGTCGACTACATAATACTTCACCATTATTTGGGCCTAGGGGAAGGCATTGAGAAGTAATAAGTAGATGATGGGTTGCTAGAGTGAGAGAAGCTTAAACCCTAGTTTATGCGTTGCTTCGTAAGGGGCTGATTTGGATCCATATGTTTCATGCTATGGTTAGATTTATCTTAATTCTTCTTTCGTAGTTGCGGATGCTTGCGAGAGGGGTTAATCATAAGTGGGAGGTTTGTCCAAGTAAGGGCAACATCCAAGCACCGATCCACCCACATATCAAATTATCAAAGTAACGAACGCGAATCAAATGAGCATGATGAAAACTAGCTTGACAGAAATTCCCATGTGTCCTCGGAAGCGCTTTGCTTTATATAAGAGTTTGTCCAGGCCCGTCCTTTGCTACAAAAGTATTGGGATACCTTGCTGCACCTTTACTACCCTTGTTACTTGTTACTCGTTACAAATTATGTTGTCACAAAACTATCTGTTATCGATAATTGCAGTGCTTGCAGAGAATACCTTACTGGAAACCACTTGTCATTTCCTTCTGGTCCTCGTTGGGTTCGACACTCTTACTTATCTAAAGGACTATGATAGATCCCCTATACTTGTGGGTTTCATAATTTATTTTGAGCTAAAATGACCCTGAATTGTAAAACACTGTAATTGAACTCTGAAATGGTTTAAAGTTGGCATTGTATCATAATTTCACGCACATAACATGTGCTAAAAAGTTGAGAGGGTTATAGGAAAAACTGGATGTACTTCGTGTATAAATTGGACAATCTCTTTCGAAGTATCAGTGTTTCCGACAAAAATACGTGTATTACAAAATGATTTCAATTTTAAAACATATTTTAACTCAAGAATTTTTCTGCATTCAATATGCACCATTCAAAGCCACATCATCACTTTGCAACCTTTTTTTGACTTCATTTGCTATTTGTCATGCATTTCATGATTTATTTTGAGCTAAAATGACCTTGGATTGAAATGGACTGCAAATGAACTCTGAAATGGTTGAAAGTTGGCATGGTATCATAATTTCACCCACATAGCATGCGCTAAAAAGTTGAGAGAGTTACAGGAAAAACTATATGCACTTCATGTACAAAATGGACAATCTCTTTCGAAGTATCAGGGTTTCGGACGAAAATACGTCTATTACAAAAGGATTTCAATTCTTCACATGTAACTGCAGTGATATTCTAGATGAAGGCCATCATCAGAATAGTCGTGGACAGAAAGTCTTCACTTTTTCTTTGCGTGTGTCCCTTGCTTATTGCGCCCTAACCATGGATAATCTTCATCACTTAACAAGATGCTTGGGTCATCCTTCACTTTGAAGGGAGGAATTTCATGAAAATTTTCATAATCTTCAGACATGTCTGTCTTGCCCTCCACTCCCACGATGTTTCTTTTCCTGAAAGAACTATGTTTCGCTTTGGCTCATCGTTTGATGTATCCGCTTCCTTATCTTTTTTTCTCGTTTTGGTAGACATGTCCTTCACATAGAAAACCCGGGTCACATCATTGGCTAGGACGAATGGTTCGTCTGTGTACCCAATATTGTTGAGACCCACTATTGTCATTCTGTACTACATGTCTATCTGTACGCCGCCTCCTAACATATTGACCCATTTGCACCGAAACAAAGGGACCTCAAATTCATGTCCATAGTCAAGTTCCCATATCTCCTCTATGTAACCATAATATGTGTCCGTTGCCCTATTAGTGATTGCTGCATCAAAGCGGACATCACTGGTTTGGTTGGTGCTCTTTTTATCTTGGGCGATCGTGTAAAATGTATTACCATTTATCTCGTACCCTGGGTAAGTCAATACAGTCGAAGATGGTGTCCTGGCCAACACGTACAGGTAAATTTGCAACAGTGTTGTTACGCATGAGATGCATTTGCAACCAACCGCCGAAAGTATCTTCATGTGTAATCCAGTCGTCATACTGCTCCGGGTGTGTCCAGCGTAGAATATTCTTGTGTTCATTCATATACGAGGCCACCAAGGTAGAATTCTGTAGAACTGTGTAGTGTGCTTGCGCCCAAGAATGCCCGTCCCTACATATTATTGATTTTGCTCCTAGCGTGCCTTTTTCGCCCAGTGTCCCCTCATACTGCAATTTAGGGACAACAATTAGCTGAAGGTCAGGAAAAAAGTCAACACAAAACCCAATGACCTCCTCTGTTTGATGCCCCGTGAAGATGCTTCCTTCTGGACTAGCACGATTACGAACATATTTCTTCAAGACTCCCATCAACCTCTCAAAGGGGAACATATTGTGTAGAAATACAGGACCCAGAATGGCAATCTCGTCGACTCGATGAACTAGGACGTGATTCATGATATTGAAGAAGGATGGTGGGAACACCAACTCGAAGCTGACAAGACATGGCACCAAATCATTCCATAGAATTGGTAGGATTTCTGGATCGATTACCTTATGAGATATTGCATTGAGGAATGCACATAGCTTCACAATGGCTAATTGAACATTTTCCGGTAGAAGCCCTCTCAATGCAACCAGAAGCAGTTGCATCATAATCACGTGGCAGTCATGAGACTTTAGGTTCTGGAATTGTTTTCTCTGCCATGTTTATTATTCCCTTTATATTCGACGAGAAGCTAGACGGGACCTTCATACTGAGCAGGCATTCAAAGAAGATTTCCTCCTCTGCTTTGGTAAGAGCATAGCTGGCACGACCTTGATACTACTTTGGATGCATGCCGTCATTTTAGTGCACACATTTCTGCTCCTCCCGTGCCTCTGGTGTATCTTTTTTCTTCCCATATACGCCCAAGAATCCTAGCAGGGTCACGCAAAGATTCTTCGTCACGTGCATCATGTCGATTGAAGAGCGCACATCTAGGTATTTCCAATAGGGTAGGTCCCCAAATATAGATTTTTTTCTTCCACATGGGTGCGCGTCCCTCAGCGTCAGTTGGAACAGATTGTCCGCCAGGACCCTTTCCAAATATTACTTGTAAATCCTTGACTATATCAAGTATGTCATCACCACTATGGAGGACGGGCTTCTTCTGGTGATCTACCTCACCTTTGAAATGCTTGCATTTCTTTCTTAAGCCATGCTTGGTCGGAAGAAATCGACGATGTCCCATGTACACATTATTATTGCATTTGTCCAAATATATACTTTGGGTATCATCTAAACAGTGCGTGCATGCGTTGTATCCCTTGTTTGACTGTCCTGAAAGATTACTAAGAGCAGGCCAATCATTGATGGTTACAAACAACAATGCTCGTAGGTCAAATTCCTCTTGTTCATGCTCATCCCACACACGTACACCTTTTCCATTCCATAGCTGTAAACGTTCTTCAACTAATGGCCTTAGGTACACATCAATGTTGTTATCGGGTTGCTTAGGGCCTTGGATGAGCACTGACATCATAATGAACTTCTGCTTCATGCACAACCAAGGAGGAAGGTTATAGATACACAGAGTCACGGGCCAGGTGCTATGATTGCTTCTCTACTCCCCAAAAAGATTAGTGCCTTCTGCACTTAAACCAAACCATACGTTCCTTGCGTCACTTGCAAAGTCCTCTCACTTTCTCTCAATTTTTATCCACCGCGACCCGTCAGTGGGTGCTCTCAACTTCCCGTCTTTCTTATGGTCTTTTTTGTGCCATTGCAACAACTTGGCATGCTCTTTGTTTCTGAACAAACGTTTCAACCGTGGTATCATAGGAGCATACCACATCACCTTGGCAGGAACCATCTTCCTAGGGCGCTTGCCCTCAACATCACCAGGGTCATCTCGTTTGATCTTATACCGCAATGCACTTCATACTGGGCATGCATTCAATTCCTCGTACTCACCGTGGTAGAGGACACATTCATTAGGGCATGCATGTATCTTATGCACCTCTAATCCTAGAGGGCAGAGAACCTTCTTTGCTCCGTACGTAGTGTTAGGAAATTCGTTATCCTTTGGAAGCTTATTCTTCATTATTTTTAGTAAGTTTTCAAATCCCTTGTCAGATAAACCATTCTCTGCCTTCCAATGCAGCAATTGCAGTGTGGTACCAAGGTTTCTATTGCCATCTTCGCACTTTGCATACAACCCTTTTTTGTGATCCTCTAACATGCGTTCGAACTTCAAATTCTCCCTTTCACTTTCGCATTCTCTCTGTGCATCAACAATGACCCAACGAAGATCATCATCGGGCACATCTGATGCCTCTTGATCTTCAGCCTCCCCCATTGCAGTATCATCATATTCAGGGTACATAGGACGATAGATGTCATCATCCTCTTCTTCTTCGTTGTCTTACATCATAGCCCCTCTTTCTCCGTGCTTGGTCTAAACATTATAGTGTGGCATGAAACCCTTCTCAAGTAGGTGGAAGTGAAGGGTTTTAGAGTTGGAGAAATTCTTCGTATTCCCACAGATTGTACATGGACAATACATAAAACCATTCTGTTTGTTTGCCTCAGCCACTTCGAGAAAATTATGTAGGCCCTCAACATACTCAGAGGTGCATCGGTCATCATACATCCATTACCGTTTCATCTACGTGCATTATATAATTAAATGTATCAAAAACCATTACAGAACATCATGAATAGACAAGTGATCAAATTAATACAAGTTCATCATCACATTAAAACCAAAGTACAGTAGTGATCAAATGTTATTACCGAAAAAATAACATCGCGAAACCTTTTGGAACACTTGTGTAGTTGGTGCACCGCCAAGGCTAAACAAATCTTGGGGAAAATGTAGCTTGGAGGTCAAGCTTGGAGAGGAGAAAACTTAAGTGTGTCCGCGACATTTCATCGAACACCTCATGTGCATAGGAGGTGAGAACAAAGAGCAAAACACCTCCAAAACGCCATCGGGCCAAAAAACAGAGGAGTGAGCGGGCAGGTATATATATATATATATATATATAGCATTGTATGAGTCCTAGTTGGTGGCTAGAACCGGGACCAAAGGTGCCTCTTTAGTCCCGGTTCCAGCTACCAACCAGGACTAAAGGGACTGGGCCAGGAGCGAGGCCCTTTAGTCCCGGTTAGTGTCTGGAACCAGGACTAAAGGGGTCAGACGAACCTGTCGTGGATTTGTCACGGCAGATGTCCGGGTAAACGGACTTAGGTTCGAGGCCATCGCTAAGGCGGTGAGCTTGAAGGGGTTGATCAGAATCGAGAGACAAGGGTTTACCCAGGTTCGGCCCCTCGAAAAGAGGTAAAAGCCTACATCTTGCTCTGTGTTGTATTGATTGTGTATCGATTACGAGGGAGCGAGTTCGCTTGACCTAGCTATCGATCAGTTGTTTTGTGGCCTAAGCTGCCCAGGTAACCCGCCCTTATATACACGGGTCAAGGCCCTGGGCTTACAAGAGTCTGGGTCGGGGTATACTTGACAACCGACCCCATATCTAACTTCACATGCCTTATCTAACAAGTCGCCCCCGACGACCCAAGCCCGCCGGGTCACATCTTGTCTTCCGGATCTGGGACTTTTTGGCCCACTGACTACATTTTCTCCTGGAGTTGTTGTAATCTGCCAACCGCATGACACGACCCCTCTTGGGTGGGTCTCACCCTGGGGTTATATTCCCAACATTAGGCCCCAGATTGATTTGAACCAGTTCATGTCAATATTCAAGTCTTTTGGTTGGCGAGTCTTGCCTTCTCTTGTAATCTTCATGATCCGCCGAAAAAATGGGTGATCATTGCATCTGACAAGCTTCCATGACCTGCCATGACGTCATTAATAAAATAAAAAAAGATTCCTTTGACGTCAGAACGGATCTTTCGTCGTTAATATGGTCAGCCCGAAAATCAAGGCGTCTTCTTAGTGTAATCATCACCGTGCTCCCTCGATTCCTGCACCGGACCGTTCGAGAGACCATTATACCCTTATAAATAAGTGTGGGGACCATCACTTTCATTTTTCCTGCCGCCATCTTCTTCTTCTTCCTCTGATGCTCGCGCCGCCGAAGCTAGTTGCGCCGCTCGGTCATCGCCGTCTTCATCAGCACTGGCCGCTGCATCAACCTGAAACGATCCAAAGCTCCCGTGCATCCGCCACACTCTTTGAGGTTCGAATTTTACTCCCTATTAGATCTGCATTAGGGTTTTCTTGAATCCACAGAGTTCGTTGATGTTCATCACCATTCGTGGAAGTGTTTTTCACCGATTGATTGAAAACATCTTCTTAAGGCCTCATAATACTTCCGAAATCGTGTGGTTACTCACTCTGCACTTAGTCGCACTTTATTGTAGATCTGCAACTTTCTAGTAATTTGAATACTGGCCATCTGTTCTTCTCCCAGTTTTTTTAGGGCCGAAATATTTTTCTTTTTCTTTTTCCCGTAGATCCTAAATCCATAGTTGTAGCTGTGGAAACGGTTTCTCAACGCTTAGCAAGTTTTCAACTTGCATAGATAAACTTGACCCGCCAACAATCCGCCGGCTCACTTTGTGTCCTCGCAAGTAGCTTTGGCGGCTCACAATTTTTATTGACCCGCCAAATGCTATCACCATTTATAACTGTAGAAAACTTGGTCAAGATGCATTTTTGAACCGCCAAACATTCATGCCTTTCCGCAGCTTGCTAAGCCGCCACCATGTCGAAGACTCCCTCCACTTGCAACTGGGTAAGGTCCAAAGTGACCGAGGAGTCTCACAATGAATTCATCACCATGGGGGTTCTTCCGGCTCAGGACGTCATCCACTGGCAGGTTCCAGGCAGCGAGACCACCCCTAAGACCAAAGATGGGGAGGTCATTGTCTTCATAGACTATCTCCTTAGGGGTTTCTCTCCGCCCAGGTCAAAGTTTTCCCAGGACGTCTTACATGCTTTCAACTTGCACCCCCAATATATTGGCCCAAACTCTGTCACCAATATGTGCCAATTCTAGACTTTTTGTGTAGCCTATCTTCAAGAGGAACCATCTGTTGATATGTTCAAGGAGTATTTTTACATCAACCGCCAAACTGAGATGGCGGACGAGTTAAGTCTTGAGCTCGGGGGCATAACTCTTCAGAGACGGAGAGACATACTTTTCCCTGCAGCGGTCGTGCCAAGTCACCCCAAAGAGTGGAACAAGACTTGGTTCTATTGCCAAGACACTTCACCAAAGGGGGAGAACCCACTGCCGGGTTATCGTCCTTATCGTCTTAGCACGGATACACAACTTCTATACCGAATGTCAACCGCCGGACATGCTCAATATGCCTCCACCTTCTCTAAAGTCAGGGCTCTATTGGCCAATGGGTTGACGGGTGTTGATCTAACCCGCTGCTAGGTCTCTTGGAGGATTCTGCTGCTAAGTCGCCAAAGCGGTTTGATGTGTTAGTATAATGGTAAAGTAGATGACCCTCAACGCGTCAATCAGACCCCTTCAACGGATTAGGACCTCAACACCATTGTCAAGTCTTTGCTGGGGGAAACACTAGCCGCGTGCAGCAACACTAGCTTGAGCCCCTTCTCTGCACTTAACTTGGCTCCGGATGTAAGTCTATTTCATCCTAACCTTCATCTGTTCTTTTAACTCCATCTCTTATCAACCCTTTCCTATTTATATGCTTTGTCTTCTTGTAGGCCGGCTCCTCATTCTAGAAAAAACTGTTGCCCTCAACTCTCAAAAAGAAAAGTAAGGTCCCTAAGGCCTCAAAGCCTAAGGCGCCGTCCCGCAAGAGAAAACAGTCAACTGAAGAATTATTTGATTTAGACGATTCACAGGTAGAAATTGACTCCCCTGGCCTTCTATTCATGCAACTTATAGACAACAATCACTCACAGGAAGAAGCTGAAACAAGCCATGCCAACGTTGCCAAGGTAATCATTGTCTCCTCTGACCAGGATCTTTTACCAATAAAGAAAGTACGATGGGATGTACGGAAGGTAAAGAGTACCCGTCCTTTTGCTTACTTGAGTCATAACTTTCTTTTGAAGAAACATCAAAATGATAGCAGACATCACACCCGGAGCGCCGACTCTGGAGATCTTATGACCGGCTTACCAAACTAAACGGTTCCTCGGAAACAGCGCGTAGAGGTACTTCCTCGTTTTGAGCTTATCTTGCTTGTACACTATCTTCTCGGATTAACAATTGTGTTAACAAT
Organism: Hordeum marinum; assembly: GCA_022496015.1. Classification (NCBI taxonomy): domain Eukaryota; kingdom Viridiplantae; phylum Streptophyta; class Magnoliopsida; order Poales; family Poaceae; genus Hordeum; species Hordeum marinum. Next base: position 480,908,698 of record CM039672.1, read on the forward strand.
GCTAACTTTTTCAGGACTTGCCTCCTTCTTCTGGAGATTCAACTGCCTCAAAGCTGCCTCCTTTTACTATTAACCCGGGGTAAGCACTTCTTGTGCCCCGAAAAACATTTAATACCTCATACTTTATCATGGCATATCCAATATTTCCTTTGCTCACAGGGCTCAAGCCAAACGAAGGAAGGGGGCCGGGTCATCCGCAGTTCCTGATGTCCAAGACCCGGAGATCCCAACACCCAATATTCCTGACTCTCAAACTGAGCCTTCTGAAGCAGCCAAAGATGTCCCGGAAGAGGTTCCTCCATAGGCTGAGCCAGCTGCCATGGACACTGAGGCTCCTGAAGCCCGTCCAGATTCTGCTCCTAAGCCGCCCAGCCCCCGGCCGTCAACTGAACACATGACTTCTCATGAAGATGTCTCTATCATAGGTGCGGCTTAAAAACCTCCAGTTCCCTCGCATGCACTATCCAAGCATATCAAAGAAGACCTAAGTAATGAGCCGACTCTATAAGAAAGAGCTGAGATACATTAGCCCCCAATTTTCATGTAAATTTCTTGCAATCTGCTTGGGACTTCAATATTGTACCGAATTTTGATGTAAACTGTATGAGCCGGACCGACGGCTTAAAACTAACAACCTTTCTTTGTGCACGAAACCTTAATTGGTGCTGAATCAGCCATGGTAGACCTAAAGAAGAGTCTGGCCTTGCAGCAAAGCGGCTGAGCAGAGACAGAAGAAAAGTGGCGACTCTGCTCCATAGATCTCGAGAAAATCAAAACAGAGTTCGAAACCTTCAAACAGACTGCTGAATCTAGCCAAGCCGTCCTGACCAAACGCGCCAAAGAAGCAGAGGGTCGGCTTAATACAGCTACCGACGAGATGAACACTTTGAAAGGCCACATCTCTCGCATGACTAGAGCTGTCTTTGGTAAGTATTCACTGTCAACTTTGTCAAAAGTCTTTTCCGGCGGCTCTGCCACGAACCGGGACTAGATCCTGCCGAGGCCCAGCTGGCGCCCTGGTCGCTCGAACCGGGACTGATGCACCCATTGGTCCCGGTTCGTAACCAAACCGGGACTAATGCAATATTCTGGCCCATTTCAAAGCCTTGTTTTCTACTAGCGCATAGCTCCCAAGCGAAGTTGAATTTCAAACCAAAATTTATGTGATTGTATAGCTTCATCTCTCAAGCAAAATATACCTTTTTCTTGCATTTTTTAAGCACGATCTCTACTTGGATTTCAAACATTTTCTTGAGTAAATAGCAAAAACTATCACAATTGTGGTAACCTTCGGCGTTCGTTACCACAAAGAGACCTAACAAAAGGCTACCGGTTTTGCGCTAATTTCTCACAAATTGCTACCGCTTTAGTTAAGGATTGGTTGATCACGATTATGACAAGGTGGACCCATCCATCAGGGCCAAGTGGCACCATAAGGCCAACTTCGTTCGGTTGACCATCACGTTATACGCTATGATAGGTGGGGCCCCATAACAGGTGAGTTATTCTTCCTCGATGTTCTTGATATAGACCGAGGAGGGGAGGCAGCGGTCGCCATGACAATCTCCATTCCGGAGCACATCTGTGCAGGGCAATGGGTGGGACATGCGTCCTACTTCACTCGAGGTGGTAGCCTGTGAGCTCAAGAGCGTCTCACACAAGAGCAGTGGAAGGCAGGGGCATGCAGCCTACGAGCTCACCAGAATTCATGTGTCCGAGCTAGGGGAAGTTGCGCGAGCAAGAGAGTCTGGTGCGACAACTCACAACTTGGTGTGCGAGGAGCACATGGAGGTTGGGAAAGTGTGGAGTGACATCTCGGACGAAAGGTGGTGACCAACGGAGCTTGGCATCATGAGAAGGACGACTAGAGGTTGGGAGACTTGGAATCAATGGCGAAGCCTTGAGGGGGGGGGGGGGAGGGCATTGCCCCCCTATTATAAAAATCCCTAAAGAAATTTCATTAGGTGCTAGGATTAACGATAAGTGCAGTCATTTGCCCCCTTGGTCCCCAGCCACACTCATCTAGCTCCACCACTACTTGGAATGATCTTGTCTATAAGCTCGGAGGAGTCAACACATGGCCTAGATGCATAATGGTGCAGCCGAGGCTTGTTGAAGCAGAAGCGACGGCCCAAAGCCAAAGGCAAGGAAGATAACAACATGTTGTCGCGGAGAGATCATCCCCGACCCATTCTTTCGACAGGAAGACGAATCCGAGCATCACACATCCCTTGGGCAGGATGTCTGGGCTTGGGCAAGCTTCTGGCGATGGGGATGAATGAGGGTGGCCGGCGACAACCGGTGGTAGTCATGCATAGGCCATGCCGACACAAATTGGAGATGGTGCAAGTTGCGTCATGCACAGGAGCATCAATGGGTAAAGAAAGTAGGAGGCAGGGAGCTTACGCTGCCCGACTTCATCCATGGAGGCCGCTTGTCTATGGTGGACCAGGCACAACCCGACCGTGCACTTTGGAGGCATCCTTATTGACCGCAATGCAGTTCACGTTGGACAACCTTCACAATGCCAACGCCATAACGGTAGATGCGTGCATGGTCAATGAGCACTGCCCTAACCAGGCACGTCACGCTGGCATGGCTACTTCTCACCGTGCTTGCAAACTGTTTGATAAAACGTCACAGAGGATGATGGAGATGAGTGAAGTGGATGGAGGAGAGAGACTACTGACATGTGGGGCCCTCCTATCATAACGGTCAACCCTGACATGAGATTCCTGTTGGAAATATGCCCTAGAGGCAAAAATAATTAGTTATTATCATATTTCCTTGTTCATGATAGTCCTTTATTGTCCATGCTATAATTCTATTGATTGGAAACTTAAATACATGTGTGGATACATAGACAATAAAGTGTCCCTAGTAAGCCTCTACTAGACTAGCTCGTTGATCAAATATGGTTAAGGTTTCCTGGCCATAGACATGCGTTGTCATTTGATAATGGGATCACGTCATTAGGAGAATGATGTGATTGACAAGACCCAACCGTAAGCATAGCATATGACCGTGTTAATTTATTGCTACTTCTTTATCCATGTCAAGTATCTGTTCCTACGACCATGAGATCATGCAACTCCCTGACACTTTAGGAATGCCTTGTGTGTATCAAACGTCACAACGTAACTGGGTGACTATAAATGTGCTCTACAGGTATCTCCGAGGGTGTCTGTTGGGTTGGCGTGGATCGAGACTAGGATTTGTCACTCCGTATGACGAAGAGGTATCTCTGGGCCCTCTCGGTAATACAACATCACAAGAAGATTGCAAGCAATGTGACTAAGGAGTTAGGCACGGGATCTTGTATTATGGCACGAGTAAAGAGACTTGCCAGTAACAAGATTGAACTAGGTATGGAGATATCGACGATCGAATCTCGGGTAAGTAACATACCGCTGGACAAAGGGAACTGCATACCGTATTGATTGAATCCTTGGCATTGTAGTTCGACCGATAAACATCTTCGTGGAATATGTAGGAACCAATATGGGCATCTAGGTCCCTCTATTGGTTATTGACCATAGAGGTGTCTCAGTCATGTCTACATGATTCTCGAACTCGTAGGGTCCGCACGCTTAACGTGAAGTGACGCTTGAGTAGTATTGGGATATGCACGTTGGTGACCGAATGTTGTTCGGAGTGTTGGATGAGATCCTGATCATCACGAGGAGATCTGGAATGGTCCGTAGGTAAATATTTATATATGGGAAGTCATATTCAGGGTTTCGGAAAATGTTTGGGATTTTTTGGTATTGTGCCGGGAAGGTTCTGGAGTGAGGCCCACCTGCATGGGGACCCACATGGACGTGGGTAGTGGGTAAATTCCCCACACCTCTGGTCTAGGTGCATCAAGAGCTCCCCTTAAAAGGAATAAGATCATATCCCGAAAGGAAAAGATTGAGATCCAAAAAAGGGGGGGGGGGGATAGTGATCGGTGGGGAAGGAAAATATGGATTTCCTTCCTCCCCCCTTGACCAATGACCCTAGGGGCTTGAAGGTAAAGCCACCAGCCCCTCCCATGACTATATAAAGGTGGGGAGGCGCAAGGGGGCTGGGGTTCCTCCCACGGCCTCGACCATCCTCCCATCCCTCCCGTTTCTTCCTCGTACGTCATTTCGAAGGCGCTTGGAAAAGCCTTATCGGCACAGCGACACCACCATCACCACCGTGTCGTCTTTTTGGTTGAGATCCCATCTACTTCTTCTCCCTCTCTTTCTGGATCAAGAAGGAGGAGACATCATCGAGCCGCACGTGTGCTGAACGCGGAGGTGCCGTCCGTTCGGCACTAGATCGGATTGGATCGCGATTGGATCGTGAAGAGTACGACTACATCAACTGCATTTCTTAATGCTTCCACTTAGCGATCTACAAGCACTCCCCCTCTCGTATCTATGCATCTCCATGAATAGATCTTGCGTGTGCGTAGGAATTTTTTTGTTTCCCATGCAACGTTCTCCAACAGTGGCATCAGAGCAAGGTCTATGCGTAGATAACATGCACGAGTAGAACACAAAAGAGTTTGTGGGCGTTGATGTTCAGATTGCTTACCTCCTTACTCTTATCTTGATTCGTTGGTATTGTGGGATGAAGTGTCTCAGACCAACTTTACTCGTCCACGTACGAGAGACCGGTTTCATCGACTGACATGCAACTTGTTGCATAAAGATGACTGGCGGGTGTCTGTCTCTCACACTTTAGTTGAATCAGATTCGACAAAGGCAGTCCTTGTAGAAGGTTAAAAGGCAACTTGAATATCACTGTTGTGGCTTTGCGTAGGTAAGAACGGTTCTTACTAGTTGCCCATAGCAGCCACATAAAACATGCAACAACAAAGTAAAGGACGTCTAACTTGGTTTTGCAGGTATGTTGTGAAATGATATGGCCAAAGACATGATGAAATATATTTGATGTATGAGATGATCATGTTTTGTAATAGTTAATATCGACTTGTATGTCGATGCATATGGCAACCGGCAGGAGCCATAGGGTTGTCTTTAATTATTGTATGACCTGCGTGTCAATCATTAAGCGCTATGTAATGCTTTACTTTATCGCTCAACGGTAGCAACAGTATTAGAAGCATGGTTGGCGCGACAACCCCGATGGCAGATCATGGTGTCATGCCGGTGCTTTGGAGATGAAGATCAAAAGCGCAAGTTCATGGCCATATCATGTCACTTATGATTTTCATGTCATGCTAATCCTTTATGCATCTTATTTTGCTTAGGACGACTGTATCATTATAAGGTGACCCCTCACTAAAATTTCAAGATAAAATTATGTTCTCCCAGAGTGTGCACCATTGCGAAAGTTCGTCGTTTCGAAGCACCATGTGATGATCGGGTGTGATAGACTCTACGTTCACATACAACGGGTGCAAGCCAGTTTTGCACATGCGGAACACTCGGGGTTAAACTTGACAAGCCTAGCATGTACAAACATGGCCTCAGAACACAAGAGACTGAAAGGTCGAACATGAGTCATATAGTAGATATGATCAACATGGAGATGTTCACCATTGAAACCACCTCATCTCACATGATGATCGGACTTGGGTTGTTGGATTTGGATCTTGTCACACTTAGACAACCCGAGGGATGTTGATTTGAGTCAGATTTGTTAAGTAATATGATTAATTGAACTCATTATCATGAACATAGTAAAAATGTCTTTGCAAATTATGTTGTAGATCAAATAGCTTGCGCTGTAGCTCCCCTGTATTTTGATACGTGCCTAGAGAAGAGTAAGTTGGAAGATGATGGTAGCAATTATGCAGACTGGGTTCATGATCCGGGATTGTACTCAATGTTGCACATAAGGCTTATGTACTTGATGCACCGCTCGGTGTGCCACCCCCTCAAGCGTCGTCTATGGGTACATCAAACATGCACGTTTTGATTACTACTCGATAGTTCAGTGCGTCATGCTTTACGGCTTAGAATTGAGGCTCCAAAGACTTTTTTTGAATGTCACAGAACATATGAGATGTTCCAAGAGATGAAATTGGGATTTCAGGTTCGTTCGTGTGTTGAGAGGTGTGAGACCTCCAACAAGATTCTTTGCCTGCAAGATGAAGGAGAATAGCTCAATCGGTGAGCATGTGCTCAGATTGTCTGGGTGCTACAATCGCTTGAATCAAGTGGGAGTTGATCTTCAAGATAAGGTAGTGATTGATATAGTTCTCCAAGTCACTGCCATAAAAGCTACTAGAGCTTCGTGATGAACTACAAACATGCTAGGGATGGAAAAGTTGTTCCCTGAGCTATTCGTGATGTTTGACATCGCGAAGGTAGAAATCAAGAAGGAGCATCAAATGTTGATGGTTAGTAAAACCAATAGTTTCGATAAGGGCAAGGGTAAGAAGGGAAACTTCTTGAATGGCAAGCTAGTTGCTGATCCAGTGAAGAAACCCAAGGTTGAACCCAAACTCGAGACTGAGTGCTTATATTATGAGGCGAACAGTGAGTGAAGCGGAACTGTCCTACATACTTGGTAGCTAAGTGATAACGCACAAGTATAGGGGGCATAACAGTTTTCGAGGGTAAAGTATTGAACCCATATTTATTGATTCAACACAACGGGAGCCAAATAATATTCTCGAGTATTCACAGTTGAGTTGTCAATTCAACCACACTTGTAAGACTTAATATCCGCAGCAAAGTATTCAGTAGAAAAGTAGTATGGAAGTAACAGTAACGGTAGCAAAAGTAACAGTAGGAGTTTTGTAGTGATTGTAACAGTAGCAACAGAGAAGTAACTTAGCAAGGATCAATATGTGGAAAGCTCGTAGGCAATGGATCAGTGATGGATAATTATGTCGGATGGCATTCATCATGCAATAGTTATAACATAGGCTGACATAGAACTAACTCCAATTCATCAATGTAATGTAGGCATGTATTCCATATATAGTCATACATGCTTATGGAAAAGAACTTGCATGACATCTTTGTCCTACCCTCCCGTGGTAGCGGGGTCCTAATGGAAACTAAGGGATATTAAGGCCTCCTTTTAATAGATAACCGGACCAAAGCATTACCACTTAGTGAATAAATGAACTCCTCAAGCTACGGCAATCATCGGAAAGAATCCGAGTTATTATCACCCTGGGGGATGTGGATCATAACTCGTAATAGGTGTCTACAACTTGCAAGATAGGATCAAGGGAACACATGTATATTCATGAAAACATAATAGGTCTAGATCTGAAATCATGGCACTCGGGCCCTAGTGACAAGCATTAAGCATAGCAAAGTCATAGCAACATCAATCTTAGAACATAGTGGATACTAGGGATCAAACCCTAACAAAACTAACTCAATTACATGATAAATCTCATCCAACCCATCACCGTCCAGCAAGCCTACGATGGGATTACTCACGAACGGCGGAGATCATCATGGAATTGGTGATGAAGGATGGTTGGTGATGACGATGGCGTCGATTTCCACTCCACGCAGCTCGAAACGGACTCCAGATCTGGTCTCCCGAGGAAGAATAGGAGGTGGCGGCGGCTCCGTATTGTGAAACGTGATGAACTTTTCTCTCCGATTTTTTTCTTCGCGAATAGGGTTATATGGAGCTGGAGAGGAGGTCGAAGGAGCCACGAGGGTCCCACAAGCCTGCTAGGCACGGCCAGGGGGTGGCCGCGTCTAGCAGGCTTGTGGCCTGCAGATGGCTCCCCTCCGGTTGATTCTTGCGCCAGTATTTTTTATTAAATCCAAAAATATTCTCCGTCAATTTTCAGGACGATCCGAGAACTTTTTTTTGCACGCAAATAACACCAAAGCAATTCTGCTGAAAATAGTGCCAGTCCGGGTTAGTTCCATTCAAATCATGCAAATCAGATTCCAAAACTAGGGCAAAAGAGTTTGGAAAAGTGGATACGATAGAGACGTATCACTAAGTAGGGTGGCAACGTCAACACAAGTATATTTGATATACGTGTTATTGTTGTGTACCTTACTAGTACTCCTAGTAGCACCTGGGTATTAGATACCAGTTCAGTTGCTAATGTTAGTAACTCAAAATAGAAGCTACGGAATAAAACGGAGGCTATCTAAGGGTGAGGTGACGATGTGTGTTGGAAGTGTTTCCAAGGTTGATGTGATCACCATCGCACGCTCCCTCTACCTTCGGGAGTAGTGTTGAACCTAAATAAATGTTATTTGGTGTTTGCGTTGAGCATGACCATGATTAGATCGTGTTTCTTGCAATACAGTTATTCATTTAAGTCGAAGAATAATGGTTATTCTGTTTACATGAATAATACCTTCAATGGTCACGCACCCAATGTGAATGGTTTACCGAATCTCGATCATAGTGATACACATGTTCATAGTATTGATGCCAAAAGATGCAAAGTTATTAATGATATTACCACATACTTGTAGCACTACCGCTAATGTCATATTTGTGTGAAGCGCATGAAGAAACTCCATGCTGATGGATCTTTGGAGTCACTCGATTTTGAATCGGTTGAGACATGTTGTGACACCCTGGAATTCTACTACAGTGATCATTGTAATTAAGCCACAGTAATGGCATGGTCTGCCACTGATTATTTTGCTAAGTGGAATATGATCAAGGTGGAATTTCAAATTCCCAATTCAAATTCTCTTCTAATGCTCTATAGATTCAAGTGACAAAATTATATCTTCAAACAGCAAAACAAAAATGTCCCAAAGTTGAGGAATGTTCCAAATTAAATAATGCTAAGAAGAACAACATCATCTGATGTGTGATGTGGCCCCCACCATTGAAAACAGGAGCTGAAAATGCCTTCAAAATCATTTAAAATCAATTATAAAAATTAAACAATTCCTAAAATGTTCAAACTTGACATGGCTTTTCAAAATAGTGCATATTGTTTTATAAACCATGTCCCACATTTTTACTAGTGCAAGTGATGACAAAAATAAATGAAAAAGAAAACATAAACAAAAGAAAAAAGGGAAAAGAAAATAAAACACAAACCCCCTCCCCCTCTGGGCCACAGCCCACCGAACCGGCTGGCCCAGCCTACCTCTTTCCCCCCGGTCGTCTTCTTCCCACTGCTCACCCGACCGGGGCGACCACGCGCGCGCGTCCCTGCTCGACCAGGTCGCCGACGACGGCCGTGGGGATAAGAACGGCCCCACGGCCTCACCTGCTCCCTCCCCGCAAACCCTAGCGCCCCCTGCAGATCTCACCTGCCCCCCCCACGCTCTCTCCCCCTCTGTGCCCGAGCGCGCTGTCGCCATGGCCGCCGGCTAACCGCGACCACGGTCCCTCCCACGCCCAGCTAAGCCACCCAGAAGCTCCGCCTCGCTCCCCTCGACCACGAGCTCGAGCTCGGGAGGCCCTGCATCGCCGTCATGGCACTTCTTCCCCCTCGGGTCACCGCCGCTTGCCGTCTTCGATTTCTGGCGCCGTCGAGCCTTCCCCGGGCCTATTTCGAACGACGACAACCCCCGGCGAGCCTCCACTTCCTTCCCCCCTCGCTCTCGCCGCCGTTAGCTGCCACTAGGGCCCTCCCCGACGAGCAACCGAATCCGCCGCCGCTTGAGCTCGTCGCCGGCGTGGTTCCGGTGACCTTTTGGTCCGGCCGCCGGTGCCATTCGGCTCTGCGCGGCCCGTAGATCCCATCCCGCGTTATCCCCGTGGTGTTTAGCCCCTAGAACGCACGCGCGCAAAACGGCCGAACGCCACCGCCCACCGGAGAGCTCGTGGCCGTCGTTACGGGCCACCCCCGGCCGCCCTGTCGCCGTAGATCGACGCGGTTCTCTTCCCCGGTTCGAACGCGCCCTTCGGCGGCCGATTTGGTCCCCTGTGTGCGAAACCCGACCCCCGTCGTGGTTTCGGGTGCTCGCCGAAGCTTCTCCGGCGACGAACGCCGGCCACCTCCGACATGGCATACCTGGGGTCCACCCCTGGGTCACTGCCAATGGGGCCCCTGGCCCCAGTTGACTGGGTTGACCCAGTCAACGTGCTGACTGGGCGGCCAGGGCCACTGACTGGTGGGACCCCACACCCCTGTGTCAATGACAGGTGGGTCCCCCTGTCAGCTGGCTAATAAACTGAGTTGTTTATTTGAAAATAAATTTATTAGACTAATGTCTCACTGACATGTGGGGCCCTCACTAATTAACTCTGTTTAGATTTAAAATTAACACGGGAATCTCCTTGTGCCTATGACATGTGGAACCCACTGTCAGATTCAAATAGTAACAGCCACTGTCGGCTGCTGATGTCATCCTGATGTCATGATGACATCAACATTGCACTGTTCTGGATAATGTTGAATTTAATTAATTGAAATAATTTCAGAAAACTATTAAAACTTTAGAAAATCATATCTTTTAAACCGTAACTCAGATGAAAATAATTTATGTATGAAAGTTGATCAGAAAAATCCCACGAATTCAAATATGCCATTCATTCATATGTAACATGATCCTAGCATGTTGAACATGGAACTTTCCCCTCCGGATCAACTGTCCGAAAAATGCAAAGACCCGGGAATTATCGTCAGGTATTCTCCCGCTACGTCTGCAACGTGTAGTACTGCGTTAGTGCATACCTAGCTCTGCATATTACCATGTCATGCATCGTGATGCATATGTTTGCTTTATATTTATTGTTTCTTCCCCCTCTTCTCTCCGGTAGACCCTGAGACTGACGCTGCTGCCGGGTACGACTACGGTCCTGACGATCAGGCCTTTGCCACAGAGCAGCAAGGCAAGCAAACCCCCTTGAGCATTCCGATATCACCCATTATTCTCTCTCTTATTCTTGCATTAGATTTTGCTACTGATAGTTAGCTCCTATTCTGATGCATAGCCTGTTTTTGATGAACTGCTAATATTCCTACAATAATACCAACTGCTTAGTATAGGATGGTTAGTGAATCCCCAGTGACCCCCTTAGCCCCAGTTGTCCCTGCTTCTTCCTCGACGACCCGATGACTCGACGACTCGAAGACTCGGTCAACTGACTGACAAGCCAGGCCACTCACCTCACCGCACTCCCCTAAATTGTATGACTCTGCAGTACTACTATCGAGTACCGAGAGTGACACCTCGTGAAGTACTCCTGATACTATTCCTGTAGCGTAGCTTGTCGGTCGTGGTTATCGAGGGTGATTCCTCCTTCCCCATTCCCGACAATGCTTCTGTCATGCAATACCTCAAGTGTGGGACTTTCGAGGGTGATTCCTTTACAGTCCACCTTGGCGGTTATATCGAGCAGGGACCCCTTGAGGGTGATTCCTCAGTTCCCGTATTGACATTATATCCACACAGTTACTATTGACTTGGCCCTGGGCTAACATGGTGGGACTGAAGGGACGGGCGGTACCACCTTGTTGAGGTGGACCTGAGTTCCCGACAGCCCTGAGACGGGTCGGCCCCAAGGGTACCCGTGTGAGTAAGATTTGGTGGATGCGCCGCAAGGCATCCGAAGACTTGGTGGGGTGCGCCGGTAAGGCACCCGAGTGTTATTGGCAGGGCGACGGCCTGCAATATGGTTTGAGCTTGCCCCGCACTGGTCAAAATGATAATGGGTTGGGTATTTGATCCGAGTTGGTCGTTGACCTTTTTACGCACTAAACCTTCACGTGGGAGAAGTTATGGGTGCTCAGCATCGTTGTATCAGCCGAAGCTCTTCGGACGTCAGCAATGGAGCGGCGCGCGCCGGATTGGGCTGGAACGTACAGCTCCCGGACTGAGTGTACTAGGTCTGCTTCCGGCCACGTTCGCATTGTGCAGGAGTGCAAGGGCAAGTGGGCCCACGAACCTGCACGCTTAGGAGTAGACCGGCGGGCTGGCCTCTTCGTTGAGTCTAGGTGGGGCGACGACGTTTTGGATCCCGAGGCCGGGCATTACCCCGGAAAGTGTGTCCGGCCGGAGGTGTTCAAGCGTGTTGGAAATGCGGTGCACCCCTGCAGGGAAGAACCATCTATTCGAATAGCCGTGTCCATGGTAATAGGACGATTTGGAGTTGTACCTTGACCTTATACAACTAAAATTGTACTTTACTTTAAATGTTTCGTGGCCCCGGGATTGCTTCCTCGCAGGGAGTCGAGGAAGAATCTCTGGACGTGGTTACTTGATAAAATTGCTACAATAATATGGCTATATATGAGATACCAGTCTACTCTCTTCTCATGCTGCAAGATGTTGAAGATGCTAGTCTTCGATAGGACTAGGCCTTCCCCCTATTCTTGCTTTCTGCAGTCAGTCCAGATATAACCCCACCCCTTGATAATGATGCATAGCTAGCATAGTTCTGATGTCAGTCTTGCGAGTACTTTGGATGAGTACTCACCACTGCTTTGCTTTCTCTTTCTCCCTCGTTGCGATTCTGCGTTCAGACGATGGAGCCCAGGAGATGGAGTATGTCGGAGACGACTACTACAACACCGCAGGAGCCTACTACTACGTGGAGGCGGCCCCCGACTGTTAGTAGGATAGGAGGTTCCCAGGCAGGAGGCCTCGCCTCGTTCGATCCGTTGTTATGTTTGTACTAGCCTTCTTAAGGCAAGACTTGTCTAACTTATGTCTGTACTCAGATATTATTTGCTTCCGCTGACTCGTGTTTGTCGAGCTTTGTATTCGAGCCCTCGAGGCCCCTGGTTTGTAATATGGCTGTATGACTTTAAATTGTGGCTAGAGTTGTGTTGTGATATTTATTAGTGAGTCCCTAATCTTGGTCGTACGCATTGCGTGTATGTTTAGTGTACGGTCGAAATTGGGGGTGTCACAAGTTGGTATTAGAGCCAAACTTCCTGTAGGTAGCCCCCTTTCCAACTCCTTGGCCGAAGTTGGGTCTAGTGCTGAAAAGACTTTTACTAACACTGATGTTGTGGCTTACGGGCCCACATCTCAATTGGGTGGTATTAGGTTCTTTTACTCCTCGTCTATACTCTGGGTTCTGATCTCTCTTCTCCTTCGAGTTAAAGATTTTTCGTAACCCTAACATTAGGTTCACGTGATCACATCCATTGGAGATTAGTTTTCGCCGACCATTGTTTACCTTTGAGATTATATCGCACACACTGTCATTTGACACCTTTAAAATCTTCCTGTTACAGATGCGTCCCGGTAGGTAGATCGTTCTTCTGACCTTCGCACGGGATACACCTGGGTTCCCGGCCATTTTGGTCGGCCTCTTGAAGAAGCTGGGATATCGCTGGTACCCCGAGTACACTGTTTACGAGGACTACCGCGAGTTCAACCAGGAACAATATGAGGCTGTGATGGTTATCTGGGATCGACAGGACCTCTCCATCACTGAGCTGCACACCTTCCGTGGCATTGGAGTGACTGTCGAGATGGCCGTACAGGATGCTGCATATGCTGCTATTGTTCGACTCCATGCAGCGAACTCTTGTTTGGAGGAGACGGCATACAGATACATTCCGTATGTCCCTGCTGGAGTTGATACGGCCGCCGACGCTGAGGTCTTGGCTCCTTTCGCCGGGCAGCGCAACGACCGATCCTACACTGCTGTCTGCACCCCGTACGTGAGTCATCGTTACGACCCACATGTTCTGGTTCAGTACACTGAGGCATTGGATCGCACTGTCAGGGCTCTTAACTTCGAGTTATGGGCCACCCGTGATCACCTTTATCGGGCATTAACGCATCTATTGCCAGCAGTCACCGCGGGGATACATCCGGAGAACATCTTGTACCCGCCTAGGACTGCTTTTCCTCCAGGTCTTGAGTGGCCCGAGGTTCAAGGTCGTTATCCAGAATGTGGACCTGCACTCCCGCTCAGTATGCAGCGAATACATCAGAGTCTGCATGGGATGCAGAACCCTGCCACCAGGTTCAGCATTCAGGGTCATCAACAGTTCCCCGACTTCTATCGTTGTCCCCGACGTTGACATAGCTTTTTGCTATGGCCGTTGTTGTATCCCTCTACCGTGTGCCTGCGTGCCGCCTAGTTGTTTAGGTTAATTACATGTCGAACCTATCGTTTATGTTGTAACAGACTTATGGTTTGTAATAGACCTATGTTTGGATCTGCATGTTAAATTCGAACTGTCATGTCGTATCTGTTGCAGTTCCTTCAATTGAGAAATTTGCTTCTTAGTTAACTCATTGTCTTTGCAATGCCAATGCTAAAATACCACTGTTAATTGTTTCGACAGAATGGTTAGGCCAGCTGGTCGTGGTCGTGGTGCGGATGACCACCCACTGCCACCTGAATACATGGCTAGTATGATGCAACAGTTTGAACTGAATCGCCAATTTATGCAAGGGCTTATGGACCAGTTCCCAAGGCCGAACATGAATCAACCGCCAGCCCCAATAACCCTGCAAGACTTCATTCGCCTCAACCCTGCGATCTACCGCAGCTCAACTCAGCCGCTTGACGCAGATGACTGGCTCCGTGACATCACTTATGAGCTGGAATCCTCAGGCGCTCTAGTGGCTAACTATGTCACCTTTGCCTCGTACTTTCTAAAGGGCCCCGTTGCTCAATGGTGGGACAACCACCGACGCTCGTAGGCTGTTGGGACAATCATCACCTGGCCGGTATTCCAAGTTGCGTACCGCGCTCGCCATATTCCTTAGGGAATGATGGACAAGAAGAAGCGTGAGTTTCGCAATCTCGTCCAGGGCAACAAGACTGTGGATGCTTATCAGCGGGAATTTCTGGACTTAACTCGCTATGCTGAAGAAGATGTTGCAACGGATGCTCGCAGGCAGGAGAAGTTCCGCGAAGGCCTCCACCCTGATATCAAACTGGCACTCCTTGTTCAAGACTTCGACAACTTCGCCACCTTGGTGAACAAGTCCATAATGGTGGAAACAGGTCTGCAGGACTACAAGGACAGCAGCAAGTGCAATCATGACATGGGCTCATCTTCGGGCTCAGCAAGTCAGAAGCGCAAGATCTGGATTCCCCACAACATGTATCATGCACCTGCTCCTGCTCCAAGGCCATCCTATGTTGCACCTCGCCCGCCTCCACCACCGAGGCAGCCAAGGCTCCCTGCTCCGCCACCACGAGCTCCTGTTCCCCCTTCTCGTCCTGAGGATGGGTTATGCTTCAAGTGTGGTCGTCCAGGGCACCGTGCTAGAGAATGCAGGCAGAATCAGAATCAACTTGCACTGCCTTCCAACCAGCCTCGCAACAGCAATGCCAGGTCTGCTCAGGGACGTGTTCAGGTTAACAATGTTGATCTGAATGAAGCTCAAGACCAGCCTTCTACTGTGATGGGTACCCTTCTCGTCAACTCAGTACCAGCTTCTGTATTGTTTGATACAGGAGCATCGCATTCTTTTATGTCTGAAGAATTCGCATACTTGCATGGCATTAAATACGAAGACATGAACACCCCAATAGTGGTAAACACCCCCACTGGCCAGTGTCAAACCTCTATGGTTAGTCACGACGTTCCCATCGAAATTGAAGGGCTAGAATTCCATGCTTCCGCATTATATTGAAGTCCTCTAAGATCGACCTTATTTTGGGGATGGATTGGCTGAAAGCACATACTGCTTCTGTCATTTGTGCCACAAAAACTGTCCACCTCTTGCATCCTTCAAATGAGATAGTCAGCTACCATGCTCATCTTGTTTGGGATGCTGAAGCCCGGCTATATGCCATGAATGCATTAAATGAGTCACCCCTTGAGGGGATTGAAAACGTTCTAGTTGTCCGGGATTTCCAAGATGTTTTTCTGGAAGAACTCCCAGGGATTCCCCCTGCTAGAGCTGTCGAGTTTGTCATCGACTTGGTACCTGGTACCATTCTTATAGCCAAGCGTCCATATAAGATCCCACCCCATGAACTGCTTGAACTTAAGCAAGAAATTGACAATTCTCTACGGCTAGGTTTTATTCGTCCAAGTTCCTCTGCTTGGGGAGCACCTTCTCTCTTTGTTAAGAAGAAGGATGGGACAAACTTTTTGGTCCAGGATTATCGGCCAATTAACCAAGCTACAATTCAAAACAAATATCCGCTACCTTGGATCAATGATTTGTATGATCAACTTGCTGGTGCCTCAATCTTCTCTAAACTCGACTTGAGGTTGGGTTACCATCAGATCCGTGTTCGTGAAGAGGATATTCCGAAGACCGCATTTGTTACTCGCTATGGTTCATACGAGTATACCGTCATGTCCTTTGGTCTAACCAATGCTCCAGCAACCTTCTATCGTTTAATGAATTATATCTTCATGGACTACCTCGACAAATTCGTCGTGGTTTATCTGGATGATATTCTGGTATTTTCCAAAAATAAAGAAGAACATGCTGAACACCTTTGCCTTGTATTGGAAAGACTTCGAGAACATCAACTATATGCCAAGTATTCCAAGTGTGAGTTCTGGATGGACGAAGTAACCTACCTTGGTCATGTGATCTCCAAGGATGGTATTGCGGTCAACCCTGAACGAGTTCAGGCTATTCTTGACTGGACTCCCCCGAAGAATATCAAGCAAGTTAGAAGTTTCCTCGGACTCGCCAGCTATTGCCGTCGATTCGTCGAGAACTTCTCCAAGATTGCAAGGCCTTTAACCAATCTGCTTCACAAAGGTGTTAAGTTTGAGTGGACAGAAAAATGTCAGGAGAGCTTTCAGGCACTTAAAGACAAACTGACGTCTGCTCTAGTGCTTGCTCCTCCGGATACTCGTAAGGACTTTGTAATTTATTGTGACGCTTCGCATCAGGGAATAGGCTGTGTCCTAATGCAAGAGCGCAAGGTGGTTGCTTATGCCTCTCGTCAATTGCGTCCTCATGAAGAGAACTACCCAGTTCATGACCTTGAACTTGCTGCAGTAATACACGCACTAAAAGAGTGGCGGCAATACCTTGTTGGTAATCGATGCGAGATCTACACCGATCACCAAAGTCTGAAGTACTTGTTTACTCAGCCAGATTTGAATCTCCGTCAGCAGAGATGGATGGAGCGCATAGCAGATTACAACGTGGGAATTTCTTATACACCTGGCAAGGCTAATGTAATGGCTGATGCGTGGAGCTGCAAGTCTTACTGCAATCACCTTCAGGTTCACAAGGTTCATCCTCTTCTTCAAGAAGAATTCCGCAAGCTGAACCTCCATATTGTTCCTCAGGGTTATCTCGTTCCCCCTCCACCGGAGAACCGCAAGATGAACCTTCGGGTTGTTAACCAGGGATCTTTGAGTAACCTGGTCGTTGAACCAGATATTATGGGTAGTATCAAAAGGATGCAGAGCTATGACAGTGAAATTCAAAGGATTAAATTCTATCTGTCGAAAGGTAAACCCTCATGTTTCACCGTTGCTGATGATGGCGCCGTGTATTTCAAGGGACGCTTGTTCGTTCCAACAAAAAGGGAAAACTTGAATATGACTGATAGGATATTGAAAGAAGCTCATGATACTCCGATGTCTATTCATCTGGGTAGCACCAAGATGTACCGAGACATCCGTCAAAGGTTCTGGTGGTCAAATATGAAACAAGACATTGCTCGCTATGTTTCCGAGTGCGACATTTGCCGTCGTATCAAAGCAGAACATCAGAAGTCTGCTGGAACTCTGCAACCGATTTCTATTCCTGGATGGAAATGGGATCATGTTGAAATGGACTTCGTCACTGGTTTTCCCAGGTCACAGAAGGGTAATGATGCTATTCTTGTCGTCATTGATCGACTGACCAAAGTTGCACATTTTCTGGCTATCAAGGAAACTATTACTGCTAGTCAGCTGGCACATCTTTACATGTCCAGGGTTGTTTCGCTCCATGGTATCCCATTGGTGATTAGCTCAGACCGTGGCAGTTCATTCACTTCAAGATTCTGGGCAAGTTTCCAGGAAGCTATGGGGACTCATCTGTCCTTCAGCACCGCTTTTCACCCTCAATCCCAGGGGCAAGTTGAAAGAGTCAATCAGATTCTCGAAGACATGCTTCGGGCTTGTGTCATTTCCTTTGGCAAGAAATGGGAGGAATCTCTTCCATATGCCGAGTTCTCCTACAATAATAGCTATCAAGCTAGTCTGAAGATGGCTCCTTTTGAGGTATTATATGGATGTAGGTGTCGGACCCCTCTGAATTGGTCAGAAGCTGGGGAGCGTACACTTATCGGTCCGAATATTGTCCAACATGCCGAAGATCAAGTTCGCATTATTCACGCAAATCTGAAGGCTGCTCAGTCTCGTCAGAAAAGTCAGTATGACCGTCATCACAAAGATATGGTCTATCAACCTGGCGAAAAGGCTTATCTTCGAGTCACGCCAATGAGAGGTACACACCGTTTCAGGATCAAGGGCAAGCTGGCCCCTCGATATATTGGTCGTTTCAAGATTCTCGAAAGGCGTGGAAAGTGGCATATCAACTGGAATTACCGCCAAACCTTTCTCAGGTTCATGATGTGTTCCATGTGTCACAGCTTCGTCGCTGCTTCAAGGATCCTATCCGAGCAGTGGACCATGATATGCTTGAACTGCAACAAGACCTTTCCTATGAAGAACAACCAGTCCGCATTCTTGATGAAACCGAACGTCGGACTCGCCAGAAGGTTACCAAGTTCTTCAAAGTGCAGTGGGCTAATCATTCTGAAGATGAGGCCACTTGGGAACGCGAAGATCATCTTCGTGCAGAATACCCCAGGCTCTTTCCTTCTACTACTTAATTCTTGGGACGAGAATTCTTGTTAGTAGGGGAGAATTGTGACACCCTGGAATTCTACTACAGTGATCATTGTAATTAAGACACAGTAATGGCATGGTCTGCCACTGATTATTTTGCTAAGTGGAATATGATCAAGGTGGAATTTCAAATTTCCAATTCAAATTCTCTTCTAATGCTCTATAGATTCAAGTGACAAAATTATATCTTCAAACAGCAAAATAAAAATGTCCCAAAGTTGAGGAATGTTCCAAATTAAATAATGCTAAGAAGAACAACATCATCTGATGTGTGATGTGGCCCCCACCATTGAAAACAGGAGCTGAAAATGACTTCAAAATCATTTAAAATCAATTATAAAAATTAAACAATTCCTAAAATGTTCAAACTTGACATGGCTTTTCAAAATAGTGCATATTGTTTTATAAACCATGTCCCACATTTTTACTAGTGCAAGTGATGACAAAAATAAATGAAAAAGAAAACAGAAACAAAAGAAAAGAAAAAAAGGAAAATAAAATAAAACAGAAACCCCCCTCCCCCTCTAGGCCGCAGCCCACCGAACCGGCTGGCCCAGCCTACCTCTTCCCCCCCCGGTCGTCTTCTTCCCACTGCTCACCCGACCGGGGCGACCGCGCGCGCACGCATCCCCGCCCGACCAGGTCGCCGGCGACGGCCGTGGGGATAAGAACGGCCCCACGGCCTCACCTGCTCCTTCCCTGCAAACCCTAGCGCCCCCCTGCAGATCTCACCTGCCCCCCCCACGCTCTCTCCCCCTGTGCGCCCGAGCGCACCGTCGCCATGGCCGCCGGCTAACCACGGCCACGGTCCCTCCCGCGCCCAGCTAAGCCACCCAGAAGCTCCGCCTCACTCCCCTCGACCTGCTCGACCACGAGCTCGAGCTCGGGAGGCCCCGCATCGCCGTCACGGCACTTCTTCCCCCTAGGGTCACCGCCGCTCGCCGTCTTCGATTTCCAGCGCCGTCGAGCCTTCCCCGGGCCTATTTCGAACGGCGACAACCCCGGTGAGCCTCCTCTTCCTTCCCCCCTCGCTCTCGCTGCCGTTAGCTGCCACTAGGTCCCTCCCCGACGAGCAACCGAACCCCCCGCCGCTTGAGCTCGTCGCCGGCGTGGTTCCGATGACCTTTTGGTCCGGCCGCCGGTGCCATTCGGCTCTGCGCGGCCCGTAGATCCCATCCCGCGTTATCCCCGTGGTGTTTAGCCCCTAGAATGCACGCGCGCAAAACGGCCGAACGCCACCGCCTGTCGGCGAGCTCGTGGTCGTCGTTATGGGCCACCCCCGGCCGCCGCCGCCGCAGATCGACGCGGTTCTCTTCCCCGGTTCGAACACGCCCTTCGGCGGTCGATTTGGCCCCCTGTGCGCGAAACCCGACCCCTGTCGTGGTTTCGGGTGCTCACCGAAGCTTCTCTGGCGACGAACGCCGGCCACCTCCGACGTGGCATACCTGGGGTCCACCCCTGGGTCACTGCCAGTGGGGCCCTTGGCCCCAGTTGACTGGGTTGACCCGGTCAACGTGCTGACTGTGCTGCTGATGTCATCCTGATGTCATGCATTGCACAGTTTTGGATAATGTTGAATTTAATTAATTGAAATAATTTCAGAAAACTATTAAGACTTTAGAAAATCATATCTTTTAAACCGTAACTCAGATGAAAATAATTCATGTATGAAAGTTGATCAGAAAAATCCCACGAGTTCAAATATGCCATTCATTCATATGTCACATGCTCCTAGCATGTTGAACATGGAACTTTCCCCTTCGGATCAACTGTCCAAAAAATGCAAAGACCCGGGAATTATCGTCAGGTATTCTCCCGCTACGTCTGCAACGTGTAGTATTGCGTTAGTGCATACCTAGCTCTGCATATTACCATGTCATGCATCGTGATGCATATGTTTGCTTTATATTTATTTTTTCTTCCCCCTCTTCTCTCCGGTAGACCCTGAGACTGACGCTGCTGCCAAGTACGACTACGGTCTTGATGATCAGGCCTTTGCCACAGAGCAACAAGGCAAGCAAACCCCCTTGAGCATTCTGATATCACCCATTCTTCTCTCTCTTATTCTTGCATTAGATTTTGCTACTCATAGTTAGCTCCTATTCTGATGCATAGCCTGTTTTTGATGAACTGCTAATATTCCTACAATAATACCAACTGCTTAGTATAGGATGATTAGTGAATCCCCAGTGACCCCCTTAGCCCCAGTTGTCCCTGCTTCTTCCTCGACGACCCGACGACTCGACGACTCGAAGACTCGGTCAACTGACTGACAAGCCAGGCCACTCACCTCACCGCACTCCCCTAAATTGTATGACTCTGCAATACTACTATCGAGTACCGAGGGTGACACCTCGTGAAGTACTCCTGATACTAGTCCTGTAGCGTAGCTTGTCGGTCGTGATTATCGAGGGTGATTCCTCCTTCCCCTTTCCCGAAAATGCTTCTGTCATGCAATCCCTCAAGTGTGGGACTTTCGAGGGTGATTCCTTTACAGTCCACCTTGGCGGTTATATCGAGCGGGGACCCCTTGAGGGTGATTCCTCAGTTCCCGTCTTGACATTATATCCACAAAGTTACTATTGACTTGGCCGTGGGCTAACATGGCGGGACTGAAGGGACGGGCGGTACCACCCTGTTGAGGTGGACCTGAGTTCCCGACAGCCCTGAGACGGGTCGGCCCCAAGGGTACCCGTGTGAGTAAGATTTGGTGGATGCGCCGCAAGGAATCCGAAGACTTGGTGGGGTGCGCCGGTAAGGCACCCGATTGTTATTGGCGGGGCGACGGCCTGCAATATGGTTCGAGCTTGCCCCGCACTGGTTAAAATGATAATGGGTTGGGTATTTGATCCGAGTTGGTCATTGACCTTTTTACGCACTAAACCTTCACGTGGGAGCAGTTATGGGTGCTCAGCGCCGTTGTATCAGCCGAAGCTCTTCGGACGTCAGCAATGGAGCGGCACGCGCCGGATTGGGCTGGAACGTACAGCTCCCGGACTGAGTGTACTAGGTCTGCTTCCGGCCGCGTTCGCATCATGCAGGAGTGCAAGGCCAAGTGGGCCCAGGAACCTGCGCGCTTAGGAGTAGACCGGCGGGCTGGCCCCTTCATTGAGTCTAGGTGGGGCGACGACATTTTGGATCCCGAGGCCGGGCATTACCCTGGAAAGTGTGTCCGGCCGGAGGTGTTCAAGCGTGTTGGAAATGCGGTGCACCCCTGCAGGGAAGAACCATCTATTCGAATAGCCGTGTCCACGGTAATAGGACGACTTGGAGTTGTACCTTGACCTTATACAACTAAAATTGTGCTTTACTTTAAATGTTTCGTGGCCCCAGGATTGCTTCCTCGCAGGGAGTCGAGGAAGAATCTCTGGACGTGGTTACTTGATAAAATTGCTACAATATATGGCTATATATGAGATACCAGTCTACTCTCTTCTCATGCTGCAAGATGTTGAAGATGCTAGTCTTCGATAGGACTAAGCCTTCCCCCCTATTCTTGCTTTCTACAGTCAGTCCAGATATAACCCCACCCCTTGATAATGATGCATAGCTAGCATAGTTCTGATGTCAGTCTTGCGAGTACTTTGGATGAGTACTCACCGCTGCTTTGCCTACTACTACGTGGAGGCGGCCCCCGACTGTTAGTAGGATAGGAGGTTCCCAAGCAGGAGGCCTCGCCTCGTTCGATCCGTTGTTATGTTTGTACTAGCCTTCTTAAGGCAAGACCTGTCTAACTTATGTCTGCACTCAGGTATTATTTGCTTCCGCTGACTCGTGCTTGTCGAGCTTTGTATTTGAGCCCTCGAGGCCCCTGGCTTGTAATATGAAGCTGTATGACTTTAAATGTGGCTAGAGTTGTGTTGTGATATTGATTAGTGAGTCCCTAATCTTGGTCATACGCATTGCATGTATGTTTAGCATACGGTCGAAATTGGGGGCGTCACACATGCGGACCATGCCTCATGGGCAAGATGACTGAGACCCCGTTTTCTGTTTGATGGAGTGGGCAAGTGACTTATTAGAAATGATACATGTTGATGTATGCGGTCCAATAGGTGTTGAAGCATGCGGTGGATATCGTTATTTTCTTACCTTCACTGATGATTTGAGTAGGTATGGGTATATTTACTTCATGAAACACAAGTCTGAAACATTTAAAAAGTTCAAGCTAATTCAGAGAGTAAAGTTTAAGACCATCGTGACAAGAATATAAAATGTCTACGATATGATCGTGGAGGTGAATATCTGAGTTACGAGTTTGATATACAACTTAAGACAATGTGGAAGTTGTTTCACAACACATGCCACATGGAACACCTTAGTGTGATGGTGTGTGCGAACGTCGTAGTCATGCTCTATTGGATATGGTGCATACTATGATCTCTCTTATCATTTTGCCACTATCGTTTTGGGGTTATGCACTAGAGACAACTACATTCATTTAAATAGGGCACCATCTAAGTCCGTTGAGATGACACCGTATGAATTATAGTTTGGTAGAAACCTAAGCTATTATTTCTTAGAGTTTGAGAATGCGACACTTATGTCTGATAAGCTCGAACCCAAAGTAGAAAAGTGCATCTTCGGATACCCTAAGGAAACAATTAGGTATACCTTCTATCTCAGATCAGAGGGCAAAGTGTTTGTTGCTAAAAACAAGTCCTTTCTCGAGAAAGAGTTTTTCTTAAAAGAATTGAGTGGGAGGAAAGTAGAACTTGATGAGGTTGTTGAACCATCACTTCAGTTGGAGAGTAGCACGACGCAGAAAGATGTTTCTGTGGCGCCTACACCAAGTGAAGAGGAAGCAAATAATGATGATCATGAAGCTTCAGATCAAGTTACTACCAAGCCTCGTGGGTCGACAAGGACTCTTGCCGCCCCAAAGTGGCACGCCAATCCTGTCTTGGAGGTCATGTTGTTGGACAATAGTGAGCCTACGAGCTATGAAGAAGCAATGGTGGGCCCGTATTCCAAAAAATGGCTAGTAGCCATGAAATCCGAGAAAGGATCCATGTATGAAAACCAAGTATGGATTTTGGTAGACTTACTTGATGAACGGTGGGCCGTTGAGTACAAATGGACCTTTAAGAAGAAGACATACACTGATGGTAAATGTCACCATTTATAAAGCTCGACATGTCGCAAATAATTTTTCGACAAGTTCAAGGAGTTGACAACGATGAGATTTTCTCACCCGTAGCGATGCTAAAGTCGGTTAGAATTATGTTAGCAGTTGATGCATTTTTTGATTATGAAATCTGGCAGATGGATGTGAAAACATCGGTTCCTCAATGGTTTACTTGAGGAAAGGTTGTATGTGATATAATCGGAAGGTTTTGTCGATCCTAAGGATTCTAAAAGGTATGCAAGCTCCAACAATCCTACTATGGAGGTGAGAACGCATCTCAGAGTTGGGTTTATGCAAAGTGTATAAGAAACTTGTATTTACAAGAAGTGAGTGGGAGCACTATAGATTTTCTGATAATTATTTGTGGTTTACATATTCTTGATCGAAAATAATGTAGACTTTCTGGAAAGCATAAAGCGTGATTTGAAAGGAGTTTTTCAAAGGAAGACCTAGAATGAAGCTACTTCAATATTGGGCATCAAGATCTATAGAGATAGATTAAGACACTTGATAAAACTTTCAATGAATACATACCTTGACAAGATTTTGAACGAGTTCAAAATAGGTGAGTCAAAGAATGAGTTCTTGTCTGTGTTGTAAGGTATGAATTTGACTAAGACTCAAAGCTCGACCACGACAGAATAAAGAGGAAGGATGAAGGTCATCCCATATGCCTTAGCCGTAGTCTCTATATAGTATGCCATGCTGTGTACCGCACCTTGTGTGTGCCTTGCCATGAGTCTGTCAAGGGGTACAAGAGTGGTCCCGGAGTGGATAACCGAACAACGGTCAAAATTACCCTTAGTAACTAGAGGATTAAGGAAATGTTTCTCGATTATGGCGGTGATAAAGTGTTCGTCATAAAGGGTTACGTCGATGCAAGTTTTGACACCAATTCAGATGACTCTGAGTAGCAACCCGGATAAGTATAGTAGAGCATTCATTTGTAATAGCTCCAAGTGGAGCATAGTAGCAACATCAACATTATGACATAGAGATTTGCAAAGTACACATGGATCTGAATGTTGAAGACCCATCAACTAAAACCTCTCTCGCAAGCAAAACATGATCAAACCCAAAACTCATTGGGTGCAATCACATGGTGATGTGAACTAGATTATTGACTCTAGTTCAAGTGAGAGACTGTTGGAAATATGCCCTAGAGGCAATCATAACTAGTTATTATCATATTTCCTTGTTCATGATAATCGTTTATTGTCCATGTTATAATTGTATTGATTGGAAACTCAAATACATGTGTGGATACATAGACAATAAAGTGTCCCTAGCAAGCCTCTACTAGACTAGCTTGTTGATCAAATATGGTTAAGGTTTCCTAGCCATAGACATGAGTTGTCATTTGATAACGGGATCACGTCATTAGGAGAATGATGCGATGGAAAATACCTAACCGTAAGCATAGCATGTCATCGTGTTAGTTTATTATGTGATGGAAAATACCCAACCGTAAGCATAGCATATGATCATGTTAGTTTATTGCTACTGCTTTATCCTTGTCAAGTATTTGTTCCTACGACCATGAGATCATGCAACTCCCTGACACCGTAGGAATGCCTTGTGTGTACAAAATGTCACAATGTAACTAGGCTACTATAAAGGTGCTCTATAGGTATCTCCGAGGGTGTCTGTTGGGTGGTGCGGATCGAGACTGGGATTTGTCACTCTATATGACGGAGAGGTATCTCTGGGCCCTCTCGGTAATAAAATATCACAAGAAGATTGCAAGCAATGTGACTAAGGAGTTAGGCATGGGATCTTGTATTACGACACTTGTAAGGAGACTTGCCGGTAACGAGATTGAACTAGGTATGAAGATACCGACGATCGAATCTCGGGCAAGTAACATACCGCTGGACAAAGGGAACTGCATACGGGATTGATTGAAACCTTGACATTGTGGTTCGACCGATAAAGATCTTCATGGAATATGTAGGAACCAATATGGGCATCCAGGTCCCTCTATTGGTTATTGACCGGAGAGGTGTCTTGGTCATGTCTACATGATTCTCGAACACGTAGGGTCCGCACGCTTAACGTTCGGTGATGCTAGAGTAATATTAGGATATGTACATTGGTGACCGAATGTTGTTCGGGGTCCTGGATGAGATCCTAGACATCACGAGGAGGTCCGGCATGGTCCGGTGGTAAAGATCTATATATTGGAAGTTATATTCAGGGTTCCAGAAAATGTTCGGGATTTTTCGGTACTGTACCGGGTAGGTTCTAGAAGGTTCCGGAGTGAGGCCCACCTGCATGGGGAACCACATGGACATGGGTAGTGGGGAAAGTCCCCACACCCCTGGTCTAGGCACATCAAGATCCCCCCTTAAAAGTAATAAGATCATATCCCGAAAGGAAAAGACCGAGATCCCAAAAAAGGAGGGATAGTGGTCGGTGGGGAAGGAAA
The DNA here is from genome assembly GCA_022496015.1 of Hordeum marinum. Taxonomy (NCBI): domain Eukaryota; kingdom Viridiplantae; phylum Streptophyta; class Magnoliopsida; order Poales; family Poaceae; genus Hordeum; species Hordeum marinum. The sequence continues at coordinate 480,934,894 of CM039672.1, forward strand.
AGAGGGATTTCCTTCCTCCCCCCTTGACCAACGACCCTATGGGATTGGAGGGAAAGCCACCAGCCCCTCCCACGCCTATATAAAGGTGGGGAGGCGCAAGGGGGCTGGGGTTCCTCCCACGGCCGCGACCCTCCTCCCGTCTCTCCCGTTTCTTCCTCGTACGTCGTTCCGTAGGCGCTTGGCGAAGCTCTGTCGGCACTGCGACATCACCATCACCACCACGTCATCATGTTGGTTGAGATCCCATCTATGTCTCCTCCTTCTCTTGTTGGATCAAGGAAGAGGAGACGTCATCAAGCCGCACGTGTGCTGAACACAGAGGTGCCATCCGATCGGCACTATATCGGATTGGATCGCGATTGGATGTAAAGAGTACAACTACATCAACCACGTTTCTTAACGCTTCCGCTTAGCGATGTACAAGGGTACATAGATACACTCCCCCACTCGTAGCTCTACATCTCCATGGATAGATCTTGCGTGTGCGTAGGAAATTTTTTGTTTTCCATGCAACGTTCTCCAACAAGTCCATCTTGTCATAATCTGGTTTAAGTTGGTCAAATAAAAGCATGAGTTTCGATAGGCTGGAGGAAAGATACAACTCTTTGATTCACTGGACTCCGAAAATATAGGAATAGAAATGATATAGTATCGGAGTGACATTCCCACTTGAATCGCATAAGATTAGCAAGGAGTGTTTGAAATCATAGAATAAAACAATGTTAAAAAACTGTAAAAAATGAAATGTAGTACTCCTCCCATCCAGAATTAGTTGTCGCTCAAACGGATGTATTAACACAAATTACAAAACATTCCATAGAATTATCTTCTTCTATGGATTCAATCCTATGAATCGAGGGACCAATGTAGAATAAATTCTACAATCCTTCAAAACTTCTATAAAATTAGTTTGAATCAAAGGAGCCATAAGTAGGACAAAATGCAACTAACCGGAAGTGATAGCAACTAGAAGGGCAGTGCGCGTGCGCTTTTGCTGCACCGCTTATATTCTTGGGGTTGTACATGTTTTATGTAAAAAAAATTAATTTATGAAAAATATTTACTGTTGGGGAACGTTGCATGGGAAACAAAAATTTTCCTATGCACACGCAGATCTATCCATGGTGATGAGCATCGACGAGAGGGAGAGTGGATCTACATAGCCTTGTAGATCACGAAGCGGGAAGCGTTAAGAAACGCGGTTGGTGTAGTCGAACGTCTTCGCGATCCAAATCACCGTGCATCCCGCGATCCAATCACGATCCGTCCCGCGATCCAATTACGATCCGTCCCACGAACTTGATCACGATCCGTCCCACGAACTTGATCACGATCCTTCCGATCTAGCGCCGAACGAATGGCACCTCCGCATTCAGCACACATACAGCTTGATGAGGATCTCCACCGTCTTGATCCAGCAAGAAGGAGTGAGAGGAAGAAGAGTTCTCCAGCAGCCTGACGGCGCTCCGGCGATGGTGGTGGAGCAATTCCGGCAGGGCTTCGTCTAAGCACTGCAGAAATCCGATCTAGAGGAGAAACTATGCACTCGAGGAACGGGTAGCACGTGGCTGAAATTCTAGTACAAAAACCCTAAAACCACTAGTATATATAAGAGAAGAGGAGGAGAGGAGGCAGCCTTGGCTTCCCAAGCCAAGGGCTTCGGCCGAACCAACTAGGATTGGAGGACTCTCCTCCAATCCTAGTAGGACTAGGATTCGTTCCTTTTTTTTTTCCTTTTTCCATCTTTTCCTATTGGGTTTTTTCAGTCACATGGGCCTTGTGTGGGAGTTTCCACCAGCCCACTAAGGGCTGATATTCACTCTCCCACAGCCCATGAAGCCTCTTGGGTCGAAATACCCCTCCCGGAGGTCTCCCGGTACACTACCGGCACTCCCGGTACACTACCGATGAGCACGAAACTTTTCCGGTGACCAAAACAGGACTTCCTATATATCTCTACCTTCGGACCATTCCGGAGCTCCTCGTGATGTCCGGGATCTCATCCGGGACTCCGAACAACCTTCGGTCACCACCATACATAACTCTATACTACCAAAACGTCACCAAACCTTAAGTGTGCACACCCTACGGGTTCGAGAACTATGTAGACATGACTGAGACACCTCTACGGTCAATAACCAATGACGGGACCTGGATGTCCACATTGTTTCCTACCTATTCTACGAAGATCTTTATCGGTCGAACCTCTATGTCAAGGATTCAGTTAATCCCGTATGATGTTCCCTTTGTTCTTCGGTATGTTACTTGCCCGAGATTCGATCGTCGGTATCTGCATACCTAGTTGAACCTCGTTACTGGCAAGTCTCTTTACTCGTTCCGTAATACAAGATCCCATGACTAACACTTAGTCACATTGCTTGCAAGGCTTATTGTGATGTTGTATTACCGAGTGGGCCCTAAGATACCTCTCCGTCACACGGAGTACCAAATCCCAGTCTTGATCCATGCCAACTCAACAGACACCCTCGGAGACACCTGTAGAGCACCTTTATAGTCACCCAGTTACGTTGCAACATTTGATACACACAAGGCACTCCTCTGATATCTGTGAGTTGCATGATCTCATGGTCATAGGAACATATACTTGACATGCAGAAAACAGTAGCAATAAACTGAGACGATCATAAGCTACGTTTGTAGTTTGGGTCTTGCCCATCACATTATTCTCCTAATGATGTTATCCCGTTATCAAATGACATCTCATGTCCATGGCTAGGAAACCTTAACCATCTTTCGATCAACGAGCTAGTTCACTAGAGGCATACCAGGGACATTGTGTTTGTCTATGTATCCACACATGTATCCATGTTTCCAATTAATACAATTATAGCATGGATAATAAACGATTATCATGAACAAGGAAATACAATAATAAACACTTTATTTATTGCCTCTAGGGCATATTTCCAACAGTCTGCCACTTGCACTAGAGTCAATAATCTAGTTCACATCGCTATGTGATTTACATTGTAATGAATCGAACACCCATGCAGTTCTGGTGTTGATCATGTTTAGCCCTTGGAAGAGGTTTAGTCAACGGGTTTGCAACATTCAGATCTATGTGCACTTTGCAAATATTATGTCTTTCTCCACGATGTAATCGCGGATGGAGTTGAAGCGTCGCTTTATGTGTCTGGTCCTATTGTGAAACCTTGGTTCCTTGGCCAGAGCAATGGCACCAATGTTGTCACAGAACAGGTTCATTGGATTCAGTGCACTGGGCACTACTCCAAGATCTGTCATGAACTACTTCATCCAGACACCTTCCTTTCCCGCCTCCGAGCTTGCGATGTATTCCGCTTTGCACGTAGAATCAGCTACCACGCTTTGCTTGGAACTGCACCAGCTTACCGCTCCCCCGTTAAGAATAAATACGTGTCCGGTTGCGATTTAGAGTCGTCCGGATCAGTGTCAAAGCTTGCATCGACCTAACCCTTTACGACGAGCTCTTCATCACCTCCATAAACAAGAAACATTTCCTTAGTCCTTTTCAGGTACTCAAGGATATTCTTGACCGCTTGCCAGTGCTCCATTCCAGGATCACTTTGAAACCTTCCGGCCATACTTATGGCAAGGCTGACATCGGGTCTTGTGCATAGCATTGCATACATGATAGAGCCTATGGCTGAAGCATAGGGGATGACACTCATCTTTTCTCTATCTTCTGCAGTTACTGGGCATTGAGTCTTACTCAACTTCACACCTTGTAACACAGGCAAGAACCCCTTCTTGGACTGTTCCATTTTGAACTTCTTCAAAACTTTATCAAGGTATGTGCTTTGTGAAAGTGCTATTAAGCGTCTCGATCTATCTCTATAGATCTTAATGCCTAATATGAAAGCAGCTTCTCCTAGGTCCTTCATTGAAAAACTCTTGTTCAAATATTCCTTCACGCTTTCCAGCATTTCTATATTATTTCCAACCAGCAATATGTCATCCACATATAATACTAGAAACACTATAGAGCTCCCACTCACTTCCTTGTAAATACAACCTTCTCCGTAAACTTGTATAAACTCAAACGCTTTGATCATCTCATCAAAGCGCTTATTCCAACTCCGAGATGCTTGCACCAGTCCATAAATGGATCGCTAGAGTTTGCAAACTTTGCCAGCATTCTCTGGATCGACAAAACCTTCGTGTTGCATCATATACAACTCTCAAGGAAACCATTGAGGAACGCTGTTTTGACATCCATCTGCCAAATTTCATACTCGAAATAAGCAGCTATTGCTAACATGATTCTCACAGACTTAAGCATCTCTACGGGTGAGAAAGTCTCATCGTAGTCTACTCCTTGAACTTGTGTAAAACCCTTTGCCACAAGTCGAGCTTTATAGACGGTGACATTACCGTCCGCGTCTGTCTTCTTCTTAAAGATCCATTTGTTCTGAATGGCCTTTCGCCCTTCAGGTAATACTTCCAAAGTCCATACTTTATTTTCATACATGGATCGCATCTCGGATTTCATGGCCTCTAACCATTTCTCAGAATCCGGGCCCATCACTGCTCCTCCATAGCTCCTAGGTTCATTGTTGTCCAACAACATAACCTCCAAGACAGGGTTGTCGTACCACTCAGGGGTAGTATGCGGCCTTGTCGACCTACGAGGTGCAATAGTAGCTTGATCCGAAGCTTCATGATCATCATCATTAACTTCCTCTTCTATCGTCGTAGGTTCCACAGAAACATCTTTCTGCGCTGCGCTACTTTCTGGTTGAAGTAAAGGTTCAATAACCTCATCAAGCTCTATTTTCCTCCCACTCAATTCTTTTGAGAGAAACTCTTTCTCAAGAAATGTTCCGCTCTTAGCGACAAACACTTTGCCTTCGGATCTGAGATAGAAGGTATACCCGACTATCTCTTTCGGGTATCCTATGAAGACGCATTTCTCTGCTTTGGGTTTCAGCTTTTCAGGCTGAAGCTTTTTGACATAAGCATCACATCCCTAAACTTTAAGAAACAACAACTTTGGCTTCTTGCCAAACCACAGTTCATATGGTGTCGTCTCAACGGATTTTGATGGTGCCCTATTTAAAGTGAATGCAGCTGTCTTTAATGCATAACCCCAAAATGACAGTGGCAAATCAGCAAGAGACATCATAGAACGCACCATATCTAATAAGGTTCGATTACGACATTCGGACACACCATTACGCTGTGGTGTTCCGGGCGGTGTCAACCGTGAAACAATTCCACATTGTCTTAAGTGACTGCCAAACTCATAACTCAGATATTCACCTCCTCGATCAGATTGCAGGAACTTAATCTTCTTGTTACGATGATTCTCAACTTCACTCTAAAATTGCTTGAACTTTTCAAACGTTTCAGACTTGTGTTTCATTAAGTAAATATACCCATATCTACTTAAGTCATCAGTGAAGGTGAGAAAGTAACGATATCCACCACACGCTGTAACATTCATTGGACCGCACACATCAGTATGTATGATTTCCAATAAGTCACTCGCCCGTTCCATTGTTCCAGAGAACGGCGTTTTAGTCATCTTGCCCATGAGGCATGGTTCACATGTGTCAAGTGATTCAAAATCAGGTGACTCCAAAAGTCCATCAGCATGGAGCTTCCTCATGCGTTTTACACCAATATGACCTAAACGGCAGTGCCACAAGAAAGTGGTACTATCATTATCAACTCTACATCTTTTGGCATCAATGTTATGAACATGTGTGTCATCACTATCAAGATTCAATATGAATAAACCCCTAACATTGGGTGCATGACCATAAAAGATATATTACTCAAATAAATAGAACAACATTTATTCTCTGATTTAAATGAGTAACCGTCTCGCAATAAACAAGATCCAAATATAATGTTCATGCTTAACGCATGCACTAAATAACAATTATTCAGGTTCATCACTAATCCCGATGGTAATCGAAGAGAGAGCGTGCCGACGGCGATCACATCAACCTTGGAACCATTTCCCACGCGCATCGTCACTTCGTACTTTGCCAGCCTTCGTTTATTCCGTAGTTCCTGCTTTGAGTTGCAAATGTGAGCAACCAAACCGGTATCAAATACACAGGCACTACTACGAGAGCTAGTAAGGTACACATCAATAACATGTATATCATATATACCTTGTTTGTCGTTGGCCGCCATCTTGTCAGCCAGGTACTTGGGGCAGTTCCGCTTCCAGTGACCAGTTCCCTTGCAATGAAAGCACTCAGTTTCTGGCTTGGGTCCATGCTTGGGCTTCTTTACAGGAGTAGCAACTGCTTTGCCATCCTTCTTGGTTTTACCCTTCTTGCCCTTGCCCTTGACTTTGTCATTTTACTTGAAACTAGTGGTTTTATTGACCATCAACACTTGATGTTCTTTCTGGATTTCAGACTCAGCGACTTTTAGCATCGCAAACACCTCGGCGACTGACTTGTTTATCCCGTGCATGTTATAGTTCATCACAAAGCTCTTGTAACCAGGTGGCAGCGATTGAAGAACTCTGTCAGTGATCGCCTCTGGCGGAAGGGCAATTCCCAACTCCGCTAGACGAGTTGAATACCCAGACATTCTGAGTATATGTTCACTGATAGACTCATTCCCCTCCATCTTGCAAGCATAGAACTTATCGGAGGTTTCATACCTCTCGATCCGGGCGTTCTTCTGAAAGATAAACTTCAACTCCTGAAAGATAAACATCTTTGAAGTCCCGGTTCTAAGCCATACAATATTGCACACTGAACTATTGAGTAATCTCCAGTATGTGCCTCCCAGGCGTTCTTAACGTCTTCGGAGGTCATGTCTTCTGGTTGGTCACCAAGCGGTGCATCAAGGACATATGATTTCTGGGAACCCGTGAGGATAATCCTCAGATTACGGGCCCAGTCAACAAAGTTACTTCCATCATCTTTCAGTTTAGCTTTCTCTAGGAACGCATTAAAATTCAGGGGTGCTACAACGCGAGCCATTTATCTACAACATAAATATGCAAAGTTTACTTAGACTATTGTTCAAGATAATGAGTTTAGTTAATCAAATTAGTAAAGCTCCCACTCAAATTGACATCCCTCAGGTCATCCGAGTGTCACATGATCCAAATCCACCAACTCAAGTCCGATCATCATGTGAGTTGAGGTGGCTTCAATGGTGAACATCATTATGTTGATCATATCTACTATATGACTCATGTTCGACCTTTCGGTCTCTTGTGTTCCGAGGCCATGTCTGTACATGCTAGACTCGTCAAGTTTAACCCGAGTGTTCTGCGCGTGCAACACTGGCTTGCACCCATTGTATGTGAACGTAGAGTCTATCACACCCGATCATCACGTGGTGTCTCAACACGACGAACTTTCGAAACGGTGCACACTCGGGGAGAACACAATTTATCTTGAAATTTAAGTGAGGGATCACCTTATAATGCTACCGTCGTACTAAGCAAAACAAGGTGCATAAAAGGATTAACATCACATGTAATTCATAAGTGACATGATATGGCCATGAACTTGTGCTTTAGATCTCCATCTTGAAAGTACCGACATGATCTCCATCGTCACCGGCAATACACCATGATCTCTATCATCTTGATCTCCATCAACGTGTCGCCATCTGGGTTGTCACGCCCAACATGCTTCTACTACTATTGCTACCGTTTAGCGATAAAGTAAAACATTACATAGCGCTTAATGATTGACACGTAGGTCATACAATAATTAAAGACAACCCTATGGCTCCTGCCGGTTGCCGTACTCATTGACATGCAAGTTGTGAAATTCTATACATCACATGATCATCTCATACATCACATATATCACATCATGTAATTGGCCATATCACATCACAACATACCCTGCAAAAACAAGTTAGACGTCCTCTAATTGTTGTTGCATGTTTCACGTGGCTGCTACGAGTTTCTAGAAAGAACGATTCTCACCTACGCATAAACAAAAACGGTGATACATAATTTGCTTTTCAACCTTCTTAAGGACCGCCTTTGTCGAATCCGATCCAACTAAAGTGAGAGAAACTGGCACCCGCAAGCCATCTAGGCAACAAGTTGCGTCGAGGGAACCGGTCTCTCGTAAGCGTACGAGTAATGTTGGTCCGGGCCGCTTCACCTCACAATACCGCTGAACCAAAATCCGACCAAGGGAGGAAGCAATCTAAGCATCAACGCCCACAAACCTTTTGTGTTCTACTCGAGATCTCATCTACACATAGACCTAGCTCATGATGCCACTGTTGGGGAACGTTCCATGGGAAACAAAAAAATTCCTACGCACACGCAGATCTATCCATGGTGATGAGCATCGATGAGAGGGAGAGCGGATCTACATACCCTTGTAGATCACTAAGCGGGAAGCGTTAAGAAACGCGGTTGGTGTAGTCGAACGTCTTCGCGATCCAAATCGCCGTGCGTCCCGCGATACAATCACGATCCGTCCCGCAATCCAATCACGATCCATCCCGCGATCCGATCACGATCCGTCCCACGAACTTGATCACGATCCGTCCCACGAACTTGATCACGACCCTTCCGGTCTAGCACCGAATGGACGACACCTCCGCGTTCAGCACACGTACAGCTTGATGACGATCTCCACCGTCTTGATCCAGCAAGAAGGAGTGGAGAGGAAGAAGAGTTCTCCGGCAGCCTGATGACGCTCCGGCAGTAGTGGTGGAGCAATTCCGGCAGGGCTTCGCCTAAGCACTGCAGAAACCCGATCTAGAGGAGAAACTATGCACTGGAGGAACGGGTAGCACGTGGCTGAAATTCTAGTACAAAAACCCTTAAACCTCCAGTATATATAAGAGGAGAGGAGGAGAGGAGGCAGCCTTGGCTTCCCAAGACAACGGCTTCGGCCGAACCAACTAGGATTGGAGGACTCTCCTCCAATCCTAGTAGGACTAGGATTCATTCCTTTTTTTTCCTTTTTCCATCTTTTCCTATTGGTTTTTTTTCCAGTCACATGGGCCTTGTGTGGGAGTTTCCACCAGCCCACTAAGGGCTGATATTCACTCTCCCACAGCCCATGAAGCCTCTTGGGTCGAAATACCCCTCCCGGAGGTCTCCCGGTACACTACCGGCACTCTCGGTACACTACCGATGAGCCCGAAACTTTTCCGGTGACCAAAACAGGACTTCCTATATATGAATCTTTACCTCCGGACCATTGCGGAGCTCCTCGTGACGTCCGGGATCTCATCCGGGATTCCAAAAAACCTTCGGTCACCACCATACATAACTCTATACTACCGAAACGTCACCAAACCTTAAGTGTGCAGACCCTGCGGGTTCGAGAACTATGTAGACATGACCGAGACACCTCTACCGTCAATAAACAATGGCGGAACCTGGATGTCCACATTGGTTCCTACATATTCTACGAAGATCTTTATCGGTCGAACCTCTATGTCAAGGATTCAGTTAATCCCGTATGATGTTCCCTTTGTTCTTCGGTATGTTACTTGCCCGAGATTCGATCGTCGGTATCTCCATACCTAGTTCAACCGCGTTACTGGCAAGTCTCTTTACTCGTTCCTTAATACAAGATCCCATAACTAACACTTAGTCACATTGCTTGCAAGGCTTATTGTGATGTTGTATTACCGAGTGGGCCCTGAGATACCTCTCCGTCACACGGAGTAACAAATCCCAGTCTTGATCCATGCCAACTCAACAGACACCCTCGGAGACACCTGTAGAGCACCTTTATAGTCACCCAGTTACGTTGCGACGTTTGATACACACAAGGCACTCCTCCGATATCTGTGAGTTGCATGATCTCATGATCATAGGAACATATACTTGACATGCAGAAAACAGTAGCAATAAATTGACACGATCATAAGCTACGTTTGTAGTTTGGGTCTTGTCCATCACATTATTCTCCTAATGATGTGATCCCGTTATCAAATGACATCTCATGTCCATGGCTAGGAAACCTTAACCATCTTTCGATAAACGAGCTAGTTCACTAGAGGCATACCAGGGAGATTGTGTTTGTCTATGTATCCACACATCTATCCATGTTTCCAATTAATACAATTATAACATGGATAATAAACGATTATCATGAACAAGGAAATACAATAATAAACACTTTATTTATTGCCTATAGGGCATATTTCCAACATTTACGTATTAGTTGATTTGGCATGTGGAGAACTCGGGATACAATGAAGTGCATTTTTTTATCAGATATGCTACAACTACGAACATACTTTATGAAATCATGCTTACAAATGAATGTGTCGATTTATGGTCAGAGATTAGGGAAAAAGTAAACCAAGGGTGCAAATCGGGGAAGTGATTGGTATGACAATGTTTGGAATGACCAATCGACAGTGAATCGTTCGTGGGTTTATTTTTTTTATTGTGGTGTTTAGGTGGACGTTTTGACCATGTGATTGGAGGACATCTTTTAGTTAGTACAAAAACATGACAAAGGTACTTACATTGTTGGACAAGTGTGTTATGCTGGTGCTAAACGTGTGAAGCGAGGGTGAACGACTCAATAAATTATGTATCCACTCCAAATTGAAAAGTTGAATGAGGGGATTTAAAATGGGATGCCTTAACGAAGTTAGAGATTTCATTGCCACAACAAAGGTTTGATAGAGTCAAAATCAAGGATTAACGAGAGAAGCTTTTAAAATTAGGAAGCATAGTATTCTAAAAAATAAATGAGGGATCTCATTGTGAAATTGTTGAGTTGAATGAGGGACTTTAAAACGGGATAGCTTAACGCATTTAGAGATTTCGTTGCCACAACAAAGGATTGACGGGAGAAGGTTTAAAATTAGGAAGCATAGTGTATTAAAAAATGAATGAAAGCACTTATTGTGAAATTGTTGACTCGGTCAAAATCGAATGATCTAACTTCAAATTCAGACCTCAATTGATTGTAAGGCCTTACAAAATAGGAAGCTTAGTGTTATAGAGGATTAAAAATAATTGGGTAAAAAATTGTTGACCGAGTCAATGATCCAATTTTAAATTGATGACCTCGATTGAATGAGAGGCCTTCAATTCTAAAAGGAATAGTGATATAGTATATTTGCAACCAATTACCACAAAAGTATCAACTTTTTATTAGGTCTGTGAATTGTGATAACAATCGCGGAGGATTGCCACAAATGTGGTATTTTTATCATTTACTTTTATATTTTTAACAAAATCACGACACTTATTTCAAAACGAAGGACGTGCAACTCCACTTGCATATGATGCGGCGTTTGTTTTATCCGGACAACATAACGAAGGTGCGTGCGCGCTAGCTCCATAGTTAATCAAATCCGGACACTAGCGTAGCGATCAGACGACGATGACACATGCATACGGCCCGAGTTGTCGATTAGGGCGCACACAAAGGCGAAGCACACATGCAAGTGGCCGGTGGATCCACTTGGGGGGCCGACGTGCCCTGGCCGGATTCCGCCGTGGATCCGACACGGCGCCACCTTTCGTGCCCACGGCCTCACATCACGCTCCCATCGATGAAGACGACGACCACACCAAACTTGAACGGACTTTGTTCAAAATCATCACGAAAATAATAATAAGGCAGGGGTGTATTTCTAATATCCATATGCCGCGCGTGCCATGCGCATTGAGGCCGGCGGCGGCAGCCTCCTTGACCCCCCCTGTCCTTGTCATCCATCGCTGTATCGATATCTTTTGTGTTTGTTTGTACGTTTTGATCTCTTGCTACAACTTGTTGCGCAGGAAATCATTTTTGGGTTGACGTCTCTTACATCCGGAGTACTCTTTTTTTTTTTTGCGTTCCCTTGGTGTTTTTTCTCGCTCAAAATGTGGGCGTCTCGAATTCAAAGGATTTTTTAATGGAAATTACGGAGTGTTGTAATTCTCAGGATTAAACTTGCGGTGGATGCTGATCATGCTGCGCTGGTGTCGTTCCATTATCGCAATGATAGTGGAACCTGGCCTTTTGGTGGCACGGGAGAAAATAATACGGGGGTACAATTTAAATATAGAAGAGTTTTTTTCTCCTAAATCTTCTGTTGAACTATATTTCAAAGGAAAAACAATCCCAGCCGATCAAACCTCTTGTAAAAAATAATATCATTTGTTCTCCCTGTGGTGCAACCAAACAAGTTAATTAGTGCAGATCAGGTCATGTAGTATTCGAGTGGACATGACATTTGCAATCCCCCTGTTTAGAATCCTGTGAATCAAAGATGCCTTGAGCCTCCCAGCAAAAAAAGAAGCCTTGAACCATCAGTCATGAGGCATGGTTGGCAGAGAAGAGACCCATGGCACACGGCCTAACAAGCCATCATAGTTCATGCCCACGTCCTAACTAGCATAAATATATATTTTTCCCACAGAATGAAACGACACTTGTAACTAATTAATTATCGTTAAGGGAAGAAGACACCTTTGTTCGTTTTTGATCAGCTAATTGTTTCTTATAGTTGGGTGTTTCCTAATAAGCACTCCGTACCAATGGAACAACTTGTATATGGGAGACGATTGGCCACAATGTTAGGTCAAGTGATTTACAAAATGGAGTCCTTGTCCACAAGTGTCAAGCCGTGTACCGAAGTACACACCGTTATATATATTTTGTGACCTATAAAAGCACACCCATAGCCGATTCATTTCCAGCTGCAAGCACATACATAATGTTCCGTTGGACACGTATAATTATTGTTGGCATATTTTCTAATTTCATTTTGTGTGTCATGGCATGTTTCTAGTTTTGTTCTTGTCGTACCGAACACAGTTCATGGCTGTGATTGGTGCCCTGGCTTTGATTAATTAGTGTCCCACTTAAGTATATATAATATAATCGCATCTGTGTGCAAAAGGACGGTGCGGAATCAAAACCATCCCCTCGTATATATGGTACTGATGCGGCACTACTTGGGAAAAAGGCGTGATGTGCTGGGCTTAAACAATCAATCAATCAATCAAAGGTGGTAAAAAGTTTGCCAACGTGCAAAAAGCCAAAAGCCAACGCAGCTAATGTTGGATCCAACAAAACGCCAATGCGTGATATTCAGTTGTTGTCCGGCTGCTTTCTTGAATCTTTGCGGAAATCTTTCTTCTGAAAGATGCTTTCGAGTATGTACACATATATACAACTGATGCATGCAAATGTATTATATATGTATGGTAAATTGTATGTCTGTGTGCATAAATTGATGCAGAAGTTAGAGTATACACTCTTTTTTGATTAAAAAAAATGGTAAGCCGAAGTAGAGTTTCTATGTTGGTCAAATGGCAGGCAGGAAAGCAAATTATGGGCAATTGCCGAAAAGATGGCGTGGCCAGTGTCAAGTGTGCAATTCTTTAGTCCTTTTAAACAACAGATTTGACATTTTCGTTGGTGCCTCCAACGTGGCAAAGGTGGCACTAGCGACCACCTTTACAAGCCCAAAAAGCACCAACCACATCAGGGGGTTTGTGAAAGGTGAAAAGTTTAAAGAAAGTTTCACATGCACTGAGCTAGCTAGCTAGTTAACAAAAGGTAGTGCATGAAATGCGAGCTAGCATATATAAGGGCCTTTTTGCATCGGTTAATTAGCGACCAAGTCATCTCAGTGTGGCTTTAATTTGGGCCAACCTTTTGATCTTTTAATGCATTTGCCGATAGTGTCGCCCTCATGATATCTTTTTCGGCCATCCTTTTGTTTTCTACTCGAAACTTTACAATGCCTTGCTTTCGGAATACCACCTTGAGCGTTGCAAACAAATATTCTTTACTTGAGGCCATTCACATTGACTTCTTTTGGCTAGCTAGTGCATGCTAGCTGCAGCTTGCTTGGGGACAAAGGCTCTCGGTATCGCCTCTAGCTACTTTGTGTGATACACGCTTTTGGTCACGTACAAGCAATGCACAACGGTCGATGCTACAAGTTGTCACGTTCACTGTATGTTTAGTTATTTCCCACTGTTGCATGCATGCACACATGCATTATGTACAGTATGTTGCATCGAGATATCTTCCTAGAGCGGTTGACATTTGCATATTAGTTTCAACATGTCTCTCGTAGGCATGGCTGTACATACATTGAGCAAATCAAAATCCACTTGGCGATCATCAAGTGAATACTTTGGCAAAGGCATATCGATCTCGACCAGGTGCATTACCCAAGAGTAAAACGAGATAGAACTCTATGGAGGAGGAATGATTATCAACAAAACAAGAACGGAGCCTAAAAAGGCACAGAATTAATTAAATTTACATGGAAGATTGGATGCATGGCGTGCTGGGGAACGTTGCATGGCAAACAAAAAAATTCCTACGCACACGCAAGATCTATCCATGGTGATGCACATCTACGAGAGGGAGAGTGGATCTACGTACCCTTGTAGATCGCTAAGCGGGAAGCGTTAAGAAACGCGGTTGGTGTAGTCGAACGTCTTTGCGATTCAAATCGCCGAGCATCCCGCGATCTCATCATGATCTGTCCCGTGATCCAATCACGATCCGTCCCGTCAACTCATCATGATCCGTCCCGTGATCTCATCCCGATCCGTCTCACGATCTTGATCACGGTCCTTCCGATCTAGCACCGAACGGACGGCACCTCCGTGTTCAGCACACGTACAGCTCGATGACGATATCCGCCTTCTTGATCCAGCAAGAGGGAACGGAGAGGTAGATGAGTTCTCTGGCAGCGCGACGGTGTTTCGGCGATGGTGGTGGAGCTATTCCAGCAGGGCTTCGCCTAAGCACCGCTGAAAACCGATCTAGAGGAGAAACTGTGATCTAGAGGAAAGGTAGCACGTGGCTATCAGGGTAAGCTTTTTCCTCTAAATCCTCTAGTATATATAGGAGGGAGGGAGGGGAGGAGGCAGCCTCAAACCCTCAAGGTTTGGTCGAAATTGGAGGTGGAGGAGTCCTACTCCAATTCTATTAGGAGTAGGATTCCTCCTTTCCACTTGGAAACTCTTTCCATCTCTCCACCTTTCGATTTTTTTTCCTTCTCAAACCACTCCAGCCGCATGGGCCCTTAGAGGAGGCTTCGGCCAGCCCACCAGGGGCTGGTTTACCTCCTCCCACAGCCCATGTAGCCTCTTGGGTCGAAATACCTCTCCCGATGGTCCCCCGGTACACTACCGACACTCCCGGTACACTACCGATGAGCCCAAAACTTTTCCGGTGACCAAAACGGGACTTCCTATATATCAATATTTACCTTCGGACCATTCCGGAGCTCCTCGTGACGTCCGGGATATCATCCGGGACTCCGAACAACCTTCGGTCACCACCATACATAACTCTATACTACCGAAACGTCACCGAACCTTAAGTGTGCAGACCCTGCGGGTTCGGGAACTATGTAGACATGACCAAGACACCTCTACGGTCAATAACCAATAGTGGGACCTGGATGCCCATATTGGTTCCTACATATTCTACGAAGATCTTTATCGGTCGAACCTCTATGTCAAGGATTCAGTTAATCCCGTATGATGTTCCTTTTGTTCTTCGGTATGTTACTTGCCCGAGATTCGATCGTCGGTATCTCCATACCTAGTTCAACCTCGTTACCTGCAAGTCTCTTTACTCGTTCCGTAATACAAGATCCCATGACTAACACTTAGTCACATTGCTTGCAAGGCTTATTGTGATGTTGTATTACCGAGTGGGCCTTGAGATACCTCTCCGTCACACGGAGTAACAAATTCCAGTCTTGATCCATACCAACCCAACAGACACCCTCGGGGATACCTATAGAGCACCTTTATAGTCACCCAGTTACGTTGTGATATTTGATACACACAAGGTACTCCTCCGGTGTCAGGGAGTTGCATGATCTCATGGTCATAGGAACAAATACTTGACATTCAGAAAACAATAGCAATAAACTGACACGATCATATGCTACGTTTGTAGTTTGGGTCTTGTCCAGCACATCATTCTCCTAATGACATGATCCCGTTATCAAATGACATCTCATGTCCATGACTAGGAAACCATAGCCATCTTTGATCAACAAGCTAGTCTATTAGAGGCATACTAGGGACATGATGTTGTTTATATATCCACACATGTATCTGAGTTTCCGATCAACACAATTATAGCATGGATAATAAAAGATTATCATGAATAAGGAAATATGATAATAACCAATTTATTATTGCCTCTAGGGCATATTTCCAACAGTCTGTCACTTGCACTAGAGTCAATAACCTAGTTCACATCACCATGTGATTCGCATTGTTATGAATCTAACACCCAACGAGTTCTGGGGTTCGATCATGCTTTGCATGTGAGAGAGGTCTTATAGTCAACGGGTCTGCAATTTAGACCAGTGTGTAGTTTGCAAATCTCTATGTCAAATCGTGAACACTGCTACCACACTCCACTTGGAGCTATTCCAAATGGCTACTCTACTATATGTATCCGAATTGCTACTAAGAGTCATCCGGATTGGTGTCAAAGCTTGCATTGACGTAACTCTTTACGACGAACTCTTTCTTACCTCCATAATCGAGAAAAATTTCCTTAGTCTTTTAGTTACTAAGGATGATCTTGATCGCTGTCCAGTGATCCACTCCTGGATCACTCTTCTACCCCTTGACGGACTCATGGCAAGGCACACACAGGTGCGGTACACAACATGGCATACTATACAGAGCCTATGGCTAAGGCATAGGGGACGACATTCGTCCTTTCTCTTTCTTCTGCCGTGGTTGAGCTTTGAGTCTCACTCAACTTCACACCTTACAAAGCAGGCGAGAACACTTCTCTCTGACTAATCCATTTTGAACTCTTTCAAAATCTTGTCAAGGTATGTACTCATTTAAAGTCTCATCAAGCATCTTGATTTATCTCTATAGATCTTGATGCTCAAAAATTAGGTAGCTTTATCTAGGTCTTCCTTTGAAAAATCCTTTCAAACAACCCTTTATGCTTTCCAGAAATTCTACATCATTTCCGATCAACAATACGTCAACCACATATGCTTATCAAAAACTCTATAGTGCTCCCACTCACTTTATTGTAAATACAAGTTTCTCATAAACTTTGTATAGACTCAAAAACTTTGATCACCTCATCAAAGTTTATATTCCAACTCCGAGATGCTTGCTTCAGTCCTAGAAGGATCACTGAAGCTTGCTCACCTTTTAGCATCCTTAGGACTGACAAAACCTTCTGGTTGTATCACATACAACTTTTTCTCAAGCAAACTGTTAAGGAAACGATGTTTTGTCATCCATCTGCCAGATTTCATAATTGAAAAATGCAGCAACTGCTAACATAATTCCAACAGACTTTAGCATCACTACGAGTGAGAAAGTCTCATCGTAGTCAACTCTTTGAACTTGTCGGAAACTTCTTTGTGACAAGTCGAGCTTTATAAATGGTGACATTTACCATCAGCGTCTGTCTTCATCTCAAAGGTCCATTTGTACTCGATGACCTGCCGTCCAACGAGCAAGTCTACCAAAGTCTATACTTGGTTTTCATACATGGATCCTTTCTCGGATTTCATGGCCTCTAACCATTTGTCGGAATCCGGGCCCATCATCACTTCTCCATATCTCGTAGATTCATCATTGTCCAACAACATGCCTCCAAGACAGGGTTGTCATACCACTCAGGAGCAATACACATCCTTGTCGACCTACGAGGTTCGATAGTAACTTGATCTGAAGCTTCATGATCATCATCATTTACTTCCTCTTCAACTGACGTAGGTTGCACAGAAACATCTTTCTGCGCTGTGCTACTCTCTAGTTGAAACAAAGGTTCAACAACCTCATCAAGTTCTATCTTTCTCCCACTCAATTCTTGTGAGAGAAAAATTTTCTCGGGAAAGGACCCGTTTTAGCAACAAACACTTTATGCTTGGATCTAATATAGAAGGTTCACCCAACTGTTCTTAGGGTAATCTATGAAGATGCATTTGTCCGCTTTCGGTTCGAGCTCATTAGGTGAAAACATTTTTCCACACAAGCGTCGCAGCCCCAAACATTAAGAAATGACAGCTTAGGTTTCTATCAAACCATAATTCACATGGTGTCATCTCAACGGATTTAGATGGTGCCCTATTTAAAGTGAATGTAGTTGTCTCTAATGCATAACCCCAAAACTATAGTAGCAAAACGATAAGAGACATCATAGCTCGCACCATATCCAATAGAGCATGACTATGACGTTCGGACACACCATCACACTATGGTGTTCCAGGTGGCATGAGTTGTGAAACGACTTTCACATTGTCTAAAGTTGTATGTCAAACTCGTAACTCAGATATTCACCTCCACGATCATATCGCAAACATTTTTATCTTCTTGTCACGATGATCTTAAACTTCACTCTAAATTTGCTTGAACTTTTCAAACGATTCAAACTTGTGTTTCATTAAGTAAACATACACTATATCTACTCAAATCATCAGTCAAGGTAAGAAAATAATGATATCCACCACACGCTACAAGACTCATTAGATTGCATACATCAACATGTATCATTTCCAATAAATCACTTGCCTTCTCCATCAATCCGGAAAACGGGGTCCTTAGTCATGTTGCCCAAGCGGCATGGTTCGCACGTCTCAACCGATTCGAAATCGAATGAGTCCAAAGATCCATCAACATGGATTTTCTTCATGCGCTTTATACCAATATGACATTTAGCGGCAGTGCCACAAGTATTTGGTACTATCATTATTAACTTTGAATCTTTTGGCATCAATGTTATGAACATGTGTATTACTATGATCAAGATTCAACAAATCATTCTCACTGGGTGCATGACCATTGAAGGTATTATTCATGTAAACAGAATAACAATTATTCTCTAACTTAAATGAATAACCGTGTTGCAATAAACACGATCTAATCACGTTCATGCTCAACGCAAAACACCAAATAATATTTATTTAGGTTCGTCACTAATCCCGAAGGTGGAGAGAGCATGCGATGTTGATCACATCAACCTTGGAAACATTTCCAACACACATCGTCACCTCACCCTTAGCTAGTCTCCGTTTATTCCGTAGCTTTTACTTCGAGTTACTAACATTTAGCAACCGAACCGGTATCCAATACTCAGGTGCTATTAGGAGTACTAGCAAGGTACACATCAATAATACGTATATCAAATACACTTGTGTCGATGTTGCCAGCCTTCTTATCTACCAAGTATCTAGGGTTGTCTCGCTTCAGCGACCGCTCACCTCATAATAGAAGCACTTAGTCTTGGGTTTGGGTTCAACTTTGGGTTGCTTCACTGGAGCAGCAACTGACTTGCCATCCATGAAGTTTCCCTCCTTGCCCTTGCCCTTCTCGAAACTAGTGGTTTTACTAACCATCAACACTTGATGCTCCTTCTTGATTTCTACCTTCGCGGTGTCAAACAACGCAAATAGTTCAGGGATCATTATTTCTATCCCTGGCATTTTATAGTTCATCACCAAGTTCTAGTAGCTTAGTGACAGTGACTTGGAGAACTATATCAATCACTATCTTATCTGGAAGATCAACTCCCACTCGATTCAAGCGATTGTAACACCCAGACAATCTGAGCACATGCTTAACGATTGAGCTATTCTCCTTCATCTTGCAGGCAAAGAATCTTGCTGGAGATCTCACATCTCACAACATGGGCACGAGCCTGAGATCCCAATTTCAGCTCTTAGAACATCTCACATGTTCCGTGACGTTCAAAATGTTTTGGAGCCTCAATTCTAAGCTGTAATGCATGACACACTAAAATATCAAGTAGTCATCGGAATGTGCCTGTCACATGTTCACAACATCTACAGACGACGCTAGAGGGGGTGGCGCACCGAGCGGTGCATTAAGGACATAAGCCTTCTGTGCAGCAATGAGGACAATCCTCAGATCACGGACCCAGTCCGCAATATTTCTACCATCATATTTCAACTCTATTTCTCTAGGAACATATAGAAATTCAAGGGAGCTACAACGTGAGCTAGTAATCTACAACATAATTTTGCAAAGACACTACTGACTATGTTCATGATAATGAGTTCAATTAATCATATTACTTAAGAACTCTCACTCAAATTGACATCCCTCTGGTCATTCGAGTGATACATGATCCAAATTCACCAACTCCAGTCCGATCATCACGTGAGTTGAGGTGGTTTCAATGGTGAACATCATCATGTTGATCATATCTACTATATGACTCATGTTCGACCTTTCGGTCTCTTGTGTTCTGAGGCCATGTCTGTACATGCTAGGCTCGTCAAGTTTAACCCGAGTGTTCTGCATGTGCAACACTGGCTTGCGCCCGTTGTATGTGAACGTAGAGTCTATCACACCCGATCATCACGTGGTGTCTCGACACGACGAACTTTCGCAACGGTGCACACTCGGGGAGAACACAATTTATCTTGAAATTAAGTGAGAGATCACCTTATAATGCTACCGTCGTCCTAAGCAAAACAAGGTGCAAAAAAGGATTAACATCACATGCAAATCATAAGTGACATGATATGGCCATGAACTTGTGCTTTTGATCTCCATCTTGAAAGCACCGGCATGATCTCCATCGTCACCGGCATGACACCATGATCTCCATCATCTTGATCTCCATCAACGTGTCTCCATCGAGGTTGTCGCGCCCACCATGCTTCTACTACTATTGCTACCGTTTAGCGATAAAGTAAAGCATTACATAGCGCTTAATGATTGACAC
The DNA here is from genome assembly GCA_022496015.1 of Hordeum marinum. Taxonomy (NCBI): domain Eukaryota; kingdom Viridiplantae; phylum Streptophyta; class Magnoliopsida; order Poales; family Poaceae; genus Hordeum; species Hordeum marinum. The sequence continues at coordinate 480,955,533 of CM039672.1, forward strand.
GCAGGTTATATAATAATTAAAGACAACCCTATGTCTCCTGTCGGTTGCCGTACTCATCGACATGCAAGTCGTGATATTCTATACAACACATGATCATCTCATACATCACATATATCTCATCATGTAATTGGCCATATCACATCACAACACACCCTGGAAAAACAAGTTAGACGTCCTCTAATTGTTGTTGCATGTTTTACGTGGCTGCTATGGGTATCTAGCAAGAACAATTCTCACCTACGCGTAAACCACAATGGTGATACATAAGTTGCTTTTCAACCTTCTCAAGGACCGCCTTAGTCGAATCCGATCCAACTAAAGTAGGAGAAACAGACACCCGCCAGCCATCTTTGTGCAACGAAGTTACACGTCAGTCGATGGAACCGGTCTCTCGTAAGCGTACGAGTAAGGTTGGTCCGGGCCGCTTCATCCCACAATACCGATGAACCAAAACACGACCAAGGGAGGAAGCAATCTAAGCATCAATGCCCACAAACTCTTTGTGTTCTACTCGAGATCTCATCTACATATAGACCTAGCTCTGATACCACTGTTGGGGAACGTTGCATGGGAAACAAAAAAATTCCTACGCACACGCAAGATCTATCCATGGCGATGAGCATCTACGAGAGGAGAGTGGATCTACATACCCTTGTAGATCGCTAAGCGGGAAGCGTTAAGAAACGCGGTTGGTGTAGTAGAACGTCTTCGCGGTTCAAATCGCCGAGCATCCCGCGATCTCATCACGATCCGTCCCGCGATCCAATCACGATCCATCCCGCAAACTCATCATTATCCGTCCCATGATCTCATCACGATCCGTCTCGCGGTCTTGATCACAGTCCTTTTGATCTAGCGCCAAACGAACGGCACCTCCGCGTTCAACACACATACAGCTCGATGACGATCTCCGCCTTCTTGATCCAGCAAGATGGAGCAGATAGGTAGATGAGTTCTCCGGCAGCGCGATGGTGTTGCGGCGATGGTGGTGGAGCTATTCCAGCAGGGCTTCGCCTAAGCACCGCTGAAAACCGATCTAGAGGAGAAACTGTGATCTAGAGGAGAGGTAGCACGTGGCTATGAGGGTAAGCTTTTTCCTCTAAATCCTCTAGTATATATAGGAGGGAGGGAGGGGAGGAGGCAGCCTCAAACCCTCAAGGTTTGGTCGAAACTGGAGGTGGAGGAGTCCTACTCCAATCCTATTAGGAGTAGGATTCCTCCTTTCCACTTGGAAACTCTTTCCACCTCTCCACCTTTCGATTTTTTCCTTCTCAAACCACTCCAACTCCATGGGCCCTTAGAGGAGGCTTCGGCCGGCCCACCAAGGGCTGGTTTACCTCCTCCCACAGCCCATTTAGCCTATTGGGTTGAAATACCTCTCCCGATGGTCCCCCGATACACTACCCACACTCCCGGTACACTACAGATGAGCCCGAAACTTTTCCGGCGACCAAAACAGGACTTCCTATATATCAATCTTTACCTCCGGACCATTACGGAGCTCCTCGTGACGTATGGGATCTCATCCGGGACTCCGAACAACCTTCGGTCACCACCATACATAACTCTATACTACTGAAACGTCACCGAACCTTAAGTGTGCAGACCCTGCGGGTTCGAGAACTATGTAGACATGACCAAGACACCTCTACGGTCAATAACCAATAGTGGGACCTGGATGCCCATATTGGTTCCTACATATTCTACGAAGATCTTTATCGATCGAACCTCTATGTCAAGGATTCAGTTAATCTCGTATGATGTTCCCTTTGTTCTTTGGTATGTTACTTGCCCGAGATTCGATTGTCGGTATCTCCATACCTAGTTCAACCTCGTTACTGGCTAGTCTCTTTACTCGTTCCGTAATACAAGATCCCGTGACTAACACTTAGTCACATTGCTTGCAAGGCTTATTGTGATGTTGTATTACCGAGTGGGCCCTGAGATACCTCTCTGCCACGCGGAGTAACAAATCCCTGTCTTGATCCATGCCAACCCAATAGACACCCTCGGGGATGCCTGTAGAGCACCTTTATAGTCACCCAGTTACGTTGTGATGTTTGATACACACAAGGTACTCCTCCGGTGTCAATGAGTTGCATGATCTCATGGTCATAGTAACAAATACTTGACATGCAAAAAACAGTAGCAATAAACTGACACGATCATATGCTACATTTGTAGTTTGGGTCTTGTCCATCACATCATTCTCCTAATGACGTGATCCCATTATCAAATGACATCTCATGTCCATGACTAGGAAACCATAGCCATCTTTGTGTTGGAAATATGCCCTAGAGGCAATAATAAAATGGTTATTATTGTATTTCCTAGTTCATGATAATTGTCTATTGTTCATGCTATAATTGTGTTAACCGGAAACCGTAATACATGTGTGAATACATAGACCACAACGTGTCCCTAGTGAGCCTCTAGTTGGCTAGCTCGTTGATCAATAGATGGTCTCGGTTTCATGACCATGGACATTGGATGTCGTTGATAACGGGATCACATCATTAGGAGAATGATGTGATGGACAAGACCCAATCCTCAGCATAGCACAAAGATCGTGTGGTTCGTTTGCTAAAGCTTTTCAATGTCAAGTGTCATTTCCTTAGACCATGAGATTGTGTAACTCCCGGATACCGTAGGAATACTTTGGGTGTGCCAAACGTCACAGCGTAACTGGGTGGCTATAAAGGTACGCTACGGGTATCTCCGAAAGTGTCTGTTGGGTTGACACGAATCGAGACTGGGATTTGTCACTCCGTGTGACGGAGAGGTATCTCTGGGCCCACTCGGTAAGACATCATCATTATGAGCTCAATGTGACTAAGGAGTTAGTCACGGGATGATGTATTACGGAACGAGTAAAGAGACTTGCCGGTAACGAGATTGAACAAGGTATGGGGATACCGACGATCGAATCTCGGGCAAGTACCATACCGATAGACAAAGGGAATTGTATACGGGATTGATTGAATCCCTGACATCGTGGTTCATCCGATGAGATCATCGTGGAGTACGTGGGAGCCAACATGGGTATCCAGATCCCGCTGTTGGTTATTGGCCGGAGAGGTGTCTCGTTCATGTCTACGTGTCTCCCGAACCCGTAGGGTCTACACACTTAAGGTTCGATGACGCTAGGGTTATAGGGAAATAGTGTATGTGGTTACCGAAGGTTGTTCGGAGTCCCGGATGAGATCCCGGACGTCACGAGGAGTCCCAGAATGGTCCGGAGACGAAGATTGATATATAGGAAGTGAGGATTTGGTTACCGGAAGTGTTTCGGGTGTCACCGGTAGTGTACCGGGACCACCGGAAGGGTTCCGGGGGTCCACCAAGTGGGCCCACCTGCCCCGGAAGGTTCCGTGGGCTAAGAGTGGGAGGGAGCCAGCCCCTAGGTGGGCTGGTGCGCCTCCCACCCCAGCCCAAGGCGTGGCAAAGGTGGAGGGGGGCAAACCCTAGGCTTAGATGGGACTTAAGGCCCACCCTAGGGCGCCCCACCTCTCCCTTGCCCTAGCCGCCGGCCAGATGGCATCTGGTGTCTGCCGCCACCCCTAGGGTGGAACCCTAGGGCGCAGCCACCCCTCCTCCCTCTCTCCTATATATAGTGGAGGTATTTGGGGCTGCACAAGACACGGTTCTCCCTCTCTCTCTGGTGCAGCCCTACCTCCTCCTCCCCTCGTTCTCCGTAGCGCTTAGCGAAGCTCTGTCGGAGTACCACGCAGCTCCACCGCCACCACGCCGTCGTGCTGCCGGAGCTCTCCCTCAACCTCTCCTCCCTCCTTGCTGGATCAAGGCGTAGGAGACGTCACCGGGCTGCACGTGTGTTGAACGCGGAGGTGCCGTCCGTTCGGCACTTGATCGGATCTACCGCGATCTGAATCGCTGCGAGTACGACTCCATCAACCGCGTTCTAGCAACGCTTCCGCTTAGCGATCTTCAAAGGTATGAAGATCCACTCTCCCCTTGCTCGTTGCTGGTTTCTCCATAGATGGATCTTGGTGAACGCGTAGAAAATTTTTGATTTACTACTACGTCTCCCAACAGTGGTATCAGAGCTAGGTCTATGCGTAGAATCTATGCACGAGTAGAACACAAAGTAGTTGTGGGCGTCGATTTTGTTAATATGCTTGCCGTTACTAGTCTTATCTTGATTCGACGGTATTGTGGGATGAAGCGGCCCGGACCAACCTTACACGTACGCTTACGTGAGACCGGTTCCACCGCCTGACATGCACTAGTTGCATAAGGTGGCTAGCGGGTGTCTGTCTCTCCCACCTTAGTCGGATTGGATTCGATGAAAAGGGTCCATATGAAGGGTAAATAGCAATTGGCATATCACGTTGTGGTTTTGGCGTAGGTAAGAAACGTTCTTGCTAGAAACCTATAGCAACCACGTAAAAACTTGCAACTACAAATTAGAGGACGTCTAACTTGTTTTTGCAGCATATGCCTTGTGATGTGATATGGCCAGAAGGATGTGATGTGATGCATTGTGATGTATGAGATTGATCATGTTCTTGTAATAGGGTTCACGACTTGCATGTCGATGACTATGACAACCGGCAGAAGCCATAGGAGTTGTCTTACATTATTGTATGACCTGCGTGTCAATCATAAACGCCATGTAATTACTTTACTTTATTGCTAAGCGTTATCCATAGTAGTAGAAGTAATAGTTGGCGAGACAACTTCATGAAGACACAATGATGGAGATCATGATGATGGAGATCATGGTGTCGTGCCGGTGACAATGATGATCATCGTGCCCCGAAGATGGAGATCATAGGAGCAAGATGATATTGGCCATATCATGTCACTATATTGATTGCATGTGATGTTTATCATGTTTACATCTTATTTGCTTAGAACGACGGTAGTAAATAAGATGATCTCTCAATAAAATTTCAAGAGAAGTGTTCACCCTAACTGTGCACCGTTGCTAAGGATCGTTGTTCCGAAGCACCACGTGATGATCGGGTGTGATAGGTTCTAACGTTCGCATACAATGGGTGTAAGCCAGATTTACACACGCGAAACACTTAGGTTGACTTGACGAGCCTAGCATGTACAGACATGGCCTCGGAACACGGAAGACCGAAAGGTCGAACATGAGTCGTATAGAAGATACGATCAACATGAAGATGTTCACCATGGATGACTAGTCCGTCTCACGTGATGATCGGACACGGGCTAGTTGACATGGATCATGTATCACTTGGATGACTAGAGAGATGTCTATCTAAGTGGGAGTTCATTGAATAATATGATTATGTGAACTCAATTATCATGAACTTAGTCTAAAATTGCCTTTAATATCTATATTGTAGATCCAATGGCCAACGCAAATGTCAACCTCAATTTCAACGCGTTCCTAGAGAAAACCAAGCTGAAAGATGATGGAAGCAACTATACGGACTGGGTCCGTGGCTTGAGGATCATCCTCATAGCTTCCAAGAGATTGTATGTCCTTGATGCACCGCTAGGTGACCCACCCATTCTCCCAGCGGACCAAGACGTTACGAACGCTTGGCAGTCGCGCTGCGATGATTACTCCCTTGTTCAGTGCGGCATGCTTTACAGTTTAGAATCGGGGCTCCAAAAGCGTTTTGAGCAACACGGAGCATATGAGATGTTCCAAGAGCTGAAACTGGTTTTCCAAGCTCATGCCCGAGTCGAGAGATATGACATCTCTGACAAGTTCTTCAGCTGTAAGATGGAGGAGAACAGTTCTGTTAGTGAGCACATCCTCAAGATGTCTGGGCTTCACAACCGCTTGACTCAGCTGGGAGTTAATCTCCCGGATGACTCAGTCATTGACAGAATCCTCCAGTCGCTTCCACCTAGCTACAAAAGCTTTGTGATGAACTACAACATGCAAGGGATGGAGAAGTCCATTCCTGAGTTGTACTCGATGCTGAAATCAGCGGAGGTCGAGATCAAAAAGGAGCATCAAGTGTTGATGGTAAATAAGACCACTAGTTTCAAGAAAGGCAAGGGTAAGAAGAACTTCAAGAAAGACGGCAAAGCTGTTGCCGCGCCCGGTAAGCAAGTTGCCGGGAAGAAGAAGAACAAGAATGGACCCAAGCCTGAGACTGAGTGCTTTTATTGCAAGGGTACCGGTCACTGGAAGCGGAACTGCCCCAAGTATTTAGCGGATAAGAAGGACGGCAACGTTAAAGGTATATGTGATATACTTGTTATTGATGTGTACTTGACGAGCGCTCGTAGTAGCTCCTGGGTATTTGATACCGGTGCAGTTGCTCACATTTGTAACTCCAAGCAGGAGCTACGGAATAAGCGGAGGCTGGCCAAGGATGAGGTGACGATGCGCGTCGGGAATGGTTCCAGGGTCGATGTGATCGCCGTCGGCACGCTACCTCTACATCTACCTTCGGGATTAGTTTTAAACCTTAATAATTGTTATTTAGTACCAGCTTTGAGCATGAACATTGTATCTGGATCTCGCTTGATGCGAGATGGCTACTCATTTAAATCCGAGAATAATGGTTGTTCTGTTTATATGAGAGAAATGTTTTATGCTCATGCCCCGCTGGTCAATGGTTTATTTTTGATGAATCTCGAACGTGATGTTACACATATCCATAGTGTGAGTACCAAAAAGTGTAAAGTTGATAACGATAGTCCCACTTACATGTGGCATTGCCGTCTTGGCCATATTGGTGTTAAACGCATGAAGAAGCTCCATGCTGATGGACTTTTGGAGTCACTTGATTTCGAATCATTTGACACATGCGAACCATGCCTCTTGGGCAAGATGACCAAGACTCCATTCTCCGGAACAATGGAGCGAGCAAATGACTTGTTGGAGATAATACATACCGATGTATGCGGTCCAATGAGTGTCGAGGCTCGCGGTGGCTACCGTTATGTTCTCACCCTCACTGATGATTTGAGCAGATATGGGTATGTCTACTTAATGAAACACAAGTCTGAAACCTTTGAAAGGTTCAAGGAATTTCAGAGTGAGGTCGAGAATCAACATGACAGGAAAATAAAATGCCTACGATCTGATCGTGGCGGAGAATATTTAAGTCACGAGTTTGACACGCACCTTAGGAAATGTGGAATTGTTTCACAGCTCACGCCGCCAGGCACACCTCAGCGAAATGGTGTGTCTGAACGTCGTAATCGCACTCTATTGGATATGGTGCGATCTATGATGTCTCTTACCGACTTACCGCTATCATTTTGGGGATATGCATTAGAGACTGCCACGTTCACTTTAAATAGGGCACCGTCTAAATCCGTTGAGACGACACCGTATGAATTATGGTTTGGAAAGAAACCTAAGCTGTCGTTTCTAAAAGTTTGGGGATGCGATGCTTATGTGAAGAAACTTCAACCTGAGAAGCTCGAACCCAAAGCGGAAAAGTGCGTCTTCATAGGATATCCCAAGGAGACTATTGGGTATACCTTCTACCTACGATCCGAAGGCAAAGTCTTTGTTGCCAAGAATGGATCCTTTCTCGAGAAAGAGTTTCTCTCGAAAGAAGTAAGTGGGAGGAAAATAGAGCTTGATGAGGTAATTGTACCTCCACTCGAACCGGAGAGTAGCGCAGCACAGGAAGTTGTTTCTGTGGAGCCTACACCGGCTAGAGAGGAAGTTAATGATGATGATCATGAAACTTTAGATCAAATTGCTATTCGAAGTTCCACTAGGACACGTTCCGCACCAGAGTGGTACGGCAATCCTGTCCTAGAGATCATGTTGTTGGACAACGGTGAACCTTCGAACTATGAAGAAGCGATGGCGGGCCCGAATTCCGACAAATGGCTTGAGGCCATGAAATCCGAGATAGGATCCATGTATGAGAACAAAGTATGGACTTTGGTGGACTTGCCTGATGATAAGCGAGCCATTGAAAATAAATGGATCTTTAAGAAGAAGACTGACGCAGACGGTAATGTGACCGCCTATAAAGCTCGGCTTGTCGCTAAGGGTTATCGACAAGTTCAAGGAGTTGACTACGATGAGACATTCTCACCCGTAGCGATGCTAAAGTCTGTCCGAATCATGTTAGCAGTTGCCGCATTTTATGATTATGAGATCTGGCAAATGGACGTCAAAACGGCATTCCTTAATGGCTTCCTCAAGGAAGAACTGTATATGATGCAGCCGGAAGGTTTTGTCGATCCTAAAGATGCTAACAAGGTATGCAAGCTCCAGCGCTCCATCTATGGGCTGGTGCAAGCATCTCGGAGTTGGAACATTCGCTTTAATGAGGTGATTAAAGCGTTTGGGTTTGTACAGGTTTATGGAGAACCCTGTATTTACAAGAAAGTGAGTGGGAGCTCTATAGCGTTCCTTATACTGTATGTGGATGACATGCTGATAATGGGAAATGATATAGAACTCTTGGAAAGTATAAAGGCCTACTTGAATAAGTGTTTTTCAATGAAGGACCTTGGAGAAGCTGCTTACATATTAGGTATTAAGATCTATAGAGATAGATCAAAACGCCTCATTGGTCTTTCACAAAGCACATACCTTGAAAAGATATTGAAGAAGTTCAATATGGATCAGTCCAAGAAGGGGTTCTTGCCCGTGTTGCAAGGTGTGAGATTGAGTACGACTCAATGCCCGACCACGGCAAAGGATAGAGAAGAGATGAGTGTCATCCCCTATGCTTCAGCCATAGGCTCTATCATGTATGCCATGCTGTGTACCAGGCCTGATGTGAACCTTGCCATAAGTTTGGTAGGGAGGTACCAAAGTGATCCCGGAGCGGAACACTGGACAGCGGTCAAGAATATCCTGAAGTACCTGAAAAGGACAAAGGACATGTTTCTTGTTTATGGAGGTGCCGAAGAGCTCGTCGTAAAGGGTTACGTCGATGCTAGCTTCGACACAGATCCGGACGACTCCAAGTCGCAAACCGGATACGTGTATATTTTGAATGGAGGGGCAGTGAGCTGGAGCAGCAGCAAGCAAAGCGTCGTGGCAGCATCTACATGTGAAGCGGAGTACATAGCTGCTTCGGAAGCAGCAAAGGAGGGAGTCTGGATGAAGGAGTTCATCACCGACCTAGGAGTGATTCCGAATGCGTCGGGCCCGATGACTCTACTCTGTGACAACACTGGAGCTATTGCCCTTGCGAAGGAGCCCAGGTTTCACAAGAAGACAAGACACATCAAGCGCCGCTTCAACTCCATCCGAGATTACATTCAGGAGGGAGACATAGATATTTGTAAAGTGCATACGGATCTGAATGTCGCAGATCCGTTGACTAAACCTCTCTCACGAGCAAAACATGATCAGCACCAGAATGCTATGGGTGTTCGATTCATCACAATGTAACTAGATTATTGACTCTAGTGCAAGTGGGAGACTGTTGGAAATATGCCCTAGAGCCAATAATAAAATGGTTATTATTGTATTTCCTAGTTCATGATAATTGTCTATTGTTCATGCTATAATTGTGTTAACCGGAAACCGTAATACATGTGTGAATACATAGACCACAACGTGTCCCTAGTGAGCCTCTAGTTGGCTAGCTCGTTGATCAATAGATGGTCTCGGTTTCATGACCATGGACATTGGATGTCGTTGATAACGGGATCACATCATTAGGAGAATGATGTGATGGACAAGACCCAATCCTCAGCATAGCACAAAGATCGTGTGGTTCGTTTGCTAAAGCTTTTCAATGTCAAGTGTCATTTCCTTAGACCATGAGATTGTGTAACTCCCGGATACCGTAGGAATACTTTGGGTGTGCCAAACGTCACAACGTAACTGGGTGGCTATAAAGGTACGCTACGGGTATCTCCGAAAGTGTGTGTTGAGTTGACACGAATCGAGACTGGGATTTGTCACTCCGTGTGACGGAGAGGTATCTCTGGGCCCACTCGGTAAGACATCATCATTATGAGCTCAATGTGACTAAGGAGTTAGTCACGGGATAATGTATTACGGAACGAGTAAAGAGACTTGCCGGTAACGAGATTGAACAAGGTATGGGGATACCGACGATCGAATCTCGGGCAAGTACCATACCGATAGACAAAGGGAATTGTATACGGGATTGATTGAATCCCTGACATCGTGGTTCATCCGATGAGATCATCGTGGAGTACGTGGGAGCCAACATGGGTATCCAGATCCCGTTGTTGGTTATTGGCCGGAGAGGTGTCTCGTTCATGTCTACGTGTCTCCCGAACCCGTAGGGTCTACACACTTAAGGTTCGATGACGCTAGGGTTATAGGGAAATAGTGTATGTGGTTACCGAAGGTTGTTCGGAGTCCCGGATGAGATCCCGGACGTCACGAGGAGTCCCGGAATGGTCCGGAGACGAAGATTGATATATAGGAAGTGAGGATTTGGTTACCGGAAGTGTTTCGGGTGTCACCGGTAGTGTACCGGGACCACCGGAAGGGTTTCGGGGGTCCACCAAGTGGGCCCACCTGCCCCGGAAGGTTCCGTGGGCTAAGAGTGGGAGGGAGCCAGCCCCTAGGTGGGCTGGTGCGCCTCCCACCCCAGCCCAAGGCGTGGCAAAGGTGGAGGGGGGCAAACCCTAGGCTTAGATGGGCCTTAAGGCCCACCCTAGGGCGCCCCACCTCTCCCTTGCCCTAGCCGCCGGCCAGATGGCATCTGGTGTCTGCCGCCACCCCTAGGGTGGAACCCTAGGGCGCAGCCACCCCTCCTCCCTCTCTCCTATATATAGTGGAGGTATTTGGGGCTGCACAAGACACGGTTCTCCCTCTCTCTCTGGTGCAGCCCTACCTCCTCCTCCCCTCGTTCTCCGTAGCGCTTAGCGAAGCTCTGTCGGAGTACCACGCAGCTCCACCGCCACCACGCCGTCGTGCTTCCGGAGCTCTCCCTCAACCTCTCCTCCCTCCTTGCTGGATCAAGGCGTAGGAGACGTCACCGGGCTGCACGTGTGTTGAACGCGGAGGTGCCGTCCGTTCGGCACTTGATCGGATCTACCGCGATCTGAATCGCTGCGAGTACGACTCCATCAACCGCGTTCTAGCAACGCTTCCGCTTAGCGATCTTCAAAGGTATGAAGATCCACTCTCCCCTTGCTCGTTGCTGGTTTCTCCATAGATGGATCTTGGTGAACGCGTAGAAAATTTTTGATTTACTACTACGTCTCCCAACACTTTGATCAATGAGCTAGTCTATTAGAGGCATACTAGGGACATGGTGTTGTCTATGTATCCACACATGTATCTAAGTTTCCGATCAACACAATTATAGCATGGATAATAAATGATTATCATAAACAAGGAAATATGATAATAACCAATTTATTATTGCCTCTAGGGCATATTTCCAACATGGCATTCATATTATATATCACACAAAGTAAAATTCGGAGAAGAAGACATGCGTCTGAAAAGAAAAATCAATTCCATGGAGGGTCTAGTGCATGGATCGCTGACCTAACCTTATGTAAAAAATGACGATTTCACAAGTAAAGGTAATCAAATGTCCATCCAACGATCTGAAAAAGATGTAAAAAAATACGGTGTATGGGTCTATCTAGGCATCTAGATGTGACCTAATTATTACACATCTAAATGACTCAATCAATATAAAAAGAAAGTTCAAACTACCTCCACGGCCCGCGTCGTCTCCCCCGCGGGTGACACGGGTGAAACTCTAGCCGCCACTCAAACCCCTCCTCCCAGATCTCCCATCCCCTCGCCGACGCCGGCAAGTGCCGTCGGGCATAGCCCGCGCGGCATCAGCGGTGGTGGGGCCTTCCATTCTTCCTCTCGTGATGTCTAGACATCGCGGGGCCGCTCTACTGAGGAGAAGCGGGGGCGCGACGGCCACAACACGAGCGACGAGCAGGCGTCGACGGGCATGCGTTCGCTGCGAGCAGGCGTGAGTGGGCGGGTCGAGCGCGGTGGCCGTGGCGAGCGGGCGCTGGCGCGACGAGTGTGGCGAGCAGGCACTGGCAGGCGCGACGGGCGCGACGAGCAGGCGTTGGCCGCGACGAGCGGGCGCTGGCAGGCGTGACGCGCGGGCATGGACCAAGCACGGTGGCCGTGATGAGAAGGTGCTAGCGGGTGCGACTGGCGCGACGAGCGGGCCTGGGTGGGCGAGGACTGCTGCCCGGCAGTGGCGGCAGAGGTAGTGCGGAGTTGGCTCGGGTCGTCTAGATCTGGCCCGTTCGCCATTCATGCTTCGGCCAAGAGGATAGGAGTGGCAAGCTCCAGATCTGGTGGTGGATGCGCCGGGGCCATGGTCCATGGGTGTAGGTGTGCATTTCTCCAGGCGAAACTCTGGCTCTTTACCGTTGTTGGCAACATCTGTGGATGTAATTGCTTCCTTGTTGAAGGCACCACCGAGGAGTTTTTGCACCTATCCTATTCTCGAGTTCGGTCTCCGGGTGAAAACTGAGATCCGCTTGTCGAATCGACGATGGCGATGCTTTTGGCATCGTTTCTTTGATGGAAGCATCATTTTGGCGATTTGACCTCCTGACAGGAGCATCCTATGTGTGCTTGAGTGGTTGGCCAGGAGCTTCCAATGGTGCGATGTCCGTGATGGTGCATCAGGTTGTGGCCAGTAGTTGGTTGGCTGTGTTGTGCGATTGGAGCACTCTTGACATGCAGGCATCGCCAGGCAAGTCAGGTTGGTCGCCCTCGCAAGATCTGAACGACACATGCCCACGCCTCTATTGGATATGTCCTCTCGCTTCGGTGTTCAAGAGGCGGTTCAACATGCTTGTGGCGGTCATGATCGTCATGACAACTTGGTTCTCTTGGGTGATGTTTTGACGAAATCGAAGTCGTTAGGCCATGAGCGCAGATGGCGATATACGATGACGCCGACTTCCTCGGCGATGAACCTTTCTGTTTGTGTTGTGTTGGCTTGCCTTTTTTGCGTTTTTGTATGTCTCGTGTGCTTTAGACCTAGTTTAGCTAGGTGTTATGGGTAGTGTGTCCCCTGTACAGGTTTTTGCCCGGTTTTCCTTTAATAAACAGATCAGTCTCGGCCTTGTTCTTCTGCAATGGAATCTTAGCAGCTCTCCTGCTAACTTTCAAAAAAAAACACACGAATCATCACGTAAAATTAATAATATATTATTTAGATGTTTAATAGTTAAGTCACATCTAGATAGATTTTTTTTCAAAACTACCACTATTTATGCAACAATTTTGAAAAAAGTGTTGTCACTTGAAAAAATTTCAAAAATGTTACTCTGTCCACCGGTATTGGGCCGACCAGCCTCCCGTCGGCCTAAACGAGGCCGAGGCCCATTGGCCTTAGCCTAGCCGAACCGGCCGGCCATCGGCCCGCTCCTGACCGAGCCCCACCCGTCGGCCGCCAGGAGGCCGACCGGTCCTAGGATTAGCCCGACGTGGCCGACCTCCTTTCTTCCTCCTCCAGCTCTCTCTTCCTCTCTATTCGGACGAAAATCACCCCCTCTTGATCTCCTATTCCCTCCACCCATTTTACGTTTCAATCCGATGCGTAGATCGGCTTCTTCTCCCCCACCCTACGGTTTTATTTTTTGCGACGGGGTAGTGGTTTGTTTGTGTGGAGGAGAAAATGATGTGGTGGTGGATGTGTCAATGGTGAGAAGGTGGAGTGGTGGAGAGGAAGAAGAAGGTGGAGAGGAAGAAAAAGGGGACTCACGCGTCAAAGGTATAAATTATTGCTGTTAGTTATGGGTTTTTTTTTGTGTTAGTTTTTTCAATGTACGTAAAATTAGTTTATGTTATTTTTAGTAGTGTAGTTATTTTAGTGTATGTTTTCGGAATGTATGTTTAGTTAGTGTAGTCATTTTAGTGTCGGTTTATTTTTGTGAAGTTAATTTTAGTGTAGGTTTTTTTAGAATACGTAGGTACATTTTAGTGTACGTTTTAGTTTATGTTTTCCGAGTGTAGGTTTAGTTAGTGTAGTCATAGTAGTGTTGGTTAAATTTTGTGTAGTTCATTTTAGTCCAGGTTTAGTTAGAATATGTAGGTACATTATAGTGTACGTCTTATTTTAGTGTCGATATATTCGTTGCGAATAATCAGAAGCTGGCAATGTCTGATAGGTTGAAATGTCTGGATCCGTAAATCTAACTGTGTATTATGGCCCTGGTACTGTTCGATATAATGAGTTGGGAGTTGATCTTAGCGAGTTTAAAATAGGCGAGATGACACTTTCAGACCCGGACAGATTGGACATTAGGCAGTTGAAGCACTGGTTGACTACTAGTTTTGGCCTTGATCCTGAAGTTTGTTCCGTCGGTATTCATGCCTTGCGGACCAAATCCTGTAAAAATGTCAAGTGGGATTTGATTCTGATAGATAGGAGCCAGCATTGGTTGTCTCTGTTAAGTCGTTGCAGAGACCGAAGAATCCATCCTTATGCCCTAGTGCAACCAGTAGCGAAGGAGGACATCGTACCACCCACCATGGGGTATGATCCAGGCCAGAGTAGTCAAGTGGCTAACGAGATTTATGTATCCGGTTCACAGCCACCGGATCTCAATGCTACCCAAGCCGACAATGAGTCAGATTATGTTAGTGGTCATGCTACGGGTCAGAATATTCAATCGGTAGTATTAGCTGCCTCAGGTGTTGCTGATGGGGACGAGGAAGGCGAGGAAATGCAGAGGGTGATGGAGGAAGAGGACGAGGATGGTATTGCAGAGGAACTTGATTCTGAAAATTCCGAGGATGAAGAGGAGGTACCAATTCCTGCTGCATGGGAGCAGGACATATCCACTGGCTTTACTGTCAACGATGGCCATGAGACTCCATGGCAATATAATCTGAACCAAGTCCAGATCGGTGCTATGTTTGACACAAAGAAGAAAATGAAGTATGCGGTGATAAAGTGGGCTATGTCTACGCAGAGGGTTTTTCGGACACACACATTGAGTCCAACAAAATATATCGTGAAGTGTGTTGAATCAGGTTGCCTGCGAAGGTGCACGCCCACGTGCCAAAGTATAACATCCACTGGGTTGTGACAAATGTTGTCCTGCATAATTGTGTGAGGAAAAACATGTTCGTTCGTCATCCAAACCTTACTTCAACTCTCATAGCACAACTCATGTATACTGAGATAGTGACGAAGAAGGATATGGAAGCAAAGCACATCCAGACAGTAGTGAAGGTCAGATGGAAGTATGACATTCCATATGGGAAGGCTTAGAGGGCTAAGCACAAGGCTATGGAGGAGAGGTTTGGGACGTTCTTCGACTCCTATGATAATGTTGTCCGTCTCCTTGACATACTGAAGGAGAGGAATCCCGGCACTTATGTTAACATTCAGCACACGAGGTTGGAAAGCATACCAGATTACAAGGTGTTGAAACGAGTATTCTTCTCTTTCGGTATGTGCATCGAAACTTTCAGGCATTGTCCTCCTGTGATGTTTGTGGATGGTACGTTCCTTACTGGTCAATACAAAGGGAAAATCCTGACTGCCATTGGTGTGGACGGGAACAACCAAATCATCCCACTAGCCATGGCATTTGTGGAGGGTGAGAACTTTCCGAGCTGGGTATGGTTCTTCCGGCAAGTTAAAATTGCGATCGTGAAGGACCGATCAAATGTGTGTCTCATTCATGACAGACATCCCGGTATATTGAAGGCCGTGAAGACACTGAGTAATCCAACTGCTGACGAGCCAACACCTTGGAAGGACTTGCAAAGCCGGTGGTGCATGCGCCATCTGGGTGCTAATGTTTTCTCACAGTTCAAGAACAAATAGTTGATGAACTTGTTCAAGAAGTTATGCAAGCAGAACCAGTGGTGCAAATACGATTTTATTTGGTCAAAACTAGATGAGTTCACTAAGAAGCAGGTGGTTGCTAGGAAGAAAATGGAAAAAAGACCAGGTTAAATTAACATCACTCATTGCGAAGATGGAGGGGCCAGTTGCTCTTTGTGACTTGCCAACAATTGACCCTCCTAATACGAAGAGAAAGAAGGGTAGGGAGATAAAGAATTTTTCTGAGTGGATAGAGAAAGAGCCTCCAGTGAATTGGTCTTTGCTGCATGACACCCATGGAGCTAGGTATGGCCACATGACAACCAATCTTGCAGAGATCTATAACTTTGTTCTCAGAGGGAATAGAGCGTTGCCATTGACAGCTATTGTGGATGGTGTATTCCATGGTACTGTGAGGTATTTCAGAGAAAGGCACGAGTTAGCAAGGAAGCATATTGCAGATAATCAGAACACTCATTTTTCTGGCTGCGGTGCCAACTACCAAGTCGCTAGACAACGATCGGCACAGGCCTCTTTCTAGGTGGTTGAGCCAGTTTCAGATTGTTGCCTTAGGATATCCCACTTTTTAGTTGTGAGAGGCACAGATTGACCGGTCCCTAGAGGAATATATTATGTGGTTGTTTGGCAAGACGATGTTCACAGAGAACCACGTGACCACTGTAGATGCACGACTGATTGGTCTTGCACGAGAGATAGATGAGGCACGTTCCCCTAAGGACATTGTCCAGAGGAGTTTTGGTCCTGCCGTGTTCGCAGCTACGTATAGAGGCCTCTGCAAAGCTTGCCAGTTGAGGTCAAGAAAATCTGGTCTTCTCAGATGTCCACTATTGCTGCAGCTTTGGTCATATGAGAGGTTCCCTATTGGTCGACCGTACGTCAGCGTTGACAAACCTTTTGGTAATGAGGACATAGCTGGACATTACGTGCCTTCTATCGGCGACTTGCCTACTATGGTATCTGTTTGGGCATGGAGAGAGGTATTTTCATTATTAACAAGATGAATTAGTAATGTTTATTTCTCGGTATTTAATATTATGTACTAATGTTTGTTGTCATGCATAGAGACAGTTTACGCCTAGCCAGGTGAGGGGCTGCTACCCCTCCTTCACGGTGCAGTTTGATAGTCTGCACGAGGATCAGGTTATATGGGAACCATACACCCATACGGCTATTTCAAAAAGGTACCCAGGTGGGATTTCTGGATACTGCACTAGAGATCAGCATTACTGGATGACCAAGGCCAAGTTGGTCTTCGACGTGACGGTCGAGGAGATGACTATTAATAGGGTGATGAGACAGTTCGGTCTGTGCCAAGAGCCTGACATTCCGGTTATTTCACGATTACCCGATCACGTGCACAAGTAAGTAATACTACTTTGGTTCTCAGCTCTCCATTAATAGGTTGTTGCGATAGTTCGGTCTACTTATAGCTAATCATGTAACGTGCATTTCAATCTCAGGTATAGTCGCGTAGGGGGAAACAAGTCCCAGGCTTCATGGGTTCGCGACATCACCCCTTACCTCAAGGAATGGACTACTGCCCCAACGAATATATGGGATGAAGTTCGTGTCTTCGACTAGGAAAGGTACGGGTTGTATCTGAAGCGTTACAGACAGAGCACGAGGATCTACTTAATTCCATTATCTGCTCCGGATCATATCCCAGTTCCTCTCGCCAGCGATCTGTTCCCAAATTCCTTAGTTGTGGGAACCAGGCACCACGCGGTATGTCCTCAAGTTTTCTCAGATGATACGTTTTCCATATACATGAACATGTACAATTGGTTAACTTTCTATGTACATGGTGAATTGGCAACTCAGGTGGTAGAGGAGCTTACTGC
Source organism: Hordeum marinum (assembly GCA_022496015.1). Classification (NCBI taxonomy): domain Eukaryota; kingdom Viridiplantae; phylum Streptophyta; class Magnoliopsida; order Poales; family Poaceae; genus Hordeum; species Hordeum marinum. Next base: position 480,973,096 of record CM039672.1, read on the forward strand.
TTTGGTGGAACGCGTTGACGGAGGAGAAAATATCCCACTGCGAGAGCAATCAACAAGGTTGAATAGTCTTCTAACCAAGCTACGCGGGATCGTCACAGCTATTACATGTAGACGATCTTCCGATGTTGTTAACACTCGTGCAGCACATCGTCTGCCACACCCCTCTCTGCAACGTTCAGAACCTCGGCCTTCACAGCCATGGGGCTCCTCCTGGCAGCAGGCCCCTCCTTCGCAGCCGGGGGGCTCCTCCTGGCAGCAGGCACCTCCTTCGCAGCCAGGGAGCTCCTCCTGGCAGCAGGCACCTCCTTCACAGCCTGGTGGCTATTTCTACCAGCAACCACCTCCTTCACAGCCAGGGGACTCTTCCTGGCTTTAGCAGATGGAACTAGGTAACTTAACTTTGTACATTCTTTTTTGAAAATTTAGCCTCGTAAGTCATTCTTCACATTTTTTTATTTACTAGCAGGCGGCAGCCAGACGCAACTGTTCATGACTTCAGTTCAGTCGCCTCTGTTTACTGGTCCTGGTTCGTACATACCTGGCGACGGCGAGGACGATGACCGTGCTGCAAGCACCTATGGTATCTCGGAGACAGTTCTTGCCACTCCACCACCACCATCGACGCAGGAGACACAGACACCGACGGACAAGGTGTTCTATGGTCGTGGTCATCGTGACACTCGTCCACCGCCTCAGCGCTTATCGCCTTCCGGTCCACGTCCGAGAAAGCCCAAGATTCGTCGCAAGCCGCAGCAGTGATATGGTCATCTACGTACGAGACATGACTATCTATTTATGTATGAGACGTACGTAGTCTTTATGTATTGGACATATTCATGTATTTGACATATTTAGCCTCTATGTATCGGGAATATTCATGTATGCGACATATTTATGGTTGAGACTTATTTTGTTTAGAGAGAGAACAATAGTGCAAACAGTACAACTGAATTAAACGTTACAACTCAATTAAAAGTTCATGCTGAATTACATAGAACAGCACTACAGAAAATAGTACTACATGAAAAACGTATTACATGAATGCATCATCATCATCATCTGTCGTTGCAGATCTCTTCCCCTTTGTCGCTGCAGAACTTTTGACGATGCGGTCGTCTTCACCTTGGTACTCGGCATGAACACGTCGTCTTCGTCCTCTCTCGATGCAGAACTCTTCCCCTTCGTCGATGTAGAACTCATGCCCGTCGATGCAGAACTCTTCACATTGCTGCTCGGCATGAAGAGGCCTCCTCGTACTCACTTTCTGCTGACCATAAACCTGAATTATTAACAGCAATCCCGAGATAAGCATCACCCTTGTGCAGTTGCTTCTGCCATCTGGCGTGCAACCTCAGAAGTTCTTTCTGTATCTCCTCAAAAGTCCTGGAAGGCCACCCAGCCCTAGCTAATTGGTGAGACAACTCATTCATTATGAAGTCACTACTAATGAGTTCCTCCCATGGTACTACTCTATCATTCATCTTGAAATTGGCAGCTAGACGAAGAAGACAGTCGGACATACCCTTGTGAAAACTACGATCAAAAGGATAGCGAGGATGAGGAGGATGAGACATCTCCATGAAAGAATGGCGAGAGCGAAAGGAAGGATGCAGGAGCGACAGGGAAAGGAAGGGCCTGCTCACCCTTCTTACTGCGAATGTGGTTATATAGGCGGAAAAGACAGTGATGGGAATGAATGGCGAGGACAGAAAGTGGTGGGAATCAAAGTGGCGGGAGAAAATGGCGAGGAGAGGAAGTGGCGGGAATCAAAGTGGCGGGAGAGACTGGTGGGAGAGGAAGTGGCGGGAGAGAAACTAGCGGGAGAGAAAGTGGCGGGAGAGAATCAATGCACTTGCACAAGAGGCAAGTATCATGCTTCTCACTGAAATTAAGATACAATGTGCTGAAATTAAGATACATCTTGCTGAAATTAAGATACAACTTGCTGAAATTAAGTTACTGCAATCCAAATCTACTGAGTCCAACGTGGATATTTTCCTTTTCCATCTCCAGCTTCATCTGCTGCCTGGGCTGCACGAGCCCTTTTTTTCTTTCTCTGCCTCTCAGCTTCACGGGCCTCCTCTCGCTGCTGGTAGACCTCCGGCAGTCGAAGTTGGTTTTCTTGGTTTTTCTTCTTCATCTCAGCAAGAAAAGCCCTCTGCTTCACACAATGCTCTCACCCAAGCCAATGAAGTAGGAACAAGGAATGCTCACAAATATTTCATCATCTTCTGAATCCAATATAATTTCAAGAGTTAAAGAACCAGTCCTAGGAATAGCCACAAATTCCATCAAACTCCTCACAACCATGGTAGGAATAACCTGACAAAAACAAGCAAGTTATATGATCCATCGCAAAGAACAAACAAATAATAAAAACCATAAATCAAATCTTACCATATGTTGAGAAATAACATGCATGCGAGCCATCCTATGAACAAAAGGAGTACACGGTATGTAGTTGTCATCAAAGAGCTGGCGCGACATGACATACATTTGATGATAATTCAGAGTGACACCACGACTATAAAAACAGCTGTCAACAAGTTCCCTCTGAGTTTCACTCAGATCCTCAAGAGCTACAAAAAATGATTTCACTAACTGAGATGAACATCAATACGTATAACCTGCATCAAATCTAAAAACCAGTCAAACAATTATCTTACCAACATGGGGTAAAGGAAACAATATAACACCACCCCGGTGGAATTCGACACTAATATAAGTTCCATAGTGCTCAAGCATAACAGTCATCATGTCACTGTGGCGGAGACCATAATCATTCACGAGTTTCTCCCATGAAGGACCATGGAATTTACTGCTCATCCTACCATGTGTAAATATAATATGGTATAAGTTACCCTTAGTGTTGTGCAGAGCAAGATCAATATCTGTGTCACCTCTCAGAATAGCTAAAGCTCTGCACTCCTCAATGTACCGAGAAAGATGTGATCTAACACTGCACGGAACATACTACAACAAGAATGGAAGCAAGGATCATAAACTTATAAACAAAGGCATTCGAATATGCCACTGTCAGATAATCAAGACATAGAATCTTACAACACGTCTTGCACATCGACAATCCAGCACCACAGTAAATACAGACGCGCCGCAATCAACGGCAGCACAAAGGTCACCTAGAGCTCGGCAAAATGGGCAAGCCATTACCTGCAGACGGACGGTGGCAAATAAGAACTAAATCCACTACTGACTTGAGAGTTCTCATTCGATTGAGTTGGAAGCAAAAAAAATTAATACCGTAGGCTGGTAGAGAACGCCCTGATCTATAGTTTACGCGGGTAGGATAACAAAATGGGTGGTCCAGCGAAGAGATCGGCGAGGCGGTGGAAGCACCGGAGAGCAACAGGAGTGAGAGGTGAAGAGGGACAGGCTAACAGTCGAGGGAGGGTGAAACGAGTGGGCAGAGGGGGAAGAAAGAAGCCCCGGGGCTTATCCAGGGGCCCATCGACCACCCACTGGCCGACAGGTGGCTCTTCGGCCCCCCTCTGGCCGACAGGACACACCCTGGCCTCTGATTGGCCGACAAGGGGCTCTTCGGCCTACTGTTGGCGGACAAGCCCCTCTTCGGCCTGGTGCAGGCCGACAGGTACCCGTTCGGCCTGGTACTGGCCGACTGGGTACTACTTTCGATATTTTTTAAACTCATACTCCTGTTTTCAAATTTGATACAAAATTTGTACTAGTTCTGAAAAAAATTCCATCTAGATATGTCTTAGCAAACCCTTTTTTATTTAAAAATATTGTCGGTCGATCTCACATTCATTTTAGGCGACATGAAAAATGAAGATTAGCAAACACTGAATTAGTTTGTGGGTGCATGTGCATGTGCATGCATGGGATGGATCGATCGCATCCATGTGCATGCTGGTCGTGCTCGATCGGTCGGTCGACAGAGCGACGGTTGCACGCGCCGCTCCCTGCCAAGCAACTTTTTGAGGCAGTGGATCGTCCGTCCATGCTATGGCAGCAACGGCTGGCAGTTCACGGGGTAGCCAGCGTGACGTGTCGACGAGCTCCGTGCCGGCCCTGCGATTCCTTTGCGTCGACGGTGAGTCACCACCCACTGCAACCAGCTCAGCAGCTCAACGGGCACCGGCCCATGTTCCTTGTCACCTCTGCCACAAATCGCCAAATGGCCAAAATGAATATTTGTACAATCTTTATTTTTGTGTGTTGGAAATACTTGTACGGTTTATAGGCAACTTCGATCGAAATACGGCCGACGGTCAGTGATACTCCAGCAACGACTACCGAGGTGATGTACTACTGCATGGTAGGTGTACACCGAGAGGTAAATTACGTGGAAAAAAACACAAGGGCCACTCGATTTTTCAGCCACCGTCACTCCAAACGGCCTCGAAATCAACATCTGACTCATCATCGCCCTCGCCATCCTTTGAAAGTTATGGGATTCTCTTAATGCCCAGGTGCTTCCCTCTTAGACTCACTTAGTTATGGATACTCTTTGGAATGTTTTTTTTTTCAACCGGGCTCATTCTCCTTTCCATTAATTGCTTAACGAAAACACATCAGTCTTTGTTCAGTCACATCCCAAAATGACAGCAGAACCAACATACTAGCAATAACATGAAACCGAAAGAGGAGGGCGGGTTGGAGCATCAATAGAAAACCCACCGTGAGTGACTCTGAAATGAATCACCCACTATGAGGCAAAAACCTATTGACACAAACCAGCTGACCTTGAAACGACCAACACTACCAAATCTAGATACCGCAAGAGACCAGCACCGGCAAAATGAAACCACATGTATCTCAGCGGGCATCACACCACCTGCTCTTCGGAACGTTAATCTCCGATTTCACTCATTGGGTCTTTAGGTTTAAAGACCAGGTTGCTAGAGATGCCATCTTGTCTTGGCCCCTTTTTCTCTCCTCGCGTTGTACTCTCTGATGTAACATCGGCCTCATGCCCTATTTTGAGTAAAATATCCGAATGGCTGCGGTACATTCTTCTACCTTCAATCGCTCCTCCCTTTGATCCACTTTCTGAAGGCAGTCGGGCCGCCTGCTACAACCCCACCCGTAGTCCTGGCCATCCCTCTAAATTCACACCATATGACTTAAACCACCACCCTCCTTTCCTTCTCATTGGCACCTGAATCGTCAACCTTCGACCCTCCTTCACCCACGACGCCCCGTGCCATGTTGTCATTGGCTCTATGTAGCTCCCGTCTGCCACCTTGCCACCGCCCCCTTGCCTCATTGGGGCTCATCGCGGTGCCCACACTACAGGAAAAACAATGTAAGCCATGTATGTTTCATACACGGCAAAAGCCGTTTCACACTCAGCGAAGCGTACGCCGAGTGTTACACTCGACGTATAGCACACAACTTACATCCGGTCGGTTTAGGGCCTATAAGCCGAGTGTCACTTATCGGGGCTTCGTGTATTTTTTTAGTGTCATGTCTTCTGCTTTAGCGTGTGCCTCCTCTTGTGAATCGATGGACCCAAAATATAAATTCATTTCACTTAAAAATAGCAGTTGCGGCGATGTATCCGATGAAGAATCCTTTGCTAGCTAATGCGTGACCTTTTCACTGTTTTGACCTTCTCGGCAAACTTTAGCACAAAATGAACTCGTCCGAAAACTATTTCACAATATGACCCTTTTGGTAACGTTACAAGCCGTGGCGTTTCATCTCCATTTAGAAACGCCGACCTGTACTGTGTTGCTGGCCTGGTCGAGACGTTACATGGCTGGGTAAAAACGTCGACCTGTGTCACGTTGTTGGAAATGCCAAAAGGCATAGCGTTGTTGCCCAAAGGTGAAACACCAAAAGGCATGGCGTTACTGCCCAAAGGTGAAATGCCAAAAGGCATGGCGTTGCAAAGAGCTTGTGCACATTTGCCATTATTTATGAAGGGAAATAACGCAGTTGAGGTCGGCGTTTCTAAATAGAAATGAAACGCCACGGCTTGTGATGTTATCAAAAATGTCAAATCGTGAAATAGTTTTCGAACGAGTTCATTCTGTGTAAGATTTGCTGAGAAGGTTAAGGCAGTGAAAAAAGCCGCTAACTCACGGGAATCTACGTACGTCTATGCATGTACACGTACTATCTCTCTCCCCATCTAAGCAGCACACGTTGCTTATGCCATGCAGGGCAGATGGAGAGGGAGCATGCATGCGTACGATACGACCACCCATGACCCATCTAAGCCAGCACGTTGGTTTTTGCAATGCATGGCAGAGGGGTTGGACCATGCGTACGTACGTTCCACCGCCGTCTGCCGGCACACACATGTTGACATGTACCTGCGTACGTACGTCGGTACGTGAAATCCTTTTTTTTTTGCTAGCTAACGCACGGGAATCTACGTACGCCTATGCATGTACGTGCGATCTCTCTCATCTAAGCAGCACGTTGCTTATGCAATGCACGACAGAATAAGGAGAGGGACCATGCGTGCGTACGATACGATCACCCATCTAAGCCAGCACGTTGGTTTTTGCAATGCATGGCAGAGGAGTTGGACCATGCGTGCGTACGTTCCGCTGCCGTCTGCCGGCACACACATGTTGACATGTACCTGCGTACGTACGTCTTCTCCGCCGTTCAAGACCAGCAATGGCGATACTTTTTTGTGTCGTTACCTTCTTGAAGGCATCGTCGTGGAAAAGCTCCGACCTCTATCCGCTACCTTCGAGGGAAACCCTAAATCAGTAGATCAGATGACGACGTCACTCTGGTGTCGTTTCCCACTTGGGGCCGTAATTCTTGGAGGTGTACCCGGGATCGAGGGACCAGTGGACGACTTCTTTGGTGGAGCGGTGCTTCGTCTTACTCATTGATGACGGCGGATCTCAGCGGCATGGCGCAGTGAAGACTCGACATCTGATGCGCGGAGATGGATTCGCGTAGGAGGAGGATGCTATCTGGTGTCATGGTGGCGTCGATGGCAGAGAGGCCTGGCAAGGTTGATGCATTATGTTTTTCTCTGAAGATGGATCGGTGGAAGACGACGGCGACGACACATGAGTGCGTCGGACCGGTTTGTACCCTAAACCCAGTATGTTGCTTGGTTGGGTCCTCCGACTTTAGATGTTAGGCTTTCGTGTGATGTCTGTTTGGTATTAGGCTCGGACTATCGGCACCCCTTCATCAAGTGGATGGGAGTAGCAACAGTTGTTGTTAAGATGGTGTCTTCAGACTACCTGATGTACTACATTGTAAGGTCTTTATAAATAATTAATAAAATAACTGCATGCATTGTCTAGATACATAGGCCTCCTTTTAAAAAAAACTGCGTACGCACGTGAAGACGTTGCAGCTCCCACAAGTTAGGATAAGATCGCGTGCCTGCCCCGCTGGACCGGTGGCTGCATGCCACTGTGTCAGGTTGCGTTGTCGACCGATCGCTGGGAATATTCTTCACACAGACACCCACCCACTGCATCTGCATCTCCGGCATGTGCACCACTAACTTTGTATGAACGAACGAAAATAAAATACTGTCGACAGCAGAATTGCAAAAGCATACGTACTACTGATCCACACCACTATACTGGTACTGGCAGGCAGTGGTATCTTGAGCTTGCGCCGTACGGCCACGTTCTATTTTATCGTGTACGCTGAATCCCATTGCATATACTGTATGATACTACTGCTATCCATCCTGTAGCCACACTAGCTAGGCTAGCTAGTGGAGCAGTTAGGCCCTAAGAATACTCTACTACACATCCTAACAACGGCGCTGATCATATACACTCTCGTGCAAGCAGGTTGGCATAGCACCAACATCACGCACATATACGTACACGAATGTAAAGATTGTAGTGCCAACGGTGCATGCACGAACAGAGCTGCACACACATTTAGTGGATGGAATTAAGCTGAGTTTTCAACGCCGGTTGACACGGAGGAAGCTCAAAAGGAGCGGCCAGAATTAGGTCATCAACCATGCACGGCCACCCGCTCGATCCATCCATCGCACGATGAGGCCACTCAGCTACTAGCTATCTATAGTGGGCGTCCTATTTGGAAGTACCTTTAATTACTAACCTGCCACCCTGGACAAACAACAAGTGTAACACTAGCTCAATATACATTGGAAAAATCCGGACTTGACAGTGACCAGGATTCTGTCCTTGTCGAGTCGTGCGTGTCGGTCGAAAGATGCAGATTTTCTTTACGAGCTAGTTGATCGTTGATTAGTCCCGTGGCGCTGTAGCTAGCTAGCTCTGCTCCCATGATCGGTGCATATGCATGCATGCATGCATGCATGTCGCCGCCCGGCCGCCATGGAAAAAGCTGCTAGCTTAGGGTAGCTTGGGGTTGGGGCTACCTCTAGCCTCGTTGGGGAACATGGCGTCCATCCGACACTGATCATACGCTCCAGTGGATTATTAGCTGCAGCTAAAGTACTGACAGGGGATTAGCCAGGCATATGGATGCATGGCCAACCAATCGAATCATATCAGCCGGCCGCGTTCAACTTGAAAGGAAGCTTAACTGGGTGGCCAGCGCTGCTGTGACTGTGGTCTGTGAGGGCGTCGTCAAGGCGCACATGGTTCCTGGCCGAGAGTGCCCAATGGCAACTAAAGCTGTCTCATTTTTTATACTGGTGGAAAAAGAATGTTGCACTGCATGCTGCCGCGGCCGCCAACCATTGTTAATGGTCTCGACGCAACTTGTGCTGCGGCCACGTACGTACGTACGTACGTACACAGAGGCACTTGTACAATGCATGGACCACGTACTACGTAGGAGGCTATATAAGTAGCTTAAACATGTAGCTAGGCAGGTCCTGGTGCACACTTGTCCCGTGTCCTAGGTTGGCGGCACCCATGCATGGGGTCATGGATGAGACGACCCATGCAAAGGTGATAATTAACCAACTTGATGGATGGAGCAAATAATTGGTGTGCATGCATGGATGGAATGGAATCTCCCCCCTCGCCGGCCCACGATCGCTCCCCGGCGGCTTGTCGGCGCAGCAGGAACCGCCACGCTCTTGCAGTGCATGCACTCAGCATGCGTGTGCGGTGCAATATATACTAAGACGTTCTTTGACACAGTCATGGAGTCTAAAAACATCTTACAGTATTTTTTTTTGAGGGAATCATCTTATAGTATTAAGTGGCAGAGGGAGTGCAAGTTATGACAGGACTAAAAGTCTAAAAGAGTAAAAGGACATGTGGCATAATATGTATTTTTTTGACAGAATGTCATAATATGTTGGTCGTGGCAATATCTCGTTTATCTCCGGAGGTGAAGTGGGTACATGTGACGGGAAAGCATCAAGTTTCGTGACCAGATCAGCTCGACTCTAGGGAAGGAGACCATGGACTTCCCAAGGCCAAGAGTAAAAAGCCAGAGCGTCAATTTTTTCAATGGTTGGCCCTGAGGAGAGGAACTCGAGCCGGTGGCAGACTTCGAGGAGACGAATGACCTTTGAGTTTGTGGAGAAGGAGATGTTGCACAAAGAGGCTCCGAGACGCGGTAAGTCGCAATGATATGTGGATATATGAACACTAAATCACTCACTATGATGGAATCAAGAGTTCAAGACCCATTTACAGACACTCGGATTACTACGTAAGGCCCTTGGATCCACCTTCGTGGTCAGCGTCTCTTCGTAGTAAACCAGCCGGGGATTTGTCTGCATGTGGTTGTAGGAAGGAATCAAGTGTGAAATCCTCATTAATTCTTTGAACCAAAATGTTTGATTACATGGGTTTTGATTTTTCAGGATAGTCATGGTTCGCGAGTTTATGTAAAGTTTGATCCTTTTTAGGGTAATGTAGAGATTGTGTTTTTGAGTGTTAATCTAGAGATTATAGTGAGCCATAGATCACATGGACTTCTGAAAAAATAAAGATTGAAGTGTGGACTCTAAACATGGGCCTCCATGCTCTTTTTAATAGCAGGTACAACGCAACCAAAACACTTACGAGTTCTTGGTTAGGTGCGGTTTTATGGGAGTTCTTATCTGACCCGCGTTGCGGCAAACAGACGTCGCGTCGCACAGGCACTCTGCCTACTAGGCCTGTCCATTCTAGGTAGCAACGCATTCTAGCGACTAGTGACCGGGTGTCACTGTAACGAGATGATCACTGTAGCGATGTGGTCATTATTGCACCATTTTTCTAGCAGTTTTATTAAAACCTCAACCAGTTTAGCCAAACCATTTCTAATAAAGTGAATATTTTTAAAACTCGAAAATTCTGGAAAAACACAAACATGTTTTTGAAAAATCTATTTTTTTAGACTGTGATTCTTTTAAATTTTTTAAAAAACACAACCTTTTTTGAATTTCTCAAAAGTTTTGAATTTGAGATTTTTTTTAAATGGGACACATTTTAAAGTTCCAAATATTTTTAAACATTTCTTAATTGTTTTGAATTTGTTATTTATTTATAAAATTTAGTTTTTATAAATTTCCTTTTTTTAGCACGAGCAGTTTTAGAATTTATAAGAAAATTTGGAAAAATAAGAATTTTTACAATTACGATATTATTTGAAAATACAAACATGTTTTTAAATTGCTTAATTTGCATTTTGAAATTACAAACATGTTTTGAAATTTTCTAAACACTTTGAAAATAAAACATTTGAAAAATAAAATAAAATACAAAAAGGTGAAAACAACTAAGCTTGAACCATTTAGGAATCTTCCAGATGGTTCACAAAGCAGGTATGCACTCCTACTGCCAAATGGGCCTGCGCAATATGGAGTTATTCGGTCGCTTGGCAAGGCATGGTAGTAAATAGGAACTTCCCTGCTTTGTCTCGTCTTCTATGATGACTAGTGTGCTGGCCTAGTAGGTTTCTTCTAGTTTCCTTTTCACAGTGGGAGGCATTTTGTTTTTGTTTTCTCTTACTTACGTTTATATTTAAAAATGCGCTACAATATAGATACATATAGGGAATAACTACTTTCTTTAGTTTAGTTTTAAAATGACCACTGTGCATTATAACAATACTTTAGGAATGTAAATTTATTCTCACACTCTAAAAAATGTTTGCATTTAAAAAATGTTTTATTAAAAAAGCATCCATTAAAAAATGACAATGCAGTGAAAACATTTGTTCAGGCAGGTTGATAAAATGTGCATACCATTAAAAAACAACGTTCATCATCTATTGAAAAATATTCAAGGTGTATAAAAAATGTGGACATGTATACAAAAATGTTCAATGTGTATTTGAAAAAAAAATGTGCATCATGTATTTAAATAACGTATATCTGAAAAATATTTCTCATGTACTAAAAACTGTTTAAATCTATAGTTGAAAGATGTTCAACATGTATTAGAAAAATAAATGATCAAAAATGTATTTGTAATAATGTTCAGCATGTTTTTGAAAATGTTCAATATGTACAAAACAATGTTGAACTTGTATAAAAAACGTCATTTATTAAAAAAGAATAGACTTGGACATGAAATAAATATAAAATAGGAAGAAAATCTTTTTAAAAGTGCAAATAAAAACGTAGAAAAAGGCAAATAAAAAATGTGGAAAACCTTCTCTAATCCAATGCATGTTTCCACAGGCCCGTGTAGAACCTTCACAAAACCGCTTTAAGTACGTGTTAATTGGGCTCACCCATACTACCGCTCGCTTACTACAAGACATAACTCAATCTCGCATAAGTAACTTCTTTGTCGAGGCATATTTCACCATCCATGATTTGTTTTCATGCTTGACACATAAAACGCTCACTTTCTTTCCAAAGCATTCATGTCTAACAAATATATTCTATATGTAACTAAAACAATTCTTTAATATGTTTCACCATGCACTTTAATCCATTAAAAATGTGCATGTCTTCATGCCAGGCCTGGCCTTCACCTTCAGCTCTTTCGAGCTCGAGGTCAACGATCGAGGCATCTCTGTATGATGAGACGGGCCCCTCCCTTTATCAATTACATACGTGTAATAGACCGAGACCGATTCTCTAGTTTCTTTCCATAATTATTGTTATATTGTTTGTGTTATTTTATTTTTAGCATCATCATGTGATCATGTCATAAAAATATTTCACACTAATTTTAGCAATGTGAAAATTTCCAGAATTGAATTTGAAAATATTTCATACTAATTTTAGCAATGTGAAAATTTCCAGAATTGAATTTGAAAATATTTCATACTAATTTTAGCAATGTGAAAATTTCCAGAATTGAATTTGAGCCTTCTTTTTATTGTATTAAAAATGATTTTCTAGTTCCTTCCAAAACCCTTCCATAAATTCCATGCCTTTTTCTACTACAAGTGTGGCCCTCAAACCTTGCTCCAAATTCTTACATATTTATCTCAAGCTTCACCAAAAATATTATGATTTTTGGACACTTCTAAACTATACCTCCACTTCAAATCCATTAATTTAGAGTCAAATGAATTTGAACTAAACTTCATTCAAAATTTCTGAAAAGACCTCCATGGGGTTGGAAATATTCCACGAAGCCCACTCAGCAAGTTTCACCTTTTTCCAAAAACCATAGCCATTTCTTTTCCATCCTTATCTCCTTTTCTATTTTCCTATAAATAAAAAACATGCCATTTTGTGTACAATCATGTAACATATAGAAGAATGTGTGGTAAGGAAAATTACAGTCACATGTCATTTTGTGTTGAACGATATGCGCCAAAATAGGTTATAGGGATATTGTGATAGTAATATATAAGTATACGTGGTTTGAATGTGTTACATAGAACCGACATGGTAACATACAAATATGTGTTGTTGGAATGTGTTAAGATCTTTAGTGTTAACAAATAATCATGTGTTGATAGATAGTGTTACAAGCTCTATTATAGGGGAAATAGAAAAATTGAAATCAACTGCGTACATATATCACCAATACCTTGACACATAAGACCCACATGCCAACACGATTTTTCTATAAATGCTTTTCTATTTTGGCAAATAGAAATTTCATTCTTTGGTCAATATGGTATAGAAAAACAATACAATTTGGTTGCTAAAACCAAAGTATTGCGGTATGGCAATATGGTATAGAAAAACAACACATAAGCTTCTTCTTTTTTTGATGTGGAATGTTAATAATAGTTTGAACTTACTAACTGGAGCGCTTGATTAGTAAAAATCGTAATAGTACAAGGAATTGGTGATTAGTAAAAATCGTAATAGTACAAGGAATTGATCAACTGTCTTGGTAATTTTATGAATCTGACCAAGTAGTTTGCCCTTGATTAGTAAAAATCGTAATAGTACTTTGTCAAATCTTTCAACCTTTCTGTATGAAAATACTTGGCTAATGAGAATTGAGTGATTCCAACTGGAGCGCGAAGCTCGCTTATTCTATTCTTTCATAAGATCAATCAAGTAGTAAGTGACTCTCGCTCGCTATCTGAAAATGGAGTGTTAGTCTCAAATTAGAGAATGTGTGGGTGTGAAGGGTACTGAAGATCGGGATTTTTTCTCTTACTAACTTCGTCAAAGAGGCTAAAAAACGGAGACGCGTAAATATGCGTCTGTAGCAGTGACGCGTAAACGGAGACACCAGCGGTCCGGCAAGTCATTTGGGCATGATGTCTCTGTCCAGTCTCCACGGGAGGACCAGCGGCCAGCCACGCAAAGAGGAAGAAACATACGCAGACATTACACGGTACGGCCTGTACGACCAGGATATCTCCAAGACGTACGCAGAGAGTCACGAGCTGGCCGGGTCTTATAAGTAGAGGGTGAAAGTTTGTTCTATTAAGTAGTACTCACTCAGTCCCATAATACAAGATATTATATTGAGGACGGAGGGAGTAATATATATGCAAGAAACAATGCCTGCGAGAAGACTTGCCTCCAGTGGACTATTGTACGTTGAGCATTTGTTTGTAAGATGCAACATAATAATCCACTGCAGCTATCTGACTAGGGAGAAATCGTGTGTGTACTTTTTATGTATTAGAAAACTCTATTCATCACCCAGAGTGCAAAATAAGTTATTCTTCACCCGAAATAATCTTACGATCAATTTATAAATAATTTATGTTCGGAATACAAAACGTTACATTTATATTGAATCATGACGTAAAATTTGACATAAGAAAACAAAAATATAGGTCACAAGACCAAAAAATAAATTTATTGTATATTTTCCATTATTTTTGTATGTTTGTAATTTTACCTGACATAAAATATTTTTTACGCTGATTATAAATTTTCTTACGGCCTCTTTTTACGTATGAAATGAGGCAAAAATTACGGAACGTAAAATTACGATGCATTGATGTTAAAATTGAGGGGATGAAGAATAACGCGCGATCCTATATATATATATATATATATATATATATATATATATATATATATATAATGTAAACACATAGTCATTGATAATTTTGTTAAAAGCAATGCTTGTTGGAGATGCCAAATCAAAAAGAGGATTGGGGGTGTACGGTGCACTGAGAATGAGAGGGCCAAACAGAGGTTGAAAGTATGACTCGTTTCCTATGCTTGGGCGTGAGCTGTTTTGTAGCAAAGTTAGATACTCTGTTTTTAGTGAGGGGAGATACTCTGTTTTTAGATGGATAGCAGCTGTAGACACACCTAAGAGCATCTACAGCCGGACGTAGCAAATGTGACCCCCTAAACTTCCATGGACGCGTCCGGTCAGTGCCCCGGCGTGTCCCCTATTTGTTCGTTCGCGTAGCCACACTCTTCATTTTCTTCCTCATATGTCCGGCCACTTGCACGTGATTGGTGAAGAAGAAGAGAGAGAAAGAAAAGAATGAATAAAGAAAAAGAAAAAGTGGTCCGGGGTGGGGTGGCGTCCTACGTGGCGGACAGACATGACACACCCGATCGCGTCCGCAAGCCCTCATATCCTCCATATATTTGACATGGATATGATGGTACAACCCAGACGTATAGGGATGATACGAGGGACCCGGTTGGATCACTTTTTTCATTTTTTTCTCCTATTTGGTCACTGACCGGACGCGTCTGCGGACGTATGAGGGACCGTTTGAGGCGTCCGACTGTAGACGCTCTAACCTAGCTTAGCAAGGCTAAAACAGTTTTTGCTAAGGAACGAATATAACTTCCCCAGAATGGTTTATGAGAACCACCCCACACTCACTGTCTTTATTGCCTCCACAAAACTTGCATCGACATTAATCTTAAAGAACTCTACGGTGGGAGGTTGCCAACCAGCATAACTCCTCTCCATATTATTAGAAGCTAGAATGCCATCCCCCACTTCCTTGCTTTTGTTACTCACCTCTACATATACTTTTGCATGACAAGACGAAAAGGAGCCCAGTAATTTTGGAAACAATTGACAGATGTTGAGATTGATTCTTTTTCCTTACCAAATATTAGATCATTACTCAAGTGCCAAGCTCTAGAAAACATGTAAATAGTTTGCTCGTGCGCTGACAAATTTAATTGATCCAATAAAATAAGAAGCCAATCCGCCCCGTATTTTTTAAAATCTCTTCGGCCGGTAAATTCCACACCTCCCTCAACGCCATACGAAGTGCACGAGCCTTTGGAAAACTCAATAACGCATGGAAAGTACATTCATCCTCAACACCACAGACTGTACACATACCTAGGATAGTTTGATGGTGCTTTACCCTATCCACTTGAACCGCCAAGCAATTAGAAGCGACCCGCCAAGCGAACATTCTAATCTTCTAAGGGGCATTAGCCTTCCAAATAATATTCCAGACCGTCCTTTTCCCATTAACTGCTACACTAGAATTCCCCGGATTAACCTTCGAATTCATGAGATTTAGTGCCAGCCTATATGTACTCTTCATCGAAAACATGCCACTTTTCTCATGGTGCCACACAATAAGATCTCCCTCGCTGAGATTCAAAGTACGCAGCTTTAAGATTTTCTCTGCATCATGAGAGTAAAGCAGATGCCTAATCAGATTTTCATCCCACCTCGTAGAACCAGTCATGAATAACTCACACACCCATTTGAACCCATTTGCTTATTCTATTCTTTCATAAGATCAATCAAGTAATAAGTGACTCTTGGCCGCTATCTGAAAATGCAGTGTTAGTTTTCAATAGAGACTGTGTGGGTGTGAAGTCTACTGAAGATCGAGGTTTTCCTTCTTACTAACTTTGTCTAAGAGGCTCAAAAAGGGAGACGCGTAAACATGCGCCTGTAGCGGTGATACGATGACGACAAGCACGACGCGTGAGCACACCAGCGGCCGGGCCGGCGAGTCGTTCGTTCAAGGCATACGCAGCCATTATGCTAGGTACGGCATACGGGCCCGTCATGCACGTACGAACGTGGATATCTCCAAGACGTACGCAGAGAGTCACGAGCTGGCCGTGTGACCCCCGTGGCTCGTACGCAGCAAAGTGCCAATTAGTGCAGTTTGTGGTTGCACATGCATGCAACGCCAATTAGGTTGGCACTTTTTTTTGACAAACGGTTAGGACCTGTTGATCATGTGCATTCACGCCAAACCTGACCAGATGGGCCGGGCCTGGCATGCCGGCGCGGCACGTGACGGGCCAGGCCCGGCACACTCTAAATGGGCCATGCCAGACACACGGCATGCCTCGGGCCGTCCCTGGGCCTGAAGGCTGGGTACATGGGCCGGCACGGCACGCCCTGTTTATATTTTTTTTTGGATATAACATAAAAATAGCCCAATGGGCCAAAATCAGCCCAAAAAACAGCCTAACAAGCTAAAAACCTAGCAGGCCAGCGGGCCTGGCGTGTCGACGGGTCGACCCGTATAGCTCCCGAGCCGTGCCTGGGCCGGAGGAGTCAGCACGTGGGCTGCAAGGCCTGGCCCGGCTAATAATCATGCCATGGCGGGCCGGGCCGTGCCAGACACGATTATTATTGGGCCAGGCGGTGCCGTGCCGGGCCGGCTCGTTTGGTCAGGTCTGATTCACACATGCATGCAGGCGTTGCCTTTATATTCCACAATCGAGGTAGTCCAAGTATGTACTACTCATTTTTTTCAAGAGACCAGGTACTGTACTCTGCACGGCTTCACTTGGACTACAGATGAACAGTACTAGACAATTCCTTGGGCGTTGTTGCGGGAATTATTGGTAATATGTTTAGATGATACTTGTATATGTGAAACGTGAATATTACAATCATCAATATGTGCATGAAAATAAAAATATATAAGATTTATTATAATTCATTAATTTATTGTTGTAAAATAGTTTTGGAACATAAGGAGCATAATGTGAGTTTACAATTCCTTGGAGTTGTCCACGCGGGTGTCTTCTTCGTTGAAGAAAAGTTGGACATGAGTCATCAGGATGACTCTCTCCCCGTGCGTTGTTGCGGTAACTTTGTTAAAAAAATATGTAGTAGTTGCTAAATCTAATGAAAAGTAAGTATAAACCTAAAAATCAATAAAAGAAAGTGTCTAAAATAGAATAAAAACTTTTGAATTACAGTTAAAAATGTGATTTCAAACAAAAACGTGAAGGATGACTTACATGAATATATTATGTGGCAGTGTTACATGCATAGATTAATGCAAAAATAATTGTAGCTTATAAGTTAAATGCATTACTCTCTTATGTGGCAAATTTTGCATGGCTTACTGGGAGAGAATGTTGGAAATATGCCCTAGAGGGAATAATAAAATGATTATTATTATATCTCCTTGTTCATGACAATCGTTTATTATCCATGCTAGAATTGTATTGATCGGAAACTCAGATACATGTGTGGATACATAGACAACACCATGTCCCTAGTATGTCTCTGATGGACTAGCTCATTGATCAAAGATGGTTAAGGTTTCCTAGCCATGGGCATGAGATGTCATTTGATAACGGGATCACATCATTAGGAGAATGATGTGAAGGACAAGACCCAAACTATAAACGTAGCATATGATCAAGTCAGTTTATTGCTACAGTTTTTTGCATGTCAAGTATCTGTTCCTATGACCATGAGATCATGCAACTCATTGACACCGGAGGAGTGCCTTGTGTGTATCAAACGTCGCAACGTAATTGGGTGACTATAAAGGTGCTCTACAGGTATCTCTGAGGGTGTCTGTTGGGTTGGCATGGATCAAGACTGGAATTTGTAACTCCGTGTAACGGAAAGGTATCTCAGGGCCCACTCGGTAATACAACATCATAACAAGCCTTGCAAGCAATGTGACTAAGTGTTAGCCACGAGATCTTGTATTACGGAACGAGTAAATAGACTTGCCGGTAACGAGGTTGAACTAGGTATGCAGATACCGACGATTGAATCTCGGGCAAGTAACATACCGATAAACAAAGGAAACATTATACGGGATTAACTGAATCCTTGACATAGAGGTTCGACCGATAAAGATCTTCGTAGAATATGTAGGAACCAATATGGGCATCCAGGTCCCGCTATTGGTTATTGACCGTAGAGGTGTCTCGGTCATGTCTACATAGTTCTCGAACCCGCAGGGTCTGCACACTTAAGGTTCAGTGACGTTTCGGTAGTATAGAGTTATGTATGGTGATGAACGAAGGTTGTTCGGAGTCCCGAATGAGATCCCGGACGTCACGAGGAGCTCCGGAATGGTACGGAGGTAAAGATTGATATATAGGAAGTCCTGTTTTGGTCACCGGAAAAGTTTTGGGCTCATCGGTAGTGTACCGGGGGACCATCGGGAGGAGTATTTTGACCCAAGAGGCTACATGGGCTGTGGGAGGATGAATACCAGCCCTTAGTGGGCTGGTGGAAGTCCCACAAAGGCCCCATGCGACTGGGAAAGAAAATCCCAAGGAGAAAAGGTGGAAAAAGGCAAAAAGGTCGAAATAAGGAAGGGGTCCTAATCCTACTAGGAGTGGAGGAGGAGGACTCCTCCTCTCCACTTCGGCCGAACCAAAGAGGGGCTGGCCCTTGGGCCAAGCCTCCTCTTCTACCCCTCCTATATATACTAGAGGTTTTAGGGTTTTTTTGCACAAGATTTCTGCCACGTGCTACCCTCTCCTCTAGATCGTAGTTTCTCCTCTAGATCGGTTTTAGCGGTGCTTAGGCGAAGCCCTGCTGGAATAGTTCCACCACCATCACTGCAACACCGTCGCGCTGCCAGCGAACTCATCTACCTTTTCGCTCCCTCTTTCTGGATCAAGAAGGCGGAGATCGTCATCGAGCTGTACGTGTGCTGAACGCGGAGGTGCCGTCCGTTCGGTGCTAGATCGGAAGGACCGTGATCAAGATCGCGAGACGGATCGTGATGAGATCACGGGATGGATCGTGATGAGACCGTGGGACGGATCGTGATGGGATCGTGGGACGCTTGGCGATTTGGATCGCGAAGACGTTCGACAACATCAACCGCGTTTCTTAACGCTTCCCGCTTAGCGATCTACAAGGGTATGTAGATCCACTCTCCCCTCTCATAGATGCTCATCTCCTAGATTGATCTTGGTGAAGCATAGGTTTTTTTTGTTTCCCATGCAATGTTCCCCAACAGTGGCATCATGAGCTAGCTCTATGTGTAGATGAGATCTCGAGTAGAACACAAAGGAGTTTGTGGGCGTTGATGCTTAGATTGCTTCCTCCCTTGGTCGTGTTCTGGTTCAGCGGTATTGTGGGATGAAGCGGCCCGAATCAACCTTACTCGTATGCTTACGAGAGACCGGTTCCATCAACTGACGTGTAACTTTGTTGCACAAAGATGGCTGGCGGGTGTCTGTCTCTCCTACTTTAGTTGGATCGGATTCGACAAAGGCGGTCCTTGAGAAGGTTGAAAAGCAACTTATGTATCACCGTTGTGGTTTTGTGTAGGTGAGAATCGTTCTTGCTAGATACCCATAGCAGCCACGTAAAACTTGCAACAACAATTAGAGGACGTCTAACTTGTTTTTGCAGGGTATGTTGTGATGTGATATGGCCAATTACATGATGAGATATATGTGATGTATGAGATGATCATGTGATGTATAGATTATCACGACTTGCATGTCGATGAGTATGGCAACCGACAGGAGCCATAGGGTTGTCTTTAATTATTGTATGACCTGCGTGTCAATCATTAAGCGCTATGTAATGCTTTACTTTATCGCTAAACGGTAGCTATAGTAGTATGAGCATGATGGGTGCAACAACCCCGATGGCGACACGTTGATGGAGATCAAGATGATGGAGATCATGGTGTCATGCCGGTGACGATGGAGATCAGGTCGGTGCTTTCAAGATGGAGATCAAAAGCACAAGTTCATGGCCATATCATGTCACTTATGATTTTCATGTGATGTTAATCCTTTTATGCACCTTGTTTTGCTTAGGACGACGGTAGCATTATAAGGTGATCCCTCACTTAAATTTCAAGATAAATTGTGTTCTCCCTGAGTGTGCACCATTGCGAAAGTTTGTCGTGTCGAGACACCACGTGATGATCAGGTGTGATAGACTCTACGTTCACATACAACGGGTGCAAGCCAGTGTTGCACATGCAGAACACTTGGGTTAAAGTTGACGAGCCTAGCATGTACAGACATGGCCTCGGAACACAAGAGACCGAAAGGTCGAACATGAGTCATATAGTAGATATGATCAACATGATGATGTTCACCATTGCAACCATTTCAACTCACGTGATGATCGGACTTGAGTTGGTGAATTTGGATCATGTATCACTCGAATGACCGGAGGGATGTCAATTTGAGTGGGAGTTCTTAGGTAATATGATTAATTGAAATCATTATCATGAACATAGTCAAAGTGTCTTTGCAAATTATGTTGTAGATTACTAGCTCACGCTGTAGCTCCCTTGAATTTTTATATGTTCCTAGAGAAATAGAGTTGAAAGATGATGGTAGCAATATTGCGGACTGGGTCCGTGATCTGAGGATTGTCCTCATTACTGCACAGAAGGCTTATGTCCTTAATGCACCGCTCGGTGCACCACCCCCTCTAACATCGTTTGTAGATGTTGTGAACATCTGACAGGCACGTTCCGATGAGTACATGATAATTCAGTGCGTCATGCATTATGGCTTAGAATTGAGGCTTCAAAACGTTTTGAATGTCATGGAACATATGAGATGTTCTAAGAGCTGAAATTGTGATCTCAGGCTCGTGCCCGTGTTGTGAGATATGAGATCTCCAACAAGATTCTTTGCCTGCAAGATGAAGGAGAATAGCTCAAATCGTTGAGCATGTGCTCAAATTGTCTCAGTACTACAATCGCTTGAATCGAGTGGGAGTTAATCTTCCAGTTAAGATAGTGATTGATATAGTTCTCCAAAGTCACTGTCACTAAGCTGCTAGAGCTTCGTGATGAACTATGAAATGCCAGGGATTAAATTGATGATCCCTGTGCTATTCGTGATGTTTGACACCGCAAAAAGTAGAAAACAAGAAGGAGCATCAAGTGTTGATGGTTAGTAAAACCACTAGTTTCGAGAAGGGCAAGGCAAGGAGGGAACCTTCATGGACGTCAAGTCAGTTGCTGCTCCAGTGAAGCAACCCAAATTTGAACCCAAACCCGAGACTAAGTGCTTCTATTATGAGGAGAGCGGTCGCTGAAGCGGAACAACCCTAGATACTTGGTAGATAAGAAGACTGGCAGCATCGACAGAAGTATATTTGATATACGTGTTATTGATGTGCACCTTGCTAGTACTCCTAGTAGCACCTGGGTATTGGATACCGGTTCGGTTGCTAAATGTTAGTAACTCGAAATAAAAGCTACGGAATAAACGGAGACTAACTAAGGGTGAGGTGACGATGTGTGTTGGAAATGTTTCCAAGGTTGATGTGATCAACATCGCACGTTTTCTCTACTTTCAGGATTAGTGACAGACCTAAATAAATGTTATTTGATGTTTGCGTTGAGCATGAGCGTGATTAGATCATGTTTATTGCAATACAGTTATTCATTTAAGTTAGAGAATAATGGTTATTCCGTTTACATGAATAATACCTGCAATGGTCGTGCACCCAATGAATGGTTTGTTGTATCTTGATCGTAGTAGTACACATGTTCATAACATAGATACCAAAAGATACAAAGTTAATAATGATAGTACCACATACTTGTGGCACTGCGGCTAAATGTCATATTCGTGTAAAGCGCATGAAGAAACTCCATGCTGATGGATCTTTGGACTCATTCGATTTCGAATCGGTTGAGACATGTGGACCATGCCTCGTGGGCAAGATGACTAAAACCCCGTTTTCAATATGATAGAGCAGGGCAAGTAACTTATTGGAAATGATACATGTTGATGTATACGGTTCAATGAGTGTTGTAGCATGCGGTGGATATCATTATTTTCTTACATTCACTGATGATTTGAGTAGATATAGTGTATATTTACTTAATGAAACACAAGTCTGAATCATTTTAAAGAGTTCAAACAAATTTAGAGTGAAGTTTAAGATCATCGTGACAAGAAGATAAAAATGTCTACGATATGATTGTGGAGGTGAATATCTGAGTTACGATTTTGGCATACAAATCTAGACAATGTGGAAGTTGTTTCACAACTCACGCCACCTGGAACACCATAGTGTGATGGTGAGTCCGAACGTCATAGTCGTACTCTATTGGATATGGTGCGAGTTATGATGTCTCTTATTAGTTTGCCCCTATCATTTTGGGTTATGCATTAGAGACAACTACATTCACTTTAAATAGGGCACCATCTAAGTCCGTTGAGATGACACCATATGGTTTGACAGAAACCTAAGCTGTCATTTCTTAATGTTTGGGGATGCGACACTTATGTGAAAAATGTTTTCACCTAAAAGGCTCAAACCCAAAGCGGACAAATGCATCTTCATAGAATACCCTAAGAATAGTTGGGTATACCTTCTATCTCAGATCCGAGCACAAAATGTTTGTTACTAAAACGGGTCCTTTCTCAAGAAAGAGTTTCTCTCGAAAGAATTGAGTGGGAGGAAGATATAACTTAATGAGGTTGTTGAACCTTTGTTTCAACTAGAGAGTAGCGCAACGCAGAAAGATGTTTCTGTGGAGCCTACATCAGTTGAAGATGAAGTTAATGATGATGATCATGAAGCTTCGGATCAAGTTCCTATCGAACCTCGTAGGTCGAGAAAGGACGCGTACTACTCCTGAGTGGTGCGACAACCCTATCTTGGAGGTCATTTTGTTACACAACGATGAACCTACGAGCTATGGAGAAGTGATGATGGGTCCGGATTCCGACAAATGGTTAGAGGCCATGAAATCCGAGAAAGGATCCATGTATGAAAACCAAGTATAGACTTTGGTAGACTTGCTCGTTGGACGATATGTCGTTGAGTACAACTGGATCTTTAAGATGAAGACGGATGCTGATGGTGAATGTCACCATTTATAAAGCTCGGCTTGTCGCAAAGTAGTTTTCGCCAAGTTCAAGGAGTTGACTACGATGAGACTTTCTTACTCGTAGCGATGCTAAAGTCTGTTGGAATTATGTTAGCAGTTGCCGCAATTTTCATATTATGAAATCTGGCAAATGGATGTCAAAACATTGATTCCTTCCTTGAGGAAAGGTTGTATGAGATACAACCAGAAGGTTTTGTTAGTCCTAAGTATGCTAAAAGGTGTGCAAGCTTCAATGTTCCTTCTATGGGATGAAGCAAGCATCTCGGAGTTGGAATATACACTTTGATGAGGTGATCAAAGTTTTTAGTCTATGCAAGGTTTATAAGAAACTTGTATTTACAGTAAAGTGAGTGGGAGCACTTTAGAGTTTCTGATAAGCATATGTGGATGACATATTGTTGATCGGAAATGATGTAGAATTTCTAGAAAGCATAAAGGGTCGTTTGAATTTTTTTTCAAAGGAAGACCTCGATAAAGCTACTTAATTGTTGGGCATCGAGATCTATAGAGATAGATCAAGACGTCTGATAAGACTTTTAATGAGTACATACCTTGACAATATTTTGAAAGAGTTCAAAATGGATCAATCAAAGAAAGAGTTCTTGCCTGATTTGTAAGGTGTGAAGTTGAGTGATACTCAAAGCTCGACCACGGTAGAAGAAAGAGAAAGGATGAAAGTCGTCCCCTATGCCTTAGCCATAGGCTCTATATTAAGCCATGATGTGTACACACTTGGTTTGTGCCTTGCCATGTGTCTGTCAAGGGGTACAAAGGTGATCTAGGAGTGGATCACTAGACAACGGTCAAAGTTATCCTTAGTAACCAGAGGACTAAGGATATTTTTTCTCAATTATGGAGGTGATAAAGAGTTCGTCGTAAAGAGTTACGTCGATGCAAGCTTTAACACTAATCCGGATGGCTCTTAGTAGCAATCTGGATGCGTATAGTGGAGCAACCATTTGGAATAGCTTCAAGTAGAGTGTGGTAGCAATGTCTACAGTAAGACAAAGATTTGCAAAGTACACATGGATCTGTATGTCGCAGACCCGTTGACTAAAAGACCTCTCTCACATGCAAAGCACGATCGAGCCCAGAACTCATTGGGTGTTAGATTCATAACAATGCGAATCACATGGTGATGTGAACTAGATTATTGACTCTAGTGCAAGTGGGAGACTGTTGGAAATATGCCCTAGAGGCAATAATAAAATGGTTATTATTATATTTCCTTCTTCATGATAATCGTTTATTATCCATGCTAGAATTGTATTGATCAGAAAATCAGATACATGTGTGGATACATAGACAACACCATGTCCCTAGTATGCCTCTGATGGACTAGCTCATTGATCAAAGATGGTTAAGGTTTCCTAGCCATGGGCATGAGATGTCATTTGATAACGGGATCACATCATTAGGAGAATGATGTGAAGGTAAAGACCCAAACTATAAACGTAGCATATGATCGAGTCAGTTTATTGCTACAGTTTTTTGCATGTCAAGTATCTGTTCCTATGACCATGAGATCATGCAACTCACTGACACCGGAGGAGTGCCTTGTGTGTATCAAACGTCGTAACGTAACTGGGTGACTATAAAGGTGATCTATAGGTATCTCCGAGGGTGTCTGTTGGGTTGGCATGGATCAAGACTGGGATTTGTTACTCCGTGTAACGGAGAGGTATCTCAGGGCCCACTCGGTAATAAAACATCACATCAAGACTTGCAAGCAATGTGACTAAGTGTTAGCCACGAGATCTTGTATTACGGAACCAGTAAAGAGACTTGCCGGTAACGAGGTTGAACTAGGTATGCAGATACCGACGATCGAATCTCGGGCAAGTAACATACCGATAAACAAAGGGAACATTATACGGGATTAACTGAATCCTTGACATAGAGGTTCGACCGATAAAGATCTTCATAGAATATGTAGGAATCAATATAGGCATCCAGGTCCTGCTATTGGTTATTTACCGTAGAGGTGTCTCGGTCATGTCTACATAGTTCTCGAACCCGTAGGGTCTGCACACTTAAGGTTCGGTGACGTTTTGGTAGTATAGAGTTATGTATGGTGATGACCGAACATTGTTCGGAGTCCCGGATGAGATCCCGGACGTCACGAGGAGCTCCGGAATGGTCTGGAGGTAAAGATTGATATATAGGAAGTCCTGTTTTGGTCTCCGAAATTTTTTCGGGCTCATCGGTAGTGTACCGGGAGTGCCGGTAGTGTACTGGGGGACCATCGGGAGGGGTATTTCGACCCAAGAGGCTACATGGGCTGTGGGAGGATGAATACCAGCCCTTAGTGGGCTGGTGGAAGTCCCACAAAGGCCCATGCGGCTGGGAAAGAAAAGCCCAAGGAGAAAAGGTGGAAAAAGGCAAAAAGGTGGAAATAAGGAAGGAGTCCTAATCCTACTAGGAGTGGAGGAGGAGGACTCCTCCTCTCCACTTCGGCCAAACCAAAGAGGGGCTGGCCCTTGGGCCAAGCCTCGTCCTCTACCCCTCCTATATATACTAGAGGTTTTAGGGTTTTTTTGCACAAGGTTTCTGCCACGTGCTACCCTCTCCTCTAGATCGTAGTTTCTCCTTTAGATCGGTTTTAGCGGTGCTTAGGCGAAGCCCTGCTGGAATAGTTCCACCACCATCACTGCAGCGTCGTCGCGCTGCCAGAGAACTCATCTACCTCTCAGCTCCCTCTTGCTGGATCAAGAAGGCGGAGATCGTCATCGAGCTGTACGTGTGCTGAACGCGGAGGTGCCGTCCGTTCGGTGCTACATCGAAAGGACCATGATCAAGATCACGAGACGGATCGTGATGAGATCACAGGACGGATTGTGATGATATCGTGGGACGGATCGTGATGGGATCGCGTGACGCTCGGCGATTTGAATCGCGAAGACGTTGGACTACATCAATCGCATTTCTTAACGTTTCCGCTTAGCGATCTACAAGGGTATGTAGATCCACTCTCCCCTCTCGTAGATGCTCATCTCCTAGATTGATCTTGGTGAAGTGTAGGAAATTTTTTGTTTCCCATGCAACGTTCCCCAACAGAGAAGACTTAAATGTATTTCTTAGTGGGACGTTGAGGTGGACACTTTGCATGTTGAGAACGCTTGTATGGCAGATTTTGCATGGCTTAGTGGGAGAGAGAACATTTAAACACATTTCTTAGTGAGTCGTTGAGATGGACACTTTGCATGTTGAGAGAATTAGGACCAACTTCTTAAGAATCTAAGATACTTTTGACCGGCTAAGAAGTAGCTAGCTGCATGCATGAGCTCGGGAACAGACAAACACTTTCGGTGAAGTCACTGCTACTTATGCTGATTGTTTTGTTCTCGTTGGTACGATCTCCGATGTTGAAATCCTACACTATCGTTGGGAAGCTAATGAAGTTGCACACATCTTAACTAAGTTTATGATAATGATACCTCTTGTAACTGGGTCGATGAACCCCAGATTTTCTTGTAAATGTATTGGTGAACAATGTAATTATATTACCAAATCAAGAAAGCTAGTCATGATGACATTCCCTAAAAATACATGTGTGGTTGCACAGGGCCTCTAATGTCCTAGGGCCCCCATTTAGGTACTTATTAGGTACATATAATGAATACTCTTAGCTTGCAAAAAGTCCTACATTATGGGATGGAGGGAGTACATAATATTGGACAAGCACATATCAATGCAACATAGTAACCCATCTAATATCCAACAATGTAAATGTAACCTAAAACACAAAGAAATAATGATCCATGTTGATGGAATTGGAGAAGTTGGACACCTATGAGCATGACTACACCATGAGCATGACTGAGTTGGATCATCCATTGGCGAGCTTTAGTTGTTAGGCACTGGCTAAGTACGACGATTGCACATTTGAGCTTCTCTTAACTGGCTTGAGATTTGAGCCTCTACTCCTAGTTGTCTTCCTTGGTGAGTGTGAGTCATCATAGCCAAGGTTCAATAATATGTTGATGATGTGCACCTGATCTGTAATGGCGAGTTCACATTATAAAGCAATTTTACTTAAAAAAATGCAAGTCGCTCTCTTTGGTGAACTCTTTACAAGTTTTACTAAACAAAGTAATATATATGAGTACCAAGTACATATGTGCACATCATCAACATATTATTGAACAGACCGTAATTGTTCCACAAATTTGACCAAAAAAATGAATAAAGCAACATGCCAATTTTTAGGTACCAAACTCTTCGTAAAAATCTCATGTACTCCAGATTTTTTCTATTTGCATATATATAATCGTACAGTTCATTATCAAAATACATTTCAATACCACAAACTTATTAGAATATTTAACGACACACATACATATACACTAAATTAATACAAGATTTAGAATTATCTAATAAGACATGGCATTTTGCCACTTCTTATTTGATCACATTTAAGTTGAATTGCTTTAAACATGCTTTAAGGCATATTTATTGAGATATGTATTTTAGTTAAAGAAAAATGTTTAAATTTAACATAATAATTAGCTATCAATGTGAGTTAGAAAAAATGACTTATAAACAAGCATTAAAAAATATTATAAATATTGATATTTATTTGCATTCGCACCAGGCCGCAATATTTGTTGGACCGTATCTTGGAGAGACACGACCTGGAAATCACACGCACCTTGGTTCTAGAAAACTTCGTACTCCTATTATATTTGACAAAACATCGAGCCGACGAGCTAAAATTGATCAGTTCACATCAAACTTTTAAATCACGGGTTAACTCATTTCTCGGCAAGCTCTTGGAAAAGCTATAGCCGCTATAGTGGAGATAGCGGCCGCTATCCCATTTATCAGGAACAGTGCACGTGCATGCATATCCCATCTCAAAATTAGTACATGTGCATATTTGTATCAAAAAATAGGGAATTTTTAACAAAAAATACAGAGTATTCTTAGTATAAACTAGACATGACAAATACAATAGGGGTATGCACCAGTTTAATATATAAATATCCATAAAATGTAAGCTCTCATGGTTTGCAGCAAGCTTAACATCACTAGTTCAACACTTAAGTTCATCATGTCTGCATAATAGTACATCAACATTACTACTAGTCCATTACATGCATCACTTCACAAATCATTGGCTAGTTTTCCAAAAGCACACAATAAACGATAGGATAATGAGCGTCATGAGGAAGTTCATAGAGAAACTAACAATCTCACATGTCAGAACCGAAACTCATGTTAGTGTTGCCGTTGTCGTCGTCACTTTCTGAAGCAGACGAAGCAAAAAACATATCATCTTGAGGAGTAAATGAGATCATCATCATCATCTTCTTACCATGAAACCCCCTCTTCCTTTTAAGTGGATTAACTTCCAAAGTTGCTTGTTCTTTAGCAACAATTGACACCACACCGGTGATCCATTGATTGGCATCATCTTCTAAGACATCAACCACCTGCTTCTCAATGGGGTCCCTGATTTTGTGTAGTTTTTGTCCTTAAGCTTCGAGTTGAACTTGATGAACACAAGGTCCCTCATCCCATCATGCAACAGCCTGCTGCGTCTCTTTGTGTGAACCTACAAAGTGAAAAAATGAAGAGTGTGAACAAAAACATGAAACGAACAATGCATGAAAGTGGAAAAAAGAAAAAAATATACTTACTAGATCAAATACCTCTAGTTCCTCTCACAAGCAGAGGAACTACATGTCAAACCAAGTATCCTTGCAGCCAAGATCCTTATTTTCGGAGCACTTGTCCCATCGTTCATACACCATTTAGCTTCAACATAAAACAATTGGGAGATGTTAGGAAACCTTTGGTTAGGATAACATCATAAGAAACAATTATTAGGCAACCGTTTTCCTGGATCAAACCTTTTGTTTTTCCCTTGCTGTACAGTAATGTCCCTTCCAAATACCCCATCCCCTCTTAATAATGGTCAATCTCATCAATTATTTCTTCTTGCATGATAGGATCTTCAATCATCTTTGAAATAGAAGTTATTAGTCCTTCTTTGAAACTACCATCAATCTCAATGTCAAGCTTGTTTGCATAATAGTAGTATGGGTTCAAGTAGTATCCAGCCATATGTAATGGACTCTTCAATTTGTTGTCCCATCTCTTGTCAATGATGTCCCACACTTCCAGAAATCGAGAGTTGTCATTGTCAAACTTCATGGATATTTCTTTCTTTGCATCCACCATAACACCATGAAGAAACCCCATTGCCGGCACATCGCTATCCATCCTCCTCAAAAGATTTGCAATTGGCTCAAAGAAATTGACAGCGGTACATACCGCCTTCCAGAAAGTTTCAGAGCAAACAATTTTAGCTGCAATCATCCCCTTTCCTTTCTTTAGGTGGTCCATCTCACTGAGTTCATGGGATCTGAACAAATTTTGCAATTCCTTTTTGTTGTCCTGCATGCTTTTCAAGTTCAATAGGATGTGGCGAACCTATTAATACCAGAACGGACCAAGTCTTTTCCAAGATACTTACCGGGCTTTCCTACCATGCTGCCTACCGGGCTTGCCCATCCTGGGTAGCGACACATATTGTAGTGACTAGTGACCGGGTGTAACTGTAGCATGTTGATCCACTTTAGTGATCCGGTCATTGTTGCACCGTTTTTTCTAGCAGTTTTGTTAAAATCTCAATCATTTTGCAAAAGATAAATTCTATAAAGTGAATCTTTTTCAAAATGCAAACAGTGTTGGAAAAACACAATCATTTTAGAAAATTCCAAATTTTTTGAGACCATGACATTTTTAATTGTTTTGAAAAAACACCCTTTTCTAAAATTACCATTTTTTTTAAATTTGCATATTTTTAAATAGGACACATTTAACAATTTCCAATGATATATTTAAATTTCTGAATTTTTTCAATTTCTTAACAAATTTATTGAAATAGAAGCATTTTTGGAATTTCCCATTTTTTGAAAACATAAATAGTTTAGAATTTCTAAGAAAATTAAGAAAACAATAATGTTTATTGAATTCCCAAAAATATTTGAAAATGGACACATGTAATGAAATTCCAAATATTTTTGACATCTTTAAATACATTTTAAAGAAATAAAACTTTTCAAAATTAATAAAATAATAATAAACCAAATAAAAATAGGTAAAAAATAAACGAAAAGTAAAAAGCTTAACAACATGACCTAAACTAGTTAGGAACCATCCAGAAGGTTTGAAAAACTAGTATGCACCCCTATTGCCAAATAGGCCTGCCCAATATGGTGTTGTTCGCTTGCTCAGCTGTGCGATTCACCTACTACGTGTGGGACTGCGCTTCAATGTCTTAAAGGCACCTTCCTTTTGTGTGCCTGACATGTGGGTTCAATAGGTGGCTGGCCTAGATGTCAGGGACCGAAAGGCAGGCGCCTTTACGACACCCAAGCTACGTCCCTACATGGGATTTCCCGGCTTTGTCTCATCTAGTTTCCTTTTTGCGATGACTTGCGTGTCGGCCCAGCAGGTTTCCTCTACTTTGTTTTTTATAGTGGGAGCCATCGTTTTTTTCACTTGCTTATGTTTATATTCCGAAAATGCGCTACAATGATACATATATGGAAGAATTACTTTTTTTGAACGATCACTGTGCATTATGAAAACATTTTAGGAATGTAAATTTATTCTCACACTTTAAGGAAAATGTTAGCATATTTTTTTTTGATTTCATTCAAAAAACCATCCGTTTAAAAATTATAATGCAATGAAAACATTTGTTCATGCAGGTTTTAAAAATGTTTAAACCATTTAAGAAAATGCTCATCATGTATTGACAAATATTCAACGTGTATAAAAAATAGTAGGCATGTATAAACAAATATTGAATGTGTATTTGAAGAAAATGTTCATAATGTATTTAAAAACAATGTGTATCCGAAAAATATTTCACATGCACTCCCTCCTCCTGAAAATACTTGTCGGAGAAATGGATAAAAAAAATGTATATAGAACTAAAATACGTCTAGATACATCCTTTCCTCTGACAAGTATTTCCGGATGGAGGGAGTATTAAATAATGGTTAAACCTATATTTGAAAGATGTTCAACATGTATTCAAATATAAATTATCAAACATGTAATTGTAATAATGTTCATCATGTATTTGAAATGTTCAATGTGTATAAAAAATGTGTAACTTGTATACAAAAAAGGTAAATCATGTATTAAAAAAAGTAGGCACGGACTAAAAAATGGGAAAAATAAAATCAAAAGAAAAACCATTAAAACCCTCAAATAGAAACCTAGAAGAAGATAAATAAGAAAATGTGTGCCATAAGATGCCCATTTACTGGAAGATGGAACTCAATCTCGCATAAGTAACCTCTTTGTTGAGACATATTTCACGGAAATCCCTATACAACGCATTCTGTGTCAAAATGTAGCTTATTTTTTGTGAAGTAAAGCCTACTCTTTATTGATCATAAACCACAATTCGTGGGATGACGTTAACGTCAGGTGGTTGGCCATACCACACATGACGCCCTAAGGGTAAAGAAAGATCAAATCTAGCTAACTTATGACCTTCGACATTACTATCACGACTCTCGAAAACAAAATTACAAGTAAAAGAACTAGCCCTATCTTTTCTCTCGCGGATAATCGCTCCATATTTCCTCGGTCTTCCATGGAGATATTACCCACTACCTGTCTTGAGTCAGACGCCACAATGGATTGTTGCAGTAGCAAGTCCTCAGCAGTACATAAAGATGAGAGAATTCCTTATTTGACCTTTTCCTAAAATTCGGTTACCTATTTGGCCCAAATAAAAGTTTCTTCCCTATTTGACATATAAAGTAATTTTTGTTTCTTATATGACACTTCCGTCCATTTTAGGCACTAACAGGGTTAAGTGCGAGGTGAAAAGACCATTTTGCCCGTAGTGCATTGTATAACTATCTTGGATGTACTAAAAAAGCAATTAGTTCACTCATGTTCTAGGGATGTTCAACAAATGCTACGTATATTTTAGGGATGTTCAATAAATCTGTACAAAACATCCGTGAAATTTGTACAATACCATATACTTTACGCCGCGATGCAGATACTTTTCCACGCGACATAGCTTGTATGACCGAGTATTTTCCAACGAGATGCACGTACGAGCGAGCCGTGGCTGATTACTTTCCAACTGCCGATCGCGTGCGTATAAGTAGTATGCAGGCAGCTGGATCGATTTGCCCTAGATACACTCACACATACTCGTACAAGTTGCCGGCCAGTAGATCAATGGCACACGAGAACAGGGGATCGATTGCACGTACTCGTGCTCGTACTAGTCCCCGGCTAGTTGACCGATGCACATACTTGTACTCGTACAAGTCGCCGGCTAGTAGAACTTGCACGCACGTGAGAACAGGGGACCGTTAACTGTGCTGCTCTCGTTAATCTCTTCATTACCTTTTTCTCACGGTATACAAGTGACAACCTTACATGAATATGTCACCCATATATACTAGTAACTAGCCTATATACATAGATATGCTAGTATAAATTTAACAAATGTTTTGAATGGTTTTTACATGCACATATCGTAAGACAAAATATTGGAGCACACATATAGATGTGCAACATCCGTTGAACATCCTTAAAATATAGGTGAACCAATTGCTTTTTTACTTCATCTAGAATAGTTACGCAACACACTAGAGGTAAAAAGGTCTTTCCAAATCAAACTTGACAACATTAGTGTCGAAATTGGACAAAAATGTCATATGAGGAACAAAAATTAATTAAGGTATCGAAGTGGGAAGAAAATTTTATTTTAGGTCAAATAGGGAATCAAATTTTAAGAAAAGGCCAAATAGGGAATTCTCTCCATAAAGATTCTTGGCATGCCATAGCTACATCATAGGGCCGATAGGGCCAGCTCATTTAAGCGTTTCCAGCGTTTCCGGTTTTGGGAACGTTGTAGTGTTTCGCAACTGGGTTTTCTGGTTGTGAGTACCTTCTAGAAGGTTACCTTCACCGGGTTTCCTGTTTTTCTATTTTTCTATTTTCCCTTTTCCCTTTTCCCCTTTTTTGTTTCTTTTTCTTCTTTCTTTTTTTCGTTTTCTGTTTGTTTTTTCCGTTTATTTTAAAGAAACTATTTCGAAAATTGTTTGAAATTTTCAAAAAATGTTAATTCTTTTTTGAAAGTTTCAAAATTTCAAAATATTTGTGTTTGGAAATTGTTTATAAATTCAAAAAATGTTAGCATTTTTCAAAAATTATATGGGAATTTCAAAAATGTTCTTGTTTTACAAAAATATGTTTGACTGTGTTTGATTTTTTGACAAGTTTGAAAAATATTCATGTTTTTAAAAATTGTTCACATTTCATTTTTTTAGGAGTTTTAAAAAATGTTCACCAGTTTAAAAAAAATCATGTTTTCAAATTTTGTTCAGGAATTTCAGAATATGTTTGCATTTTTAGATTTCGTTTCAGAATATGAATTTTTTCCCGTTTTAAAAGAAATCATGATTTTCAAAAAACTGTTCCTGTTTTTTGAAAAACTGTTCACAAGTTTGGAAAGTGTTTGGCTTTCACAGAACATTTCATTTTTTGAAAAGAAATTCCTTTCAAAATTCCTAAACTATTTCGGGTCTATGGAGCCTGTTTGGTTCTTTATGTTTGATGATCCTATCAGAATAGATACGCCTGCTTGCTCAGCTGGTAGGAACGTGTTGTGTATAACAATTGATCATGTGTTCAAGTCCCAGCGGCCGCAATTTTCTTGATTTTACAGTGTGCGTTCCGTGTCGTTCTCTATCTTCATGGGCCGGCCCTGTCGAAGACCCGCCTGTGCGAAACTGCGTCACATAGGAGGTCCCATATTTCATCATCTATGATTTGTTTTCATGCTTGACACATAAAATGCCCACTTCTTCTAAAGCTTTCACGCCTAAAAAATATTTCTATATGTAATTAAAATCATTCTTTAGTATGCTTTACCATGTATGGAAAAAATGTGCATGTTTGTCAAACTAAATACTCACACATGTCAAATAGAATGTCAAGACTACTTATAAGTATTTTTTTCAATGTATAAATATGTTCAGTTGTAAAAATAATGTTTCTATGATTCATATGATATTAATAGTGTACATGTTTTTCAAACAATACACATGTTCATGCAAAATACAATGTTCTCCACTACTGATGTTTTATTATTGTTTTTTAAACACGCCTCCCTTTTATTTAATTTTTTGAAAATTAATTTATAATGTGAAAGAGTAACTCTAGAAAATAATATACACATCCCATATTTCATCATCTATGATTTGTTTTCATGCTTGATACATAAAATGCCCACTTCTTCTAAAGCTTTCACGCCTAAAAAATATTTCTATATATAATTAAAATGATTCTTTAGTATGATTTACCATGTATGGAAAAAATGTGCATGTTTGTCAAACTAAATACTCACGCATGCCAAATAGAATGTCAAGACTACTTATAAGTATTTTTTTCAATGTATAAATATGTTCAGTTGTAAAAATAATGTTTCTATGATTCGTATGATATTAATAGTGTACATGTTTTTCAAACAATACACATTTTCATGCCAAATACAATGTTCTCCACTACTGATGTTTTATTATTGTTTTTTAAACACACCTCTCTTTTATTTAATTTTTTGAAAATTAATTTATAATGTGAAAGAGTAACTCTATAAAATAATATAAACAAATAAAAATTAGGAAAATTGTTCAATAGGAAGATAAGGAAGATTTGAAACTAAGCAGTACAATCTAGAAAGGGGAAATAGGAAAAAAATAAGAAGAAGAATAAGAGAAAAAAAGCAGTGGAGTTGTCAACGAGGGATTATAAGAACTAGTTAGATATCACGATGGTCATTCAGTTTTATCTACCCTCATGCCTCCTTAGATCTAAACAACATTCTTCATGCTCCCCAAGCCAACAAAAGCCTACTTTTGTGCCTATCAACTTATGATCGATAATCATACTTTTCTTGAAGTTTACCTTGAAATTGTTTTTGTTAAGGATCGGGCCACTCGGAGAACCATTAATAAAAGAAAGAGTAAGGGTGGCTTATTTCCCGTTTCTGGCACCAAGATGCTTCTCATCGACAAGTCCATGGAATGGTCAAACCATCTACTTCACGGTGGCATAAACGTCTAGGGCATTCTGCTTTACCGATGGTCTAGAAATTTTTCGTGACTTCTGCCTTCCAGTTTCAAATAAAAAGATCATTTGTTAGTTTGTGATTCATGTCAAATGGCCAAGAGCCATCAACTTCCTTACTCGTGATCTTGTAGTGAATCAAAAGCTCCTTTAGAGCTTGTTTTGTTTTCTGATGTGTGTAGTCCTGGACCCGTCTGTAGGCAGACAAAAATATTACGCGAGCTTTATTGATGATTTTAGCATGTTCAGTTGGATCTATTTACTCAAAAATAAGTCTGATGTGTTTGAGAAATTCCATCTCTTTCAGCAACACGTTTGAACATCTCATTGATCATAAAATTCTTGCAATGCAACAGATTGGCGCGGTGGATACCAAAAATGTAATTCTTTTTTTGAGCATATTAGCATATCTCATCATGTATCATGTCCTCATGCTCATCAACAAAATTGATCGGCTGAACGGAAACATAAACACATTGTAGAAGTTGGTTTATCGCTTCTTTCTCATGCTTTTATGCCCCTAATTTTTTTGGATGAAGCATTCCTCACTGTTGTTTATCTTATAAACCGTGTCTCCAGCAGGGTCATCCACAATCAAACACCCCTTGAACGTCTTTTTGGTACTAAACCCAACTACACCTTTCCCTACATTTTTGGGTGCGCCATGTGGCCTAATTTGTGTCCTTTCAATAAGCATAAACTTGAGTCCCTCCAAACAACGTGTCTTCTTGGGGTACAGTACCATGCACAAAGGGTAGAAATGCCTAGATGTTGCCTCTGGTCGTGTCTATATCTCATGTGATGTAGTTTTTGATGATCATGTTTTTTCTTTTTGCTAAACTTCATCCAAATGCCCGTGCACAACTTCGCAAGGAACTCATTCTTTTTCCCTCCCATCTCCTTCCATCACCTACATTTATTCAAGGAGTAGTATATGTTCCTGATGACCGCGTGTCAATGTCTCATGGTGATACCTTTGATGCAAATTCTGATGAAAGTATGAAGGGGAATGGCGAAGAAATGGGTGAAAACGCCCATGATTTTATGTCTACAGATGCAGATGTGGCCATAGAGGATCCAACTACCAATCCCGGTGTGGATCCAGGCGGGATTCCCTCGGAATCAGGCTCGTTAGGTGTTGCAACACAATCCACTACAGGATCCGAGCTGGCCCCTGATTTTCTTTCCAGGCGGGCAGGCGAGCCACCTACGCGTGGCCTCGGTCGGGTGGCTCCCGTGTTGGGACCAGGCGGGTCCCCCGCATGTGCCTACGATTGGCCGGACCTCGCATCGTGTATTGGCGGGTTCTCTTCTGCGCTTGAGGACGTCCCAAGTGGCTCATGTATGCCCTAGAGGCAACAATAAATGTTACTGATTATCTCCCTGTTCATAATTCGGTTTATGTTCCATGCTATAACTGCTATGGTTCTCGAGTCTACGAGGCTCGGAGGAAGACTCATATGCACGTGTGGGATAATAAACGGTAAAATGTATTCCTAGTGTGGCCTCTAAGACTAGCTCAAGTGTTGCATGATGGTTCTGTTTTCCTGATCATGGGCATGTCTATGCCAGCAACTTTGAGGGCACAATGTTAGAAGAACATTTGTGTTGAATCGATCTGAATTGATGTTATGCTATGAGATACATTCGTCATAAGTTAATGGTTAATAACATAGAGAAGTTAATGTTTGCGTAATTCCTTAGACCATGAGAGTATCGAGTTTCTTCATGCTTGCTTCATCAACTTTGGGGTTTGTTAAACGTCATCCGTAAATGGGTGGCTATTACGGCGGCTTATGGGCTCATGGAAAAGTGTGTCAAGTAACTTGATAGGTCAAGATTGGGATTTGCTCCTCCGACGATGGAGAGATATCTCTGCGCCCTCTCGGTGTTACGGTATCCATCATCGTTTGGCCAGACACTTTGTGATTTGATCACGGGGATGCCGGAACACGGGAACGAGAAAAGAGAACAATATCCGTAACGAGGTAACTGACATAGTGGACAAGTTGTTGATCCACAGGGATGCCAACATGTCTCACCTCGGTTATTTGTAACATATCGCGAAGCAACAGGAATAACACACGGCAACTGGAGGTTCACTCGAATATTCATTCGTGTGGGTATAGGGGTCAATATGAGTGTCCACGGCTCTGATGTTGATCATTGATCAGAAGAGGTTCCGGGTCATGTCTATAATTCACCGAACCTATAGGGTCACACGCTTAAGGTTCATCTATCTGCTGAATACTAGACAGGGAGTCTGAGAGAAAATCACCAGAAAAGTTTCGGATAACGGAAAAGTTCCGCAGAGAGAACACCGGAACAGTTCCGGTGAAACTGAAAAGTTGTTTTCGGGGATACCATAAAGTCAAATTGGTTTCGACACATGCTTGATAATTCTTGGAGGGTGCCAGAATCGTTCTGGAAACTTTCTGGAATTTTTCGCGATGAAAACCGGAAATGTTCTGGAGCTGCCGTAACCGCTTCAGATGCTTTTCGCAGATGAAAATCACTAAACCGGAACTGTTTCGGAAAGTGTTGAAAATTATTTTAGTGGGTACTGGAAATGTTTTAAGCCCACATAAATATTTTCAGTTCGATCAGACGCTGAAAAATGTCGTCGTGAATAGTGAAATCAGCTTTATGGTTACTTTTTGGAAAGCCACCTTTTTGGGCTTTTGCTGCAAAATATCTTGGAGATGACATGGATGGATATGGCTGAAATTTCAGCCCCTCCACCCCTACTTCTCCTATAAATAGAGGTGGAGGGGGCAGCCCAAAACTCATCCCTTCTCACATACAAGTGCCATGCATGATCTGGCTTTCTCTCTCCCTCCTAGCGAAATAGTTTCGTAAAGCTGAAAGGCTGTCTTGGTTCCGGTGGGAACTAGTTGTGGACGGCGAAGCCCTGCCGGATAGATGACTCCATATGTGTGCAACTCTATAGAGAGATCATAGTTTCGGTCTTAGTTCGAGAGTGCCTCCTGAAGGGCTGTCCGTGTGACCGTCCGAGTTTCAAAGGTCCTCTCGAAGGGCTGTCCGTGTGACCGTCCGAGTTTCGAAGGTCCTCCTGAAGGGCTGTCCGAGTGACCGTCCGAGTTTCGAAGGTCCTCCCAAAGGGCTGTCCGCGACACCGTGCGGGGGACTGTGCGACCGCCTCCCGGAGGGATGTCCGAGGGGCAGATGAGGGTATACATCCTTGCGGTTGGGAGGTTGTAAATCCTAGCTGCGGGGATCTACACCACCGATCGTCATTGACTCTACTTCCGCTGCGCTATGAGTCAGTAATGATTAGATCAAACCTTGTATGAAGTCTCCATAGTGGTCCTGGGCTGCTGCGTAGGTCGATTTTTTTAGTTTTCTGCCGCGTTACCCTATAGTGGAATCAAGAGCTAGGATATGCGTAGATGCAGGCTGTGATCTAGAATACATAGAGATGTATGGGCGTTGCACAATATAATTAGGTAGTAGATGAGTTCTATTACTGAAAATTATTTGTGTGGGTAGTAGATGAAATCTGTTACCCGATGTTCTTGTTGCTTCCCTGGAATTTGCATATTTCTGATCTTGATAACAGTATGGTGGAGTTTCAATGTTCTGGCAATCCGCGATGCTGATTGATCAACGAAGTGCTAACAGTTCATTGAATTCCACCGTAGTTAAAAAGAAAGATGAAATTTTGCAGACGAAAGGGCAATGCAGATGTGATCTGCACGGGGGTCATGCGTATGACGAAGTTTAGTATGGGGCTCGAGATTTTATTATCTCGTGTTTCATACACCCTGGAATGTTAATTTAGCGACTTGGATTATCATGCTTGATGATGGACGTTGGTAGCTTCAGTTTGTTTCGAAACCTTAGAAGCCATGTAAAACAAATTTTTGCATAAACCGATTAGAGGCATCTAACTTGGTTTTGCAGGATGGTTTGCATGTGCATATGATGTGGTATAGCAAGTCTCATATTAATTCGATTATTTATGAGATGACTATATGATGTAATTTGATTAACATAACCTGCGTGTCATGATTCGGCATGATGGCTGGAGCCATATGATTGCACTTTAATGACCTGCGTGTCAACCTTATGTAATGCTCTTATTTTATTAGCTATAGAGATAGCAATATTATTTGGTGCATCGACAAGGTGATGGCAATCTTCTCAAAGGTGAACACCGATGCGAATGCCGAAGACGAAGAAATACTTGACTTCTCCGTCAGAAGGGGCTATACCATGTCATGCTAATTATGAATTGCCTGAGATGTTTATCCCTCTTGATGCACCGTTCTTGATTGCATGGTAGTCGCTTTTATTAGGGTGATCTCTCACAAAAATATCAAGTAGTTAGTGTTCTCCCAAGTGTAGCACCGTCACGGCACCTATCTCTTCAGGGTATCACATGGATACATGGGTACGAACGATTAGAGAAGTGTGAGGCGGGTGAGTTGAGACCTCGCAGCGAGATCACTTGGTTGTCTTGACGTTCTACCTTGAAAGTCCTGAGCTCGGAACACGCCCATCGAAAGATGAACAAGAGTCACATAGAGATGTGATTGGCAAGTTGGCCTACCGATTGCAATTCTCGTCACTTGAGATGGATACATCCTTGGCATTGAATTGTAATTTGGATCTTGAATCACTCACAATCAATTATGAGAGATATTGATTTGAGTGGGAGCGCACTGTAGAATTAACTTGTTTTAATTCTCAGTGCAATTAATTATGACCACTGTCTAAGTGTGATTTGCATAATAGTTGTAGAATAATGGCTCGCGTTTCCACCTTCCCTGTTAAAATTGAATAAGCTGTTAAATATCTGGTTAAAACTTTACGGTTGGTAACGTAATGTGAGGATTGTCCTCTAGAGTGCCGAGAAGGACTTGTCCTATCGCATGCTTTCGGTATTATCCCGCTAATGCTATGTATGATATGACTCTCGTCCTTCGATCTAAAAGCTAAAATTCCGTTACGGTCAAGTGAAATATGTTTGCTTCCATGAGACCCGAACTTCGAAAGTTTGGATAGTTATGTGATATTCATGGAATCTGAAAGTCATTTTCAGATACAAACAAAGGCTACAAGATATGAAATATCCAAAGCAATATTTGTTTTCAAACTATTAGTAATGGTGTTTACTATGCATTTGACTGATAAGAGAGGGATCCAGAAGAACGCCTGTCATATGATGATGGTGAATAAAACAACAACTTAAAGAGAAAGGAAGTGTCCGAAGGGTGTTAGTGAAACTTTCACGCCTAGGAAGTCCGGGGCTAACGCCACTCTTAAGTTGGGTGTTTCTTCTGAGAGTAGGAGAAATACTGAAAGTTAAACTGTTAGAAGTATAACGACAAAAGGAAAGAAGACTGGAATATCCAGCTCATGTATGAATGTCATACACGTTTTTTGATGTATAGAAGGCTGGTCAAAGATATAGTTCTTGGGTATTATGGTTAATCATGTTAATCACTAATTCTTTGGTATTGTGAGTTAATCACAAAGATACCCGCTCGATTGCATTCTATTGCAACTCGATGTAAGAACTACTATGGCCTGAAAGACTAGCCAGGAATAAGGTTTAGATACACGCAGGGAACATAGTAAATGTTACTATGCCTCCCATCAGTTTATTCCCTATGTATTTACTTTCATAATTCATTTTAGAGTTTCACACTCTAACCCTTTGCATAAGGTATCTTGCAAGAAGGTTGTTCATAACAGAACTTTTGATGTTCAGTGTTATAATAACATAAGGGCCATACTTTCATTATGAATGAGATGTATGTTATGAATATTGATAATAATACATTACCTCTGGGTTTACTTTCATAATTCATTTTAGAGTTTCATACACTCTAGCCCATTGCACAATGTTTGTTGCAAAAGAGTTGTTCACAAAAACAACAATTGTTGTTCAGTATTATGAATAACATGAAGGGCCATGCTTCCATCCTAGATGGGATGTATGTTATGAATATTGATGGAAATATGATACATCCATAACACTGATGCTAAATGTCACAAGACTAAAAGAATACCACACAAGTGTGGCACTGCATTTGGTCACATTGGAGAAACCCGCATGGAAAATTCCATCATGATGGATTTTAAAGTCGTTTGATTTTGAATCATCTGACATTTGCAACTTTCCTCTAAAAAGTGAAGTGACTAAAATACCGTTCACAGGCCATAAGGAATGAGCATAGAACATATTGGTGATCATACATTATGATGTGTGTAGTCCAATAAATGTTATTGCAAGTAGTGGATTTATCTGTCTTCGGAAATGACTCAAGTAGATATATGGATATTTACTTGATGAGATGTGAGTCTGGATCTTTTGAAATCATTCGAAAGGTTTTCAAAATGAAGAAGAAAATATTGTAACAAGAAAATTATGTTTCTACATTTCGATTGTAGAAAGAAATATTTGAGTTACAAGTTTAGTGAATCTTTGATGAGTTGTGAAAGGGGTTTCATAACTTGCACCTCCCGGAACACCACTGCAGGTGGAAAGTCCGTGAAGATGTAGTCGAACCATTTATGACATGGTAAGATCAAAGATGACATAAATAGATTTGCCATTATCCCTTTTAAAGAGTAATGCTTTAGAGACTGCGGCTTTTACACTGAAAAGAGATCCATCAGGTATGTTGAAATGATGCCATGGTTGGTACGCCCAACCATGTTATATATTTTCTTAACATTTGGAATATGGGGCTTGTGTAAAAGGTTACAAACCTATTCCAAATCAGACAAGTGCTACTTTGTAAGGTTATCCCAAGTCATTGGGTATTCCCCCACCACTATACCGAGGCAAAGGATTTTGCCGCAAAAACGGTATGCTTTTAAAGAAAATAGTTCTTTCAAAAGTTGAGTGGGAGGACAGTGCAACTCGACGAGATAACCAGTATCTTCGTCATCAGATCAAAGGAAAGAAACCTTGGAAGTGATTTCGGAGTTTCCTACTATGACTGATGTGAAAGTCTCTACAATAAAATGTATGGACTTCGGTCAAACTTGCAGCCGAACCACGTAGGAAAAGCTCGTGCAAACCTATCAGGTGCACAAAGGAGATATTGTTGTTAGACAACAGTATACCTACAATACACAAGGAAGCGTTGATGGGCCCTGACTCTGGAATTGGCTAAGTGCCAATACAATCCAAGATAGTTTCCATATAAGTGATTCGAGATTAAAATCTTGATACACCTTTCGGAAGAATCAGAGTCTAACGAATATTTATGGAAATAAAAACTGATACGGATAAAATGTTTTATCCATAAAGCTCGACTTGTTGCAATAACAAGTTTAAGAAGTTGACTACGATGAGATTGTCTGACCGTAGCGATGCTTAAAGTCGGCTCGGGTTGAACTAGCAATTAATACATATTTCAATCATGAGATATGAAACATGGATGACAAAAGGATTTCCATCTGATGGAAATGAAACCTAGGACTTGTATGTGATACAGTCCAAAGTAATTTGTTGATCTAGAGGATGCTAGTAAGTATGCAAACTTTAGAGTTCCAGCGATGGACAGAAGAGAGCAAAGTGGAGTTGGAATCTTCGTTTTTGATGGAATGGTCAAAGGGGTTTGACTTCATCAAATGGGTATCGAAGATGCTTGTTATTCAAGAAAGTAAGTGGGAGCATAATAATATTTCTAAAAACCTTGTGTACTTGACACATTGTTAATTGGAAATAAATTTCTTGACATGAATTAGGACTTTATTTGAAAATAGTTTTTCGATGAAGTGCTTGGGCCAAATAGCCTCAATATTAGGAATGATGATCTATGGAGATAGATTTACCTAATAGGGCTAAGCAATGAATACATATTTACAAGATGCTAAAACCTTTTAGCATTTAAAATGCCAAGGAGTGATTCTTGCCGAAGTCACATGGAAAGAGTTTTTGCAAGAATCAGTGTCCCAAAACACTGATGAGTGAAATACATGATGGATATTCCACACACTCTTGTGTTTGGATTAATCATGTATTCCATGGTATGTAAAACAACCAGATATGTCCGATACTCCAAAGTTGTTGCGAGTATGGATACAAAGTGATCAAAGTACTGATCATAGGACAACAGTGAAAGATGTCATTAAGTACTAGAGTAGTAGTGATGACATGTTTTATCGCAAGCAGAGATTATGAAGTACTTGTTGTAAGTAATTACATTGATACAGTCTTCATCAATGCTCCATGCGATTTTTGATTTAAGTTAAGGGTTATTGTGTAATACA
Source organism: Hordeum marinum (assembly GCA_022496015.1). Lineage (NCBI taxonomy): Eukaryota > Viridiplantae > Streptophyta > Magnoliopsida > Poales > Poaceae > Hordeum > Hordeum marinum. Next base: position 481,016,767 of record CM039672.1, read on the forward strand.
CAACATGGTGGCACAGTAGTTGGAAATTGTTCCAAACAAGGCACTGTGGCGAATTCTATAACAAAGGCTAAGTATGTTGATGCTTTAGAAGTTGTTGAATCATATAGTTCATTCATGAACTTAGTATGGTTCCAAGATGGATTTGGTCTATGGGACACTATTGCAGATAGTTGCTCCATAGCTCAGTCTGAGGAATCAAGTTTCGACTAATGATTCACACATATGCAAAGCCAAGTCCACACAAAATATGAATTTTGTGAAAGCTAGAAAACGCAAGGATATGCAAAGTTACACATGGAGCTGAAGTCGTCAGATCCGTTGGACATCAAGCTATACCACAAGCGAAGCATATTTTGCACCAGTATGCCATAGGTGTAAAGTGCATTAGCATTGACTAGATTATTGACTCTAGTGCAAGTGGGAGTCTGTAGGAGATATGCCCTAGAGGCAATAATAAATGTTATTGATTATCTCCCTGTTCATAATTAGGTTTATGTTCCATGCTATAACTGCTATGGTTCTTGAGTCTGCAATAACCACGAGGCTCGGAGGAAGACTCATATGCACGTGTGGGATAATAAACGGTAAAATGTATTCCTACTCTGGCCTCTAAGACTAGCTCAAGTGTTCCATGATGGTTCTGTTTTCTTGATCATGGGCATGTCTATGCCAGCTACTTTGAGGGCACAATGTTAGAAGAACTTTTGTGTTGAATCGACCCGAATTGATGTTATGCTATGAGATACATTCGTCATAAGTTAATGGTTAATAACATAGAGAAGTTAATGTTTGCATAATTCCTTAGACCATGAGAGTATCGAGTTTCTTCATGCTTGCTTCATGAACTTTGGGGTTTGTTAAACGTCATTCGTAAATGGGTGGCTATTACGGCGGCTTACGGGTTCATGGAAAAGTGTGTCAAGTAACTTGATAGCTCAAGATTGGGATTTTCTCCTCCGACGATGGAGAGATATCTCTGCCCCCTCTCGGTGTTACGGTATCCATCATCGTCTGGCCAGACACTTTGTGATTTGATCACGGGGATGCCGGAACACGGGAACGAGAAAAGAGAACAATACCGATAATGAGGTAACTGGCATAGTGGACAAGTTGTTGATCCACGGGGATGCCAACATGTCTCACCTCGGGTATTTGTAACATATTGTGAAGCAACAAGAATAGCACACAGCGACTGGAGGTTCACTTGAATATTCATTCGTGTGGGTATAGGGGTCAATATGGGTGTCCACGGCTCCGATGTTGATCATTGATCGGAAGAGGTTCTGGGTCATGTCTATACTTCACCGAACCTATAGGGTCACACGCTTAAGGTTCATTTTAGTGGGTACTGGAAATGTTCTATGCCCACATAAATATTTTCAGTTCGATCAGACGCTGAAAAATATCGTCGTGAATAGTGAAATCAGCTTTATGGTTACTCTTTGGAAAGCCACCTTTTTGGGCTTTTGCTCCAAAATATCTTGGAGATGACATGGATGGATGTGGCTGAAATTTCAGCCCCTCCACCCCTCCTTCTCCTATAAATAGAGGTGAAGGGGGCAGCCCAAAACTCATCCCTTCTCACATACAAGTGCCATGCATGATCTGGCTTTCTCTCTCCCTCCTAGCGAAATAGTTTCGTAGAGCCGAAAGGCTGTCTGGGTTCCGGTGGGAACTAGTTCTGGACGGCGAAGCCCTGCCGGATAGATGACACCGCGTGTGTGCAACTCTGTAGAGAGATTGTAGTTTTGGTCTTAGTTCGAGAGTGCCTCCCGAAGGGCTGTCCGTGTGACCATCCGAGTTTCGAAGGTCCTCCCGAAGGGCTGTCTGTGTGACCATCCGAGTTTCGAAGGTCCTCCCAAAGGGCTGTCCGAGTGACCGTCCGAGTTTCAAAGGTCCTCCCGAAGGGCTGTCCGCGACACCGTCCGGGGGACTGTGCGACCGCCTCCCGGAGGGATGTCCGAGGGGCAGATGAGGGTATACATCCTCGCGGTTGGGAGGTTGTAAATCCTAGCTGCAGGGATCTGCACCACCGATCGTCATCGACTCTACTTCCACTGTGCTACGAGTCGGTAACGATTAGATCAAACCTTGTATGCAGTCTCCATAGTGGTCCTGGGCTGGTGCTTAGGTCGATTTTTTTTGTTTTCTGCTGCGTTACCCTATAGCTCACCCGGTTTGTGTGGGCTTCAACTTCTGTTCTATGTTTCCCAGATCTAGAATATACCTCCTGATGAAGTGATGTGTTCACAAGGGTGCCTGAATATACCTCCTGTTTGTGTGAGCTATAGGTGAAAAATGGCACATCGAGGTTTTTATTTCAAAATAACAAGGCCCCTCTTCCCTGGGGGTGGCCGACAATGGGCCCTATGCGCCTAGTTAGTGTAGATTCCATATACAAAAAGGGTAAGCACTGTATTTGCACACGCGGGTCATGTTTTGCGCCACTTTGACATACAACAAAATTTCTAGCACCAAAATGACCTTTTGCGTCAAGTTCTAGCACCACCAGTATAATGGACTGTATACTTTGATAAAGATTTGAAAACAAAGAATTGGTGGTTACCACTATGTGGTTGCAACCGCGATGACTTGTGTCACGATTTTTCCAAAGGTTGTAGTAGCAGCATGCATGGGTTTCCTTAATGATATTACTCTTTTTTTGGGCATGTGGAATGCTAATAATTGTTTGAAACTTACTACTGTATAGCTGTTTTGGTAATTTTACTACAAGGAATCTCACCAGCTGAGCAAAATCAGTCCGTTTGCCCTTGATAAGTAAAAGTTATATTAGTACTTTGTCAAATCTTTCATTCTTTCTGTACGATAATACTTGGCTTATGGGAATTGAGTGATTCGAACTGGAGCGCGAGGATCGCTTATTCTATTTTTGATAAGATGAATCAAGTAGTAAGTGACTCTTGCTCGTTATCTGGAAATGGGGTGTTAGTCTCGAATTAGAGAATGTTTGGGTGTGAAGTGTACTGAAGATCGGTATTTTTCTTCTTACTAACTTCGTGAAAGAGTCTACAAAAAGAGACGCATAAACATGCGTCTGTAGTAGTGATTTGAGGACGACAAGTATGACATGAGAGCACACAGTAGAGCCGGCGAGTCATTTGGGCATGATGTATCTAGAGGTAATACCACGAGGGGTCCTACAACTTGTCTAACTTGTGATGCTTTGGTCCTACAAGTGGCAAAATGACCCTACCCAGTCCCAGAACTTGCACCTGATGTGCATACCCAGTCCACATCCAATAGGAGCTCACCAATTGGCGCTAGTGGACCAGGCGGGTCAGCTCGTGTCACTTTTCACATACCCCCTGCATTTAGGCAAAATTATGCCTCAACCATCGACAACAGCCAACACCTGAATTTATTATGTGGGGCTAGTAACTCCTGTAGATTATTCCCTCCACCGCTTCCATTCGTCGTCTCCTCCAGTTCTACCCATCAGAGCTGTGGGAGTAGCTGATGCTGATGTCACCTCTCTGATGGCGTCGTCGGAGTTCTTTGGTGGCGGCCGGGAACCGCCTCCCTAGACTCACCTAGTGCAGCCGCACTCCGTCTACCCCCCAATTACGGTGCTCCTCCCCTCCCTCGCCTCCCTCATGATGTGCTCCTCCTCACGTCCTCACCTAGTGCTGCTATGGATTTAGGCTTGATGTACTAGGATCTTGGTAGGGTGCCTCTGTGGTAGTAAAGTTAGGGTTTTCAGCTATGGATTTAGGCTAGGGTTATGTGCAGCAAAGGTCTTGGTTTCTTCCATGGAGCTCTTGTTGTTGTGTGCAAGGAACATTTGATCCAAATCAGTGTGGAGCTATTCCTAGGGTTTTTTCTTAGATCTAGTGAGAGCAGAAGTTGCTGCAATTGCTCAGATTTTGTGGAAGCAGATACGAGTTTAGTCTGAACATTAGTAGTACATATGCTTCTGCTATTTTCAGTGTAGTCTTTAAAGCTGAATTTTTATCTAAAAATTTAATTGAATTTTTAACTGAATTTTCAACTGTTCAGTGTGTGACTCAATAATGGGAAAAAGTGTTGACACTCCTTTTTTCACACAGGAAATTGGGCATCTGGACTTTTGTTAGGAGCAGTCAGTGAACTAGAGTACTACAACTCTTCTGTGGAGGTGATGGGCTATGTAGATCCGGGCATGTTTTCATATGCATTACTAGAAGAGCGCCTAAATTGGTTGGGATGTCCTTTGAATCAGCACCTCATCTATTGGTGCTTATCTGAGATTTTTTTTTCAAATGGCATGGTGAGAATTACAGGTGATGAGGATTTGCAGTAAGTGATCAGAGCTAGTGGTAAGCATAAAGCGCTTGTAATAATGGTTGTCCATTCAGACTTCATCAGTAATTTCAGGCAAGATTTGATGCCGAAGGATCCATTAATTGCAAGCCATGTTAGAGTGGCCAACTATATTGTTGATGCAAGCAATCCAACATCTATTAACAACATCATTTGTGTCAATGTTGATAATCCAATTTTAGAGGTTGTTGAAGCTAGCATAGAAGCAGAGAATTTGCTTAATGATGTTGCACATCTTCTTACTGATCCTATAGAGCCAAATCTGCTTACTAATGGTGCAGACCCAAATTTGCTGAATGATGTTGCTCATCCAATTTTGTTGAATTATGCTGCCCAGCCAGATTTGTTGACTGCTGTGGCTAATCCAAATTTGCACACTGGAGGTGTGTTTCTATCAGATTCAGATTTCAGTGACAGTGATTATGACATAGATGATGGAGATAATGATCTTTATGAAGAAAACATTGACTATGATGTTAATGAAGAGGCTGAGCAATAGGTGGAAGCGGTTGAGCCTGACTATTTACTTGAAGATGAAGATCTCAACCTCTCCATTGAACAACAAGAGCAACTTAAGTAGAAGTTCAGAAGGTGGACATTAAATCCCCTGTCTTTACTTTGGGTATGGTATTTGCTGATGTGGTTGAGCTCAGGAAAGCTCTTAGTGCATATGCAATAAGAATTAGAGTGCAGATCAAGAAGATGAAGAATGACAAGGTTAGAGGCAGTTTGTCAGAGAGGGTCCCCATGGCTGCTCAAAGCTGGCAATGATAATAGGACTAGAGTATTTGTCATCAAGTCCTATGATCCATTGCATTTGCGCTAGAAGAAATGGAAGTTAAAGGATTTGACAGCTAAATTCCTATGTGAGACATTCATTGATGAATTTAGAGATGACCAGACGATGTCACTTGGAACATTTTCAAGGAAAATAACTAAGGAATTCAATGTTACTCCTAACAGATGGAAGCTAGCTAGGGCTAGAACACAACCACTTAAGCAGATCCATGGTGACGAGGAAGAGCAGTTCAATAGGCTATGGGATTATGGCCATGAGTTAAGGAGCAAGAACCCCGGCTCTACATCTTTGCTGACAACTACACTGGTGAAAGATACAAAATTTCCATTGGGCGTGAAATATTTGAAAACATTGTACTGGTCATATGATGCATGTAAGAGAGGGTGGCTAAAAGGTTGTAGGCCCATTCTCTTTATTGATGGTTGTCACATGAAAACCAGGTTCAAAGGAGTGCTTCTTAGTGCTCTTGGAATTGATCCAAATGACTGCATTTTCCCCATTGCAATGGGTTGGGTGGAATTAGAATGCACTTGTTCTTGGCAGTGGTTTCTGACAACTCTAAGAGATGATCTGAACATCACCAACACCGCTACTTTCACAGTTATGAGTGGTAAGAAGAAAGGATTAATAAATGTTATGCACAAAGTTTCGCCAGATTTAGAACATAGGTTTTGTGTGAGACATATTTACCAAAACTTTAATGAGAAGCACAAAGGAGAGGTACTAAAGAAAGATCTTTGGGCCATTGCAAGATCACCAAACAAGGTGAAGTGGAGAGAGAACTATGAGAAAATGGATGATCATTCGTCAGCTACCTTCCATTGGACTGAAATACTTGAGGCAAAGACTTAGTGCAAGGCATTTTTTAGTACATTTCACAAATGTGATATCCTTCTGAACAATAACTCTAAAGTTTTCAACAGCTACATCTTTGATGGCAGAGAGATGGCAGTGCTTAGTATGCTTGAATATATCTTCTGCAAGATCATGCACATAATAGTGAGTAAACAGAGACAAGCTATAGAAAAGTGGACAAGTCATATAATACGCCCAAATATAAGGAAGAAACTAGAGAAAAACACTGAGTTTGCTGCAAACTGTCATGTATCAGAAGCTGGCCAACAAATCTTTAGAGTTCAGTCTAGTAACTCTAGCTACATAGTGGACCTTTGCTTGCACACATGTGAATGCCTGAGATGTTAGTTGTCTAGAGTACCATGTGGTCATTCTATAGCTTGTTGCAGAGAGGAGAGGATTGACCCAGAGACAATGGTTCATGATTGCTATACGATTCAAACATATTTGAAGGCATATGGATACACTCTTCTCCCTCTTCCAGACCCAAAGCAGTGGCAAATACATAATGCTTACAAAGTGTATCCACCAGTGTTTACTAAACAGTTGGGAAGGCCCAAGAAGAACAGGAAGAAGACACCATAGGAGAAGATTAAAAATGGTGTAAGGGTCTTGAACAAGAAGGGTGTTACAATGCACTACTCAATTTGTGGGAGAGCTGATCATAACAGGAAGGGCCACCACAGATGGCAAGAAGCTCTCATTGAAGAAGGGGTGGAGGTGGTTGATGAAAATTATGATGACCAACATTCCTACAGGTATATTGTACTGCAACTGAAATTATAACTAAAACTCTAACTGCACTTTATATTATACTGAAACTGAATTATAACTGAATTAGCAGGACATCTACCACAACCAAGCAAATCCTCTTTTGGATCCAATTGAATCAGCAACAAGTATGGTGTACAGTGTGACTCGTAGGGAGATTGCTAGAAGGCTTCCTAATAGGGTTCATGGCCCACTGCCAGAGCAGTCATCCTTTGTTGCTGCTGTTGGGGCTGCAATACCCTAGCCAAGGGTGACTATAGAAATGAGTATTGCCAGGTAGACAAGGGAAACCACATCACTTGAGATAGGACAAGGATCTCAAGCTTCTGCAAGAGCAAGGAAAAGGGCAAGAGGAACGCTTGAGGTGCAGGCAGAGCAAGAGGAGCAGATGCAGGTGCAGACAGAGGAAGAGGACCAGCTCCAGCTGTAGGCAGAGGAAGAGGAGCAGCTCCATCTCCAGGAAGAGGAAGAAATGTATATGCTTGGAGAGGAAGAGTGGAAAGAAATCCAACAAGAAGTAGAGGAACTAGAGAATTTTCATTTGGTGCAGAAGAAGGACAAGGTGCAACAGGTCCAGCAGGAAGAGGAAGAGGGGCATCCTAGCTCCTATTTGGAGATGACAGGAGCATACCTGATCTTAATGCTCCTCCTGAAGATATGGTGGCACATCCTCCCTGATTTGGTGGCAGTTATCAATGCCATTTTAAGGACTACTATAATGTACCCTAATGACTGGCCTTGTAGTGTAGTGCCAAAAACTCCCTGTTTTTTGCTAGGAAACAATAGCATGCATTGCCTATTTTTTGATGGCAAACATTGGCATTAAGTTGCTATAGTGTAACCTAATTATTCATAGGGAAATCTGCAGAAATGAGATGGCAGTTGTCTTACTGTGCTGTTCTAAATATCTTAGTGTGATGTTGCAAATATTTTTTTTGATATGGATTACTGTGCTGCTCCAAATGAATAAATATCTAAATATGAAATAATAAAAAAAAAGTTTGGCCTAGGGCTTGAACCCAAGACCCGTAGTTAGAAGGAGAGGGTGCAATGGCAGTGAGATAGGAGTAGTGATTTGCTAGAGTACTACCTCTTTTATACATATTGTAGTAGTTCAAGTAGACAGTTACATCGCAACCGTACATTGCAAATGGTGCGAGGCAACTGTGCGTTCCACTACTCATTGGCGTTTGGGTTTCCACTGACAGTTAAGACGTGTCCCCCACCGCTCGTCGTCCCCACTCCCCACTCCCCACTCCCCTGTCCCACGGTTGCCGAAACCCTCACCGTTGACAAAACCCTCGCCGAGAGCCACTCCACCACCGTTGCCATGGACCAAAGCATCGGCTGGAAAAAGTCAATCGAGGATCTCACCGGCGACCACCAAAAGCTCCACGCGTAGTACATGGAGATAGCGCATTGGTTCCCAAGGGTGCAAATGATGAGGAACCACGCCCGCGGCCTCGTGAAGGTGATGATGGATGCTGAGAAGCTCCGTGCATTCCCCGATGGCCAAAGCATCCCTCCTGCCATGGTCCTCCTCTGGGAAATGCAGGAGGCGCTGCTGTCCCCCAACCCGGCCTAGCGCGCATAGTGGTGGATGTACCCCTCATCCACCACACCGCCGGCCCAACGGATCCTACGCACGTTGAGTCGAGGGACGAGCACTTCACCCATGCAGTGCTTGCTCTCCCAGCGCCCGTGAATGCAGCATACTGGGACCACCTGAATCCCAACGTACTCGGGCTGAATGATGACTCTGACGATGAGTCGTCTGACGAGGAGGCGATCGTTCTCTCCGACAATGAGCCAGAGGTGCAGATGGTGGTCCAGGTCATCGCCGCCATGGAGGGTGACAGCTAACTGCCAATTGACGTGGACAAGCTGCCGGATATTGCAGATCTGCCATTCGTCGTCAAGCAAGAGGTTCAAGAGGTGCTGCGAGAAGAGGAGCCCAACAACAACAAGAAGAAGGTGGGCAAGAGGACCATCCCTCAGGCAGTGTGTCGCTCTGAGCGCCTCAAGATGCTCAAGATGGATTGAATACGGAGGTGAAGATCAAGAAGATTAGGTATGATGTTATATCACAACATATAAGTTAGGCAAATAGTCTGCTCTGTAGTTAGGTATGCTGGTATATGTCAGCATATAAGTTAGAAGTACTTTACCGTGTAAGTAGGTGTGCTACTAGTTTCTAGGATGTTGCTATGGTGAAGAACTAAATTTAGCATCCCTTGTTTATGAACTAGTTTCTATGATGTTGCTATGGTGAAGAACTAAATTTAGCATGCCTTGTTTATCAACTGGTTGCTACGAAGTAGTTGCATTCCTCAATTTATGATGTTGCTGTCATCAAGTACCACTGTTACATTGCATCGTTTCATTCTTCATGTGGATAGATTGCGCCATGCTGGACCACTTACTAAAAATAGGATGTAGTACCAATCATTATTCCGTAAAGCTTACTGAATTTTTCAGCTAGGCAGAAAAAAATTCAGTTAACTGAAAACAAACATTTAGTTAACTAAATACAAATTTACTTATCTGTGAACATTCAGTTAACTGAATAAAAATTAAGTTAACTATTTGCATTCAGTTAACTGATTTTTGTATCCAGTTGACTATTTGCATTTAGTTAATTGAATACAAATACTATGAACATTCAATTAACTGAATACAAATTCAGTTAACTATTTGCATTCAATTAACTGAAAACAAATTCAGTTAACTATGAACATTAAGTTAACTAAATACAAATTCAGTTAACTATTTGCATTCAGTTAACTATGAACAATTAGTTAACTGAATACAAATTCAGTTCAGTACAAACAACCAACCAGTTAAATCAAAACAAAAGATTACTACGAAAATTCAATTCAGTACAAACAACAAATCAATTAACTAGATAAAGATCAAGTCATTCAGCAAATGATACAAATGAATTTCTACCACCACTAGTAGAAATTCACCAAATTTAACAAGTTCACACACATAGAAATTCAGCAAATGTAACATGTTACATGACACAAATTCACCTAATTTAACAAGTTCACCAAATAAGGCAACATTAGTACAACCATTGATTACTCAAATTCATCTAGTATCTCCCTCACCTTCCTTATCTTTGACTTTGTGGATTCCTTATGCTTGAATAGGACACCTATCATGTACTCTAACTCCTTTCTCTCTTTCCTCAACTCATCCCTCTCTTCCACCAATTTGTCCATCTGATTCATTACCACTCCCTCTCCTTCATTGTTTTTTCCCACTCCTGCTTCATCAGATTCAGATCTTCCTTTATCAACATTCTATATTTCTCTTCCATAGTCCTAACTACCTGATGGATGTTTGTGGTAGATCTGTCTAAAATGCTCTTCTTCTCTAGCTCTTGCTTTAGGTCACTAAGAACAATCTGTGTGTTGCCTAGCTGGGCCAGTGCATGTTCCTTGTCAGCAACCCTCTTAGTAAAATCCACCTTGAAAAACCTAAGATCCTTCTCCATTTTTTCCTTCTCTTTGAGGACCTTCAAGTTTTCTTCAGCATTAACAACATTTTGCCTAAGCCTAAGCTTGTTCTCACCTTCATACATGTCCCACAATCTACACATGCTCATCTTCAGCCAAGGAGGCCACTCTGGGTCAACCCACTGCACATATCGGCATTTAGGTCCTTCCTATAAATGAAAAACAGAAACAAATTTCAGCTATGATTTATCCGATTAATTCAGTCAACTGACTTATAATCACACACGTACTCTGAATAATTTAGTTAACTGAGTAATAAGCACACACTTATTTGAATAATTTAGTTAATTCAGTAATATGTACACACTTATCTGAATAATCCACATAACTGAATAATAAACACTAACTTATTAGAATTATTCAATTAACTGTATAATTAACACTCACTTAGCACAAAAAGTGAGTGATCTGAATAATATACATTAAAACAACTTTGCAAATGTGTAGATCAGAAAGATTGATTTTTTTGAATAATAAACTTGGAGTTGAGTTATCTGAATAACTTTTCTAAATTTAATGACCGCATACAAAAGTTCAGTATAAATTAGAAGATAACAATGTCCACAAATCTAAAAATGTGTTCATCTGAAAAATCCACTGACCTTTTGTGCACAACCCAGCAATCTTCTTCCACTATCCACTGACTCAAATGACACAAACTGCTCACATATGGCTCTGTGCTCACATCTAACTGTCATATCAGCAGCTAGCCCTCTCCACGAGGAGCAAAGAATGGTGGCAGGGGCCTACAAGAAACGCAGATCAGACATTTCTAATTTTTTCTTAACCCTAAGTGCTAGAGGAGGAGGGGGTGCGGGAGAGGAGCTCACCCTACTGCTGGCATCGCAGAGTGAACCTACCCAGTCCCAAAACTTGCCCCTGATGCTGGACTGGGTATGCACATCAGGTGCAAGTTCTAGGACTGGGTAGGTTCACTTTGTGAGGGGAGATACTCTGTTCTTAGATGGAACATACTCTGCTTGTAGCATCTGTAGATATAGTGTTACTTATGTTCTATTCTTGTATATCTAAGATTATAACAATGGATTTTCTGCGACGGAACTTATTGACGACATGTTTCTTGCGTCGAAGTACATATGCTTCATGAGATGATTGATTTTAAGAATACAAAACATACATGTGCCATCATTCATCGGTAATGTAGTGAACAAGAAAGACTTTGATTGTGCTCTAGGAATGGTGCCAACTAATTTTTTGTTCCGGCGCAACGCAGGGGCATTTAGCTAGTATTTTTTATGAATATTCACATGTGTATACTTTTTACTCATTCTTTATATCCAAAATAATTATATAATTTAAATACTAGAAATGATCGAATATTCATATCAATAGTTTAAAATAATATCCGGAAGGGTTTAAAATCATGAATACTTTTGATTCTACAAATTTTGAACTATAGAAATATGCGCATAATTATTGAAATGTTAATACACTTAAATAATATTTTAATTACTGTGGTTTATTTTCATACTTTTAACATATTTATAAACAAGCAAATAGGTGCAAAATGAGGCGCACTAATTGCAACCCATTTCAGCACCACAAATATCTTTGTTCTAGGACAGTAAGCATACTTATCCATTTTAGACATAAAGTTCTGAAGGGTGGAGTGGCTAGACCAGCTTCTGAGCTAGAGGTGAAAAATGCCACATCGACATGAGATTTAAAAAAAGAAAATTCAAGTTTTCTTTTTCAAAATAACAAGGCCACTCGTCCCCGGTCCAGTGGCTGACAACGGCCCCACACATCTAGTCAACTTAGATTCCATATGCAAACATGATCAACACTACACTTGCACGCTCGAGCTAAGTTTTGCACTACTTCGGTGTATACCGCAATTTCTAGCACCAAAATAACCATTTGTGCCAAGTGCTAGCACCACCAGTGTAATTGACTATATATTTTGATAACATATTTGTAAACGAAGAATCGGTGGTTACCACAGTGTGGTTGCAAAACCGGTGACATGCATCACAATTTTTCCAACATTGTAGTGCTATTATCTTTTTTGCACATGGAATGCTAATAATAGTTTTTAACTTACTACTGTATATAGTTGTTTTGGTAATTTTACTGCAAGGAATCTGTCCAACCTAGCACACTCAGTTCATTTTCCCTTGATTAGTAAACATCGTAGCAGTACGTTGACACATCTTTTATTCTTTCTATATGAAAATAGTTGGCTGACGGGAAGTGAGTGATTCGAACGAGTGCACGATGCTCGCTTATTATTTTTCTAAACCCTTCCGAAGGTGGATAACCCAGTCAGATTGTGTGAATAGACAATACCGGCCTATCAGTTTATGTAATGTTATTTACGGGAAGTGTCTTGTTAACAGATTGCACCCCATCTTGGAGGAGATCATTTCGCCCGAGCAAAGTGCCTTCGTCCCAGGTAAAATGATTACGGATAATGTGCTCATTGCTTTTGAATGCATTCACCACATACAACAGGAGAAGGTGCCAGCAAGGAGTTGTTGTGCATATAAACTAGACCTTTGTAAGGCGTATGACAGGGTAGATTGGAGTTTCTTGAAGTGAACGATGCAAAAGTTGGCTTTCACTCACAGATGGGTCGACTGGATAATGGCGTGTGTCACCTCAGTGAGATATTCCGTAAAATTAAATGGGACCCTCTTGGATTTGTTCGCACCGACGCGTGGGCTTGGGCAAGGTAACCCCCTATCCCTGTTTTCTCTTGTTTGTAGCTGATGACTTATCTGCATTGCTGAAGGATGGCGAGGCATTGGGAATTTTTCCCCATCAAAATACACTTGTAGAAAACAGGGCAAAAGTCCTAGTTCCAGAGGGACTTTAGTCCCGATTCTACAACCGGGACAAAATGACCGGGACTAATGCCGTCACTTTTAGTCCCGGTTGGCCTTCGAACCAGGACTAAATGAGCTCCACGTGACCGCTATGGGGCGCCTGGTAGGAGGACCTTTAGTCTCAGTTGGTAACACCGACCGGGACTAAAACGCAACCATACGTCAGCAGCTGCCAGACACTGTTTTTTTTGAAAGGAGGGGTTTAGGGTTTTGGAGGGTTTAGGGGGTTTCATATTGTGTTTCCACCTTTTATTTTTGTGTTTGCCATTTTTATTTTATGCTTTTCATTCAACTTAACGCTAGCTACTACATATAGAAATTAAAGAATGCCATTACACAACATTGTCATGATCAATATATATAGAGAAGAAGTGACCTCTCTTTCTCCGTGCTTAGTCGAACAATGCAACAAGTTTTCGTAAATCTATTCGACGCTATTACATATAATATATACAATATAACATCACTACGATCTTAATATATAATTGCCAACCTTGCATAACATCTCTCGATTGTATTCTCCATGTTTAGGTATGAGATGATCAACAAAGAATCCCGTCAATTCCTCTTGAATTGCTCGTATGCGATCAGTTGGTAGTAGTTCGCCCCGCTTCTGCTAGATCTAATTTAAAGAAGGGGGTCGATATATGAATGAAATTCAACACAATTGATGGTAATAAAATAAAAATGTGAATATTGTTTACGTACTTCAAATTGTTTCAAAGATATGCCCCGTCCCTACTTAGAGGTCGAGGGGCGAATGAACTCGCAAATATAGTATGCACATAAATTAGTCCCGGGTGCCTACAACAAGCACTTTACGTAGAGTTCAATAAAAATGATAACCAAGCATGATAATGGTATTGAAACTAGAATCAATAAGAGATGCGCGGTACTACAATAATACTTGCTTTGGGGTGTACAATTTGCAGCTCTGGTTTCCACCTCACACCCTTAACCTTTTTGGTGAACTTTTTCCAAACCCTGACCGGCAAAGAAAATGATTACTTGATATCAGAAAATGAACGAAAGTTGTTGATATGGTGCGATAATGATTGAACTTAATTTTGAAGCATTTGCCTCTTGTTCGTCCACTCCATAGGGTCTTTACGTCTCGAGTCCAAGACAATTACTTTTCCTTTCTCAAGCTGAATGTGTAGCAGAATAAAGTGGAAACTCCGCACGCATAACTCGTTAATTGCACTTAACCTCAAGTAAGCGAAACAGAATTTGCACAAGATAGTAACACTCACTTGAAGTTGTAAGGAAATAGTATTTCCTTTCTGGTTTGTTGTCCAAGTAACGCCTTTGACAAGTTTTTCTCTATGTTGGCGGGATTTTTTTTAACGTATGTTCATTTATGAAATTTGGGTCAATGAACCCAATTTCATAGATTTGTTATTGTTTGCATTCGAGGATCTTCAATCTGCATAATATAGTCTGAGGATAATTAATACATGCAATGAACGAGCTGAGCTAGAGACTTAATTACAGGAAAAAAATACTTACAGACAATAGGAACTGACAATAGTTTTGTCAAGTGCCTTTTGATTGTATAACTGAAATATTTCTTCAAATTCAACGAACAACACCTGCTCTCCATTGAAGAAGTGCTCATCTTTAATTTCCACGAAGATATTGTCGGCCCCGTCCTTGCAGGCTTTCAAGTACAAGTCATGCAATTGTCGCATCATCGTTGGTAGACGGTCGAGCTCCTCACATGTGACGAGAGGCTTCCCGTTTGTGTATCTTAAGCTTTGTACTACCTCATCCTTTTCAAACTATACCGAGTCGGGTAAGCAATCAGCAGTAGTGATAGCAAGACCATCGGCCACTTTCTTTGGATCATTAGCGATATAGGTAACCACCTTGAGCGGAGGGCATGATTGAAGTTCTTGTTCGCCGAGCTGGGGAATTGTTTTCCCATTTCTTGCGCCACTGCTACCTAGGCTTCCCTGTTGGGGAACATCGCATGGGAAACAAATTTTTTCCTACGTTCACGCAAGACCTATCCATGGTGATGAGCATCTACGAGAGGGAGAGTGGATCCACATACCCTTTTTAGATCGTTGAGCCGGAAGTGTTAAGAAACGCGGTTGGTGTAGTCGAACGTCTTCGCGATCCAAATCGCCGAGCGTCCCGCGATCTCATCACGATCCTTCCCGCGATCCAATCACGATCCGTCCCGCGAACTCATCCCGATCCGCCCCGCGAACTCATCACGATCCGTCTCGCGATCTTGATCACAGTCCTTCCGATCTAGCGCCGAATGGACGACACCTTCGCGTTCAGCACATGTACGGCTTGATGACGATCTCCGCCATCTTGATCCAGCAAGAGGGAGCGGAGAGGAAGAAGAGTTCTCCGGAAGCATGATGGCGCTCCGGCGATGGTGGTGGAGCTATTCCGGCAGGGCTTTGCCTAAGCACTGCAGAAATCCGATCTAGAGGAGAAACTATGCACTGGAGGAACGGGCAGCACGTGGCTAAAAATTCTGTGCAAAAACCCTAAAACCTTCAGTATATATAAGAGGGAGGGAGGAGAGGACTTGGAGCAAGGGCCAAGCCTCCTTGGTTCGGCCGAAGTGGGGAGGTGAGGAGGACTCCTCCAATCCTAGTAGGACTAGGATTCCTCACTTTTGGCCTTTTTCCACCTTTTTCCCTATGGGCTTTTCTTCCCTAGCCGCATGGGACTTGTGTGGGACTTCCACCAGCCCAAAAAAGGCTGGTATTTATTCTCCCACAGCCCATGAAGCCTCTTGGCTCGAAATACCCCTCCCGGTGGTCTCCCGGTACACTCCCGGCACTCCCGGTACACTACCGATTAGCCCAAAACTTTTCCGGCAACCAAAACAGGACTTCTTATATATGAATCTTTACCTTCGAACCATTCCGTAGCTCCTCGTGATGTCCGGGATATCATCCGGGACTCCGAACAACCTTCGGTCACCACCATACATAACTCTATACTACCGAAACGTCACCAAACCTTAAGTGTGCAGACCCTGCGGTTCGAGAACTATGTAGACATGACCGATACACCTCTACGGTCAATAACCAATAGCAGGACCTGGATGCCCATATTGGTTCCTACATATTCTATGAAGATCTTTATCGGTCGAACCTTTATGTCAAGGATTCAGTTAATCCCGTATGATTTTCCCTTTGTTCTTCGGCATGTTACTTTCCCGAGATTCGATCGTCGGTATCTCCATACCTAGTTTAACCTTGTTACCGACAAGTCTCTTTACTCGTTCCGTAATACAAGATCTCGTGACTAACACTTAGTCACATTGCCTGCAAGGCTTATTGTGATGTTGTATTATCGAGTGGGCCCTGAGATACCTCTCCGTCACACGGAGTAACAAATCCCAGTCTTGATACATGCCAACCCAACAGACACCCTCGGAGATACCTGTAGAGTACCTTTATAGTCACCCAGTTACGTTGCGACGTTTGATACACACAAGGCACTCCTCCTTTAAGAAACGCGGTTGGTGTAGTCGAACGTCTTCATCCACGATATTGTTGTTTTCCTCATTAGTCCTCTCGTAGGGTAACTTGGGAGGAACCTTAAGGCTTGGGCCTTATTTGAATCTCCTCTGTTTTGTACCGCTGCTAGCCGTCGGAGTTGTGACGGCTCCCTTCCGATATTGTTGAGGTAGTGGCAGAGGAGGCGGAGTCTGATGACGCGCCGGAGAGGCGGACGAGGATTCTGCTGAGGGGCTTCCTCCATTGGAGTCCGCTGAGGCAGCAGAGACGGCTAACGTGCCGGAGACGACTCAGGCAGCGGAGACGATTGATACACCGGAGACGGTTGACACACCGGAGACGACTAACACACCGGAGCCGACTCAGGCACCGGGTCCTCCTCTGGCCGAGTATGCTAAGGTGGCGTCTAGTATGGAAGCACGATGTGTTTCTTTCTTCATAGATAGGTAGTCCTTAAGGCATATCGAAGAAGAAGCTCCCCTTCACCTATAGCATACTCAAGCTCCAGCCCATCAAATCCGTCCATTATTTCATTAGCCCCGACAATAGCAAAGCAAGCTGGAACCGGAGTTTAATGGAAAGTTGCATCAGGTTGAGGAGGTAAGACATAGTCGACCGCCGCCTTAAAGGTCAGGTTACGGAATTTTTCCATTAGCACACAATGTTCATTATTAGTGAGACCATCCACGGGGTAGCGAGGAGCCGTGCTTTCAGGATGAACGAGCTCCGTGGAAGGCACACTGCTTCTCCGCTGAGATGGTGGGGTAGCATCATGTGTAGTCTCTAATGAAGGATCTTTGTGCCGCTGAGATGGTTGGCCGGTAGCTCGCTGGCTCTCAAGTGCCTCTAGTTTCACTAATCTTTCATTCATCTTTTGCATTTTGCTTGCTTCCTCTTTCTTCTTTCTCTGTTGGCTTTTGTAACCAGTGATGTCGGGAAACCCAACCTTCCACGAAACGGAGCCTGATGTGCCTCATGTTCATCCAGGGTGTTTAGGATTCCCGAGGGCCTTTGACATCTCGTCCTTCTCTCTATCAGGAATAAACTTCCCTTCCAGCACTTCCTTGATTGCTTCCTCAAGCTTTGTGATGGGTATTTCAAGTTGAGCTTTCGTCCATACACACTTCCCTACAAGGTTGTTAGAATCGTGATTTTGATTCGCATCAAAACTCCGATGGTAGGATCGCAAATCGTAGAATATTCACTATCAGGATCGTAGAAACATAGATTCTATGAACTAAAATCGTAGAATCAAAGGGTTAGTTTGGATCGTAAAGTCGTAGAATCGTATAACAGAATCACGATTCTGACAACCTCGCTTCCCTTGTATGTCCAAAGTTCCCACAACCCCGAAGAACCAAGTCCTTGCCCGATCTGGCCAGTGCAATGTTGCTGGTTGGACATCTTTAGCAAGCAGGTCTTGCTCAACTTTGTCCCACATAGGCCGGGCTTTGCTGTAGCCACCTGACCCTATAACATGGTGATACTCCTTCCTTGTGGCATTTTTCTTATTTGTAAGTGCATGTTCTTAGCCTTCTCCGATTTCTTGTAGGCCACAAATGCAGGCCAAGGATCTTTCATCTTCACATATTGACCTTTGAATTCCAGAGTCTTGTCTTTCTCGACAAACTTCTTGTTCAATTCTTCCTTCCAGTTGTTGAATAGTTCTTCCATCTTCTTAAGAGAAAACGCCTTGACCTTTCGCTGTATAATTGGGTTACTCGGATCCTCCTCTGGCGGTAGGCTGAAATTTCTCATCAGATTGGTCCAAAGATTATCTTTCAGTCTATCGGTGACATAAGGAACTTGAGGGTCCTTCTTCTTATTGTTGGGGAACGTTGCACGGGAAACAACAAATTTCCTCCGCTTCACCAAGATTAATCTAGGAGATGAGCATCTACGAGAGGGAGAGTGGATCTACATACCCTTGTAGATCGCTAAGCGGGAAGCGTTAAGAAACGTGGTTGATGTAGTCGAACATCTTTGTGATCCAAATCGCCGAGCGTCCCGTGATCCAATCACGATCCGTCCCGATCTAGCACCGAACGGAGGGCACCTCCGTGTTCACCACACGTACGGCTTGATGACGATCTCCGCTTTCTTGATCCAGCAAGAGGGAGCGGAGAGGTAGAAGAGTTCTCCGGCAGCGCGACGACGTTGCGGCGATGGTGGTGGAGCTATTCCAGTAGGGCTTCGCCTAAGCACTGCAGAAAACCGATCTAGAGGAGAAACTATGCACTAGAGGAGAGGGTAGCACGTGGCTGAAAAACATGTGCAAAAACCCTAAAACTCTAGTATATATAAGAGGAAGAGAGGAGGAGGCTTGGCCCAAGGGCCAAGCCCTCTAGACTTCAGCCGAACCAGGAGGGAGGAGTCCTCCTCCTCCACTCCTAGTAAGATTAGGACTCCTTCCTTATTTGACCTTTTTGCCTTTTTCCACCTTTTTCTCTTTGGGATTTTCTTCCCAGCCTCATGGGCCTTTTGTGGGACTTCCACCAGCCCACAAAGGGCTGGTATTCATCCTCCCACATCCCAGGTAGCCTCTTGGGTCGAAATACCCCTCCCGATGGTCCCCCGCTACACTACCGTTACTCCCGGTACACTACCGATGAGCCCGAAACTTTTCCGGTGAACAAAATAGGACTTCCTATATATCAATCATTACCTCCGGACCATTCCGGAGCTCCTTGTGACGTCCGGGATCTCATCCGGGACTCTGAACAACCTTCGGTCACCACCATACATAACTCTATACTACCAAAACGTCACCGAACCTTAAGTGTGCAGACCCTGCGGGTTCTAGAACTATTTAGACATGACCGAGACACCTCTACTGTCAATAACCAATTGAGGGACCTGGATGCCCATATTGGTTCCTACATATTCTACGAAGATCTTTATCGGTCTAACCTCTATGTCAAGGATTCAGTTAATGCCGTATAATGTTCCCTTTGTTTATCGGTATGTTACTTGCCCGAGATTCGATCGTCGGTATCTGTATACCTAGTTCAACCTCGTTACCGGTAAGTCTCTTTACTTGTTCTGTAATACAAGATCCCGTGACCAACACTTAGTCACATTGCTTGCAAGGCTTATTGTAATGTTGTATTACTGAGTGGGCCCTGAGATACCTCTCCGTCACATGGAGTAACAAATCCCAGTGTTGATCCATGCCAACCCAGCAGACACCCTCGGAGATACCTGTAGAGTACCTTTATAGTCACCCAGTTATGTTGCGACATTTGATACACACAAGGCACTCCTTCGGTGTCCGTGAGTTGCATGATCTCATGGTCATAGGAACATATACTTGACATGCAGAAAACTGTAGCAATAAACTGACACGATCATATGCTACATTTATAGTTTGGGTCTTGTCCATCCCATCATTCCCCTAATGATGTGATCCCGTTATCAAATGAGATCTCATGTCAATGGCTAGGAAACCTTGACCATCTTTGATCAACGAGCTAGTCTACTAGAGGCATACTAGGGATATAGTTGTGTGTATGTATCCACACATGCAACATGTTTCCATTCAATACAATTATAGCATGGACAATAAACGATTATCATGAACAAGGAAATATAATAATAACTATTTTATTATTGCCTCTAGGGCATATTTCCAACACTTATTCCATTCTTGGCAGCTGATTGGGACGATGTCCCTAACAATAACTCCACACTGATGTATAAATTTGTTCTTGCTCCGGCAGGGCGCAATCGGTTGGCCTTTGGAGAGACTTCTTCAATCGTGAACCTTTCTTCCATGTCCAAACTTTTCATTGGGCCTCGTCTCCTTACCAAAGTGGAGCTCGATCCGGATGGCTAATAAAAAGAAGAAAGAAGCGTTAATATATGTACATACAAAACAATTAATGCATCTAGTCAGCAGAGGATTAATTAATATATACCTCGCCAGACTTTGAAGCAGTTATGGCTCCCTTCTCCATTTGATCACCGGAGCCGTCATGATCTCCTTCGTGCTCAATTCGATCACCGGAGCCGTCATGATCTCCTTCCTCCTCACCGGAGCTGCCATCCTCTCTTTCCTCACCATCAGTCTCATTGAGAAACGACAAGTAGTTGAGATTGATATCATCGTCGCAGATTATATCCCCAACAACTATTCTTTTTCTAAGTCTCTGTCCATACTTTCTGCAAATATTACAATGTGGCAATATACAACCATGAGAGATGGATTAGTGGCAACCATAGACTTAATCACAACAAGGAATCATATGCATATGAGCAATGGATTAGTGGGTAAAAATCATGCAAAGTCCACAAGTTTTATAACAGTCAGTTTCAGATGATTGTCGAGGACTCCTCCCCCTCATGTGTGATGAGTGGTCCTCTCTTTCGAGAGAGGATACTTTGCGGACTGCCTCCCCCCTCATGTCGAAGTTATCAGGGATTCCCGAGAGAGTTAGGGGTGTTCGGCACTACACGATATAGGTGAAGGGGGATAACATCCGGGAATGTTTTTCCTAAGTGCTACATTTTTGGACAGTTGAAACGGAGGGGGACGGTTCCAGGTTCGTTATACTAGCTTCTTGTGATAGAAGAACGAAGGGCATATGTTGAGCATAGTAAATGATCGCCATTGATCTATAGTTCTGATGGAGACACTTTATATAAGTGTTTTACTCTACATATGAATATTTTCTATATACATCAATCCATCCATCTATACATCCATACATACATAGACAAAAAAGCTCTAAATTAAGGTTAAAAGCTCTAAATTTCATAACTTTGCCACAACAAAAAGTTCTTCAATGAACATCAAAATGGGCTCTAAATAAACTCTAAATACATAGCAAAGATAGCATGGCATGGCAGAAACATACACTTCTATCCATCTAACATCTCATACATATTTGATGCAACAAACATAGCATGGCATGGCGGGAACATAGCAAAGAAAAAATGAACTCTAATGCAAAAAATGTTCTTTGATTTGTAAAAAGGAGCTATATTGTCCCCAATTCTTTTGACAGAACCCACGGCGTCAGGGGCGACGACGAGGCGACGGCATCGGGTAGGGCTCGGGGACGGCATCGAGGGCGGTGACAAGGCGACGACGTCAGGGAGATGATGAGGCGTTGGGAGGAGGACATCGTCAGGGGCGACAGCGGGGCGACGACGTCGGGCAGGGAACAAGGATGACGTTGGGGGCGGTGACAAGGCAACGACGTCGGGGCGACGACGAGGCGATGACGTCGGGTAGGGCTCGGGGGCGGCGTCAGGGGCGGCAACGAGGAGTAGGTTCGGGGAGGAGGGCAAGGAGGTCCGGTGACGAGGACGGCGGGGAGGTCCGTAGACGAGGAGCGGGCTCAGGGATGGCTCTGAGGCGACAGCAAGCTCGGGCAGCCTGGCGGCGTCGAGGTAGTCATCGTCGTCGTCGGGGGAACTACAGAAGTCTTTTGGCAAATTTTCCCAACTCCAGCTTATATACAGAGACCTTTAGTCCCGGCTGGTAGCTCCAACCGAGACTACTGCCCCCCTTTAGTCCCGGTTGGAGCGACAAACTGGGACTAAAGTTCAATTTCTAGCAGCCCAAAGGGCGGGAAGAAGAGACCAGTTGGTTCCACCAACCGGGACTAAAGGGTTGTGCTTCCCGTACCAAAAGTTTAGTCCCACCTAAGTAGTCGAGAGGGGCTCGAAGTGGTTTATCATCGCTGCTGCCGCTACCCTCTCGAGCTCCTCTCTAATGCACGCAATACATGCCTACTTGACGCCCTGTTGGGCATGCTAGCACTGCGAGCTTGCATCCTGACCCATTTGTAGGGTTTCTAGTCAAATGCACGCCGTCGTGCCTAGTAGGCGTTTTTTTCATATATCATGATTATTAATGTAATTTTTTCATATCTTATTTTTAGTTATATAATTTCAGTTGCATAAATTTTATATAATTTTAGTTGCAAAAGTTTTATTTTTTATTGATGCTTTTTAGTTGATTCCTTTTGCTATTAGAGTTTTATAAAAGCCTTTTAGTTTCTATTAAAGCTTGTAACAAAATATACTTTATGAAAATTCATTTTACTATTAAAGTTTTTAACAAAAAAATACTTTGATACTTTTAGTTAATATTATTTTTATTCTTTTTGCTAATGAACAATATATATTTAATTCATTCTCTTTAGTTCATTCTTTGTGCTATTACAATTTTATAAAATACTTTTTATGCATTTTTTTAAACATATTTTAACTCAAGACTTTTTCTGCATTCAATATGCGCCATTCAAAGCCACATCATCACTTTTCAACCCTTTTCTGACTTCATTTGCTATTTTTCATTCATTTCATGATTTATTTTGAGCTAAGGTAACCCTGAAATTGAAAAGCCCTGCAAATGAACTCTGAAATGGTTGACAATTGGCATGGTATCATAATTTCACCCACATAGCATGTGCTAAAATGTTGATAGGGTTACGGGAAAAACCGGATAAACTTCATGTACAAACTGGATAATCTCCTTCGAAGTATCAGGGTTTTGAACGAAAACTCGTCTATTACAAAGGGATTTCATTTTTTAAACATATTTTAACTCAAGACTTTTTCTGCATTTAATATGTATCATTCAAAGGCACATCATCACTTTTCAACCCTTTTTTCACTTCATTTGCTGTTTTTCATGCATTTCATGTTTTATTTTGAGCTAAGATGACCCTAAAATTGAAAAGCCCTGCAAATGAACTCTGAATGATTGAAAATTTCCATGGTATCATAATTTTACCCACATAGGATGTGCTAAAAAGTTGTGAGGGTTATGGGAAAAATTGGATGCACTTCGTGTACAAACTGGACAATCTCCTTCGTAGTATCAGGGTTTCGGACGAAAACTCGTCTATCACAAAGGGATTTTAGTTTTTTAAAGATATTATAACTCAAGACTTTTTTTGCGTTCAATATGCACTATTCAAAGCCACATCATCACTTTTCAACCCTTTTTTGACTTCATTTGCTGTTTTTCATGCATTTCATGATTTATTTTGAGCTAAGATGACCCTAAAATTGGAAAGCCCTGTAAATGAACTATGAAATGGTGAAAATTGACATGGTATCATAATTTTATCCCACATAGGATGTGCTAAAAAGTTGTGAGGCTTACGTGAAAAATTGGATGCACATCGTGTATAAACTGGACAATCTCCTTCGAAGTATCAGGGTTTTGGACAAAAACTCGTCTATCACAAAGGGATTTCAGTTTTTGAAACATATTTTAACTCAAGACTTTTTTTGCGTTCAATATGCACCATTCAAAGCCACACCATACTTTTCAATCCTTTTCTCACTTCATTTCCTATTTTTCATGCATTTCATGATTTATTTTGAGCTAAGACGACCCTGAATTTGAATAGCCCTGCAAATGAACTCCGAAATGGTTGAAGATTGCCATGGTATCATAATTTCACCCACATAGCATGTGCTAAAGAGTTGAGATGGTTATGGGAAAAACTTGATGCACTTCGTGTACAAACTGGACAATCTCGTTCGAAGTATTAGGGTTTCGGACGAAAACTCGACTATCACAAAGGGATTTTAGTTTTTTAAACATACTTTGACTCAAGACTTTTTCTGCATTCAATATGCACCATTCAAAGCCACATCATCACTTTTCAACCCTTTTCTGACTTCATTTGCTATTTTTCATGCATTTTATGATTTATTTTGAGCTAAGACGAACCTGAAATTGAAAAGCCCTGCAAATGAACTCTAAAATGGTTGAAAATTGGCATGATATTATATATTCACCCACATAGCATGTGCTAAAAAGTTGAGAGGTTTACGGGAAAAACTGGATGCACTTCGTGTATAAACTGGACATTCTCCTTCGGAGTATGAGGGTTTCGCAGGAAAACTCATCTATCACAAAGGGATTTTAGTTTTTTTAAACAGATTTTAGGTCAAGACTTTTTCTGCATTCAATATGAACCATTCAAAGGCACATCATCACTTTTCAACCCTTTTCTGACTTCATTTGCTATTTTTCATGCACTTCATGATTTATTTTGAGCTAAGATGACCCTGAAATTGAAAAGCCCTGCAGAAGAACTCTAAAATGGTTGAAAATTGGCATGGTATCATAATTTTACCCACGTAGGATGTGCTAAAAAGTTGTGAGGGTTACGGGAAAAACTGGATGCACTTCGTGTACAAACTGGACAATCTCCTTTGAAGTATCAGGGTTTCGGACGAAAACTCATCTATCACAAAGGGATTTCAGTTTTTTAAACATATTTCAACTCAAGACTTTTTCCACATTCAATATGCAGCATTCAAATCCACATCATCACTTTTCAACCCTTTTCTAACTTCATTTCCTATTTTTCATGCATTTCATGATTTATTTTGACCTAAGATGACCGTGAAATCGAAAAGCCCTGCAAATCAACTCTGAAATGGTTGAAAATTGACATGGTTTCATAATTTACCCACATAGCATGTGCTAAAAAGTTGTGAGGTTTACGGGAAAAATTGGATGCACTTCATCTACAAACTGGACAATCTCCTTCGAAGTATCAGGGTTTCGGACGAAAACTCGTCTATTACAAAGGGATTTCATTTTTAAACATATTTTAAGTCAATACTTTTTCTGCATTCAATATGCACCATTCAAAACCACATCATCACTTTTCAACCCCTTTCTCACTTCATTTGCTATTTTTCATGCATTTCGTGATTTATTTTGAGTTAATATGACCCTGAAATTGAAAAACCCTGCAAATGAACTCTGAAATGGTCAAAAATTGGCATGGTGTCATAATTTCATCCACGTAGCATGTGCTAAAAAGTTGTGAGGGTTACGGGAAGAACTGGATGCACTTCGTGTACAAACTGGACAAACAAAATTTAACCACTCGACAAGAGGGTCGGTTGGAATTTTCGGTTCACATACCACCTAGAATAAACACATCTATGCCACATTGGTCGGCATAATTATCATAAACACTAAATGAAACACATATTTATAAAAGATAATATACCACACCCGAATCATAGAGCGGACGAGGGCCGACATGGGTGGATACCATAACAATGGACCTATATAATAACAAACAAATAATAAAAGTAGAAATTTATACAAGTATCCATGTAAATCATTCAAATAAGAACTTTTTTATTTTAAAAATAAGATAAGAACAAGAGGCTCACCACGGTGGTGCCGGCGACGAGATCGGCGCGAGCGATCAACAACGATGAGGACGGGGATGGGACGTGACGTACCGTCAAACCTAGACAAATCTTGAGGAAAATGGAGCTTGGAGAGGAGAAAGCTTAAGCATGGCTCAGGAATTCCATCGAACACCTCGTGTGCATAGGAGGTGGGAGCAGAGCAGCACACACCTCACACGTGCCGGCCGGCCAAAAAAAATAGTGAGCAGACAGGGACAAGCATATATATAGGCATATCTTTTGTCCCATTTCTAGCCACCAACCGGGACTAAAGGGGCTGGGCAAGGAGAAAGGCCCTTTAGTCCCGGTTCGTGTCTGGAACCGGCACTAAAGGGGTCAGACAAACCGAGACTGGTTCCTGCCGAAGCCCGGCCGGCGCCCTGGCCTCATGAACCGGGACTGATGCACCCATTAGTCCCGGTTAGTAACAAGACCGTGACTAATGTAATATTCTGGCCCGTTTCAAAGCCCTATTTTCTACTAGTGGTATGTCGTCGTGCACCTGGTATTTCTCACTTGTTGTTCGCGGATGACACACTATTGTTCTTCGGAGCAGATGAGGAGCAAGCCAGAGAGGTTAAGAAAATTATTAGCACCTATGAGAATGCAACCGGACAACTTATAAATCCAGCAAAGTGTAGTATTCTATTTGGAAGTTCTTACATGCAGGTAGACCAGGAGCATGTTCGTGCAGCTTTGGACATTCATCTATTCACTTTTGAGGAGAAATAATTGGGGCTTCCAACGCCATAAGGTAGAATGTCCAAGGAAAAATTTCAGAACTTGCAGGCCCGTCCCACTAAGTGCATCATCGCATGGGGAGATACTTTGTCATTGGCAGGGAAGGAGACTATGATTAAAGCGGTCGCTCAGGCTATTCCTACTTATATGATGAGAGTATTCAAATTACCTATGTCGGTGTGTGATGATCAAAACAGAATGGTGCGCAATTTTTGGTGGGGTGCAAAGGAAGTGAAGAGGAAAACACATTGGATTTCTTGGCCTCGCATTATGTCACATAAGATGAAGGGAGGCTTGGGATTCAAAGACTTTAGAGTCCTTAATGAGGCACTATTGGCCTACCAAGCTTGGAGACTTCGAACTAAACCTAATAGCTTGTGTGTGCATGTCCTCAAAGCTCGCTACTAGCCCGAGGGACGACTTGAGGATATAGTGTTCTGTGGGAACGCCTCATCCACCTGGTAGGCCATCTAGTATGGGCTTGAGCTCCTTAAGAAGGGGTTGGTGTGGCGAGTGGGAAATGGCGAAAGCATACATATTTGCGCGACAGGTAGCTTCCGCGACCCCCGTATGGTGAGCTGATCTCTGCACAAAGGACATGTTGTCTTCGAAGGGTGGCTGAGCTGCTCGACGACCGTGGAGCATGGCACACAGACCTTCTACACCACCACTTCCACCCTGCGGATGTCAGCATCATCAACAAAATTCGTACATCGCCACGCCTCGCCGAGGACATCCTGGCATGGGCTCTGAAGAGAAACGATATCTTCACCGTTCGGTCTGCGTACCACTGCGCGATGGATGAGCACGAGCGTCCATCGGCGAGCGCATGCAGCAGGGCACCGGATGGCCGTCGCGCCATCTAGAAGACCATATGGGGGTGCCCCCCAAAGGTACGCGTGTTTGCTTGGCAGCTTGTGACAAACTCCCTAGCTACATGGGCGAATAGATTTTCCCGTCACTTGGAAAGCACTGGCATATGCCGCTTATGTGGTATGGAACGCGAGGATGGCTTCCACGCGATGTGTAGGTGTCCCCGTGAAGTGGAGCTATGGAAAGTGATGCCAAAGGACTGGAGTCTCCCGGACAATCGATCTGTCCGTCATACTAGACCGGAGTGGCTCTTTGATGTGTTAGAGCCGGTCTCGGAACTGTCCCGTATGGCCCTCTTGATGACTTTGTGTAGATCATGGCACGTCCACAACAAGATCAGTCATGAAAAAGATCCTCCACCAACCGAAGCATCCCGTCGCTTTTTACATAGCTACTTAACGTCTCTGCTATGCATCCAACAATTTCTAACAGATGATTTATGCAAAGGGAAGATGCCACTCATGGACTCGGTACTCTAAGATGCACCGGAAACTAGCACCCGACGTCCGTCCGGCAGTAGCACATGTTACGTACGAGGCAGCGACAACAACTCTGGAGCTCATCTTGCATGCAGTACGTCATGTGTGCTAGCTAACAGTTGGGGAACGTCACATGGGAAACAAAAAATTTCCTACAAGCACACAAGATCTATCCATGGTGCTGAGCATCTACGAGAGGGAGAGTGAATCTACATACCCTTGTAGACCATTAAGCGGGAAGCGTTAAGAAACGCGGTTGATGTAGTCGAACGTCTTCGCGATTCAAATCGCCGAGCGTCCCGCGATCCAATCACGATCCGTCCCGATCTAGCACCGAACGGACGACACCTCTGCGTTCAGCACACGTACGGATTGATGACGATATCCGCCTTCTTGATCCAGCAAGAGGGAGCGGAGAGGTAGAAGAGTTCTCCGGCAGCGTGACGGTGTTGCGGTGATGGTGGTGGAGCTATTCCAGCAGGGCTTCGCCTAAGCACCGCTAAAACCGATGTAGAGGAGAAACTACGATCTAGAGGAGAGGGTAGCACGTGGCTGAAAATCTATGTGCAAAACCCCTAAAACCTCTAGTATATATAGGATGAGGAGAGGAGGAGGCTTGGCGCAAGGGCCATCCCTCCTAGGGTTCGGCCGAAGTGGGAGGGAGGAGTCCTCCTCCTCCACTCCTAGTTGGATTAGGACTCCTTCCTTATTTAGCCTTTTTGCCTTTCTCCACCTTTTTCTCCTTGGGCTTTTCTTCCCAGCCGCATGGGCCCTTCGTGGGACTTCCACCAGACCACTAAGGGCTGGTATTCATCCTCCCACAACCCATGTAGCCTCTTGGGTCGAAATACCCCTCCCGATGGTCCCCTGGTACCCACCCGGCACTCCCGGTACACTACCGATGAGCCCGAAATTTTTCCGGTAACCAAAACAGGACTTCCTATATATCAATCTTTACTTCCGGACCATTCCGGAGCTCCTCGTGACATCCAGGAGCTCATCCGGGACTCTGAACAACCTTCGGTCACCACCATACATAACTCTATACTACCGAAACATCACCGAACCTTAAGTGTGCAGACCCTACGGGTTCGAGAACTATGTAGACATGACCGAGACAACTCTACTGTCAATAACCAATAGCAGGACCTAGATGCCCATATTGATTCCTACATATTCTACGAAGATCTTTGTCCGTCGAACCTCTATGTCATGGATTCAGTTAATCCTATATGATGTTCCCTTTGTTCATCAGTATGTTACTTGCCCGACATTCGATCGTTTGTATCTCTATACCCAGTTCAATCTCGTTACCGGCAAGTCTCATTACTCGTTCCGTAATACAAGATCCCATGGCTAACACTTAGTAACATTGCTTGCAAGGCTTATTGTGATGTTGTATTATCGAGTGGGCCCTGAGATACCTCTCCGTCACACGGAGTAACAAATCCCAGCCTTGATCCATGCCAACCCAACAGACATCCTCGGAGATACCTGTAGAGCACCTTTATAGTCACCCAGTTACGTTGCGACATTTAATATACACAAGGTACTCCTCCGGTGTCAGTGAGTTGCATGATCTCATGGTCATAGGAACATATACTTGACATGTAGAAAACTGTAGCAATTAACAGACACGATCATATGCTACGTTTATAGTTTGGGTCTTGTCCATCTCATCATTCTCCTAATGATGTGATCTCATTATCAAACGACATCTCATGTCAATGGCTAGGAAAGCTTGACCATCTTTGATCAACGAGCTAGTCTACTAGAGGCATACTAGGGACATAGTTGTGTCTATGTATCCACACATGCAATATGTTTCCAATCAATACAATTATAGCATGGATAATAAACGATTATCATGAACAAGGAAATATAATAATAACTATTTTATTATTGCCTCTAGGGCGTATTTCCAACAGTCTCCCACTTGCACTAGAGTCAATAATCTAGCTCACATCACTATGTGATTTACATTGTAATGAATCGAACACCCATACAGTTCTCGTGTTGATCACGTTTAACCCTTGGAAGAGATTTAGTCAATGGTTCTACAACATTAAGATCCATGTGCACTTTGCAAATATTTATGTCCTCCTCCTTGATGTACTCACAGATGGAATTGAAGCGTCACTTTATGTGTCTGGTCCTCTTGTGAGACCTTGTTTCCTTGGCCAGTGCAATGGCACCAGTGTTATCACAGAATAGATCTACTGGGTTTAGTGCACTAGGCACCACTCCAAGATCTGTCATGAACTCCTTCATCCAGACACCTTCCTTCGCTGCCTCCGAGGCTGCAATGTACTCCGCTTCGCATGTAGAATCGGCTACCACGCTCTGGATGGAACTGCGCCAGCTTACCGCACCCCCATTAAGAATAAATACGTATCCGGTTTGTGACTTAGAGTCATCCGGATCAGTGTCAAGGCTTGCATCGACGTAACCCTTTACGATGAGCTCTTGATCACCTCCATAAACGAGAAACATTTCCTTAGTCCTTTTTAGGTACTTAAGGATATTCTTGACCGCTGTCCAGTGCTCCATTCCAGGATTACCTTGAAACCTTCCGGCCTTACTTATGGCAAGGCTGACATCAGGTCTTATGCACATCATTGCATACATGATAGAGCCTACGGCTAAAGCATAGGGGATGACACTCATCGTCTCTCTATCTTCTGCAGTCAATGGGCATTGAGTCTTACTAAACTTCACACCTTGTAACACAGGCAAGAACCCCTTCTTGGACTGATCCATTTCGAACTTCTTCAAAACTTTATCAAGGTATGTGCTCTATGAAAGTCCTATTAAGCGTCTTGATCCATCTCTATAGATCTTAATACCTAATATGAAAGCAGCTTCTCCCAGGTCCTTCATTGAAAAACTCTTGTTCAAATATTCCTTCACGCTTTCCAGCATTTCTATATTGTTTCCAATCAGCAATATTTCATCCACATATAATATTAGAAATGCTATATAGCTCCCACTCACTTTCTTGTAAATACAAGCTTCTCCGTAAACTTGTATAAACCCGAACGCTTTGATCACCTCATCAAAACACAGATTCCAACTCCGAGATGCTTGCACCAGTCCATAAATGGATCGTTGGTGTTTGCAAACTTTGTCAACATTCTCTGGATCGACAAAACCTTATAGTTGTATCATATACAACTCTTCCTTAAGAAAACCGTTAAGGAACGTTATTTTGACATCCATGTGCCAATTTTCATAGTTGAAATATGCAGCTATTGCCAACATGATTCTGACGGACTTAAGCATCGCTACGGGTGAGAAGGTATCATCATAGTCAACTCCTTGAACTTGTGAAAAACCCTTTGCCACAAGTCGAGCTTTATGGACGGTGACATTACCGTCCGCGTCCTTCTTCCTCTTAAAGATCCATTTTTTCTGAATGGCCTTTCATCCTTCAGGTAATACTTCCAAAGTCCACATTTTGTTTTCATGCATGGATCCCATCTCGGATTTCATGGCCTCTAACCATTTCTCGGAATCCGCGCCCATCATTGCTTCTCCATAGCTCGTAGGTTCATCGTTGTCTAACAACATGACCTCCAAGATAGGGTTGCCGTACCACTCAGGAGCACTACACGCCCTTGTCGGCCTACGAGGTTCAATAGTAACTTGATCTGAAGTTTCATGATCATCATCATTAACTTCCTGCTCAACTGTCGTAGGCTCCATAGAAACATCTTTCTGCGCTGCGCTACTCTCAGGCTGAAGTAAAGGTTCAATAACCTCATCAAGTTCTATTTTCCTCCCACTCAATTCTTTCGAGAGAAACTCTTTCTCAAGAAATGTTCCGTTCTTTGCGACAAACACTTTGCCTTCGGATCTGAGATAGAAGGTATACCCAACTGTCTCTTTTGGGTATCCTATGAAGACGCATTTATCCGCTTTGGGTTCCAGCTTTTCAGGCTGAAGCTTTTTGACATAAGCATCACATCCCCAAACTTTAAGAAACAACAACTTTGGCTTGTTGTCAAACCACAGTTCATATGGCGTTGTCTCAACGGATTTCGATGGTGCCCTATTTAAAGTGAATGCGGTTGTCTCTAATGCATAACCCCAAAATGATAGTGGCAAATCGGTAAGAGACACCACAGAATGCACCATATCTAATAAGGTTCGATTACAACGTTCGGACACACCATTACGCTGTGGTGTTCCAGGCAGTGTCAACTGTGAAACAATTCCACACTGTCTTAAGTGACTGCCAAACTCATAACTCAGATATTCACCTCCTCAATCAGATCGCAGGAATTTAATCTTCTTGTTATGATGATTCTCAAATTCACTCTGAAATTGCTTGAACTTTTCAAACGTTTTAGACTTGTGCTTCATTAATTAAATATGCCCATATCTACTCAAGTCATCAGTGAAGGTGATAAAATAATGATATCCATCGCGCGCCTCAATGCTCATCGGACCGCACACCTTAGTATATATGATTTCCAATAAGTCACTCGCCCGTTCCATTGTTCCAGAGAATGGCGTTTTAGTCATCTTGCCCATGAGGCATCGTTCACATGTGCCAAGTGATTCAAAATCAAGTGACTCTAAAAGTCCATCAACATGGAGCTTCCTCATGCGTTTTACACCAATATGACCTAAACGGCAGTGCCACAAGAAAGTGGTACTATCACTATCAACTCTACATCTTTTGGCATCAATGTTATGGACATGTGTATCAGATTCAACATGAATAAACCCCTCACATTGGGTGCATGACCATAAGAGATATTACTCATATAAATAGAACAACCATTATTCTCAGATTTAAATGAGTAACCGTCTCGCAATAAACAAGATCCAGATATAATGTTCATGCATAACGCAAGCACTAAATAACAATTATTCAGGTTCATCACTAATCCCGATGGTAATCGAAGAGAGAGCGTGCCGACGGCGATCACATCAACCTTGGAACCATTTCTCACGTGCATCGTCACTTCGTCCTTTGCCAGCCTTCGTCTATTCTGTAGTTCCTGCTTTGAGTTGCAAATGTGAGCAACCGAACCGGTATCAAATACCCAGGCACTACAACGAGAGTTGGTAAGGTACACATCAATAACATGTATATCATATATACCTTGTTTGTTTTTGGCCGCCTTCATGTCAGCCAGATACTTGGGGCAGTTCTGCTTCCAGTGACCAGTTCCCTTGCAATGAAAGCACTCAGTTTCTGGCTTGGGTCCAACCTTGGGTCTCTTCACTAGAGTAGCAACTGCTTTGCCACCCTTCTTGGATTTACCCTTCTTGCCCTTGCCATTCTTCTTGAAACTAGTGGTTTTATTGACCATCAACACTTGATGTCTTTTCTGGATTTCAGATTCAGCGACTTTCAGCAGCGCAAACAGCTCGACAACTGACTTGTTCATCCCGTGCATGTTATAGTTCATCACAAAGCTCTTGTAGCTAGGTGGCAATGATTGAAGAACTCTGTCAGTGATTGCCTCTGGCGGAAGGGGCATCCCTAACTCTGCCAGATGGGTCGAATACCCAGACATTCTGAGTATATGTTCACTGACAGACCCGTTCTCCTCCATTTTGCAATCATAGAATTTATCGGAGGTCTCATACCTCTCAATCCAGGCATTCTCTTAAAGGTAAACTCCAACTCTTGGAACATCTCATATGCTCCACGACGTTCAAAACGTCTTTGAAGTCCCGGTTTTAAGCCATACAACATTGCACATTGAACTATTGAGTAATCTCCAGAACGTGTCTCCCAAGCGTTCTTAACGTCTTCGGATGATAGGTCAGTGGGTTGGTCACCAAGCGGTGCATCACGGACATATGCCTTCTGGGAAGCCATGAGGATAATCCTCAGATTACGGGCCCAGTCCACAAAGTTACTTCCATCATATTTCAACTTAGCTTTCTCTAGGAACGCATTAAAATTCATGGGTGCTACTGCGCGAGCAATTGATCTACAACATAAATATTCAAAGGTTACTTAGACTATTCTTCAAGCTAATGAGTTTAGTTAATCAAATTACTAAAGCTCCCACTCAAATTGACATCCCTCTAGTCATTCGACTGATACATGATCCAAATTTACCAACTCAAGTCCGATCATCACGTGAATTGAGGTGGTTGCAATAGTGAACATCATCATGTTGATCATATCTACTATATGAGTCATGTTCGGCCTTTCAGTCTCTTGTGTTCTGAGGCAATGTCTGTACATGCTAGGCTCATCAACTTTAACCCGAGTGTTTTGTATGTGCAACACTGGCTTGCACCCGTTGTATGTGAACGTATAGTCTATCACACCTGATCATCACGTGGTGTCTCGACACGACGAATTTTTGCACCGGTGCACACTCGGGGACAACACAATTTATCTTGAAATTTAAGTGAGGGATCACCTTGTAATTCTACCGTCGTCCTAAGCAGAACAAGGTGCATAAAAGGATTAACATCACATCCAAATCATAGGTGACATGATATGGCCATGAATTTGTGCTTTTGATCTCCATCTTGAAAGCACTGGCATGATCTCCATCGTCACCGGCATGACACCATGATCTCCATCATCTTGATCTCCACCAACGTGTCACCATCGGGGTTGTCGCGCCCGTCATGCTCATGCTACTATAGCTCCCGTTTAGCGATAAAGTAAAGCATTACATAGCCCTTAATGATTGACACGCAGGTCATACAATAATTAAAGACAACCCTATGGCTCCTGCCGGTTGCCGTACTCATCGACATGCAAGTAGTGATATTCTATACAACACATGATCATCCCATACATCACATATATCTCATCATGTAACTGGCCATATCACACCACAACATACCGTGCAAAAACAAGTTAGACATCCTCTAATTGTTGTTGCAAGTTTTACGTCGCTGCTACGGGTATCTAGCAAGAATGATTCTCACCTACGCAAAACCACAACGGTGATACATATATTGCTTTTCAACCTTCTCAAGGACTGCCCTTGTTGAATCCGATCCAACTAAAGTAGGAGAGACAGACACCCACCAGCAATCTTTGTGCAACAAAGTCACACGTCAGTCGATGGAACTGGTCTCTCGTAAGCATATGAGTAATGTTGGTCCGGGACGCTTCATCCCACAATACCACTGAACCAAAACACGACCAAGGGAGGAAGCAATCAAAGCATTAATGCCCACAAACTCTTTGTGTTCTACTTGAGATCTCATCTACACATAGACCTAGCTCTGATACCACTGTTGGGGAACGTTGCATGGGAAACACAAATTTTCCTACGTGCACACAAGATCTATCCATGGTGATAAGCATCTATGACAGGGAGAGTGAATCTACATACCCTTGTAGATCGCTAAGCGGGAAGCATTAAGAAACACGTTGATGTAGTCGAATGTCTTCGCGATCCAAATCGCCGAGCGTCTCGCGATCCAATCACGATCTGTCCTAATCTAGCACTGAACGGACGTCACCTCCACGTTCAGCACACGTACGGCTTGATGAAGATGTCCGCCTTCTTGATCCAGCAAGAGGGAGCAGAGAGGTAGAAGAGTTATCCGGCAGCGCGATGGCGTTGCGGCAATGGTGGTGGAGCTATTCCAGTAGGGCTTGGCCTAAGCACCCCTAAAACCGATCTAGAGGAGAAACTATGATCTAGAGGAAAGGGTAGCACGTGGCTGAAAATCTATGTGCAAAAACCCTAAAACCTCTAGTATATATAGGAGGAGGAGAGGAGGATGCTTGGCGCAAGGGCCAGCCCTCCTAGGCTTCGGCCGAAGTGGGAGGGAGGAGTCCTCCTCCTCCACTCCTAGTTGGATTAGGACTCCTTCCTTATTTAGCCTTTTTGCCTTTTCCCACATTTTTCTCCTTGGGCTTTTCTTCCCAGCCACATGGGCCATTTGTGGGACTTCCACCAGCCCATCAAGGGCTGGTATTCATCATCCCACAGCCCATGTAGCCTCTTGGGTCGAAATACCCCTCCTGATGGTCCCCCGGTACCCTTCCGACACTCCTGGCACACTACTAATGAACCCGAAACTTTTCCGGTGACCAAAACAGGACTTCCTATACATCAATATTTACCTCCGGACCATTCCGGAGCTCCTCATGATGTCTGGAATCTCATCCGGGACTGCAAACAACCTTCGGTCACCACCATAAATAACTCTATACTACTGAAATGTCACCGAACCTTAAGTGTGCAGACCCTGCGGGTTCGAGAACTATGTAGACATGACCGAGACACCTCTATGGTAAATAACCAATAGCGGGACCTGGATGCCCATATTGATTCCTACATATTCTGCGAAGATCTTTGTCGGTCGAACCTCTATGTCAAGGATTTAGTTAATCCTGTATGATGTTCCCTTTGTTCATCGGTATGTTACTTGCCCGAGATTCGATCGTCGGTATCTCTATACCTAGTTCAATCCCGTTACCGGCAAGTCTCTTTACTCGTTCCGTAATACAAGATCCCGTGGCTAACACTTAGTCACATTGCTTGCAAGGCTTATTGTGATGTTGTATTACCGAGTGGGCCCTAAGATACCTCTCCGTCACACGGAGTAATAAATCCCAGTCTTGATCCATGCCAACCAAACAGACACCCTCAGAGATACCTGTAGAGCACCTTTATAGTCACCCAGTTACGTTGCGATGTTTGATACACACAAGGTACTCCTCCGGTGTCAGTGAGTTGCATGATCTCATGGTAATAGGAACATATACTTGACATGCAGAAAACTGTAGCAATAAACTGACACGATCATATGCTACGTTTATAGTTTGGGTCTTGTCCA
Source organism: Hordeum marinum (assembly GCA_022496015.1). Classification (NCBI taxonomy): domain Eukaryota; kingdom Viridiplantae; phylum Streptophyta; class Magnoliopsida; order Poales; family Poaceae; genus Hordeum; species Hordeum marinum. The sequence goes on from CM039672.1 coordinate 481,053,439, forward strand.
TCTCATCATTCTCCTAATGATGTGATCCCGTTATCAAACGACATGTCATGTCAATGGCTAGGAAACCTTGACCATCTTTGATCAATGAGCTAGTCTACTAGAGGCATACTAGGGACATGGTTGTGTCTATGTATCCACACATGCAATGTGTTTCCAATCAATACAATTATAGCATGGATAATAAACGATTATCATGAACAAGGAAATATAATAATAACTATTTTATGATTGCCTCTAGTGCATATTTCCAACACTAACACGTCATGTGCGCATGCTAGAGCACCACATGCAGATCTTGGTCACACTAGGGATGGAAGTTGGAGGAAGCCACCACAGGGTTGGCTAAAACTCAACGTTGACGGGGTGTTTCAAATGCAGGCGGGGAACGGCGGCATAGGCATGGTTCTCCGAGACACCTCTGGCGGCATTATCTTCATGTCTTGTCATCACTTATTCACATGCAATAATGCTCTGGCTGCCAAACTTGAAGCATGTGGAGAAGGAATTGCACTTGCCTTGGAGTGGAGCATGCTTCCGTTTATCCTTGAGACAAATTGTACCGAAGATGTCGAGATGATATCCAACCCATCAGGAAACATATCACAACACGCCGCCATCATCCAAGAGATCGCTGCCAGTATGAGAGGAGGAAGATAGATAGTAGTTAAAGCTATTAGGAGAGGGTGCAGTCTTGTTAGCCACCACTTGGCTCAGTTGGGTAGATTGTTGGGAGACGTAGTAGTAAATCAAAATTTTCCTACGTATCACCAAGATCTATCCATGGAGAAACCAGCAACGAGTGGGGAGATATTGCATCTTCATACCTTTGAAGATCGCTAAGCGGAAGCGTTACAAGAACGCGGTTGGTGGAGTCGTACTCGCAGCGATTCAGATCGCGGTGGATTCCGATCTAAGCGCCGAACAACGGCGCCTCCGCGTTCAACACACGTGCAGCCTGGTGAAGTCTCCTACGCCTTGATCCAGCAAGGAGGAAGGAGAGGTTGGGGAAGAGCTCCAACAGCAGCACGACGGCGTGGTGGTGGTGGAGTAGCAAGGTATTCCGGCAGGGCTTCGCCTAAGCGCTGCGGAGGAGGAAGAAGAGAGGTAGGGCTTTGCCGTGAGAGAGAGAGTTTAGAACTGTTCTCAAAAGGCCAAAAGCTCAAGTATATATAGGAAGAGGGAGAGGGATGGCTGGCTTGGACTCTCCTCCAAGGGGGAGAGCTTCGGCCGAATCAAAGGGAGAGTTCACCACCCACAAGGGAGGTGGATCTCCTCCTTTTCAAACTCCTTTGACCTTATCTATACTCCTCCAGCCACATGGGCCTTTCTAGAAAGTCTTGGCCAGCCCAATAAGGGCTTGCACACCTCCTCTAAGGGCCCACAAAGTCCTATGGTCGTCACACCCCTCCCGGGTGTCCTCCGGCACCCTCCCGGCACTCCCGGTACAATACCGATGAGCCCGAAAACTTTCTGGTGACCAAAAGTAGACTTCCTATATATCAATCTTTACCTCCGGACCATTCCGGAGCTCCTCGTGACGTCCGGGATCTCATTCGGCACTCCGAACAACTTTCGGTAATCACGTATATCATTTCCCTATAACCCTAGCGTCATCGAACCTTAAGTGTGTAGACCCTACGGGTTCGGGAGACACGTGGACATGACCGAGACACTTCTCCGGCCAATAACCAATAGTGGGATCTGGATACCCATGTTGGCTCCCACATGCTCGACGATGATCTCATCGGATGAACCACGATGTCGGGGATTCAATCAATCCCGTATACAATTCCCTTTGTCTATCGGTATAATACTTGCCCGAGATTCGATCGTCGGTATCTCTATACCTTGTTCAATCTCGTTACTGGCAAGTCCCTTTACTCATTCCGTAATACATCATCTTGTGACTAAATCCTTGGTCACATTGAGCTCATTATGATGATGTCTTACCGAGTGGGCCCAGAGATACCTCTCTGTCACACGGAGTGACAAATCCCAGTCTCGACTCGTGCCAACCCAACAGGCACTTTAGGAGATACGCGTAGTGCACCTTTATAGCCACCCAGTAACGTTGTGACGTTTGGCACACCCAAAGCATTCCTACTGTATCCGGGAGTTGCACAATCTCATGGTCTAAGGAAACGATACTTGACATTGAAAAGCTTTAGCAGACGAACTACACGATCTTGTGCTATGCTTAGGATTGGGTCTTGTCCATCACATCATTCTCCTAATGATGTGATCCCGTTATCAACGACATCCAATGTCCATGGTCATGAAACCGTGACCATCTATTGATCAACGAGCTAGTCAACTAGAGGCTCACTAGGGACATGTTGTGGTCTATGTATTCACACATGTATTATGGTTTCCGGTTAACACAATTATAGCATGAACAATAGACAATTATCGTGAACAAGGAAATACAATAATAACCATTTTATTATTGCCTCTAGGGCATATTTCCAACAGCCTCCCACTTGCACTAGAGTCAATAATCTAGCTACATTGTGATGAATCGTACACCCATAGCATTCTGGTGTTGATCATGTTTTGCTCGTGAGAGAGGTTTAGTCAACGGATCTGCAACATTCAGATCCGTATGCACTTTACAAATATCTATATCTCCCTCCTGAATGAAATCACGGATGGAGTTGAAGCGGCGCTTGATGTGTCTTGTCTTCTTGTGAAACCCGGGCTCCTTCGCAAGGGCAATAGCTCCAATGTTGTCAGAGAATAGAGTCATCGGGCCCGACGCACTTGGAATTACTCCTAGGTCGGTGATGAACTCCTTCATCCAGACTCCTTCCTTTGCTGCTTCCGAAGCAGCTATGTACTCTGCTTCACATGTAGATGCCGCCATGATGCTTTGCTTGCTGCTGCACCAGCTGACTGCCCCTCCGTTCAAAATATACACGTATCCGGTTTGCGACTTGGAGTCGTCCGGATCTGTGTCGAAGCTAGCATCGTAACCCTTTACGACGAGATCTTCGGCACCTCCATATACGAGAAACATGTCCTTTGTCCTTTTCAGGTACTTCAGGATGTTCTTGACCGCTGTCTAGTGTTCCGCTCCAGGATCACTTTGGTACCTCCCTACCAAACTTATGGCAAGGTTCAGATCAGGTCTGGTACACAGCATGGCATAGATAATAGAGCCTATGGCTGAAGCATAGGGGATGACACTCATCTCTTCTCTATCCTTTGTCGTGGTCTGGCATTGAGTCGTACTCAATCTCACACCTTGTAACACAGGCAAGAACCCCTTCTTGGACTGATCCATATTGAACTTCTTCAATATCTTTTCAAGGTATGTGCTTTGTGAAAGACCTATGAGGCGTCTCGATCTATCTCTATAGATCTTAATACCTAATATGTAAGCAGCTTCTCCAAGGTCCTTCATTGAAAAATATTTGTTCAAGTAGGCCTTGTAAATACAGGGTTCTATATCATTTCCCATTATCAGTATGCCATCCACATATAATACGAGAAATGCTACAGAGCTCCCACTCACTTTCTTGTAAATACAGGGTTCTCCATAAACCTGTACAAACCCAAACGCTTTAATCACTTCATTAAAGCGAATGTTCCAACTCCGAGATGCTTGCACCAGCCCATAGATGGAGCGCTGGAGCTTGCATACCTTGTTAGCATCTTTAGGATCGACAAAACCTACCGGCTGCATCATATACAGTTCTTCCTTGAGGAAGCCATTAAGGAATGCCGTTTTGACCTCCATTTGCCAGATCTCATAATCATAAAATGCGGCAATTAATAACATGATTCGGACAGACTTCGGCATCACTACGGGTGAGAAAGTCTCATCATAGTCAACTCCTTGAACTTGTCGATAACCCTTTGCGACAAGCCGAGCCTTATAGACGGTCACATTACCATCCGCGCCAGTCTTCTTCTTAAAGATCCATTTATTTTTAATGGCTCGGTTATCATCAGGCAAGTCCACCAAAGTCCATACTTTGTTCTCATAAATGGATCCTATCTCGGATTTCATGGCTTCAAGCCATTTGTTGGAATCCGGGCCCGCCATCGCTTCTTCATAGTTCGAAGGTTTACCGTTGTCTAACAACATGATCTCTAGGACAGGGTTGCCTTACCACTCTGGTGCGGAACGTGTCCTAGTGGACCTTCGACGTTCAATAGTAACTTGATTTGAAGTTTCATGATCATCATCATTAACTTCCTCTCCAGCCGGTGTAGGCTCCACAGAAACAACTTCCTGTGCTGGGCTACTCTCCGGTCCGAGTGGAGGTACAATTACCTCATCAAGTTCTATTTTCCTCCCACTTACTTCTTTCGAGAGAAACTCTTTCTCGAGAAAGGATCCATTCTTGGAAACAAAGACTTTGCCCTCGGATCGTAGGTAGAAGGTATACCCAATAGTCTCTTTGGTATATCCTATGAAGACGCACTTTTCCGCTTTGGGTTCGAGCTTCTTAGGTTGAAGTTTCTTTACATAAGCATCGCATCCCCAAACTTTTAGAAACGACAGCTTAGGTTTCTTTCCAAACCATAATTCATACGGTGTCGTCTCAACGGATTTTGACGGTGCCCTATTTAAAGTGAATGCGGCAGTCTGTTAAGCATATCCCCAAAATGATAGCGGTAAGTCGGTAAGAGACATCATAGATCGTACCATATCTAATAGAGTGCGATTACGACGTTTAGACACACCATTTCGCTGAGGTGTGCCAAGCGGCGTGAGTTGTGAAACAATTCCACATTTCCTTAGGTGTGTGCCAAACTCGTGACTTAAATATTCTCCGCCACGATCAGATCGTAGGCACTTTATTTTCCTGTCATGTTGATTCTCTACCTCACTCTGAAATTCCTTGAACCTTTCAAAAGTTTCAGACTTATGTTTCATTAAGTAGACATACCCATATCTACTCAAGTCATCAGTGAGGGTGAGAACATAACGGTAGCCACCATGAGCCTCGACACTCATTGGACCGCATACATCGGTATGTATTATTTCTAACAAGTCAGTTGCTCGCTCCATTGTTCCGGAGAACGGAGTCTTAGTCATCTTGCCCATGAGGCATGGTTCGCACGTGTCAAATGATTCGAAATCAAGAGACTCCAAAAGTCCATCAGTATGGAGCTTCTTCATACGTTTGACACCAATATGACCAAGGCGGCAGTCCCACATGTAAGTGGGACTATCGTTATCAACCTTACACTTTTTGGTACTCACACTATGGACATGTGTAACATCACGTTCGAGATTCATCAAAAATAAACCATTGACCAGTGGGGCATGACCATAAAACATTTCTCTCATATAAGTAGAACAACCATTATTCTCAGATTTAAATGAGTAGCCATCTCGCATCAAGCGAGATCCAGATACAATGTTCATGCTCAAAGCTGGTACTAAATAACAATTATTAAGGTTTAACACTAATCCTGAAGGTAGATGTAGAGGTAGCGTGCCGACGGCAATCACATCGACCTTGGAACCATTCCTGACGCGCATCGTCACCTCGTCCTTTGCCAGCCTCCGCTTATTCCGCAGCTCCTGTTTGGAGTTACAAATGTGAGCAACTGCACCGGTATCAAATACCCAGGAGCTACTACGAGCGCTGGTTAGGTACACATCAATAACAAGTATATCACATATACCTTTAATGTTGTCGTCCTTCTTATCCGCTAAGTACTTGGGGCAGTTCCGCTTCCAGTGACAGGTACCCTTGCAGGAAAAGCACTCAGTCTCAGGCTTGGGTCCATGCTTGTTCTTCTTCTTCCCGGCAACTTGCTTACCGAGCGCGGCAACAGCTTTGCCGTCCTTCTTGAAGTTCTTCTTACCCTTGCCTTTCTTGAAACTAGTGGTCTTATTTACCATCAACACTTGATGCTCATTTCTGATCTCGACCTCTGCTGATTTCAGCATCGAGTACAACTCAGGAATGGACTTCTCCATCCCTTGCATGTTGTAGTTCATCACAAAGCTCTTGTAGCTAGGTGGAAGCGACTGGAGGATTCTGTCAATGACCGAGTCATCCGGGAGATTAACTCCCAGCTGAGTCAAGCGGTTGTGTAGCCCAGACATCTTGAGGATGTCCTCACTGACAGAACTATTCTCCTCCATCTTACAGCTGAAGAATTTGTCAGAGACGTCATATCTCTCGACCCGGGCATGAGCTTGGAAAACCAGTTTCAGCTCTTGGAACATCTCATATGCTCCGTGTTGCTCAAAACGCTTTTGGAGTCCCGGTTCTAAACTGTAAAGCATGCCGCACTGAACAATGAAGTAATCATCGCAGCGAGAATGCCAAGCATTCGCAACGTCTTGCTCTGCTGGGAGAAGGGGTGTCACCTAGTGGTGCATCAAGGACATACAATTTCTTGGAAGCTATGAGGATGATCCTCAAGCCACGGACCCAGTCCGCATAGTTGCTTCCATCATCTTTCAGCTTGGTTTTCTCTAGGGACGTGTTGAAATTGAGGGTGACATTCGCGTTGGCCATTGGATCTACAATATAGATTGTAAAGATAATTTTAGACTAAGTTCATGATAATTAAGTTCACATAATCAAATTATTTAATGAACTCACACTTCGATAGACATCTCTCTAGTCATCCAAGTGACACATGATCCATGTCAACTAGCCCGTGTCCGATCATCACGTGAGACGTACTAGTCATCCATGGTGAACATCTCCATGTTTATCGTATCTTCCATACGACTCATGTTCGACCTTTCGGTCTTTCGTGTTTCGAGGCCATGTCTGTACATGCTAGGCCCGTCAAGTCAACCTAAGTGTTTTGCGTGTGTAAATCTGGCTTACACCCGTTGTATGCGAACGTTAGAACCTATCACACCCGATCATCACGTGGTGCTTCGGAACAACGATCCTTAGCAATGGTGCACGGTTAGGGTGAACACTTTTCTTGAAATTTTAGTGAGAGATCATCTTATTTACTACTGTCGTCCTAGGCAAATAAGATGTAAACATGATAAACATCACATGCAATCAATATAGTGACATGATATGGCCATTATCATCTTGCTCCTTTGGTCTCCATCTTCGGGGCACCATGATCATCACTGTCACCGGCACGACACCATGATCTCCATCATCATGATCTCCATCACTGTGTCTTCATGAAGTTGTCTCGCCAACTATTACTTCTACTACTATGGCTAACGTTTAGCAATAAAGTAAAGTAATTACATGGCGTTTATGATTGACACGTAGGTCATACAATAAAATAAGACAACTCCTATGGCTCCTGCCGGTTGTCACACTCATCGACATGCAAGTCGTGAATCCTATTACAAGAACATGATCAGTCTCATACATCACAATGCATCACATCACATCCTTTAGCCATATCACATCACAAGGCATATGCTGCAACAACAAGTTAGACGTCCTCTAATTTGTAGTTGCAAGTTTTTACGTGGCTGCTATAGGTTACTAGCAAGAACGTTTCTTACCTACGTCAAAACCACAACGTGATATGCCAATTGCTATTTACCCTTCATAAGGACCCTTTTCATCGAATCCAATCCGACTAAGGTGGGAGAGACAGACACCCGCTAGCCACCTTATGCAACAAGTGCATGTCAGGCGGTGGAACCAGTATCACGTAAGCATACGTGTAAAGTCGGTCCGGGCCTCTTCATCCCACAATACCGCCAAATCAAGATAAGACTAGTAGTGGTAAGAAAATTAACAAAATCGACGCCCACAACTGCTTTGTGTTCTACTCGTGCATAGATTCTACGCATAGACCTAGCTCATGATGCCATTGTTGGGAGACGTAGTAGTAAATCAAAATTTTCCTACGTATCACCAAGATCTATCCATGGAGAAACCAACAACGAGTGGGGAGAGATTGCATCTTCATACCTTTGAAGATCGCTAAGCGGAAGCGTTACAAGAACGCGGTTGGTGGATTCGTACTCGCAGCGATTCAGATCGCGGTGGATTCCGATCTAAGCGCCGAATAACGGCGCCTCCGCGTTCAACACACGTGCAGCCCAGTGACGTCTCCTACCCCTTGATCCAGCAAGGAGGAAGGAGAGGTTGGGGAAGAGCTCCAACAGCAGCACGACGGCGTGGTGGTGGTGGAGTAGCAAAGTATTCCGGCAGGGCTTCGCCTAAGCGCTACGGAGGAGGAAGAAGAGAGGTAGGGCTTTGCCGTGAGAGAGAGAGTTTAGAACTGTTCTCAAAAGGCCAAAACCTCAAGTATATATAGGAGGAGGGAGAGGGAGGGCTGGCTTGGACTCTCCTCCAAGGAGGAGAGCTTCGGCCGAACCAAAGGGAGAGTCCACCTCCCACACGGGAGGTGGATCTCCTCCTTTTCAAACTCCTTTGCCCTTATCTCTACTCCTCCAGCCGCATGGGCCTTTCTAGAAGGTCTTGGACAGCCCAATAAGGGCTGGCACACCTCCTCTAAGGTCCCACAAAGTCCTATGGTCTTCACACCCCTCCCGGGGGTCCTCCGGCACCCTCCCGGCACTCCCGGTACAATACCGATGAGCCCGAAAACTTTCTGGTGACCAAAACTGGACTTCCTATATATCAATCTTTACCTCCAGACCATTCTAGAGCTCCTCATGACGTCCGGGATCTCATCCGGGACTCCGAACAACTTTCATTAATCACGTATACCATTTCCCTATAACCCTAGCGTCATCGAACCTTAAGTGTGTAGACCCTACGGGTTCGGGAGACACGTGGACATGACCGAGACACTTCTCCGGCCAATAACCAACAGCGGGATCTGGATACCCATGTTGGCTCCCACATGCTTCCACAATGATCTCATTGGATGAACCACGATGTCGGGGATTCAATCAATCCCGTATACAATTCCCTTTGTCTATCGGTATGATACTTTCCCGAGATTCGATCGTCGGTATCTCTATACCTTGTTCAATCTCGTTACCGGCAAGTCTCTTTACTCGTTCCGTAATACATCATCCCGTGACTAACTCCTTGGTCACATTGAACTCATTATGATGATGTCTTACCGAGTGGCCCAGAGATACCTCTCCGTCACACGGAGTGACAAATCCCAGCCTTGATTCGTGCCAACCCAACAGACACTTTTGGAGATACGCGTAGTGCACCTTTATAGCCATCCAGTTTCGTTGTGACGTTTGGCACACCCAAAGCATTCCTACGGTATCTGGGAGTTGCACAATCTCATGGTCTAAGGAAACGATACTTGACATTGAAAAGCTTTAGCAAACGAACTACACGATCTTGTGCTATGCTTAGGATTGGGTCTTGTCCATCACATCATTCTCCTAATGATGTGATCCGTTATCAACGACATCCAATGTCCATGGTCATGAAACCGTGACCATCTATTGATCAACGAGCTAGTCAACTAGAGGCTCACTAGGGACATGTTGTGGTCTATGTATTCACACATGTATTATGATTTCCGGTTAACACAATTATAGCATGAACGATAGACAATTATCATGAACAAGAAAATACAGTAATAACCATTTTATTATTGCCTCTAGGGCATATTTCCAACATAGATGTGAGATGAAGACAGCCGTATGGTTACGGTCGGGCACTGAGAGGGTTGTAAACTTGTGTGAACTGGATTACCACAGCACGGGTTAATTAATATACAAGCTTTTTCTCAGCAAAAAAACCCCATCCATTTATTAATTAAAGCAAAATTTTCATACAATCATTCGTTACATCATTTGCCACACAGTATGGAACACTATTAATAAGAACATCATCTGACCTATTAATAAAACTAAACTTTGCAATCTCTTGTGCCACTATATTAGCTTTCCCGCCAACCTTGGAGATCTTTACATCTGCCAACATCTTCAATATACTCAAAGCTTCTTAATGTCAACAAGGGGTGACCTGTTTCCGAGAGCAGAAGGAATAATCAGTTTCTAAAATGGTTTGTTTGGGTAGAGCGATACAAATAGAGGTTGGAGAGTGTCGCTCTAAGTTCCGCCTCCTCCACGCTATATAATCCCAAGACGAAATGACAACTTCTCCAAAATGGTTTCTGACAACCATCCCTACACTCGTTGTGTTTATTGCCTCCAAAAAACTTGCATCGACATTAATCTTAAAGAACTCTACGGTGGGAGGTTGCCAACCAGCATAACTCCTCTCCATATTATTAGAAGCTAGAGTGACATCCCCCACTTCTTTCCTTTTGTTACTCACCTCTACCTGCACTTTTGCATGACAAGACGAAAAGAAAGCCCAGTAATTTTGAACAAAATTCATAGATGTTGAGATGGATTCTTTTCCCTTACCAAATATCAGATCATTACTTAAGTGCCAATCTCTTCAAAACATGAAAATAGTTTTCTCATGCGCTGACGAATTTAATTGATCCAATAAAATAAGAAGCCAATTTGGCTCCGTATTTTTTAAAATCTCTTTGGCGGGTAAATTCCACACCTCCAGTAAATTCCACGCTGTACGAAGCGCACGAGCCTTTGGACCAAGGTTGTCAGAGTCGCGATTTTGTTGTGCGATTCTACGACTTTACGATCCAAACAAACCCCTCTGTTTCTACGATTTTGGTTCATAGAATCTAAGTTTTTACAATCCTGATAGTGAAGATTTTACGATTTATGATCCTGCCATCGGAGCTTCGATCCATTCAGAATCGCGATTCTGACAACCTTGCTTTGGACAACTCAACAATGCATGAAAAGTACATTCGTCCTCAACACCACAGATTGTACACGTGTACCTAGGATAGTTTGATTGTACTTTATCCTGTTCACTTGAACCACCAAGCAATTAGAAGCGACCCGTGGAGCGAAGATTATAATCTTCCATGGACGTTATCCTTCCAAATGATATTATAGACCGTCCTTTCCTTGTTAACTGCTACAATAGAATTCCGTGGATTAACCTTCGAATTCATGAGATTCAGTGCCAGCCTATATACACTCTTCATTAAAAACATGCACTTTTCTCACGGCGCCACGCAATAATATCACAATAATATCTCCCTCACCCATATTCAGAGTACACAACTTTAATATCTCCTCTACATTATGAGGGTGAAACAGATGCCTGATCAGATTCTGATCCCATCTCCTAGAACCAGTCATAAATAACCAGACACCCATTTGAAGCTATTCGCTTATTTGATTCTTTCATAAGATCAACCAAGTAGTAAGTGACTCTCGCTCGCTATCTGAAAATGTAGTGTTAGTTTCAAATAGAGACTGTGTGGGTGTGAAGTATACCAAAGATTATTTCGCAAAAAAAGAAAGAAGTGTACTAAAGATCGTTTTTGTTCTTACTAAATTTGTCAAAGAGGCTAAAAAAAGAGACGCGTAAACATGCGTCTGTAGCAGTGATACGAGGACGACAAGTACGACGTGAGAGCACACCAGCGGGCCGGGCCGGCGAGTCATTCGTTCAAGACATGCAGCATGCTGTCTCTCTCCACGGGAGGACCAGCAGCCAGCCACGCAAAGAGGAAGAAACATACGCAGACATTATACTAGGTTCTAGGTACGGCCTACGGGCCGGTCATGCCCGTACGAGCCAGAAAATTTCTCCAAGACGCGCGCAGAGACCAGAGAGTCACGAGCTGGCCGGGTCTTGCATACAGCATGCGTGGTCCTCCTGGTTCGTACGTACGCAGCAGAATCGCGCCTGTTTCGAAGCCCAGACATGCCAATTAGTGCAGTTTGTGGTTGCACATGCATGCAACGCCAATTAGGCTGGGACTTTCATTTTGCAAACGGTTAGGACCTGTAGATCGTGTGGATTCACATGTGCATGCAGGCGTTGCCTTCATATTCCACAATCGAGTCAGTCCAACTACATACTAACATGAACAGTATACCCTTTACCTGCTAGAAGTAGCTAGCTGCGTGCATGAATAGAGGCAGTACACATCTGTGCATGTACCTCTGCCATGAATAGAGTCAATCGAGCGCCATTGCAGCTGCCTTACACCTGGTATCACTGCTGATGTTGCATGTTAATTTGTCTCGTGGTGCTATGGTTTCTGGAACGATCGCATTTCCCTTGTTTTACGATTGGAATGAAAATATGATTGCTTCTCCAATCCAAACTATTTGTTTTTTTTCGAAAAGGAGGGTATCCCCGGCCTCTGCATCTTGCGATGCATTCAGTCACTTTATTAAAAATTCAAGTAGTCCAACAAAGTCATCATTACATAGTCTCCACAAATCAAATGGTGCTCCTCAAGAGCAATGAAAGATAAAAAACGACGAAGCTTCAACTAGTGAAACAAGAAATAAGATCGGAAACTACTCTTCTATCCTATTACATGATCGCCATCCAAACCAGTTGAAGATACCCGCGTTACCATCTCCCATAGGATAGACCCAGTAACCAAACGCTCCCTGGCCTCCGTCGGAGTGAGTAGCGACCACATACAGATTAATGTTGTGGCCCTGAATACAACCTGGAAAAGATGAAAATTTGTTTTTTTGTTAAAGACCAAATCATTCCTGCAATTAAAAATAGCCCACAGTAACGCGCATACGCCTACACGGATGTGTTTTGCCGTTTGTACCTCCACTCCGCTGAGCCATGTCCCAAAAAACGTGCCAATGCTAGTGGGAGGAGCAATGTTAAACGTTATATGGACCGACCGCCATAAAAGTTTAGCCAATGGGCATTCCAGAAATAGGTGTTTGACAGATTCATCATTATCACAGAAACTACATCTACGTGATCCAGCCCAGTTTCGTTTTGCCAGGTTATCCTTCATGAGTATAACTTGTTTGTGCACAAACCACATGAACACTTTAATTTTAATAGGAACTTTGACCTGCCAGATATTCGCTGTACGAGGTATATTTGTCGAGTTTATCATATCCATGTACATTGATTTGACCAAAAATGAACCATTCTTCGTCAGTGACCAATACACACGATCTGGTTGGTTAGATAGCTAGATGTCCATAAGTCGTCTTACCAGATGGAGCCATGCTTCCCAACGATTTCCGACTAGGTTCCTTCTAAATTGAATGTTTATAGGAGTGGAGTGTAATACCGTTGCAACATAGGCCTCCCTACGTTGAACAATATTATATAAAGATGGATATTGGATCGCGAGAGGGGTCTCCCCTAACCACGTATCCTCCCAGAATCTCGTAGAGGAACCATTACCCAAAACAAATTTTGTCCTATGGAAAAAGGTTGATTTCACCCTCATCAAACCTTTCCAAAAGGGTGAATCAGTCGGCCTCGCCATCACCTGTGCTAAGGTTTTGGATTGTAGGTATTTATTACGCAGAATCTGGGCCCAAATGGCGTCAGTCTCGCTGGATAACTTAAACAACCATTTACTAAGTAAGCATTTGTTCTTTATCTCTAAATTCTCAATACTGAGACCTCCTTGGTCTTTTGGTCTACAAATGATATCCCATTTTGCGAGTCGATATTTCCGTTTTGACTCGTCACTTTGCCAAAAGAACCGCGACCGATAGAAATCCAATCTCTTCCGTACCCCGACTGGCACCTCAAAGAAAAATAAAAGAAACATTGGCATACTCGTGAGCACCGAATTAATCAGAACCAACCGGCCTCCATATGAAATGAGCTTACCCTTCCAGCAGCTCAGTTTTTTTTCAAATCGGTCTTCTATACATTTCCACTCCTTATTTGACAGCTTACAATGGTGTAATGGTATTCCCAAATATGAGAATGGAATGGACCCCAGTTCACAACCGAACAGTTGTCTATATGCATCTTGTTCTTCTTTTGCTCTTCCAAAGCAGAACAATTCGCTTTTATGGAAATTGATTTTGAGTCCCGATAGTTGTTCAAATAAGCATAATAACAGCTTCATATTTTTTGCTTTCGCTAGATCATGTTCCATAAAAATGATGGTATCATCAGCATACTGTAAGATGGACACTCCACCATCTACCAGATGCGGAACAAGACCCCCAATTTGGCCACTTTCTTTAGCTCTTCCTATCAGGATGGTCAACATGTCTACCACAATATTGAACAGGATAGGTGACATTGGGTCCCCTTGTCTTAAACCCTTATGTGTCTGAAAGTAATGACCTATGTCATCGTTCACTTTTATTCCGACACTGCCTTTCTGCGTAAAGGATTCGACTTGCCTTCTCCAAGCCATATCGAATCCCTTCATTCTCAAGGCTTGCTGGAGAAACGGCCATTTGACCTTATCATAGGCTTTCTCAAAATCTACCTTAAATATTACACCATCTAGCTTTTTTGTTTGCATCTCATGTAATGTTTCATGCAGGACCACTACCCCTTCTAGGATATTTCTGTCTGGCATGAAAGCAGATTGAGATGGCTGCACCACACTATGTGCAATCTGTGTGAGCCTGTTCGTCCCTACCTTTGTGAATATTTTAAAGCTTACATTGAGAAGACATATTGGACGAAACTGTTCAATTTTCACCGCCTCAGTCTTTTTTGGAAGCAACGTAATCGTTCCAAAGTTTAAGTGGAATAACTGTAGATTCCCTTCGAACAGATCTTGAAACATTGGAAGCAAATCACCCTTAATAATCTACCAACATTTCTTATAGAATTCCGCTGGGAAACCATCTGGGCCAGGCGCTTTACTATTCTTCATTTGTGAGATTGCATCAAACACCTCTTTCTCAGTAAATGGAACGGATAAGATCTCATTTTCATCCGCCGCCAGCTGTGGGACATCTTGTACCCTCGATTCATCTAAGGATACAAAACTTCCATCTGGTTTCCCAAATAGCTTCTTATAATAATTTGTAATGTATAGCTTAAGGTTTTCCTGACCCACAATCGTCCCTTCATCTTGCTCGAGCTGAAATATCTTCTTCTTTTGATGTTTGCCATTAGCAATCAAATGGAAGAATTGTGTGTTGTTGTCCCCCTGGACGACTTTTCGCACTTTAGCTCTTAGCGCCCATTTTAATTCCTCCTCACGCAACAATTGTTTTAGTCTTTTTTCTGCCTCCACTTTAGTCTGCAGTTCTCTGTTGTCTAAAATGGTGGACTCAGCTTTCAAATCAAACTCATCAATGAGTTGGATAAGGCCTTCCTTTTCAATTTTATAAGCTCCACTTAAGTGTTTAGCCCACCCACGTAGGTATTGCCTTAAGTGTCTAATTTTATTCTACCATCTTTCAACATTGGATACACCTCCAGAATCCTTTGCCCACTCATGGGCAACTAGATCCATGAAGCCTTCTCTCTCAAACCAAGCTAACTCGAATGAGAAGATATTCTTGTTCCCCATAAACCTCGCCTCTCCAGAATCAACCAGGAGAGGAGTATGATCTGAAATTCCCCTCATTAAAGCTTGCACCGTTACTACTGGAAATTTCTGTTCCCACTCCACACTTGTGAGGACCCGATCTAACTTCTCGAAGGTAGGAGTTGGGAGTGTGTTGGCCCATGTGTACTTTCTACCTGAGAGCTCAATCTCCCTAAGATCAAGGCTCTCAATAATGGTGTTAAACAAAAAAGACCATTGTCCATCAAAATTATCATTATTCTTTTCATACTGTCATCTGATGATATTGAAATCACGCCCGACAAGAACTGGCAGAGTCTCATCTCCACAAATTCGGACGAGGTCGGCCAAAAAATCAAACTTTAATTCTGGTTGTGCAGCACCATACACCGCCACTAGTGCCCACTGAAATCCATCAACCTTGGACCTAACCTTAAATTTCACTGCAAAATCCCCCATTATGACATCATTAACTTCCAAGGTATCTCTCTTGACCCCAAGTAAGATTCCTCCGGATCTTCCTCTTGGGCTTCTTATACTCATCAACCTGGTCCTTACAACCAAGCTCAGTGAGTAAATCTGCCCTCTGGGGTACCCTGGATACATTCCCCTCCTGTCGTGGATTTGTCACGGCAGATGTCCGGGTCAACGGACTTGGATTCGAGGCCATTGCTAACGTGGTGCGCTAAAAGGGGTTGTTAGGGACGAAAGACACGGTTTACCCAGGTTCGGCCCCTCGAAGCGAGGTAACAACCTACGTCCTACTTGTGTTTGTTATTGCTTGTTTGTATCGATTACAAGGGAGCTAAGCTTGACCTGATTCTCGATTACCTCACCCTAAGCCGCTCCGGGTCTTGCCCTTATATAGGGGGTCAAGACCACGGGTCATACAGGTTCATGACCGACTCTCATTACATGTCCGAGTCTGCCTCTATGTTTCTGACCTATCGTGCTCGAGCCGTTCCCAGGTGGCTTACACACCCGGGTCTTCTCACCCGGATCACCTCGTGGCCCACTGTAGGAGCCGCTATTCTTGTTGGGCCTTCGTGCCACGATTGGTTACTCTTGGGCTGTTTATGAGCCGTCCACTTTAACCCGGAAACTCCCTGGGCGGGTCTCACCGTGGGGTTATATCCCCAACATTAGGCCCCAGGTTGATTTGAGCTTGCTCACTTCATCCTCTTCTTCCGTCTCTTGATGAGTCGCCCGGTGATGACCCGCCATGACGTCACGTGAGCTCTGCCCAAAAGATCCGCCGACATATCAACAAAATCGCGTATTGAAATGGTTATCCCGAGAATCGAGGCGCCTGCCTCGGCCGGATGATTTCTGTCGCCTTGATTCTCGCGCCTGACCATTTTCCCTATTAAATAGGACCGCTATGACTGGTTTTTTCCTTCTTCCCTCTCGCATTCCCATCTTCTTCGACGCGTCCGCTCCTGCTCCAGCACACTATGCTCCGACGCCGTCTTTCACCTCGTCGTCAACCAGGCCGTTGCATCAACCTGTGTCGTTCCATCCCCTCTTCCGTGTCTACCGCTCTATCACTGGTAAGTCCAAGCTTCTCCGTTAGATCCATCGCCACCGTGATAGGGTTTGTGGAAGCTCCGCCGCCGCCGCTCGGGCTCTGTCTGCACCATTGTCGGTGTACTCCCGACGCTGTCGATGCCCTTAACACGCATCCTTGTCGTGCCGCCATGTACAGGGCGGCCGTGCGCAATGTGCGGATCGTCGCGGCTCTGTTTTCTTCTCCTGCTTCGTCCGTTCTTCGCTAGGTCGATATTTAGACCCCTTTTTCCCTGCTTTCGTAGATCCGTAATTGTAGTGGCAGTTTGCGAAACCTGTTTTCTGGGACTGAGCCGATTTTCACTCTTCCCCCTCTCCTTATTGACCCGCTGGGTCTCTCCGGCTCTCGTCAGCCGGGCCATGGCAGAACTTTTAAAATTTGTAAGCCGCCGTAGATACTTGACTTTCACTTGACCCGCCGCACCTTTTAACTTGCACAGCTTTTTAAGCCGCCAGCATGTCTCGCGCTTCCAATTCATGCAACTGGGTTGGGTCGTGCATCACCGAGGACTTTTCGTCGGATTTTGTTCACGTGGGCACTCTTCCTCCCAAGGAAGTCATTAGCTGGCGGGTCCTGGGTGATGAGACACGGCCCAATCCTCAAGAAGGTGAAGTGGTGGTCTTTTCCGACCATATTGAACGAGGGTTCGTGCCTCCCGGCTCAAAATTCTTTTGGGATGTCCTTCACTGTTATAAGCTTCACCCACAAGACCTGGCCCCCAACTCCGTCTCAAATATATGCAACTTCCAAGTGCTCTGTGAAGCTTACCTTCAAGTTAGGCCGTCTGTAGGATTATTTCGAGAGTTCTTCTATGTTAACCGGCAAACTGAAGTGAAAGCCGGTCCGAGTCTAGAACTTGGAGGCATCTCCATCCAACGGCGAAGAGATATCATCTTTCCACCCACACAGATGCCGAGTCACCCCAAGGACTGGAACAAGACCTGGTTCTACTACAAGGACACTTCTCCTGAGAACGAGCGTCCTTTGCCGGGTTATCGTCCCTCCCGGCTCACAACAACATCAGAGCTTCCTGGCCGGCTCTCAGCTTCCGAGGGCGCAAGATATGAATCGGCCCATGCCAAAATCAGGGCTCTCATGGCTAACGGCTTAATCGGGCTGGACCTGATCCACTGCTGGATTTATTGGCGGATTATGCCTTTGAGCCATAGAAGCTGGCTCATGTGTGAATATGAAGGCAACTATGATAGCTCATTGTACTTCAGCCGATCCACATTGACAGAGAATGACATTACCCTCGCCATCCGGAGCCTTGTCCATGAAACTTCCGGCTCATGTAGCGAAATCAGCCTGGCGCCTTTCAGTGTGAACAATCCGGCTCCAGATGTAAGGCGACCCTTTTCCTCTTTTTATCTTTGTTACTTTGTACTTACCTAATTTATTATTGTTTAACCGGCTTTACCTTTCCAGGCCGACTCTGATTTCTGGAAAAGAGAGTCCCTCCCTTGAAGAAACCCAAGAAGAAGACTCTGACCAAGAAGTCCAAGAAGGCCATCCCACGAGAGGATTATTTTGAGTCGCCGCCTTCCTCCGGCTCAGAGGTAAATTTTGACTGCTTTCTGCCATTTTGTTATCTTATTTTACTTACCCTTGTCCTACTCACAGGATAATGCTGAGACTAGCCGTGCCAACGCCCTTGAGGTAACCTATATTTCTTCCGGCTCAGAATACTTTGTCCCCCGAAAGCCGCGGTGGGTTATTAAAAAGGTCCCTCTTTCTCATCCTCTCGCTTATCTGGCTCCCGATTTTCTCTTGAAGAAGCAACAACAGATTGAACATCGCCAGACCCGGAGCATCGGTTCTTCCGAACTAATGTCCGGTTTACCAAACTCGCCAGACCCGAAGAAGCACCCCGCAAAGGTATGCATTTTCATTTAGCCAATTTCACTTTGTATCCTTTACCGCTGTCTCATTTTTCTTTGCCTTATCTCAGAAATCACCCTCTTCTGGCGACTCTTCTACGACTGCTCTGCCGCCTCCCAAGATTAACCCGTTGTAAGTACTTCCCACTATGATCTCCGGCTTTTTGAGCCGCCATAGCATCCCTTGGGTTCTAATCCTCACACTTTCCAGGGCTCAAGCCAAGCGCCGGAATACCCATAGGCCCTCTCCTTGCCCTGCTGCTCCTGAGCCGGAACCTTCGAAGGTGGATGAGCCACAGCCGGCTGATGAAGTCCCAACCAGTTCTGCTGAACCGGCCGCTGGCGACGTCATTCCTGATAGCCCAATGAAGAGCCCTGCCAAGCCGCCAAGTCCTGCCCAACCGCCGAGTCCTGCCCAGGCAGCCAAGGACGCGGCTGGCCCTGAAGTTGAAGTCACTAGCGCTGGGTCGCATTCTCCTCCGGTTCATGTTTTGTCCAAGCAGGTCGACACAGCTGACACCTCTAAGAAGCTTGACTTTGAACCTTCCGCTTTGGAGAAGATGTCAGCGAAGGAGCTTTATGCTGGTTATATGACCCGCCTTTCCACCAGCCGAGACCTGGAGCTTCAACTGGTTAACCTCATGAAGCCGAAATATGAGGTACTCTTTCCTCCTCTATCTTCCCACGTAGCCCCCAAGCGCCGGTTTAATCATTTTGAACTGGGGCTTTTGCTTTAGCTGTTGTATAGAGAAATTGATGCTGTAAAAGGTTACCAGAAGAACCGTGAGTAGCCCCCAAGGGCCGGCTCAAACTTTCTTTTGAGTCGGGCCTACTAAGGAGACAATAAGTTTGTGTAGATCTAGGTAGTAGCCCCCAAGGGCCGGCTCAAACTTGCTTTTGAGTCAGGCCTAGTGAGGCGACAATAAAGTTTTGTAGAGCTAGATAGTAGCCCCCAAGGGCCGGCTCAAACTTGCTTTTGAGTCGGGCCTACTGAGGCGACAATAAAGTTTTGTAGAGCTAGATAGTAGCCCCCAAGGGCCGGCTCAAACTTGCTTTTGAGTCGGAGCTTCCTTAAAAACATTAGCCCCCAAGTGTCAGGCATATTGCTTGCAATCTGTTTGAGACTTGTACGTCTTACACTCTGCTTTGAAAACGTTTGCAGGAATCTTTGACTGAGGTCGGCTCACAGATGGCCGGCTTAAAGAGCAACTTGGCTGATCAATAGGCTGCTCGAAGCGCCACTGATGAGTGATGCCGGTTCTTGACCGAAGAGCTGGTTAAAGTTAAGGCCGAATTTGCCACTTTCAAAGAGTCCGCCATAGCTGAGAAGGCCACTCTTACCAAGCGGGCAGACGATGCTGACCAGCGGCTGATGATCGTCTCTGACGAGTTGCAGTCCCTGAAACGTCACATCTCCAAGATGACAGCCGCCCTCTTCGGTGAGATTTTTTAATAAGTTATCTGTAATTGCTGCTATGACATTTGAACTGGCGACTTATCATGGAAATCCTCCGGCTCATGCAGGTCCTAGAAGCCGTCAACTGGCGACTAATAGCTTATTACCTCTGAAAGCTATTTACACTCTGGCGGAGCAAGTCTACTGTGGTGCAATGTTCACCATTAAGTCCGTTCAGTACAAGGCCAAGATCCCTTCAAATCTCAAAGGGGTCTTGGAGCTTTTCTCCACAATGCCCAAGCAGATCGCCGAGTTAAAGAAATCAGCCGCCCGCTAGGGGGCGATCGCAGGTATAAGCCGGGCTCTGGCCTTTGCGCCGGAGCTTACTCCGGGTGACATGATGGAAGGCTTCCCCTCCAAAAGGGATGACGGCTCTGATTTCACAGAAGCCGACTATATCCGGTGTGTCAAGGACTCCAGATACTTAGCCTCGGTCTTAACAGAAGAGGTCGACCTGAACACCTATCAGGCGGCTTATGACGAGGACCAGAAGAGGATTCACGGCCCTCTATATGAATGGAAGGACTTGACACCCGCCCGCAGTAAGGTCCTCTTTGCCTCTGCTCTTGACACGTCTCCTTTCTTTAAAGAAGGGAAATTTGCAGCTCTAGCTGACTGCAACTGGAACATGGATGACCTCTAGATCCAAGCGTCCGAAGAGCCGGAACAGGATGAGCCGGAGGCCAGTTGACTTGCTTCCACTTTGTAATAGACGGCTCTCGCAGTAGAGGGCTTTAAAAACTTGATTCACACTTGTGGGCTCTATATAGAGCGTTTGTAATATACATGTTCTTTGATACTTTGCTGTGCTTCCTTGAGCAAAATTCCAGCTTTCAAAATACCATCTTCCTTTGACGTGTTTCTGGCTAATGAATTCCGCCGGCTCTTCTTCATAAGTTGAGAGTCGGTCAAAACATTTCCTAACTTCCATCCGCGGCTGACCATGTCAACCGGAACCTTGTAGCATAAAGTCGCGGCTAATTTACTTAGCCGATTTTTGTATCAGAAAAGCCGGCTCATTAGAAGTTGGCGGATAGGCGTTAGAAGTTGTACCCTAAGGTAAGAACGTGCCCCCCGGGTCATCAGGTGCTAATTACCCGTCGATAAAAAGCCCTCACAACTGCAGCTAACATGTTAGCCGGAGTATTGGCATAAAGCCAGCTGATAGGGTGTTAGAAGCGATACCCGTCGGTAAGAAGCCCCCTTCAACAATACGGTGTTCGAGACCGGACGGTAGGCGTTAGAAGCTGTACCCGAAGGTAAGAAGCCGCCCTCGCCACAGCTCATCTACTGAGCCAATTATATACAGTGTTTGACACCGGCGGGTAGGCGTTAGAAGCTGTACTCGAAGGTAAGAAGCCGCCCTCGCCACGGCTCATCTACTGAGCCGATTTTATACGGTGTTTGACACCTGCGGGTAGGCGTTAGAAGCTGTACCCGAAGGTAAGAAGCTGCCCTCGCCATGGCTCATCTACTGAGACGATTTTTGACGATGTAACATCTGGTGCCGTGACTCATTTTCCTGAGCCGACTTTTGACGATGTAACACCTGGTGCCGCGACTCATTTTTCTGAGCCGGGTCATGACGATGCAACATCTGGCGCCGCGACTCATTTGTCCTGAGCCGGGTCCTTTCACTTTTTGCAATGATATTTCTTCATATACTGATGATATGTACAATGACAATATACAATGAAAGGTCTCTACACCCTTATGTGAAATAGGGCCGGAGATGCACGATGTTCCACGGCCGGCGGGTCTCCTGACCCGCCGTATCTGATTCATCTTGTATATCAACGAGGTAATATGACCCGTTGTGGAGGTTTATGCTGATCACAAAAGGTTCTTCCCATGGAGGAGAGAGCTTATGCCTATTCGTCTGGTCTTGAATCAGCCGGAGCACTAAATCGCCCTCCTGGAACGTCCGGGTCTTGACCCTGCGGCTGTGATAGCGATGCAAGTCTTGTTGATAAATTGTTGACCGGGCCACTGCTAGTTCTCGCACCTCTTCCAGAGCATCCAACGCGTCTTGACGTGCCGTCTCATTGTCCGTCTGAACGTAAGCCGTCACCCTTGGCGAGTCATGTCGGATGTCTCTGGGCAACACTGCCTCGGCCCCGTATACCATGAAGAAAGGCGTGAAACCCGTGGATCTGTTAGGTGTGGTTCTGATGCTCCATAAGACGGAGGGTAATTCCTCTACCCAACACCCGGGCATCCGCTGCAAAGGAACCATAAGCCGTGGTTTAATCCCTTTTAGAATTTCCTGATTGGCACGCTCCGCCTGACCGTTGGATTGTGGATGCGCTACAGATGAAACATCAAGCCGGATATGCTCTTCGTCACAAAAAAATTTCATAGCCCCCTTGGAAAGGTTTGTGCCATTATCAGTGATGATGCTGTGCGGGTAACCAAAACGGTAGATCAACTTTTGGATGAATAACACCGCCGTAGCCGCATCACATTTGCTGACCGACTCTGCCTCTACCCACTTGGTGAACTTGTCTACTGCCACCAGGAGATGTGTTTCCTTATCCTTGGACCATTTGAAAGGCCCCACCATGTCAAGTCCCCAGACCGCAAACAGCCAAGTAATTGGTATCATCCTTAATTCTTGAGCCGGAATATGAGCCCGTCGGCCAAACTTCTGACAGCCGTCGCACTTCCGGACCAGGTCCTCTGCATCTTTGTGAGCCGTCAACCAGAAGAACCCGTGGCGGAAAGCTTTGGGCACCAATGACTTTGAGTCGGCATGGTGCCCGCAATCACCAGCATGAATTTCACTCAAGATTTGCCGGCCCTCCTCTGGCGAGACACAACGTTGGAAGACCCCTGTTATGCTACATTTATGTAATTCACCATTGACTATGGTCATGGACTTAGAACGCTGGGTGACCTTTCTGGCTAGGTCTTCATCCTCAGGTAACTCGCCCCGGGTCAAATAGGCCAAATAAGGAATAGTCCAATCTGGAATAGCATGTA
Organism: Hordeum marinum; assembly: GCA_022496015.1. Lineage (NCBI taxonomy): Eukaryota > Viridiplantae > Streptophyta > Magnoliopsida > Poales > Poaceae > Hordeum > Hordeum marinum. The sequence continues at coordinate 481,076,552 of CM039672.1, forward strand.
GAGCCGCCACTAATTCTGCCTTCGGGTCAGGAACTATCAACTCCTCTTTTGAAGGTATCTTGACAGTCGGATGGTGCAAGACGTCCAAAAAGATGTTGGGTGGCACCAGTTTTGTTGAGACCCTAACCGTGATAAAGCATCAGCTGCCTCATTTCTGCGACGGTCAATGTGATCTACTTGATATCCCTTGAAGTGACTTGCAATAATATCAACCGCCTCTCGATAAGCCGCCATCCGCGGTTCCATGGAATCCCAAGTGCCAGAAACTTGCTGAGCCACCGGATCTGAGTCGCCCAAACACCTGACCCGACTCAAGTTCATCTCCTTGGCTAATAGAAGACCATGATGTAGAGCCTCATATTCAGCCGCATTGTTAGTGCAGGGGAACATCAGCCGGAACATGTAACAAAACCTATCACCTTTGGGGGATGTCATAACAACTCCTGCCCCCAATCCCTCTAATTGTTTGGATCCGTCAAAGTGTATAGTCTAGTATGTGTTATCCGGCTTTTCCTCGGGGGCCTGACACTCCATCCAATCATTTACGAAATCCACAAGGTCTTGGGACTTGATAGCTGTGCGAGGTACATATTTCACATTGAAAGGTCCCAGCTCCAATGCCCACTTAGCAATTCTTCCTGTGGCTTCTCTGTTCTGAATAATTTCTCCAAGCGGAGTAGAGCTAACCACAGTTATCTGGTGCCCTAAGAAATAGTGTTTTAATTTGCGGTTGGCCATGAAGACCCCATACACCAGCTTCTGCCAATGTGGATACCTTTGCTTAGACTCTATCAGGACCTCAATGACATAATAAACCGGTCTTTGCACTGGATACTCCTTTCCGGCTTCCTTGCGCTCGACCACAATTGCAGCACTCACCGCTCGGTTATTAGCCGCCACATAAAGGAGCAACGGCTCTTTTTTAGCCGGAGCGGCCAGCACTGGTGACTCAGTGAGCTATTTTTTAAGCTCCTCGAGTGCGTCACCTGCCGCCTTACTCCAGAAAAATTTGTCTGCCTCTTTCATCATTTGATACAAAGGAATAGCCTTCTCTCCAAGACGGCTTATGAACCGGCTCAACGCAGCAATCCGCCCTGCCAAGCGCTGGACATCGTTAATGCAAGCCGGCTCTCTCAGAGAAGTAATAGCCTTGATTTTATCGGGGTTAGCCTCAATACCACGTTCAGAGACCAGGAAACCCAAAAGCTTTCCTGCTGGAACACCAAAGACACACTTGGCCGGGTTAAGCATCATCTTATAGACCCGGAGATTATCAAAAGTTTCCTTCAGATCCTCCAAGAGAGTCTCCTTCTTCCTTGATTTGACCACGATGTCATCTACATAAGCATGAACATTACAGCCAATCTGACTGTGAAGGCAGTTCTGTATGCATCGCTGATAAGTCGCCTGGGCACTTTTGAGCCCGAAGGGCATAGAGACATAGCAGAACGCCCCAAAAGGTGTAATGAAAGCCGTCTTCTCTTGGTCTTTAACCGCCATCTTGATTTGATGATAACCCGAATATGCATCCAAGAAACACAAACTCTCACTCCCCGCCGTAGCATCGATGATTTGGTCAATGCGAGGGAGAGCAAATGGATCAGTCGGACACGCCTTGTTAAGGTCCGTGTAGTCCACACACATACGCCAGGTACCATTCTTTTTTAGCACTAGCACGGGGTTAGCCAACCACTCCGGGTGAAAAACTTCCACGATGAAACCTGCTGCCAAGAGCCGGGCAACTTCTTCACCAATAGCCTTGCGCCTCTCTTCATTGAACCACCGTAAAAATTGTTTAATCGGCTTAAACTTTGGATCCACATTAAGGTTGTGCTCAGCGAATTCTCTCGGTACACCCGGCATGTCAGAAGGTTTCCATGCAAAGATGTCCCGATTCTCACGGATGAATTCGATGAGCGCGCTTTCCTATTTGGGATCCATGTGAGCTCCAATGATGAACTGTTTAGATGAATCACCCGGAGTGAAGTCCACGTCTTTGGTATCATCCGCCGAAAACTTGAGGGGCGGCTCTGCTTCTGTGGTGGGCATTTTCAGCGGGGTCATATCCTCCGGGTCAACATTCTCTTTATAGAACTTAAGCTCTTCCTGAGCGCAACTGGACTCTGTGTAAGCCGCGTCTCCTTCCTCACACTCAATAACCGTATTGCGGTTGCCATGAACGGTGATGGTGTCGGGACCCCGATCCTAAGTCATATGATTCCATACTGTAACAAGTCACATCACTTTGCGGCCTCACGCACGGTAAACTCCACGGCTACAGTCTTACCTCGGCCGGGACCGTTTGCGTCTTTTGGCTCACGTATGTGAACATGTCGCTGGCAATCACACAACAAAGAACCCGGGCCGACATGACTAGTCATAGAACCCAAGTGGCACATTCGTACGGAAATAGGCATACATAACCCAGCAATGCAGGTGTCGGCCTCAAGCGTGTGTAGACGAGTCATAGCAAGCTACAAGGACCCCATTACGTCGTGAGACACGAATGCCATCACTGCACGTAGACGAGTCGTAGCAGGCTACCGGGACTCCATTACACTGCGAGACATTTCCCCGAAGGGACAAACACAGCAGCAAGCAAGGATACATGCCGGTCTATCAATGTGTCCGGAGCAGTAGCAAGCTACCATGGCTCGGTGGAAGCACAGAGAGGCAGTTTCCCATAAAGAGTAATACTAAAGGTACAGGACTAGGTGTCGGATCCCATACATACCATTGCATGTCACACGTACGCACGACATGCCCGATATGCATAGATACAACCATGGCATCACAACATAACCATACAACAACATGACTTTTATTTAAGAGGCTCAGACGAGCCTTGCATAATATGTTCGTACAGATAGGGGTCACATGACCCGACACTCAAGTCATACAAACAAGTTCATACCAGCCAGCGGAAACTTAAGTTGTCTGAGTACAGACGGCGAAATAGAAAAGTGGCACACAGCCTGACTATCTATAGCCCACCACACGGGCAAGATCGTAGCTGGGACACCAGCTATTCGGCATCGTCAACATCTAGAAAGAACCCACCTGATGGGTCCTGGTTTTCTTCTGCAACATTAATTAAGCAAGGATGAGTACAGTCGTACTGAGCAAGTCTTTAAAACAGACCTAGTCTATTTATGCTCATGTGTCAACAAGGGGGAGTGGTGGAGTTTATGCAGCAATGCCAGCCTTGACTCATGGCTAACCTACACTACCCAGTTTTAATTCTTTATTACAATTTTAGTTATCGCACACGAGACCACTATCTCCATCACAATACACCACCAAGGATCCACCTTCCCCTTTCGGAAGAGTGTCATCCATGGTACTCACACTTGTCTTGATATTTTTAGGAGTATCCATTTGATTATCTATGAACAACATAAGTTCTCCAAGTAGTCCATATCCGAGGACGCGGCTATTCGAATAGTTTCATACCCTGCAGGGTTGTACTTCTTCACACACGCTCTCGCCACTTATCGTTGTGTGCCATAAACCATGCACCTCGGCAACCTTCAAGCAGATGCCCAGCGAGGGAGTCGGCCACGACCGTCAATCACATAAGACCTCTAGTCCAGGCTATCGCCTATTTGAGACTGAACCCGCACGGAAGTCCGGCCGAAGTTTCCGCTACGGCCCCAAATGATGTGCGCAGGGTTCCCAAGCCCCCCATTCGGGTGACCCTTGGTACACCGTGCCACTGCCTACCGCATCGTAACCCACCCCGAGGGTCAGCGCTACGCACGGCCTCTAGCATGCTATAAACACCAGAAACTACTTGCAATATCTGGACCAAGGACTGAGCAACTGATAAGTCGAGCGGGGTCATATTTCAGGTCCCAGCATGTGGTAGTATCTAGTCTTGGATCACAAACACGGAACTCAGTTCCTAAGAACGGTCCCAATGAGACAACCCGCTATGTACTCCTACATAGCCTCTCATTGCTACCTTTTACCAAAATAGATTCATCATGAGCTCATCACATCAGAACAACACAGTTTCACTCCGGTTCATCACCCAGATGAATCAGACCTGACACAACTCTAAGCATAGCAGCATGGCATGAAAGTAAGATAAGCACATCATGGCACAAGCATCTACTAGGTATGCTAGGTTGCAAGGTTTAGCTATTTACTGTGACAAGACCAGGTCATGCAGAACATTAGGTTCATCTACCGTGTATGACTATCATGTGAACAACGTCCTAATGCAATGAACAAGAGCAGGAGCGAGAGAGTGGGATATTATCGGAATGATCAATGGGGTTGCTTGCCTTGCGCGGAGGGGTTCTCTCCTTCGTCGGGATACAAGGTGGTATCTTCCGGATTAGGGCCTACCGCAACGCAGATAAGAGCATTCAATACACGCAAGTGCAACAATATGATGCATGATCATGGCATAGTAATATGCATCGGTGAGCTAATGCAACTAGTGATCATGTCAATTTGAAATGGATTTGAATATAGGTTCAAAGTTGTTCTTCTTTCAAATTCCATATATTAACCTAATGGCAAATGTCCATGTTCACCTATTTAGATTGCTCTAACATGCATGAGAATATCACCATTGGATTCATTGGATTTTTCTGATCAATTTTCATATATAAATTATTTTCATTTGACTTACAGATGATTTTATATGATTTTTCAAAGTCTTAAACATTTTCTGGAATTATTCTTAAACTAGAAATTGTTTAATTGCATCAGCATGACATCATGATGACGTCAGCTGGTCAGCTGACCCGGCCCAGAGTCAAACCTGACATGTGGGCTCCACATGTCAGTGACTCATTCACTTAACTAATAAAATTAACACTAATTCTAAATAATTATCAGAACTGGGCCCACATGTCAGTGACTAATTAACTTAATTAATTAAATTAATTAACTTATTACTAATATGTGTTTAGTCAGAGGCTGGCCCCACCTGTCTGTGACCCAGGGGGTCAAACCCCGTGGTCAAACAGGCCAGGGTCACCGGCAACGAGCCGCCGGCGACTCCAGGGACGGCGGAGGGCTTCGGGTTTCCTCCTTCGGCGGCCAAAAGGACGGCGGAGGGCACCAAACTACTCAGCACATACACGCGCGTCCATCCCGACCCCTCCCAGGAGCTGAGATGGTCGGAATCGACGCCGGCGATGAGCTGGGCGGCGGTCGGAGCTTGGGCGAGCACGGGCTCATCGAACCAGGGCACGACACGACCTCTACTGGGCACCTATGGTCTCTACTCAACCCCACGAGCACGACGGAGGCCTTAGATGGACCAGCTGGTCGCCGTAACACGGCCGGCGTCGAGTTCGAGCGGCGGAGGCATTCGGGCCTCGACGGAATCCGGGGCTAGGGCACGAGATCGAAGGGGGAAAGAGGGGGAAAAGCTTCAGGGGCTCACAACGATCACAGGGGCGTCGGAGGCGGGCTCGGGGACGGTCTGAAACGGCGGCGAGCTTCGATTCCCTTTCCGGTGACCCGAGGAGGAAGACGAAGGCGCGACGTCGACAGGGGGCTTCCGGCGATGCGTAGCTTGGCTAGGAGGAAAAAGAGGTCACGGCGGAGCTTCTGGCGGGCTCAGATGGGTTCGGGGGTGGCTGGAACGTCGGCACGACGGAGAAGCGCAGATCGGCCATGGCGGCAGCAGAGAGGGGAATGCGCGCGCGAGAGAGAGAGCGCGGGAGAGAAGGGGGAAGAGGAGGCCACGACGGCGAGGAGCTTCGCGCTGGCGCACGCGGAGGCCTCTACGGCAGCGAGGCAAGCAGGAGTTGGCCGGCGTGCCGCGGGCACACGCCCTCCTGCCTACTGGCAGGAGGTTGACGACGGTGGAAGCTGGCTGGGCCAGTTGGGCCAGCTCCACCTGGGCCTCAGGTGAGTTTTCCTCCTTTTTTCTGTTTTTCTTTTTCTTTTCTGAACTTTGTTTATTTTATTTGCAGGTCCAAATGATTTTATAAAATATCCCATATATTTTCTAAAATCAAGTTTGAATATTTCAAATTTATCTGAGAAGTTTCAGAATAATTTGAAAACAGAACTAATGATAGTGCTTTATTTATCAATTTCAGATGCTTTAATCATTAATTTTAAATTGCTTCTGAGGTTCAAATATTTTAAATGATCCCTGTTATATACTTGTCCAAATTTATCAGACTTAGGGAACATTTTTAAGGGCATTTTGGATTTGTTGAAAATTTCATCAACCTTGGATTCACTTTATTTCAATGTGAGTTAGGGTTTTCTTTTCCTTCCCATTCATGTTGATGAAATGATGATGACGATGATGCAACAACCATGCTTAACCTAAGACACTTGCTAGGGATGTGACAGATGGTACCATTTAAGCTGGGCATCTTGAGCTGCAAGTAAACATAGCAGGACCTGGCCATGAACTTAGCATAAGCCGGTCGTCCAAACAATGCATTATAAGGACTCTTGATCTTGACCACCTTGAACCATGAGGATTCCACCATGTAGTTGTATTCATCACCAAAGGCCACTTCCAATGAGATCCGGCCCACCGGATGTGCCTGTTGGAAATATGCCCTAGAGGCAATAATAAATTAGTTATTATCATATTTCCTTGTTCATGATAATCGTTTATTATCCATGCTATAATTGTATTGATCGGAGACTTAAATGCATGTGTGGATACATAGACAAAACCATGTCCCTAGTATGCCTCTAATGGACTAGCTCGTTGATCAAAGGATGGTTAAGGTTTCCTAGCCATGGACATGAGATGTCATTTGATAACGGGATCACATCATTAGGAGAATGATGTGATGGATAAGACCCAAACTACAAACATAGCATATGATCGTGTCAGTTTATTGCTACTGTTTTCTGCATGTCAAGTATATGTTCCTATGACCATGAGATCATGCAACTCATGGATATCGGAGGAGTGCCTTGTGTGTATCAAACGTCGCAACGTAACTGGGTGACTATAAAGGTGGTCTACAGGTATCTCCGATGGTGTCTGTTGAGTTGGCATGGATCGAGACTGGGATTTGTTACTCCGTGTAACGGAGAGGTATCTCGGGGCCCACTCGGTAATGCAACATCACAATAAGCCTTTCAAGCGATGTGACTAATTGTTAGTTGCGGGATCTTGTATTATGGAACGAGTATAGAGACTTGCCGGTAACGAGGTTGAACTAGGTATGGAGATACCGACGATCGAATCTCGGGCAAGTAACATACCGAAGAACAAAGGGAACGTTATACGGGATTAACTGAATCCTTGACATAGAGGTTCGACCGATAAAGATCTTTGTAGAATATGTAGGAACCAATGTGGACGTCCAGGTCCCGCCATTGGTTATTGACCATAGAGGTGTCTCGGTCATGTCTACATAGTTCTCGAACCCGCAGGGTCTGCACACTTAAGGTTCGGTGACGTTTCGGTAGTGTAGAGTTATGTATGGTGGTGACCGATGTTTGTTCGGAGTCCCGGATGAGATCCCGGACGTCACGAGGAGCTCCGGAATGGTCCGGAGGTAAAGATTCATATATAGGAAGTCCCAGTTTGGTTTCCGGAAAAGTTTCGGGCTCATCGGTAGTGTACCGGGAGTGCCGGTAGTGTACCGGGAGACCTCCGGGAGGGGTACTTCGACCCCAAGAGGTCCATGGGCTGTGGGAGAATAATAACCAGCCCTTAGTGGGCTGCGAAAACAGCCACAAAGGCCCATGGCGCAGGAGAGAAAGTCCTAAAGCAAAAAGTGGAAAATCAGCCAATAGGAGGCAATCCTACTCCAACTAGGATTGGAGGTGAAGTAGGATTGCTCCCACCTCCTATTTCGGCCGACCCAAAGGCCTTGGCTGCCTCTCCTCTCCTCTCCTCCTATATATACTAGTGGATTGGGTGGTTTTTGGACAGAATTTCCGGCCACGTGCTACCCGTTTCACCGGTGCACAGTTTCTCCTCTAGATCGGTTTTCCGCAGCGCTTAGGCGATGCCCTGCCGGAATCACTCCACCACCATCACCGGAGCGCCGTCACGCTGCCGGTGAACTCTCTCTCCTCTCCACCTCCTCTTGCTGGATCAAGAAGGTGGAGATCGTCATCAAGCTGCACGTGTGCTGAACGCGGAGGTGCCGTCCGTTTGGCGCTAGATCGGAAGGACCGTGATCGAGATCGCGAGACAGTTCGTGATGAGATCGCGGAACGGATCGTGATGAGTTCGCGGGACAGATCGTGATCAAGATCGTGAGACGGATCGTGATGAGATCGCGGGACGGATCGTGATGAGTTCACGGGACGGATCGTGATTGGATCGCGGGACGGATCGTGATGAGATCGCGGGACGCTCGGCGATTTGGATCGCGAAGATGTTCGACTACACCAACCGCGTTTCTTGACGCTTCCCGCTTAGCGATCTACAAGGGTATGTAGATCCACTCTCCCTCTCGTAGATGCTCATCACCATGGATAGGTTTGCGTGTGCGTAGGAAAATTTTGTTTCCCATGCGACGTTCCCCAACAGTGGCATCATGAGCTAGGTTGATGGTTCGATGAGATCTCGAGTAGAACACAAAAGGGTTGTGGGCATTGATGCTTAGATTGCTTCCTCCCTTGGTCGTATTTTGGTTCAGCGGGATTGTGAGATGAAGCGGCCCGGACCAACATTACTCGTACGCTTACGAGAGACCGGTTCCCTCGACGCAACTTGTTGCCTAGATGGCTTGCGGGTGACAGTTTCTCTCACTTTAGTTGGATCGGATTCGACAAAGGCGGTCCTTGAGAAGGTTGAAAAGCAAACTAGTGTATCACCGTTGTGGTTTATGCGTAGGTGAGAATCGTTCTTGCTAGATACCCATAGCAGCCACGTAAAATATGCAACAACAATTAGAGGACGTCTAACTTGTTTTTGCAGGGTATGTTGTGATGTGATATGGCCAATTACATGATGAGATATATGTGATGTATGAGATGATCATGTGATGTACAGATTATCACGACTTGCATGTCGATGAGTACGGCAACCGGCAGGAGCCATAGGGTTGTCTTTAATTATTGTATGACCTGCGTGTCAATCATTAAGCACTATGTAATGCTTTACTTTATTGCTACGGTAGCAATAGTAGTTGAAGCATGCAGGGCGTGACAACCCCAATGGCAACACATTGATAGAGATCAAGATGATGGAGATCATGGTGTTGTGCCGGTGACGATGGAGATCATGCCAGTGTTTCGAAGATGGAGATCTTAAACACAAGTTCATGGCCATATCATGTCACTTATGAATTGCATGAGATGTTAATCCTTTTATGCACCTTGTTTTGCTTAGTACGGCGGTAGCATTATAAGGTGATCCCTCACTTGAATTTCAAGATGAACTGTGTTCTCCCCGAGTGTGCACCGTTGCGAAAGTTCGTCGTGTTGAGACACCACGTGATGATCGGGTGTGATAGACTCTACGTTCACATACAACGGGTGCAAGCCAGATTTGCACGCGCAGAACACTCGGGTTAAACTTGACGAGCCTAGCATGTACAGACACGGCCTCGGAACACGAGAGACCGAAAGGTCGAACATGAGTCATATAGTAGATATGATCAACATAATGATGTTCACCATTGCAACCACCTCAACTCACGTGATGATCGGACTTGAGCTGGTGAATTTGGATCATGTATCACTCGAATGATCGGAGGGATGTCAATTTGAGGGGGTTTTCTTAAGTAATATGATTAATTGAACTCATTATCATGAACATAGTCAAAGTGTCTTTGCAAATTATGTTGTAGATTACTAGCTCGCGCTGTAGCTCCCTTGTATTTTTATATGTTCCTAGAGAAATAGAATTGAAAGATGTTGGTAGCAAAATTGCGGACTGGGTCCGTGATCTGAGGATTGTCCTCATTGCTGCACAGAATGCTTATGTCCTTAATGCACCGCTCGGTGCGCCACCCCCTCTAGCGTCGTGTATAGATGTTGTGAACATCTAACAGGCACGTTTCGATGACTACTTGATAGTTTAGTGCGTCATGCATTACGGCTTAGAATTGAGGCTCCAAAACATTTTGAACGTCACGGAACATATGAGATGTTCTAGGAGCAGAGATTGTGATCTCAGGCTCGTGCCTTTGTTGCGAGATATGAGATCTCCAACAAGATTCTTTGCTTGTAAGATGAAGGAGAATAGCTCAATCGTTGAGCATGTACTCAGATTGTCTGGGTACTACAATCGCTTGAATCAAGTGGGAGTTGATCTTCCAGATAAGATAGTGATTGATATAGTTCTCCAAGTCACTGTCACTAAAGCTACTAGAACTTAGTGATGAACTATAATACACCAGGGATAGAAGTATTGATCCCTGAGCTGTTCGCGATGTTTGACACCGCGAAGGTAGAAATCAAGAAGGAGCGTCAAGTGTTGATGGTTAATCAAACCACTAGTTTCGAAGAGGGCAAGAGCAAGGAGGGAAACTTCATGGATAGCAAGTCAGTTGCTGCTCTAGTGAAGCAACCCAAAGTTGAACTCAAACCCGAGACTAAGTGCTTCTATTATGAGGTGAGAGGTCGCTGAAGTGGAACAACCCTAGATACTTGGTAGATAAGAAGGCTGGCAACATCGACAGAAGTATATTTGATATACGAGTTATTGATGTGTACCTTGCTAGTACTCCTAGTAGCACCTGGGTATTGGATACCGGTTCGGTTGCTAAATGTTAGTAACTCGAAATAAAAGCTACGGAATAAACGGAGAACTAGCTAAGGGTGAGGTGACGATGTGTGTTGGAAATGTTTCCAAGGTTGATGTGATCAACATCGCACGCTCTCTCTACCTTCAGGATTAGTGACGAACCTAAATAAATGTTATTTGGTGTTTTGCGTTGAGCATGAACATGATTAGATCATGTTTGTTGCAATAGGGTTATTCATTTAAGTCAGAGAATAATAGTTATTCTGGCTACATGAATAATACCTTCAATGGTCATGCACCCAGTGAGAATGGTTTGTTGAAATCTTGATCGTAGTAGTACACATGTTCATAACATTGATGTCAAAAGATACAAAGTAAATAATGATAGTACCACATACTTGTGGCACTGCCGCAAAATGTCATATTGGTATAAAGCGCATGAAGAAACTCCATGGTGATGGATATTTGGACTCATTCGATTTCGAATCGGTTGAGACATGCGAACCATGCCTCTTGGGCAAGATGACTAAAGGATCCCGTTGGATGGAGCGGGCAAGTGATTCATTGGAAATGATACATGTTGATGTATGCAATCTAGTGAGTCTTGTAGCGTGCAGTGGATATCGTTATTTTCTTACCTTCACTGATGATTTGAGTAGATATAGTGTATATTTACTTAATGAAACACAAGTCTGAATCGTTTGAAAGGTTCAAGCAAATTCAGAGTGAAGTTTAAAGATCATCGTGACAAGAAGATAAAAATGACTGCGATATGATCGTGGAGGTGAATATCTGAGTCACGAGTTTGGCATACAACTTAAGACAATGTGAAAGTTGTTTCACAACTAAACGCCACCTGGAACACCATAGTGTGATGGTGTCTCCGAACATCATAGTTATGCTCTATTGGACATGGTGCGTAATATGATGTCTCTTGTCGTTTTACTACTATAATTTTGGGGTTATGCATTAGAGACAACTACATTCACTTTAAATAGGGCACCATCTAAATCCGTTGAGATAACACCATGTGAATTATGGTTTGATAGAAACCTAAGCTGTCATTTCTTAATATTTTGGGATGTGACACTTGTGTGGAAAATGTTTTCACCTAATGAGGTCGAACCCAAGGCGGACAAATGTATCTTCATAGAATACCCTAAGAACAGATGGGTATGCCTTCTATCTCAGATCCGAGTGCAAAGTGTTTGTTGCTAGAACTGGGTCCTTTCTCGAGAAAAAGTTTCTCTCGAAAGAATTGAGTGGGAGGAAGATAGAACTTGATGAGGTTGTTAAACTTTGTTCAACCAGAGAGTAGCGCAGCGCAGAAAGATGTTTCTGTGAAGCCTACGATAGTTGAAGAGGAAGTTAATGATGATGATCATGAAGCTTCTGGATCAAGTTACTATCGAACTTCGTAGGTCGACAAGGATGTGTACTGCTCCTCAGCGGTACGACAACTCTGTCTTGGAGGTCATGTTGTTGGACAACGATGAACCTACGAGCTATGGAGAAGCGATGATGGGCCCGGATTCCGACAAATGGTTGGAGGCCATGAAATCCGAGATAGGATCCATGTATGAAAACAAAGTGTAGACTTTGGTAGACTTGCTCGTTGGACAGTAGGTCGTTGAGTATAAATGGATCTTTAAAATGGAGACAGACACTGATGGTGAATGTCACTATTTGTAAAGCTCTACTTGTTGCAAAGATGTTTGTGACAAGTTCAAGGAGTTGACTACGATGAGACTTTCTCACTCGTAGTGGTGCTAAAGTCTGTTGGAATTATGTTAGCAGTTGCTGTGTTTTCAATTATGAAATCTGGCAGATGGATGTCAAAACATCGTTTCCTTAACGGTTTACTTGAGGAAAGGTTGTATGTGATACAACCAGAAGGTTTTGTCAGTCCTAAGGATGCTAAAAGGTGTGCAAGCTTCGGTGATCCTTCCATGGACTGAAGCAAGCATCTCGGAGTTGGAATATACGCTTTGATGAGTTGATCAAAGTTTTTGAGTTTATACAAAGTTTACGAGAAACTTGTATTTGCAACAAAGTGAGTGGGAGCACTATAGAATTTCTGATAAGTATATGTGGATGACATATTGTTGATCGGAAATAATGTAGGATTTCTGGAAAGCATAAATGGTTGTTTGGAAAGTGATTTTCAAAGGAAGACCTGGATAAAGCTACCAAATTGTTGAGCATCAAGATCTATAGAGATAGATCAAGATGACTTGATGAGACTTTCAATGAGTACATACCTTGACAAAGATTTTGAAAGAGTTCAAAATGGATCAGTCAGAGAAAGAGTTCTTGCCTGATTTGTAAGGTGTGAAGTTGAGTGAGACTCAAAGCTCGACCACGGCGGAACGAAGAGAAAGGACGAACGTTGTCCCCTATGCCTTAGCCATAGGCTCTGTATAGTATGCCATGCTGTGTACCGCACCTGTGTGTGCCTTGCCATGAGTCTGTCAAGGGGTACAAGTGTGGTCCAGGAGTGGATCACTGGACAGCGGTCGGAATTATCCTTAGTAACCAGAGGACTAAGGAAATGTTTCTTGATTATGGAGGTGATAAAGAGTTCGTCGTAAAGAGTTACGTCGATGCAAGCTTTAACACCTATCCGGATGACTAGTAGTAGCAATCTGGATATGTATAGTGGAGCAGCCATTTGGAAATAGTACCAAGTGGAGTGTGGTAGCAGTGTTTACGGTTTGACATACAGATTTGCAACGTACACACGATCTGAATATCGCAGACCCGTTGACTATAAGACCTCTCTCACATGCAAAGCATGATCGAGCCCCAGAACTCATTGGGTGTTAGATTCATAACAATGTGAATCACATGGTGATGTGAACTAGATTATTGACTCTAGTGCAAGTGGGAGATTGTTGGAAATATGCCCTAGAGGCAATAATAAATTAGTTATTATCATATTTCCTTGTTCATGATAATCTTTTATTATCCATGCTATAATTGTATTGATCGGAGACTTAAATGCATGTGTGGATACATAGACAAAACCATGTCCCTAGTATGCCTCTAATGGACTAGCTCGTTGATCAAAGGATGGTTAAGGTTTCCTAGCCATGGACATGAGATGTCATTTGATAACGGGATCACATCATTAGGAGAATGATGTGATGGATAAGACCCAAACTACAAACATAGCATATGATCGTGTCAGTTTATTGCTACTGTTTTCTGCATGTCAAGTATATGTTCCTATGACCATGAGATCATGCAACTCACGGATATCGGAGGAGTGCCTTGTGTGTATCAAACGTCGCAATGTAACTGGGTGACTATAAAGATGCTCTACAGGTATCTCCGATGGTGTCTGTTGAGTTGGCATGGATCGAGACTGGGATTTGTTACTCCGTGTAACGGAGAGGTATCTCGGGGCCCACTCGGTAATGCAACATCACAATAAGCCTTGCAAGCGATGTGACTAATTTTTAGTTGCGGGATCTTGTATTATGGAACGAGTAAAGAGACTTGCCGGCAACGAGGTTGAACTAGGTATGGAGATACCGACGATCGAATCTCGGGCAAGTAACATACCGAAGAACAAAGGGAACGTTATACGGGATTAACTGAATCCTTGACATAGAGGTTCGACTGATAAAGATCTTCGTAGAATATGTAGGAACCAATGTGGACGTTCAGGTCCCGCCATTGGTTATTGACCATAGAGGTGTCTCGGTCATGTCTACATAGTTCTCGAACCCGCAGGGTCTGCACACTTAAGGTTCGGTGACGTTTCGATAGTGTAGAGTTATGTATGGTGGTGACCGAAGTTTGTTCGGAGTCCCGGATGAGATCCCAGACATCACGAGGAGCTCTGGAATGGTCCGGAGGTAAAGATTCATATATAGGAAGTCCCAGTTTGGTTTCCGGAAAAGTTTCGGGCTCATCGGTAGTGTACCGGGAGTGCCGGGAGTGTTCCGGGAGACCTCCGGGAGGGGTAATTCGACCCCAAGAGGTCCATGGGCTATGGGAGAATAATAACCAGCCCTTAGTGGGCTGGGAAAACAGCCACAAAGGCCCATGGCGCAGGAGAGAAAGTCCTAAAGCAAAAAATGGAAAATCAGCGAATAGGAGGCAATCCTAGTCCAACTAGGATTGGAGGTGAAGTAGGATTGCTCCCACCTCCTATTTCGGCCGACCCAAAGGCCTTGGCTGCCTCTACTCTCCTCTCCTCCTATATATACTAGTGGATTGGGTGGTTTTTGGACAGAATTTCCGGCCACGTGCTACCCGTTTCACCGGTGCACAGTTTCTCCTCTAGATCGGTTTTCCGCAGCGCTTAGGCGAAGCCCTGCCGGAATCACTCCACCACCATCACCGGAGCGCCGTCACACTGCCGGTGAACTCTCTCTCCTCTCCACCTCCTCTTGCTGGATCAAGACGGTGGAGATCGTCATCAAGCTGCACGTGTGCTGAACGCGGAGGTGCCGTCCGTTCGGCGCTAGATCGGAAGGACCATGATCGAGATCACGAGACAGTTCGTGATGAGATCGCGGAACGGATCGTGATGAGTTCGCGGGACAGATCGTGATCAAGATCGTGATACGGATCGTGATGAGATCGTGGGACGGATCGTGATGAGTTCACGGGACGGATCGTGATTGGATCGCGGGACGGATCGTGATGAGATCGCGGGACGTTCGGCGATTTGGATCGCGAAGATGTTCGACTACACCAACCGCGTTTCTTGACGCTTCCCGCTTAGCGATCTACAAGGGTATGTAGATCCACTCTCCCTCTCGTAGATGCTCATCACCATGGATAGGTTTGCGTGTGCGTAGGAAAATTTTGTTTCCCATGCGACGTTCCCCAACAGTGCCGACTTACCTGGGACCACCCCATGAAAGACGGTGGATGATGGTTTTATATCCTTATCAAGCAATTTCATCCGCCGGAAAGTGTCATAATACAGGATGTTTATACTGCTTCCGCCATCCATAAGCACCTTGTTTAACACATATCCGCCCACTTGGGGGGCTACAACCAAAGCCAGCCGCCCCGGGTCATCAACCCGTGGCGGGTGATCCTCTCGACTCCAGGTTATGTCATACTCAGACCACATTAAATATTGTGGAAGAGTCGGCGCAACCGCATTGACGGCTCGCTTTCGCAACTTTTGGTCCCGCTTGCTGAGGCCGGTTGTAAAGATGTGGTACTGCCCAGAGCTGAGCTGCTTCAGATTACTCTGAAAACCAGACTGATTATGCTATTGCTGTTGACTGTTGCTGCTAGGATGCGGCCGATGTCCTCCTTCCTTATGCTGACCCGACTGACTGGGCCCTGAGCCGCCAAATCCAAACCCGACTCCTGAGCAGCCATGTCCCGAACCACCTGGCGGACCACCATCTCGATTATTAGGCTGCATGAAATACTGCCTGTACTTCTGCATGAAATGGCAACTCTCCCATGTGTGGATGGCCGGCTTATCAGGCAGGCTGTGATTCGGACAAGGTCGCTTAATTAATTCCTCATGTTTGCAGTGGAGTTATCCTTGCCAAAAGGCGGTCTGAACCTCCTATTGCCTTTGGGGTTATTTTGCTAAGTGTTTGCGTTAGCCACTAGCTCTGACCCAGCCTCTGGATTCTTGCGCTTGCTCTAGCTACCATTGTTTGCCGCACCCTTGACTTGGTTGCCCTTTTTACTTTGACCTGCTTTCTCATCATCAGAACCCGGGTCTTTCGTGCTGCAGAGTCGGCATATTTCGTGAGAGCCGTCATGAGCCGTCTTGGCACGTACGTTTGAGCCGGCCAAGCTTTTGCTTTAGAGGAACAAAGTGGCAGTTCTTCACCAAGATCAGTACTGCTTGAGCCGCCGTGATCTGCTCTGATGAGTGGATGATCGTCGAGACCCGCCGCACCCAACGATGGGCCGACTCATTCTCTTGCTGGACACAGTGATCAAGATCCACAATTGTCATAGGCTGCTTGCACGTCCCTTGAAAGTTTTTGATGAACCGGGCCCGGAGCTCTGCCCATGAATTGATAGTGTTAGGCGGTAACCCCTTTAGCCATGTGCGAGCCGGGCCCTCAAGCATCATGATGAAGTACTTGGCACACACCGCCTCACTAACATCTAGCATCTCCATGGCTAGTTCATAGCTTTCCACCTAGGCCTCTGGGGGTAGATCAGCGGTATAATTTGGGACCTTACAGGGCCCTTTGAAGCCCTCCCGCCCTGGAGGTTACTCCTACCCCCATTGACACAGAGGGCGTAGGCTCCTGGTGAGCCGGCCTAGCTGGCGCCTCTTGCGGGCTTCCCGCACGGTTTATCAAAGCAGACGTATTCCTTCCCGACCGGTGACCCGTTGGAATCTCTCTGCGCCGGTTGCTGCTGGAACCCGCTGGCGACTCATAGCGCTGGCTGAAGCTACGGCTAGGGAGAGGGGTCGAATGAACACGGCTCCGGTTGTGGGTATATTTTTCCTGCTGGGCCACGGCCGTCTGTAGATACCCGATGGCATTCCGCACCTCCTCTACAAAGGGTGCCTCGTCCGGGATAGGAATGGTCTCAAGCTGGGTGACAGCCGCCACCATATTCTCGACCGAATTAGAATAATGACCCGCTGGCGTTGGAAAACCACCAGCTGAGGCTTGGTTAAGCCGGGCCGTGTGAGCCGTAGGCCACTCCATCCGGCGGCTCTCGGGTACATCCGTCGCTCGCCTCTCATCCGGAGTATTGAAGAGGTTCCTTGCCTCATAGTGCTCTGGTAGACGGGATTGATGCCTGCTCCGATGAACCGCGGCGGCTGACCTCTGCTCTAGCCCGAGACGGAAAGCGTCTGTCTTGATGCACTCCGCCTCTTCCTCCATTTGGATTTGTAGCTCAACCATCCTCTGTTGCTCCTCTGCCATCCAGCTCTTGATCCTTGCGATCTCCAAATTTCGAGCTGCTTGGTTGTCAGGTGTGACCTCAGCGGCCATTAAGTCCGTGAGCTCGTCCATCAGCTCCACAAGGACTTGAGCCGGCGGCGGCGGGTTATCACTCGAGGTGGCGGCTCCCACGGCCATGCCGCCCACGCCTGGGTCCGGTCCTGCCATAAACACGGCAGCATGAGCCGGAAGCTCAAGCTTATTCGACTCAGAGCGATCCGACTCAGCGCAGGAATTGCCGTAGCCCCCAAGGGCACCGTTACGGAGCTGGTACATCGATTCTGTTTCTCCGCTTGAAGACTCGCCCTCTGAATAGACGAAGGTTTCCTACGACCCAGAAGCTTCCAGATCTGTCCCTTGAGTAAAACCTACGAAGACATGCTTCTGATCCGGATCAGCACAGATGGGTGCACATTCCACGTAGTCTGCAGACGCCGAGCCGGTTCAATGACGTCGATACTGACATCTGGCCCGGGTGTAGATCCATCAACCCTTCCGATGAAGACGTGGATCCCGCCGAACGGAACCCGAAATCCATACTCCACTGGCTCAGCATCGAGCCCCCAGCTGGCGTCGTCGATGTAGAGCCGGCCGCGGCGACTCTCGCTGATCTTTCCGACCACGTATCCTTCGAGCCCCGAAAGAGAGCCCTTTGAGAACTCAACACCACCAAGCGTAGGCCCCACGGTGGGTGCCAACTGTCATGGATTTGTCACGGTAGATGTCCGGGTCAACGGACTTGGATTCGAGGCCATTGCTAACGTGGTGTGCTAAAAGGGGTTGTTAGGGACGAAAGACATGGTTTACCCAGGTTCGGCCCCTCGAAGCGAGGTAACAACCTACGTCCTGCTTGTGTTTGTTATTGCTTGTTCGTATCGATTACAAGGGAGCTAAGCTTGACCTGATTCTCGATTACCTCACCCTAAGCTGCCCCGGGTCTTTCCCTTATATAGGGGGTCAAGACCACGGGTCATACAGGTTCATGACCGACTCTCATTATATGTCCGAGTCTGCCTCTATCTTTCTGACCTATCCTGCTCGAGCCGTTCCCAGGCGGCTTACACGCCCGGGTCTTCTCACCCGGGTCACCTCGTGGCCCACTCTAGGAGCCGCTATTCTTGTTGGGCCTTTGTGCCACGATGGCTTACTCTTGGGCTGTTTATGAGCCGTCCACTTTAACCCGGAAACTCCCTGGGCGGGTCTCACCGTGGGGTTATATCCCCAACACCTCCTGAGGAGAACTGCCCTCGTCCACGTGAGACCGTGTATGTGATGATTCTAGGTCGTCACAAAAATTATCTAGAACCCCTAAAGACTCAAACTCTGGATCATTTAATGGTTTCACAACCGCTAGGTTCCTAATTACTTCCACAGCTCGCTCAGCCTCACGGTCGAGCAAGTCATTGACGGATTGTGCAATTTCTTTACCATTACTCCCTAGCGAGACACCCAACTCGTTTGCATTATGAATAATTTCTTTCTCAGAAAACTGCAAGAGAGAATTGGCTGTATTAAAAGACATACCCGTAGTGACCTCGATATCACGAAGCTTGGCAGCTCTCATGGCTCGCCCTAGCTGCAAGTCCTCGGCGTCTGGTTGCTCTTGGAGACGGCTACTCATCCGTCTACCCTCAGACCTGGGGTCGGCAATTCCTCCATATGCTATAATCTCGTCCTGCGAAGGTTCACATGGTATATCAGCATTAGCCTTTGCCCTCTGCCGAACAACCTGCGTAAAACAATCCCCGGAGATCGCCGGATTGAGATTTCCATAGTCACCGTCGCCGTTTTTCTACCTGCATAACTGATGTGCAGTCCACTGCCGTCCCCGTCTCTGTGATGTGACGCACAGGGCTGGCTAGTTGCGGCGTGTTAGGATGATCGCCGGGACCCGGCAGAGTCCCGATGTGCCCACGCACGGACGCCACACCCTAAACTTCCCCAACGTGTCCCAACGTGGTCATAGAGCACTCATGTTGGTCCATACCAACCTGCTCACAAGAGGAATTTACGGTCGAGCACAAGGGTATATCATTACATTGAATCACAAGATTTACCTCTTCCCCTGTCTCAGCATTCTTGCTGACACGTGGAAGAGAAGCATCCATCAGTTGGTGCTCCATCGATTGGTCATGTGTGCGTTCCTCCTGCCTGAACACACAACCAGCCTTGTCTGCTGCAACAGTCAACATGGGGGACTCCAGACCCAGTAGCAACACCCGTGTTGCCTGTGTAGAGAGGTGCATAGGTCGTTTTTGATGATCAGTTGAGTTGATACAGCCCTTCTTTTTGTTCCACAACTTGCTAGGAGTAGAGAACGACTCAAAAGAACCGAAATGTAACGACTGTGACGGCACCATATTGGTACCACCATTAGTGATGTTTGAACTTTTCTCAATATGCGGTTCCGGACCCTTCCGTGCATCTTGTGGATTATCCGGTAAGTCCTTACCCTTTCCTCCAGAGGAATCATCCCTCTCAGTTGTATCCATGTCCTTGCGTCCATCATCCATCATTCCTACCGAAGTATCCTTCAGTTCCACATCCAGATCATAGGTGACTCCCGCATATGTCTAGCAAACCACGTCTGGCACAAACTCAGCGTTCGTCACACTGACAAGTAAGCGTGCTACTCCATTCACACGAGTAAAAGGCATATCAACCTTCTACGTCTTGCCGATGAGTGACCGCAAGCTCCATGTCACAAGGAAGTTATTAATGTGCTTGGGAGGCGCGCCAGAAAACCTGACCCGCACCTGAGTTAGAGGTATACCCTGCGGTTCCTTCTGTTTCCACTCGTCAAACTCCATGATGATGCTGGTTTTAGGCACTCTGCACATGCCAAACTTAAGAATACGGGCCTGGTCCTCTCTGGATGGATACTCTAACTTGTAAGTTTGCCCCTCAATTCTGACGACATGCCCGTCGAACTTTCCAGGAGCCAATTCTCTCATCATCTGCTCAATCTGTACCTCAGTCATAGTCCCATTAGTGATCTTAACGATTTCTGGAAAAGAAACATCTTGTGCACTTGAAAACTGTTCAGCCTCAGGCGTTTCGAAGAACATCAGTTCCGCACAACACACTCCAAAGATGGGGGAAAGTATTAAGCTCAAAGAAGATATTAGAAGCTCATCAAGGAACTGCATATGCTTGGACTCTAACAACACAAAGATTTTCCTTGTAATGTACTTTTATTCTTCTGGGAATCAAATTATAGTTCTCCTGCTATCCATCTGCATCTTCTTTGTTGACAATTTTGAACCTTCCATAAAAAGGAAAAACTAGAGTGACCACAAAAAACAACTATTCACAAGGATAACTTCATGCAAATGTATACTAATTCTACGTATGAAGATATCATTAAATAAACAATAATGTGAAAATTAATGTGGCATAAATTGATTCTGGATCTTCTATTAATCTCTCCCTTTCTTCCTCCAATATTGTAATAAGTCTAGTTTTGATCATCAACAGTAATAGCATAATTTTTTTGTTTCTCAAGTGCAAAAACTTTTGTACTATATCATCTATGTTTTTAAAAGTAATGGCAGTTATATGCTACTCCCTCCGGTCGAATTATAGGATCGGTACCGTCCACATCTTTAGGTTGACAATACGATCCTGCCATATCACCTACAGAGACCATTTTCTTGTGAGTAAACATATAGAGTGGCCATTGAAATGACTAGCTAGCTACAACGATCACTTGTTACAACTTACAGATGCATGAAGTTCTAAATAAACAATAGCATAAGAACTAAGCTGGCAAGGATAGATCCTAGAGCTTCTATTACTGATCTCTCTCTCCTCCCTCCTCCCTCCCTCAAAGAATCCGTTCATATCCATATTTTGACCTTCAACTCTAATATACCAGAAATTATTGGTCTTTCAAGTGCGAGAATCTTCTAGTTTGAGCATGTTTCTTATTTTCGGGAACCAACAGAGGAATGTATCACAAGATTGGTCTTAACTACACGGAGGTGAGGAGATGAGAGACCGCGACGGAGGGGGAGTACGCGGCGGCCAGGGAGGGGCCGCGACGAATGGGGTAACGGCGTCCACGCCAGATCCCTCTCACCGGGGAAGTCGTTTCTGGGCCCTCTCAGGATCCGACTCCGATGAGTCTGACGGAGAGGAAGGGCTCGCTGGAGAGCCTATCTCTCCAACACCGTCGGACCTCGTCTGCGATGCGGGCGGTCTGAAGAGGATATCGCAGGAGGAATAGACTCAGTCCTTCCGACGAATGACGAGGCATGGAGTGGCTTGGGTGAGAACGACAAGGTGGAGGCATTCCGTCGGGTGGTTCATCACCGGACGTCGTTTGCAGCCATTCGTCCATGGAAGGGTCCTTTGCCAAAGGTTAGTCTACCCATGCTCACGTTAGCCGATTTCATAAGTTTGTGGAAAGTTGTTGAAAAATGTCAGAAGAACAAGAAGTTGGGACGACCGGCATCGCGAGAAGGTCGCCGGCGACGGCACCGACCGATCCGGATTACAGGATCCGTGAAACGAGGCAGCTGCGTTTGAATTACCTCTTGGGCCAGGATGGGCCGGGAAAAGAGGTGGGTGGACCGGTGTCAGCTGGGTATATATACCCAGCTGAACACGAGAGGGGAACGGCTTGTCGAAGGGGTCAAGGAGTCCCGATCGACATCGGCCGATCGGTCCTATCGGTCAAGTGCAGAAACGCTCGACCCTCTCCAACGGCAGACGCAAACACAGAATGATCGGATCGCTAGGGCTAGCGACCACCGATGTCGTTTTCCACCTGGGTTCCCATATCGCCCATGGAGAGCTAGACGAGTCCCAGAGGAGTCAACACCGGCGGATACGATGGTCGGGCGGGGCTACTCAACACCGGTAGCCGCCTCCTGTGCAGACCGGCGGCCAAGGGAAACCGGAGGCCCCGGGCCGGGCGCGGCTGGGAACGCCCAAGCCTCGACCCCGCAACACGACGGCGGACGAGGGGCTGCCGCTGTCGGTCGCCGGTATGATGGGTCGGGACGTGGCGGCTTCTTTACCGGAAGAGGTGGAACGGGATCAGGTCGTGGTGCTGGAACTAACGGTAGCTATCAGGGTCACCGGTACAACTAGAATAACTGGAACGACGGTTCGGGCGGATAGGCCGGCGGCCATGGTCATTGGAACGATGGAGGGGGACGAGGGGGAGGTGTTAATCAGCGGCATCGGCCCTTCTACCCTCCGGAAGGTGATTTTGTCGAAGGATCCAAGGGTCCGCTCTATCGGCATCGCGGTGGTCGCGGTGGCGGAGGTCGTACTTTTGGTCGGAACAAATCTATCCCGAAGTGGGCGGAGGTCACGCCTACGACTACTGGAGGGGAGGCGGCTACCGGAACTGTTGCTAACACGTCCACTACGACTACCAAGCTGCCAGAGGCGGCGGCCGTTGGTTAATGCATTGGCGGCAGTGCCAATACCACCCCAGTTGGCAGCTAAGGATAGGGACACGGCACGGGCCAACAAGGCGGCTAAGAAAGAAAAGTTGACTTGTTATAGATGTGACATACCTAGTCATTTTGTCATCGATTGCACCACAGAGTTATGTGATATTTGTTTGAAACCATGTCACGATGACACAACTTGTCCACTTCTCCTAGCACCTAAGCCGGTGATCAACATATATGGTGTGTGTCATAATAGGCTTATGTTCTTTGAGACACCACGATCTACATCAGACATTGTACCTCCTCGTCTTGAGAGTTCAAGAACGGGACTGGTAAAGGTCACAAACGGCACGCTCACAGTTGGGCAAGTGTCTCAGCTGCTGAGGAGACTTGTGTCTAAATCTTACCAATGGGCTCCTGTTAGAGAGGATGAGTAGGTATATCGAGTGGAGTTTCCTAGAAGAGAACATCTTCAATGCTTGTTGACTTTCGGGGTCAATAAGGTGAGTGGGAGAAAATGCATGTTAGAGTTTGAGGAATGCAAAAAACCGGAACCATTGGGTACACGGTTGAAGAAGGTCTGGATTATATTTTCCGGCATCCTAGAGATCTTACTCAATGACTTCTTTATTATCTGGAGCATTGTCTCTTTGGTGGGTAAGACAGAAAAAGTAGACATGCCCTTCACACGCAAATGTGGTGTCGCCAGGCTGCTAGTGACTGTACTTGATGTGGAGTATATACCTGATTACGCACATTGGTTATACGACAGTGTGCATTATGATCTCGATGTGGAGGTTGAGGAAAACCAATCACAGACTCATGTTGGTGATGTTGACATGGTAGATGGTGGTGATCGCGATGGGAGCCAGGGAGATGCAAACCATGATGACCACTCCGACACGACCAAGGAGGGTCATATTCCTTCGTCATCGACCGCGATAGATAATCAGCCAAATAATGGAGCTGCACCTACGACAACACCCACGGACACTCTCCGTTTTGGATCGTTTAAAGCGATGTTGGCGCCGAGTCGCCTATGGGGGGGGACTGTCTGGAGGATGAGGACTTTCAGTAGCCTTGTGATGAGATTGTGACGGAGGGAGGGTCAGCTAGCGGCTATGGGCAGGAGTCCCCTCGTGTATCGGTTGTGCGAACGGGATCCTTGTTTCGCCATGACATGGTTTCGTCAGCCAGACCGGCACAGCTAAGTGGGCTGGAGACACCCAACATCACCGGGAAGGCCACTTCTCAACAGGTCCAGTCCCACGGGCAGGAGACCAGCTGGACGGTTCTTACGGTGACTCCAGCCAGCGACAGACACGTTGGCTACTCACCGGCTAGGCTTAGCGGACGGGAGGTCCGTTAGCCTGCGTTGTCGGCGTCACCGGTTAGCAGTGGGCATGACGCCCGCCAACCGGACCATATTTGAACCTCACCTTCGTCTTCTGCACGTGGGGGGCTCTTGGCATCGGGCAGGAGCCCTGTCGTTCACCCAGCGCTCCAACCGCTATCTGTGTGACGGTGGAGAGGCAGCCGCTGCAAAATGGGGAAGCAATAGCTCGGGCTGCGGCTACTTCTTCGATTGAGGTTTCTTCTCCGACACTTACTACAGTTACTCTTGGGATTGAGGCAAGAGGCCTAAATCCTCCAGGGATATCTATGGACGATGTGATCGCGTATGGAGGAATACCAGATCCTACGTCTGGCGATCGACGGTTTAGTCATCACATCCAGGAGCAACCGGTTGCCGATGACATGCTGATAGGGCGTGCTATGAGGGCCGCCAAGCTTCGAGACGTCGAGGCATCTACAGGTATGTCGGTCAATACTAGTGCTTCAATTCTTCATTTTCCGGAATCAGAGATTATACATAATGCCAGCGACATAGGTATTTCTTTGGGTAATTCCAACAAACAATTATCTAAATCAATTAATGATATGTTAGATTTAGAAGCAGATAGAACCACAGAGTTCATTAAGAATCTAGCAGCAGTGAGACCGATGAATGAGTCGGATATTAATGATCTAGGAGGCACAGAATTAGAAAGTTTATGTGAGGACTTATTACACTTAGAGGGAGCTGAGGAGGATGTGGAAGCCATGGGATCAGAGCGGTATATGGCCTCTTTGATTGACGGTTGTCATCCACGTGAAATACAATCATAGAGTAATGCAGAGATGACACAGGATAAACCAAAGAGACCTTGGAAAAGGAAGGTTTATCCTGTATCAGCGGTACGGAGAAGTGTGAGAGTGAAGTACAAGAAAAAATTCCATGATGATATATGAAAGGAATCTTTTGGAATGGCGGAGGTCTAGCAGACTTTGCTAAAAGGCGATTCCTTAGAGAGGCATCCTTAGAATATAAACTTGACTTTATAGCTCTACAAGAAACGGGTAGAGAACTTTACACCACAATTCTTAAACAATTTATCTGGAGGAGTTGATTTTGATAGGTACTGTTTGCCACCAAGGGGTAGGTCTGGTGGGATCTTACTTGGGGTTAAGTGTGAAACTTTAGAGGTGATGAGTGTGGCATATGGCGAGTTTTCTGTTAAATTTCGTGTGCGGTCGAAACTTGATGGTTTTAGGTGGGCCCTAGTAGCCGTATACGGGGCGGCGCAACCGGAGTTCAAATATGATTTTCTCGCCGATCTAGTAAGAATATGTGGAGAAGAAAGGCTTCCCATTCTGGTTGGGGGAGACTTTAACATAATTAGAAGACAAGATGAAAAAATAATGACAACTTCGATGGAAGATGGTACCTTATGTTCAATATGGTTATTGAGAGTCTCAATTTGAGGCAGATTGACCTCACTGGTAGACAATTCACATGGGCCAACTCACTACCGGTGACAACATATGAGAAGTTGGACCGAGTACTGACCAGTGTGGAGTGGGAACAGAAGTGCCCACTCGTTTCAGTTCATGCTTTACAAAGAGCCATATCCAATCATACACCTCTCATGGTTGACTCTGGGGAAGCCAATCATGTAGGTAATAGAAACTCATTCTCGTTTGAACTAAGTTGGTTCGAGAGAGAAGGATTCATGGATCTCATAGCTAACGAATGGGCTAGGGATTCTGGTGGATCAACAAATATACAAAGATGGCAAAACAAAATACGACACTTGCGCCAGTTCTTGAGAGGCTGGGCGAAAAATTAGAAAGGAATTTATAAAGTGCAAAAAGAGAAACTTATTCATCTAATTGATGAGTTATATGTGAAAGCTGAGTCTTCTCTTCTCAGTATTTCAGATAGGAATAAAAAGATTGAGGCCGAGAAGGAATTGCAAAAACTCTTGCGAGACGAGGAGATGAAATGGGCACTTCGAGCTAAGGTGACGAAGGTGGTTCATGGGGACGATAACACACAATTCTTTCATATGATTGCAAATGTCAAACATCAAAAGAATAAAATAATTCAACTTGAGCAAGATGAGGGAGCAATCGTAGGACATGAGAACTTAAAACTATACATTTCTGAATATTACAGGAAATTATTTGGTGCACCAGCGGAGAATTTTGTCTCTTTTGGATGAATGCACAACTCATGATATACCTCAACTAAATCCCGATGAGAATGAGGTGTTATCAGCTCCATTTACCGAGAAGGAGGTGTTCGTGGCAATAGCACAAATGAAACAAAATAAGGCACCGAGGCCGGACGGGTTTCCAGTGGAATTCTATAAAAAATGCTGGCATATCATTAAGGGTGATATTTTGCATATGTTCCATGATTTATTTAATGGCCAATTACAGCTATTTCACCTAAACTTTGGAACAATCACGCTGTTTCCAAAGAAGGTGGAGGCTGTGCGCATTGAGCAGTTTAGAACGATCTGTTTGCTCAGTGTAAGCTTTAAAATCTTCACAAAGGTTGGCACGAATAGATTGACGAAGATAGCTCATTCGGTAGTCCAACTGACGCAGACGGCGTTTATGCCTGGGAGACACATCTTAGAAGGTGTTGTTGTACTGCATGAAATGGTGCACGAAATACATACAAAGAAACTAGATGGGGTTGTCCTTAAAGTGGATTTTGAGAAAGCATATGATAAGGTCAAATGGCCATTCCTTCAACAGGCCTTACATATAAAAGGGTTCAATGAACACTGGAGGGATCAAGTAGACTCTTTCATCCAGAAAGGTAGTGGGGGATTAAAGTGAATGATGACATATGTTATTTCTTGCAAAAACACAAGGGATTGAGGCAGGGGGACTCTATGTCTCCGGTATTGTTCAACATTGTAGCGGATATGTTGGCTATACTCACTGGTAGAGCTAAAGAAAAGGGCCATGTAGGAGGACTCATTCCACATCTGGTTGATGGGGGGGTGTCCACACTACAATACGCGGATGACACGATCATTTTCATGGAAGATGATATGGAAAAAGCAAGGAATATGAAATTAGTTTTGTGCTTATTTGAACAACTATCTCGGCTGAAAATTAACTTTAACAAAAGGAAACTATTTTGCTTTGGGAATGCAAAAGAGGAACAAGAGGCTTAGAGACAGCTATTTGGATGTGAAATGGGATCACTACCATTTAGTTATCTGGGGATTCCTATTCATCATCGACGACTGATGAATAAGGAATGGAAATGTATTGAGGATAGATTTGAAAAAAACTAAGCTGCTGGAAGGGCAAGCTTATGCCATATGGAGGGAGGCTAGTTTTAATAAACTCGGTTTTAACAAGCTTGTCGTTGTTCCTCCTATCTTTCTTTGAGGTGTCGGTAGGGGTACGGAAAAGATTAGACTTCTACAGATCTCATTTCTTCTGGGAAAGTGATGAAGCCAAGAAGAAATACAGGTTGGCTCGCTGGGATATAATCTATAGACCAAAAGACCAAGGGGGGCTTGGCATTGAAGATTTAGAACTAAAGAATACATGCCTACATAGAAATGGCTATACAGGTTATCCACGGAAACCGAGGGGATGTGGGTCCAAATTCTAAAGAATAAATACCTACATTCAAAAACATTAGCGCAGGTTACAGCAAGACCAAATGACTCACCTTTTTGTAAAGGGTTAATGAAGACAAAGGTGACCTTCTTTCAGAGGGTGCAATTTGTAGTTGGTAATGGGGCCTCAACCAGATTTTGGAAAGACACGTGGCTTGGGGATATTCTATTAGCACTTCAGTATCCTTCACTTTATAATATTACGCAACATAAAGAAGAGTATGTGTCCATGGTATTACAATGAGTACCTCTTAATATGCAATTCAGGCGAGCATTAGTGGGAGCATGCTGGAATGCATGGATACATCTAGTAAGCAGACTGATGCAAGTGCAACTGTCTAATTAGACGGATACTGTTCGTTGGAGTTTAGTTACGAATGGTGCATTCTCACTAAAGTCCATGTACACGGATCTGGTAAATATTGGACCACTCACGAGATCATTACATATTTGGAAAATCAATGTGCCTCTTAGGATTAAAATTTTCATGTGGTTCATACACAAGGGTGTGGTATTAACCAAAGATAACTTGGCAAAATGAAATCTGGGAGGCAGACTTAACTGTTGCTATTGCGATCAGAATGAAACAATAAGACACCTCTTTCTAGATTGTCCTCTTGCAAAACTCTTATGGCGCACTATTCATATAGCCTTTAATGTTACCCCACCAACATACTTCGCTATTTGCAACGTGGCCCTATGGAGTCAACGTTAAGATATCGAAGCTTATAAGAATTGGGATATGTGCTCTATTCTGGGCTATATGGAATACCAGGAACGACATGATTTTTAATGGCAAGAATTTCAACAACTTTTTGCGGGTCATCTTCAGAGCAACATCTTGGATCCGTACATGGTCATTACTCAGTCATGCGGAGTCCAGGGAGCTTATGGATATTGGGTGCAACCGATGGGAGATGGTCACACGGGTTATCTTCAACCGGTTTGGATGGCATGCTAATAATAGGCTAGATGTATACCATTGTAGTCTACTGTTAGCTGTGCCGGATATGGCAAGTTTTTATCTTTCATACCTTTTTTGGTGTTGCGCTTGAGTGCTTGATGGACCTAAGACTTTGTTTCGAACTTATTTTAATAAGATGGCTGCATGCATCGATTGATGCAGACGACGGGGGCATGATTCCTCCTTTTCAAAAAAATGTTTGTTATTTTTAAATATTTGTGGGCATTCCTTGTTTTTAAACTAAATTTCCCTATTCCCCTTTGTTCCTTTCTATTGTTTTATATTTTTATTATAATTATATATTAATTAAATAAAAATATTGACCTATGAATAATCTATATTTTAAAATTCTACACAAATTTTCTTTTACATATTTATGTAAAATTGGTTGGATTCTCCAAAAGAGCTTCATATTCTATGTTTGTCTATTTGTGAGCAGGCTGCATTCCATATATGTAAATCATTGCCATACCCTCACCAATATCGGTTTCAATTTACATGCGATCAAATGCAATCACCTTTACATTTGAAACAAAAGACTTTCAGTATCGATGGAGTAAGCTTACCATGACAATAACTGAATGAATACGAACATTGTTTTAATTCTCAAAATGGGGATAGCCTTGAACACACCTTTGATTATACAATAAGTGATCTAGAGAGCTTGCAGATAAAAATGGATGGTGTTCTCGCAGCTCAACGTCTAACCGTGAGGGTTATGGGAAAAACTGGATGCACTTCGTGTACAAACTGGACAATCTCCTTCGAAGTATCAGGGTTTCAGACGAAAGCTCGTCTATCACAAAGGGATTTCAGCTTTTTAATCATATTTTAACTCAAGACTTTTTCTGCATTCAATATGCACCATTCAAAGCCACATCATCACTTTTTAACCCTTTCTCACTTCATTTGCAATTTTCATGCATTTCATGATTTATTTTGAGCTAAGATGACCCTGAAATTGAAAAGCCCTACAAATGAACTCTGAAGTGGTTGAAAATTGACATGGTATCATAATTCACCCAGATATCATATGCTAAAAAGTTGTGAGGGTTACGGGAAAACTGGATGCACTTCGTGTACAAACTGGACAATCTCCTTGGAAGTATCAGGGTTTCAGACGAAAACTCGTCTATTACAAAGGGATTTCATTTTTTAAAACATATTTTAAGTCAAGACTTTTTTTTGCATTCAATATGCACCATTCAAAGCCACATCATAACTTTTCAACCCTTTTCTGACCTCATTTGCTATTTTTCATGCATTTCATGATTTATTTTGAGCTAAGATGACCCTGAAATTGAAAAGCCCTACAAATGAACTCTGAAATGGTTGAAAATTGCCATGGTATCATAATTTCACCCAGATAGCATGTGCTAAAAAGTTGTGAGGGTTACGGGAAAAACTGGATACACTTCGTGTACAAACTGGACAATCTCCTTCGAAGTATCACGGTTTCGCACGAAAACTCATCTATTACGAAGGCATTTCATTTTTTAAACGTCTATTAACTTAAGACTTTTTCTGCATTCGATATGCACCATTCAAAGCCACATCATAACTTTTCAACCCTTTCCTGACTTCATTTGCTATTTTTCATGCATTTCATGATTTGTTTTGAGCTAAGGTGACCCTGAAATTGAAAAGACCTGCAAATGAACTCTAAAATGGTTGAAAATTGGCATCGTATCATAATTTCACCCACATAGCATGTGCTAATGTAGCAAAAATGATTACAGGACATTATAATAGAGAAATGACCAAATTAATAGAAGTTAATCATCACATTAAAACCAAAATACACAAGTGATCAAAAGTTATAGAGGAAAAAATAAATACATAAAGTTTATACATAGTTCTCATAGAACAACATATAGCTCTGTAGAGCATCTATTTGAAACATAAATTGAAACTAACATACAACTATGTAAAACATTTAAATACAACAACAAATGTGATCATAATCGCAACTAAGGTAGCAATTGATCCAACATCATAATGATACCAAGCCTCATTATTAATGGCATATTTTCTGATCTTTCCAATCTTCAAACGCATTGCATCCATCTTGATCTTGTGGTCATGGACGACATCGGCAACATGCAACTTCAATTTCATCTTCTCCACCTCAATTCTTTTCAATTTTTCTTTCAAATCCTCGTTTTCTTCTTCAACTAAATTTAACCTCTCGACAAGAGGGTCGGTTGGAATTTCCGGTTCACATACCTCCTAGAATAAACACATCTATGTCACGTTGGTTGGCATAATTATCATAAACACTAAATGAAACAAATAGTTGTAAAAGATAATATACCACTATTAAATGATTGGAGTTTTTCAAGCCAGCTCGGAAGAATTGACTATTCCCAAAGAACCGACCTACCACATGTAATGCCGGGTCATATAATTGACTGGCTCTTGGATTTTTGTAGCTTGTGCTCCGTAGTAAACTACAACACTTATGGATTTCTCAAACATATGTTTGCCAGGTTGCACCGCAACCACGGGAAGGGATTTTCATTTCAAGGAAAAATGCATTATTCCAGGATATTTGTACCGGTTTACATTACAACCACGGTTAAGGATTCGTTCAAAGCTAGTCAATACTGACTCAAGAGAACTTCTGAAGTACATTATGATGAGTTATATTATTCTCACACGGTCCCAAGTCTCTACAGGCATACGACCCGACACTTCGGGGCTACATCATATGATGTTTTTCTTTTCAATGGAGAAGTGCATATAAGTCCCAAGTCGCCGCAGGCATGCAACCCGGCACTTGGGGGCTACACTACTCAGGTCAGATTTTCTAAAGTCCCAAGTCGTTGCACGCATGCGACCCAACACTTGGGGGCTACTTTATTCAGTTGTTCAAACAGATTACAAGGTCTAAATTTAAGACCTGACCCATCACATACTGATGAGCCGGCCCTTGAGGGGTACACATGTGAAATGCAAGACACTTAGTCTATATCTAGCGACTCAAATGAGGCCCAGATTTCTCAAACATTCAACACCAAGTTCAAAGTCCTAGGTTGTTGCAAGCAACACAACCCAGCCCTTGGGGGCTACACCAGCTAAAGATTTATAAAGTATAAGATAGTTACACGTCCCAGGCTGTTGCAGACAAGACAACCCGGCACTTGGGGGCTACACAGTCAAAGATATTTTTGCAAAGCACGAAGTCATCATGGATAAACTTGGAGCTTGGGGCTATAGGTAGTACAAGAACATCTTCAAGCTATCAATTTTAAGTGAGCTAGGTCTCATGTCTTGGTGGAGTTGAAGCATTGAAAGTCGGCTCAGCATCACACGGATTTCTTTATTCCCAATAAATTTATCAAGTGAACTGGAGTCTGCTTATTTTGACCTGGTGTCACCAACGATCATGACCCGTCATTGTCAAAAATCATGACCCAAAAGATTCTATATAAGGAACCCGACTTCACAAGTTGAAGTGGTTTAACAATGGACGAATTTCTATTCCCAATAATTTCATCAAGCCAAGAGTATTGAAGGCTGACTCAACGGCATATGGGTGTTGTATTCCTAATATTTTATTTTAAAGGACACTGACAAGCAAGACGATTGAGAAGAAGGCTCGCTGATATAAAGAAGAAACCCAGATTTTCAAGGAGCCACTTCATTAAATTAAGCCGGCCAGTGGAGCAAGCTGGTCCCTTAACATATTGTTATTCTTATTTCAGGAGCTTACCATGAATAAATTCAAGCTAACCTGGGGGATAATGTCGGGGATATTCCCCATGGTTGGACCCGCGAGGAGTATGACCAGGCCAGGAGGTATGGCCCAACCCATCATATGGCGGCTCATAGGTCACCTCTATTACCGGGTCGCACGACGACCAGGCCTAAGGCCCAATGTGCAGGCCGCCGGAAGGCGGCTCACGAACGGGCCTGGAGGGCCGACTCACAGAGAAGGCCCAAGGAGAGGAACGACTCCCTCACAAAGGAAACAAGACCCATATTAGGATTCAAGAGAGACTAGTACTAATCCTACTCCCACTAGGACTCTACATGTAAACCTACCCCTTTCATTTATATAAGGAGGGGTAAGGCGCCCCAAGAGGGACAAGTTCCAGTCATTAGAGATAGACAAATTAGAAACCCTCGAGACTAGAGGTAGCGATTCCACACCCTTGTAATTGAGATCGTCATCATCATCAATATAGACACAAAGCATGACGTAGGTTTTTACCTCCATCGAAGGGGCCGAACCTGGGTAAACTCGCGTCTCTCGATTCTGATCAAATCCTCTCAAGCCGCCACAAAGTTGCGATGGCCTCACACCTAAGTTCTCTCACAAGGACATCTTGCCGTGAAAAAACCACGACATCGGCTACCCGCTGATTTGCGCCACAACTGTCGTCCAGTTCTTCTATGCTAGCCCCCTTGACATGGGGTACCAACTTGTGCAGTTCCCCATCTACGCATGCCAGGTGGTAGCAACACTGATGCGTGCCTTCGTCCCTGATGTGTTCCCCGGCTTGTGAATCCTAGAGCGACGCAATGTCAACATCGTTTTCGTCCACCTTCGCGTGCCCGACGCTGGCAACACCGACTCGTGCTTTCATCCACGACATGTCCCTGGGCTTAGCAATCCTGGTACAACGCATCGTCAACAACGTCTTCTTCTCGGTGCACCACTACATTGACACCATGCGCCTATGAAAAACTCGACGCCTCCTTGCGCCCGCGGCTTCACGGTCAGTTCCTCGACACCGGCTACCCTGACTAGATATCGAACACGGTGTTCTTCACAAGGCTACCTCGACCACGGCTCCATCACCCTACGCTCCTGGATACTTCGACATCGGCATAAAGGGCTACCGCCCTTCTTGAGCACCTCATCGATTTCCACTCCGGCCACGACTTCCGCGATGCTTAGGACTATGAGAGGATGTCCGTCAGCTTACCTTTGGATTCTTCTCAAGTCTCACCATCTGCGGCGCTATCGTCGTGACTGCGCGGGGGAGGGGGGAGATGTTGAGTATAATGATTATTAGGAAGTATAGGATAGATTAGGATTGTTCCTGTCTTGTCTTGTACTCCAGGTTGACCATGTACTATATATATTTATATATAAATATAAATATATATATATAAATATAAATATATATATATATATATATATATGCGCACACAAGGCTCAAGCAATACAATAAACTATTCCATCAATCCCTCTATCCCTTCTAACACCGTTGAGCATGCTCAATTCGTTTGCCCTTGATTAGTAAATATCAGTAGTACTTTCGCAAATCGTTACTTCTATCTACATCAAAATACTTCGTTGGTGAGGTGGTCAATGGACATGGATGTATTTTTTACTTTTGATGTTCTTTGTACTATCTTGACAGTTGATGAATAGACGGAAAAAAATTCTCGCAAAAAAGAAAAGAAAAGACCTGGAGCGCGAGGCTCGCCTATCCTATTCTTTCATAAGATCAATATAAAAGTAGTAAGTGACTCTCGCTCGCTATCGGGAAATGGAGTATTAGTTTCAAATAGAGATTGTGTGGGTGTGAAATGGGCTGAAGATCGAGGTTTTTCTTTTTTCTAACTTTGTCAAAGAGGCTATTCTAAAAAAAAGAGGACCAGCAGCCAGCCAGGAAGAAACATACGCAGACATTATACTACGGACTGGTCATGCACGTACTGTACGAACGCGCATATATCGAACAAGTGCGCAGAGAGTCACGAGCTGGCCGGGTCTTGCATGCGATGCGTGCTGCCGTGGCTCATACGTACGCAGAAGAGTCACGCCTGTTTGAAGGCCTTCGACATGCCAATTAGTGCAGTTTGTGGGTGCACATGCATGCAACGCCAATTAGGTTGGGACCTTTTTTTTGTTGGCAAACGGTTAGGACCTGTAGAGCGTGTGCATTCACACGTGCATGCAAGCGTTGCCTTATTTTTCCACGATCGAATCAGTCCAACTACGTACTACTCCTTATTTTTCCACGAAACCAGGTACTCGGACTAACACATGAATAGTATACCCTTTACCGGGTAAGAAGTAGCGAGCTCTGCTCAAAAAAGAAAAAGTAGCGAGCTGCATGCATGAATAGTACTACTCCCGCATTGTACCAACGGATGTAGAACAACTTTCAATCACGGAAGGAAAATGTGCAAAACAAACCTTGAAATTGTAGACGAAAGCTAAATTAAACCTTGAACTTCAAATCTCAAAAATTGGCACTTTGAACTTGTAGTCGCGGTCTATTTTAGACACTAAACCTGTTTGACACATTGACAATACTACAATCCTGACCGAGATAACCTACTACTCTCACGAACATAATTTGGGCTGGCCTACTATACCGCAACAATAATTCGTGAAGTTTAAAAAATGTTCGTGCATTTCTAAAATTGTTCAGAAGTGAAAAAAAAATGCACATGTTCTATTTTTGGCAACAAATAAATTTTGTAAATTATTTTTTCTAAAATTGTTCAGAAGTTTAAAAATGTCCCTGTTTTCTATTTTTTTTCTAAAATTGTTTTTCTAATAATATTATTGCAATTTTGTAAATTATTGTTGTTTTGGAAAACACCAAAGTGTCAAACTTCGGAAACATTTTTTCGTGGCAAACAAATATTGAAAACGTAAAGAATTTTGGAAATGTCCGCACATTTTATAAAGTATGAGCACTTTTTGGACACGGCATGGGTATCACACGCACCCTGATTGTAGTATACTTGATCATGAACCTAGCCGATGAGCTTAAACTGACCAATTCACATAATCACATGCATGAGATGGCAGTTCGCGTGCACTTCTAGAGGCAGTACACATCTGTGCATGTATCTCTGCCATGTATTTCCACGTTAACACACATCACACCAAGTCAATCGAACGTCTTTGCAGCTCCATTACATCTGGTATCTATCGCATGCTAATTTTTCTTGTGATGCTATAGTTTCGGGAACGATCGCCGTAGAAGAATTCCCGATGGATCATTGTCCACAAGCTTAGAGACAAAATTCGTACATGGTGCTTTCATGAACGTTCCTAGTATAAATCCCTAGTACTCACGACCTAGTCAGTCTTACAAGTCACTGTCTTAAGCTCAAAGAGGAATATTAGAAGCTAATCAAGGAACTGTATATGCTTGGACACTCTCAGCATAGAGCTTTTCCTTGGAATGATTTTTTTTTGTTCTTTTGGAAATCGAATTACAGTACTCTAGCTATCCGTCTGCATCTTCTTGTTGACTGTTTGATCCTTCCATATCATCTAGAGAGACCATTTTTCCATAAAAAGGAAAAACTAGAGTGACCACTAAAAACAGCTAATTACAAGGATAACTTCATGCAAACGTGTTAGTTCTACGTATGAAGATGCCATTCAATAAGTAATAACATGAAAATTAATATGGCATAAATCAATTAGAGAGCTTCTATTAATCTCTCCCTTTCTTTCTCCAATATTTTAATAAGTCTAGTCGCCACCTGTAAGAGCATAAATTACTTGCTTCTCAAGCGTCAAAACTTCTAGACTATATCATTTATGTTTTGAATTTTATGGCAATTATGTCCTTGTCCCTCCAGTTGAATTATAGGGACAGTACCCTCCGCATCTTTAGGCTGGCAATTTCATCTTTCCCTATCATCTAGAGAGACCATTTTCTTTCGAGTAAAAAATATAGAGTGGCCATTGAGACAACTAGTTACAAGATCGATTTCTACAAATGAAAGAAATTTTAAATAGACAATAGCGTAAATAATAAGGTGCAATGAATAGACCCTAGAGCTTCTACTAGTTTTATAGACAGAAAGCTCTTTTTGGTACTCTCTCTCTCTCTCTCTCTCTCTCCCTCTCTCTCTGAATCCGTTCATATCCATCATATTATTTACAAAATTTGAATCTTTGTGAAGACCGAGCACACAACTATTACAAAAGTGCAATTTTGATCCTCAACTCTAATATACCACAAATTATTGTTCTCTCAAGTGCCATAACCGTCTATTCTTTAGCATGTTTGTTATATTTCAAATTAGTTTTTAACTATTTTTGGAAATTCCTTGTTTTTAAGTAATTTTTTCATTTTTCCATCGTGTCCTTCTATCGTTTCTATTTTTCTTGCAATTATATTAATTAAATACATATTAAACTAGAATATTCTTTTTTTAATTTGAAATTATTTTTCTTTTACATATTTATGTAAAATTGGTTGAGTTTTCCAAATGAGCTTCATATTATCTGATTGTCTATGTGTGGCCAGGCTGCATTCCATGTGGCTGAATCATCACTATACCATCATCCATATCTGTTTCAATTTACGTGTGATCAAATGCAACACTTCTTAGATTTCATCAGCAAAAAACTATCAACATCAATGAAGCAAGCTTAGCGTGGGAGTAGTTCAATGAATAAAAACATCATTTTTACTTCTCAAAATGGGGATATCAAGGAGGGCTTTTGGAGGCAGAGCTCCACGGAGCTCGTTTCAAAAAACGAATTTCCACAGCGCGAAAAAATTTGAATTTTTTTATACACTCTCACACATGTGTATTCTCTGTGTGCAAAAATTCATAACCAAATACTTTCACATGTGGCATACAGAAAAAAACACAAAAACGTATTTATAAAATGGGCCGATATTATTTCTTGTTGGGCCGAAAAATTGTTTTTTTTCTACAGCCTACACATTGCAAAATATTCAAATGATTTCCACAGTCATTCGTGCGGAAACCATATATGTTATCATGGATTTTTTTTTCGATTTTTTTGAAACTTTGAAATATGATTTTTCACAGGTTTTTAAATAACGAGCTCCCTGTAGCTCGGGCACCATTTGCATTTTCCGGATGTCCTTAAACTACTCTCATTCAATAAGTGATCTAGAGAGTTTGAAGATTACAGGTTACTATAGATGGTGTCCTTGCTGCTGAACATTTAACCGTATAAAAATATATTTGTGAATGTACGAAATAATGTATCTAGGATTTTTTCCTTTTGAAAAGCTATTTTATAATTCTTTTTGCTCATATATATATATATATATATATATATATATAAAGAGAGAGAGAGAGAGAGAGAGAGAGAGAGAGAGAGGGGGGAGAGAGAGAGAGATAGAGAGAGAATAAAGGTGTAAAATATTGTGCATTACAAAAATGTATCAAGGTATACTATATTGTGCATTACAGAATATATCAAATGTATGAGGTCTAAAATACTGTGCATTATAAAATGTATCAAATGTATGGGGTCCATATGGGATCAAATGTGTCAAGGTCTAAAATATTGTGCATTAGCAAATGTATGAGATAAATAGGAGTAGAAAATGACTGCATAAGATACAAAATATTAGAATTCAACTTTGTAATCTTTTATTTGTAGTCATCGAGATGATATTTACAAATTCACTATGATTGGTTTGATATTATTTATAGAGAGGAGAACACCTTTAATATTGGTAGCTACCAGAATTTACCAAAAAAAAAAGGAACGTGAATGTTATCGTCTGGCGAGGGTTCCTAGGGGAAATCCCCGATGAACCTCTCATAGCGACAAGATCAAGATCTGATGGTGGCAGTTTTCAGATGGGAAATGCACTAAAATAAACGTAATGACATGCTTTTTGACATTGTTTGCTTTGAGGTTGCTTACCACATACGACGAATAGCAAGCGCATTTGCTCGGACCACTTCGTTAGTTGTTCAAGTTATGAAACGAATATTATGCTCCATTCGGATCGTGACTCGTCTGAGCACGCACGACCTGGGCCCCATGGTGATCGATTCTTCGTGTTCAAGTCAATTAGTCAACTGCAGATCCTTGGAATGGAATCACGGAATCAGTCCACACTTGTCGACCCAGTGACATGTAACGTCGAGCTCTGGAACCCAGTACTATACTATATAAACTGACAGATGCTAGGTTTGCTTTGCTATCTCGAGTCGTGGAAGAATTCGCCGTGCTCGTTAGCTTTCTCCGGCGGGGTATGTAAGCCATGCAGGTGTTGTATGTGTGCATGCGTTTTTTCACGACGAGGCGAACTAACTACCCATGTTGATGTTGATATCCAGGGTTTCATTTTCAGGAGCTTGGCTATAGCATCCTTGATCGGTTGTTGGTGTTGGCAATGGCGTCCAGGGATGGGGACAGCATTAGCAGAATCCAGATGGTGACTGGGGTACTGGACGGCGAGCTGGACGCGTCTCCGGGAGGGCTTCAGGCTCAAGATGAGACGCCGTGCTCCGTCTTGTTAAGCTCGCCGGCCTCGCCGTCGGGGCTCCACCTCCCACAGTGTACGGCCGGCGGGGCAAAGGTCGATGTCCACGACCCCGCTAGGCCGCGGCTGATGAAACATGCCCGCTTCCACTCGCAGCCGTCCATGCTGATCAGCGGTGGCGGCGACGGCGACGCGCCGGTTATGGCGCGGAGTGAAAGCATGCGGGAGCGGGACCGGCGGTTCGACCACTTGAGGACCTTCTCAGGCCGTTTCGACCTGCAGCTCTCCATCCTTCGTGGGGTGGTGCAGCCTGAGCCGCCGGCGGACGACATTGAGTGCAACGCCGCGGAGCACACTGCCGAGGACAGTGACATCCCCTCCGCCGACCGCTACTTCGCTGCCCTTGAAGGCCCTGAACTGGAGACCCTTCGTGTACGTACCACATAAGACATAACCATGCCAATTTTAAACCTGCATTCCAAAATATTTACATTACGAGTCGTCGTCTTCTCTGACCACAACTACCTGGACATGCAGTCAACAGAGGTGGTGGTGCTGCCCAACGACGAGCCCTGGCCGTTTCTCCTCCGATTTCCGATCAGTGCGTTCGGAATGTGCCTGGGCGTGAGCAGCCAGGCAATGTTGTGGAAGACTCTTTCGTCAGAGCACTCCACGGGGTTCCTCGGCGTGCACCATGCCGTCAACCACGTCCTTTGGTGGGCCTCCGTCGCCCTCACCGTCGTTGTATCCATCACGTACCTTCTCAAGGTTGTCTTCTACTTTGAGGCCGTCCGCCGCGAGTTCCACCATCCGGTCCGCGTCAACTTCTTTTTTGCTCCCTGGATCGCTTGCCTCTTCCTCGTCAAGGGCTTGCCCCGCCCAGAGAGGGAGATCAACCACATCGTCTGGTACATCCTCATGACACCCATCCTCTGCCTCGACCTCAAGATCTACGGCCAGTGGATGTCCAGCGGCGAGCGCCGGCTCTCCAAGGTGGCCAACCCGTCCAACCACCTCGCCGTCGTTGGCAACTTTGTCGGAGCACTACTCGGTGCCAAGATGGGCCTCCGTGAGTTGCCCATATTTTTCTTTGCCGTCGGGCTCGCTCACTACCTCGTGCTCTTTGTTACCCTTTACCAGAGGCTTCCCACCAACGTGCAGCTCCCCAAGGAGCTCCATCCAATTTTCTTCTTCTTTGTCAGCGTACCGAGTGTCGCCTCTATGGCCTGGGCGAGGATCTCTGGTGAGTTCAGCCACATCTCGAAGCTTCTTTACTTCGTCTCACTCTTCCTCTACGCATCCTTGGTGGTATGCATCAACCTATTCAGGGGGATTCGGTTCTCACTGACGTGGTGGGCCTACACGTTCCCGCTAACGAGCGCCGCGCTGGCTACTGTGCTGTACGCGTCGGAGGTGGACAACATGCTGACCCGAGCATTGGCGGTCGGGCTGGCAGGGATCGCCACCGTCACAGTCATTGGAGTCATGGTCAGCACCATATACCATGCCTTTGTGAGTAAGGACCTCTTCCCCAACGATGTGTCCATCGCCATCACGAGGCAGGGGCCCAACTGCAACAACATCCTTGCACACCTCCGCTCGTCCATCCCCTGTGAGGGCACCCTTTAGAAATTCGAGATCCAAGTGCAAAATGAAAAACGAGGGCGTAAATAAGAAAACGAGGAGAATCAACACCTAGTTTACACAATATGATTTTGATGTATATTGTTTCTTATAATACACAATGATTTATACTCAAATAAAGAGAGTAAAGGTAATATTCAAGCGGTAATTTCATCCTGGTTTCTATATGTATATAAGTGCTAGTGTAACATATGTAAACGAATGCTATCTTTTGTGTGTGTGTGTGTGTCTATATATATATATATATATATATATATATATATATATATATATAGAGAGAGAGAGAGAGAGAGAAATTTATTCATCATCCAGAGTGAAAAATAAGTTGTTTTTCACCCGAGGTAATCTTACGATCTATTTATAAATAAATTACATTCATAATACAAATAGTTACATTTATATTGATTCACTACGTAAATTTTGACATTAGTAAAGGTAATATTCAAGCAATAAATTGATCCTGGTGAGAGAAGAGTGAGAATTAGTAAAGAAAGAGAAAAGGTGGTCTTGGGTTGGTCACATCCTATGTACTAGACTAACTTGACAAATTCGTGAGCCCTCATATCCAACCTATATATGGGTTGGATATGAGGATATGAGGATTTGAGGATAACCTGAACATATGGGGACATAGTCCTCAGGAGTCCATAATCATGTTAAAGGGTGCCCGAGCCAAGCCCAACGGAGTCCATAATCATGTTAGAAAAGGGTGCCCGAGCCAAGCCCAATTGACACTGCGAACCTAAGGCAAAAACAAGGTTAAAGAGGTTCAAGGCAAGCCAAAATTGGGATCCATTGGTGTGGGCGCAAGTGGCAAAGCATGTCCCTGAAGAATTTAGCCTCGACCCTCCATTCCCTTCCACCATCTGCCAAATTCATTTGGTCACTAAAGAGAGATTCATGCATCTAGTGGGCATGATACCTAGATTCCCCTGTCTATGGGCATACAATGGCACCCCATTGATCACATGGTATTTCAAACGCAACATGATCACCCTCAGGAAATAGGTAGAGACGCATGGCGAACATAGGAAAGCTCATCATGGATGGGTTAATAAGAACAGACTTGCCGACCTTGCTATACCCCTACCAGGGTTCCACATGATGTTGGGCCCGGTTGACAACCTGCTTAAGGTCCTTCATCAAAATCCTAGAATCACTAAGAAGGACACAAAAATAGGAGATGGGGAATGACCCTAGGGGACAATTGACGAGGTTAGCAATGACAGACCTCTCCTGGTTATAAGAACCCATCACTAAGGCCTCACTGTTGGTGAAATTAATCAACAACCCTCACATGTCCTGAAAACAGAACAAGGGGGACACCAGGTTAATTTCTCCATAAGGATAGTGTCGCATGCATATTAGAGATGTGCAATACCACATCTTGCAATTAAATCGAGAACAACCTCATGCAAGTGCCCCACCTCTTTGGTTGGCTCTAAGATGGCGGACTAGGGCATCTAACGCGTGGTTGAATAACAATGGTGACAAAGACCCAATGCCATAGTGCAATTATTAAACTGGTACATGAGGGGCACATTTATCCATGCGTTATTCTTATCCGAGGCCTTTATAATGAGGTTGAAATCTCCTCCTATCACCACCGACAGCGTCTCCTGATGATGTCCACATTTAGAGCATCTTTGATTCCTAACTAACCCTTACAGATTCAAAGAAGGTTTGGAACTGGACCTACCAGTTCACGTCAAACGCCATGCCAAAACATGAAGCAATTTGGTACAAAACATTCGATTCACATCATTATGGTTGTAACTACTTAACTTAACCCATATCTCATGCAAGTTTTCAAATGACTGCAACTCCCCATTCCATTCCACCACATTCCTTGAACCCATAATTCATAAAAAGCTCTTGAACTAACTCGTCTGTGGAAATTTCCCCTACTTCCACATATAACATACCATAGTTTTCACTAACTTAGGGCCTTTTAGTCCAATGGAAAACTTCCCATGGTAGAAGCTAAGGCCCTGGCAGCACTACCCACATACTTGACAATGAGGAGAGGTCTCCTCCTTGTGGGCATGCATCTACTTGATGGTTTGTCGTCTTACAGATAAAATACACCTTGGGCTTCTGTCTTGTAGCCTTGTCGTGTGCACCATGCATTATAGGTATTTTGTTAGGAGATGCATGTGAACTTTTCTAGCCGATCATTTCTTCTAAACGATAGCCTTTTGTACTTTTGATTATTATGAATAATGTTTTTCTACTAGCAAGCTTGTTTGAGTGAGAAAATGTTTGAGTTTCTCAATCATATAGTATTATTTATGTTGTGTCCGCTGCAATACACGGGCTTTTTTTTGCTAGTAATAAAACAAATAACATCAACAAGCACTTCAAAAAAAAAGCACACACTTGTCAGTTTTACATACATAATATAGCATGGCCTCGGCCTGTATAAAGAAAAGGGGGACATGCCAAGTGGAAACAAAATACGCAGACATTCTAGGTTCGGCGACATGTCCTATCATGCATGTACGTACAAGGATGTCTTTCAAAGTAGTCGCACCAGTTCCCACGTGCAAACTAGTGCAGTGCGTATATGCAATTATGCATGCATGGATGCATATGCACGTATTGGTCCCTGCATGCTGCATCCGCGCCGCGCCCGCGGCATACATGGATGCATACGCACGTAGTACGTACCGGTCCGTGTAGCACCGGGTCCTATAGTTAGGACTTCTAGGTCGTGTGCATTTACGCGTACATAAGTCCAACTCCAATTCTTTCCCACGCAGCTAAGAGCATCTATTGGCCGACCTTTCGTATTTTTCTCAAAACGTTCGTATAAGTCGTCCGGTCACTAACCGATCATGAAAAAGCGATTCAGACGGGCTTCTCAAACCGGCCTTCAAACGTTCGGGCTGTCAGCGAACCATCATATTCATCTCAAATATATCAAGGATATGAGAGCTCGTGGACGTGGCCGGACGTGCTCGGTCAGTCTGTTACGTAGGATGCGACACCACCTTAGACCATCTTTTCTTTTCTTTATTCATTTTTTTCTTTTTCTCTCCATCTCTCCACCAATCACATGTAAGTAACCAAACACATGAGAAAAAAATAAAAAGTAT
Source organism: Hordeum marinum (assembly GCA_022496015.1). Taxonomy (NCBI): domain Eukaryota; kingdom Viridiplantae; phylum Streptophyta; class Magnoliopsida; order Poales; family Poaceae; genus Hordeum; species Hordeum marinum. Next base: position 481,120,385 of record CM039672.1, read on the forward strand.
GACTGCGCGGACAGATAGATGAAGGACACGCCCGGTCACTGGCCGACCGCGTCCACACGCGTTTAAGGGTCTGGATTTACATGTTCCAGCTATAGAGGCTATAAGAACGTACGTGTTGTGGTTGCCTTCACTCGTGTGAGTTGTACCAGCATGCAAATGCAATGCACATCAAGCATCTACTACTATACAGGAGTAGGTTTGTGCCATGGTATCCAGCGCTGCATTTTCAGGAGCTTACGTAAATAACCTTTCAATCGGTAAAAAAAACATCCATGAGGGATGGACGTCATCATATATTTCTTCCACCTCTTGAGAGTCCAAATCCAAAAAGAAGAAAAAACATCACGATCAATTCTCTAATTCCCGATGCCTCTTCTCTTTTGTGGCGCCTCAGCCAAGCAGCAGACCACGGCCTCCTCGGTCACGTCTAGATTGCCTCCCCTCAACCTGATTTCGTTCTTAATCATCTATAAATCTGATCGCCTCAACCTGATGTCGTTCTTAATCATCTATAAATCTGATCAATTAGTTTGGCCTTCGGAGGGCCTTGCCAGCCTGTGGAAAACTCAGTCTAAACATGGCCCTAGCTGTGCTGCTGTACGCCTGCATAGGATGACAGTGGCGGAAACAAGGAGTTGCATGACCATCTCCATGTCAAGCAAGATGTACAAGTGTGCTACTAGATTTGATAGTTTATTGGTATGTTGATTTTCTAGCGCACACGTTTAAAATCAATAGTAAAGGAGACGATGATTAAATACTGACTAAGTACCCAGGTGCCGAGACTATGATTAAATCATGTGTATGCATAGCATGCTGGAAATATCCAGGAGTCGGGATCGGGCTGGTTTCAATCACCGAATAGATTTCCTACTAGGCTAGCTATTGAGGTGTAACCCGCCTCTGTAAACTCAGCCAGATTAAAAGAAAGGAAATAACAGGAGCGACACGGCCCTGTAGCCATCCAATCATGTGACAACCATGTTCGCGTGTGTCGCATGTGTTGAGGTTTCGTCGAGCTGTGCTACTGTTGATTGATACGTGTGTGCTAAGTACTGCATGCGTTCTTGCCAGAATACAAGTATAGCAAGCCGTAGCAACTGATCCAAAGCTAGCCTCACGTGCTAGCCCTACGATACACAAGGAAGGCTAGCTGGTAAAAGATATAGTTCTATACATCAATCTAGGCTTTGGCTTATGCACTTTGCATCTGCAGACACTAAACAAAACCAAGTATGCATGCGGCCGAAAAGTACTCGACCGGGCACGGCAACTGCAGAAGTGTTCCCGACAGAATGTAATAGTCTAGGAGCGACCTAGAAGGGACCTACACTAACATAGAAGGATTTAGTATACACACTAGGTTCTGGCTTGAGGTGCTTCATAAGCTTCATTGTAGTGCTTATATTTGATTTGTGGGTTTCAGTTATTGCGGCCCAAAAAAGACAAAAAAAATCATTTATCTGTTGATAATCTGCCATTATATTCATGTAGATTAACATAGATGAAAAGAAACTAAGACCTGTTTCCGAAATTTCTTTGATTATTTTTCTGCCCCTAATCATCTGCCAATTATCAATGTTTTCTCTAACGTATTTTCTTCTTACTATTTCTATTTTGTTGCATTGTTAATCTGAACATAGTAGATTATATCTGAACTACTTTTATAAGAACCACGCTTCATTGGCGGTGACGAAGCCGAGAACATCAGTATCATACTTGTACGAACAAGTTGTTACCTTTCACAATGTGGTTCTCACTTTTTTCAGTTCCTACTATTTTCTATAATATTTGTTTTGCCTACCTATAATCTGCATTTATAATCTCTTGTACAGTTCACTGCATTCGCTTGATAAAGTAAGGTGCAGCTCTGTCTCAGGTACTGTTATCATCCATGGTAATACTACCCCTCCTAACTCTTTACATATTTACTTCTTTATATCATAATGTTGTATTTGTTGGTCCAGTAAGGATCATGAATAGAAATGATCAACCTTACTATGTTGTATTCTTCTTTCTCCCCAAGGCTCATAATGACGTGGTCTTAACTCTAAAATTTGCCGAGCTGAAGACATATCATTCAGCGAACATCTAAGTATTCTAAGTACTTTGACCCCATAAATATCCTCTTATGATTCCTTTTCTTGGTAACCTCCGTGGACATCTAAGTATTCTAAGCAGGTTCCTTACTTATACTTTCTCAAATATTACGTGACATGGGCATCATGTCAGATACAAAAATTAGGTTAATGTTTAGCTATCATGACCTCATGCATTAACTTGAAAGGATACTATGATGAAAAGGTGCTTAAATTGTGGAAGGTGTGGTATCCGAGGGCCTATTTAAGAATTTCGTGAATATAATGAAGTTCACCAAAACTTTAGAGTACTATTACTTTATTGCAATTGTCTCCATTTCTTTCAACCAAAGGTATCAGCTTACTTTCAAAAGTTTAGAAATTTCCATTTATTTTCTAGCCCACATGCTATTTGACCCCATAAATATTATCTAATAGTTTATTTTACGATCATCTTAGATTGGGGAGGTTAACTCTCTAAACCATAAAATAAGGAACATTTATTTCTAAATATTCACACTCACCCAACACATTTTTATGCACCGCTATTGACCAAGAAATGATAACTATCGATATTCTCTACCTTCGATGTCATCTTCTATGTATTTTAATCCCATGAAAGTGTAAAATCACGTTAACTATCCAATATGTACACATTTTATATTCTCCATTCATGGAATCAATATGTACACATTGTATGAAAAAATTATTCAAATCTTTTCCCTTATGGTGTTTAACATCAGGGCAAAAATAAAGCTTTAAAAAGGACAACGATACTAAATGCGAACAAAAGTTATGTGAAAAGTGGTATAGATCCTCATGGTTGTTAGTTAGCACACCCAAACGTATTAACTAATGTTGTAAAATTGTGAGTGCAAAAAAGTCTCATTGTTGTGACACATGTGCAATTTTATACATGAGCTGCCGGGTGATGGATGCACGGACACACATGGGGTTGCATAGGATACCGTGCCAATATATAAATGAAGAAAAAGGAAAATAGCAACCACATGAAAGAATATGGGCAACAATGTGGTAGTTAGAATGGAGGACATGGCATGGTTGGCCATTAAGCCATAAATTCCTCATGGGATCAAATTTTGATTATTAAGTATTATATGTTCACCGTATTTTTCATAAACAATGCTCTCCATTATTCAGTGGCTCCATTTAAAATAAATAGATATGGTGGATACCTTCTCATAATAGATTGTAGGATGGTGAAAGATGTACCAGGCCAACTCTGAGTGTTACGTAAGATTAACTTACTCTAATTTAGTGGTTATCTTTCTTTTATCTATATTTATAATGACAAATTTAAGGGGATCTAAATAGTACAATTTTACTTTAAAAAATATGTTATCATTATTATATTTACAAAATTCTAGCCCGCCCATCGAGCTGGCCACTCTGCTAGTTTATTTTTAAAAATAAATAGATCTACATTAATATTTCTATTGTTGGACCATGCTGGTCTATTGGGATCACTACGCCTTGTTATTATTATTTTTTGAAAAAGAGGCAAAAGCTTTGCCTCATCTCATTAATAAAGAAGAAGAGAATTGTCGTCCAGTACTTAACGGAAAATCGGGTGAAAACCATTACAACACGTCCACATAGAACACACAGGATGACCTGGCAACCCACACAAGAATGCACACACGTCGCCGAGGAGAGAACGCCTTCGGGGTTACAACCCAGTGCCATGGTCATCACACTTCCACGAAGGCGACTTCGACTCGACCATCGACGACCGCGATGCCCAGGCTCTGGCTTGGGAGTAATTAAGAAAGGTGTTATTCTTGATTTGATTCGGTCCATTATCTTAATATACAAAAAGGTTCCTAAACTTTATAGTGTCTGCGGGTGCATGAGCGAATGACGACCGCGGCAAGAAGCTGGCAGCAGCGGGTGTCCGGATGAAGGTCGCATGGCTGTGTGGGCGTATAGACAGTATGATTGAGGTGGCAACGACAGCCGAACTCAGAGGAGCAATGACGCGCGGATCTCATCCTGCGGGGAGAAGGAGGATGGGTGGGAGCTAGCTACCTGTGGGCAAAAGACGACGGGGAACTACAAGATGCCAGCGTGACAACGCTCACTCCTCCGAGTTAGTATGTCACATCGCTCGGGAAGGAGGGACCTCGGCTATCATCCGGACTCAAAATTCTAAAGTGGCCAATGGCTGGGATAGAGGATGAGATGGGGGAAAATGATACCAATTCGAGGTCGGGGTAGAGGAAGGTATACAGGACGACAAGCTCACGGCTGAAGCAGCAGCTCGAGGTTGGGTAAATGACTGCCTCCGGCGGCGAGCTCGACTTGCAGTCGCGTGCACTAGGTAGCTCGGTTGTAGTCGCGCAACAACATGCGTTGGTGGCACGTCGTCGCCATTGTGTGTACATGCTGTCACGGGGCAGCAGCGCCCTTCCTCAACAGATCTATATGACAACTTTAAGTCCAACGGAATGGACAAGAAACAACAAGAGCACAAGCTGCTGCTTGGGCCTCGATGAAACACAAGGCCAACCAATAACCAGGGGGCGGAGCCAGGATTTAGGTATGTGGGGGGCAAGCCAAGTATGGATTAAAAATTCCAATACAAAAGATGATTATTGAGAACAAGGTTAAGCACTTGCACATCAGCTTCATTAACAATTTCAGTACATTGACAATTCGAAGCAACTGGCTTAGAAATCTCAGTTACAGAAGCAACCAATTTCAGTACATTAACAAGATGATTATTGAGAACAAGTGTTATTTGGCAGTTTTGTTTCTCTTCATAGTTGAGGAATTTTTATTGCTTGGACATAGGAAATTTTTACATCACAAATAGGAACTCGTACAAGATAATTTGCATCATGATAATTTCTAGGATGCATACAAGATATGAATTCTTAATAGCATCTCAAATCACAAAATAAAACAACTAAATCTATGTATAATTTCAAAACTGATACAAGATGAGAATCAAGAGAAATGAGTGTATACTATTCGACTGTTTTAAAATGTTTCCCTAATCTAGCTCTAATTGTGATGTTTCTGTAATTCACTTTTCTTACCAAAGCCGTGGATGGTCGTCTCTAAGACTCTAACAATGGTGTGAATGTACATGTAGTCAACGGAGATTTCAATGTTGCCCGAAGACGAGCGGTGGCCGTTCCTTCTCCGGTTCTGGATTGGCGTGTTTGGGATGTGCCTAGGCCTAAGGAGCCAGCCGATGTTGTGGAAGACACTCTTGTTGGAGGCCTCCATGGCATTCCTCCATGTGCACCCCGTTGCGAACCACGTCCTCTCATGGCTCTCCATCGCCCTCACCATCATCACCTCCATCATCTACCTTCTCAAGGTTGTGTTCTACTTCGATGCCATCCGTCACGAGTTCCATCACCCGTTTTGCGTCAACTTATACTTTGCACCCCGCCTCATCTTGCTCTTTCTCATCAAGTCCTTGCCTTGCCCAAATTGGGAGATCCACCAGGTTTTCTAGTATCTCCTTATGCTGCCCATCCTCTGCCTCGACCTCAAGATCTATGGCCAGTGGATGTCCATTTGTGATCATCGGCTCTCCAAGGTAGCCAACCCATTGGACCACCTCACATCCGTCGGCAACTTCGTCAGCGGGGAACTCGACGAACGAATTTGCCTCCAGGAATTGCCTATCTTTTTTTGCGCAGTCGGGCTAGCACAGTACATTGTGCTCTCCGTCACCCTCTACCAGCAGCTCCCAAATAACGTGCAGCTCCCTAAGGAACTCCATCCAGTCTTCTTCCTCTTCATTGCTGTGTCGAGCAATGCCTCAATGGCTTTGGCGACAATCTTCGGTGAGTTCAACCATTGTGTGAAGCTCCTTTATTTTGTTTCGATGTTCCTCTATGCATCCCTGGTGGTATGCTTAAATTTGTTCGGAGGGATCTGATTGTCATTGGCGTGGTGGGCCTACACGTTCGCATCGTAGTAGCCACTGTGTTGTATGCATCGAAGGTGCAATATGTGCTGACCCAAGCACTAGTGGTTGGGCTAGCTGGGCTCGCCATCCTCACCGTCATCCGCGTCCTAGCCAACACCGTGAACCATGCTTTTGTTCTTCGGGACCTATTCCCCAATGACATGTCCATCACAATCACAAGGCGGAGGCCAAGTTCAGCAGGTCCTCATGCACCTCCGCTCGTCCACCCCCGACCAATGCACTAACTGGCCGACCGCGTCCACACGCGTTTAAGGGTCTGGATTTACATGTTCCGGCTATAGAGGCTATAAGAACGTACGTGTTGTGGTTGCCTTCACTCGTGTGAGTTGTACCAGCATGCAAATGCAATGCACATCAAGCATCTACTACTATACAGGAGTAGGTTTGTGCCATGGTATCCAGCGCTGCATTTTCAGGAGCTTAGCTATATCGTGGTGGATAGATCGATCGAGTTGTTGGCCAGCGTGCTGCTATGGCGTCCACGGACAGTGAGAGCATCTGCTGGTGGCGGGCGGTGAGCTGGCCGGTTGTGGCTGTCCCCGCCTCTCCGGGGGAGCTTCAGATTCACAATCAGACGCCAAACTTGATCAATGATAAAATTTTCTCTCGCCCTCATCGCTCCCACGAGCGGCGAGGGGTTGTCGGGGCCATGGCGGAGCGACATCACGCGGGAGTGGGATCGGCAGTACAACCATTTCAAAACCTTCTCTGGTCGTCTTGAGTCTTCTCTCGGGAGTTAATTGCATAAAACGACCACATTGAAGCACATAGTTGCATAAAACCCTTCTCTATAGATTTGTGACAGAGAACACTGATTTTTGGTTTAATCATTTGCAGAAACCCCCGATTCATCCGTTTGGTCGTTTTAAACTTGATTATGATAGATGGAGCCCGGTTTTGAGCCTAATCATTTACAGAAAACACTATATTCGGGCTTAAACATTTGCAGAAAACACTGTTTTTTTGTTGCAATTAATCTCGTTGAATTTAAACTATTGTTGTACTAGACATATTTACATGCTATTTCGACTTTGATGAATTCCGTCGTGTTTGATGAAATTCATCCAGCTAGTTGAATTTCGATTTTAAACGTGCGGGGATAGTGTTGGATGACCGGTTCCCGCATCCGTGATCGCGGACTGGACCCGGTGTCCATGGACGGACGTGGTGTTCGATTTAAGGGGTCAACACTAAAGATGCCCTAATTCATCAAAACAAAAAGGTTTTCCCTAACCACCATATTTTTTGCAGATTAAAAACTACTCCCTCCGCTCCTAAATACAAATCATCGAGAGACATATATTTAGCAAAGGACGAAGTATTGAGGAATGTCTTAAAAGACTTAGATTTAGGAAAGGAGGAAGTATTGAGGAAGGTCTAGAGATGCTGTTGGATGCATCGTTTTTCTTTGGGAAGACGCTGAGTCGTATAAAACACTGTAACGGAAGAATTTGAGGATGTATTCTCTGTTCGTTTGCTTGCTTCAAAGACTATATATGACCATTTTTGCAGGAGCCTCTGTTTGCAACGCATGTATTCGACATCTTGTTCCATCGCCGTGGAACCAATTCTTGTACTAATACCAATCGAGCTAGCTACAGCGAGACCCGTCGCCCGAGGGCGTCGTCCTGGAAGAAATGATCAAAATCGTCGTCAAAGGAGGCGAAGAAATCGTCCATGTCGACGGGCGACCAGAGCTCTGACTCGTCGTCCGCGCCAGCCGCGGATGACGAGACGTCGGCGCTGTCGTCCTCGCGGTTCAATGCCGTGTCGTCGGACACGGGCGACTGGGGCGGGTGTCGCGTGGTGCCGGCGAGCGCGCTTATGCTGGTGGGCACTGCGTGGCAGTGGTCGGCGATGTAGGTGACGACGAGCACGCCGGGGTTGGCCGGGCTGCGCTCCACCAGCTTCCGCGCCGTGCACGCCTTCAGGCTGCTGCACTTGTAGTACCCTCTGCATGCGCATCATTTCAGCATCAGTACATTACTATGTCACTAATGGCGTCGTGTCCTGGATCAAATGGAGAACACAAGTTAGGTGATTACCGAGGGTAGGGGGAGCCCTTGATGGGCTTCTGGCCGTACTTGCGCCACGCCCACTGGTCGTCGGGGCCATTGACGCCGCCCTCGGCCACGGGCACCTCGCGCACCACCTTCTTCATCTGGCTCTTCTTGCTCTTGCCTCTCTTCGGCCGCCGGAGGGCGCCAGCACCTCCCGGCTTCCGGCCGGCATTTTTCTTCGCCGGCAGCGCCTGCCCGGACGTCGATGCCGCGGCTGCAGGGAAGGAGATGAGCACCTCGTGCCGATCAGGCGCACGCTCACTGCCGGACGAAGGCGTGATGGAGAACGGCGCCCGCTGCTGCAGCTGCTCGTGCTCCAAGTCCAGGTACTCCAGCACATCGTCGTAAAGCGACGACGGCGTGGACGCCGACCTCGCCGGTCGCCCCACGAACTCTACCGGATCGTCCCGCGCACTCACGGCTCCCCGGCGAGGAGGCTCTCCTTCGTAGCCGGAGACGACACCGCCGCCGCAGCTCCTCACGACGGCCCCGAGACCCCAGTCGTCGGCGTCCATGGATCAGCAGGTCTTAACGATGGAGATCGGGCGTGTGGCCTGTGTCTGTGGTTGACTTTGGAATGGAGTTGCGGCCTGTGTATATATAGTGCTCGGGCGGACGCGGCGAGATGAGCGGCCGGAGGTCAAACACAACGGCGCGGTTGACTTTTATTTTTTAAACAGCAAAAAACACACACGCAAGGTGGTGCGCGCGCGCTAACGGCGTCAGCGATTGATCAGTTCACTGCTGGAACCGTATGCGATTATGCAAGGATGCGAGATCGCGTCAGGATTAACACGTATTTAACAGGTGGATTGTCCGAGCTGATCAATCCGATTATAACTATCCCGCTTTCACGTGCTGCAAAAAATGATGTGTGTGCACCTGTCACTGGACCAGCGCTAGCTCTTGTTTGGATTTGACTTCACTAATGTCAACGGCACACAACATGGATGGATATTCGATGGAAACATCTGAGATGAGGTCATGGAGAGGGAGAAAAATATACTAGAGTAAGCAGAGTGTCGCTGGCATCTCCTTCCGGTAGGGAATAATCCTCGGATTATGCCTTTTCACGCGCGAGATGCTTGCTTAATTAAGCGCGAGTGTCATCATCATCGACATCGATGTTGTGACAGGTTAGTTATACTACTTCCTACATTTGGATCTGGCATCGATCGATCCACCTGTTAGTTATCAAGATTTGACTTTTGGTAATGTCAAATGATCGAGAGAGGGAGGGAGGTTGAGAACCGTAAGCTACTCTAGAGCACACATCACATGATCCAGTCCACATGCCTCCGTTGGGATCTATGGAACATGCCGGGTAGGAATCCAAATCATCATATCATCATCGACGCTAATTCTCTCCTTGTTTCATGTGTTCTGGATGTGTGTGAGCGCATGCGTGTGTGTGCATGTATGTTTTGCTTTACCTCTTCTCCCGTGCCTTCATCCTTTTCTGGTTCACTTGAACCCTATCTAGCCAGAGGGTGCAAAGCCTTGTAGGCAAAACGAATGCAATTCATATAGGGGAATTTTCCCCTTTGAATATTTCAAGAAAATATGGATTTGCACATCATTTGATGCAGAGACCGTGGATCTTCTCTGTTCTTTGAAAAGCAAAACAGTGACACTATATCAACCTCTTATAGTAGTTTGCAGATTTTGTGTGTAGCTTTTGCTTTACGATGGAGGATGGAGTGGAGGGGCGTGCAGTGTGTTTGATCGCCAATTCTGCCGTACTTGTTGGGTGTGTTCGGCCGGCATGGCCGCCGTATGACGCCGATGTTGTATTCGGCAAAATCATGTAGATGTTCTGGATCAAACCTGGAAGATACCGTAAAAGATTTTGAACTGTAAAATAACCGATGTGTTGCAATTTTGGCTAAAAATAAGTCCATAGCAAACCCCTCAAGACGTCCACGTCCCATCAAATTATACAACTCTTCGTTAAAAAACCTCGGCCTCAAGATATGAAGTTTCGGTGGCAAATTTTACTGCTCCCCTGCCCTATATGAGGAAATCACTGACGGGAGGGGAAATCTTACGTCAACCGTCCCCGCCAGCTCCTGATTTCGTTCGTCCCCGTCGCCATCGACTAGCCGGCCGGCCCACGTTCCATGACCTTCTCCGCCTCATTCCCGATGGCCTTCGTGCCTCTCGAGAGCTCGGGTGGCAGCGGCAGCTCCGCCATGGATGCGGGCTTGAGGTCGCCGTTGGGGCCTGATGGTCATTGCGCCCCTCTAGCTCTCAGGTGGCCGCGGTAGGTCTGCCATGGATGCGGGGTCAAGGTTGCCGTGGAGGCCTGACGACCATGGAGCGGCGGAAGCGGTCATAGCTGTTTGTGTAGGTGATTTGAGAAAGATGACGACCATAGAAAAAGAATAAATTAAACTACAAGGCAACGACGGATGAAATATTAGTTTTTACATTATAAATTTCCAATATGTGTTTCGCCAATGCCCCGCGGTACCGCAAATCCTTTTTAGGTCGGAAGAAGGGGGGGTTGCGGAATTGGGGTGCCTGAGCTTTCGATTCAGCCGAGATACCGGGACGATTTTGATCGGTTTGACACATGCACGCCGATGGAGTCTTTACGAGCTGGGCAACTCTCGATCGATCAGAGCTGGGAAGAGACATTCTCGGCTTCACGTCGCCCTCGAATACGTAATTCGGACGTATGGTACGGAGGATGCGTATGCGTATGCAACACATTTTTTTTTTGTCATGACGAGAGCTTCGCAACGGTTCCTTTGTCCGGATCGTACCACGACGAATCGATCCACCAGTTAATTGTCCTTTTTATTTTTGCAATGGCAGTTAATTTTCCTTTGATATTTTTGTATGTCACATGGTAGGTGGATAGAGAGGTGGTTGAGAAGCGTAAGCTACGTAGAGTATGATCCAGCAAGGAGAGCCGCCGCGTCTGGCTACCGTGCGCATGCCGACGGCCTCGAGCTGTCGATTCGGGCCGGGATACTCGGACGATTTTGCACACGCGAGTTCTTAGCATCGTGCAGTGTGCATGGAAAACGGTATCGTGCCGACAGATGGAGGATCTCTATGAACTTCATGCCATTCGGTCCCGTGGTGTTTACATATGAAATACAGTACACGTCAAGAGCTGAAAATCGAATCTAACCGAATCAAATCAAATCGATTAGAATACACTTTACTCCTCCTAAAACATGGGAGGAGGAATATGCTCCCGTTTATGCGCATGCTAGACTACTAGCTAGGCTCACCCGTAAGTTCACCATCGACGGAGACGTGGGAAAGGATCCATCGATGGATGAGTAGATGGTAGTCCAGCCAGCAATCGATCCGGCTAAAGAGTTGGACGCAGGGACGGAGCCAGGATTCTAACATGGGGAGGGAAGATTTTGTCTCTAGTGTGGAGACAGGTAAAAAAACATGCATCAATAGTAGCCTAGGTTTATGAACTAAATCTTGACGAACCAAGAAAAAATGCTCTCACCTGTGAATTTTAATAAAAAATCCCCGTAAATTAAATGCGATTGCAGTTTACATCTATAAACTAAATTTTGTGCTACAGAAGATAATCAATGTAAAAAAACGACCCCTGATGCCAAAGGCACAAATTAATCTAATTTTCTCAGCATAAACCATGGGAAAATAGACTAAGTAGAAGAAGGAGAGAAGTGAGTAACCTAACAATTTCTCTTGCCTCGTCGACCGTGATGTTGGCTATGCGGCCGGCCGATCGGCCGCGCAAGCCGGATCTCCCTCGCTGCGTTAAACGATTCTGGAGCAATCCTTGGATGCTGCACAACGATGGATTAGGTGGAGCGACAGGCGACCAGGAAATCATGCGTGACGGCGTGAGGCATCGATCCTAGCGGCCAGGAACAGGCGTGCGGGAGTCCCTGACCCTAGCCCCCACGTTGGTCAAGATTTGACTTTTGGTAATGTCAAATGATCGAGAGAGGGAGGGAGGTTGAGAACCGTAAGCTACTCTAGAGCACACAGCACATGATCCAGTCCACATGCCTCCGTTGGGATCTATGGAACATGCCGGGTAGGGATCCAAATCATCATACCTAAATGATAATTGACACACATGTAACACGAAACAATCAAATCCTGACGTTTTTTTCAACTAAAATTATCGTTCGAAAAAAAAATCAAAACAAAAAACTGAAAATTATCATCCGAACAGAAAGTTGACATGCTTCACAACTAAAGTTGCCATCCTCCCGTCATTAAGCTTATCATAAAAAAAGTTCATATGATCACATGTCAAACGATCGAGAGAGAGGGAGGACGTTGAGAACCGTAAGTTACTCGGCAGCACAGAGCACATCATCCAGTTCACATGCCTCCGTTGGGATCTATGGAACATGCCGGGTAGGAATCCAAATCATCATATCACCTCCGATGGTAATTCTCTCCTTGTTTCATGTGTTCTGGATGTGTGTTGTGCTGTTTTTGCTTTATCTATTCTTCTATGCCCCTATGTGTTTTTAATGAACCCTATCTAGCGAGAGGCTGCAAAACGTTATAGGAAAAATGAATGCGATTCATGTGGGGGAACCTCCCTCTTTCAAAATTTTAAAAATATATGAATGTGTGCATCATTCGATACGGAGACTAAGGGTGTGTTCTGAAACTGTCTAGCTTCTCAAAACTTCACAAATCTAGCTTCTCGAGCTAGCTTCTCACTTCACCTGGCTATTCCGATGCGTTCGGCTTGCCTGGCAGCTTCTCATAGCACGGAAGAGATCTCGTTGCTGCTCCTCGCTGGCGGCAGGGGAAGTGCTCCTTCGGGGCGGGATCCCATGGGAACGGGGCTGGAATGGCTGGATCTATCGGCGGAGAGGCTCGCCAGCGAGTGAAGGGATGAAATCGGGCGCGGCGGCGGCGACCGGCGCGCTAGGTAGGTTACGAACGGAAGAGATCTCGAGGGAGAGATGGGTTGCTACATACTGATTCGGGGAACGAGTGTCAGTGACGAGCTGTGCGAATCGTTTTTTGTGACTTGGCGGTGGCATCCCCTTGTAAATGTGCTGAACTCCCCGCTTCTCCTTTTCCTAAAGCTAGGCAAAGACTGCTCTCATTTTTGTACGTAGCTCCGGTTTAGCTTGTAGAATCTAGCTTCATGAGTCTCAGGCTTTCGGGGCGGCTTCTCATGAGAAGTTTTTGGAGTTGAGAGCTGGGGCATTGCCGAACAGGACCTAACGCTCTTCTCTCTTCTTTGAACAAAAAAGAGATGCCAGATGGTTCTTATATAGTAGTTTGCAGATTTCGTGCGTGTCTTTTGCTTTATGACGGATGATGGAGCAGTGTGTTTGATCTCCAATTCTGTTGTACTTGTTGGGTGTGTGCGGTCGACACGGCCGCCGTATGGCGTCAAAGTTGTATTCAGTGAAATCATGTAGTATGGCACCAATGTTTCGGAGCATTTCTATCGGATACCATAAAAGAATATAAACTGTAAAATAACCGTTGTTTTACCGTTTTAGCCAAAAAAGTGTCTATGCCAGATCCCTCACGTCCCGTAAAATTATACACTTCTCTCTAATAATAACTTCGTTCTCAAGATATGGGATTTTGGAGGCAAATTTTACGGCTCCCCTATACAAGAAAACAGTTGATTGGAGGGAAATTTCACGTCAACCGTCCCCGCTGCTGCCGACCAGTCGCCACACGTCCCCAACCCTTCCTCGCATCATTCCCGGCAGCCATCATGCCCCTGGAGCATGGATGCGGGCTCGAGGTTGTCGTCGGGGTCCGACGGCCCTTGCGCCCCTCTAGCTCTCGGGTGGCCGTGGCAGCTCCACCATGGATATGGGCTCAAGGAAGCTGTCAGGGCCCGACCACCAAGGAGCGCCAGAAGCAGTCGCAGCTGGGGGTGGGTGCTTGTGCGGGTGATTTGAGAAAGAAGATGACCGTGAATTTTTGTTTTTTAAAAAAGAGAATCATCGATGAATCAAATATTCATTTCTATAGCATAAGTTTGTGGTATCCGTTCTGCACGACGCGTACCACAAATCCTTGTTAGGGGGGAGGGGGGCATGTTATTTTTGTGTGACGGGTTTTTGTGAGATCTGCTGCTAGATAGAATTGCTAAAATTGGGCGAAAAGGGGGTGCAGGAGCTGTCGATTCAGGCAGGCAGGGATACCGGGACGATTTTGATCGGTTTGACACATGCACGCCGATGGAGACTTACGAGCTGAGCAACTCTTTTCTTGGTCGATCTGAGCTGGGAAGAAACATTCTCGGCTTCACGTCGCCCTCGACTCGAGTACGTAATTCGGACGTATGGTATGGATGCGTGTACGTATGGAACATTTTTTTTGTCATGACGAGAGCTTCGCAACGGTTCCTTTGTCCGGATCGTACCACGACGAATCGACCCACCAGTTAATTGTCCTTTTTTTTTTCTTTTTGCAATGGCAGTTAATTGTCCTTTGATATTTTTGTATGTATGTCAAATGGTAGGTGGGTAGAGAGGTGGTTGAGAAGCATAAGCTACGTAGTAGTACGTATGTACGTACGTTTGCTCTCTGCCTAACACGATCTGTATGATCCAGCAAGGAGAGCCGCCGCGTCTAGCAAGCTACCGTGCGCACGCCGACGGCGAGAGCTCGGGTGTCGCACCGAACGGGGCGGCGTTGGGCGGTCTCGAGCTGTCGATTCGGGCCGGGATACTCGGACGTTTTTGCACACGCGAGTTCTTAGCGTCGTGCAAACGGTCCCGTGCCGACAGATGGAGGATCATACATTACATATGAAACACAGTACACGTCAAGAGCTGAAAATCGAATCTAACCGAATCAAATCATATCGATTAGAATACACTCTACTCCTCCTAAAATTAACATGGGAGGAGGAATATGCTCCCGTTTATGCGCATGCTAGACTACTAGCTAGGCTCACCTGTGGGAAAGGATCCGTCGATCGATGAGTAGATGGTCGTCCAGCCAGCAATCGATCCGGCTAAAGTGCTGGACGTGCATTGCATGGTTGGTGCGTATATATCATGTGGCTGTGCCGCGCGTACCCGACGTGTGTTGCACACCATTCTGAGCTTTCCCGTCGACGCACATCGACATCAACGAGCAGGTAAGTAATGCATCTTCATCGACCGATGATCCACGGCGTCGATGGTCCTTTACCGGCCAACGGTGATCTTCTATGACCGAGTCCGGCGATCATAGGAGCGCGAGATCTCCCATCCTCACCGCAACCAGCAGGATGCATCTCCGTTGACACAGCTGCTGACCTCGTGCACCAGCACAGACAAGAGCAGAGATCTAGCCTGGCGCCACAACTCCTCCTCCACCAACTTACACCCCCAAATCCAATTCCTAAACATAACCCGTCAGACTGGGAGCCTAATTTGTTTGTTGGTCGGCCTCTTTTAGGCATTCATAGGTGGATAGTGCGTCGATAAGGAAAGCCTAGTTTGTGTGCTATGTGCCGTCTTCGGAAGCGACCCGTGTTGGTCGAGACGCGGCTTTGTTTTTCGGTTTACGACAGGGCCATCTTGTCGTGTGTGTGTGTGTGTGTGGGTGTGTTGGCCTGTTTCTTAACATGCCCTGATGTGGAGTTTGTAATACATTGTTCACACTCTACCTTTTAAAAATAATAGGATCGACAAGAAAATCTTTTATGGGCATAAATTACGATGTATCAGGCAGACAAGGATGTTTCTAAGCAAAGGCTGAACATTCTGGTTAGCCGCATGCACAGAAGAAGAAAAAACAAATACTCGATATTCCCAACCTCTCCATTCTATATGATGTATGTGACGGGTACAAATAATAATCCTTTCAAAACTTGAGGAACAAAAGAAATTCGTTTGGCACAAAAAATATATTAACAGTTCGGGTGAACGGCACATTCTATTCTATTACATAAGGGAAATCTGTGACAAACGCTTAATTATCCCTTTTCAATCATGGACTAATAATAATTAAACAAGAGGAAAGGAACCCGATCTCTTTCTTTACGAGGAGCGCCCTAATCCACATGGACTAATAATAATTATCCGACATTTTTAGTCCACCAACAACGAGCGTCAGCATGAAATACCCAGAGACGCTCAACGCGATCCCGAGATTCCTGTACATGTCGTAGACCTGCGTTGACAATTGATTCGACTTCCTGTAGTAGGCGAGAAGGAATTAAGGATCACATATCAGAATACTAAGGTTCATCATCGCGTGCGTAGAAAGCTGGAGGTGGGGGTGAGACGTACCGAGTGGGGTCATGGGGCCTGGGCTTGACGTGAGCGGAGAGGCGCTGGAACAGCCTCTTGTCCCCGCCGGCAGACCCGTACCGCTTGTGCGCCTCGGTCATGAGATCGTACAGCTCCTCCTTCCCCCTCTGGATCTTGTCCAGAAGATGGCCGTCGCCGCCTTGTTTCGCGCAGCCACCGCTGACCTCGACCTCGGCCTCGGCGTGCATCAACTTGGGCAACAGCCGCGGTTGCCCCAGCTCGACTGCCGGCGAGAGCTTCGAGAAGGCCGCCTGCGCCTGCGCCTGCCACGGTGCACTGCCGCCCAGCCTCCTCGTCGCGTGTCCAAGCGCAGCCGCCGCCGCCATCGCCGGTCTCGATCGGTTTGCTTGGTTCTGATGATCGTCTCCTCCTTGGTCGCCTCTCGGTTCTGTGAGTATATATTGTGGTTCTTGTGTTATAACGATATTGGACAGTGGGCGCATACGTACATATACCCTCCGGCCGGGTCGGTCACGTGCTCATCATCGTCTCCGATTCCTGTATGGTCTTCCGGTTCCTCCGACTACAACCCCGGATCGTTGCAAAAATATTCTATTTTTTTTTGCTTGGTAATATGTGTCTCATCATATCATAAAAATTAAAGTATAAGTTACATAAAGACCGACATAACAAAACTGAAAAGATAGAAGAACATATCTGAGTTTGACACCAACGTTCGTCACCTGTCTTCGGTACCACCACAACAGCCATCGAAGAAAAGAATGACGAATCGGTAATGGATGTGTGCTTAAATACACCATGAACTAGGTTGGCCCCTCTCACTTGATTCGGATGTGATTAGCTTATACAACACGCTGTGGTAGGTTGGCCCTCTTATGTGTCACATGACCGCACAACTGACTTTCACATGCCTGTGTAACCGCGATGGTTGACACATGTTTGTGCATCCAGTCCGACACATGTGTCATTTTATGTGTCACATGACCGCACAACTGACTCTCACACGCCTGCGTAACCGCGATGGTTGACACATGTTTGTGCATCTAGTCCGACACATGTGTCATTTTATGTGTCACATGACCGCACAACTGACTTTCACACGCGTGTGTAACCGCGATGGTTGACTTTGATACCAATTATAACACCCTGACCAAACCCATCGGTTCACATATCTGTTTCTGAGCGTTCTCCATGGCTACCACCAAGGATCTATACTGGCCTGGCCCCACAGAGAGACATTAGTCTTTCCTACATATTTATTTCTTACTCATGCACAATCGAGATTAACTTCTAAGTCGGTCATCCATCATAAAATTGCTCTGAGCCCAGTATGCTTAACTTTGAGGTTCTTTTCAGTTGTCTTTCAGAGAAAAATATGCACCTACTCTATCATTTTTGTTAAGCCGAGATGTAATAAGTGGGAAAAAACCCTAGCCGCTTAGGGTGAAAAAGAGGGTGACTTGGCTACAACCGTCACCCGTGTTCTCTCACCGTCTACTTCAGCAATGTCGAAAGGGAGGGATCCTCTGGATCTTTTCTCACATACGACCAATACTCTTGGTTTTTTAAATTACACTTTGTATCGATGTCCATATTGGAGAGCTCCATATTGAATTGGACTGGAATTTCAATTCAGCGATGAAACTAAATTGACAGATATAAATTCTCCTATTTAGCTGTTCACTTAATTAACCAATGAAATGCATGTGAGGTTTCAAGCCAAAATCTAGGCATGTGAGTGGACAGGCCCCTCGCAAGGGTGGCTCAACTGGTGTCCCGGCTGCGGGCGTCCAAGACAACCCGACTGTAGGCGTGAAGGGCGACCCAATCAGCCGCATCGTGGAAGACCTGACTGCAGGCATCGAGGGCATCCTAGGAATCCGTGCCATGAGCATGCCAGGCGGCCCAGGCTGAGGCGTTCTAGGCGGATCAACCACAGCATCACAGCATCATGGGATGTGGAGCTCATCCGGTCAATCTTCTTACCCATCAATGTGCAAGCAATCTTTAGAATACATGTATGTACTCGTAATACTTGACTCGACAAACAAAACGGAAGTCGATGACTCTTGCCCTGTTGACCGGCATCACACACTACTATTTTTATTACTAGACACCACTGAAAGTTTATGATGATGAAGAACATGACTCACTATCAGAGTAACCGGATGCCCAAGGCGAGAATGCCACCGAGACAATGAAACACGAACCCCACGAAAAAGTTGAGACATGTATGGCACATCCATAGAGTAAAGACCATAGCGATAGCAACCTCAAAGAACTACTTCCCATGTGGCTCGGTTCTTTATAAAAAATAGAATGGGTGAAATTCAAAAGAAACAAAATATTACGGGGAA
Source organism: Hordeum marinum (assembly GCA_022496015.1). NCBI lineage: Eukaryota > Viridiplantae > Streptophyta > Magnoliopsida > Poales > Poaceae > Hordeum > Hordeum marinum. The sequence continues at coordinate 481,139,057 of CM039672.1, forward strand.
GAACTTTGGAGAATTGAAGCTGGCGAGATGTAGATGTGAGAATAGAAGAGTGACCAATATGAGAGATATGCATACCTGACCCGTTTACTGTATGAACTTTATCATGGCCCTGGCAGGGCTCATATGCACCAAGCTTGCTGAGCTTGCTCTCCAGATGATCCATAGCACTGGTGTCCATGTACCAGCTGGGATCAACCGGGTAGGAAGGGTTGTGCCCTTGTGTCGCCATGGCTGCTTGACGTTCGTTATTGCGCCCATCATTACCGATGCAAGGAAGTCACACTTGAAGCGTTCCTGACAGTAGGACGCGAGGTGACAGGCGATGCCGCACAACTGACAAGGGGGGATGGTGGCCCTGGTATCCACACACCGGGCATCCCGAACGAGAGGAGCCCCCCTGCCCCCCCTTGTCAACCACCATTGGCACCATTGGTGGCCGGCGCCTACTGTTCTGGTGCTGTAGAGAGAAGGGTGTCTTACTGGTGGAGCGGTTGTTGGAGCGAGAGCCACCTCGGTACGCCAGTTGGCAGAGGAATTGTCGTAGTATTCCTCTGCAGCCCGATGAATCTCGAAGCGTTTCCCCATCCCAAGAAGACGAGCATAAAAATCGCGAGAGGTGATCGGTGTCTCACGGCCGTGGACTGCCTCAACAAGAGAGTCATGGTCAGTGTCGAGGCCTTTGAGAACATACGAGGTAAATTCCTCATCATTGAGTGGTTTACCGATGGAAGTGAGAGTGTCAGAGAGGGACTTGATCTTGTTGAACTAGACCGAGGCAGAGAGATCGCGTTTCTTCAAGTCGTGAAGTTGGCCACAGATCGCCATAGAGCACGCCGTAGACTACCACACAAAACTTCCATCAAGGATGGACCACGCGTCATGGGACGTGGTAGCAAAGAGAACCATGCCAGAGACAGCTTCCATGAGAGACGACCTGATGGCGGAGAGAATCGCTTCATCTTCAACGGTCCAAACACGGTACGCTGGGTTGAGCACCGTGACAAGAGCATGTCAGCCGTGGTCTGCGAGAGGAATCGGGCAGGGCACGAGAACGTCCCATCAACAAAACCCTTGAGGTAATGGCTGCGAAGAAGAGGCATGAGTTGCGCACGTGAGTAGAGATAATTATTCGTCGAGAGGTTGACGGTGAGGATAAGACGGAAGTAGAATGACGGCGACATGGGCCCCTCGACCATCGATTGGATGCCGGCATCAGGATGAGGCGGGGGCTGACCATGGGTGATGTAAGGCGACGTGCCGTTTTAGAAGCACCGGCGAGAAGCGTGGACAAGGTAGACGGCAACGTGAAGCTAGAGGAGGAGGAGGCGGAAGACATTACGGCGGCGGCGGCAGCGCAAAGCGGGGGCGTGGATATATAGAATAGAACGACCTAAAATAATCTGATAATACCATATCACACGTACGATTTGTAGGGTAGAAACAGCATAACCGGTACGGTTGGCTTTGCATGTATATATAATTGATTGATTGAGTCCTACGTACAATTACAGACATATATACAAGACGTATACTACCAGTAGAACTCTTATCACATTGAAAAAAAAAAATATCATCTATAACCCCTAATAAAGTGTCCCAAGTTAACAAGCACAATACCCGGGCAACACGTACGCCCTAGTCCAGGAGCGACGACCACGTTTATTAGAAAACAAAAGACGGGCGATACATGGCGGCGGCAGCGCTGGGGTTCGCGGCAAGGAGGCTGGGTGGCGGCGCGCTCCGGCAGACACACACGCGAGTCGTCGACCTGGGGCAGCGCCGGTTCATGCCGAGGTCCATCCAGACCGAGGTACGCACCCTCACATCTCGATCGATCGATTGATTGCCAACACCACACGGGCACGCACACGTATGTACGGCTACTAGCTACTGGCGGGCCTAATTAACGAATCTAGTCATGCTCCAACAGCAGCGGAATATTTGCACCGGCGTGAAACCGGAGAAAGACGTCGTGATGAAGCAGATCGAGAAGGCCAAGGAGGAGCTGTTCGATCTTTCGGCCGAGGCACACAAGATGCACTGGCAAGACCCGGACCCGGCCTGCCGGAACAACTTGGAGCTGCTCCGCGACCTCTGCCACCACGTCAAGCCTCGCCCCGGCGACCCGGTCTGGTATCATCCATCCATCCCTTCTCCCTTCTTTCTCCAACTCTCTTACCATATACAGCATGGTTTAACCGAGGTTGCCTGTATATGTGATATTGCAGGAATGTGGCTATCGGAGCGAGATTAAGGCATGATGCGGTACATTTGGCGGGCAGCTTTGGGTTGGTCCTTGTGGTGAGCATTGGTGGGAGCTACGTGCTTTCTGAAGCCATCCTATGGGTGACGAGTACTGAAGCCCATCCCCATCGATCTTGATTGTTTATATTTATTTGTTTCTATCCTGGGATCTAGTCTAGAAATTACTACTACCTTTTACGAGTGTTTAATATATATATCATCGATCAAAGAATTAAAGCTACTAAGCTAGGCTCGCTGGGGTGAATTCCCAGTTTTACGTGATGTATCTCAGCTCATTGACACGTGTATTTGGTTGTTCCTGGTTTTCTGTCCGATTTTATCCTCTCTCCGGTTTGTCCGGTTTGCTGTTTATCCTCCGATTCGCTGTTTTCCCTGTTGCGGTCGCCTCAACCTCTCCTTCTCCTCCTCGCCCCCCCCCCCCCCCCCCAACCTCCGTTTTCCACCTCGGCCAGCCTGCCGTCAATCCACCACCGCTTCCATCACAGCATCGGATATGCGTCAGCTACCCGCTCCTCAATCCCTGCCCGGAGCGCCTTCCGTGGCCTGCCTCCCTCGCTGGCGCTGGACGGGGGGTTGGGAGGGGAAATAGGAATCCCCGCGGCGGAAAGCACATGAGGAGGTGCACGGATGGAGCTCTTGAATTCCAAAGAAAGGATGGAGGTGAACGCAAGCCATGACAGCGTCCACGCACGCAGGGTGGAGGGGCACATGCGGCTGCTGGTAGCGCACACCTCGGGTGGCGGAGGTCTTTCTCTCTACTTGCGACAGGCTGCACAGGGGTCACGCCCAGGCTGCTGCAGGATGAAGGCGGACGGTCGGAGAGGTCGAACTGCGCTGCATTTGGCGCCGCCATCAAGCATAGCATCGGAAGGTCCATGACTGGAATCACATCAACCCAGGGCGTCATGCAAAGCCTAAGAATCAGTTGTTCTCTACCATCCATGGTAGGCCTAGAGCAGACTGGCCGTGCCGGATGGATGGACCGGTTGCTTACGGCACGGTCCAATGGCCAAATGCTTACGTCGAGGTATGTGGTCCAATACCATGTTTAGTTTTGTAGTGCATAAATCTGATTGTCCTTTTCTGTGGGTGCAAAAATAGTATTATATCCCTACTAATATGTACGCATGCATACAGATGAATCACATATTTATATGTTTAGTTTTTCCAGATTTGTTGCACATAGTGGAAACTGGGAGCATCACTCTCCTTGACTGGAATCACAGTGGTCAGATTATAGATCACACAAGCTGTTGGTGAGCTTTTCCTTTTGATTTCTAAATCTCTGGGTTATAGGTCATCTCCCACTTCCTAAACTTCATCTTTTGTAGCTTGACAATTTCTTTATTCACCTGTATGCTTTCTTTTGCAAGTTGCATTCGCAATCTCTAATAGCCAATTAATGACTACATGATCTGGTTCTGCTTTAGTACCCTCAAACTGTAATTTCAGTTAGATGTCCATTGAATAATGATCGCTTAATCTTTTTATCCTTTTCCTTTCAAATTGTGCTTTACAAATACTCCATCCGTCCCAAAATAAGTGACTCAAAAATGACTCAACTTTGTACTGACTTCGGTACAAAGTTGAGTCATTTTTGAGTCGCTTATTTTAGGACGGAGGGAGTAGTAGTCAAAAAAGACTACCATTAACTCAGACCATGCTTTCAATCCCACGCCTACTGATTAATGATTGCTTCTTCAGGCATGGAAATCCCTGCGCTGATGGTGCTTGCAAATATTTTCAGCCATTCAATATGTGATGTAAAGTGCAGGGGAGTATGCACGTACCCATTGGCAGAGATCCCCGCTTTTGAACTTTTCGGTTTAAAATTCAGATATCTCGAGTTAGTAAAATTCAGTGGTAAAGAAAGTCATACGATGTACAAATTTTTTTTAGTGTAAATCTCTGTTGGAAAAAACTCAGTTAGTAAAGGAGTATATCATGCTTTTTGTTATAATGATGTTTATGATATTTTGTTGCAGAGAACAAAGGGGTTGTAAGATATGTGGACTTATTTTCTTCCCTGTAGAATAATAGCTTTTATAAGCTAAAGAGGTTAGATTCACATGAGATTACCTTTTGGCCAGATTTTAATGATTTATATTTCCCTGTGTTTTTCTCTGGGATATGCTTGCTGCTCCCTATTGCATTGATGATTATAGGTGAAATGTAGTTTGCACAAATACTTTAACTATCCATCCCAGATGCGTTGCAAGACTAATGTATGTCTACAAACTGATGTTAAAAAATTTGTGTAGGTTTTGGTCACCCTTTAGTTCAGCTTCTTGCACTTTCAGAGTGCAAAACAACTCAGTAAGCCGGTATCCAATGCAAATAGCATATCCACTAACCTGATCCTTATACAAAAGTTTAGTTTGTTCATAACTCATTAATTTAATCAGAGAAAATATGGTAATAAATTGCTTTCGTACATGAAGTAAGAAGTGAAATTAAACGCTAGGTTGTGTGCAATGACAATGATATTGATGTAGTTGATGTGAAGTTCATCAGGTGGTAGTCTAATGTGATTTTATCCTCCATATACATGTCAACTAACTCTCCTATTTCATAGCATAGACATTCTTCTGTACACTGCAGCATATTGCTTCTGTCAAACTGAAAAACAAACAAGCTTCAATAAAAAATAATTTCCAGTGACTCCATATCAGCTGACATCTTGATGCCATAGTTGGGTGTGGCTTCGAAGTTCATCCATGAATAGCAGTATATTTACTATTGGAAAGAGTACAATGGATTGTATATTTCCTCAAGCTATAGTATGACAGCTGCTTCTCATGGGAATTCCTACTGGAAGCATAAAGTTCAGTACTGGTGAAAAGGTTTCTTGGTGCTGATCTGAGTGTTCTTTTTGCAGTTTTTTAGGTGTGGTGTATGAGGCTTGAAGGCTTCTTCACAAGATTGTAGAAGGGCCTGAATTTGTTAATGATAGAAATGAAATGCTCCCATCATTGTTGAAGGATTCCTCTGCATTATCATTGTTCTTAGAGCTAAGAACCTTACTTTGTTATTGAAGTGAGATTTTTTGATCTCTTGAATTTATGCCGATAAAAAATTGTAATTCTGATATTATTTATAAATGCATTCTAAGATTATCTATAAATGAAATTGGTGGGCTTCTGCTTCTTGAATTGTTGTCATGCAGTGATGGACTGTATCAGTTGGCGGTTTCTTGGTTGTCATAACTTCTTAGTTATCACTTCTTGAAAATTTTCAAGCGATACATTTGTCACGAACAAAAAGGATATTCAAAGGCTTGCATCCAACCAAAAAAGACTACACAAGGAGATAAAAGAAACTATTGGTCAAACAAAAAAAATAGCAAAACAAAAAAAATCTGAAACTTTACAGCTTTGATTACGACCAAATGTTTTAGATGCTTGTAAAATTTAATGGCCGCCAAATGACATCTGAGGAGCTTTGTGCAGAAAAAAAACAAAGTTTATGCTCAAAACGATAATCTCAAACTTAGGTGCAGAGCGAGTGTTTTTATTTCATTGTGTATGGCGGTCATCTGATGTTATTTCACGAAAAAGGTTTTCCCATCGTTTTGTATTACAAAGCAACAAGCCGATACAGCCAATGATATGTGCTGGGGCGGAAGCAGCACCATCACGCCTAAAAGAAAAGAAAAAAAATACAAAAGAAACAAATGCTGACACCGGAGGATCGACAAAAACGAAGAAGCATCGCGACCGCTGCGCCCATCAGGATCTCCCACCAAGCTCCAAGACTTCGAAGTGCCGGTATCAATCGGCACCTCCAAGAAGGACCGTGACGATGACGATGCTGTCGAAGGGTATCCCCAACGCCCTCCAGGAAGGTTACCGGCGGCACCCATAGGCACCATCGCGTTGGTTTCGCCCAGGTCGACAGGGATTTCCCCTGATGCCGACCCGCACCTCGAGCGCTCCGGAGCCTGCCACCAATCCGCCCTCCACCCTGCGCCAACACGGTCTTGAGACCCCCACGCCGTCTCACCATGGCACCGCAAGGTGAAGCCTGCACATCAACAAAAAGAAGCCGGGACTAGGGGTAGCAGCACCGTCGGCATGCGGGAGGGCCAAACCTCCACCGCCAACGACAGTCACCGACCGGACGCAATAGCAGGAGCATACCAGGCCCGTGGGCCCATAGGCCCGGCCGGGACCTCAAAGCCCTTGAAGCTCCCACCATCGCATTGCAGCAGACAAGCAATTAGTGTCACCGCTCTCCGTCCAAGATGCCACTCCTCCTCACCACGCAGAGGACATCGAAGCCGATCCGAGGGCCGGCCCGCTAGGAACCGGTCGTCATCTCGTGTTCTCATCGAGGAGATTCACAGTGATCATGGATGACCCTAATTAAGGGGATTTTGATTACTGCTATTAGTCGATCACAGCATAATGTTAGTCATGCCTTAGATGCATACAAGCGTAGTATTTCACGTACTGATGTTTGTTTAGGCTCGCAGAAAAAAAAACTGGTTGTGGCTGATTTGCCACATTAAGTATTGAAAATCTCTTTTTTACCCAGCACAAAAAAAAGCTTGCTACGGACGGGGGAGTTCTTTTTTTTTTTCCTTATCAAAACGGATGGGGGACTTGGGAGAGGCTGGAAGAAAGCCGTTACGTACGTGCTTCGGCTTCCGGTGTTGAGCGGGAAGGCGATCGGGATGAGATCATGAGAACCGGAAGCACGCTCGTGACCGACTCGGAGCCACAACGGCTGTCCTCCACGCGCGGATCCCAAATAAGTACTACAACCACGTTTCCCCAAACAGATGAAGGAAGGCGCAGACGAGAGGCGACGATCCAAAGAAGCAATATCGACGATGGCGTCAGCGGTGCTCGGAAACGCGGCGAGGAGGCTGGGCGGCGGCGCGCTCTGGCAGATGCAGGCGACAGGGACCTTCACATCGAGCTCGGGCAACAGCGGTTCTTGCCGAGGTTTCTCCACACCGAGGTAATTGAGCTACACACGACGTCGCCTGGCCTCTTGTATCCTGTCCAGTAATCTCTCGATCGATCGGCTGGCTCCTAAACCACAATTGTTTCGTACGTGTTGCCCGTAGCAGAACCAGCAGGCTAGCAGCATCTGTGGGAGCGGGACGAAACCCGGGAACGACGGCCTTCTGGGCAAAATCCAGGTGGCCAAGGAGGAGCTGTACCAACTGATGACGGAGGCGAACAAGACGCACAGGCCTGGCGGCGACAAGAAGCTCTTCCAGTGTCTCTCCGGATACGTCCAGCCCAGACCCCATGACCCCACATGGTACACACCCTCTCTCTCTATTATTCCCTCCGTTTCAAAATACTTGTGGTGGTTTTAGTTCAAGAGGGAGTAGTAGCTACACACGCGCGCTCGCTCATTCCGTTTTCTGTGTGATCCTTGACGCGTTCTTGCCTGCCTACAGGAAGTCCAACATGTCATCGAGGCGACTCGACGCCATCTTCAGGGGGGTCGCTATCGCAAACGCCGTCGCTGTGTGTTCCGCGCTGACTTTTGTCTCCGCACTAAACATGGCAACTTGGATGCGCTCCTAGTGAACAGATCAGGGGTTCTTTGCATGCACTTGTCTAGCTGAAAATAGATAGATCACCGGTTGGTTGTAATGAATAGATAGATTTCATTTCGTCATTTCCTCGTGTAGATCGTTTTTCAATGCTTCTGTTTTCCATCTGAGTTATAAGTATATCTACATTTTTTTTGTAAAGACACTGGAAGTAGACACTCAGGATTTGGTTTCACAAAGAGTTATGACCCTGAAAAATGTTGTGATAGCATTGAAGAATATTGAACGCCTATTTGAAACAAATGATGATACTCAAAAGAGCGAAACAGAAACATATACTAATGTTAACTAGTTTCTTTCGCTTCTATTTGAGTCAATAGGAAAAACCGTACCATCAAGAAGGATCCAAGGGGAGTGTAAGCGAAATTTAGATTGAAATCTTCTAGTGTGTGCTCAATCCAAACCTAAATCTTCGAGCGAATACTTTTGAGATTGTTACAGCGAGTGCTTTTGGCTTATGAATCCGAGGTGTTAGTGTTTAGGACCCTCTAGCGCATTTGCCACATAGTACAACTGGTTGTCTTGTGCGGCAATCCATATAACATGAGAGAGAGCTGCTTAAAAATCTGACCATTATTTGCGTCTCTTGTTGATGTTTGAAGTGCGCCTCCAACAATCATATCACCTCTAGTGCTTGCTCCATTGGTTATAAATAACCATCTGCTTCAACCATAGACGGTTGGCTGCTCCACTTGAATTGAAACAAAAATTGTCTGAGTAACCTCTTTTCCTCCCACGGATATGAGAGAATCCTAGAGAGAGAAAACCAAGCCTAAAATACTAAGTGATTGAGCATCAATGAAAATGTTAATCGAAGGTGCTCTTAGCCTATTACTCATGTGGACCGGGCATCCATTTGAACTGGTCTTCCAAGCTCAGATCCTTCACAAGTTGATGCATAGGGACCGGGTTGATGTGGCTTCATTATAGATTCTGGTCATCCCCTTGGGGAGGTGAGCTTGTGATTTTCGGTCATCTATGGACGACAGCGATTCAAGGTTCAATGTTGACCACCGCGGCTCTAGAGCATTGGTCTTCAGGGGCACGTGCATGAAGGACCTCTCGACTGTCACCAATAAGGTCAAGTCGGCTCTCGTAGCAGAGCATCGACAGTGGTGACAACTCGTTCTGGCAACAGTAGTGGTTGTTCGGTACTGCAGAATCATTGACGTAACTTTTATTATATCTAGAGTGTTTTGTGCTTCCGATGAACCTTCAGAATATATCTCGGTCTTTTCCGTAACATATAAGATCTAGACTTCTGTTTTTTAGAACAGAATACAAACGCAAGCGCTCATATATACGCGTATACACACATCGCTGTGAAAACACAAACACACCCCTACCTGTATGAGCATCTCGAGAGACTGTCGTCACATAATCTTGAGATTGACAAAGTCGGCACAAACGTCTTCATAGTCGACAGAAACGTCTCATCATACTGAACGCACATCGCCAAAAGGTCTTGTTGTGGCTTTGTCACGGCAGATGTTGAAGGACTTAGATTCAAGGCCATCGCTAAGGTGATGGACTCAAAGGGGTTGGTTGGGACGAAGGACACAAGTTTACCCAGGTTCAGCCCCTCAAGAAGAGGTAAAGGCCTACGTCCTGCTTGTGTTGTATTAATTGGAGTATCGATTACAAGGGAGCGGATTCGCTTGACCTAGTTCTCGATTAGTTGTTTTTTTGTCTAAGTCGCCCCGGTCTCGCCTTTATATAGGAGGTCAAGACCACGGGTTACACAAGTTTCATACCGACTCTTACTATGTGTCCGACTCTATCTCTACGCCATCTTGCCTTCCTGAGCAAGCTGTCTCCGGGCGGCTTATCCGCCCGGGTCTTCTCGCCTTCTTTGTCTGGGCCTCGCCTTGGCCCATCTTGGTGAACCGCCATACATCTAGGCTTATGTCTCGAGGCCCATCCTTGGTTTAGTTTATGAGCCGACCCGGCCCCACCTGGGTGGGTCTCACCATGGGGTTATATCCCCAACATTAGGCCCCAGGTTGATTTGAGCTTGCTCATTTTAATCTTCCGTCTCACTTGGCGAAGAGTCTTGCTCAATCTTCCGTCTCACTTGGCGGCGAGTCTTGCTCAATCTTCCGTCTCACTTGGCGGCGAGTCTTGTGTTGGGGAACGTCGCATGGGAAACAAAAAATTTCCTACGCACACGCAAACCTATCCATGGTGATGAGCATCTACGAGAGGGAGAGTGGATATACGTACCCTTGTAGATCGCTAAGCGGGAAGCGTTAAGAAATGCGGTTGGTGTAGTCGAACTTCTTCGCGATCCAAATTGTCGAGCGTCCCGCGATCCAATCACGAACCGTCCCGCGAACACATCATGATCCGTCCCGCGAACTCATCATGATCAGTCTCACGATCTTGATCACGATCTGTCCCGCGAACTCATCATGACCCGTTCAGTGATCACATCACGAACCGTCTCGCGATCTCGATCACGGTCCTTCCGATCTAGCGCCGAACGGACGACACCTCCGCATTCAGCACACGTGCAGCTTGATGACGATCTCCACCGTCTCGATCCACCGAGAGGAGGTGGAGAGGAGAGAGAGTTCACCGGTAGCATGACGGCGCTCCGGTGATGGTGGTGGAGCAATTCCGGCAGGGCTTCGCCTAAGCGCTGCAGAAAACCGATCTAGAGGAGAAACTATGCACCGGTGTAACGGGTAGCACGTGGCCGGAAATTCTGTCCAAAAGCCACCCAATCCACTAGTCTATATAGGAGGAGAGGAGAGGATAGGCAGCCAAGGCCTTTGGGTCGGCCGAAATAGGAGGTGGGAAGCAATCCTACTTCACCTCCAATCCTAGTTGGAGTAGGATTGCCTCCTATTGGCTGATTTTCCACGTTTTGCTTTAGGACTTTCTCTCCTGCGCCATGGGCCTTTGTGGCTGTTTTCCCAGCCCACTAAGGGCTGGTTATTATTCTCCCACAGCCCATGGACCTCTTGGGGTCGAAATACCCCTCCCGGAGGCCTCCCGGTACACTACCGGCACTCCTGGTACACTACCGATGAGCCCGAAACTTTTCCGGAAACCAAACTGGGACTTCCTATATATGAATCTTTACCTCTGGACCATTCCGGAGCTCCTCGTGATGTCCGGGATCTCATCCGGGACTCCGAACAAACTTCGGTCACCACCATACATAACTCTACACTACCGAAACGTCACCGAACCTTAAGTGTGCAGACCCTGCGGGTTCGAGAACTATGTAGACATGACCGAGACACCTCTACGGTCAATAAACAATGGCGGGACCTGGACGTCCACATTGGTTCCTACATATTCTACGAAGATCTTTATCGGTCGAACCTCTATGTCAAGGATTCAGTTAATCCCGTATAACGTTCCCTTTGTTCTTCGGTATGTTACATGCCCGAGATTTGATCGTCGGTATCTCCATACCTAGTTCAACCTCGTTATTGGCAAGTCTCTTTACATGTTCCGTAATACAAGATCCCGTGACTAACACTTAGCCACATTGCTTGCAAGGCTTGTTGTGATGTTGTATTACCGAGTGGGCACTGAGATACCTCTCCGTCACACGGAGTAACAAATCCCAGTCTCGATCCATGCCAGCTCAACAGACACCATCGGAGATACCTGTAGAGCACCTTATAGTCACCCAGTTATGTTGCGACGTTTGATACACACAAGGCACTCCTCCGATATCCGTGAGTTGCATGATCTCATGGTCATAGGAACATATACTTGACATGCAGAAAACAGTAGCAATAAACTGACACGATCATATGCTATGTTTGTAGTTTGGGTCTTATCCATCACATCATTCTCCTAATGATGTGATCCCGTTATCAAATGACATCTCATGTCCATGGCTAGGAAACCATAACCATCCTTTGATCAACGAGCTAGTCCATTAGAGGCATAGTAGGGACATGGTTTTGTCTATGTATCCACACATGCATTTAAGTGTCCGATCAATACAATTATAGCATGGATAATAAACGATTATCATGACCAAGGAAATATGATAATAACTAATTTATTATTGCCTCTAGGGCATATTTCCAACAGTCTTCCACTTGTACTAGAGTCAATAATCTAGTTCACATCACCATGTGATTCGCATTGTTATGAATCTAACACCCAATGAGTTCTGGGGCTCGATCATGCTTTGCATGTGAGAGAGGTCTTATAGTCAACGGGTCTGCGATATTCAGATCCGTGTGTACTTTGCAAATCTCTATGTCAAACCGTAAACACTGCTACCACACTCCACTTGGTACTATTTCCAAATGGCTGCTCCACTATACGTATCCAGATTGCTACTACGAGTCATCCGGATTAGTGTTAAAGCTTGTATCGACGTAACTCCTTACGACGAACTCTTTATCACCTCCATAATCGAGAAACATCTCCTTAGTCTCTTAGTTACTGAGGATAATCTTGACCGCTGTCCAGTGATCCACTCCTGGTTCACTCTTGTACCCCCTGACGGACTCATGGCAAGGCACACACAGGTGCGGTACACAGCATGGCATAATATAGAGCCTATGGCTAAGGCATAGGGGACGACGTTCGTCCTTTCTCTTTCTTCTGCCATTGTCGAGCTTTGAGTCTCACTCAACTTTCACACCTTACAAATCAGGCGAGAACTCTTTCTCTGACTGATCCATTTTGAACTCTTTCAAAATCTTGTCAAGGTATGCACTCATTGAAAGTCTCATCGAGCATCTTGATCTATCTCCATAGATTTTGATGCTCAACAATTAGGTAGCTTCATCCAGGTCTTCCTTTGAAAATCACTTTCCAAATGACCGTTTTATGCTTTCCAGAAACTCTACATTATTTCGGTCAACAATATGTCATCCACATATACTTATCAGAAATTCTATAGTGCTCCCACTCACTTTATTGCAAATACAAGTTTCTCGTAAACTTTGTATAAACATCAAAACTTTGATCACCTCATCAAAGCGTATATTCCAACTCCGATATGCTTGCTTCAGTCCATGGAAGGATCACCGAAGCTTGCACACCTTTTAGCATCCTTAGGCCTGACAAAACCTTCTGGTTGTATCACATACAACCTTTCCTCAAGAAACCGTTAAGGAAACGATGTTTTGACATCCATCTGCCAGATTTCATAATTGAAAACACAGCAACTGCTAACATAATTCCAACAGACTTTAGCACCACTACGAGTGAGAAAGTCTCATCGTAGTCAACTCCTTGAACTTGTCACAAACATCTTTGCAACAAGTCGAGCTTTACAAATAGTGACATTCACAACCAGTGTCTGTCTTCATTTTAAAGATCCATTTGTACTCAACGACCTGCCGTCCAACGAGCAAGTCTACCAAAGTCTACACTTGGTTTTCATACATGGATCCTATCTCGGATTTCATGGCCTCTAACCATTTGTCGGAATCCGGGCCCATCATCGCTTCTCCATAGCTCGTAGGTTCATCGTTGTCCAACAACATGATCTTCAAGACAGAGTTGTCGTACCACTTAGGAGCAGTACACATCCTTGTCGACCTACGAAGTTCGATAGTAACTTGATCCTGAAGCTTCATGATCATCATCATTAACTTCCTCTTCAACTAACGTAGGCTTCACAGAAACATCTTTCTGCGCTGCGCTACTCTTTGGTTGAACAAAGGGTTAACAACCTCATCAAGTTCTATCTTCCTCCCACTCAATTCTTTCGAGAGAAACATTTCCTCGAGAAAGGATCCGTTTAAGCAACAAACACTTTGCACTAGGATCTGAGATTGAAGGTTCACCCAACTGATCTTAGGGTATTCTATGAAGATGTAATTTGTCCGCCTTGGGTTCGACCTCATTAGGTGAAAACATTTTCCACACAAGTGTCACATCCCCAAATATTAAGAAATGACAGCTTAGGTTTCTATCAAACCATAATTCACATGGTGTCATCTCAACAGATTTACATGGTGCCCTATTTAAAGTGAATGTAGTTGTCTCTAATGCATAACCCCAAAATTATAGTAGTAAAACGACAAGAGACATCATAGCACGCACCATGTCCAATAGAGCATAACTATGATGTTCGGACACACCATCACACTATGGTGTTCCAGGTGGCGTTTAGTTGTGAAACAACTTTCACATTGTCTTAAGTTGTATGCCAAACTCGTGACTCAGATATTCACCTCCACGATCATATCGCAGTCATTTTTATCTTCTTGTCACAATGATCTTTAAACTTCACTCTGAATTTGCTTGAACCTTTCAAACGATTCAGACTTGTGTTTCATTAAGTAAATATACACTATATCTACTCAAATCATAAGTGAAGGTAAGAAAATAACGATATCCACTGCACGCTACAAGACTCACTAGATTGCATACATCAACATGTATCATTTCCAACGAATCACTTGCCCGCTCCATCCAACGGGGTCCATTAGTCATCTTGCCCAAGAGGAATGGTTCGCATGTCTCAGCCGATTCGAAATCGAATGAGTCCAAATATCTATCAGCATGGAGTTTCTACATGCGCTTTATACCAATATGACATTTAGCGGCAGTGCCACAAGTATGTGGTACTATCATTATTAACTTTGTATCTTTTGACATCAATGTTATGAACATGTGTAATACGACGATCAAGATTTCAACAAACCATTCTCACTGGGTGCATGACCATTGAAGGTATTATTCATGTAAACAGAATAACCATTATTCTCTAACTTAAATGAATAACCGTATTGCAATAAACATGATGTAATCATGTTCATGCTCAACGCAAAACACCAAATAACATTTATTTAGGTTCGTCACTAATCCTGAAGGTAGAGAGAGCGTGCGATGTTGATCACATCAACCTTGGAAACACTTCCAACACATATCGTCACCTCACCCTTAGCTAGTTCTCCGTTTATTCCGTAGCTCTTATTTCGAGTTACTAACATTTAGCAACCGAACCGGTATCCAATACCTAGGTGCTACTAAGAGTACTAGCAAGGTACACATTAGTAACTCGTATATCAAATATACTTCTATCAATGTTGCCAGCCTTCTTATCTACCAAGTATCTAGGGTTGTTCCGCTTCAGCGACCGCTCACCTCATAACATAAGCACTTAGTCTCGGGTTTGAGTTCAACTTTGGGTTGCTTCACTGGAGCAGCAACTGACTTGATATCCATGAAGTTTCCCTCCTTGCTCTTGCCCTTCTCGAAACTAGTGGTTTGATTAACCATCAACACTTGACGCTCCTTCTTGATTTCTACCTTCGCGGTGTCCAACATCGCGAACAGCTCAGGGATCAACATTTCTTTCCCTGGCATTTTATAGTTCATCACCAAGTTCTAGTAGCTCAGTGACAGTGACTTGGAGAACTACATCAATCACTATCTTATCTGGAAGATCAACTCCCACTCGATTCAAGCGATTGTAGTACCCAGACAGTCTGAGCGCATGCTCAACGATTGAGCTATTCTCTTTCATCTTGCAGGCAAAGAATCTCGTTGGAGATCCTATATCTTGCAACTCGGGCGCGAGCCTGAGATCACAATCTCAGCTCTTAGAACATCTCATATGTTCCGTAACGTTCAAAACGTTTCGGAGCCTCAATTCTAAGCCGTAATGCATGACGCACTAAACTATCAAGAAGTCATCGAAACGTGCCTGTCAGATGTTCACAACATCTACAGACGACGCTAGATGGGGTGGCGCACCGAGCGGTGCATTAAGGACATAAGCCTTCTGTGCAGCAATGAGGACAATCCTCAGATCACGGACCCAGTCCGCAATTTTGCTACCAACATCTTTCAATTCTATTTCTCTAGGAACATATAAAAATACAAGGGAGCTACAGTGCGAGCTAGTAATCTACAACATAATTTGCAAAGACACTTTGACTATGTTCATGATAATGAGTTCAATTAATCATATTACTTAAGAATTCCCACTCAAATTGACATCCCTCGGGTCATTCGAGTGATACATGATCCAAATTCACCAACTCAAGTCCGATCATCACGTGAGTTAAGGTGGCTTCAATGGTGAACATCATTATGTTGATCATATCCACTATATGACTCATGCTCGACCTTTCGGTCTCTTGTGTTCCGAGGCCATGTCTGTACATGCTAGGCTCGTCAAGTTTAACCCGAGTGTTCTGCGCGTGCAAATCTGGCTTGCACCCGTTGTATGTGAACGTAGAGTCTATCACACCCGATCATCACGTGGTGTCTCAACACGACGAACTTTCGCAACGGTGCACACTCGGGGAGAACACAGTTCATCTTGAAATTCAAGTGAGGGATCACCTTATAATGCTACCGCCTTACTAAGCAAAACAAGGTGCATAAAAGGATTAACATCTCATGCAATTCATAAGTGACATGATATGGCCATGAACTTGTGTCTAAGATCTCCATCTTCGAAACACCGTCATGATCTCCATCGTCACCGGCACAACACCATGATCTCCATCATCTTGATCTCCATCAATGTGTTGCCATTGGGGTTGTGGCGCCAGCCCTGCTTCTACTTCTATTGCTACCGCTTAGCGATAAAGTAAAGCATTACATAGCGCTTAATGATTGACACGCAGGTCATACAATAATGAAAGACAACCCTATGGCTCCTGCCGGTTGCCGTACTCAATGACATGCAAGTCGTGAAATTCTATACATCACATGATCATCTCATACATAACATATATCTCATTATGTAATTGGCCATAACACATCACAACATACCCTGCAAAAACAAGTTAGACGTCCTCTAATTGTTGTTGCATGTTTTACGTGGCTGCTACGGGTATCTAGCACGAACGATTCTCACCTACGCATAAACCACAACGGTGATACATAGATTGCTTTTCAACCTTCTCAAGGACCGCCTTTGTCGGATCCGATCCAACTAAAGTGAGAGAAACTGTCACCCACAAGCCATCTAAGCAACAAGTTGCGTCGAGGGAACCGGTCTCTCATAAGCGTAAGAATAATGTTGGTCCGGGCCGCTTCATCTCACAATCCCACTGAACCAAAATCCGACCAAGGGAGGAAGCACTCTAATCATCAACGCCCACAAACCTTTTGTGTTCTACTCGAGATCTCATCGAACCATCAACCTAGCTCATGATGCCACTGTTGGGGAACGTCGCATGGGAAACAAAAAATTTCCTACGCACACGCAAACCTATCCATGGTGATGAGCATCTACGAGAGGGAGAGTGGATCTACGTACCCTTGTAGATCGCTAAGCGGGAAGCGTTAAGAAACGCGGTTGGTGTAGTCGAACTTCTTCACGATCCAAATTGCCGAGCGTCCCGCAATCCAATCATGAACCGTCCCGCGAACACATCATGATCCGTCCCGCGAACTCATCACGATCCGTCTCACGATCTTGATCACGATCTGTCCTGTGAGCTCATCACGACCCGTTCCGTGATCACATCACGAACCGTCTCGCGATCTCGATCACGGTCCTTCCGATCTAGCGCCAAACGGACAGCACCTCCGCGTTCAGCACACGTGCAGCTTGATGACGATCTCCACCGTCTCGATCCAGCGAGAGGAGGTGGAGAGGATAGAGAGTTCACTGGCACCGTGACGGCGCTCCGGTGATGGTGGTGGAGCAATTCCGGCAGGGCTTCGCCTAAGCGCTGCAGAAAACCGATCTAGAAGAGAAACTATGCACCGGTGGAACGGGTAGCACGTGGCCGGAAATTCTGTCCAAAAACCACCCAATCCACTAGTATATATAAGAGGAGAGGAGAGTATAGTCAGCCAAGGCCTTTGGGTCGTCCGAAATAGGAGGTGGGAAGCAATCCTACTTCACCTCCAATCCTAGTTGGAGTAGGATTGCCTCCTATTGGCTGATTTTCCACTTTTTGCTTTAGGACTTTCTCTCCTGCGCCATGGGCCTTTGTGGCTGTTTTCCCAGCCCACTAAGGGCTGGTTATTATTATCGCACAGCCCATGGACCTCTTGGGGTCGAAATACCCCTCCCGGAGGGCTCCCGGTACACTACCGGCACTCCCGGTACACTACCGATGGAGGTGAAAGCTGGTCGAAGCTTAGAGCTTGGCAGGATCTCCATTCAGAGGCGACGGGATGTGACCTTCCCGGCTGTTCGGATGCCAAGTCATCCTAAAGACTGGAATAGAACTTGGTTTTACTACAAAGACACCTCTCCAGAAGGAGAGCACTCCTTGCCGAGTTATCGTTCATCCCGGCTCAAGACAACAACTGAGCTCCCTGGCCGGCTGTCAGCCGCTGAGCGGGCGAAGTACGCTCCGGCTCACGCAAAGATTAAAGCCCTTATGGCCAATGGACTGACGGGCATGGATCTAACCCACTACTGGATTTCTTGGAGGGTCATGCCCGTGAGCCGGCGAAGCTTTCTCATGTGCGAGTATACGGGTGAATCTGATGACCCCCTCTGCTTTAACCCTACCACGTTATCAGAAGATAACATTGTGGCCGCCATCAAGAGCCTTGTCCATGAGTCTTCAGGAGCTTGCAACGCCACTAGGTTAGCGCCTTTCTGTGCCGCAAACCCGGCCCCAAACGTAAGGGCAACTCTCGGCCTCCTTATTCCCGCGTTAGCTATCCATATCTACTTAACAATCTTTTGACCTCTGCCATATCTGGAACAAGAAGTACGTTCCTCCTTCGAAGAAGTCAAAGGATAAAGCTGACGGGCGGAAGAAGAAAACCGCACCTCAAGGACATCCGGAATTCGACGACTTAGAGGTAGAACTTGACTCTCTTGGCCGTCTCTTCATGCACCTTATTGACAATAATAATTCACAAGACGAAAGAGAGACAAGCCATGCCAACGTTCTTGAGGTAACTGGCGTTTCATCCGACTCAGAACATCTTGCACCACAAAAGATACGGCGGATCGTCCAAAAGGTCCCACTTTCTCATCCTCTTGCTTACATAGATCCCCACTTTCTTTTGAAAAAGCAACAGCAACTCTCCCGATGCTAGACCCGAAGCACCGGCTCTAACAACCTCATGGCCAGGTTATCTCACTCTCCGGCTCAATGGAAATGGCCGGCTGAGGAATTTATTCAACCTGGCTTTGTTTATCAACCTTGCTTTTATAATTTGACATTGTCTTATATTGTCTTGTCTGCTTTTAGGACTCACCCCTTCATCTAGCGACTCTATCGAAACTGCTCTGCCGCCTCTGAAGATCAACCCAGAGGACGTGCCTTTCATGCCTATGTCCAAACTTGTATTATCTATAAGGCTCAAACCATGACCTTCTATGTTTTCCAAGGCCCAAGGAAAATGAAGGAAGACCGGCGGGTCTACTCCTGCTCCCAAGGATCGAGAGCCGGAGCCTGCCAAACCGGATTCTCCTGCACTGCACGCTGATCCCTCTGTGGCCTCTAAGGACACGCCTGAAGAAGCTCGTCGCTCTGCTAAGATGGCAGCCAATGATATGATTCCTGAGAGTCCTCCGAGGGCCAATTCTAAGCTGCCGAGCCCTTCACCAGCTGCTGACGACTCTGTTACTCCGGATGTCACCATTACTGGCGCCGGCTTTCACTCTCCTCAGCCTCATGTGTTAACAAAGCAGAGTGAGGCGACTGAAGCCTCCAAGAAGCTGGAATTTGAGCTCCCTGCTCTAGAGAAGCTAGCAGCCGATGAGCTTCACGCTGGTTATCTGAACCGCCTGTCTACAAGCCGGAACATGGAGCTCGAACTTGTCAAATTGATGAAGAAGAAATATGAGGTACTCTTGCCTTCTTTTCCTTATATCCTTACATATCCCCCAAGAGACGGGTTAGCACTTTGTAATGGTAAGCCAGGTCTTTCAATCTTGATATAAGTAGAAACACTTAGCCTATAGCCCTCAATGACCAGCTTAAGACTTAATGACTGAGCCGATGTTTTGATGCGTAAGTAGTTGTTCGAAGTGCCATGTGTAGCCCCCAAGGGTCGTCTTGACTTGATAAAAGATGAGCCGAAACTTTGGTGTAAATAGATCAAAGAACCGGATGTAGCCCCTAAGGGCCGGCTTAACTTTAATGAAGATGAGCCGGGACTTTGGTATAGATAGACTAGAGAGCCACATGTAGCCCCCAAGGGGCGGCTTAACTTCGATGAAGATGAGTCAGTACTTTGGTATAGATAGACCAGAGAGCCATGTGTAGCCCCCAAGGGCCGGCTTAACTTCGATGAAGATGAGCCGAGATTTTCTTGTACCCTTGGAGAACAAATAGACATTATCCCCCAAGTGTCGAGCATATTGATTGCAATCTGCTTGAAACTTGTCTTATATCGTCTTACTCTTAACCATCTAGTAATATACCATCCTGCCGACCTAGCCTTTATTTTGTTTTTGGTATGTCACAGGAAGCTTTAAAACAGGCAGGGTCTGAATTGGCCGGCTTAAGGAGCAGTCTGGCTAACCAGCAAGCCGTCTGGGGCGAAGCAGATGAGAAGTGTCGGCTCGCCGCTGAGGAACTTACAAAAGTTAAAGCTTAATTCGCGGCCTTCAAGAAGTCTGCTGAGACAGAGCAAGATGCCCTGGCAAAACATGCTGACGATGCGGACCAGCGACTCGTGGTTGTGTCTGACGAACTTCATGCCTTAAAGCGCCACATAGCGAAGATGTGTGCCGCCATCTTTGGTAAGTACCAGATACTCAACCAATACCTCTTGTGTGAATACTTTTACCGGTGACTTATAATTGAAAAATCCGTCTTATGCAGGTCCCAGGAGTGGGCAACTTGCTACTGACAGCTTGCTGCCATTGAAAGCCGTCTACACTTTGAAAGAGCAGCTGTATTGCGGAGCTCTCTGCACAATCAAGGCGGTGCTCTATAAGGACAACATCCCTTCAACTATGAAGGGAGTCATAGAGTTGATGTCCACCCTGCCGAAACAAATCCAAGAGCTTAAGAAATCAGCCGCCCGAAAAGGAGCCATCGCAGCCATAAGCCGGGCGTTAGCTTTCGCAGGACATGATGGACGGGTTTCCATCCAAGAAGGATGACGGCTCAGAATTCACGAAGGCTGACTACGCTCGGTGCATGAAGGCTTCTAGAGTCCTTACCTCCGTATTAGCAGATGAAGTGAACTTGTCAACATACCAGGCGGCTTATGACGCCGAGCAGAAGAGAATACGTGGCCCAACTTATGAAGCCAAGGACTTAACACCTGCATGCCGTAAGCATCTCTTTGCTCCTGATCTTGACCCGTCCTCCCTCTTTGAAGAGGCAAACTTTGCGGCTTTAACCAACTGCAACTGGGACGTGCACAATCTTCAGATCATGGAGGTCAAAGACCCGCCACAGGTTGACCCGCCATCCAACTGACGACCTTGGTAACGCTGTGGACAATCCGGCCTTGTGACCCGCCATAGGGCGGTGTAAAAAAACTTTGAATCATCTCTTTTGAGCTGCGTAGAGAGCATTGTAATAGGCTTGTAGTAAACTTTGTTTTTCCTGAACTATGCCATCATGCACATATGAAATCGTCCGGCTTAACATATGACATCTGCCTTGTGCCTTCAACTCATATTAGATGCTATGGCGGCTCTTGGTAATTAACCAACCTGTGAGAATAGATTAACCTCATATTGTCAGGAGGACGGCTTAAGATAACAGCACCCAAAGATGCTATATCTTTCTGACTTGCTTTTTGTTTAAGTCATGCGCCGGTTCTTCTGAGGTGACTCACCACTTAAAACTCCTTAGCAGTACAGGGTCTCTATCGAGATTGACCGTCAATTCATTTGAGCGGCTTAGGGTCTCTAAGTGAGATTAAATGACAGGAAGTGTGACGTCCCCGAAGAGACTCGGCAGGGCATGAGTACCCTGATAGCCCATGAACTGCCTCTCACGTGACATAAATCCGTCGTTTTAACCTTAAACAGTGCAGGGTCCTTAAGGATTAACTGTCTAAGAGTACGAATGGGCCACATAGCGGAGAGTCAGCAGTAGATGGGAGAGTTTATCCTTGCTTTCCGTAAGCCAGCCCTCACGTGACAAGAGCCGCCGTTTTAACCTTTAACCAGTACAGGGTCTCTATCGAGATTGGTCGTCAATTTCTTGAGCCGACTCAGGGTCTCCAGGCGAGATTAACCGGTAAGAGTTTGGCGGGTCACATAGCGGAGTAGCATCAGCTTACAGGCAGGTTTAACCCTGTTTGGCTTAAGAGCCGATCAAGAGGGTGTGTAAGCTAAACTCGGTGGGTTGGAAGCCCCCAAGTGACCTTTGTTGATGCAGTCAACTGTTTGGCTTAAGAGCTGATCGATAGGGTGTGATAAGCTACACCCGGTGGGTGGGAAGCCCCCTAGACGATCATGTCGACGGAGTCAATTATTTGGCTTGAGAGCCGGCCGATAGGGTGCGATAAGCTATACACGGTGGGTGGGAAGCCCCCTGGACGATCATGTATTAACTTTTTTGCACAGATTGAGATATGCGAAACGACAGAGGCCCTGGCTTGTAGGGCTGCCAACTTTATTCATATATAAATATATATGATATGTATAATGATGGTGTACAATGTCAAGTCTTGAAAACTTAAGTATAGTAAGGTTGTAGATGCGCTATGTTCCACGGCCGGCGGGTCTCCTACCCCGAGGTGTTTGAGTCGTCTCGGACATCAATGAGGTAATATGACCCGTTGTTGAGATTTTTGCTGACCACGAAAGTCCCTTCCGATGGAGGAGATAACTTATGTGCATCTGTCTGATCTTGAATCAATCGCATCACTAAGTCGCCTTCTTGAAACGTTTGGCTCTTAACTCTGCGGCTATGGTAGCGACACAGGTCTTGCTGATAAATCGCTGAACGAGCCGCCGCCAGGTCACGTTCTTCCTTCAAGGCATCCAACGCGTCTTGACACGCCGTTTCATTGTCCTCCTCAAGGTAAGCCGCCACTCGTGGCGAGTCATGACGGATATCGCTTGGTAATACGACTTCTGCATCGTTAACCATGAAGAAAGGTGTATAACCGTTGATCTGTTGGGGATGGTTCTGATGCTCAATAAGACGGATGGCAACTCCTCCACCCAACAACCCAGCGTTCGCTGTAAAGGAACCATAAGCTGGGGTTTTATACCTCTCAAAGTATCTTGGTTAGCGTGCTCGGCCTGTCCGTTTGATTGTGGTTGAGCAACTGCAGAAAGATCAAGTCTGATGTCTTCACTTTCACAGAACACTTTCATAGCCCCCTTGGAGAGGTTTGTACCATTATCCGTGATGATACTGTGAGGGTAACCAAAACGGTAGCTCAGCTTCTTAATGAACTGAACCGCCGTAGCTGCGCCACACTTGCCAACCGGCTCAGCTTCTACCCACTTGGTAAATTTGTCAACCGCCACCAAGAGGTGGGTCTTCTTATCCATGGATATCTTGAAAGGCCCAACCATATAAAGCCCCCAGACTACGAACGACCAAGTAATTGGGATCAGCGCAACTCTTGAGCCGGGACATGAGCACGTTGGCCAAACTTTTAACATCCATCGCACTTGCGGACTAAATCTTCTGCATACTTATGAGCCGTCAGCCAGAAGAAGCCATGTCGAAAGGCCTTGGCCACCAGAGATTTTGAGCCGGCGTGATGACCACAATCGCCAGCATGAATTTCATTTAAGATCTCCTTGCCCTCTTCAGGTGAGACACAACGTTGAAACACGCCGATGACGCTGCACTTATGTAACTTACCATTGACTATCGTCATGGACTTAGACCGCCTGGTGATCTGTCTGGCAAGATTTTCATCATCAGGTAACTCGTCGCGAGTTAAGTACGCCAAATAAGGCATGGTCCCGTCAGGAATAGCATGTAGAGCCGCCACCAGCTGTCCCTCCGGGTCAGGAATAGCCAAGTCTTCCTCTGAAGGTAACTTAACCGACGGGTGATGTAGCACATCCAAGAAAATGTTAGGCGACACTGGCTTTATTTGAGAACCCAGCCTTGATAGAGCATCAACCGCCTCGTTCTTGCGATGATCGATATGATCCACCTGATAACCCTTGAAGTGACTGGCGATGATATCAACTGCTTGGCGGTAAGCCGCCATCCATGGGTCCTTGGAATCCCAAGTGCCTGGAACTTGCCAGGCCACAAGATCTGAGTCGCCGAAGCATCTAAACCGGCTCAAGTTCATCTCCATAGCCACCCAGAGGCCATGAAGGAGAGTTTCGTACTCAGCTGCATTTTTAGTACAAGGAAACATCAACCTTAGCACATAACAGAACTTATCACCTTTGGGGGAAGTTAAGACAACCCCTGCCCCTGATCCTTCCAGTTGCCTAGATCCATCAAAGTGGATTGTGCAATATGTGTTATCCAGTTTTTTCTTGGGCGCCTGACACTTAGTCCAGTCGTTGATGAAATCCACCAAGGCTTGTGACTTAACCGTCGTGCGAGGCACATACCTTAAATTGAGAGGTCCAAGCTCTAATGCCCACT
Organism: Hordeum marinum; assembly: GCA_022496015.1. Taxonomy (NCBI): domain Eukaryota; kingdom Viridiplantae; phylum Streptophyta; class Magnoliopsida; order Poales; family Poaceae; genus Hordeum; species Hordeum marinum. Next base: position 481,163,309 of record CM039672.1, read on the forward strand.
TAGCGATCCTGCCAGTGGCTTCTCTGGTTTGAATTATATCTCCCAACGGGGCAGAGCTAACCACTGTAATCTGGTGCCCCAGGAAATAGTGCTTTAGCTTGCGATTTGTCATGAACACCCCGTACACTAGTTTCTACCAATGTGGATATCTCTAATTGAATTCCGTCAGGACCTCACTGATATAGTAAACCGGCCTCTGAACCGGATATTCCTTCCCGGACTCCTTACGCTCAACAATGATTGCGGCGCTGACAGCCCTATTATTAGCCGCCACGCACAAGAGCAAATGTTCTTTCTCAACAGAAGCAGCTAAGACCGGTGGCTCAGTGAGCTGTCTCTTGAGTGCTTCAAATGCTTCACCCGCCGCCATACTCCAGACAAAGTTGTCCGTCTTTTTCATCATTTGATACAAAGGGATAGCATTCTCACCAAGGCGGCTTATAAACCGGCTTAACGCATCAATTCGTCCAGCCTGGCGCTGAACATCATTGATGCATGCCTTGGTGAGGTGATAGCCCTGATTTTATCTGGGTTAGCCTCAGTGCCACGCTCAGATACCAGAAATCCCAAGAGCTTGGCTGCCGGAACGGCAAAGACACACTTAGCCGGGTTAAGCATCATCTTGTAGACCCGTAAGTTGTCGAAAGTCTCCTTCAGGTCATCAAGCAACGTCTCCTTTCTTGAATTGATCACTATATCATCCACATACGCATGGATGTTGCGCCCAATTTGGTTGTGAAGACAGTTCTGTACGCAACGCTGGTAAGTCGCCTGGGCACTCTTGAGCCCGAAAGGCATAGATACATAGCAGAAAGCACCAAAAGGCATGATGAATGCCATCTTCTCTTGGTCCTTGACTGCCATCTTGATTTGATGATAACCAGAATAAGCATCTAAGAATCATAAACTCTCACAACTCGCCGTTCCATCAATGATCTAGTCAATACGAGGGAGAGCAAACAGGTCAGCCGGACAGGCTTTGTTAAGATCCGTGTAGTCCACACACATACGCCACGTGCCATTTTTCTTGAGCACTAGCACCGGGTTAGCGAGCCACTCCAGGTGAAAGACCTCGACGATGAAACCCACCACCAAAAGCCGGTCTACCTGTTCCCCAATGGCCTTGCGTCTCTCCTCATTGAACCGCCGTAGAAATTGCTTGACTGATTTGAATTTAGGATCCACATTAAGGTGGTGCTCAGCGAACTCTCTCGGTACACACGACATGTCAAAAGGTTTCCATGTGAAGATGTCCCGATTCTCACGAATGAATTCGATGAGCGCGCTTTCCTATTTGGGATCCATATTAGCTCCGATAGTGAACTGCTGAGATAAGTCGCCCGGATTGAAATCCACCAATTTGGTATCATCAGCCGAAAATTTGAGGGGCGCCTCAACCTCTGTGGTAGGCTTTTTCAGCGGAGTCATGTCCTCCGGGTCAACGTTTTCCTTGTAAAACTTGAGCTCCGCCTCAACACAGCTGGGATTTGCATAGGCCGCATCTCCTTCCTCACACTCGATAGCCGTCTCTCGATCGCCATGCACTGTAATCGTACCTTTGAGGCCCGGCATCTTTAGCTGCAAGTACAGATAACAAGGCCTAGCCATGAATTTGGCGCTAAGCGGACGTCCAAACAGAGCATGATACGGACTTTTGATCTTGGACACCTCAAAACACAAGGTCTCCACCCTGTAATTGTATTCGTCACCGAAGGCGACTTCCAAAGAGATCCTCCCCACTAGATAAGCTGACTTGCCCGGCACCACGCCGTGAAAAACTGTTGACGACGGCTTAAGATCCTTATCGAGTAACTTCATCTGGCGGAAAGTGTCGTAGTACAAGATATTGATGCTACTGCCACCATCCATAAGGACCTTGGTAAACACGTAGCCTCCAACTTGGGGAGAAACTACCAACGCCGGCCATCCCGGGTCATCAACACGCGGCGGGTGATCTTCCCGGTTCCAAATTATATCATACTCAGGCCACTTCAGGTATTGTGGTAGAGCCGGCCTGATCGCATTAACCGCCCGCTTGCGCAACTTCTGGTCGCGCCTGTCAAGAATGGTCATAAAACATGATACTAGATAAGCTGACTTGCCCGGCACCACACCGTGAAAAACTGTTGACAACGGCTTAAGATCCTTATCGAGTAACTTCATCTGGCGGAAAGTGTTGTAGTACAAGATATTGATGCTACTGCCACCATCCATAAGGACCTTGGTAAACACGTAGCCTCCAACTTGGGGAGAAACTACCAACGCCGGCCATCCCGGGTCATCAACACGCGGCGGGTGATCTTCCCGGTTCCAAATTATATCATACTCAGTCCACTTCAGGTATTGTAGTAGAGCCGGCCTGATCGCATTAACCGCCCGCTTGCGCAACTTCTGGTCGCGCCTGTCAAGAGTGTTGGGAGACGTAGTAGTAAATCAAAAAAATTCCTACGATCACCAAGATCTATCCATGGAGAAACCAGCAACGAGTGGGGAGAGATTGCATCTTCATACCTTTGAAGATCGCTAAGCGGAGGTGTTAAAAGAACACGGTTGGTGGAGTCGTACTCGCAGCGATGCAGATCGCGGTGGATTCTGATCTCAGCGCCGAACAACGGCGCCTCCGCGTTCAACACACGTGCAGCCCGGTGATGTCTCCTACGCCTTGGTCCAGCAAGGAGAAAGGAGAGGTTGAGGGAGAGCTCTGGCAGCACGACGGTGTGGTGACGATGGAGCTACGTGGACTCCGGCAGGGCTTCGCCAAGCGCTACGGAGAACGAGGAAGAGGAAGGGTAGGGTTGTGCCGAGAGAGAGAGAGAGAGAGAAGTCGCGTCTCAAATTAGCCCAAACCCTTGCATACGTATAGGAGGATGGAGAGGGAGGTCTGCATTGGCCCCTCCTCCAAGGAGGAGAGGTTCGGCCGAACTAGGGGGAGAGTCCACCTCCCACAAGGGAGGTGGATCTCCTCTTTTAAAACCCTTTTGCCCTTTATCTCTTGATCCCAGCCGCATGGGCCTTTCTAGAAGGTCTTGGCCAGACCAATAAGGGCTGGCACACCTCCTCTAAGGGCCCACAAAGTCCTATGGTCGTCAAACCCCTCCCGGGGGTCCTCCGACACCCTTCTGGCACTCCTGGTACACTACCGATGAGCCCGAAAACTTTCCGATGACCAAAACTGGACTTCCTATATATCAATCTTTTCCTCCGGACCATTCCGTTGCTCCTCGTGATATCCGGGATCTCATCCGGGACTCCGAACAACCTTCGGTAATCACGTATACCATTTCCCTATAACCCTAGCGTCATCGAACCTTAAGTGTGTAGACCCTACGGGTTCGGGAGACATGTAGACATGACCGAGACACCTCTCCGGCCAATAACCAACAGCGGGATCTGGATACCAATGTTGGCTCCCATATGCTCCACAATGATTTCATCTGATGAACCATGATGTCGGGGATTGAATCAATCCCGTATGCAATTCCCTTTGTCTATCGGTATGATACTTGCCCGAGATTCGGTGATCGGTATCTCTATACCTTGTTCAATCCCGTTACCGGCAAGTCTCTTTACTCGTTCTGTAATACATCATCCCGTGGCTAACTCCTTAGTCACATTGAGCTCATTATGATGATGTCTTACGGAGTGGGCCCAAAGATACCTCTTCGTCACACGGAGTGACAAACCCCAGTCTCGTGTCAACCCAACAGACACCTTCGGAGATACCCGTAGTACACCTTTATAGCCACCCAGTTATGTTGTGACGTTTGGCACACCCAAAGCATTTCTACGGTATCCGGGAGTTGCACAATCTCATGGTCTAAGGAAACGATACTTGACATTGAAAAGCTTTAGCAAACGAACTACACGATCTTGTGCTATGCTTAGGATTGGGTCTTGTCCATCACATCATTCTCCTAATGATGTGATCCCGTTATAACTGACATCCAATGTCCATGGTCATGAAACCATGAGCATCTATTGATCAACGAGCTAGTCAACTAGAGGCTCACAAGGGGCATGTTGTGGTCTATGTATTCACACATGTATTACGGTTTCCGGTTAACACAATTATAGCATGAACAATAGACAATTATCATGAACTAGGAAATACAATAGTAACCATTTTATTATTGTCTCTAGGGCATATTTCCAACAGTCTCCCACTTGCATTAGAGTCAATAATCTAGTTACATTGTGATGAATCGAACCCCCATAGCAATCTGGTGTTGATCATGTTTTGCTCGTGAGAGAGGTTTAGTCAATGGATCTGCGACATTCAGATCCGTATGCACTTTACAAATATCTATATCTCCCTCCTGAATGTAATCACGGATGGAGTTGAAGAGGCGCTTGATGTGTCCTGTCTTCTTGTGAAACCTGGGCTCCTTCGCAAGGGCAATAGCTCCAGTGTTGTCACAGAATAGAGTCATCGGGCCCGACGCACTTGGAATTACTCCTAGGTCGGTGATGAACTCCTTCATCCAGACTCCTTCCTTTGCTGCTTCCGAAGCAGCTATGTACTCCGCTTCACATGTAGATGCCGCCACGATGCTTTGCTTGCTGCTGCACCAGCTGACTGCCCCTCCGTTCAAAATATACACGTATCCGGTTTGTGACTTGGAGTCATTCGGATCTGTGTCGAAGCTAGCATCGACGTAACCCTTTACGACGAGCTCTTCGGCACCTCCATATACGAGAAACATGTCCTTTGTCCTTTTCAGGTACTTCGGGATATTCTTGACCATTGTCCAGTGTTCCACTCTGGGATCACTTTGGTACCTCCCTACCAAACTTATGGCAAGGTTCACATCAGGTCTGGTACACAACATGGCATACATAATGGAGCCTATGGCTAAAGCATAGGGGATGACACTCATCTCTTCTCTATCCTTTGTCGTGGTCGGGCATTGAGTCATACTCAATCTCACACCTTGTAACACATGCAAGAACCCTTCTTGGACTGATCCATATTGAACTTCTTCAATATCTTGTCAAGGTATGTGCTTTGTGAAAGACCTATGAGGCGTCTCGATCTATCTCTGTAGATTTTAATACCTAATACGTAAGCAGCTTCTCCAAGGTCCTTCACTGAAAAACACTTATTCAAGTAGGCCTTTATACTTTCCAAGAGCTCTATATCATTTCCCATTATCAGTATGTCATCCACATACAATATAAGAAATGCTACAGAGCTCCCACTCACTTTCTTGTAAATACAGGGTTCTTCATAAACCTATACAAACCCAAACACTTTAATCACTTCATTAAAGCGAATGTTCCAACTCTGAGATGCTTGCACCAGCCCATAGATGGAGCGCTGGAGCTTGCATACCTTGTTAGCATCTTTAGGATCGACAAAACCTTCCGGCTGCATCATATACAGTTCTTCCTTGAGGAAGCCATTAAGGAATGTCGTTTTGACGTCTATTTGCCAGATCTCATAATCATAAAATGCGGCAATTGCTAACATGATTCGGACAGACTTTAGCATCACTACGGGTGAGAAGGTCTCATCGTAGTCAACTCCTTGAACTTGTCGATAACCCTTAGCGACAAGCCGAGCCTTATAGACGGTCACATTAGCATCCGCGTCAGTCTTCTTCTTAAAGATCCATTTATTTTTAATGGCTCGCTTATCATCAGGCAAGTCCACCAAAGTCCATACTTTGTTCTCATACATGGATCCTATCTCGGATTTCATGGCCTCAAGCCATTTGTTGGAATCCGGGCCCGCCATTGCTTCTTCATAGTTCGAAGGTTCACCATTGTCCAACAACATGATTTCTAGGACAGGGTTGCCGTACCACTCTGGTGCGGAACGTGTCCTAGTGGACCTTCGGCATTCAACAGTAACTTGATCTGAAGTTTCATGATCATCATCATTAACTTCCTCTCCAGCCGGTGTAGGCTCCAAAGAAACAACTTCCTGTGCTGTGCTACTCTCCGGTTCGAGTGGAGGTACAATTACCTCATCAAGTTCTATTTTCCTCCCACTTACTTCTTTCAAGAGAAACTGTTTCTCGAGAAAGGATCCATTCTTGGCAACAAAGACTTTGCCCTCGTATCGTAGGTAGAAGGTATACCCAATAGTCTCTTTGGGATATCCTATGAAGACGCACTTTTCCGCTTTGGGTTCAAGCTTCTCAGGTTGAAGTTTCTTCACATAAGTATCGCATCCCCAAACTTTGAGAAACGACAGCTTAGGTTTCTTTCCAAACCATAATTCATACGGTGTCGTCTCAATGGATTTTGACGGTGCCCTATTTAAAGTGAATGCGGCAGTCCCTAATGCATATCCCCAAAATGATAGCGGTAAGTCGGTAAGAGACATCATAGATCGTACCATATCTAATAGAGCACGATTACGACATTCAGACACACCATTTCGCTGAGGTGTGCCAGGCAGCGTGAGTTGTGAAACAATTCCACATTTCCTTAGGTGCATGCCAAACTCGTGACTTAAATATTCTCCGCCACGATCAGATCGTAGACACTTTATTTTCCTATCACGTTGATTCTCTACCTCACTCTGAAATTCCTTTAACCTTTCAAAAGTTTCAGACTTATATTTCATTAAGTAGACATAACCATATCTACTCAAGTCATCAGTGAGGGTGAGAACATAACGGTAGCCACCATGAGCCTCGACACTCATTGGACCGCATACATCGGTATGTATTATTTCCAACAAGTCATTTGCTCGCTCCATTGTTCCGGAGAACGGAGTCTTGGTCATCTTGCCCATGAGGCATGGTTCGCACGTGTCAAATGATTCGAAATCAAGAGACTCCAAAAGTCCATCAGTATGGAGCTTCTTCATGCGTTTGACACCAATATGACACCCAAACCCGACTCCTGACCCGCCTGGTCCTGAGCCGCCGGGTGGGCCACCATCGTTGTTATGCTGTCGTAAGCTGTAATCCTTGAACTTTTGCATAACGTGGCAATTACCTCACGTGTGACCCGCTGTGCTCCGGACAAGGTTAATTGAGCATCTCCTCCAAATTGAAAGGAGTCTTACCATTATTGAAAGGCTGCTTGAACTTCCCGTTACCCTTAGCACAATTGTTGCCGGTGCTGGCGTTGGCCACCAGTTCTGACCCGTCGTTCGGGTTATTCCTCTTGCCTTGGTTACCATTGCCTGCCGCACCCTTGGCATTGCCATTCTTCTTACTCTGATCGGGCTTCTCTTCATCAGAGCCCGGATCCTTCGTATTATCAGAGTCGGCGTATTTCGTGAGAGCCGCCGTGAGGTCCCCCATGTCTTGACACGTGCACTTGAGCCGGACGAGCTTCTGTTTCAAAGGCGTAAAGTGGCAATTCTTTTCCAGAATCAAGACCACTTGAGCCGCCGTAATCTGCTCAAACGAGTGGATGATAGTTGAAACCCGCCGGACCCAGTGATGAGCCGACTCAATTTCCTTCTGTACACAGTGATCCAAGTCCACTATTGTAATGGGCTGCTTGCACGTTCCTTGAAAGTTATTGATGAACCTTGCTTTTAACTCATCCCAATAATTGATGGTATTGGGCGGCAAACCCATCAACCACGTGCGAGCCGGCCCTTCTAGCATCGTGATAAAATACTTTGCGCACACCACGTCGTTGATGTACAACATCTCCATAGCCAATTCATAACTCTCAATCCAAGCCTCCGGGGGTAGATCAACGGTGTAATTTGGGACCTTGTGGGGGCCTTTGAAATACTTCGGCAGATGCGCGTTCCGCAGAGCCGGCACCAAGCACGGTACACCCACGGCCCTGGTGGTTACTCCTGCTCCAACTGAGACGGAAGGCGCATGCACTTGATGAGCCACCGTTGCCAGAGCCGCCACCTCACGTTGTGCCCTCGCCCGATCTACAAGCGCCTAAGCATGCAAAGCCGCCTCGTCGTCTTGCGGCAGGCCCCGGTGCCGATCACTTCTAGAAACCGCTAGTGATTCATAGCGCCGGCTGAAGCTGCGGCTGGGGAGGGGGTCGAATGCACGCGACTCCGACTGTGGGTATACTTCTCTTGCTGGGCCATCACCGTCTATAGATATCCAATGGCGTTCCGCACCTCCTTAGCGTAAGGTGCCTCGTCAAGAATAGGAATTGTTTCAAGCCGGGTGGCCGCAGCCACCATGTTCTCTGACGGGTTTGAATAATGACCCGCCAATGTTGGGAAAGCCATTGGTGAGGTCTGGTTCCGCTGGGGCAGGTTAAGTTGTTGCCGAGCCGCCGGGCGACTTCCAGGTGCTTCCATTGTCCGACCCGTTCCTGGCGTTTTAAAAAGGTTTCAAGCCTCATATTGCTCTAGCAGGCGGGATTGATGCCTCATCCGTTGCACGACGGCTGCCGTCTGTTGTTTCAGTTCAAGGCGGAAGGCATCCGTCTTAAGGCGCTCTGCCTCCGCGTCCATCTGAGCTTTTTACGCGCCGATCCTCTGTTCGACCTCCGCCTTCTGATCCTTCAGTCTCGTGATCTCCAGGTTCAGGGCGGATTGATTGTCAGGCGTGACTTTAGTTACCATCAGGTCTGTGAGCTCATTCATCAGATCCAGGAGAACCTGAGCCGGCGGCGGATCAGCCCCCGTGTCTGCTGCCCCGGCGGCTGCACCGCTTGTGCGTGGCTCTATCCCCGCCATGAACACGGCCGCATGAGTCGGTAACGCATGATCGTCTGGATCAGACCGCTCCCACTCGGGGTAAGGCTCGTCATAGCCCCCGAGTCCGCCATCGTGAAGTTGGTAGATTGATTCCGCTTCTCCGCTCGAAGATCCATCCTCTGAAATAATGAGGGTTTCCTGGGAAGAAGCCTCAAGATCCATACCTTGAGTGAAGCCAACAAAAACATGCTTCCTGCCCGGGTTAACATGGGCGGGTTGCATGTGTCGAACGGGTTGCGCGCGCCGAGACGGCTCGACGATGTCGGTGCAGACGTCCGGCCTGGGTGTAGCTCCACCAATTTTGCCGATGAGGACGTGGATTCTGCCGAAGGGAACCCGAAACCTGTACTCCACAGAGTCGGTGTCGGGACCCCAACCGGCGTCGTCGATGTAGAGCCGGCCGTGGCGACTTTTGTTCATCCTTCCGATCACGTATCCCTCGATCCCCGGGAGAGAGCCCTTTGAGAACTCAACACCACTGAGCGCTAGCCCCACGGTGGGCGCCAACTGTCGTGGCTTTGTCACGACAGATGTCGGAGGACTTAGATTTAAGGCCATCGCCAAGGTGATGGACTCAAAGGGGTTGGTTGGGACGAAGGACACGACTTTACCCAGGTTCAGCCCCTCAAGAAGAGGTAAAGGCCTACGTCCTGCTTGTGTTGTATTGATTGCAGTATCGATTACAAGGGAGCGGATTCGCTTGACCTAGTTCTCAATTAATTTTTTTTTGTCCAAGTTGCCTTGGGTCTCGCCATTATATAGGAGGTCAAGACCACGGGTTACACAAGTCTCATACCGACTCTTACTATGTGTCCGACTCTATCTCTACGTCATCTTGCCTTCCTGAGCAAGCCGTCTCCGGGCGGCTTATCCGCCCGGGTCTTCCTGCCTTCTTTGTCTGGGCCTCGCCTTGGCCCATCTTGATGAACCGCCATACGTCTAGGCTTATGTCTTGAGGCCCATCCTTGGTTTAGTTTATGAGCCGCCAGGTATGACCCGGCCCCATCTGGGCGTGTCTCATCACGGGGTTATATCCCCAACAGGTCTGGAATAAATATAGGAAAAATACAAGCACCAATGTCAAATCTGGGACTTGAACTCTGATGAACAGAGAATACTTCTATTTGTGTGTAACCAATTCTTAAACCTCTTTGCCGCACGTAAAAAAACTCTTGGTTATTCATGGTGGCTCTATAAACCGGCGGTATATGCGTATATAGAAAACGACGATGCGGTGTTGTAGTCCTTATCGCTCGTAATCGTTTTCCTCTCTTCCCCTGGCGGCTGGAACCCTAGCCGCCGCCAAGAAAGGTCAATCTTTCAGTGCCGTCCTCTGGTGGCTCTCCTCCGCCGTTGTCGCCGATGGTGAGGGGGGTCTCCGGATTCATGCGTGTGGATTGTTTCTAGTCCTCGTAGTCTAGGTTTTTAGGTTGTTCATCGTCTTGGCTTCGACAGCAACGATGGCGGCACGGAATAAGGATTATTCAGATCTTTCCTTGACGAGGACATCAATCCTATGGTTGGGGATGGATTTGGAAACCAGTCTGTTCAAGAAAGGATGGCGTGGTGGCGGCATCCTCGTGATGGACCCGTGTCCTCGGGCTCCACTGTTGCGACGGCGTTTGCTCTAGCGTCGGCGCGGAGCTTGCGAGGTAGTCCAGGAGCGGATGCAAGATTGTGGTCTGCATCGACGACATTTGGAAGACGGAATGTTTACGGGGTTCGTGGTTCGTCGATGGCAGGTGTGGTTTCCTCCTTCGACATCTTAGTCGTGGTGGGGTGCCAGATTTGGAGTTCGATGGAGTGTTCGGAGTATTGCCCCAGCCTGATTTGTTCAACGGCCATGACTTCACTTTTTGTGAGCCACCTTCGAGGTCTGCAAAGTTGTATATAAGCGATGGAGCCGCGTCGAGCTCGGGTGAAGAGGTGATTCGTCATTCTTTTCTTCGATGGCTGTTGTGGTGGTACCGAAGACAGGTGACGAACGTTGGTGTCAAACTCAGATATGTTCTTCTATCTTTTCAGTTTTGTTGTGTCGGTCTTTATGTGACTTGTACTTTAATTTTTATGATATGAATGAGGCACGTATTATCAAGCAAAAAGAGAGAGAATATTTTTGCAAGGATCCGGGGTTGTAGTCGGAGGAACCGGAAGACCATACAGGAATCGGAGACGATGACGAGCACGTGACCGACGCGGCCGGAGGGTATATCTACGTAGGCGCCCACTATCCAATATCGTTATAACACAACAACCATAATATATACTCCAGAACCGAGAGGCGACCAAGGAGGCGACGATCATCAGAACCAAGCAAACCGATCGAGACCGGCGATGGCGGCGGCGGCGGCGCTTGGACACGCGGCGAGGAGGCTGAGCGGCAGGGCACCGTGGCAGGCGCGGGCGCAGGCGGCCTTCTCGAAGCTCTCGCCGGCAGTCGAGCTGGGGCCACCGCGGCTGTTGCCCAAGTTGATGCACGCCGACGCCGAGGTCGGCGGCGGCTGCGCGAAGCAAGGCGGCGACGGCCATCTCCTGGACAAGATCCAGAGGGGGAAGGAGGAGCTGTACGATCTCATGACCGAGGCGAACAAGCGGTACGGGTTTGCCGACGGGGACAAGAGGATGTTCCAGCGCCTCTCCGCTCACGTCAAGCCCAGGCCCCATGACCCCACTCGGTACATACGTACGCACGTCTCACCCTCACCTCCAGCTTTCTTTTCCGTCGGAAATATGAGCAATTTATCATATGATTTTATTAATATGAAAAATAAATAAAATATCATGAAAAACATGACTATTATAGTAGAGATGAAACAAGTCATGTTATCTAAAAAAAGAAGGCAAATAGCATGCACACATGTGAAGAAGAACATAACATATGTGAAACAGAGACTAGTGCAAGATAAACTAGAGCGGGAAACTGAAGCATGATCTTAAACAAACAGAACACTAGGACGTACGAAACAGCGGCAGAAGCCCCGGTCTTGGGGTCGGTGTCGTCGCCAGCCATGTCATTGAAAAGGTCGTCGACGTCGGGGAAGAAGTCGACGTTGGGGAAGTGGTCGTCGGTGTCCGGAGCGTCCATGATGAACCGGTTAGTAGTCGCGCAGAGCGCTCCCCAAAAACCTTATCACCCTTCTCCCGTACAAGACTCAAAGAGATGCGGTTTCGGAGGCCTACTATCCCGACCTGCGGTGCACGCCGCAAGCCGGGATGGAGAAGATCATAGCAGCTCGGTGTTTGGAATTCGGTGGCGAGAAGGAGATGATCTTCTTGTGTCTCTCTCGAGAGGAGCGACCTCTCTTTTATAGGCACAGGAGAAGGAGGCGAATAGACTGCGATGGGAGCTGAAGGGAAAGAGGGAGATGAAACGAAAAGGTAGCAGACGAAAGGTGCTGTGTTCGTATTCAATATCCACTACAGAAAAACTTTCAGCTTCCGAGTGACCTTTTGTATACCAAGTGTTCGTATTCAATGGCTCGGCTCATTCCCGCGGCGCGGCGCGTCATGACGAGGCGGGCGGCGGAGGAGGAGCGCGCGTGTATGTCTCTCTTGTTCTCATGCTCATACATGTGGGGAAACATCCTCCCTTATAAGGAGGTCCAACTCCCACCAAACTAACAATGTGGAACTAAACTTTGGTTCCACCTCTTACCATGTATGAATGGACTGTGTGGGCCTCTAGAATTTATTAGGAATTTTTAAAATAGCTATTGGGCTGGCCCAAAACGATTAAATTCCAGCACTTTCTACGCATGCGATGATGAACCTTAGTAGTATTCTTCAAGTTTTTGATGTGTGATCCTTAATTCCTTCTCGCCTACTATAGGAAGTCGAATCAATCGTCTGCTAGAAGTATATTGTATTTAAGATAGAGATAGGAGTTAGAGATAGAATAGGTTAAACCTACTACGACTTGTCTTGTACTATAAGTATCTCTCCTCTCATATGTAGTCCTATATATACCCCTATAAGGATCAGATCAATACAACACACAAACAACATAATAAACATCCATCCTATATTTTCTACATGGTATTAGAGCGGTTAGTCTCACGACGCCGATGCTAGGTTTTCCCACCACTTCCCCAATGCGCCGTCCCCGGGGAGATTAATATCTTCTCCTCGGGGGCGCGGCACCCGGTCTCGATCAAAGATCGGATCGTTTCTTTAGATTAGATCTTAGATTAATTTTCCAGCGCACATGTACGAAGCTGCTGTTGCCGATCATGCGGGTCGTCGGGGCGACGAAGTATGCGCTAGCCGATGCAGGTGCTGGCCGGTGAAAATCAGTGCAAAAATCAAATTCAGTCGCGTGAAAATCAGTGCAAAAATCACAGCGAGAACTCCATCGACTCTCGTGAGATGCGGCTGCCGTCGACGGCAGCAACGACGACAAAAGAACAACGGAAGCTCGCGGTGCATGTGGCGGACACACCGTGATCAGCGGAGCAAGCCTGGGCGCTGGCGGTCCAGGAGCAGTCGTGTGCATAGCCGGGCGCTGGAGCGGCTGATGCTCGTCAACGCAGGTGTACGACATCTACCGGAAGCTCGGGATCGCGTTGAGCGTCTCTGGGTATTTCATGCTGACGCTCGTTGTTGGTGGACTAAAAATGTCGGATTGGGGGCGCTCCTCGTAAAGAAAGAGATCGGGTTCCTTTCCTCTTGTTTAATTAAAAGGGATATTAAGTGTTTGTCACAGATTTCCCTTATGTAGTGGAGTAGAATATATCCCGTTCACCCGAACTGTTGATTTTTTTTTTTGTGCCAAACGAATTTCTTTTGTTCTTGAAGTTTCGAAAGGATTATTTGTACCCGTTACATACATCATATAGAATGGAGAGGTTGGGAATATCAAGTATTTATTTCTTCTTCTTCTGTGCGCCTAATCAGAATGTTCAGCCTTTGCTTAGAAACATCCTTGTCTGCCTGATACATCATAATTTATGCCGATAAAATATTTCCTTTTCGATCCTATTATTTTTGGGATTTTTTTGTTTTTTCCACTCTAGATTTTGTCAATTTTCCTTATGCCATATTTCACTTTTGCCATTCTTAGTTTGTAACCATTATCACAATTGCCAATTTCGTGGCAAAAACAAAAATATCAGAATGACAATTGTGATAATTGTCAAAAGCTAAGAGTGGCAAAAGTAAAATAAAATTATTTTGCTTTTGCCACTGAGTGGCAATTGTGATAATTTTCAAAAGTTAAGAGTGGCAAAAGTGAAATGTCAAATTCTAGAGTGGCATAATAAAAATTGACAAAATATAGAGTGGCAAAAACAATTTTTTCTCATTATTTTTAGAAGGTAGAGTGTGAACAACAAGTGTAATACAAAATCCACATCAGGACATGTTAAGTAACACGCCACCACACACACACGCCATCATCATGCAGAGGCAGGGGTTCATTCCTCCTTTTCAAAAAAAAAAGCACACACACGAGAAGATGGCCTTGTCGTAAACCGAAAAACAAAGCCGCGTCTCGACCAACACCGGTTGCTTCCGAAGGCAGCACAGAGCACACCAACTAGGCTTTCCTTATTGATGCACTATCCACCTATGAATGCCTAAAAGAGGTCGACCAGCAAACAAACTAGGCTCCGTGCAGTCCGACGGGTTATGTTTAGGAGTTGGATTTGGGGGTGTAAGTTGGTGGAGGAGGAGTTGTGGCGGCCAGGGTAGATCTCTGCTTTTGTCTGTGCCGGTGCACGAGGTGAGCAGCTGTGTCAACGAAGGTGCATCCTGCTGGTTGCGGTGAGGATGGGAGATCTCGCGCTCCTATGATTGTTGGACTCGGTCGTAGAAGACCACCATCGGCCGGTGAAGGACCGCCGACGTCGTGGACCGCCAGCTGATGAAGATGCATCGCTTACCTGCTCGTCGGTGGACGAGGGGGGCGAGACCCCCCCCCCCCCGATTCGGTTTTGGCTAATCACCGGTATTCGTGAGGTGTATCGCCCCCCTGTTAGCCTGTCCCCTTGTGTAAACGCATCATGGAGCAGCTCATTTGGCTAGCCCAGCCCATGTAAAGTGCAGTAGATTGTAGGCCAAGCCCAACAAAAGTAAGAAAAGACCAACGTGCGGGCTAGGGTCAGGGACTCCCGCACGCCTGTTCCTGGCCGCTAGGATCGATGCCTCACGCCGTCACGCATGATTTCCTGGTCGCCTGTCGCTCCACCTGATCCATCGTTGTGCAGCATCCAAGGATTGCTCCAGAATCGTTTAACGCAGCGAGGGAGATCCGGCTTGCGCGGCCGATCGGCCGGCCGCATAGCCAACATCACGGTCGACGAGGCAAGAGAAATTGTTAGGTTACTCACTTCTCTCCTTCTTCTACTTAGTCTATTTTCCCATGGTTTATGCTGAGAAAATTAGATTAATTTGTGCCTTTGGCATCAGGGGTCGTTTTTTTACATTGATTATCTTCTGTAGCACAAAATTTAGTTTATAGATGTAAACTGCAATCGCATTTAATTTACGGGGATTTTTTATTAAAATTCACAGGTGAGAGCATTTTTTCTTGGTTCGTCAAGATTTAGTTCATAAACCTAGGCTACTATTGATGCATGTTTTTTTACCTGTCTCCACACTAGAGACAAAATCTTCCCTCCCCATGTTAGAATCCTGGCTCCGTCCCTGCGTCCAACTCTTTAGCCGGATCGATTGCTGGCTGGACTACCATCTACTCATCCATCGATGGATCCTTTCCCACGTCTCCGTCGATGGTGAACTTACGGGTGAGCCTAGCTAGTAGTCTAGCATGCGCATAAACGGGAGCATATTCCTCCTCCCATGTTTTAGGAGGAGTAAAGTGTATTCTAATCGATTTGATTTGATTCGGTTAGATTCGATTTTCAGCTCTTGACGTGTACTGTATTTCATATGTAAACACCACGGGACCGAATGGCATGAAGTTCATAGAGATCCTCCATCTGTCGGCACGATACCGTTTTCCATGCACACTGCACGATGCTAAGAACTCGCGTGTGCAAAATCGTCCGAGTATCCCGGCCCGAATCGACAGCTCGAGGCCGTCGGCATGCGCACAGACCAAGGAGGAGACGATCATCAGAACCAAGCAAACCGATCGAGACCGGCGATGGCGGCGGCGGCGGCGCTTGGACACGCGACGAGGAGGCTGGGCGGCAGTGCACCGTGGCAGGCGCAGGCGCAGGCGGCCTTCTCGAAGCTCTCGCCGGCAGTCGAGCTGGGGCAACCGCGGCTGTTGCCCAAGTTGATGCACGCCGAGGCCGAGGTCGAGGTCAGCGGTGGCTGCGCGAAACAAGGCGGCGACGGCCATCTTCTGGACAAGATCCAGAGGGGGAAGGAGGAGCTGTACGATCTCATGACCGAGGCGCACAAGCGGTACGGGTCTGCCGGCGGGGACAAGAGGCTGTTCCAGCGCCTCTCCGCTCACGTCAAGCCCAGGCCCCATGACCCCACTCGGTACGTCTCACCCCCACCTCCAGCTTTCTACGCACGCGATGATGAACCTTAGTATTCTGATATGTGATCCTTAATTCCTTCTCGCCTACTACAGGAAGTCGAATCAATTGTCAACGCAGGTCTACGACATGTACAGGAATCTCGGGATCGCGTTGAGCGTCTCTGGGTATTTCATGCTGACGCTCGTTGTTGGTGGACTAAAAATGTCGGATAATTATTATTAGTCCATGTGGATTAGGGCGCTCCTCGTAAAGAAAGAGATCGGGTTCCTTTCCTCTTGTTTAATTATTATTAGTCCATGATTGAAAAGGGATAATTAAGCGTTTGTCACAGATTTCCCTTATGTAATAGAATAGAATGTGCCGTTCACCCGAACTGTTAATATATTTTTTGTGCCAAACGAATTTCTTTTGTTCCTCAAGTTTTGAAAGGATTATTATTTGTACCCGTCACATACATCATATAGAATGGAGAGGTTGGGAATATCGAGTATTTGTTTTTTCTTCTTCTGTGCATGCGGCTAACCAGAATGTTCAGCCTTTGCTTAGAAACATCCTTGTCTGCCTGATACATCGTAATTTATGCCCATAAAAGATTTTCTTGTCGATCCTATTATTTTTAAAAGGTAGAGTGTGAACAATGTATTACAAACTCCACATCAGGGCATGTTAAGAAACAGGCCAACACACCCACACACACACACACGACAAGATGGCCCTGTCGTAAACCGAAAAACAAAGCCGCGTCTCGACCAACACGGGTCGCTTCCAAAGACGGCACATAGCACACAAACTAGGCTTTCCTTATCGACGCACTATCCACCTATGAATGCCTAAAAGAGGCCGACCAACAAACAAATTAGGCTCCCAGTCTGACGGGTTATGTTTAGGAATTGGATTTGGGGGTGTAAGTTGGTGGAGGAGGAGTTGTGGCGCCAGGCTAGATCTCTGCTCTTGTCTGTGCTGGTGCACGAGGTCAGCAGCTGTGTCAACGGAGATGCATCCTGCTGGTTGCAGTGAGGATGGGAGATCTCGCGCTCCTATGATCGCCGGACTCGGTCATAGAAGATCACCGTTGGCCGGTAAAGGACCATCGACGCCGTGGATCATCGGTCGATGAAGATGCATTACTTACCTGCTCGTTGATGTCGATGTGCGTCGACGGGAAAGCTCAGAATGGTGTGCAACACACGTCGGGTACGCGCGGCACAGCCACATGATATATACGCACCAACCATGCAATGCACGTCCAGCACTTTAGCCGGATCGATTGCTGGCTGGACGACCATCTACTCATCGATCGACGGATCCTTTCCCACAGGTGAGCCTAGCTAGTAGTCTAGCATGCGCATAAACGGGAGCATATTCCTCCTCCCATGTTAATTTTAGGAGGAGTAGAGTGTATTCTAATCGATATGATTTGATTCGGTTAGATTCGATTTTCAGCTCTTGACGTGTACTGTGTTTCATATGTAATGTATGATCCTCCATCTGTCGGCACGGGACCGTTTGCACGACGCTAAGAACTCGCGTGTGCAAAAACGTCCGAGTATCCCGGCCCGAATCGACAGCTCGAGACCGCCCAACGCCGCCCCGTTCGGTGCGACACCCGAGCTCTCGCCGTCGGCGTGCGCACGGTAGCTTGCTAGACGCGGCGGCTCTCCTTGCTGGATCATACAGATCGTGTTAGGCAGAGAGCAAACGTACGTACATACGTACTACTACGTAGCTTATGCTTCTCAACCACCTCTCTACCCACCTACCATTTGACATACATACAAAAATATCAAAGGACAATTAACTGCCATTGCAAAAAGAAAAAAAAAAGGACAATTAACTGGTGGGTCGATTCGTCGTGGTACGATCCGGACAAAGGAACCGTTGCGAAGCTCTCGTCATGACAAAAAAAATGTTCCATACGTACACGCATCCATACCATACGTCCGAATTACGTACTCGAGTCGAGGGCGACGTGAAGCCGAGAATGTTTCTTCCCAGCTCAGATCGACCAAGAAAAGAGTTGCTCAGCTCGTAAGTCTCCATCGGCGTGCATGTGTCAAACCGATCAAAATCGTCCCGGTATCCCTGCCTGCCTGAATCGACAGCTCCTGCACCCCCTTTTCGCCCAATTTTAGCAATTCTATCTAGCAGCAGATCTCACAAAAACCCGTCACACAAAAATAACATGCCCCCCTCCCCCCTAACAAGGATTTGTGGTACGCGTCGTGCAGAACGGATACCACAAACTTATGCTATAGAAATGAATATTTGATTCATCGATGATTCTCTTTTTTAAAAAACAAAAATTCACGGTCATCTTCTTTCTCAAATCACCCGCACAAGCACCCACCCCCAGCTGCGACTGCTTCTGGCGCTCCTTGGTGGTCGGGCCCTGACAGCTTCCTTGAGCCCATATCCATGGTGGAGCTGCCACGGCCACCCGAGAGCTAGAGGGGCGCAAGGGCCGTCGGACCCCGACGACAACCTCGAGCCCGCATCCATGCTCCAGGGGCATGATGGCTGCCGGGAATGATGCGAGGAAGGGTTGGGGACGTGTGGCGACTGGTCGGCAGCAGCGGGGACGGTTGACGTGAAATTTCCCTCCAATCAACTGTTTTCTTGTATAGGGGAGCCGTAAAATTTGCCTCCAAAATCCCATATCTTGAGAACGAAGTTATTATTAGAGAGAAGTGTATAATTTTACGGGACGTGAGGGATCTGGCATAGACACTTTTTTGGCTAAAACGGTAAAACAACGGTTATTTTACAGTTTATATTCTTTTATGGTATCCGATAGAAATGCTCCGAAACATTGGTGCCATACTACATGATTTCACTGAATACAACTTTGACGCCATACGGCGGCCGTGTCGACCGCACACACCCAACAAGTACAACAGAATTGGAGATCAAACACACTGCTCCATCATCCGTCATAAAGCAAAAGACACGCACGAAATCTGCAAACTACTATATAAGAACCATCTGGCATCTCTTTTTTGTTCAAAGAAGAGAGAAGAGCGTTAGGTCCTGTTCGGCAATGCCCCAGCTCTCAACTCCAAAAACTTCTCATGAGAAGCCGCCCCGAAAGCCTGAGACTCATGAAGCTAGATTCTACAAGCTAAACCGGAGCTACGTACAAAAATGAGAGCAGTCTTTGCCTAGCTTTAGGAAAAGGAGAAGCGGGGAGTTCAGCACATTTACAAGGGGATGCCACCGCCAAGTCACAAAAAACGATTCGCACAGCTCGTCACTGACACTCGTTCCCCGAATCAGTATGTAGCAACCCATCTCTCCCTCGAGATCTCTTCCGTTCGTAACCTACCTAGCGCGCCGGTCGCCGCCGCCGCGCCCGATTTCATCCCTTCACTCGCTGGCGAGCCTCTCCGCCGATAGATCCAGCCATTCCAGCCCCGTTCCCATGGGATCCCGCCCCGAAGGAGCACTTCCCCTGCCGCCAGCGAGGAGCAGCAACGAGATCTCTTCCGTGCTATGAGAAGCTGCCAGGCAAGCCGAACGCATCGGAATAGCCAGGTGAAGTGAGAAGCTAGCTCGAGAAGCTAGATTTGTGAAGTTTTGAGAAGCTAGACAGTTTCAGAACACACCCTTAGTCTCCGTATCGAATGATGCACACATTCATATATTTTTAAAATTTTGAAAGAGGGAGGTTCCCCCACATGAATCGCATTCATTTTTCCTATAACGTTTTGCAGCCTCTCGCTAGATAGGGTTCATTAAAAACACATAGGGGCATAGAAGAATAGATAAAGCAAAAACAGCACAACACACATCCAGAACACATGAAACAAGGAGAGAATTACCATCGGAGGTGATATGATGATTTGGATTCCTACCCGGCATGTTCCATAGATCCCAACGGAGGCATGTGAACTGGATGATGTGCTCTGTGCTGCCGAGTAACTTACGGTTCTCAACGTCCTCCCTCTCTCTCGATCGTTTGACATGTGATCATATGAACTTTTTTTATGATAAGCTTAATGACGGGAGGATGGCAACTTTAGTTGTGAAGCATGTCAACTTTCTGTTCGGATGATAATTTTCAGTTTTTTGTTTTGATTTTTTTTTCGAACGATAATTTTAGTTGAAAAAAACGTCAGGATTTGATTGTTTCGTGTTACATGTGTGTCAATTATCATTTAGGTATGATGATTTGGATCCCTACCCGGCATGTTCCATAGATCCCAACGGAGGCATGTGGACTGGATCATGTGCTGTGTGCTCTAGAGTAGCTTACGGTTCTCAACCTCCCTCCCTCTCTCGATCATTTGACATTACCAAAAGTCAAATCTTGACCAACGTGGGGGCTAGGGTCAGGGACTCCCGCACGCCTGTTCCTGGCCGCTAGGATCGATGCCTCACGCCGTCACGCATGATTTCCTGGTCGCCTGTCGCTCCACCTAATCCATCGTTGTGCAGCATCCAAGGATTGCTCCAGAATCGTTTAACGCAGCGAGGGAGATCCGGCTTGCGCGGCCGATCGGCCGGCCGCATAGCCAACATCACGGTCGACGAGGCAAGAGAAATTGTTAGGTTACTCACTTCTCTCCTTCTTCTACTTAGTCTATTTTCCCATGGTTTATGCTGAGAAAATTAGATTAATTTGTGCCTTTGGCATCAGGGGTCGTTTTTTTACATTGATTATCTTCTGTAGCACAAAATTTAGTTTATAGATGTAAACTGCAATCGCATTTAATTTACGGGGATTTTTTATTAAAATTCACAGGTGAGAGCATTTTTTCTTGGTTCGTCAAGATTTAGTTCATAAACCTAGGCTACTATTGATGCATGTTTTTTTACCTGTCTCCACACTAGAGACAAAATCTTCCCTCCCCATGTTAGAATCCTGGCTCCGTCCCTGCGTCCAACTCTTTAGCCGGATCGATTGCTGGCTGGACTACCATCTACTCATCCATCGATGGATCCTTTCCCACGTCTCCGTCGATGGTGAACTTACGGGTGAGCCTAGCTAGTAGTCTAGCATGCGCATAAACGGGAGCATATTCCTCCTCCCATGTTTTAGGAGGAGTAAAGTGTATTCTAATCGATTTGATTTGATTCGGTTAGATTCGATTTTCAGCTCTTGACGTGTACTGTATTTCATATGTAAACACCACGGGACCGAATGGCATGAAGTTCATAGAGATCCTCCATCTGTCGGCACGATACCGTTTTCCATGCACACTGCACGATGCTAAGAACTCGCGTGTGCAAAATCGTCCGAGTATCCCGGCCCGAATCGACAGCTCGAGGCCGTCGGCATGCGCACGGTAGCCAGACGCGGCGGCTCTCCTTGCTGGATCATACTCTACGTAGCTTACGCTTCTCAACCACCTCTCTATCCACCTACCATGTGACATACAAAAATATCAAAGGAAAATTAACTGCCATTGCAAAAATAAAAAGGACAATTAACTGGTGGATCGATTCGTCGTGGTACGATCCGGACAAAGGAACCGTTGCGAAGCTCTCGTCATGACAAAAAAAAAATGTGTTGCATACGCATACGCATCCTCCGTACCATACGTCCGAATTACGTATTCGAGGGCGACGTGAAGCCGAGAATGTCTCTTCCCAGCTCTGATCGATCGAGAGTTGCCCAGCTCGTAAAGACTCCATCGGCGTGCATGTGTCAAACCGATCAAAATCGTCCCGGTATCTCGGCTGAATCGAAAGCTCAGGCACCCCAATTCCGCAACCCCCCCTTCTTCCGACCTAAAAAGGATTTGCGGTACCGCGGGGCATTGGCGAAACACATATTGGAAATTTATAATGTAAAAACTAATATTTCATCCGTCGTTGCCTTGTAGTTTAATTTATTCTTTTTCTATGGTCGTCATCTTTCTCAAATCACCTACACAAACAGCTATGACCGCTTCCGCCGCTCCATGGTCGTCAGGCCTCCACGGCAACCTTGACCCCGCATCCATGGCAGACCTACCGCGGCCACCTGAGAGCTAGAGGGGCGCAATGACCATCAGGCCCCAACGGCGACCTCAAGCCCGCATCCATGGCGGAGCTGCCGCTGCCACCCGAGCTCTCGAGAGGCACGAAGGCCATCGGGAATGAGGCGGAGAAGGTCATGGAACGTGGGCCGGCCGGCTAGTCGATGGCGACGGGGACGAACGAAATCAGGAGCTGGCGGGGACGGTTGACGTAAGATTTCCCCTCCCGTCAGTGATTTCCTCATATAGGGCAGGGGAGCAGTAAAATTTGCCACCGAAACTTCATATCTTGAGGCCGAGGTTTTTTAACGAAGAGTTGTATAATTTGATGGGACGTGGACGTCTTGAGGGGTTTGCTATGGACTTATTTTTAGCCAAAATTGCAACACATCGGTTATTTTACAGTTCAAAATCTTTTACGGTATCTTCCAGGTTTGATCCAGAACATCTACATGATTTTGCCGAATACAACATCGGCGTCATACGGCGGCCATGCCGGCCGAACACACCCAACAAGTACGGCAGAATTGGCGATCAAACACACTGCACGCCCCTCCACTCCATCCTCCATCGTAAAGCAAAAGCTACACACAAAATCTGCAAACTACTATAAGAGGTTGATATAGTGTCACTGTTTTGCTTTTCAAAGAACAGAGAAGATCCACGGTCTCTGCATCAAATGATGTGCAAATCCATATTTTCTTGAAATATTCAAAGGGGAAAATTCCCCTATATGAATTGCATTCGTTTTGCCTACAAGGCTTTGCACCCTCTGGCTAGATAGGGTTCAAGTGAACCAGAAAAGGATGAAGGCACGGGAGAAGAGGTAAAGCAAAACATACATGCACACACACGCATGCGCTCACACACATCCAGAACACATGAAACAAGGAGAGAATTAGCGTCGATGATGATATGATGATTTGGATTCCTACCCGGCATGTTCCATAGATCCCAACGGAGGCATGTGGACTGGATCATGTGATGTGTGCTCTAGAGTAGCTTACGGTTCTCAACCTCCCTCCCTCTCTCGATCATTTGACATTACCAAAAGTCAAATCTTGATAACTAACAGGTGGATCGATCGATGCCAGATCCAAATGTAGGAAGTAGTATAACTAACCTGTCACAACATCGATGTCGATGATGATGACACTCGCGCTTAATTAAGCAAGCATCTCGCGCGTGAAAAGGCATAATCCGAGGATTATTCCCTACCGGAAGGAGATGCCAGCGACACTCTGCTTACTCTAGTATATTTTTCTCCCTCTCCATGACCTCATCTCAGATGTTTCCATCGAATATCCATCCATGTTGTGTGCCGTTGACATTAGTGAAGTCAAATCCAAACAAGAGCTAGCGCTGGTCCAGTGACAGGTGCACACACATCATTTTTTGCAGCACGTGAAAGCGGGATAGTTATAATCGGATTGATCAGCTCGGACAATCCACCTGTTAAATACGTGTTAATCCTGACGCGATCTCGCATCCTTGCATAATCGCATACGGTTCCAGCAGTGAACTGATCAATCGCTGACGCCGTTAGCGCGCGCGCACCACCTTGCGTGTGTGTTTTTTGCTGTTTAAAAAATAAAAGTCAACCGCGCCGTTGTGTTTGACCTCCGGCCGCTCATCTCGCCGCGTCCGCCCGAGCACTATATATACACAGGCCGCAACTCCATTCCAAAGTCAACCACAGACACAGGCCACACGCCCGATCTCCATCGTTAAGACCTGCTGATCCATGGACGCCGACGACTGGGGTCTCGGGGCCGTCGTGAGGAGCTGCGGCGGCGGTGTCGTCTCCGGCTACGAAGGAGAGCCTCCTCGCCGGGGAGCCGTGAGTGCGCGGGACGATCCGGTAGAGTTCGTGGGGCGACCGGCGAGGTCGGCGTCCACGCCGTCGTCGCTTTACGACGATGTGCTGGAGTACCTGGACTTGGAGCACGAGCAGCTGCAGCAGCGGGCGCCGTTCTCCATCACGCCTTCGTCCGGCAGTGAGCGTGCGCCTGATCGGCACGAGGTGCTCATCTCCTTCCCTGCAGCCGCGGCATCGACGTCCGGGCAGGCGCTGCCGGCGAAGAAAAATGCCGGCCGGAAGCCGGGAGGTGCTGGCGCCCTCCGGCGGCCGAAGAGAGGCAAGAGCAAGAAGAGCCAGATGAAGAAGGTGGTGCGCGAGGTGCCCGTGGCCGAGGGCGGCGTCAATGGCCCCGACGACCAGTGGGCGTGGCGCAAGTACGGCCAGAAGCCCATCAAGGGCTCCCCCTACCCTCGGTAATCACCTAACTTGTGTTCTCCATTTGATCCAGGACACGACGCCATTAGTGACATAGTAATGTACTGATGCTGAAATGATGCGCATGCAGAGGGTACTACAAGTGCAGCAGCCTGAAGGCGTGCACGGCGCGGAAGCTGGTGGAGCGCAGCCCGGCCAACCCCGGCGTGCTCGTCGTCACCTACATCGCCGACCACTGCCACGCAGTGCCCACCAGCATAAGCGCGCTCGCCGGCACCACGCGACACCCGCCCCAGTCGCCCGTGTCCGACGACACGGCATTGAACCGCGAGGACGACAGCGCCGACGTCTCGTCATCCGCGGCTGGCGCGGACGACGAGTCAGAGCTCTGGTCGCCCGTCGACATGGACGATTTCTTCGCCTCCTTTGACGACGATTTTGATCATTTCTTCCAGGACGACGCCCTCGGGCGACGGGTCTCGCTGTAGCCAGCTCTATCCTATTAGCAATACGAGAATCGGTTCCACGGTGATGGAACTAAAGCTCGAAAGATTTTAGGAATGCCATGGGAGATGTCCATGCGTTGCAAAGAGTGGCTCTTACAATAGAAAGTACATCCTCAAATTCTTTCATTACAGTGTTTCGTACTCCCTCCGTCTCAAAATAAGTGACTTAAAAATGACTCAACTTTGTACTAACTCTAGTACAAAGTTAAAAATCATTTTTGAGTCACTTATTTTGGGACGAAGGGAGTATGACTGAGCGTCTTCCCCACCTTCCTTAATTGTTTTTAATCGGCTAAAATTTGGTTGTTTAGGAAAAGTAAGGGCATCATCCCTCCTCGAGAAAAACCTTTCTGTTTTGAGGAATTAGGGCATATCCAATGCTGACCCGCTAAATCGGACACCGAATTCGTCCATTGATAGGGCCCGGTCCACAGACACGGATGCGGGAGCCGGTCATCCATCACTATCGTCACACATTTTAAACAGTCAGAGCTCTGGTCGCCCGTCGACATGGACGATTTCTTCGCCTCCTTTGACGACGATTTTGATCATTTCTTCCAGGACGACGCCCTCGGGCGACGGGTCTCGCTGTAGCTAGCTCTATTGGTATTAGTACAAGAATTGGTTCCACGGCGATGGAACAAGATGTCGAATACATGCGTTGCAAAGAGAGGCTCCTGCAAAAATGGTCATATATAGTCTTTGAAGCAAGCAAACGAACAGAGAATACATCCTCAAATTCTTCCGTTACAGTGTTTTATACGACTCAGCGTCTTCCCAAAGAAAAACGATGCATCCAACAGCATCTCTAGACCTTCCTCAATACTTCCTCCTTTCCTAAATCTAAGTCTTTTAAGACATTCCTCAATACTTCGTCCTTTGCTAAATATATGTCTCTCGATGATTTGTATTTAGGAGCGGAGGGAGTAGTTTTTAATCTGCAAAAAATATGGTGGTTAGGGAAAACCTTTTTGTTTTGATGAATTAGGGCATCTTTAGTGTTGACCCCTTAAATCGAACACCACGTCCGTCCATGGACACCGGGTCCAGTCCGCGATCACGGATGCGGGAACCGGTCATCCAACACTATCCCCGCACATTTAAAATCGAAATTCAACTAGCTGGATGAATTTCATCAAACACGACGGAATTCATCAAAGTCGAAATAGCATGTAAATATGTCTAGTACAACAATAGTTTAAATTCAACGAGATTAATTGCAACAAAAAAACAGTGTTTTCTGCAAATGTTTAAGCCCGAATATAGTGTTTTCTGTAAATGATTAGGCTCAAAACCGGGCTCCATCTATCATAATCAAGTTTAAAACGACCAAACGGATGAATCGGGGTTTCTGCAAATGATTAAACCAAAAATCAGTGTTCTCTGTCACAAATCTATAGAGAAGGGTTTTATGCAACTATGTGCTTCAATGTGGTCGTTTTATGCAATTAACTCCCGAGAGAAGACTCAAGACGACCAGAGAAGGTTTTGAAATGGTTGTACTGCCGATCCCACTCCCGCGTGATGTCGCTCCGCCATGGCCCCGACAACCCCTCGCCGCTCGTGGGAGCGATGAGGGCGAGAGAAAATTTTATCATTGATCAAGTTTGGCGTCTGATTGTGAATCTGAAGCTCCCCCGGAGAGGCGGGGACAGCCACAACCGGCCAGCTCACCCCCCGCCACCAGCAGATGCTCTCACTGTCCGTGGACGCCATAGCAGCACGCTGGCCAACAACTCGATCGATCTATCCACCACGATATAGCTAAGCTCCTGAAAATGCAGCGCTGGATACCATGGCACAAACCTACTCCTGTATAGTAGTAGATGCTTGATGTGCATTGCATTTGCATGCTGGTACAACTCACACGAGTGAAGGCAACCACAACACGTACGTTCTTATAGCCTCTATAGCCGGAACATGTAAATCCAGACCCTTAAACGCGTGTGGACACGGTCGGCCAGTTAGTGCATTGGTCGGGGGTGGACGAGCGGAGGTGCATGAGGACCTGCTGAACTTGGCCTCCACCTTGTGATTGTGATGGACATGTCATTGGGGAATAGGTCCCGAAGAACAAAAGCATGGTTCACGGTGTTGGCTAGGACGCGGATGACGGTGAGGATGGCGAGCCCAGCTAGCCCAACCACTAGTGCTTGGGTCAGCACATATTGCACCTTCGATGCATACAACACATACAACACAGTGGCTACTACGATGCGAACGTGTAGGCCCACCACGCCAATGACAATCAGATCCCTCCGAACAAATTTAAGCATACCACCAGGGATGCATAGAGGAACATCGAAACAAAATAAAGGAGCTTCACACAATGGTTGAACTCACCGGAGATTGTCGCCAAAGCCATTGAGGCATTGCTCGACGCAGCAATGAAGAGGAAGAAGACTGGATGGAGTTCCTTAGGGAGCTGCACGTTATTTGGGAGCTGCTGGTAGAGGGTGACGGAGAGCACAATGTACTGTGCTAGCCCGACTGCGCAAAAAAAGATAGGCAATTCCTGGAGGCAAATTCGTTCGTCGAGTTCCCCGCTGACGAAGTTGCCGACGGATGTGAGGTGGTCCAATGGGTTGGCCACCTTGGAGAGCCGATGATCACAAATGGACATCCACTGGCCATAGATCTTGAGGTCGAGGCAGAGGATGGGCAGCATAAGGAGATACTAGAAAACCTGGTGGATCTCCCAATTTGGGCAAGGCAAGGACTTGATGAGAAAGAGCAAGATGAGGCGGGGTGCAAAGTATAAGTTGACGCAAAACGGGTGATGGAACTCGTGACGGATGGCATCGAAGTAGAACACAACCTTGAGAAGGTAGATGATGGAGGTGATGATGGTGAGGGCGATGGAGAGCCATGAGAGGACGTGGTTCGCAACGGGGTGCACATGGAGGAATGCCATGGAGGCCTCCAACAAGAGTGTCTTCCACAACATCGGCTGGCTCCTTAGGCCTAGGCACATCCCAAACACGCCAATCCAGAACCGGAGAAGGAACGGCCACCGCTCGTCTTCGGGCAACATTGAAATCTCCGTTGACTACATGTACATTCACACCATTGTTAGAGTCTTAGAGACGACCATCCACGGCTTTGGTAAGAAAAGTGAATTACAGAAACATCACAATTAGAGCTAGATTAGGGAAACATTTTAAAACAGTCGAATAGTATACACTCATTTCTCTTGATTCTCATCTTGTATCAGTTTTGAAATTATACATAGATTTAGTTGTTTTATTTTGTGATTTGAGATGCTATTAAGAATTCATATCTTGTATGCATCCTAGAAATTATCATGATGCAAATTATCTTGTACGAGTTCCTATTTGTGATGTAAAAATTTCCTATGTCCAAGCAATAAAAATTCCTCAACTATGAAGAGAAACAAAACTGCCAAATAACACTTGTTCTCAATAATCATCTTGTTAATGTACTGAAATTGGTTGCTTCTGTAACTGAGATTTCTAAGCCAGTTGCTTCGAATTGTCAATGTACTGAAATTGTTAATGAAGCTGATGTGCAAGTGCTTAACCTTGTTCTCAATAATCATCTTTTGTATTGGAATTTTTAATCCATACTTGGCTTGCCCCCCACATACCTAAATCCTGGCTCCGCCCCCTGGTTATTGGTTGGCCTTGTGTTTCATCGAGGCCCAAGCAGCAGCTTGTGCTCTTGTTGTTTCTTGTCCATTCCGTTGGACTTAAAGTTGTCATATAGATCTGTTGAGGAAGGGCGCTGCTGCCCCGTGACAGCATGTACACACAATGGCGACGACGTGCCACCAACGCATGTTGTTGCGCGACTACAACCGAGCTACCTAGTGCACGCGACTGCAAGTCGAGCTCGCCGCCGGAGGCAGTCATTTACCCAACCTCGAGCTGCTGCTTCAGCCGTGAGCTTGTCGTCCTGTATACCTTCCTCTACCCCGACCTCGAATTGGTATCATTTTCCCCCATCTCATCCTCTATCCCAGCCATTGGCCACTTTAGAATTTTGAGTCCGGATGATAGCCGAGGTCCCTCCTTCCCGAGCGATGTGACATACTAACTCGGAGGAGTGAGCGTTGTCACGCTGGCATCTTGTAGTTCCCCGTCGTCTTTTGCCCACAGGTAGCTAGCTCCCACCCATCCTCCTTCTCCCCGCAGGATGAGATCCGCGCGTCATTGCTCCTCTGAGTTCGGCTGTCGTTGCCACCTCAATCATACTGTCTATACGCCCACACAGCCATGCGACCTTCATCCGGACACCCGCTGCTGCCAGCTTCTTGCCGCGGTCGTCATTCGCTCATGCACCCGCAGACACTATAAAGTTTAGGAACCTTTTTGTATATTAAGATAATGGACCGAATCAAATCAAGAATAACACCTTTCTTAATTACTCCCAAGCCAGAGCCTGGGCATCGCGGTCGTCGATGGTCGAGTCGAAGTCGCCTTCGTGGAAGTGTGATGACCATGGCACTGGGTTGTAACCCCGAAGGCGTTCTCTCCTCGGCGACGTGTGTGCATTCTTGTGTGGGTTGCCAGGTCATCCTGTGTGTTCTATGTGGACGTGTTGTAATGGTTTTCACCCGATTTTCCGTTAAGTACTGGACGACAATTCTCTTCTTCTTTATTAATGAGATGAGGCAAAGCTTTTGCCTCTTTTTCAAAAAATAATAATAACAAGGCGTAGTGATCCCAATAGACCAGCATGGTCCAACAATAGAAATATTAATGTAGATCTATTTATTTTTAAAAATAAACTAGCAGAGTGGCCAGCTCGATGGGCGGGCTAGAATTTTGTAAATATAATAATGATAACATATTTTTTAAAGTAAAATTGTACTATTTAGATCCCCTTAAATTTGTCATTATAAATATAGATAAAAGAAAGATAACCACTAAATTAGAGTAAGTTAATCTTACGTAACACTCAGAGTTGGCCTGGTACATCTTTCACCATCCTACAATCTATTATGAGAAGGTATCCACCATATCTATTTATTTTAAATGGAGCCACTGAATAATGGAGAGCATTGTTTATGAAAAATACGGTGAACATATAATACTTAATAATCAAAATTTGATCCCATGAGGAATTTATGGCTTAATGGCCAACCATGCCATGTCCTCCATTCTAACTACCACATTGTTGCCCATATTCTTTCATGTGGTTGCTATTTTCCTTTTTCTTCATTTATATATTGGCACGGTATCCTATGCAACCCCATGTGTGTCCGTGCATCCATCACCCGGCAGCTCATGTATAAAATTGCACATGTGTCACAACAATGAGACTTTTTTGCACTCACAATTTTACAACATTAGTTAATACGTTTGGGTGTGCTAACTAACAACCATGAGGATCTATACCACTTTTCACATAACTTTTGTTCGCATTTAGTATCGTTGTCCTTTTTAAAGCTTTATTTTTGCCCTGATGTTAAACACCATAAGGGAAAAGATTTGAATAATTTTTTCATACAATGTGTACATATTGATTCCATGAATGGAGAATATAAAATGTGTACATATTGGATAGTTAACGTGATTTTACACTTTCATGGGATTAAAATACATAGAAGATGACATCGAAGGTAGAGAATATCGATAGTTATCATTTCTTGGTCAATAGCGGTGCATAAAAATGTGTTGGGTGAGTGTGAATATTTAGAAATAAATGTTCCTTATTTTATGGTTTAGAGAGTTAACCTCCCCAATCTAAGATGATCGTAAAATAAACTATTAGATAATATTTATGGGGTCAAATAGCATGTGGGCTAGAAAATAAATGGAAATTTCTAAACTTTTGAAAGTAAGCTGATACCTTTGGTTGAAAGAAATGGAGACAATTGCAATAAAGTAATAGTACTCTAAAGTTTTGGTGAACTTCATTATATTCACGAAATTCTTAAATAGGCCCTCGGATACCACACCTTCCACAATTTAAGCACCTTTTCATCATAGTATCCTTTCAAGTTAATGCATGAGGTCATGATAGCTAAACATTAACCTAATTTTTGTATCTGACATGATGCCCATGTCACGTAATATTTGAGAAAGTATAAGTAAGGAACCTGCTTAGAATACTTAGATGTCCACGGAGGTTACCAAGAAAAGGAATCATAAGAGGATATTTATGGGGTCAAAGTACTTAGAATACTTAGATGTTCGCTGAATGATATGTCTTCAGCTCGGCAAATTTTAGAGTTAAGACCACGTCATTATGAGCCTTGGGGAGAAAGAAGAATACAACATAGTAAGGTTGATCATTTCTATTCATGATCCTTACTGGACCAACAAATACAACATTATGATATAAAGAAGTAAATATGTAAAGAGTTAGGAGGGGTAGTATTACCATGGATGATAACAGTACCTGAGACAGAGCTGCACCTTACTTTATCAAGCGAATGCAGTGAACTGTACAAGAGATTATAAATGCAGATTATAGGTAGGCAAAACAAATATTATAGAAAATAGTAGGAACTGAAAAAAGTGAGAACCACATTGTGAAAGGTAACAACTTGTTCGTACAAGTATGATACTGATGTTCTCGGCTTCGTCACCGCCAATGAAGCGTGGTTCTTATAAAAGTAGTTCAGATATAATCTACTATGTTCAGATTAACAATGCAACAAAATAGAAATAGTAAGAAGAAAATACGTTAGAGAAAACATTGATAATTGGCAGATGATTAGGGGCAGAAAAATAATCAAAGAAATTTCGGAAACAGGTCTTAGTTTCTTTTCATCTATGTTAATCTACATGAATATAATGGCAGATTATCAACAGATAAATGATTTTTTTTGTCTTTTTTGGGCCGCAATAACTGAAACCCACAAATCAAATATAAGCACTACAATGAAGCTTATGAAGCACCTCAAGCCAGAACCTAGTGTGTATACTAAATCCTTCTATGTTAGTGTAGGTCCCTTCTAGGTCGCTCCTAGACTATTACATTCTGTCGGGAACACTTCTGCAGTTGCCGTGCCCGGTCGAGTACTTTTCGGCCGCATGCATACTTGGTTTTGTTTAGTGTCTGCAGATGCAAAGTGCATAAGCCAAAGCCTAGATTGATGTATAGAACTATATCTTTTACCAGCTAGCCTTCCTTGTGTATCGTAGGGCTAGCACGTGAGGCTAGCTTTGGATCAGTTGCTACGGCTTGCTATACTTGTATTCTGGCAAGAACGCATGCAGTACTTAGCACACACGTATCAATCAACAGTAGCACAGCTCGACGAAACCTCAACACATGCGACACACGCGAACATGGTTGTCACATGATTGGATGGCTACAGGGCCGTGTCGCTCCTGTTATTTCCTTTC
Source organism: Hordeum marinum (assembly GCA_022496015.1). NCBI lineage: Eukaryota > Viridiplantae > Streptophyta > Magnoliopsida > Poales > Poaceae > Hordeum > Hordeum marinum. The sequence goes on from CM039672.1 coordinate 481,195,431, forward strand.
TTTTAATCTGGCTGAGTTTACAGAGGCGGGTTACACCTCAATAGCTAGCCTAGTAGGAAATCTATTCGGTGATTGAAACCAGCCCGATCCCGACTCCTGGATATTTCCAGCATGCTATGCATACACATGATTTAATCATAGTCTCGGCACCTGGGTACTTAGTCAGTATTTAATCATCGTCTCCTTTACTATTGATTTTAAACGTGTGCGCTAGAAAATCAACATACCAATAAACTATCAAATCTAGTAGCACACTTGTACATCTTGCTTGACATGGAGATGGTCATGCAACTCCTTGTTTCCGCCACTGTCATCCTATGCAGGCGTACAGCAGCACAGCTAGGGCCATGTTTAGACTGAGTTTTCCACAGGCTGGCAAGGCCCTCCGAAGGCCAAACTAATTGATCAGATTTATAGATGATTAAGAACGACATCAGGTTGAGGCGATCAGATTTATAGATGATTAAGAACGAAATCAGGTTGAGGGGAGGCAATCTAGACGTGACCGAGGAGGCCGTGGTCTGCTGCTTGGCTGAGGCGCCACAAAAGAGAAGAGGCATCGGGAATTAGAGAATTGATCGTGATGTTTTTTCTTCTTTTTGGATTTGGACTCTCAAGAGGTGGAAGAAATATATGATGACGTCCATCCCTCATGGATGTTTTTTTTTACCGATTGAAAGGTTATTTACGTAAGGGCAGTGGTGGGTAATTTTGCCTGACTTTTTAAGATATTACCAATATCAAATGGTTGTGATTATCTAATCCATCAAATAAACGGTCGGATATTCCTAATTTTTGTGGGATTTTCTAACTTAATTCTCTTTTTTCTGGTTAACCCGTTAAGTACTTTTTATATATAATAGATAGATTATGGATGTACACTATATAAATAATATCAGAAATTCTAGGGTGGTCCATGAACCTCCCTGTCACTCCCCTTGTTACACTCCTTTCATAAGAAAAATTGCAAGAAGCCCAAGGTGTATTTTATCCGTAAGACGACAAACCATCAAGTAGATGTTAAACATTGTATAGGTTACGGTATTGTATAAACCGTATAGTGCGTGCGCGTTGTGCGTGCGTGTTGTGTTTGTAACCGTGTTAGGCTGTTAGGGATAGATTAGATTCTCTCTTTAGTTTCCTTGTAGATCAATCTATCCAACAGCCTAACCAACTTTGTAATATGTGGCCTCTGCCCTTTATTAACACGCACCCGTCCCTGCTATTGGCATACGGTTCGAGCCTCATCTTTTACATGGTATTCAGAGCAATCTCTTCCTATCGCATCTATGTCTTCTTCGTCCGCAGCCATGGCTCTTTCCTCCCTTGCGTCGCTAGGTCACACCGTCACTGAGAAGCTCACCAGGGATAACTTCCTGGTGTGAAAGGCCCAGGTGCTCCCGCACATCCAAGCCGCCGGCATGACCGGCTACCTCGACGGCAGCATCCAGGAGCCTCCCAAGTTCCTGTCCGTGGAGAAGGACGTCGCAGGCAAAAAGGAGATCGAGCAGGTCTCCAACCCGACGCATATGATCTGGGTCACCCAGGACCAGCAGGTCCTCACCTTTCTCCTCACAACTATCTCCCGTGAGGTAATTCTGCAGGTAAACAATCTGGAAACCGCAGAATCTGTTTGCGCAGCGATTCTTCAAATCATTGCTTCCCAATGCCGTGCGAAGATCTTCCAACTTCGCTCACAGATCGGTCGCACCCGCAAGGGGGACCTCTCTGCTGCTGTCTACTTCAACAAGATGAAGAACATGGCTGATGAATTAGCTGCTACTGGCAAGCCGATGGATGAAGATGAAGTTGTTTCTCATATCCTGGAAGGACTCGATGCTGATTATAACCCATTTGTCTCTGCCATCTCTATGCGGGTTGACAAGGGCATTGGCATTAGCGAGCTCTTCTCGCTCTTGCTTTCAGCTGAGGCGCACCTTGAAGCTTAGAACTCCTATGGAGCCAGCGCCAATCTCGCCTCCAAGGGAGGTGGTCGTGGCAATGGTGGCCGCACTTCTGGTGGGAACTTCGGTGGGGGCAGCGGCTCCCGCCGCTATAACAACAACCCCGACAATCCCCAAGGTGGGGGTGACGTACTCAAGTGTCAGCTTTGCAAGGCAGAGGGACACGGGGCTTGGCGATGCAAGAAAAGGTATGACAAGACCTTCAATAACAATTTTCAGCGCCAAGGAGGCCGAGGAGGAGGGGATGGTGAACGATCCGCCAACGTTGCTGCTAACTCCTATGGTGTAGATACCAATTGGTACCTTGACACTGGTGCCACCGACCATCTCACTGGTGATCTTGAGAAGCTGGCTATTCGCGACCGCTACACCGGCACAGAGCAAATTCACACTGCTAGTGGTCAAGGTATGGATATTGCACATGTTGGTCATACGGTCCTTTCTACTCCTCATGGTTCTCTCAAGCTAAATAATATTCTTCATGTTCCATGAGCCTCTAAGAACCTTCTATCTGCTTACCAGCTTATGGAAGATAATCATGCTTACCTTGAAATTTATCCCCAATTCTTTTCTGTCAAGGATTAGGCAACAGGGAGGGTCCTTCTTCAAGGCAGGAGTAGATGGGGTCTCTTCCCCATCACTAGTTGGCATCTTGCTCCCACGCGCCAAGTGCTTGGTGCAATGAAACCCTCCACCTCTCGATGGCACAAGCGCATGGGGCATCCTGCTTTTCCGGTGGTTCAACAAATTCTTCGCAATTTTAGTCTTCCACTGTCAAATGAAAAGGATCATCTTTTGGTTTGTGATGCATGTCAAATGGCCAAGAGCCATCAATTACCTTATTCCCGTTCAACCAGTGAGTCTAAAGCTCATTGGTTTATTCCGATGTTTGAGGCCCTGGGCCTGTCTCTGTAGGAAGACATAAATTTTAAGTCAGCTTCATTGATGATTTTAGTAAATTTAGTTGGATTTATTTGCTTAAACATAAATCTGATGTGTTCCAGAAGTTTAATTTTTTTTAAAAACTTGTTGAACGTCTTTTTGATCGAAACATTATTGCCATGCAAACTGATTGGGGTGGTGAATATCAAAAGCTAAATTCATTCTTTGAACGCATTGGCATCACTCATCATGTTTCATGCCCACATGCTCATCAACAAAATGGCTCTGTTGAACGGAAGAATCGTCACATTTCCGAAGTAGGGCTTTCCCTTCTTGCCCATGCATCAATGCCTCTGAAATTTCGGGAAGAGGCTTTCCTTACCGATGTTTATCTCATAAATAGGACCCCAAGTCGTGTCATCAAAAAGCAGTCACCTCTTGAACGCCTCTTTGGCACCACACCAAATTATAATTCTTCGTATTTTTGGCTGTGCGTTATGGCCAAACTTACGTCCTTTCAACAAACCTAAGTTGGAATTCCACTCTAAACAATGTGTGTTTTTGGGTTATAGTGATCTTCACAAAGGATACAAGTGCCTTGATATAACATCTGGTCGTGTCTATATTTCTCTTGACGTGGTTTTTGATGAACATGTCTTCCCTTTTGCTACTCTTCACCCAAACACCGGTGCCCAACTTCGTAAAGAATTAATACTTCTTCCCTCTCATCTTCTTCCTGCATCTTCTCTTGTTCATGAAGGAGTTGAAGACCATACTGATCACATGTCAATTTCCCATAATACCTTTGATCATAGTTTGGATGAAAGTGTGCAGGAAATAGGATCAAGTGGCGTAGAAAATGGTGCAAATTCACATTATTTCACGCAGACATCTGAGCAGAGGGATGCGGCCACAGAAAATCCTGGAACTGCTGACCCTGCTGCCTCGGGATCCTCACATGCAGGAGAATCCCCTGTGGGATCGGCGGCGGACCAGGTGTCAGGCGCAGGTGCCGCAGTCGCGTAGTCCCGTGCGCCAGGGGTGCGGCCCGCTGCTCGGCGCCCACGTGGCGACGCACAACCCGGGGAAATGGTCTCCCCTCGGGTCTCCTCCGCTGCTCCTGCCCCTGATGCAGTTTCTCCTGCCCCCGACACGGTTTCTCCTCGGGTCTCGTCTGCTGCACCCCAATCATCGCCAGGCACCGACGACGCTGTCCCCTTGTCCGGTTCCTTGTCTTCTAGCCAAGTGGCACTTTTTGATTCGCTGGTTGATACTGCTGCTGATTTTTCTCCACATGGCTCTTTTGGTACTGCTGGTTCTGCTGCATCTGATGTGTCCCTTACAGAGAATCGTCTCCTACAACAACTTGCACGTCCGTGCACATACCAGGTCACAAAGTGGTGTTATTAAACCTAAAGAATTTAAGGATGGTTGTATTCGTTGGGGGTCTTTTTGTGCCACAGGTGAACCAAAAAATTTGCGAGAGGCTCTTGGTGATCCTAACTAGAAATCAGCAATGGATGAAGAGTATAATGCATTGATGAGCAACAAAACCTGGCATCTTGTGTCACTTGTGCAAGGGAGCAATATTATTCACTGCAAATGGGTGTTTAAGGTAAAAAGAAAATCTGATGGCACCATTGATAGGTACAAGGCTCGTCTGGTAAAGGTTTGAAGCCGAGGTACGGGATTGATTATGAGGACACTTTTAGTCCTGTAGTCAAAGCTGCTACCATCCGAATAATTCTTTCAGTTGCAGTCTCTAGAAATTGGTGTATGCGTCAATTAGATGTGAAGAACGCGTTTTTGCATGGAGTTCTGGAAGAGGAAGTTTTCATGAGGCAACCATCTGGGTATGAAATTTTGAGCTCACCTTAGAAGGTTTGCAAACTTGACAAAGCGTTGTATGGACTCAAACAGGCACCTAGAGCTTGGTACTCTCGTTTTCCTCAAAATTGCAGTCCCTTAGTTTTGTTCCTTCTAAGGCAGACACCTCTTTATTCTTCTATCACAGATATGTCACTACTATCTTTACGCTTATCTATGTTGATGATATCATTGTAACCATCTCGTCATCCAAGGCAGTTGAAGCCCTCCTCAAGGATCTCCGTATGGACTTTGCAGTCAAGGATTTGGGCAGTCTACATTATTTTCTTGGCATTGAGGTAAAACATAGAGAACGTGCGATTGTTATGTCTCAGGAAAAATATGTACAAGACATTCTCAACCGAGTTGGTATGACGGGTTGCAAACCATCTCCTACACCCTTGTCCACCTGAGAGAAATTGTCACTTTATGATGGAGAGGTTCTTAGTTCTCAAGATTCTACTAGGTACCGCAGTGTTGTAGGGGCATTACAATATTTGACTTTGACCAGGCCAGCCATCTCTTTTTTAGTCAATAAAGTTTGTCAATTCTTACATGCTCCTACTACTTTGCATTGGACAACAGTAAAGAGAATACTTAGTTATCTTCAAGCAACAAGTGGCTATGGACTCAAACTGACACATTCAGACTCCATGTTAGTCAGTGTTTTTTCAGATGCAGATTGGGCTGGGTTGTCTTGAGGATAGGAGATCAACAGGAGGGTTTGCAGTTTTTCTTGGTGGAAATTTGGTATCTTGGAGTTCCTGCAAGCAAGCTACTGTATCTCGATCAAGCACAGAAGCTGAGTACAAGGCTCTAGACAATGCTACTGCTGAGATTATTTGGGTCCAGACTTTGCTCACATAATTGGGTGTTAAGCATCCCAAGGCAGACTCTCTTTGGTGTGACAATCTTGGTGTTGCGTACCTCTCTGCTAATCATGTCTTTCATGCTCGAACGAAGCATATTGAAATTGACTATCACTTTGTTCGAGAACGGGTAGCAAACAAACTTCTTAATGTCCGGTTTATACCGACTGGAGATCAAGTAGCGGATGGCTTTACTAAACCTCTCTCAGTATGGCACTTAGCAGCCATTCGTCGCAATCTCAACTTGGACAGTTGTGATTGAGGGGGAGTGTTACACATTGTATAGGTTATGGTATTGTATAAACCGTATAGTGTGTGCGTGTTTTGTTTGTAACCGTGTTAGGTTGTTAGGAATAGATTAAATTCTCTCTTTAGTTTCCTTGTCGATCAATCTATCCAACAGCCTAACAAACCATGTAATCTGTGGCCTCTGCCCTTTATTAACACGCACCCGTCCCTGCTGTTGGCATACGATTCTAGCCTCATCTTTTACAGTATATGCATGCCCAGCAGGAAGAGACCTCTCCTCATGGTCAAATATGTGGGGGTAGCGCAGCCAGGGCCTTAGCTTCTACCATGGGTATTTTTCCATTGGACCAAAAGGCCCTGAGCCAGTGAAAAAAATGGTATGGTGTATGTGGAAGTAGGGGAATTTCCACGGATGAGTTAGTTGAACAGCTGTTTATGAATTATAAAGCCAACTTGCCCTGGTTGATCAGAGAGATTGATAGGAAAGATTGACCGCTGTGCTTTTTTGGCAAAGTTTCCTCCACATGTCCTAATAGAACAGGTAGCGGGATATCAACATTTAACTTGGTGAAAGAATGAATGTGGTTGAACGGAATGGGAGTTGGGGCCATTCAAAAATTGCATGAGATATGGGTAAGGAATTACGACCACAGTAATGTGAATAGTGTTTTGTATCAAATTGCTTCATGTCTTGGCATGATGTTTGATGCGAACTAGTAGGCCAAGTTCCAAACATTCTTTGAAGTTGTGAGGGTTAGGAATCAAAGATGATGTATATGTGGACATCATCAGGACGTGCTGCCAATGGTGACAGGAGGAGATTTCAACCTCATTATAAAGGTTGCGGATAAGAATACTACATGGATAAATGTGCCCCTCATGAACGAGTTTAATGATTGCATTGTGGTGTTAGGACTTGGTTGCCATTGTTATTCAACCTCGCGGTAGATGCCCTGGTACACCATCTTAGAGGCAGCCAAAGGGGTGGGGCACTTGCATGGGGTTGTTCTCAATTTAATTGCAGGAGGTGGCATTGCATATCTCTAGTATGCATGCGACACTATCATTCTGGTCGAATTAACGTGATGTTCCCCTTGCTCTGTTTTCAAGAGATGTCGGGGCTGTCGATTAATTTCACCAACGGCAAGTTCTTAGTGATGGGTTATTCTAACCAGGAGGGGCCCACCGTTGCTAACCTCCTCAATTGTCACCTAAGGTCGTACCCCATCACCTATTTTGGTCTCCTTGATAGCGATTCTTGGATTTTGATGAAGGACCTTAAGCAGGTTGTCAACAGGGTCCAAGATCACGTGGAGCCCTGACAGGTGTTATAGCAAGGCCATCAAGTATGTGCTTATTAACTCATCCTTGGTAAGCTTTCCTATGTTCGCCATGCGTCTCTACCTGTTTCCTTCAGGTGGTCATGTTGAGTTTGAAATACCATGTGATCAAATTGGGTGTCATCGTATGCCCATAGATAGGGGAATCTAAGGTTTCATGTCCACTAGAAGCATGAATCTATGTTTAATGAGCAAATGGATTTTCCTGATAGTGAAAGGGGATGGAGGGTTGTGGTTGGACGTGATCGAGGCTAAATACATTCAGAGACAGGCTTTCCTACTTGCACCCCCATCAACGGATCCCAATTCTAGTAGGCTCTTCAAGATCTTTAACCTTGTTTTTGCCTTGGGGCCGCACTGTCAGTTGGGCCGGGCTCGGGCACCCTTTTCTAACTTGACTACTGGTTGGGTGCCTCCCTACTCCGGGAGAATTCCCGTCTCTGTTTTCTATTACGTCCCCATCAAATATCTCAGGGTCTACGGATAGGACTGAACGCGGCGAGGAAGTTCTCGTTTGGATGCATGTTCGGCCCCTCGAGCATGCGTAGTGGGCGACTTAGTAGTTCTTCTAGAGGGTGTCATGCTCTTTGGCCTGTTGGATGAGATGTCGTGGATGTTGGAACCTTCGGGTAAATTCTCAACCAAATCTCTTTTTAATTGCCTAGCTGAGGTAGGGTATGAATGAGTTGTCAGATTTATGAAAGGTGTGTCTGCCACCTCGTATTAAGATCTTCCTGTGGTACTTGATGTGAGGTCGGCTGCCTTCAGCTGGCCAGGCGCTGAAGCGGCACGATCCTTGTGATGGGTGTTGCCCCATTCATGAGGTAATGAGGGCATGAATCATATATTTTTTTCATGTGGCTCGGCTCAATTCATATGGAATTTTGTTAGGGATGTTTGGGGAATGGGTGATGTCCTTCTAACTTCCCAGATAACTACTAGGGGCTTGCTTTGTGTGTTCGCCCGGCCTGAAAGTTGATGTGGGTGAACTTTGGATCTTTGGCGTTGACATTGTGGTGTGCTAGAAACAAAGTAGTTATTGAACATACATTTCCCACTCGTGCAAGTGATGCTATCTTCAAATTTTACGGCTTCCTGCAGCAAAAGTGGCCTCTGAGAAAGCAGCGTGACAGGCCAGCCATCGACACCTTGACGAGAAACTAGGGAGGACCTTGCTTCACGTCTTCTTCTAGTCTTTAATTCTCCTTCAATCTAGGCCGTGTGTTTTGGGCTTGTATTATGTTGATGGCCCAGCTAGAACCTTTAGTGCGTTTTCTGTTCGAAACTTCTTATTTTCTTTTTTGTACTTATGTACTCTGTGGGACATGGTTGTAGGTGGTGGTTTGTTTTACCTATAATGTGGGGCAACAGCCTTTTTCGGTAATTTATATATACGTACTTGCATATGCATCGGCTAGAGTTTATTTAAACTCGTCGGTCGCCTCAATTTAAAATTTGTGCTAGTTGCTTATTTTCTTCGTAACTAAACCTTTGAAAGTTACTTTTGCTTCTCTCGGGTTTTTTTTCTCTCCTCCTTTTCTGTCATTTTTATTCTCCTATTTTTTATTTTTCTTTTCAAAATAGGAAGGGCGAAGCACCGAGGTCGCCGAGGCAAGCAAAGGGAGGACGGGGGACACCTGCAAGATCTAGGCACAAGCCGCGGTCCGTGGCGAGCAGGTGGAGGTGAGTATGAAAGTTGACGGATGCTGGTTCAGGTTGTCCGGGAAAAAAACAAGCTGGTGATCGTCGGTTTAGAGGGATAGCCAGGGCGGCGCCAACATGGTGGTGGGCGGCGTGCAGGGGGGAGGGGAAAAGTTCGGTAGGGCTGGCGCGGGAGCTCCTTTGACCAGGAGTGGCGAAGGAACGCGGTTGGGTTGATGATACATAGGGCGGGAGATTGAAGGAGGCGATCTGGCCATTCATTTTGCATCGGACGACTAAAAACAAATCAACTGACCCCAAAAAATCAGTCGACCGATACCTATTGAGTCCTTATTGGCTATATATACATGATGGCGTTCATGTACATATGTTACGCTAGCACTTCTATAAATATAGAAACCATGATCAATTTATTGCTTGAATATTACCTTTACTCTCTTAGCATCAACATTTGAGTCATTGAGTGTTATAAGAAAGAATATACATAAAAATCATATTGTGTAAACTAGGTGTTGATTCTCCTCGTTTTCTTATTTACGCCCAGGTTTCGCATTTTGCTCTTGGGTCTCCAATTTCTAAATGGTTCCCTCATCTGGGCGGGACGAGCGGAGATGTGGAAGGATCTTGTCGAACTTGGGCCTCCGTCATGATGGCGATGGACACGTCGTTGGGGAAGAGGTCCTTAATCACGAAGGCATGCTATCCGGTGCTGACCATGACTCCAACGACCGTGATGGTGTTGATCCCTGCCATGCCGACCGCCAATGCTCGGGTCAGCATGTTCTCCACCTCCGACGCGTACAGCACAGTGGCCAGCGCGGCGCTCGTTAGCGGAAACGTGTAGGCCCACCACGTCAATGAGAACCGAACCCCCCTGAATAGGTTGATGCGTACCACCAAGGATGCGTAAAGAAATAGTGAGACGAAGTAAAGAAGCTTGGAGATGTGGCTGAACTCGCCAGAGATCCTCGCCCATGCCATAGAGGCCACACTGGGTATGGAGACAAAGAAGAAGAAGATTGGATGGTGCTCCTCGGGGAGCTGCACATTGGTGGGGAGCCTCTGGTAGAGGGTAACAAAGAGCACAAGGTAGTGAGCAAGCCCGATGACAAAGAAAAAGATGGGCAACTCATGGAGGCCCATCTTGGCACCGAGTAGTGCTCCCACAAAGTTGCCAACGACGGCGAGGTGGTTGGACGGGTTGGCCACCTTGGAGAGCCAGCGCTCGCCGCTGGACATCCACTGGCCGTAGATCTTGATGTCGAGGCAGAGGATGGGTGTCATGAGGAGGTATCAGACGATGTGGTTGATCTCGCTCTCTGGGCGGGGCAAGCCCTTGACGAGGAAGAGGCAAGCGATCCAGGGTGCAAAAACGAAGTTGACGCGGACAGGATGGTGGAACTCGCGGCGGACGGCCTCGAAGTAAAAGACAACCTCGAGGAGGTACGTGATGGATACAATGACGGTGAGGGCGACGGAGGCCCACCAGAGGACGTGGTTGAGGGCAGGGTGCACACCGAGGAACCGCGTGGAGTGCTCTAACGAAAGTGTCTTCGACAACATTGCCTGGCTGCTCACGCCGAGACACATTCGGAACACTGATCGGAAACCGAAGGAGAAACGGCCAGGGCTCGTCGTTTTACAAGGAGATCTCGTCCGGATTCTTCAGATTGGGCCACGTGTCCCCCGCAGCGAGAACGACGCGCGCAACCGCATCAACCTGTTCGCATAGTTTGCCCTCCTCGAAGATGAGGGCTCGATTTTTTTGGCCCGTTTCGGTCCTCAGATCCGCAATGAGCCATTCCCGACGGGCTTCACACTCCCCCGAGACACCCGAAGTACAACGGGGCTGTCAAGCCCAAGTACTAGTTGATCGACTACACCATCGCGGTCAGCATCGCGAGGGGGAACAAGCGCGTAGCCATTCGCTACGCTCCCCTCATGCTGATTGGCTCGACCCGTACCTGGCTCAACAGCCTGGCGACCGGCAGCATTAACACCTAGACGGACTTCTGAAGAGGCCTTCGTCCGCAACTTCACCAGCACCTACAAGTGGCCTGCCGCCCCCGTGAAATCGACATGTGCGTTCAGGGGCCAGACAAGTCCCTCCGCGACTACCTCACTCGGTGGACCTAGCTCTGCAACTCCTGCAAGGGGGTGCACGATGTACAAGCCATATAGTACTTCATCGAAGGCTGTCGAGACGGCACCCCCCTCAAGCACAAGCTTCTGTGCTTCGAGCCGGCCACACTCGAAGAGCTCATGACCAAGGCAGACAAGTACGCCACGGCTGAATCAGCCATCCGAGTCAAGACGACCCCGTCCGCCAAGGCGACAACGACACCAGCAACGTCCCGGCCGGCTGTCGACAACTGGCAGCCGCAGAGCAACAAACGCAAGAACGACCAGCCGGATCCCCGTTATGGGAGCCGGCAAGTTGCCACCATCGAGGAGCAGGAGCCGACTGCCCAGTCTTCCAGCCAGCGCCAGCACACTGCCAAAGCTGCGTGGCAGCCGAAGCTCACCTTCGAGCAGATGCTCGACCTCCCCTGCAAGAACCACTCGGGGGCCAAACCCTCTATGCACACGCTCCGGCAGTGCAGCTTCTCATAGCGATTGGCCCGGGGGGACGGCCTTCAGGATCCTCCCACGCCGCTTGCTCGTGCACCGGCCCCGGCCCCAGCTGCCATCCTCGCGCCGGCTCCGGCTCCGGCCCAAAACGATGGTCGTCTTCACGACCAGTTTCCCAACCAGGACGGTTGCTCCATCGTCTTCACCACTGAAGAGACGAGCAAAAATGCTCAACGCCGGCTCCATTGTGAGGTGAACGCCACCATGCTGGCAACTCCCAAGTTCATGCACTGGTCGGAGAGGCCGGTCACCTGGAGCCGGGCAGATCATCCCGCCGTGATGCCAAGTCCCGGCAGCTACGCCCTGGTCCTCGACCCCACCATCGCCACCGAGAAGCGCACCTGCCGCTTTTCAAGGGTGCTGGTAGATGGTGACAGCAGCATCAACATCCTTTACCTCGACATGATGCGCAAGCTGGGGCTGAAGATAGAAGACCTACAGGCGAGCCGAACGGTTTTCCATGGCATCGTGCCTGGGAACTTCTGCTTCCCTGTAGGCAAGATCATGCTCGACGTCCTCTTCAGCGGACCCGGCCACTTCCGCCGTGAGCTGGTGCTGTTCGAGGTCATGGACCTCGCAAGTCCCTACCACGCGCTGTTGGGCCGGCCAGCCCTTGTCAAGTTCATGGCGGTCCCCCATTACGCCTACCTCAAGCTCAAGATGTCGGGCCACAAGGGAATCATCACCATCATGGGTGACTACAAGATGTCGATCGAGTGCGCTCGAGACAGCAGCCGGCTGGCCGAGGCCCTGGAAATCGCCGAGGAGAAACGACAGCTCAACCGACTTGTGGCCCTCACTACCTGCCAGCCGGCCATGCCAGCTCCCCACTCGCAGTCCGTCGGCGAGGCCTCCTTCCAGCCATCCAAGGACACCAAGCAAATCCCGTTCGACCCGGCCAACACCGCTCAGTGCGTCACCATCGGCTCCCGCCTCGATAGCAAATAGGAAGGCGAGCTCGTCAACTTCCTCCGTGAGAATCGGGACATCTTTGCATGGTCCCCCAAGGACATACCGGGTGTTCCAAGGAAGTTCGCCGAGCACAAACTACACGTCCGGCCGGACGTCAAGCCGGTCAAGCAACCCGTACGCCGTTTCTCCGAGGAGAAGCGGCGTACTATAGGAGAAGAGATCGCCCGGCTGCTCACAACCAGGTTCATCATGGAAGTTTTCCACACGGACTGGCTGACCAACCCAGTCCTGGTGCTGAAGAAGAACAAGACCTGGTGCATGTGCATTGACTACACCAGACTGAACAAGGTGTGTGCCCCAAGGACCCATTCGCCCTGCCGCGGATCGATCAAGTCATCGACTCCACGACTGGCTATGACTTGCTGTCCTTCCTGGACGCCTACTCCGGGTACCACCAGATCAAGATGGACCCGGAGGACCGTCTCAAGACCTCCTTCATCACGCCCTTTGGGGCCTACTGCTACATCACCATGTCTTTTGGCCTGAAGAACGTATGCGCCACCTTCCAGCGGTGCATGCAGAAGTGCCTCCTGCCTCAGATAAGCAGAAACATCCACGTCTATGTCGACGATATCGTCGTCAAAACCAAGAAGCACTTCAGCCTCCTCGACGACCTTCGGGAGACCTTCGCAAACCTGCGCGAATACAAGATCAAGCTCAACCCGGAGAAATGCGTCTTCGGCGTCCTCGCCGGCCAGCTCCTGGGTTTCTTCATGTCCATCCGCGGCATCGAAGCTAACCCAGAGAAGATCAGCGCAATCGAGCGCATGCCCAAGCCAACCCGGCTCCGCGACATCCAGAAGTTCACCGGTTGCCTCGCCTCGCTCAGCCGGTTCATCAGCCGGATAGGGGAGAAAGCCTTGCCCCTCTATGGGCTCCTTCGCAAGACGGCTCTGGTCGAGCCGTGTCACACCAAGAAGCCGGGCATGTTCGATTGGCCCGACAAGACGGACGAGGCCTTCCATGGCCTCAAAAGGGCTCTCACACGCGCGTCCATCCTGGCCAGGCCGGCTGAGAAGGACCCTCTGCTCGCCCACATCGCGGCGACCACTCCCATCATCAGCGTCGTCTTGGTGGTCGAGCGGCTAGAGGAGGGCAAGTACCTGTCGGTCCAACGCCCCGTCTACTACCTGAGCGAGGTCCTCTCCGTGTTCAAGTAGAACTACCCCCACTACCAGAAGATGTGCTACGGCATATACTTCGCCGCCAAGAAGGTCAAGCAGTATTTCCACGAGCATACCATCACCGTGGTGAGTACGGCCCCGCTCGGCGAGAGCATGAGCGGCCGGGACTCCATCTGGGATTGCCAAATGGGTCATCGCCCTCGCCAATCACGAGACCCGGTACGAACCTCGCACCGCCATCAAGTCGCAGGCATTGGCTGACTTCCTCGTCGACTGGACGGAGACCGAGTTCGTGCCGCCTCCCCCAGACTCCACACATTGGCGCATGCATTTCGACGGCTCCAAAATGAGGACCGACCTTGGTGTCGGCATAGTCCTCTCCTCCCCGAAAGGTGACCAGCTCAAGTACGCCCTCTAGATCCAGTTCGCCGCCTCCAACAATGTGGCCGAGTACGAGGCCATCGTCCATGGCCTCTGGCTCGCCAAGGAGATCAGCATCAGGCGCATTCTATGCTTCGGCGACTCCGACCTCATAGTACAATAGGTCTCTGGCGAATGGGACACCAAGGACGCCAACATGGCCAGCTACCGCTTCCTCGTACAACAGCTCACCGTCTCTTTCGAGGGCTGTGAGTTTCACCACGTCCCACGGGCGGACAACGAGGCGCCCGACGTGCTGGCAAAGATCGGCTCCACCCGGCAGGCCATCCCAGCCAGCGTCTCCCTCGAGCGGCTGCTCAAGCTATCGATCAAGCCTTCCCCAGAATCGGAATCCATCTTCGTGCCGGCAGATACCGCCGGCCCATCGGCGGCTATGGCTGCCCCTACGGCATCTTCTCCATCGGCTCACTCAATCTCAGCCGCCTTGCCGGCACCAGTTGAGCCGACCGCATCCGAGGCCGCTGGCTCCAATGACGTGGTTGTCATGATGACAATCGACGAGCCAGCCTCGGGGGTTGGTGAGCCGGCCGAGGGGGCTGGCAAGCCGGTCCTGGGGGTTGATCATCTAGGCCCGAGGGCTCCCAAGCCGGTCCCCATCTTGGCTCCCTCATGGGCCCAGTCCATCCTGTCTTTTCTTCAACGCAGCGAACTCCCCCACGACGAGGCAATGGCAAGAAAAATCCAGCGCCGATCCTCGGCATACAACATCATCAACAACAAGCTCGTCCATCACAGCACGACTGACGTCTTTCAGCCGTGCGTTGAGCCGGAGAAGGGTCTGGAGATCGTCCTCAACATCCACCAGGGCGAGTGAGGGCATCACGCCACCTCCAGGACTCTGGTGGCCAAGGCCTTCCACCATGGTTTGTCTGGCCCACTGCTTTCGAGGCAGCCAAGAAATTGGTCGACGATTGCGAGGGCTGCCAACACTTCAACACGCAGAGCCATCTGCCGGCATTGGCCCTCCAGACCATCCCCCTCTCGTGGCCTTTCACCGTATGTGGGCTGGACATGGTGGGTCCCTTCAAGACCGCATGAGGTGGCATGATACATTTGCTAGTGGCTGTCGACAAATTCAGCAAGTGGATCGAAGCATGACCAATCAAGAAGCTAGACGGCCCCACGGCCATCCAGTTCATTGACGACATCACGGTTCTCTACGGCGTCCCCCACAGCATCATCACCGACAATGGCACGAACTTCGCCAAGGGTGCGCTCGCGCGTTTCTGCTCCAAGCAAGGAATCCGGCTCGACCTGGCCTCCGCCGCTCATCCACAGTCAGACGGCTAGGTAGAGAGAGAAAATGGCCTCATCCTGTCCGGCATCAAGCCTCGGCTCGTGACACCGCTGGTAAGGTCAACCGGCTGCTGGGTCAACGAGCTACCGTCTGTCCTTTGGAGTCTCAGGACCACCCCCAACTGATCAACCGGCTTTACGCCCTTCTTTCTTGTGTACGGGTCCGAGGCGATCATCCCCACGACATTGAGTTCGACTCGCCTCGGGTCGCGCTATACATGGAGAAGGATGCAAAGGAGGCAAGATAAGACGACGTTGACTTGCGCGAAGAAGCCCGCGAGCTGGAATTGAGCTGGACGGCAATCTACCAGCAGAAGCTCCGGCACTACCACAGCAAGCGGATCCAGCCGCTCTCCTTTCGTGAAGGGGACCTAGTGCTCAGGCGGATCAAATGGACAGCCGGACAACAAAAGCTGTCCTCCCCATGGGAGGGCCCGTTCATCGTCAGCAAGGCATTGCACAACAATGTGTACTACCTAATAGACGCCTAGAAGACGCAGAAGGGCAAACAAGACGCCTCTGGCAAGGAGACCGAGCTCCCATAGAATGCGGTGCTCCTTCGACCGTTTTACTACAGAAAAAACCAGTGTATGTATGTATCCCTCCCCTTTTGGGCTTATGAATGCAATGGTGCCCCTGGCCGGCTCTTAGGGCACGCCCTTTTCATTTCCCTCGAAGGTATCCTCACTCACCGGCTCCTCGACCAGGCTCCCGGACCCGAGGGCTCACTAGCTGGTCCTAGGTCGCCTCTCCCAAAAATTGACAAAGTAGTGTGAGCCGAGCAAGCCCTCCCACCCCTCCCATCTCCAGACCCGGCTCCCGGTTGTCCGGCTGACGGAGCCTCGGGGCGGCAAAGCTTAGCACACTCAGAAGATCGATCGCAAAGGAGACGCCGGCTAGGTCTAGCCGGACCACCGCCTCGCCTCTGCCGCTCTACTTATCCTAAAAAACTCTCGCGGTTCCTAAGTTCAGAACTGGCTCCCTCGAGGCGGACGCCCCGACCCAGCTACAGACCGGCTCCCGGCTTTCGGGCTGGCAGGGCCAAAACCAAAGGGGAAAAGGGGCAGAACAGAGGAAACCAAAGGGACAAAAAAGGGTAAGGACGAGCAGGCATGCGCGATAAGGCAAACACATCAAATATTCACAATACAAATTCTAAGATAAAATAGGCCCACGGCCGTCATGGTTAATTACATTACAGCCCCAGTGGGTGGACTTAAGCCTAACATGCAGGAAAGAGAAACAAAGATAAAATGCCCGGGGGCTCAGGCCACTGGCGCGTCGCCAGCCGGCGCATCACTGGGCGGCTTGACTCCTGTCCCAGAGGTGGTCGCAGTCTTTGGGTCAGCCTCCTTGGCCTTCGAGGCGGCCTCCGCGGTCCCAGCCATCTCACCGCTGGAGTCGGTACTCTCGACGGCAACCTCCTCGTCCTCCGGACCTTGAGGGATGCCGAAGGAGTCTTCGGCTGCCGGCTTTCCATCCTCGCCAAGAGCCGACAGGAGCTCGTCCGGGTCGACGTACGATGTGAGCTCGTTGACGCGGTGGACAAGGACCAGCTCACGAGCCACCCGCTCCTCGGCCGGCTCATCCCGCATGGTGGCCAGCCGGTCCAAGTCCACGCCGTGGTACCATGAAGTTACGAACCTGAGCGCCATTTGCGCTCCTGCTCGCGCCGTCGACGCCTTCTAGACCTCGAGCCGGGCCACGGCATGCTCCAGCCACAAGGCAACGTGGTTTGTCGGAGCTCCTCCACGGCCCGGCCACAAGGCAATGATGATCTCCTTGCCGTCCATCTTTAGCCGCTCCATGCTCCGCTCGAGGTGGATCAGCCGGTGTTCGATGAAGAGCCCAAGCTCCGCCACACTCCATGCGGCATCCTCCCCGATGGAGCGCCGGCGCGCATAGAGATACTCCCGGTGCTCCTCGACGACATGCTCAGCATGGCGCTGAGTTTCCGGAAAACGCCCTAAATAAGATAGGGAAGAAGGAGAGAAAGGCAAATCATGAATAAGAACCAGCAAAGAAAAAGGCAACCGGCTGAAAAAAAATGAAAAACAGACACGTACGTTCGATAGAGTCGTCCACCTCGATGGCAAAGTGGAGCGACGAATCCTTTTCCGATGGCAACGCCGCTTCCGCCTCGGTGAGGGAACCCTTAAGCTCCTCGAGCGCCCTCTCAAGGCGGGTCACCTTGCCTTGGAAGGCGGCGGTCCATCGGGCAGCGTCAGCCGCCTCCTTGACAACCGTCTCCTTGGCCGTCACCTCCCGCACCACGTCGGCCTTGAGGCGGTCCTGGGCCACCTCCCCTTCCACCAGTAGCGTGGCCAGCCGGTCCTTCTCCTGCGTGACCGCCTGGATGCTTTGTGCCAGCCGGTCTCGCTTAGAGATGGCCCTGGTCTTCCATGCCCAGAGGGCAGTCAGCTCATCTGCAAGACAAAGTAGGCATCAACCGGCCCTTCTACGCCCGCTCTTGCTGCCAGGCTGCCGGCCCGGCTCCCGGGGCTACGTGCTCTTTCCGTAAAACTTGACATACCTTGCACCCGCGCCAGCTCGTCCTCCAGCCGGTAGAAGTTGTGCTTGCCGCGGTCGTGGATGGAGACCGCCTCCTTGGACAGCTTCTGCCGCTGGGAGTTCCCCTCCTGCCACATGAAGCCAAGGTCAAAAATTGCTCAAGGAGATCCGGCCCAGCTACCCGTCAGTTGATCAGCCGCTCCGCTTCTCGGGGGCTACACCCAGTGGGTGCGCTTGCGTGCCCCCACTGAAAAACTCGATAAAGATGACGACGCTTACCTCCGTGTGGACAGAGTGGTGTCGATCGCCGCTGCAAACCGGGCCACCTCCTGGCAGCACCGGTCTAGGACGCTCCCTAGCTCCCCGAGGGCGGGTATCGGGCGGCCGGCCGGGGGAGCCGGAAGGGTCAGGACGCGTGCCAGTGCCTCCCAGTCCAGGAGCATGGCCTGCATTGACCTCCGGATATGGCCGGCGCTGCCTCCCGCCCTAGTGCTCGCCACAGTGCCGGTTGTCGGGGGGGGGGGAATTGGTGACAGCAAGGGCCCGGGAGTCAGTCCTCACTGGCCCACCGCTCGCCGCTAGCGCCACCTCCCCCTCCCGCCAGTCCAACGCAATGACCGCGACGGACGGCACCTTCATCTCCATGGCCGCCGCCTTCGCCGTCGCCTCCGGGGCCGCCGGAGCCTCCGGCGCGTCGACCTGGCCGGCTCGGCCACGGGCGGAGTCACGACTGGCACCTCAGGCTGGGTCGCCTCGGGGGCGGGCTCCATGGCCACGGCCCCCGCTCGGGCCGCCTCCTCCACGGACGGGGGTGTAGGCGGCTCCATAGCTGTCCCTCGCGACTCGCTCGACGGAGGCCTCGACAAACGGGTTGATTCCGCCGTTGAGTCCGATGCTTGCACGGGGTCCGCATACCTCCTTCGCCTCCCGCCGCTCGAAGTCCCGGAGTGCGAGGCCCCGCCTCGCATTCTGGACTTGGAGGCTCGCAGCTTCGCGAGCCTCCTCTTCTCCTCCTTCTGGGTGGCTGCGTGCTCGCGGGCCAGTCGGTTGGCGGCGTCCGCCGGATCCACCGCCGACTCCGCTTCGTGGAGCTCGATGGGGTCCTTGCGATGCACAAGGGTCAATCACCCACCGGCTCGCGACCCATGTGACAACGGGCAAAAAAAAACTCACCCAGTGACAACGGGCAAAGCCCACCTAACGCGCGCCGGCGGCTTCCGTGCGGCTACCATCACCCGCTTATGGACGGGCGGCGGGGCAGCCGGCTCCTCCTGAGCCGGCCTCTTCGCCCGGCTGGCGGCTTCGGCCGCTGGGGCTTGAGCCGTTCGCTCCTCGCTCCGTCCATGCCGGCCCTACTGAGTTGAGGGGGAGGCGCGTTCAGGATCATCACATCATCAGCATCGTCATTGTCATCATCTGTTCAATCCCTGATCGTGGGACCAATAGGGAACTCACCGGCTCCGCTGGGCTCCCCGGCTGCACCGGATACTCCGGCTGTTGGGAAACGTAGCATGGGAAATAAAAAATTTCCTACGCACACGCAAACCTATCCATGGTGATGAGCATCTACGAGAGGGGGAGTAAATCTACGTACCCTTGTAGATCGCTAAGCGGGAAGCGTTAAGAAACGCGGTTGGTGTAATCGAACGTCTTTGCGATTAAAATCGCCGAGCGTCCCGCGATCCAGTCACGATCCGTCCCGCGATCTCGTCACGAACCGTCCCGCGATCCAATCACAAACCGTCCCGTGGCCTTGATCACGGTCCTTCCGATCTAGTACCGAACGGACGGCACCTCCGCGTTCAGCACACGTGCAGCTTGATGACGATCTCCACCATCTTGATCCAGCAAGAAGAAGTGGAGAGGAGGAAGAGTTCGCCGGCAGAGTGAAGGTGCTCCGGCGATGGTGGTGGAGCAATTCCAGCAGGGCTTCGCCTAAGCACTGCGGAAAATATGATCTAGAGGAGAAACTATGCACCGGTGGAACGGGTAGCACGTGGCCGGAAAAACTAGTGCAAACAGCCCCAAATCCACCAGTATATAAAGGAGGGAGGGAGGAGGGCTAGCTTGGCACAAGGGCCAAGCCAATTAGGCCACAAGAGGGAGGGAGAGAAAGACTCTCCTTCTCCAATCCTATTTGGACTAGGATTGCTCCCTATTGGCCCTTTTTTCAACCTTTTCTTTAGGCCTTTTTTTCCTCCTGGCGCCATGGGCCTTTTGTGGCTGTTCCACCAGCCCACTAAGGGATGGTTATTAATCTTCCACAGCCCATGGACCCTCTAGGGTCGAAATACCCCTCCCGGAGGTCTCCCGGTACACTACCGGCACTCCCGGTACACTACCGATGAGCCCGAAACTTTTCCGGCGACCAAACTGGGACTTCCTATATATGAATCTTTACCTCCGGACCATTCCGGAGCTCCTCGTGACGTCGAGGTTCTCATCCGGGACTCCGAACAAACTTCGGTCACCACCATACATAACTCTATTCTACCGAAACGTCACCAAACCTTAAGTGTGCAGACCCTGCGGGTTTGAGAACTATGTAGACATGACCGAGACACCTCTATGGTCAATAACCAGTGGCGGGACCTGGATGTCCACATTGGTTCCTACATATTCTACGAATATCTTTATCGGTCGAACCTCTATGTCAAGGATTCAGTTAATCCCGTACGATGTTCCCTTTGTTCTTCGGTATGTTACTTGCCCAAGATTCGATCGTCGGTATCTCCATACCTAGTTCAATATCGTTACCGGCAAGTCTCTTTACTCATTTCATAATACAAGATTCCGCAACTAAAAATTAGTCACATTGCTTGCAAGGCTCATTGTGATTTTGTATTACCGAGTGGGCCCTGAGATACTTCTCCGTCACACGGAGTAACAAATCCCAATCTCGATCCATGCCAACTCAACAGACACCCTTAGAGACACCTGTAGAGCATCTTTATAGTCATCCAGTTACGTTGCGACGTTTGATACACACAAGGTACTCCTCCGATATCTATGAGTTGCATGATCTCATGGTCATAGGAACATATGCTTGACATGCAGAAAACAGTAGCAATAAACTGACACGATCATAAGCTACGTTTGTAGTTTGGTTCTTGTCCATAGCATCATTCTCCTAATGATGTGATCCCGTTATCAAATGACATATCATGTCCATTGCTAGGAAACCTTAACCATCTTTCAATCAACGAGCTAGTTCACTAGAGGCATACTAGGGACATTGTGTTTGTCTATGTATCCACACATGTATCCATGTTTCCAATTAATACAATTATAGCATGGATAATAAACGATTATCATGAACAAGGAAATACAATAATAAAAACTTTATTTATTTCCTCTAGGGCATATTTCCAACAATCTCACACTTGCACTAGAGTCAATAATCTAGTTCACATCACTATGTGATTTACATTGTAATGAATCGAACACCCATGCAGTTCTGGTGTTGATCATGTTTAGCCCTTGGAAGAGGTTTAGTCAACGGGTCTGCAACATTCAGATTCGTGTGCACTTTGCAAATATTTATGTCTTTCTCGAAGATTTAATCGTGGATGGAGTTGAAGCGTCGCTTTATGTGTCTGGTCCTCTTGTGAAACCTTGGTTCCTTGGCCAGAGCAATGGCACGAGTGTTGTCACAGAATAGGTTCATTGGATTCAGTGCACTCGGTACTACTCCAAGATCTGTCATGAACTGCTTCATCCAGACACCTTCCTTCACCGCCTCCGAGGCTGCGATATATTCCGCTTCGCACGTAGAATCAGCTACCACGGTTTTCTTGCAACTGCACCAGCTTACCGCTCCCCCGTTAAGAATAAATACGTATCCGGTTGCGACTTAGAGTCGTCCGGATCAGTGTCAAAGCTTGCATCGACGTAACCCTTTACGACCAGCTCTTCATCACCTCCATAAACGAGAAACATTTCCTTAGTCCTTTTCACTTCCTTTGCAATGAAAGCACTCAGTTTCTGGCTTGGGTCCATGCTTGGGCTTCTTTGCAGGAGTAGCAACTGCTTTGCCATCCTTCTTGGTTTTACCCTTCTTGCCCTTGCCCTTGACTTTGCCATTTTTCTTGAAACTAGTGGTTTTATTGACCATCAACACTTGATGTTCTTTCTGGATTTTAGACTCAGCGACTTTTAGCACCGCAAACAGCTCGACGACTGATTTGTTCATCCCGTGCATGTTATAGTTCATCACAAAACTCTTGTAACTAGGTGGCAGTGATTGAAGAACTCTGTCAGTGATCGCCTCTGGCGGAAGGGAAATTCCCAACTCCACTAGACGAGTTGAATACCCAGACATTCTGAGTATATATTCACTGATAGACCCGTTCTCCTCCATCTTGCAAGCATAGAACTTATCGGAGGTTTCATACCTCTTGATCCGGGCGTTCTTCTGAAAGATAAACTTCAACTCCTGGAACATCTCATATGCTCCATGACGTTCAAAACGTCTTTGAAGTCCCGGTTCTAAGCCATACAATATTGCACACTGAACTATTGAGTAATCTCCAGTACGTGCCTCCCAAGCGTTCTTAACGTCTTCGGAGGTCATGTCTTCTGGTTGGTCACCAAGCGGTGCATCAAGGACATATGATTTCTAGGAAGCCGTGAGGATAATCCTCAGATTACGGGCCCAGTTAACAAAGGTACTTCCATTATCTTTCAGTTTAGCTTTCTCTAGGAACGCATTACAATTCATGGGTGCTACTGCGCGAACCATTGATATACAACATAAATATGCAAAGTTCATTTAGACTACTGTTCAAGATAATGAGTTTAGTTAATCAAATTACTAAAGCTCCCACTCAAATTGACATCCCTCAGGTCATCTGAGTGTCACATGATCCAAATCCACCAACTCAAGTCTGATCATCACGTGAGTTGAGGTAGCTTCAATGGTGAACATCATTATGTTGATCATATCTACTATATGACTCATGTTCGACCTTTCGGTCTCTTATGTTTCGAGGCCATGTCTGTACATGCTAGGCTCGTCAAGTTTAACCCGAGTGTTCTGCGTGTGCAAAACTGGCTTGCACCCGTTGTATGTAAACGTAGAGTCTATCACACCCGATCATCACATCGTGTTTCAACACGACAAACTTTCGCAACGATGCACACTCGGGGAGAACACAATTTTATCTTGAAATTTAAGTGAGGGATCACCTTATAATGCTACCGCCGTACTAAGCATAACAAGGTGCATAAAAGGATTAACATCACATGCAATTCATAAGTGACATGATATGGCCATGAACTTGTGCTTTAGATCTCCATCTTGAAAGCACTGGCATGCTCTTCATCGTCACCGGCACAACACCATGATCTCCATCAACGTGTCGCCATCGAGGTTGTCACGCCCTGCATGCTTCTACTACTATTGCTACCGTTTAGCGATAAAGTAAAGCATTACATAGCACTTAGTGATTGACACGCAGGTCATAAAATAATTAAAGACAACCCTATGGCTCCTGCCGGTTGCCGTACTCACCGACATGCAAGTCGTGAAATTCTATACATCACATGATCATCTCATACATCACATATATCACATCATGTAATTGGCCATATCACATCACAACATACCCTGCAAAAACAACTTAGACGTCCTCTAATTGTTGTTGCATGTTTTACGTGGCTGCTACGGGTTTCTAGCAAGAACGATTCTCACCTACGCATAAACCACAACGGTGATACATAATTTGCTTTTCAACCTTCTCAAGGACCGCCTTTGTCGAATCCGATCCAACTAAAGTGAGAGAAACTGCCACATGCAAGCCATCTAGGCAACAAGTTGCGTCGAGGGAACCGGTCTCTCGTAAGCGTACGAGTAATGTTGGTCCGGGCCGCTTCATCTCACAATACCGCTGAACCAAAATCCGACCAAGGAAGGAAGCAATCTAAGCATCAACGCCCACAAACCTTTTGTGTTCTACTCGAGATCTCATCGAACCATCAATCTAGCTCATGATGCCACTGTTGGGGAACGTAGCATGGGAAACAAAAATTTTCCTATGAACATGCAAACCTATCCATGGTGATGAGCACCTACGAGAAGGGGAGTTAATCTACGTACCCTTGTAGATCGCTAAGCGGGAAGCGTTAAGAAACGCGGTTGGTGTAGTCGAACGTCTTCGCGTTTCAAATCGCCGAGTGTCCCGCGATCCAATCACGATCCGTCTTGCGATCTCGTCACGATCCGTCCCGCAATCACGTCACGAACCGTCCCGCGATCCAATCACGAACCGTGCCGTGGCCTTGATCATGGTCCTTCCGATCTAGTACCGAACGGACGACACCTCCGCGTTCAGCACACGTGCAGCCTGATGACGATCTCCACCGTCTTAATCCAGCAAGAAGAAGTGGAGAGAAGGAAGAGTTCGCCGGCAGCGTGACGGTGCTCCGGCGATGATGGTGGAGCAATTCCGGCAGGGCTTCGCCTAAGCACTACGGAAATATGATCTAGAGGAGAAACTATGCACTGATGGAACGGGTAGCACGTGGCCGGAAAAACTAGTGCAAACAGCCCCAAATCCACCAGTATATAAAGGAGGGAGGGAGGAGGGCTGGCTTGGCACAAGGGCCAAGCCAATTCTCCCGCAAGAGGGAGGGAGAGAAAGACTCTCCTTCTCCAATCCTAGTTGGACTAGGATTGCTCCCTATTGGCCCTTTTTTCAACCTTTTCTTTAGGCCTTTTTTTCCTCCTGGTGCCATGGGCCTTTTGTGGCTGTTCCACCAGCCCACTAAGGGATGGTTATTAATATTCCACAGCCCATGGACCCTCTAGGGTCGAAATACCCCTCCCGGAGGTCTCCCGGTACACTACCGGCACTCCCGGTACACTACCGATGAGCCCGAAACTTTTCCGGTGACCAAACTGGGACTTCCTATAGATGAATCTTTACCTCCGGACCATTCTGAAGCTCCTCGTGACGTCCAGGATCTCATACGGGACTCCAAACAAACTTCGGTCACCACCATACATAACTCTATACTACCGAAACGTCACCAAACCTTAAGTGTGCAGACCCTGCGGGTTTGAGAACTATGTAGACATGACCGAGACACCTCTATGGTCAATAACCAGTGGCGGGACCTGGATGTCCACATTGGTTCCTACATATTCTACGAAGATCTTTATCGGTCGAACCTCTATGTCAAGGATTCAGTTAATCCCGTATGATGTTCCCTTTGTTCTTTGGTATGTTACTTGCCCGAGATTCAATCGTCGGTATCTCCATACCTAGTTCAATCTCGTTACCAGCAAGTCTCTTTACTCGTTCCGTAATACAAGATTCCGCAACTAACAATTAGTCACATTGCTTGCAAGGCTCATTGTGATTTTGTATTACCGAGTGGGCCCTGAGATACCTCTCCGTCACACGGAGTAACAAATCCCAATCTTGATCCATGCCAACTCAACAGACACCCTCAGAGACACCTGTAGAGCACCTTTATAGTCATCCAGTTATGTTGCGACGTTTGATACACACAAGGTACTCCTCCGATATCTGTGAGTTGCATGATCTCATGGTCATAGGAACATATGCTTGAAATGCAGAAAACAGCAGCAATAAACTGACACGATCATAAGCTACGTTTGTAGTTTGGGTCTTGTCCATCACATCATTCTCCTAATGATGTGATCCCATTATCAAATGACATATCATGTCCATTGCTAGGAAACCTTAACCATCTTTCAATCAACGAGCTAGTTCACTAGAGGCATACTAGGGACATTGTGTTTGTCTATGTATCCACACATGTATCCATGTTTCCAATTAATACAATTATAGCATGGATAATAAACGATTATCATGAACAAGGAAATACAATAATAAACACTTTATTTATTGCCTCTAGGGCATATTTCCAACACCGGCTCCGCTGGGCCCGCCGGCTCGCGGGTCTGTCGGCTGCTCGACCCCTCCCGTGGAGTCCACCCCCTCTTCAGGCGGGCATCCCCGCCAGTAATCTTCAGAGTCGGATGGTCACGCTCCTCCATTGAAAATTTGGGGGTGCGGGCTGTCCGGCGTGTTCTGTCGCACCAACAGTTGCGGTGAGCACGGCGAAGTAAGGTCCACTGCTGGTTGTCGGCTGGAAAGAATAAAATAAAAAGAAGTCGTCTTGATGAAACATACCAGGGAGATGGTTGATGCGGTCATACGGCTCCATGCCGACTGTCCATGATGCCGGTGCCAGATTGAACATCGTGATGGCGTTCACCCGCGTCGCCACCTGAGCTAGCATCATGTCAATGGTCGTCAGCCGACAGGGGTCCTGGTGGCCGGACATGTCGTAGATCCGGTGCGGCCTCAACTGGAGAGGCAACACCCGACTGTTGGGGAACGTTGCATGGGAAACAAAAAATTTCCTATGCACACGCAAACCTATCCATGGTGATGAGCATCTACGAGAGGGGGAGTTGATCTACGTACCCTTGTAGATCGCTAAGCGGGAAGCGTTAAGAAACGCGGTTGGTGTAGTCAAACTTCTTCGCGATCCAAATCGCCGAGCGTCCCGCGATCCAATCACGAACCGTCCCGCAATCTCGTCACGATTCGTCCCGCGATCCAATCACGATCATATCATGGCCTTGATCACGATCCTTTCGATCAGCAGCATGATGGCGCTCCGGCGATGGTGGTTGAGCTATTCCGGCAGGGCTTCGCCTAAGCGCTACGGAAAACCGATCTAGAGGAGCACCGGTGGAACGGGTAGCACGTGGCCGTAAAAACTGCGCAAAACCCTAGCAATCCACTAGTATATATAGGAGGGAGGGAGGAGGAGAAGCATCCTTGCCTCCAAGCCAAGGAGGCTTCGGCCGAAGCAAAGGAGGAGGAATCCTACTGCTCCTCCAATCCTAGTTGGACTAGGATTGCTCCCTATTGGCCCTTTTTCCACCTTTTTCTTTAGGCCTTTTTCCTCCGGGCACCATGGTCCTTTGTGGCTGTTCCACCAGGCCACTAAGGGCTGGTTATTATTCTCCCACAGCCCATGGACCCTCTAGGGTCGAAATACCATTCCCGGAGGTCTCTCGATACACTACCGGCACTCTCGGTATACCCACGATGAGCCCGAAACTTTTCCGGCGACCAAACTGGGACATCCTATGTATGAATCTTTACCTCCGGACCATTCTGGATCTCCTCGTGACGTACGGGATCTCATGCAGGACTCCGAACAACCATCGGTCACCATCATACATAACTCTACATTATCGTAACGTCACCAAACCTTAAGCGTGCAGACCTTGTGGGTTCGAGAACTATGTAGACATGACCGAGACACCTCTACGGTCAATAACCAATGGCGGGACCTGGACGTCCACATTGGTTCCTACATATTCTATGAAGATCTTTATCGGTCGAACCTCTATGTCAAGGATTCAGTTAATCTCGTATAATGTTCCCTTTGTTATTCGGTATGTTACTTGCCCGAGATTCGATCGTCGGTATTCCCATACCTAGTTCAACCTCGTTACCGGAAAGTCTCTTTACTCGTTCCCTAATGCAAGATCCCGTGTCTAACATATTAGTCACATTGCTTGCAAGGCTTGTTGTGATGTTGCATTACTGAGTGGGCCCTGAGATACCTCTTCGTCACACGGAGTAACAAATCCCAGTCTTGATCCATGCCAACTCAACAGACACCCTCGGAGATACCTGTAGAGCACCTTTATAGTCACCTAGTTACGTTGTGACGTTTGATACACACAAATCATTCCTCCGGTGTCAGTGAGTTGCATGATCTCATGGTCATAGGAACATGCACTTGACATG
Organism: Hordeum marinum; assembly: GCA_022496015.1. Taxonomy (NCBI): domain Eukaryota; kingdom Viridiplantae; phylum Streptophyta; class Magnoliopsida; order Poales; family Poaceae; genus Hordeum; species Hordeum marinum. Next base: position 481,223,041 of record CM039672.1, read on the forward strand.
TGGAAAACAGCAGCAATAAACTTACACGATCATATGCTACGTTTGTAGTTTGGGTCTTGTCCACCACATCATTTTCCCAATGATGTGACACTGCTATCAAATGACATCTCATGTCCATGGCTAGGAAACCTTAACCATCTTTCAATCAACGAGCTAGTTCAGTAGAGGCATACTAGGAACATTGTGTTTGTCTATGTATCCACACATGTATCCATGTTTCCAATTAATACAATTATAGCATGGATAATAAACGATATCATGAACAAGCAAATACAATAATAAACACTTTATTTATTGTCTCTAGGGCATATTTCCAACACCGACGCGAGATGAAGGACGCCACCAGATCGGAGGCAACCAACCCCTTAGCGCTCTTCAGCTGCGCGAGTTGGCCAAGCTCCGCCAGGGCCACTCCGCGCAGGGCGGCTCCGGGCTAGTTCGCCCCGGAGTACTGCGCGTTGATGAACGGCGGCAGCCGGATGTAGTCCAGGCTTGGGTCGGTGTTCTTCACGTAGAAGAACGTCTGATGCCACTCGTTGACGGAATCGATGAGAGAGAAGGGCGGGAAGCATGCGGTGTCGTGGCAGCACACCGCCGTGCCCCCGCAGGCACTGCTCTTCAGCGCCTTGAGGTAGAAGAGAAGAAGTCAAGAAAGGGTAGGACCCCCAGGTATCCCTCGCATAGCATCATGAAGCTGGCGAGGTAAAGGATAACGTTGGGACCGAGGTGGTGCGGCCGAAGGTCAAAGGTGTCCATGAGCAACTGGAAGAAGTGGCTCACCGGGAGCCCGAAACCACGGCAGAAGTGCCAGAGGAAGACGACATGCTCCCCTGGCTGCGGCACCGGCACCACCTCGTCGCCCAGCATGCACACGCGGCAGAGGTCCGCGATGGCCTCCTTGATGACGACAGATCCGGCCCAGCTTCCTCCGCGACCATCGGCCATTGCGACGAAGGGGTGTCGTGCGGGCGCGTTTGCAAGCTTGGGAACGGTGTCGCACGAGGGGCGAGGAAGGCAAAGAGGAAAGAAGCAATGAGGCAAAGGGGGTGCGGGTATCTCCACCCCTGCCCTTCCTTCCCTTTTAAATGGGGAGGCCACGACAAGGGGACGTGGGGATTAACTGCGCCCCCTTCCCCGGAAACTCCACGCACGAGTGGGCGGCTCGGGTCATAATGGCCGCTTCGGGGCACAGAGGATCCTGCCCTGCGCCCCGAGGCCTACTAGGCTACGCCCGAGGCCTAGCGGGCTAGGCCCAGGGCGAAGTCCCGTCTCCCCACGTGCGTGGGGCCCGCAACATCATTATCCGTCGCGTGGCGCGCGGCGGGCCGGCCCGGGACCCGGGGCGACACGCCGAACCCGAAGCGTCGGGTCCAACCGCCGACCCGGCTGGCCTTTTAGTTTCGCGCCAGAGGCGGGTACCATATGGGGGAAGCTGCCGGCTCCCCTCCGTCTGCCGGACGTGGGCCCTCGCCGGCTTCGGGGACTACTAACGAGGTTATTACCCCTGGGTAGGCCAAAGCAACGGGGTTCTTTCCTCCCGCTTCAAAGAAAAACTATGCGACCGGCTACCCACGGCCGACTAGAGCGTGACCACCTCGAGTTGTCGCTGGCTGGTGACACGGACAACTGGTCGAGGAGCCGGCTCGAGCCCCAACCGACTGGGCACGGCTGGCTGCTTCCGGGCCACCCCCTCAGTTGACCCCGGGGCGGACATGCAATGTCCCGTCCCTCTGCGCACGAGTACGGCAACAAGACGTGACCGCCATGACGGGCTACATTGTAGCCACATTGGCTGGTGACGCACGGGTGCGCATGGCTACAGTCCAGACCGCTGACCTTGGCGAGCGCGACCGGGCGGGGAAACAGTGCCGACACGTCCCCGCCCACTCGATTACCTGCCCCAGCATGGCTACAGTGCAGCTGGCCGTACCGGAGACTTCGGCCGGCTGGTGCTAGACGCCGCCTCTTGGGCGACCCGTGCCGCAGCAGGTGGGCAAGGGCCAATCATGGAGCCGGCTGGTGGGCCCCAGCAGGCGACGGGACCGCACGGCCAGTGGATCCTACGGAGGACGAGACGGCTCGAAGGGCGGGACCCCCTGGTCAGCCGGGTCACCTCATCCCTGTACCTTAGGAATATTGTAAGCTGGGGGATTTGCCTATAAAACCCCCCGAGCTCCCCATGCAGCGGGGACAACCAACTCTCACGCACACATCCACGAGACACTTCCCACATTCTCACACTTGGTAGCGGAGGAAGGCGAGCCGGCTGCTCCCTCTTCATCCTCTAGACTCAGCTCCAGGAGCAACCCTGTAAACACACCCATCCATCAAACCAGACCAAGCAGGACTAGGGGTATTACCTACCACGGAGGGCCCCAAACCTGGGTACATAGTGTGTGACCACCGCTTGTACCGAATCGCGCACCCGGAGCCCGTCGGCGTCCTTTGGCCCCAACCACCTACGATAAGCCAACCCATGGCATCTGTCGTGAGAAAACGACGACATGGATTGTGGTAGCAATGTCTATAGTATGACATAGAGATTTGCAAAGTACACACGGATCTGAATGTCGCAGGCCCGTTGAATAAACCTCTTTCGCGTGCAAAACATGATCGAACCCCAAAACTCATTGGGTATGGAATCATAACAAATCACATAGCGATGTGAGATAGATTATTGACTCTAGTGCAAGTGGGAGACTGTTGGAAATATGCCCTAGAGGCAATAATTAATTAGTTGTTATCATATTTCCTTGTTCATGATAATCGTTTATTATCCATGATAAAATTGTATTGATCGGAAACTCAGATACATGTGTGGATACATAGACAATACCATGTCCCTAGTATGCCTCTAATAGACTAGCTCGTTGATCAAAGATGATTAAGGTTTCCTAGCCACGGACATGAGATGTCATTTGATAATGGGATCACATCATTAGGAAAATGATTGATGGACAAGACCCAAATTATAAACGTAGCATATGATCGTGTCAGTTTATTGCTACTGTTCTCTGCATGTCAAGTATATGTTCCTATGACCATGAGATCATGCAACTCACTGGCATCGGAGGAGTACCTTGTGGTATCAAACGTTGCAACGTAACTGGTTGACTATAAAGGTGCTCTACAGGTATCTCTGAGATTGTCTGTTGGCTTGGCATGGATCAAGACTGGGATTTGTTACTCCGTGTGACGGAGAAGTATCTCAGGGCCCACTCGGTAATACAACATCACTATAAGCCTTGCAAGCAATGTGACTAAAGAGTTAGTCACGTGATTCTGTATTACGGAACGAGTAAAGACACTTGCTGGTAACGAGATTAAACTAGGTATAGAGATACCGACGATCGAATCTTGGGCAAGTAACATACCAAAGAACAAAGGGAACAACGTACGAGTTTAACTAAATCCTTGACATCGAGGTTCAACCGATAAAGATCTTCGTAGAATATGTAGGAACCAATATGGGAATCTAGGTCCCGCTATTTTTATTGACCGTAGAGGTGCCTCGGTAATGTCTACATAGTTCTCTAACCCACAGGGTTTGCACACTTAAGGTTTGGTGACGATTTTGTTGTATAGAATTATGTATGGTGATGACAGAAGGTTGTTCGGAGTCCGAGATGAGATCCTGGACATCACGAGCAGCTCCGGAATGGCCCGGAGGTAAAGATTGATATATAGGAAGTCCTGATTTGGTCGCCGGAAAAGTTTCGGGTTCATCGGTAGTGTACTAGGAGTGCCGGGACCATCGGAGGGGTGTTTTGACCCAAGAGGCTACATTGTCTGTGGGAGGAGGAAAACTATCCCCTAGTGGGCTGCTCGAAGCCTCCCCTAAGGGCCCATGCGTCTGGGGCGAAGGGAGAAGGCAAAAGCCCAAGGTGGAAAAGGTTTCCAAGTGGGGGATTAGAGTCCAACTCCCTCTCCTCCCCACTTCGGCCGAATCAAAGGCAGCCCTAGGGCGCAGCCTCCCCTTCCCCTCCTCCTATTTATACTAGAGGTTTAGAGGTGAGGTCTAACCCTAATTGCGACATGCTCCCTCTAGTTCATCATGTCGGTTTTCTCCTCTAGTCTAGTTCGCGGTGCTTAGGCGAAGCCCTACCGGAATAGTTCCACCACCATCGCCGCCATGCCGTCGCGCTGTCGGAGAACTCATCTACCTCTCCACTCCCTCTTGCTGGATCAAGAAGGCAGAGATCGTCATCGAGCTATACGTGTGCTGAACGCGGAGGTGCCGTCCATTCGGCGCTAGATTGGAAGGACCATGATCAAGATCGCGAGACGATTCGTGATTTGATTGTGGGACGAATCATGATGGGATCGCGAGACGGATCGTGATTGGATCATGGGACGGATCGTGATGGGATCGCGGGACGCTTGGCGATTTGGATCGCGAAGACGTTCGACTACATCAACCGTGTTTCTTAACGCTTCCCGCTTGGCGATCTACAAGGATATGTAGATCCACTCTCCCTCTCATACATGCTCATCACCATGGATAGATCTTGCATGTGTAGGATTTTTTTTGTTTCCCATGCAACATTCCCCAACATGATGCATTCTCATCCTATCTGCTGCGATGACATTAAGCTCGATGTGATCCTCCATAGCTTTCCGACAAAGAGGTCAACTTTCCCTATAACTTACCTTGGCTTACCCCCCCCCTCGATGCGCAATTTGCAAGAATTCATTTACGGCTCCTTAAAAATAAGGTCATGGACAAGCTACAACTTTGCGAAGGCAAGCACAACAACCTAGCGGGCCGTATTCTTGTGGACATGGCGGTTCTTACCTCCATTGCAATATTCCACTTGATTCCCCAGTCGAGGTCCTTCAATTCATAGTCAAGACCCATAAATCTTTTTGTGGGTTGGCATAGATAAAATATCTGGTGGGAAGTACAAATCTATGTTGGGAAGTGTAGCATTAAATCTATGTTGATGCCGTTGTGCGCAACATAGCTCATGTTACAAACGGATGGGTCACAATGAATAACCGACACTATCAGATAAGACGGTTGTCACCCGAAGGGGGGGGGATCCAACAGCTCTAGAGACGGTCGATCGATTTGCATGCCCGAGTCAACCAAATTGTAACGCATGGAAAAAAGAAAAAGGAAAGAAAGAGGAACAGAGACGCATAGCAGGAATCGACCCGTCAACAACGCTATAGGGACTAGGTTGGCCTAAACCCTAAAAAACCTAAAACCGCGTACGAAACTCACTTGTATTTGAGCATGCACACCCGTGTACTACGACTTTATGGGGTTTGCTGCAAGACTACAAGGCTATCTTCCGCTCTATCTTCCCTCTCCTACGGGCCCAATGTTGTCAATGCTCCGGGTGGCTCACTTCCGGTGGTGCATGCTCGGATACTTCTTTCAGACTATCCATATTGGGAAGTAACATAGAATAGTAACATGCATATGTTACTAGTCTAAGTTACTACCTCCACACTGGGTAGTAACATAGGGATAGTCACATTGAACCTTTCATTTATTAGCTTATAGACTCATCTTGTCTTGGTATGTGTTATGTTACCTAATTTCTCTCCCTTCTCATTAACTAGTAAGATGCCTGTGCTATGCTACGGGATCACAAAGGTCAGATGAAACATTATTTACCAAAACTGTATCGAATATTCATTGCTACGGAACAATATCGAATATCATGCATGCCACGGGATAATAAGTAGTATACACAGGCATTATTTAAACAATTGTTCTAATTCAAAATCATGTGTTGGAAAATACGGCGTGGGCTTCATTCATATAGAAACAAATATCGATTCTCTCCGACCTCTTTTCTCATTGGCAATCGGTGCGTCTCCTCAGCAACTCTCTCCTCACAACAAGATCAAGCATCATCTTTGTCCTAACCCCTCCTTTCCCTCCACTTCCATTCTAGTGTTGTAGTTATACATTTGTATGGAACAACATCAGCATAAAATTATTTAGTCAGAAGGGGTGATGTTGCTGGATTGTAGTTGATTAGCAAATAGTTAGTGACAAACTCGACCTCTCTCCCTCCTCCCGCCTCCCTCACCTTCTCACCTTCAGTATCTTCACCTGTATCTGCCCCTCTCTCCTATGTATTCATCCTAGGTAAGTACCCGGTGCATTGCTACATAATACAGATTAAAAAAAACACATGGCATTGAGAAAACTATTCAAGATGGTGATACCACTCTTCCTCTTTCCTTCTCATGTGCCCCCGCCAAGCACTTGAGCATTATAATTGTGTCAGTTTTCATGAAGAAACAAAACATTTTGTGGCACGGAAGAAAAAAAATGGAGCTCTTAAAGGACTTCCATGGGCATCAATCGCTTTTAGCCCAAATCACCACATATGTTGTTTCTTCGCAAAACATATGTATGTTGTTAGAAGACGCAAATATGTTTGTTGTAGAAGGTTCAGATTTTCCTATTCTCTTTATTTTCACTATTTGTCCGAGAGCTGCTCTTTTTCAAACCGACGTTCTGTTGCTGAATCTTAAGAAAAACAAAGTGCGCTAATTTAGGGACAAATCCAGCTTGTGAGCTAAACTTTGCATGACGGTTGTAAGCCAAGGCTCAGAGTCTAATAATTGATGTATTGTTTTTCGTGTAAGAAGGCAAGTTTTGATTAGATTCCAGGAGACGCCTCAAAATTATCCATCAGCTTCTGACGACGAGCATGTCAGCACCCCCGAGGTGCCAAGTCGACGATCTCACGCGAGAGAGAGGGAGACTCTGATGAACACCAGTGTTTTACGCTGTAAACCTCACAGCTTTTCTGCATTCCTATTACTGCTATTTATTCAGGATTACAGAAGGGGAACTGGGGATTGTGGCCCCCTGACTTTGCGCCTACATGATCCACAACGTTCGTGCCATCCGACGAAGCATGACTCGCTCCAGGTTGTTGAGCCCGCGAGCTAAACTAGCTAACCGATGAAAAAGCAAACAATGTGCTAGTCTGACCGGAAAACAAAGGGAAAAAAAACTGAAACGTGACAGGGCTTGGGGCTTTATTTGAACAGAGCATCTGATGTGGTCATGACCAAACAATAGTTTTCATACAGAGGGGCCAAGATGCAGGTCAGGCCAAAGGCGCCAAAAAAGGAAAGAACTTGGATTCACATGGCTATAAAGCATCGGGACTGTGTGCGCACATGATCACCTTTTGTGCTATACAGCATCGGGACCTTTCTCTTTTTGGCCATATAGAAAAAAGCAAAATTTGTTTCAGATACGAAAATCAAGAACTGAGAACTCTGTTAACATGTGGTAATATTTGATATGGACATGTGACTATATAATGCACCAAAATCTGATTTGGCCGCATCGTCTTCGGCTCCACTTCGACTGTTCGGTCTCGCCTCTAACCATGGTGGGCCAGCCACAGCATTGTGCGTTTTGTCCACTATGAGTGTCATATAGGATTTTCCTCGCCACATAACCAAACTAATTAAGATAACATGATATATATAACTTGTTCAAAATATTTCCGAAAATCATGCGGGTTCATGTAGGTATGAGTCCAAAGTGAGAATATTGTCTTAGAGAAAAAATACAGTCCAAAATCATAGAGACCTTCCACAATATCAAAGTTTACTTGCAGAGATTAAAAACTGATATATTAACTCATAGGAGTTTGGGGTAACACATAATGAGATGGAGCGCACATGGTGAAGTCATGAAAAAACTATCTACAGGCAATACTGCAGTCATTATCGCAACTCTCTCTCGGACCACATAGATACTAATGATTTGTATCTTTTTTCAATTAGCATTTGCATGTAGAGATCTTTTGCTAGTGGATGTGATGCCCTTCTTGCTTGATTAATCACATACAACTACACAAGTGTATATATGCATTTTCAAAAAAAGATTACTCTGAATGTGTTCAATAAAAAACAATATACAGTGAACTGGGAAGTTAAATTACTTGAATACTTTATACTACAACGAAGTGTAAAAGCTTATCTTTCTGTACTTAAGAAGACATTTAGTAATGCTTGTTCATGATGCTCCATTCTCCTTGCACAAAATCATGGAAGTACGAAAAGCTAACACACACTGGTAGAAAACAGGGTATCAGTCCCGGTTCCAGAAGGCCTTTAGTCCCGGTTCTACAACCGGGACAAAACGATCCGGACTAATGCCGATCACTTTTAGCCCCGGTTGGCTTAAGAACCGGGACTAAAGGAGCTTCACGTGGTCGTCGTGGGGCGCCTGGCAGGAGGACCTTTAGTCCCGGTTGGTAACACCGACCGGGGCTAAAAGGCAGCACGCGTCAGCAGCTGCGAGGCTCTAGTTTTTTTTGAAAGGAGGGGTTTAGGGGTTTTCATATTGTGTTTCCCCTTATATTTTTGTGTTTATCATTTTTATTTTATACTTTTCATTCAATTCGACGCTAGCTACTACATATAGCAATGCAAGAACCATTACATAACGTCGTCATGATCAATATATAGAAAGAATGATCAATATCACTTGAAAGTTGTTCAACTTAATACAAACATCAATGTATCACATTCATCTGAACATACTAATTGATTAACTAATAGTTCTCCAGCTGATATATTCATGACTTAGTTCTAAACATGGTCAACAACAACCATCATCTGGTAGTCCTTGCGGTTGCTCTTCCTTATAGTGATTACCACAAGTGAGTCCATCCTTAGTTCTCTCTTTCCGTTGATGAACTCCTGCCATCCGGCCTCGTGGAATGATATGCGCCCCTCGGAGTCTTTATTGTATTGGATGTTCGTGTCCGGCCCTCTTGGTCCATGGATTACTCCAGTACTGCCGACGGCGGGGATGTCCACTTCAGAAAACATCTTCAAAGGTAACTTCTGAAGACCCCGTCATTAAGAGAAAATATAGAGCACAAAATGTTAGACACCTCACCATACTTGGTTACATTACTAGGGAAAACCTTATACACATAATCTTAGCAGCAGCTCGGGACAGGAAGGGGCGCTACTGCTAATTAGCAGTAGCACAGTCTGCAAACAGGCGCTACTGCTACCAACTTAGCAGTAGCGTGGCTGGGTAGAACCACACTGCTACTAAAATTGACTAACGTTCCCGCCATGCTAGGTTTAGCAGTAGCGCTTCCACGATAACCGCGCTACTGCTAATTTAATAGTAGTAGCACTCTTTTCAACTCCGCGCTACAACTATGTTGACTTAACCCCCCAGCGGGCTTCCCGCCTCTAGTTCTTCCCCCAAATCCCCACTATCCCTTCTCCCCCCTCATCGCCGTAGGAGCCCGTTCCCTCGCCGCACCCCTGCCTCAAGCACCGGCGCCCCGCCCTCGACCTCGACCTCGCCGGAGTCCTGCCCTCGCCCCCGACCCGGCGCTCGCCCCCGACCCGGCGCTCGCCCCCGACCCGGCGCTCTCCCCTAACCCTGGTGACCTCGCCCTCGACCCTAGCCCCGGCGCACCACGCCTCCCTCCTCTGCTTCTTCCCCTCCCAATCTCGGCCATCGTCGGGCCTGGCTCCTCGCCCCCGCACCCTTTGTAAGCCCCCCACCGCTCCTCCTCTCTCTGCTAGCTAGGGTTCTTCGGTTAATTTACTTAGGTTTCAGTTAGGGCAGTAGGTTAATTAGGTTATCTATTTAGTTATGAATTTAGCTAGGTATCAAACTAGTAGGTTAATTTGGCTATATTATGAGCCCTAGTTAGTATGAACCCTAGTTAGTTAGGGCAGTAGGTTAATTAGGTTCTTCGTCAAATTAGGACAGAAATTTAGGGTTAGGTGTTTTAGGTGTAGTCAAAAGAAAAAACAGAATTGATTATATAGGTTTCTTGCATTTTATTAGTTTAAGAAATTGTTGCTATTTAAATTTTATAGTGGTAGTTAGTTAATTAGAATTAGTATGAAACCTAGGACACATTAGTTAAAGCAACCGTTGCTATTTAAATTCTTTAGTTTAAGCAATCATTGCTATTTAAAAGAACATAATTTGAAGTGGACATATTAGTTAAAGCAACTATTTCTATTTAAATTTTTTAGTTAAAGCAACTGTTTCTATTTAAATTTTTTAGTTAAAGCAATTGTTTCTATTTAAAAAAATAGAATTTGAAGTGGACAGATTAGTTAAAGCGACTGTTGCTATTTAAATTTTTTAGTTTCAAATTTAGGTACGCTGAATTTAGTTTCAAATATTTTGAAGAAAAAAGACTTCTTGCAATTTTTCTTCAAGTTCTATATTTTTCTTCCTTTTATATGAAAATTTGAAGTGGACATTTGTTTGCGAGCTCCTTGTGATTCAAAACCATGTTATTGTTCTGAGTGGCCTTTTGTTGTTTGTAGGGAATGATTCCGAGTGGCCTATGTTTTGCCAGAATATTGATTCATTTTTGTTCCGGCAAATTTCAAGCGCTCTATTTGTGCAGTTTGTAGCGAAGATCACTCTAATTAGGGCATTTTGGGTACGATGAACTTTGTTATTTATGCTTATGATATGTTGCTTCTATTTTTGCCAAGTTTGTCTCTTTGTATTGCTCAACTATATATGTTGTATATCATCAACTCATGTGATGATGCAGGTGCATAGATCATCGATGGCGAAGGAGTGCTACGCCAGGAGTATACGATGAGTGGCCGGAGTGTCAGGCTCAGGTGTATCGGTTTCCGGTTTCCGAGCGACAGTCAGTAGTTAGTTTAGGTTCACGCTAGTGTGAGAGAGGGATATGAACCGACGCCTCAAGAAGTACTACATTATGTATGATGTAACGCTATATCGTGATTATGATGTGACGACATGATTTGTGTTGGATGATATGATGAGACTATTATGTGTATGATATGATGAGCATATTGCATGTTTATGATATGATTAGAATATTGTATGAAACCTGTACAGAAACATAGCAAATACGTAATAAAAAAGGATATGAGAAAATATAGTAGTAGCGCTCTTTAGCGCTGGACAGGAAAACGCTACTGCTAAAGGACTTAGCAGCAACATTGGTATGGAAAGCAGTACTGCTAAGTATGTATAGCAATAGCGCGTGTCAAAACGCGTTGCTGCTAAACATTAGCTATAGCGGCATATCAGTAGCGCGGGTACCCACACTACTGATACACCTAGAAACCACGCTACTGCTAGGCTTTTCCCTAGTAGTGTTATGACCAAAAAGAGATGGGAGAATATAAAACATCTCGCCATAAGTTTTTTTGACCATGTTTGTTTTTGTTAGATGGTGCAAAAAGGGCTTCCCCAAGAATGCCGAAGAGGATGGTAATATTTCTTTCACACTAGCTTTATCATGCCGAGTAAGCTTCTTCATCCTTTGAGAAAAAAATGCTAAAAGGATAGGACCACCATCTTCATATTCGATGTCCTCCTCTTCATCTTGGTTGTCCTCATTTTCATCTTGGATGTCCTCATCTTTATCTTGGTTGTCGATGTCAGTTTGGTCATCTTGGATGACGATGTCATCTTCATCGTCATCAGCATCATCGCTTTGGACATATAATGTCCTTAACCTATTCACCTCTCCTATTAAGGAAAAAACTATGAGTTCTCCTCCTTTAAAATTGTTCACTGCAATGTACTGCTCCCATCCATCGCCATATATGATGCTTTTATTGTTTCCTTTGCGGAGATCCAATTCCAAAATTCGCGGTCCTCATCATCCTCAAAGTACAACACGTTACCATATGAATTTTGAAGTCCTTCCTTATGTTGCATGGAACACACTATGCAACAGTCAATAATCAACAATAAAGTCAGTAAAAAAGTTAAACAAATGATCAGAATTCAATACAAATTCAAGTTCAAGACCGTTACCACTGATTTTTCAAATCCCTTTCTCAAAAATATCCGGAAATGCACTGCAGTTTAAAGACTGTCCATACATGAATTTTGGCACACCTTGCAGATCTTATGCCTCATGGTCCCTAATAAGCCCAATAAGTGGCCAAACGTAAGAAAATGCAATTAACACTTTTTAATATTTCATTTCCGAATGTAGAATAGTTCGTAGATGTAAGTTATGATATATAATGTGAATCTTTTAAAAACTCATAACATGACATGCCTTATTGCAACCTAAGAAACACAACTCGAGCAATCTAGTTAACGAAGCATAGAATATTATCGCTAATACAACTTGAATATTATCATATAATATCATTAATCAATACAGATCGAGTTGACGTCTCATGGCGCAGGCGGTGGACACCCAAAGAGAAGCAACCATTGTCGGATCATAGCTCAGGTGACATCCCTGAATAACCTGCCAGGTATTGGAGAACCTGGCGTCCGACACGACCATGTAGTGACGGACGTGCTCGTCCTCCTCCCTGACACGGCGACATACCACCTCCGCGGGGGCCGTCTGCCTCTGCACCGATAGTGGCCTACGCAATTGCCACCAAAGAAGCCTTGGGTCAACAACGAGACCCGAATTTCTCACCAAGGCGCGCGCCCTGGAAGGTAGCACGTCCCAGTGCCAGCCCGGCGGATCCCAGTCCCGGACATGGTGCCTCTCAAACTGGTTGTCGGCACGGAATCGTCGACGAGGATGCGGGATTGGCATTGTCGACGAGAACAAATTGTGGCTATAGAAAATATCATTTTATTTAACAACAATAACATCAATACCATATTTAATTTTTGTGGCAAAAGAGAGAGATTTCCTTTAGAGCCCTTTAGTTCATAGAAATGCACTCCTTCCTACATAAGTCTATGCACCAAAATGACACGTCTTTTTTCTAATCCTACTCATAGGATTTGAGATGCATGTCATCTCATTTCCTACAAATTAATTTTATATATATTCCTATGATAATCCTATCCTATGAACCAAAAGGAGGCCATGCCTAAGATATGATTTTTTTGGTTCATAGCTAGGGAATGCATTCCTATTCCTACATCGGATTGATTCCTATACTCCACATTTCAAAGGAAAACAAAAAATAGCCTAGACTCCATGAAAAAATTCCTATGATGTGATGAACCAAAATGACATATCTTTTTCTAATCCTACTCATAGGATTTGAGATGTATGTCATCTAATTTCCTACAAATTTCCTATATATTCGTATGATAATCCTATCCTATGAACCAAAAGGAGCGCTAATTAAGGTATGATTTTTTATATATCATATGAAACAAATTTCCTATATATTCCTATGATAATCCTATCATATAATCCTATCCTATGAATAAATTTCCTATATATTCCTACAAATTTGAGATGCTAGCTATATATATCCTACGGAAAAAAAATTATGAGACTCTAAATATATATAACAACAATCCTAGCTAGCTATTCATGGAGATTGGATCCCACGCCGCCACTTCTTCGGCGGGCGACGGACGAGGGCGACGACGGTGACCGCAGGGGAGGGGGGAGGGGGTATAGGAGGAGGGGAACGACGGTGTATCCGTCGGCTCACCTAGGAGGAGGAGGAGGGGCAGCGGGCTTGGGGCGGCGACGGGGCAGCGACGACATCGGGGGGCGGCATGGGGCAGCATCGGGGGCGGCGATGGGGACGGCATCGGGAAGGCGACGGGGATAGCCTCGGGGCGGCGGCGGGGGGGGGGGGGGGGAGGGGACGACGACGAGGAGTGGGCTCGGGAGGCGGCGCCGCCGGGGGAGATGGTGATTGAAAACTGCAGATGGATTTTGGTCCTGCTTATATACCCCCAACTTTTAGTCTCTGTTGGTGGCTCCAACCCGGACTAAAGACCCTCCATTAGTCTCGGTTTGGACCACCAACCGGGACTAATGGGGTGTCTTTAGTCCCGGTTGGGGCCACTAACCGGGACTAAAGGTCTCTGCTTCCCGCATGCACAAGTTTAGTCCCACCTCGCTAGTCGAGAGGGGCTCGTGGTGGTTTATAAGCGCTGCTCCTGCTGCACTCTCGAGCTCCTCTCTAATGCAGGTAGTACATGCCTATCTGACGCCCTGTTGGGCCTGCTAGCACTACGATCCTGCATCCTGGCCCATTTCTAGGGTTTCTAGTCGTATGCACACCGTGGTGCCAAGTAGGCAGGCCTTTTTTTAATTTTTGCATATCTTATGTTTAAAAAAAATTAATGCTATTTTTTGCATATGTTATTTTTAGTTATATAATTTTAGTTGCAAAATTTTTATATAATTTTAGTTGCATAAGTTTTATTTTTTATTGATTCTTTTTAGTTGATTCCTTTTGCTATTATAGTTTTACAAAAGCTTTTTAGTTTCTATTAAAGCTTGTAACAAAATATAGTTTATGAAAATTCTTTTTACTATTAATTTTTCTAACAAAGAAATACATTGATAATTTTATTTAATATTATTTTGATTCTTTTTTCTACTGAAGAATATTGTATTTAATTGATTCTCTTTAGTTCATTCTTTGTGCTATTACATCTTTATAAAAGCTTTTTACTTCATTTTTTGCTATTAGAATTTTATAAAAGCTTTTTAGTTTATTATTTCTATTATTATAGTTTTATAAAAGCTTTTTAGTTCATTCTTTTTTATATTAGTTCAATCTTTTAGCTAAATGACCTTGAAATTGAAAAGTACTACAAATGAACTCTGAAAGGGTTGAAAGTTGGCATGGTATCATAATTTGAGCCACATAGCATGTGCTAAAAGGTTGAGAGGCTTATAGAAAAAACCGGATGCACTTCGTGTACAAACTGAACAATCTCTTTCGAAGTATAAGGGTTTCGGACAAAAATTCGTCTATTACAAAGGGATTTTATTTCTTAAACATACTTCAACCTAAGACTTTTTCTGCATTCAATATGCACCATTCAAAGCCACATCATCACTTTTCAACCCTTTTTTGACTTCATTTGCTATTTTCATGCATTTTTTCATTTATTTTGAGCTAAAATGCCCCTAAAATTGAAAAGTATTGCAACTGAACTCTGAAATGGTTGAAAGTTGGCATGTTATCATAATTTCACCCACATAGCATGTGCTAAAAATTTTAGAGGGTTACGGGAAAACCGGATGCACTTCGTGTACAAACTGGACAATCTCTTTTGAAGTTTAAGGGTTTCGGACGAAAACTCGTCTATTACAAAGGGATTTCATTTTTTAATACATATTTTAACTCAAGAATTTTTCTGCATTCAATATGCACCATTCAAAGCCATATCATCACTTTTCAACCATTTTCTGACTTCATTTGCTATTTTTCATGCATTTCAGGATTTATTTTGAGCTAAAATGACCCTTGAATTGAAAAGCACTACAAATGAACTCTGAACTGGTTGAAAGTTGGCATGGTATCATAATTTCACCCACATAGCATGTGCTAAACAATCGTATATTACAAAAGGATTTCATTTCTTCACATGTAACTGAAGTGATAATCTAGATGAAAGTCATCATCAGAATAGTTGTGGAGAGAAAGTCTTCACTTTTTCTTCGCGTGTGTCCCTTCCTTATTGCGTCGTAACCATGGATAATCTTCATCGTTTAACAAGATGCTTGGGTCAGCCTTCACTTTGAACGGAGGAATTTCATGAAACTTTTCATAATCTTTAGACATGTGTGTCTTGCCCTCCACTCCCGCGATGTTTATTTTACCTGAAAGAACTATGTGTCGCCTTGACTCATTGTTTGATGTATCCGGTTCCTTATCTTTTTTTGTCGGTTTGGTAGACATGTACTTGACATAGAAAACCTGCGCCACATCATTTGCTAGGACAAATGGTTCGTCTGTATACCCAAGATTGTTGAGATCCACTATTGTCATTCCGTACTACGGGTCTAACTGTACCCCGCCTCTTGACAGATTGACCCATTTGCACCAAAACAAAGGGACCTTAAATTCATGTCCATAGTAAAGTTCTCATATCTCCTCTATGTAACCATAATATGTGTCCTTTTCCCTATTTGTGGTTGCTGCATCAAAGCAGACACCACTGTTTTGGTTGGTGCTCTTTTTATCCTGGACGATTGTGTAAAATGTATTACCAGTTATCTCGTACCTTTGGTAAGTCAATACAGTCGAAGATGGTGTCCTGGCCAACAAGTACAGGTCATCTCCAATAGTGTTGTTACGCATGAGATGCATCTACAACCAACTGCCGAAAGTCCCGATGTCTTCACGTGTAATCCAATCGTTAGACTGTTCCGCGTGTGTCCAACGTAGAATATACTTGTGTTCATTCATATACGAGGTCACCAAGGTAGAATTCTGTAGAACTGTGTAGTGTGCTTGCGCCCAAAAATGTCCGTCCCTATGTATTATTGATTTCACTCCTAGTGTGCCTTTTCCACCCAGTCTCCCCTCATACCGCGATTTAGGGACACCAATCTGCTGAAGGTCAGGAAAAAAGTCAACACAAAACCCAATGACCTCCTCTATTGAATGGGCCGTGGAGATGCCTCCTTCTAGCCTAGCACGATTATGAACATATTTCTTGAAGACTCCAATGAAGCTCACAAAGGGGAACATATTGTGTAGAAATACATGACCCAGAATGGCAATCTCGTCGACTAGATGAACTAGGACGCGAGTCATGATATTAAAGAGGGATGGAGGGAACATCAACTCAAAGCTGACAAGACATTGCACCAAATCATTCTGTAACATTGGTAGGATTTCTGGATCGATTACCTTCTGAGATATTGCATTGAGGAATGCACATAGCTTCACAATGGATAATCTAACGTTTTTTGGTAGAAGCCCCCTCAATGCAACTGGAAGCAGTTGCGTCATAATCACATGGAAATCATGAGAATTTAGTTTCTAGAATTTTTTTCTCCAAGATGTTTATTATTCCCTTTATATTTGATGAGAAGCCAGACGGGGCCTTCATAGTGAGCAGGTATTCAAAAAATACTTCCTTCTCTTCTTTGGTAAGAGCGTAGCTCGCAGGACCTTGGTAATGCTTTGGATGCATTCCGTCATTCTCGTGCACACATTGCTGGTCCTCCCAGGCTTCCGGTGTATCTTTTGTCTTCCCACACACGCCCAAGAAGTCAAGCAGGTTCACTCAAAGATTCTTCGTCACGTGCATCATGTCGATTACACAGCGCACCTCTAGATCTTTCCAATAGGGTAGATCCCAAAATATAGATTTCTTCTTCCACATGGGTGCGCGTCCCTAAGCATCAGTCGGAACAGATTGTCCGCCAGGACCCTTTCCAATGATTACTTTTAAATCCTTGACCATATCAAGTATGTCATCACCAGTACGGAGGACGAGCTTCTTCTGGTGATCTGCCTCACCTTTGAAATGCTTTCCTTTCTTCCTTAAGGCATGCTTGGTCGGAAGAAATCGACGATGTCCCAAGTGCACATTCTTCTTGCATTTGTCCAAATATATACTTTGGGTATCATCTAAACAGTGCGTACATGTGTTGTATCCCTTGTTTGTATGTCCTGAATGATTACTAAGAGCAGGCCATTTATTGCTGATTACAAACAGCAACGCTTGTAGGTCAAATTCCTCTTGTTCATGCTCATCCCACACATGTACACCTTTTCCATTCCATAGCTGTAAAAGTTCTTCAACTAATTGCCTTAGGTACACATCAATGTCGTTGCCGGGTTGCTTAGGGTCTTGGATGAGCACTGGCATCATAATGAACTTCCGCTTCATGCACAATCAAGGAGGAAGGTTATAGATACATAGAGTAACTAGATAGGTGCTATGATTGATTCTCTACTCCCCAAAAGGATTAATGCCATCTGCACTTAAACCAAACCATACGTTCCTTGCATCACCTGTAAAGTCCTCCCACTTTCTCTCAATTTTTCTCCACCGCGACCCGTCATAGGGTGCTCTCAACTTCCCATATTTCTTACAATCGTTTCTATGCTATTGCAATAACTTGGCATGCTCTGTGTTTCTGAACAGACGTTTCAACCGTGGTATTATAGGAGCATACCACATCACCTTGGAAGGAATCCTCTTCATAGGGCGCTCGCCCTCAACATCACCAGGGGCATCTCGTTTGATCTCATATCACAATGCACTGCATACCGGGCATGCTTTCAATTTCTTGTACTCACCGCGGTAGAGGACGCATTCATTAGGACATGCATGTATCTTTTATGCACCTCTAATCCTAGAGGGTAGAGAACCTTCTTTGCTCCGTACATAGTGTCAGGCAATTCGTTATCCTTTGGAAGATTATTCTTCATTATTTTCAGTAAGTTTTCAAATCCCTTGTCAGATAAACCGTTCTCTTCCTTCCATTGCAGCAATTCTAGTGTGGTATCGAGATTTATGTTGTCATCTTCGCACTTTGGATACAACCTTTTTTGTGATCTTCTAACATGCGATCGAACTTCAACTTCTCCCTTTCACTTTTGCATTCTCTCTGTGCATCAACAATGACACGGCGAAGATCATCATCAGGCAGATCTGGTGCCTCCTGATCTCCAGCCTCCCTCGTTGTAGTATCACCGTATTCAGGGTACATAGGACGATAGCTGTCATCATCCTCTTCTTCTTCGTTATCTTCCATCATAAGCCCTCTTTCCACGTGCTTGGTCCAAATATTATATGGCATGAAACCCTTCTCAAACAGGTGGAGTGAAGGGTTTTAGAGTTGGACTAATCCTTCGTATTCTCACAGACAGTACATGGACAATACATAAAACCATTATGCCTTTTTGCCTCAGCCACTTTGAGAAATTTATGCAGGACCTCAATATACTCAAAGGTGCGTTGGTCACCGTACATCCATTTCCGGTTCATCTGCGTGCATTATACAAATAAATGTATCACAAACCATTACGGAACATCATGAATACAGAAGTGATCAAATTAATACATGTTCATCCAAAGTTGTCAGAATCGCGATTCCGAATGGATCTTAACTTCGTTACTAGGATCGTGAATCATAGAATCGTAACTATCAGGATCGTAGAAACTTAGATTCTATGAGCAAAATAGTAGATTTGGAGGGGCTAATTTGGATCGTAAGATCGTAAGATTCTAAGACTTGAGCCGCGATTCTGACAACTTTGGATTCATCATCACATTAAAACCAGAGTGTAGTAGTGATAAAATGTTATTACTGAAAAAATAAATACATAAAGTTCAAACATATTCCTCATAGAACAACATACAAGTAAGAAAATTATACAAGTATCTATCTAAATCATACAAGTAAGAATTTGTTTCTTTTAAAAAGAAGATAAGAACAAGAGGCTCACCACAGTGGTGCCGGCGACGAGAGCGGCGCGGGCGATCGATGGCGTTGAGGACGGGAACGGGGACGGCACCTTACACATGTGCAGACTCTAAGAAGTTAATTTCAGCTCTAATTATGAGTCTAAATCAAAATAACTCCCACATACACTACTCCACTAAAACTCACAAACCACACTATACTTCTAGAGCATTTGAAATGAGATAAACTAGCAGTGAGAGATAAAACGACGAAGTCGTTAACCTTTTAAAACACTTATGTAGTTGGTGCCAAACCTAAACAAATATTGGGAAAACTGTAGCTTGGAGGTCGAGCTTAGAGAGGAGAAAGCTTAAGTATGGATACGGCATTTCATCGAACACCTCATGTGCATAGGAGGTGGGAACAGAGAGCAGCACACCTCCCACACGTCGGCCGGCCAAAAAACAGAGGAGTGAGCGGGCAAGGGCGAGCATATATATAGGCGTTGTATAAGTCCCGGCTGGTGTCTAGCACCGAGACTAAAGGGGCCTCTTTAGTCCCGGTTGGTGGATAGCACCGGGATTAAAGGGGTTGGGCCAGGAGCGAGGACTTTAGTCCTGATTCATGTCTGGAACCATGACTGGTTCCTGCCAAGGCCCGGCCAGCGCCCTGGCCTCATGAACCGGGACTGATGCACCCATTAGTCCCGATTCGTAACACGACTGGGACTAATGCAATATTTTGACCCATTTCAAAGTCATGTTTTCTACTAGTGACATATTGCAATGAAAAATAATCTGAATATTGAATAGAAAATCTGGTAACAATCCAGAGGGGATGGGTCTGAATAATTTTACCAAGCTAAATACGCAATTCAAGATGTACTTTGCAGATCCACAACCAATTCGTTTCTAAACATGTTTGGGAGAGGGCATGGTTCCAGCCACATAATTGCACGAGTCACACATCTCTACTCTACAAAAATGAGCAACTTCTTTGGATCTAACACGAAAAGCACAGAAGTTATGAAGAATCAACGTGGTTGGGAACAAACAAAGTGGCTCGAGTTAGTTGTCATCCGCACTGCTGGGAACGAGTAGCTCCCCACCAGCACAAATCCTCCGAGCCTGCAATGTCGAGGACTACTCATGGTGGTCCTGTTGCTAGCCTCCATGGGCATCACGAAAATAGGAGCACATTGGAGGTTGAGAAGAGAACCTGAATCTGGCACAACAGGGAATCAACCCAAACAGCCACAAGAGAACAACGAAGTTACTTGTAGAAAACAAACTTGGACCTGGCAACAACCACTATCGTCTTCGTCTACGTCTCCGATGGCCTGCACAACAGATCTAGAAGGAGAGAAAGCGGGGCAAGCTCCATGCCAAATCCGATCTATTGACAACGTAACTACAGCAAGAGATATATAGGGGAGGGATCCTTGCCCAATTTTACTCTGGTGGTCGCCGGGGAAGAGAGAGCAGGGTTGACTGCAAGTGAGGGTTCTCGAAGGCTCGATACCTTTCCCGAAGGGAAGGAAGAAGCTTCAAACTGTGGTTGTGTTTCGCGGAGCTTCGTTTCTGATGCGTCGATCGCTGTTCGTAACGAGGGGCACGGTGGTCATTTCAGGTGGGCGTAGAGCGCGCGTAGACCAGACGTAGAGCCCTGTATGAGCCCGCGCCAGCCCGCGTACTATTGTACGCTGGACGTGTACGTGTATTATACGGTGGCGTTTGCGTTTCCCCATGGTCATGCGCGTGCACGTGTGCGTGGATAACTTCCTAAAAAGACTGACGGTATAAGAGGAGGTGAACCGGCATCGGCCGCATGGCCCACCCATTTCCTCCAAATCCGAATCCATCCAAATCGCCTCTGTCTCCCTCCTCTCTCCTCTGCCTCATCGCCTCCCTCACCGGCCACCCGACCTGCTCGCTCACCACCACCGCCTCCCTCTCTCCTCCTGCTTGCTTGTGGCTCCGATGGAGCAAGGCCGTGGCAAAGCCGCCGTCGCGGAGGGAGATGTGAAGAGGACGGGCGCGGAGACCGTGGTAGATGCCATGTAGGCCTGCATCGGCGCTGTGGGTGCGGGAGGTGCTGCATCCCCACGAGCTGGATCTCCGGTCGCTGCGACGGCAGATCTGAAGTAGATGTAGGTGTTAGGGTTATTTTTGTTGATAGTTGCTATATTCCCTTCTGATAATTAGGGTTTTTTGATATTGGATTGATTTATCAGCGGTCAATGGTAAATCTTGGATAGATTCTTTGATTGAATCATCCAGTAGATGTAGTAGTTTCGGTTTTTAATTAGATGTTTAGTTAGTTTTTTGTATTAGATTCATTTATATCCATTGATAAATACATTATGTGATTGAATCGTCTAGTAGATGTAGTATATATGGTTTTTTAATTAGATGTTTAGTTAGTTTTTTTTGTATTGGATTCATTTATAGCCAGTGATATATATATACATTCTGTGATTGAATCATCCGGTAGATGTAGTAGTCAGGTTTTTTTAATTAGATGTTTAGTTACGTTTTTTTGTAAAATTAGATTCATTTATAGCTAGTGATATATACATCCTGTGATTGAATCATCCGGTAGATGTAGTACTTAGTATTTTTTTAATTAGATGTTTAGTTAGGTTTTTCTTGTATAGGATTCATTTATAGCCAGTGATATATGTAATTAAATGTTGTGATTGAATGATACAGTAGAAGTACGAGTTAGTTTTTTAATTAGATGTATTAGTTAGGGTTATTTATACTGGATTAGTTCATATGCAATGATATATGTAACTAAACTTTGTGATTCAACAATCCAGTGGATGTAGAAGTTAGTGTTTTTTAATTAGACGTTGGAGTTAGGGTATTTTAATTAGATGTAGGAGTTAGGGTTCATCATTTCACTCATTGTGACCTATCAGTGCTCATTCACAACTGGTCATATCATACTGCATTTGTGATTCAATGATCAAGTGGATGTAAAAGTATGTGTTATTTAATTAGATGTAGGAGTCAGGGTTCACTATTTCACTCATTATGACCTATCAATGCTCATTCAGAACTGAGACTAAGAAAAAATGGCTATAGGGGATATTACAAGAACAAGAAGTATGAGCATGTTGACATAATTTCAGTAGTAGTCATATGAGTTGCAAAAACATTAACATGGCCTAGAAAGATCATTCTTGTACAAAATTTTGTAAACCGTGAAGTAAATATTCTAAGGGAGGATTATTAAACAATAAATTTAATTTGTAACACGCCACGAAATTGTGCAAAATGTGTTGATAATCATATGTATTCGCCTTGAGTGGTAATATTTGAGTCTTGACACCACCACTGCATGTAAGGATCTTGTATAAGGATCTGGAGATTTATGTTAATACTACTACAATTTAAGGCAGTGCACTATCCCATTGCAGGACAAGAAGAGGAAGCTGGACATGACTGGCTTCCGTGACCCGTATGATCTAGACTATGACAATGACAACCCTAGGAGGTTTATCCCTAGTTGAAATTTCATTTGTTTATTTAGTTCCTTTCACATGTTTTACTATATGAATGCATAATGTATTAATGTAATTTATTTGTGTGTGCAGTATCACTCTGATGATGATGTGGACGCTGGGAACATCGAGTCCTTCATAGCGAAGGAAGTCGAGAAGATCAAGGCCAAGGGATCCTCTTTGTACACCAAGGGGAAGAAGTTCGTGTGCCCCTACTGTAACACAAAGAGAAAGCCCAAGGATGGGCTCTATGACCACCTTATCGTTCCGACGACTACAAGGTCCGAGGACAGCATGGTGCCTCCTGAAGGCTCTGTATCCCAACTAGGCCTACACAATCTTTCTCATATGAAGCTGCAAGTGCCACTCATCAGCAATATATGTGATGATGTTTTACTTTTGTTAATATGCATGGGGTTGTGAACCGTTGGAAACTTTGTTTGCTTTTGTATTATATATGGCTCTAATGTAGTATGTATTTGAACTTGATGTCCTGTTTAGATGACCTGGATGGTATTAATGTAGGAAGATATCTAAATTTCTATCTCATGGAATTTGTTTCTGAGGTATGCTTCCTTCTTATTAGATTACACAATGAATCATCATTTTTAAAAAAGTTTTATCATACATTCATGAATTTAAAAACTGTAATAAATAATAAAAGGAAAAATAAAAAAAAGGAAAAATAAAAATAGTAGTGTAAGAAAATGTTTGGTAAAAAAGGAAAAGGTACATTTGAATTAGAAGTGGTGGAGTTTTGTATGAAATGGAAGAAAAGATATTATCATACATTTACCAATTTTAAAATAGTAATAACTAGTGAAAAGGAAAATCTATATGAGAAAAAGGAAAAAGAAAATGCATAGAAAATAGGCCAGCCAACCAATCTACACGGATGTGCGATCCAGCACGCTGGTGAGGATGGTCTGGGTCAGCCCACCAAAATTGGGCTGAACTGCTGTGCTGCATCGGGAACAGCTGATGAGGGGTGGATGTTTAGTCCCACCTCTCCGAGCGAGAGGCATCCACACCTGCTTATATACCTGGCTGAGAGAGGCGTGGCATGAGCCTCTCTCAGCCAGACAACACATCATCTAAGCCTACCTCTATGCCCTGTGGGGCCTACTGGCAGGAATAACACATACCCTGCGGGCCTGCGTCCTGGCCCATATTGCTGGGCTTCTAGTCATATGCAGGCCGTGGGTTGTGAATTTCCTGTTAAGTGGGAGGGCATTTTTTTTATATTTTTACAGCACGGTCATTTTTCCCGCCACCTCAAATCACCTCAATTTTTGTGGGTTTGATCTCCCAGATATAAATAGAAATAATATGAAAGATTTCTTTTTTTTATAATTTTTTACCATTTATAGTGGCTCGGTGAAGCCTTGTGTTTCGAACTGGCATTGGCCAGGGCATAAAAAGTCCAAACAAAATCAAAAAATTGTGAAACCTTGGAAACCTATCTATGTTTGAGTAGGAGATCATGTGTGCAAATGTTTAGGTCATTTGGAGGAGGTCAAAAAAATGACCTCGTTTCGGACGGACCGTTTGGTCTCACCTAAGCCAGTTTTTGTAGCAAGGTCATTTTTCCCACCACCTCCAAATGACCTGAATTTTTGTAGACATGGTCTCCTTGATATAAATAGAAAGAATACGGAAGATTTCCTTTTTTATTAGGACATCATGTGTGAAAACCTTTCTCTGTACTACATTTATTTCCATTTGTATTATATTTAAAGTACAAATGTGTGTCAAAAAATAGTTATGCAAAAAAATGGCCCACCTAGGCAGGATATTACCCACCACCTCGGTCTGCATACGACTAGAAACCCAGACAAATGGGCCAGGACGCAGGCCCGTGGTGTAGGAACAAGTCCTGCCAATAGGCCCCACAGGGCATAGACGAAACAGAGTAGTGCATTGTCTGGCTGGTGAGAGAGGCTCATGCCAATCGACTCGCACCCGCGTATATAGGCAGGTGCGGGCTCTCTCGCTTGGCAAGGTGGGTCTAAACTCCTAGTCCCAGCCGCGCGGCACCCTACCGTTCGGCCACTGGCACATGGGCCCGCAAGGCAACCAGGCCCACATGTCAGTGGTCGAACGGCAGGCCACCGCACGTCAGAGGAACCGTCTCCGTCGAGTCCACTCCCACTATAACTGCCACAGACTGCCACCTCCCATTCACCCACTCGCTCACGGACTGCCCCGCGTCGCTTCGAACTCCCCTCCCCCTCCCCCTACCACTTCAACTAGATCGAGAAAACCCTCGTCGGCGGCAATGGAGAGCAGCCTTGGCTGGCAGCAAGCCATGAAGGAACTCGTCGGTGAAGATGAGGTGTGGCGTGCGCAGCTCATGGAGGTGTGCAAGTGCTTCCCCAGCACCCAAATGCTGGTCAACCACGCGGGTGGCCTCGCCAAGGTGCTGCCGAACGGCGAGAAGAAGTGTGCCTTCCCTGACATCCGTGGCGTGCTGCCGGCCATCCTCCTTGTCTGGGAAATGTGGGAAGACACCCTAAGTGCTGACCCTCGTCAGTGCGCAAGGTGGTGGATGTACCGCTCGACATCCTCTATGCCGCAGCAGCCGGACCCTGCGCGCGTCGCGTCGAGGGTTGAGCGCGTCTTCGACGTAGAGCTCGCCGTCCCAGTGCCCATCATCCCCGAGAAGATGGAGGTTGTGATCATTGCTGAAGACGAGGAGGAGGATGCCATGCAGATGGTTGTCCCGCTCGCCGTCAAGAGTGGGAGGACCATGCCCATTGACATCGACCTCCTTGCGGATGTCCCTGACATCATCAAGATAGAGGTGCAGGAGGTGGCCGAAGAGCAGCTCACCCAGGTGAAGAAGAAGAACAAGGAGAAGAAGACTCCGGTGCGCCGCTCCCCCGTCGGAATAAACTGAAGAAATAAGCACTTCAGTTTATCTGAAGAAGTAGCACTTGTCCGAATATTTTTATGTTAGGTATGATGTTATATTTCAGCACATAAGCTATGTAATCAGTCTAAATTTGGTCAGTTAAAACCATCTAATTTTAATTATGCTGCTATCTCAATGTTTATTATATGAATGTTTATTTGTTCTGCTATGGTTTGTCAGTGTATAATTTCTAAATGTATGTGCTGAAACGATCACACATCTAAATATATGAATGTACAAAAATGACTTTGGGCATCCTCACATGGTGGCAATGTTTGGTCCAAACATTTTTCAAATTTTATCAAATTTCAAATTTCAAATTTAAATAAAATAGAAAAATTGAATTATTCAAACTTATGAATGTCCCAAAATTATGAAAGGGAAATATATAAATCTACAAAAATAATATACACAAATAAGTGTGTGAAAGGAAAATATATGAATGTACAAAAATGACTTGGGGCATCCTCACATGGTGGCAATGTTTGGTCCGAACATTTTTCAAATTTTATCAAATTTCTAATTTCAATTATAAATAAAATAGAAAAATTGAATTATTCAAACTTATGAATGTACATGAAAGGAAAATATATGAATGTACAAAAAATATATACACAAATAAGTGTTTGGAAGGAAAATATATGAATGTACAAAAATGATTCAGGGCATCCAGTTTTTTGGACCATCCCTAAATGACCCACCTGCGAATTCAAAAATAATTTGCCAATTCTCCCGCACATTAAAAAATTGGGACGAAGGTGGGCTTTTTTTTAGAGTTGCCAAGTGCATTCCGCCTTCACCTCTCTCTCCCGAAAAACATGAATCCCCGCTCCCCCAAAAAAAGTCTCGCTCCCGCTTGCAGCATTAGATCGCCTCTGCCTATATATCCACCCACGTTTCTGCCGCCGGGTGCAGATCTCGCCGCCGCCCCAACGCCTAAAATGTTGCCTGTCGGGGGAGGGGGCATTGGTGGTGTCCTCCGTTCAGCGGATGTGGACGCCATGCACATACTGGTCGCCGCCAATCCGCAGCCGGAGCTGGTCCAAGACATCACCAATGACGGTGAATCGGTTAGTGTCATCACAGATTAACCCTAGAATTTTCCATCTCGTGGTTAACCCTATAAACTGCTCTCTTGTTATTCTTCGATGTTCCTAAAATCTATCCAACCGCTTGATTTTTACATTAATCATACACTTATCAGTCTGTCTTTCGTTGTTTGCGAAATGAAATGAATAGATCATTTGTATTCTCTTTTATTATGTCTGACTTTCGTATAACCAAAGTTTCATGGAACCAATGCAAAGAAAAAACAACCAATTTTATTGCTGGCTTTGATATAATGTTGAATTCGCTGACATGAGATTTTTTGTTCTTCTAATAGCTCATTGCATATTCGGAACAATGGAAACGCTAACTACACCTGAGGGAAACTTGTTTGAAGAAAATGTACAAGTGGCTCATGGACGCAAAGATTGTGTACCGGCGTAACGGGTACTATAAATGCCCGTTTTGCAGGAAAGCGAACTGGCATTCAAAAACCCAAGCAATTGTAGCATACAGAAAGAGGTGGCGTCTTAAGGCAAAACCTACTAAGTTTGCTAACATATTGAGTAGGGTGAAGACCTAAAAGCATGGATTGTTTCCATTGCACCCTGCATCACTTTGTTCTTAGTTTGGTATACGACGTGGTATCTTAATGTGGCCAATTCTTTTAATCTAAATCTATGTGATTCGATGTACTTGTGTATTGTTTGTCATTCAGTTCATCTTTCTGGTATCTTAATATCGCGCATCATGAAACACATAAGAGTGAGTGTCATCAAATACATAATTTACATACATAACATGTTTTGATCATCAAATACATAACTTAATATGGTCCCATAGCATATAACAAGTTCCGATAATAAAAGGCGTAAAACTAAAGAATCTTCCAATCTTCAGGTACATCATCTTCCGCAACGCATCCATGCTCCCACCTTTAGCATATAAAAAATGGAAAATTTCAGACGCAATACATATATAGAATGGCATTTGGATAGAAAGTTTCACAAATACATATAAAGGAGAGTAGATTTTCTACACCCACGCTCTATGCACCCACTGTGCACCCACGCAAAAAACATAGCAAACTATTTCAAAAGTTTCAGATTCTTTTGAAATGTTTTGCTATGTTTTATTGGGTGGGTGCACGGAAGGTCGGTGCAAACTACCGTGGGTGCATCGAGCTAGATGTACAGAAACTACTCTCATAAAAAGGAGAATGGATTTGGATAGACAATTTCATAAAATATGATGAATGCAAGCATCATCTAGCCCATAGAAAACAGATCAAACTTCATATAATGCTCCTACTGATATAATGTATAGGTTAAATGATGTGTTCATTTGATAGTGTGCATATGAGTGTGTTTCAAATCTCACAATATGGTAATTTCAAAATCACACGGTAATCTCTCACAGGCACACACACATTCAAATTTGAATACCAAGTTAAGAAAACTACCTGTTGAATTAATATGAATTTGGCAACTTGCAAAATTATGGCTGCAATTTAGGAAGTAATTGAAAATAGGGGTTCATATGACCGGCACAATTATAATGCTCAATTGAAAACAATAAAAGGACATGCAAGAGGAAGTTAACATGGAACAGAGGGATCAACCACCCTGGACTTATCAAACATCACTCCATTTCTAAGTTTCAAACATCATGGAGTTAGCCCACAGAAAATTGATCAAACTTCATTTAATTCACCTTCTGATATATTGTACAGGTTAAATGATGTGTTCCATGTATAAATTTAACATGGATAAATTTAATGTACAAGTTAAATGATGACCCATTATCCTTTTATAAACCTGATTATATAATCCATCTTCATAATTCAGATTGACATAATCTATCGTGGTTCCAAACAGGGCCTAAACTACACTAAATTACCACAAAAATGATGAAATTTACCAATCCACACATCAAATAGATTTTTGAGTTGGTGTGGATAAATTACTAGCACTGAAAAGGCTAGACTGCAGTGAAATAAAAGGTTAAACTGCACTGCAACCTGACTAATCCAACTCCCTGATTGTAAGCATGAGCACATGTAAAATCATAACGACTGCGAAGCTTACCCTAAGCGCCACCGCCGCCATTGAGACGAGGAGATCATCGAGGGAACCGTGGAGAACGGCGGGGAACCGACGTCGCGGGCAGCATACCCCTCCTCTTCAGCATGGCGTGCATCCACTCCGGTGGCACCGCCTAGTACAGCACCCTCATGAACGACACCACATATCTGATCGTGGGGTCATCCTCTGGATGCTCGATCTTGGATCTGTACGCCCACCACCTTCGCTCCTCTGAGTCTGTCTGCTCCATCGCCCAGAGGAGAAACTCGATGGATTGGAGGGACTCCCGCTGGAGTCCATCTCGGGAGTAGATCTCAGCCCTCTCGCTGTCTTTGAGATACTTGCACATGGCGTTCACCATCTCCGCCACCTCCCAAATGTTGTCAAACCAGGAGAGGATCTCCCTCAACCTGGCTAACTTTGCCTGGTCGCCGCCGGCGATGGTCACGATTTTGTTGCCCAGCGACGTGGATATGCTTCTAGCGGGATGAGGAGAGGAGCGGTGCTGGCTTTGGATGAGGAGATGAGAGACGGTGGATCTGCAATGGAGAATAGGAAGGAGCGAGGGTTTTCTGGAACGGAGAAGAGGAAGGAGCAAGGGTTTTCTCGAATGGGGAAGAAGGAGAGGAGGGGGTGGTTTCTAATAGGAAAATGAGAGAGGAACGTGCGGCGGCGGTTTAGCAATGGACGAGAGCCGGCTCCTCTGACATGCCGCAGCCTACCGTTTGGCAACTGACATGTGGGTCATATTGCCGCGCGGGTCCACGTGCCAGTGGCCGAACGGCAGCGTGTCGTGCGGCAGGGGATCCTCGTCCACGAGGGAGCCGGCGGTGCTTTATGATTGGACCGCCAAACCGGCTTTGACCATCAATGCCATTTAAGTTTTCTTTCTTTTGTTCATAATTTTCTTTTTTACTAATAATAACTACAACCGTGGCAGTGGACTACATGTTGTACGTGAATGGATTATATGGATTTTTTTTTCTGAAATGAAAGAGAGATAAAACAACGAAAATTCAAAAAAAATGTAAAAACTTGCCACATTTCATTTGTTTCAGACCTAGTACCCATGAAAATTTTGAAACTTGGAATACAGTAAATGATTCAAATAGCACATGGCATAGTTCCATTGTTTGACACCTAGAACCCATGAAATTTTTGAAACTTGTAATACAGTAAATAATTCAAATGTCTCTTCACAAATTTAATCTAGTAGGTGGAAGGTTCATGGTTTTCATAGGCAAAGGAAGTGGCTCATGACCATGGCCATGGCATACATTGCTCAAAATGGCCTCAGATTTGGCACATGGTTGATTCATTGCATGCCAATGAATCTTCTCATTGGTTCTACATGGTATTTCTCCCTAACACATGATATGATACAAGTTATACAGTGTATAATTCTTCTTAATAGATGGTGTGACACAGTGTATGATTATGAACAAAAGACCTATAAACTTGGGATACGGTGTATATTTATTAAAAAATAAACAATCATAAAACAAAATTTGAAAACAAATACCCTTGAAACAATGAGAAAGGTGCGATAGCTCCCGGGTGTCTATGCACCCTCTATGAACAGTAAAATCAAAAAAATAGAAAACAAAATCAAAAAAATCTGAAACTTTGCAGCATTAAAGATGAACAAAGTTTCTAGGTTCTTGCAAGTTTTCATGCCAAAATATCATGTAGAGAAAGGTGTACAAACGAGTTTCAAATTTTAGTGCTAAAAGTGTTCAAAACTTCAAGCACTGAAATCTTTGATGCTGCAAAGTTTTAGATTTTTTTGATTTTACTGTTCATAGAGGGTGCCTAGGCACCCGGGAGCTAAAAATCCACTCTCTTGAAACAATATTTTGTGAGTACAAATGTATGTTCGTGGGCCGGCCCATACCGGATATGCCGGATCCCACGTCGATCACGGGAGGAGTTGCGATGACCTACGATATTGCGTGGCAATCCCGGATCGCGTGGCAATCCCGCACGTCCTAATGCCGTTAATTGAGGAGCAAGATACGCTCTCGGGAAGTAGCGATGACCTACGAGATCTCAATCCTATATAACCACTCCCTCCGCCGTAGATGCCATCCTATCACCGAGTCGACGGAAGATCCCTCCGCTGCATACGCCGAAACCCATCAAGAACCTGGAGAACATCCGCCTGCACATGGAGGACGCTCTTGATGGAGCACGTCGAGACCGCATCGCCCATTACTTTCATCTTCATCGTTCGTTCAAGTATGATGCCCGCCATACCGCTTCCATACAAAACTAAATTGTTCGTGTATTAGCTTCAATTCACCTGCTAGGATTCACCTAGGATGGCCACATATTTTCAAATTAGATCCGTTTAATAATATGCGTTCTAACCAGATGGCATAGATGAAATAGATCTTTTGTTCTCTCATACAATGGTAAACAAACTAGTTGGCATACGGCTAAATCAACAAGATATGTGAATCGGTGTTATTATAGATTGGGGGAAAGTAGTGGTTGTACCCCCGCTGTGTGAAGATCATTCCCACAAAGTTTCAGATTTTTTCAAAGTGTTTTGATAAGTTTTCTTGCGTGGGTGCACCGTGGGTGCATCGAGCGTGGGTGTAGAAAAACCACTCTCTATATATTGGTTATTTTTATGTTTCACCTGGTCGTAGGTATTTTTAGGTGCAAATACAACATTAATAATTTGTTTATTAGTTGTTCATGAACCTCATATTCATTATATAACTTATGTTACTTTTGATTCAGAAAGTAATTGATCACATGGTTGTAAATGTATTGATCACTTCTAGTTATCGTTTGTTAGGTTTATATGAACCCATTTTGCAGCGTGTACCATTTTAGTAGATTTTTCTAGCTAGTGTTTTTTTTCTTTACTGTTAGCTATTGTGTGAGAAAATGTTATATTTTGTCAACAGGATGGACGAACTCAACGGAGAAATTGTGTGCGTCGTTGAAAAATGGTGCAAGCTCATTGGCGCTTTATCTGCCTCTCAAAGAGCAAGAGTTGACGAATCTACTTTGCGTATCATGCTTCAGATACCATCACTAAAGGTGAGTACGCTATTGATAAGGTACATGGTCGAGATTTTCGACCCAAGCACGGCAAGGTTCAAGGTACAAGACCTGGTTGGGGAGGTGTCTCTCTGTGCTGTGGATGTAGAGTGCATCTTGAACTTGGAATGCGTTCACCCTTCGTGTTGGAATGCGTTCACCCTTCGTGTTCTCTCCGACTACCTTCGCGTTGTGAAGACAGGCAAAGACCTCCGACAATTGTCGAAAGGCAATTTAGCTCTGTTGTAGGTACTACTATGAGACATATATCAATGTAAAATAGGTAATCACTTAAATTTTATATGGTTTATAGT
Organism: Hordeum marinum; assembly: GCA_022496015.1. Lineage (NCBI taxonomy): Eukaryota > Viridiplantae > Streptophyta > Magnoliopsida > Poales > Poaceae > Hordeum > Hordeum marinum. Next base: position 481,255,047 of record CM039672.1, read on the forward strand.
ACTAAGCGCAGATCTTGATTTTCATGCAGTACTTGTATTGGGAGAAGGTGCAACCTCTGGAAGGTGATTGCACTTTCAATCCTAACTTGTCCCTACCACCTCTGATGAGGAATTGGACCGAAGCTGCAGCCACCAGGAGAAATCAGTTTGACTATGACAATGGTCGTGGGCGTGGCAACGTCAAGGTAATCTTGTTAGTTCATCATATGTAGTTGTATATCACATGTAGTTTTATACCACATGTAGTTTTATATCACATGTAGTTTTATATCACATGCAGTTAATCACGTCTAGGTGTATATCTATTGTACTTGTATATCACATGTAGCTAATCCTAGTTCACTAATATTTTATTGATCACATTTTGTTGTATATCGTATGCAGATCGAAGATAATATAACCCAAGAATATAGGGCGCAGGAACCCAATGTCCCAGATCATGGAACTACACAGAAGCAAAAACCCAAGCCGACCAGTGCCACCGCAAGGAAGTCGAAGCCAGCTTTTAAACTGGACAAGATGATGGATGTTTTCATGAACAGGTGTATTGATTACGTACACAGGCAGATGAGGGAAATCCCTGATCAAGTTGCTGAGGTGACACACCCATAATTTTTGAGAAGAAGCAGATAACCAAGTTTCAAAACCATGCAAGCATTAATGCATTTATATTTGTGTTGCAGAAATTGTTGGAGAAGATGAACAAAGAAGGTGTCATGTACAAGCCGGCGGCTGCCGTGCCATCTTGTAACAATGATGGTGATGATGAAGTGGATTCATTGGACAATGGTCCGCATGAAAAAAAGGAATTCATGTACAAGGAAGACAATTACTCTGAAGATAGTCTGGATCCGATCATTGATTTGACCCATACTCGGGAGGCAGTTCACAAGGAGAAAAATGAAGATGAAAAAGTATGTGTGTTTGTCTTTAATTTTCTCGGTTAATATTTTTAAGGTTGGAAAAATGAAGCTTCATGAAATTTTTTTTGCCAACTAGGAAACACCACCTAAGATCAATGTCCAACGGTGGTTCACCAAAGAAGGCTAATGATGACTATGGTGCAACACTGGAAAACCCTTGGATCATCGGTAATTCTCCTCCATCTAGTTCTTCGCACATCATGCCATCTTATGCTACCAAGTTCATGGCTAATGCCAAGGGGCAAAAGTTGCCGACATTCGGAAAGGATGACGAAGTTTTGTCGGGAAAGAGGAAGCGGACAGTTTCGAAGAAATTGAATCCCCATATGCACTTGATAAGTCAAGCAGGCGTTCCGCCCGCGGTACTAAACCTTCGGGAACTACCTCCGCAAGTAGAGGTATCGTTACTAGCTTTCTTACTGTAATATATGCTAGTAACTAATGTAGTCACCATTATTGACGTTCATAATTTTCCATGCAGCTCTGTTTTCTAAGAACGTCGTGCCAGAGGTTGTGGCAGATGAGTTGACGCCAGAACTAATTGATGCAGTTGTTACATTTGTGGAGATAGCTTGTAGGTCTCAAAAGAATAAGGAAAAATGAGTTTACTACAATGGAAGTCTTAACGCACTCTCTTCGGAGATGCTTCGGCCGATACTCGAACATAGATGGGTGTCGGATGGTGTAAGCACTATTAGCATGTCCTATTATTAAATTGTATGACATGTGGCCACTTTTGAACATAAAATGTCTTGTCATATTGTATGCGGGTTATTGATTGTTACCAGGCACATTAGGCATTGCGCGTTGGTCATGATCGTCACCTCTATCCAGCGTGGAGGTTGAGATACCTTGTTGATGGGGCTTTGGCACGAGACAATCCACTGCCATCACCCTACAACATGGATAGTCTGTTGTCAAGGTCTGGAGCAGTTCATAGAGTCAACGATGAGTATACTCTGCGTGATAAGGTACATTATGTTATTATACTTGTTCGGTATACGACATTTTCAAATGCACTTCATATGGTGCATGATGTTTTCTTACACCATAGATGTATGTGGCCTTGAATGTCGATAACTCCCACTGGATTACTGTGGTAATGCACATGCGCAAGAAAGAATTCCAAGTTATGGATTCGCTCTATCCTCTTGAGAGTCTATCGACACTGTGAAAGCACGGGTACTGTCACCATTACTAGCTTTAAATTTGTTCCTAGTAATTGTTGTATTCATTTCCATTTCCATTACCCCTTTTAGCTTTGTTCCTACTAATTGTTGTATTCATTTCCATTAACATTACCCATCATATAGCGACTCGCTATACCAAACGATTTTCTTGAGGCAAACCATATTACACATGGATAACATCCAGACGTGTCTAACTGGCCTATCAAAGAGTACCCCATGCCACCACAAAAGGACGGGTGAGTTAACGTACATCGTATTGTAATAACCATACATGTTGGTATGGACCGTCACTAATGTTTGCATATATATCAGCAACTCTTGCGGCCTTTTTGTGTTAGAAGTTTTGGAGCATTGGGACGGTGACCAAATGACCGGCCATTTTAACCATGTTGATTGATATTTCTGTTTGTAGACTCGGTGGTGTGATCGTGTAATAACTATTAATCACTATGCATTTATATGAAAATTTGCAGGATACGGTTAACGCAAGGAGAAGATAACACAGCTAGAAGCGGTGAAAAACAAAATTCGCGACATCACAAAGAAAATCTAGGCGTAAAGACTTCATAAGTGACGCAAGATTGAAGTTTAAATGGTTGGAGTTTAGTCCGGAAGCATGTTTCCGGGGCATGAGTAATTTTGGTTTGAGACATTTTTTGAATTTTAGGTTGCATACGTGATGCAAGAATTCGTGTGTTACCTATTTTGTGGATTTTATGTTGCATACACATACATGTTTATGTGTCATGCTGTGAGACAGTAAGTTCGTGCCAATAATTTCTTTTGCTTCACTTCACATTTGTTATTGTTGAATATTTTACTTATGCAAAACTTATGGCCAAGATAAGGAAGATCTAGGATTCCTCGCTAAAATAGAGTGATGAAGTATTTGTAGCAGTAAATTGTTGTCATGACTCATTTCCAACCCGGCCATTTCCCACAGAGCCGCTTTCCCACCATGATGAACGGCAACACGTTTCACACCGGGCCCTTTCCCACCACGATGAAGGGCGAACATCGTCATGGATCCCCCTATTTAACCCCAACTCTTCTACCTCTAACCCGCACCTCTCTCCCCTCTCAATCCCCAAACTACACACTCGCATCCTCTCGCATCTCAGATCCAAGCCACACCCCCTACCGGCACCATGCAGTACGTCGGGCCAACCTTCCTCGTGCCGAACATCATGCCGGGGAGGGAGTACCCCGCCGGGGTCATGGTCGAGAACGAGCTCCGGGTGTGGGCAATCTCGAGGTGGAGGGGTCCAATGGAGTTTGCCACCGTGTTCATTAGGGCCGGTTACCATCACTTACCTCTTGGCTCTCCGCTGATGTTCAACATCAGGGAGGCTCGCATCGGAGGAGGTGGCCTCATCGTCCGCTTCACCAATCCCTTTGGTGCATACCATCTCCTTGGCCGGTCCTTCTTCTGTGGGTGCGAGTTCATCGTGTTCTCAACATACAACATCTTCAGCCAGCTCGACTACATCTTCCCCAACCCGGGCCACATGCACTCTCTCGCCTTCCCTAACCCACCAGAAGATGAGGAGTGAACGTCTCCTTGTCGACCCGCCCCCCATGGTTGATGATGTGCAAGCTATTGCCGCCCATGTTCTAGAGGGGACTATTCTAAGAGTGTGTTATCGTGACCTATCAATCCATGTAGTGAGAGCCCAAGTTATAAGGGCTGATAATTATTAGTAACGAGTTGTAGGGGGGGCTACTATATATATATATATCTATGTTATCTATGTTATCCGTTGTTCCGTGCTAATATATGTATGTTTCATTCAGATCTAATGTTTATGAGTCATGCAAGTAACACCACATGGAACAACACTAAACAGAAGCATTATTTTCAAATATTATGAGTCATGCAAGTAACACCGAATGGAACAACATTTGTGTAGGAGTAACAAATATTTCCATGAACCATTCAACACTTAACAAAAGTATTATTTTTCAAAGGTTAAAACAAGAAAAGTTTATGACAAGTAAAACATGTGCTACCTCTTTGCATTTTGCCACATTTTGATTTACATTACTTCATGAACATTTTGATTTACATTATTCCATGAACAAAAACAAGTAACAAAAATTTTGAAACATTATTCCATGAACATTTCTATGAGCTGACACAAGTAAAATGGGCCCAAGTAAAACATGTCCCATGGGCCCAAGTAAAATTCCTTCTAATATGTCGGACAGGACCGTACCCGACATGTTCGCGAGCCCACCACTACTCGTACCAAGCGACCTAGTCAGTTTGACTCTATTTTAGGCGTCACTGCAGTTTCCTCCGCCTCCTGTGCCTCTTCCACTGAAACCACCAGATCCAGTAGATAGCGATGTCCATCAAGGAGAAAAAGATAGCGGCGTTGGAGGGCGGCGACAAGGAGAAGCTGGGGCGCCTCCGGGAGATCGATTTCTGGTTCCCACGCAAGGAGCAGCTCAATGACGCTGCGTTAGTGGTCAAGGATAAGTTGCGCGACGACGAACTGCTGCGCTGCTTCCCTGGATCCCAGCCGCAGCCGGTCATGGGGGTGATTCTCTAGGCGATGATGGAGGCCGAGTCCCCGGATCCGATGAAGAGGAACAAGTGGAAGCTCTTCAATTCGATGCGATATCGGGTGGATCCACTCACACAGGTGTCGCTGTCAGTGGCGGAAGTGCCAATTGGTCTCCCAACCCAGGGCATCGGTCAAGAAGAAGAAATCGAAGGCACCGGTCTCCTCCCTCCCAAGGCGCCGGTCAGGAAGAAGAAAACAAAGGCGTCGGTCTCCTCCCTCCCAAGGAGGTCCCCGCATTTCACAAGGCGTTCCCCACGGCTGTTGGCCCTCTCCAGCCAGCAGTAGGATTATCTCCGGCTGGTCCGTCGTCTATGGTAAATTCTCAAACCATAACAAATACTTGAATGGTACTACTCTGTTTATTGTGCATGCATGTGTGTAGGTGTGTCATTGCAGCTACATTGCTGTGCTTAGATGCCGCTTTGCTGCTGTGTAAGTAGCACTGAACAAAATTCAGTTAACTATGTTAACTCTTAAAAACTAAGTGAACTAGAAGCGTGGAACAAAATTGAGTTATCTATGTTTCTACAACTTGATTGATGTCAATTGAGTTATCTATGTTTGTGCTGATTTTTGTGAGATTGAAGGTGGGATTGGATAAGTCTATACTGATATCAGAGGCACTTTACACAACATGGACCAAGTGTATATCAGGATGATTATGTTTAATTTAGGTGAATTGAAATACGTATTCATCATGTAGTTGTCGCTCAAAAAGTGGTATATAGTAATCAAAATTGTTTGCCATTGTATCTTGCAGATAAAGGAGCCAAAAAAAATGCTGCTGCAGGATGTGGATTGGTTCTTCCTTCCTTGCTCCATGGTCCTGGCTTCCTCTATGTATCTAGCAGCATCGTTAGACTTTGCTTTTGCTAGCTGTACCTGCGTTGCTTGTGGTGGCAGCTGGTTTGCTACTTATCTCACCTTCTGAAAGTTGATGCTGGTGGTAGTAGTACATGCTAGGTATTAGCTGTCAATTTGGTGCTTGTAGTTTCAAAGACCCTGTGGTTTCTAGTAATGGAAATCGGGAGGGCATAAAAGCCCCTCTTTATCTAAAAAAGAGAAGTAGATACTCAGGAGTGATCATTTGACGTACACAGGTGTTCTACTCTTCTTCCTGCCCTACAATTCTGCACATAATAGCAGACAAGTTAACTTAATGAATGGTAAGGTTACAAAAAAATAGACAATGCATATAGACACTTACTTATTATTAAGTTTGCATTTCTTGTTGCGTTTAGTGTGTCCTGGCAATTTTCAAGCCCCGCACTGGATTTGTATCTCATCATAAGAAAGTGGTCTACCATTTTTCGACACAGGGTGCTTCTCATCTAACATTGTTGCACCTTTGGTTGATACTTTCATAGGATCTTTAACTGCAATCACGTTGCCTTCACCATCCTCTACATATTCAATTGCACACTTACTGAGATCAGACGTTTTGTTACTCTAATTTTCCTGTAGAAGATCATACGCATTGCTCTTAGCTATGACAGCCTTCAAACTATCCTGTAACTGATCCCACAGAGCTGGGTATTTGCATGATGCATGCATAGCTTGTGACGCTAACACACTGACCTGGCTATATTTCATTCTTTCCTCTGCCCCAGTCCAACCAAATCCCAACAAATCGCTTGTGCGCCTCGTGGGTAGTCCCAGCCTTGCTTGTTTAGTGAACCGAACAAGAACTGAACAGCTTGGTATCTCAGATATATGCATGCACTTGAGTACATGGAATATGTGCTTGCAAGGTAGATCCTTTCGAATCATTCTTCTATAGCTGCACCTTATAGTTTCTGTGGAATTTACTAGTGTATACTCCACCAAAAAATGGCTCTGCCGTTTATTCTTCCAGCACATGATTAACTGCTCTGATTCGTCTCCAACCATTAGTTCTACAATCTCCATGCTGCCAACCTTTCTAAGATCATCTTGCAACATATAGAAGTTTTCTGGAGTGAAGGCGTGAGAAGTAGCTACCTCAAGTTCCCTAGAGCTAGTAACTGGCACCGGTTCAGTCTGTGATGCCGTGCAGTCATCTCCTGCCTCGTTCTCATGGATACGTACAACGACGTTCTCATAGTGCAAAATCATATCCACCAAGTTCATTTCACCGTCTAGGTAGAGGTGGAGGTATGAGTTCAAACTTTCACTCCTCTGGTTGCTTTTCATGCCAAGCCAAAACCCCTCTGTCAGATAAGCTGCGGCCCACAGTCTCCGTTTCTTATACATCATTCTCAACCAAGTTACTATTTTTTTCTGACTGCCATCTTTTCGCAAACGCGTGACATCTCTCCTCAAACGTGGCCGTGGATGTGGTGTAGTACAAAAGAGTTCAGAACTGGCTCAAGGACTTGTGACTGAGGTGAATCTTCATATTTTTTGCTATATGCCACGTACATATACGGTGCCACACATCTGGCAAGACTTCGCGAATTGCCCTGATCATCGCAGCATCAGCGTCCGTGATTACACTCTTCGACAGCTTCTGACACATGGACCTCAAAAATGTTTGCAGTAGCCAGACATATGTCTCTTCGGTCTCGTCCGAAACTATGGCACAAGCAAAAACAATAGTCTTCCGGTGATTGTTAACACCAACAAAAGGTATGAATGGCATACCACAGCGATTCATGTTGTACGTGCTGTCAAATACATTCACGTCGCTGAAGTCCTTGTAGTCCTCACGAGACAGAGAGTCACACCAAAACATTCTATTCATATGTCCTTCTTTATCTAGCATGTACTCAAAAAAAAAGCTAGGATCCCTCTCTTTCCTACTGGCCCTGATGCCTATGGCTGTGGCAGCATCTCCTTTTGAAAGCAGCTTTCTCTTCTCCTTGGAGCAAAGGTTGTATATATCACGCCTCGTAAAACCAACACCGCCGTGCCATGCATGTTTACTAATGAAGGAATCCATAATAGTGTGAATTCTTATCCCCGCGGCACCCATAGACATTATCTCAAACTTCTGGTACTCTTTGATTTTTCTATGGGACCAAAGAAAAGGTACTTCGTCCGGTCTTGCTAACATATATGGCTATGCTTGTCCTCGAAACTTCCAACATACCAAAGCCCACGCTTTTCATCAAGCTTCATGGTCAGCTGTGCTTTGCAGTTGCAGCGTGACTCGGGTCTCAGCCTACGGTTGCGTCCTTCCTCGGTTAGCAATCTTCTGTCATGTTTTCCTTCTATGAAACAAACATACCGCTGTAAACGCATATGATGTGACTTTGTTTTGCTATACCTAACCTTATCCTTTCTAATACTGAAACCATTATCTTTAGCATAGCTGTTCTAGTAGACGAACGCAGCTTCTGCAGACACAAAAGTTATTTCTCTTATCTTCATGAACATATCCCTCTGATCATCTGCATGCGTACTATCTTGGACATTCTCTTTCCCCTCATCTTCTGTCACCTGAACAATCAAAACATAGCCATGATTTTTTTTCATGGTTTAACATTACTTCCATACAACATTGAGATCATACATACCTCACTCATGTTGACCGACGATTGTGACTCTCCAGAATCAGATGCATCTACTGATTCGTCTTCAAGGTCTGTCTCCGCGTCGGATTCACCATAATAGTCATACGCGTTATGTGATCCTGAAATTAGCTGAAATAATGAACAGAAATACATAATTAATTATCATATAGTATTCCACAAACTATTCGATTTGCATGCCCCAACAGAAAATTCCACTTCCCCACCTGACTAATGTAATCTTCATTCGAGACCTCGGAGTTGTTTTCCTCAATATCATCATCCACGTCAATCTATAAATTTCCAATACAGAAATATAATGTTGTTGGATGCCACAAAAAATTTTACAATAGGATAATGCCACTCACATTAGCATCTTCGCCTACGTTCTCATTCTCTGCCCAATCTCCACGATCGGAATTTTCATCATCCGACCAATCATGTATCCAGTCTTTCAGCAGTTCTCGAAACTCCATATCGACCATGATATTAGTTAACTCACTGTCCGGCATTTTTCCTACAACAAATAATAAGTATCATCATAAGGTACGTGAACCCTAGTTAGGAAGATGCCCACGACACCCGTCCTGATCACTTTGGTTCTATCTAGGTGGGATGTAACTCAAACATATGCATCTATGGGATCGCGAGGAGGAGCAGGAGCACTACTGAAAGCAGATAAGTGATAGCCTGCGCCGCCGTATACCTAGGTTGGTAGCCGCAGCAAATAACGATAGCCGCCGTGCACACAACAGACGTTAACCCTAGACAGAAGGAACCCACTTGAGCCGGCGTGATCACTTTGTAAGACGGGGAGCAGCTCTACAGGAACAAGATTCACGATCGTGTGCGCCTCCCGGTAGCTAGGTTACAGGCTAGCACGAAAACGATGGCAGATCGTCCCATGCTGCCGCCGCGAGCGAGAGAAATGTGTGTGTGGGGTGGGGAGGGGGGGTCGCGAGCGAGATGTGGTACCTGGGAACGCTGGAGGTTGACGACGGTGCCGCGCGCTGTCTATCGAGATCGCTGCCGACGAGATCGCCGCCGCCGATATTCAAAGCTCCCTCAACTAGGATAACGCGTGAATGATGGAGTTGCGTGATTGAGGAGGCTCAGTTAATGATGAGTGGCAGGTCGTACGTGGTCATGGGGTCGTTTTTTTCCGGGGGATGGTACTGTATCTATAAGGTATGGGTTCTATAAGTTATACGGGGCTTGGATCTGGGTTCTACGGGTTTGGATATGGGCTACGGCGGGCTGGACAAAATAGAACTGACGGGGGCAAAAATACCCCTCTGAAACCGAACGAGGGGGGAGCAGGGAAGCAGGCCTCGGGGAACTTGACTACTTGAGACAATATTCTCAATCTCAGCCTTAATCTCAAGATCGAACGGTAGAGATGGCACGAAGGCTGGCACAGCATCGTCACCAACTCACTCTTTTATATGAGTAGAGATTAGATGCCGCATCATATTTCTTGTTTAGGTGTCATCTATGTTACTAACTATGTTCTTCCCACTATGGATAGTCTGACTTTGTGGTGTTTGTGTTGCATCGATGCGGGTTTTGTGTTAGCCTTGCTTCAGCTATAAGTATTTATGTTTGGGTCCCACCAGGATGTATCCCTCAAATTGGATGGGTCTCTTCTTCAGACAGTCGTATGGGATGGAAGTCGAGGGGCCATAGGGGGCATACAAGATTATAACTGGGCAATTGCGAACGGTTTTTCCTATGCGGCGTGGACGACCATGAATATTTTCCCAAGCGCATCATCAGTCATGTTGATTCCGTTGAGCACAATATGGCTCATATTAATAACGGATGGGTCATAGTGAACAGCTAACATGACCAAAGCAAGTGGTTGCCGAGTGCAGGATCCATCAACTCTAGAGACGGCGGTCAGATTGCGCGAGAGTCGACAGACGCATGGCGCATGGCAATAGTAAACAAGAAAGGTAAAACGAACAGAGGCGCGTGGCATGACTCAACCCGTCAACAATGCGACAAAGACCCTGTTCACCTGAACTCTAAGGACATGTACAATGGTGTCATATGGATACATATGCCTCATGATAAAGAATAATGTGAGACATCTATATTGATTTTTTCTTTCCAATGCAAGCTATCACTAGTGGGCCTCATCAAAGAATAGAAAATAAAGACTCTGGTATACATGCATCCTTACTTTTTACTCTAACTTTTCCAGCTTTTTACATTGAACCACACTTGTTCTCTCCAAACACCCGCCTCTTGCAAAGGATCCGGCTTCCTCATCTGAACCTACTTTTCATGTCATCCAATCCTACATAACGTACGAGGCATAACCTGAGGCTATGCATTGGCCATGCCCTAAGAAACCAAAAACCATGTACGAAGAACACTTGTAACTGGGCCCGGCGAAGCGAGCCCCGTGTAGTATCACTATATGGCGCAAACTGCGAGCTTTCGAGGCTCTCTACTGCCCTTTCGTCCCTATCCTACAGGACCCACTGCGGCTAATGCTTCCGGTGGCTCCCTTCCTGTGGTGCCTGCTCGGATCCTTCTTTGACTATGTGGTGCTTGTCTTGCATCGATCCGATTTACATTTTGAGTTGGCTTCGGCGGTGGGTACTATTTACGTTTGGCTCCCAACGGGAGGTAGCTCTTAAGTTCGCCAGGTCTCTTCTTTAGATAGTCGGTTGGGGGCCAAGCATCCAAGCATCCGGAGGGGGCCTACAAGATTACAAGTGGGTAATGGCAAAGCGTTGTTTCCTCTACAAAACGGACATCAACGAATATTTTCCCCAGCACAACATGGGTCATGTTGATGCGGATGAGTGCAACATGGCATATCTTAAAACGGACGGGTCAAAGTGAACAACTGACATGGCCAGATCAGATGGTTGTGTTACAGGCCAGTCGACAAACACATAACGTGCGGCAAAAAATAAAAAAAAAGGAAAAAAGAACAAAGACACATAGCACAACTCAGGGCATCGACAATGTTAACTAGGTTCACATAACCCTGTAAACACTGTCAAATGCGTAGGAAACACGCTCGTGACTGGCTGCTGCAGAGCTCGCCAACCCGTTTAGTACGGCTTTACGTGGGGCTAGTTACGAGCCTCCGAAGCTACCACCCACTCTCCTGCACCTATCCTATGGGGAGAAATGCTACACTCACGGACAGTTACTTGAGGATTACGGACTGGTTGTGAATTGCCACGTTTTGATTGGATTAAGGGAGAGTGAGGGCCCCACCTCCGGTGAAAATCAGATGGGGGGGGTCGTTGAGAGAAATTTGGAAAGGACCCTGTAACACTCCGTAAAAAGTCCGTGAGTGTAGCATTTTTGATCCTATGGGACGCACTGCTGTTACTTCTTTGGGTGGCTCATTTCTTGTGGTGCATGTTCGGTTCCTATTGACTATTTGTTACTTGCGGTGCATCGACGCGGGATTCGTTTTGGACCTGCTTTCCTGGTGGGTATTTATGTTTGGGTCCCATCGCCCATCGGGAGGTAGCTTCCAAGTTCGTTAGGTCTCTTCTTTATGCGGTGGTTGGGCATAACATAGACAACCCTAAATATATTTTTCGAGCACAACATGGTTCATGTTGATGCCGTTGAGTGCACATGCATCATGTTGCAATCAGGTAATGGTAAACAACTGATACAACTAGATCAGACTGTTATTGCGCAAGGATGCAACAACTCTGGAGACGGCTGATCTGATCCACGCGCCAGAAGACTGACATGGAGCGTGCTTGGAAAATAAAAGGAAAGGAAAAAAGTAACAGAGGCACGTATTAAGACTCGTACCATCAACAATGCTACATCAACGCATTTCACCTACCCCCTAAAAATCCTAAAATCACGTACTAAACACACTCCTGTAACCGGGCATGGCGAGCGTGCCAACCTGTGTAGTATGGCTTTATGAGGGGTTAGCTGCGATCCTTCGAAGTTATCTACCACTCTTCCGTACCCGTCCTATAAGACTCAGGCCTCCTTTGATTTGTAGGAATGTTGTAGAATTTTCATAGGATAGAATTGTCAAAGGAAAAAAAATCCTATGAAGTTCTTTGGTTTGCAGGAATGGATTCCTATTCCTATATAGGATAGGATCCAATCCTTCACAGTTTATAGGAAAAAAACATTAGCCTAGACTCAATGGAAAAATTCCTATCCTATGCATCAAATGCCATGTCTTTTTTTATAGGAATTGAGATGCATGTCATCTCACTTCATGTTGGGGTTTTATCGCGGCAGATGTCCGAGGACTTATCTTCGAGGCCATCGCTAAGGTGATCGACTCAAAGGGGTTGGTTAGGACGAAGGACACGAGCTTACCCAGGTTCGGCCCCTCGAAAGGAGGTAAAGGCCTACGTCTTGCTTGTTTTGTATTGATTGGAGTATCGATTACAAAGGAGAGGATTCGCTTGACCTAGTTCTCGATTGATTGGTTTCCGTGTAAGTCGCCCCGGGTCTCTGCATTTATATAGGAAGCCAAGACCACGGGTTACAAGTCTCATACCGACACTTACAACATATCTGACTCTACCTCTATGTCGTCTTGCCTTCCTGGGCAAGCCGTCTCCGGACGGCTTAACCGCCCGGGTCTTCATGCCTTCTTTGCCTGGGCCTCGCCTAACCCCATCTTGGTAAGCCGTCATATGTCTAGGCTTACCTCTCCAGGCTCATCTGCCTTGGTCTGGCTTATGAGCCGCCAGGTATAACCCGGCCTCACCTGGGCGGGTCTCTCCACGGGATTATATCCCCAACATTAGGCCCCAAGTTTATTTGAGCTTGCTCATGTCAATCGCCCATTTTACTTGGCGGCAAGTCTCACCCTTCATCACCTAAAAGTAAGAAATGTAACCCGCCGTGATGTCATATTGGATATGCCAAAAATATTCTCTGACGACCACAACGAATCTTTCATCATTAAATCGACGGCCCGAAAATCGAGGCGTCCGTCTCGGTCGGTCAGTTTCAGTCGCCTGGATTCCCGTGCCCGTTTCCTCTTTCCGGCCTCGTAAATAGGACCGCGAAGAGTCATTCTTATTTTCTCCGCCACCTACGCCTCTTCTTCTTCCTCTCGACGCCGTTGCCCCCGAGCTCTCTCGCTCCAGTGAAACTCCTGCGCCGTCATCGCTCGAGGCCACTGCATCAACTTGAACTTACCAGAGCATTGCCCGCATCCGTCGCCTTACTTCCAGTACGCCCTTCTCCATCTCTTAGATCTGTAGCTTAGGTTAATGAGTCCATGGAGTTCCTCAGTCGCTAGAACGCGAGTTCTTCATAATGCCCAAAGACATAATACCCCATGAATCTTGTAATAAATCTCTCCCTGACGCCGGTAAACCGTAGGAAGTCATCAATAATTCAAGTCAGATCGGTAGTTGCTTCCTTCTACCATCCGCGAATATCACCGGTTCCTCCGTTCGTCGTTAGGTTTTGAATAAATATGTTTTTTCCTCTGTCCGTAGATCTGTTACTGCACCGATAACATGTGAATCCTGTTTTCCACACTTAGTTGTATTTTGCCCCATTGCCCGGCAACGTAACCCGCCACTAAACTTTCGGCTTTCGCCATGAACTGCACGGGCAGCTTAGCTTCGTAGAACTTAGATTTCATCAGCCGCCCTTAGTTGTCTGTCACCTTCTAACTCGCCACGCACTGTTACTTTCCACAGCTTTTAAGATGCCATTATGCCTCGTGCATCCAATTCCTGCAACTGGGTCGGCTCTACCGTTTCCGAAGAGTTTTTGAAGGATTTCGTAGACGCAGGGACTTTGCCAGCCAAAAATATCATTCATTGGCGGGTTCTAGGCAGAGAAAAGAAACCCATCCCCAAGAGGGCGAAGTGGTTATATTCGCAGACCACCTTGTATGCGGTTTCAGCCCGCCCGGCTCAAAATTCTTCCGAGACGTCCTTCACTTCTTCAAGCCGCATCCTCAAGATATTGCACCCAATTCTGTCTCAAACATGTGCAACTTTCAAATTCTCTGTGAAGTTTACTTACAAGAAGAGCCGTATGTTGACCTCTTCCGTGAGTTCTTCTATGCAAACCGCCAGACAGAACCGGCAGATGGCCCAAGCTTGGAGCTTGGCGGGATCTCCATTCAAAGAAGACAGGACATGAATTTTCCGGCTGTTCGGATGCCAAGTCATCCCAAAGACTGGAACAAGACCTGGTTTTATTGCAAATATAGTTCTCTATAGCGAGAACATTCATTGTCGGGTTATCGCCCATCCCGACTCAAGACCACAATCGAACTCCCTGAGCGGATGTCAGCTTTTGAACGGGCAAAATGTACTCCGGCTTACGCCAAAATCAAAGCCCTCATGGACAACGGTCTGACAGGGATTGATCTGACCTGTTGCTGGGTCTCTTGGCGATTCATGCCTCTAAGCCAGAGAAGCCGCCTCATGTGTGAATATACAGGCGATGCCAACGATCCCCTCTGTTTTAATCCTACCACTTTGTGAGAAGACAACATGGTTGCTGCCGTCAAAAGCCTTATCCATGAATCTCAAGATTCTTGTCGCGCCATTGGATTACCACCCTTCTGCGCTGCAAACCCGGCCCCGGATGTAAGGGCGACTCTCAATCTCCTGACTTTCGTGTTAATTATGTATATCTTATAATCATTAACCTCTTTCGGCGGCTTTTACTTGGAGGCTAACTCCAGCTTCTGGAAAAAGAAATATGTTCCTCATCCGAAGAAGTTGAAGGAAAAAGCCGTCGGCCGAAAGAAGAAACCTGCACCTTAATAACAGCCAGAGGCTGACGACTCAGAGGTAAAACTTGACTCTCTTGGCCGTCTCTTCATACCATTTACTGACAATAATAACTTCACAGGACGAGACGGAGACAAGCCACGCCAAAGCCCTTGAGGTAACCTATGTCTCATCTGACTCAGAACATCTTGCACCACAGAAGATACGGCGGATCGTCCGAAAAGTCGCATTTTCTCATCCTCTTGCTTACTTAGACCCCAACTTTCTTTTGAAAAAGCAACAACAAATCTCCCGACGCCAGACCCGGAGCACCGGCTCTGAAGACCTTATGGCCGGGTTATGTCACTCTCCGGTCAATGGAAACGGCCGGCTGAGGTATTTGTTTCTCTTGGCTTAATTTTCTCCACCTTGCCTTACAACTTTATTTTGTCTTTATAATGCTTTAACTACTTTCAGGAATCACCCTCTTCTTCAGGCGACTCAACGGCAACCAAGCTGCCGCCTCTGAAGATCAACCTAGAGTACGTGCTTTCATATTTGCATCCTATCCTTTGTCATCCTTTGGATTTTATGTAATAACTTTCTATGCTTCCCGGGGCTCAGGCCAAGCAAAGGAAAATCGTAGGATCTACCTTGGCCCCCACTGCCCAAGAGCCGGAGGCTGCCAAGCCGGACTGTCCGGCTGCACATGCTGATCCTTCTGTTGCCTCAAAGGATGCGCCCGAAGACGCTTGTCATTCTGCCGAGCCAGCGGCCCATGAGACGGCCACTGAGAGCCCTCCGAGGACCAATTCTAAGCCGCCAAGTCCTTCAACAGCCGTTGACAACTTGGATGCTCCAAACTTCATCATTACTGGCACCGGCTTTCAAACTCCTGAACCTCATGTGTTGACAAAGCACACTAAGAAAATTGAGGCCTCTGACAAGCTGGACCTTGAGCTCCCCGTGTTGGAGAAGTTAAATTCTGATGAACTACATGTCGGTTATCTAAACCGCCTCACCATGAGCCGAAACATGGAACTCAAGCTCGTCAACTTGATGAAGAAAAAATACGAGGTACTCTTTCCTTTCCTTATATCCTTATGTAGCCCCCAAGAGCCGGTTTAGTATTTGTTAATGGTAAACTGGGTCTTCCAAACCATGCCTTAAGTAGAACCACTTAACCTGTAGCCCCCAAGTATCTGCTTAATATGCAAATATTGAGCTAGTACTCAGTTTTAAGTAGTTGATCAACTGTAGCCCCCAAGTTCGGCTCAATATAGAAATAATGGGCCGAACTTCCCTGTGGAAAGAGCCAAATGTAGCCCCCAAGTGTCGGCTTATCTTTGACAAATATGAGCCGGAACTTCATGGTGGATTTGAACAAAGAGCCAATTGTAGCCCCCGAGTGCCGGCTTATCTTTGCCTAATTTGAGTTGGAACTTCATGGTAGATTTGAACAAAGAGGCAACTATAGCCCCCAAGTGCTGGCTTATCATTGCGAAATATGAGCCGAAACTTCATGGTAGATTTGAACAAAGAGGCAACTGTAGCCCCCAAGTACCGGCTTATCTTTGCCAAATATGAGCCGGAACTTCATGGTAGATTTGAAGAAAGAGCCAACTGTAGCCCCCAAGTGCCGGCTTAACTTGACAAAGATGAGTCGGAACTTACGTGTAGTCTTGGAGAGCAAATAGAAATTATCCCCCAAGTGTCAAGTATATTGCTTGCAATCTGCTTGAGACTTGCATTATATTCGTTAACTTAACTATCTGAAGACATGCTATCTTGGCGACTTACCCTTCTTGTACCTTTTTTCTGTCACAGGAAGCTTTAAATAATGCCGAGTCTGAACTGACCGGCTTGAAGAAAAATCTGGCCTCTCAGTAGGCCGCCAGGAGTGCAGCAGAAGAGAAGTGTCGTCTTGTGGCCGAATAGGTTGTAAAACCTAAAGCTGATTTCACCGCCTTCAAGAAAGCTACTGAGACGGAGAAAACTGCCCTGGCTCAACGTGCAGATTATGCTGACCAGCGGTTCATGGAGGTATCCGATGAACTGCACGCCCTGAAGCGCCATATTGCCAAGATGTCTGCTGCTATCTTTGGTAAGTACTAAAGACTTAGCCAATACCCTTGTGTGAAGACTTATACATGCGGCTTATAACGAAAAATCCATCTTATACAGGTCCAAGGAGCCGTCAACTCGCCGCTGACAGCCTGTTGTCTCTGAAAGCCATCTACACCCTCTTCGAACAGTTGTATTGCGGAACACTTTGCACAATCAAAGCGATGCTTAACAAAGAGAGTATCCCCCAGTCCATGAAGGGAGTCATAGAACTGTTGTCCACCCTACCCAAGAAAATCCAGGAGCTCAAGAAATCATCCGCCAGAAAGGGAGCCATTGCATCCATAAGCCGGGCTTTAGCCTTCGCCCCAGAGCTAACTCCTAAAGAGATGATGGTTGCATTTCCATCAAAGAAGGACGACGGCTCAGAGTTCACAGAAGCCAAATACGCCTGTTGCATGTGGTCGAGGCCACGAACTTAATTCCTTCACGTCGTAAGCACTTCTTTGCTCCTGATCATGACCCGTCTCCCCTCTTTGAAGAGGCAACCTTTGAAGCTTTAACCAACTGTAACTGGGACGTGGACAATCTCTAGATCGAGGAGGTCGAAGACCCGGTGCAGGGTGACCCGCCATCCAGGTGAGCCCTTTGATAATGCCATGGATAATCCGGCTCTCGTGACCCGCCAAACTTTGGGACGTGTAAAAAACTTGAAGTCATTGCTTTTGAGCTCTGTGAAGAGCATTGTAATAGGCCTTTAGTAAAACCTTTGTCTTGCCCGAACTGTGCCATCATGCACATAGGAAATCGCACTGCTTTAACATATTGTGTCCGCCTTGTGCTTCAACTCATACCAGATGTCGTGGGGGCTCTTCTTGAGATAACCAACCTATGGAAACAGAATATGTTCCATATTTTTTAGTAGGGCAGCTTAGAACCGCACAACCCGGACATGTTATATCTCTTCGGATTTTTTTGTTGAAGAAAAAAATTAACTCATGTCCCGGTTCTTCTGGGTGGACTTGCTAATTAAAACTCCTAATCAGTACAGTGTCTCTATCGAGATTGGCCGTCAATTTCTTAGAACGGCTCAGTCTCTAAGCGAGATTAACTGATAGGAAGTGTAGCGTTCCAGAGAGAGACTCGGGTGGGCATGAGTACCCTGGTAGCTCAAAAACTGCCTCTCACGTAACATAAATCCGTCGTTTTAATCTTAAACAGTTCAGGGTCTTCAAAAGATTGACTGTCTAAGAGTACGAATGGGCCACATAGCGGAGAGTCGGCACTAGATGAGAGAATTTATCCCCGCTTTCCATAAGTCAGCCCTCACGTGAGAAGAACCACCGGTTTAACCTTAACCAGTACAGGGTCTCTAACGAGATTGGCCGTCAATTTCTTTGAACCGGCTTAGGGTCTCTAAGCGAGATTAACTGGTAAGAGTTTAGCGGGTCACCTGGTGGAGTAGCAAGTTGCAAACGGGCAAGTTTAACTCTGGCGGCTTAAGAGTCGATCAAGAGGGTATGTAAGCTAAACCCGGTGGGTTGGAAGCCCCCAAATGACCTTTGTTGACGAAATCAACTGTTTGGCTTGAGAGCCGATCGATAGGTTGTGATAAGCTAAACCCGGCGGGTTGGAAGCCCCCTAGATGACGTTTGTTGATGACATCAACTGTTTGGCTTGAGAGCCGATCGATAGGATGTGATAAGCTGAACCCGGCGGGTTGGAAGCCCCTTAGACGACCTTTTTTCTCAACTGAGATATGTGAAACGGTAGAGGCCCCGGCTTGCAGGGATGCCAACTTTATTCATATATATATGATATGTATAATGATGGTGTACAATGTCAAGTCTCAATGACTCAGGTATAATAAGGCCGCAGATGAGCTATGTTCCACAGCCGACGGGTCTCCTACCTAGAAGTGCTTGAGTCGTCTCGGACATCGATGAGGTAATATGACCCGTTGTTGAGATTTCTGCTGACCAGGAAAGGCCCTTCCCATGGAGGGGACAACTTGTGTGCATCTGTCTAATCTTGAATCAACCTCAACCCTAAGTCGCCTTCTTGAAATGTCCGGGTCTTAACTCTGCGGCTATGGTAGCGAAGCAGGTCTTTCTGATAGCTCGCCGATCGAGCCGCCGCTAGATCACGTTCTTCCTCCAAGGCATCCAACGCATCTTGACGTGTTGTTTCGTTATCTTCCTCAACGTAAGCCGCCACCTGTGGCGAGTCATGACAGATATCGCGTGGTAACACGGCTTCTGCGCCATAAACCATGAAGAAAGGTGTATAACCTGTTGATCTTTTGGGAGTGGTTCTGATGCTCCATAAGACGGAGGGCAACTCCTCTACCCAACAACCCGGCGTGCGCTGCAAAGGAACCATAACCCAGGGTTTGACACCTCTCAAGATTTCTTGGTTAGCATGTTCTGCCCGACCATTTGACTATGGATGAGCCACCGCAGAAACGTCAAGTTGGATGTGCGCACCTTCACAGAACGCTCGCATAGCCCCCTTGGATAAGTTCGTACCATTATCTGTTATGATACTGTGAGGGTAACCGGAGCGGTAGATCAACTTCTTAATAAATTGAACCGGCATAGATGCGTCACACTTACTGACCGGCTCAGCTTCTACCCACTTGGTAAATTTGTCCACCGCCACCAAGAGGTGGCTCTTCTTGTCCTTCGATCTCTTGAAAGGCCCAACCATATCAAGCCCCCAGACTGCAAACAGCCAAGTAATTGGAATCATGCACAACTCCTGAGCCGGGACGTGAGCATGTGAGT
Source organism: Hordeum marinum (assembly GCA_022496015.1). Classification (NCBI taxonomy): domain Eukaryota; kingdom Viridiplantae; phylum Streptophyta; class Magnoliopsida; order Poales; family Poaceae; genus Hordeum; species Hordeum marinum. The sequence goes on from CM039672.1 coordinate 481,274,775, forward strand.
CGAACTTCTGACATCCATCGCACTTGCGAACCAAGTACTCCGCATCGTTAAGAGCCGTCAGCCAGAAGAAACCATGTTGAAAAGCCTTGGCCACCAGAGATTGTGAGCCGGCATGATGACCACAATTGCCATCATGAATTTCATTCAAGATTCCCTTGCCCTCTTCAGGTGAAACACAATGTTGGAAGACGTCAGTAACGCCGCACTTAAGTAACTCACCATTGATTATGGTCATAGACTTAGACCGCCTGGTGATCTGTCTAGCCAGATTTTCATCGTCAGGTAACTCGCCGTGAGTCAAGTACGTCAAGTAAGGCACGATCCAATTAGGGATAGCATGTCGAGCCGCCACCAGCTGCCCCTCCGGGTCAGGTACGGCCAAGTATTCCTCTAAAGGTAACTTAACTAACGGGTGATGTAATACATCTAAGAAAATGTTAGGCGGTACCAGCTTACGCTGAGAACCTAGCCTTGACAGGGCGTCAGCCGCCTCATTCCTGTGGCGATCAATATGATCCACCTGATAACCCTTGAAATGATCAGCGATGACATCCACCGTCTGACGATAAGCCACCATCCGTGTGTCCTTGGAATCCCAAATGCCTAAAACTTGCTGGGCCACAAGGTTTGAGTCGCCAAGACACCTAACCCGGGTCAGATTCATCTCCTTAGCCACCTGCAGGCCATGAAGCAGTGCTTCATGCTCAGCTGCATTATGAGTATAAGGAAACATCAACCTTAACACATAATAGAACTTGTCACATTTGGGGGAAGTTAAAACAACCCCTGCCCCTGATCCTTCCAGCTGTCTGGACCCATCAAAGTGGATTGTCCAATATGTGTTATCGGCTTTTCCTCGGGCACCTGACACTCCGTCGAGTCGTTTATGAAATCCACCAGGGCTTGAGACTATGATGGCTTCTCTATTTTGAATTAGTCTCCTAGTGGGGCAGAGCTAACCACTGTGATTTGGTGCCCCAGGAAGTAATGCTTCATCTTACGGTTGGCCATGAACACACCGTATACCAGCTTCTGCCAATGTGGATACCTCTGTTCGGACTCTGTCAGGACTTCACTGATGTAATAGACCGTCCTCTGAACCGGATATTTCTTCCCTGCCTCCTTGCCCTCAACAACGATCGCGGCGCTGACCGCCCTGTTATTAGCCGCCACGTATAAGAGCAAAGGTTCCTTATCTGCCGGAGCCGCTAAGACCGGCGGCTCTGTGAGCTGCCTTTTAAGGGCCTCAAATGCTTCACCCGCCGCTGCACTCTAGACAAAGTTGTCTATCTTCTTCATCATCTGGTACAAAGGGATGGCCTTCTCACCAAGGCGGCTTATGAACCGGCTTAACGCAGCGATCCGTCCCGCCAGGCGCTGAACATCATTGATGCATGCCGGCTTTGATAGGGAAGTGATAGCCTTGATCTTATCCGGATTAGCCTCAATGCCACACTCAGAGACTAGGAATCCCAAGAGCTTGCCTGCAGGAACATCGAAAACACACTTAGCCGGGTTAAGCATCATCTTGTAGACTCATAAGTTGTCAAAGGTCTCCTTCAGGTCATCAAGCAGAGTCTCCTTCTTCCTAGATTTAATCACAATGTCATCCACGTATGCATGAATGTTGCGTCCAATTTGGCTGTGAAGACAGTTTTGCACACAACGCTGGTAAGTCGCCTGGGCACTCTTGAGCCCGAAAGGCATAGACTCATAGTAGAAGGCACCAAAAGGCGTGATGAAAGCCGTCTTCTCTTGGTCCTTAACTGCCATCTTGATATGATGATAGCCAGAATAAGCATCCAGGAAACATAAACTCTCACAACCCGTCGTTGCATCGATGATTTGGTTGATATGGGGGAGAGCAAACGGGTCAGCCAAACAGGCTTTATTAAGATCCTTGTAATCCACACACATATGCCACGTGCCGTTCTTCTTAAGCACTAGCATCGGGTTAGCAAGCCACTCTGGGTGAAACACTTCAACAATGAAACCAATGTAGAAACTCTCTCGGTACCTCTTCCCCAATGTCCTTGCGCCTCTCTTCATTGAACCAACGTAGAAACTGTTTGACCGGCTTAAACATAGGATCCACATTAAGGTGGTGCTCAGCGAACTCTCTCGGTACACCCGGCATGTCAGAAGGCTTGCATGCAAAGATGTCCTGATTCTCACGGATGAATTCGATGAGCGCGCTTTCCTATTTGGGACCCATATTGGCCCAATAGTGAACTGCTGCGATGAGTCGCCTGGAGTAAACCCAACTAGCTTGGTGTCATCCCCCGAGAACTTGAGGGGTGACTCTGATTCCGTGGTGGGCTTTTTGAGCGGAGTCATGTCCTCCGGGTCAACATTTTCCTTATAGAACTTGAGCTCTGCTTCCGCGCAACTTGACTCTGCATAAGCTGCATCTCCTTCCTCACACTCATCAGCCGTCTCTCGATCACCATGGAACGTAATCGTTCCTCTTAGACCCGGCATCTTGAGCTGCAAGTACACATAACAAGGCCTAGTCATGAACTTGGCGTAGGCCGGACATCCAAACAGAGCATGATATAGACTTTTGATCTTGAACACCTCAAAGTACAAGGTCTCTACCCTGTAGTTGTATTCGTCACCAAAGGCGACTTCCAAAGAAATCCTCCCCACTGGATAAGCTGACTTGCCAGGCACCACACCTTGAAAGACTATCGAGGAAGGCTTAAGATCCTTAACAAGCAACTTCATCCAGCGGAAAGTGTCGTAGTACAAAATGTTGATGCTGTTGCCACCATCCATAAGCACCTTGGTAAACACATATCCTCCAACTTGGGGCCAACTACCAATGCCAGCCGTCCCGGGTCATCAACATGCGGCGGGTGATCCTTTCTGCTCCAGGTTATATCGTACTCCGACCACTTCAAGTATTGCGGAAGAGTCGGTGTGACAGCATTGACCTCCCGCTTGCGCAACTTCTGGCCTCGCCTGTTAAGGCTGGTTGTAAAAACATGATACTGACCCGAGCTGAGCTGCTTCGGGTTGCTCTGATATCTAGACTGGTTATTTTGCTGCTGATTATTGCCACTGGATTGCTGATGATGCCCTCCTTGACTGCCCTAACCCTGGTAGCCGGATCCTGAACCTCCAGATCCCAGGCCAGCACCTGACCCGCCTGGTCCTGAGTTGCTTGGCGGGCCTCCACCATTGTTGTTATGCTGCCGCACACTGTAATCCCGAAACTTTTGCATAATGTGGCAATTCCTCCATGAGTGATTCGCCAACTTATCAGGCCGGCTGTGCTTTGGACAAGGTGTATTGAGCATCTCCTCCAAATTAAACGGAGTTTTACCCTTATTAAAGGGTTGTCTGAAGTTCCCATTGCCTTTATCACGATTGTTCCCAGTGCTGCGTTGGCCACTAATTCTGACCCACCATTCAGATTCTTGCTCTTGCCTTGGTTGACATTGCTTGGTAGACCCTTGCCATTGTTACTCTTCTTGCTCTGACTAGGCTTCTCCTCGTCACAGCCTGGATCGTTCGTATTGTCAGAGTCAGTGTATTTCGTGAGAGCTGCCATGAGCTCCCCCTTGTCCTGACACGAGCGCTTGAGCCGGCCAAGCTTCTGCTTTAGAGGCGTAAAGTGGCAATTCTTCTCCAGGATCAAAACTGCTTGAGCTGTCGTAATCTGTTCAGATGAGTGGATGATGGTTGAGACCCGTCGGACCCAATGATGAGCCAACTCATTCTCCTGCCGCACACAATAATCCAGATCCATAATTGTCATGGGCTGCTTGCACGTTCCCTGGAAATTTTTGATGAACTTCACCTTTAACTCGGCCCAGGAATTAATGGTGTTGGGTGGCAAGCCCTTCAACCATGTGCGAGCCGGCCCTTCCAGCATCATGATAAAAACTTGGCAGATACTGCGTTGTTGACGTCTAACATCTCCATAGCCAACTCATAGCTCTCAATCCACACCTCCGGAGGCAGATCAATAGTATAGTTTGGGACTTTATGTGGGCCCTTGAAATCCTTTGGCGGACATTCGTTCCGTAAAGCCGGCACCAAGCACGACACTCTCACGGCCCGGGTGGTTACTCATGCTCCTACCGAGATGGAAGGTGTCGGTTCTTGATGAGACGCCACTGCCGCCAGAGCCGCCGCCTCGCGCTGCGTCCTTGCCCGGTCCACCAGGGCCTGAGCATCCAGAACCGCCTGATTGTCTCATGGCCAGTTCTGGTGTCGGTCACTGCTAGAAATCGCCAGTGACTCATAACGTCGGCAAGCTGCGGCTGGGATGAGGGTTGAGTGCACACGACTCCGGCTATAGGTGTACTTCTCCTGCTGGGCCATCGCCGTCTGCAGGTATCCAATAGCGTTCCGCACCTCTTCGGCGAAGGGCACCTCGTCCGGGATAGGAATCGTACCAAACTGGGAAGCCGTTGCCACCATGTTCTCTATCGTGTTTGAATAGTGACCCGTCGGCGTTGGGAAAGCCATCGGTGAGGGATGGTGTCGTCGAGGCAGGTTGGGGCGCTGTTGTCGAGCCACTGGCCGACTCTGTGGTGCTTCCGCGGTCCGTCCCGCCCCCGGCGTGTTAAAAAGATTCCTGGCCTCGAACTGTTCCGGCAAGCGGGACTGATGTCTCATCCGTTGAACCGCCGCCGCAGATTGCAGCTCTAGCTCAAGACGGAAAGCGTTCGCCTTAAGGCGCTCCGCCTCTACGTCCATCTGGGCCTTCAGCACACTGATCCCTTGTTGGAATTCAGTCATCTGGTCCTTTATCCTTGCGATCTCTGCATCCCGGGCGGCTTGATTCTCTCGCGTGACCTCAGTTGCCATCAGGGCTGTGAGCTCATTTATCAGATCCAAGAGAACTTGAGCCGGCGGCGGGTCGGCCCCCAACCCGGCTGCCCTAACGGCTGTACTGCTCGTGCCTGGTGCTGAACCCGCCATGAAGACGTCACATGCATCAGCGGCCCATAGTCCTCCGACTCATGACACTCTGACTCGGGGTAAAGCTTGTCGTAGCCCTCGAGCCTGTCATCGTGAAGCGGGTAGATCGATTCCGTCTCTCCGCTCGAAGATTCATCCTCGGAACATACGAGAGTCTCCTGTGACATGGACCCCTCTAGATCCGCGCCTTGAGTAAAACCGACGAAGACATGCTTCCTGCCCGGATTAACGCGAGCGGGTTGCACGTGCCGAGCAGGTGGCGTGCGTCGAGCCGGCTGGACGATGTTGGTGCAGACGTCCGGCTCGGGTATAGATCCGCCGACCTTGCCGATGAAAACATGGATTCCACCAAAGGGGACTCGGAAGCCATACTCGACAGAGTCGGCCTCGGGGCCCCAGCCGGCATCGTCGATGTAGAGCCGGCCACGGCGACTCTTTTTCATCCTGCTGACAACGTATCCCTCAATCCCTGGAAGAGAGCCCTTTGAGAACTCAACACCACCGAGCGCTAGCCCCACTGTGGGTGCCAACTGTCGGGGTTTTATCACGGCAGATGTCCGAGGACTTATGTTCGAGGCCATCGCTAAGGGGATTGACTCAAAGAGGTTGGTTGGGACTAAAGACACGAGTTTACCCAGGTTCGGCCCCTCGAAAGGAGGTAAAGGCCTATATCCTGCTTGTGTTGTATTGATTGGAGTATCGATTACAAGGAAGCAGATTCGCTTGACCTAGTTCTCGATTGATTGGTTTTCATCTAAGTTGCCCCATGTCTCTGCCTTTATATAGGAGGCCAAGACCACGGGTTACAAGTCTCATACCGACTCTTACAACATATCCGACTCTACCTCTATGTCGCCTTGCCTTCCTGGGCAAGCCGTCTTCGGGCGGCTTAACCACCCGGGTCTTCATGCCTTCTTTGCCTGAGCCTCGCCTAATCCCATCTTGGTAAACCGCCATATGTCTAGGCTTACCTCTCCAGGCCCATCTGCCTTGGTCTGGCTTATGAGCCGCCAGGTATAACCCGGCCCCACCTGGGCGGGTCTCACCACGGGGTTATATCCCCAACACTTCCTGTAATATTCCTATTCCTATGATATTCTAATCCTATGAACCAAAGGAGGGCTCAAGTGGTTAATGTCTCGGGTGCTCACTTCCTGGGACGCGTGAGCGCAACTATATATAATAGTGGGCCCTATAAGCCCGCTTATATGGTATTTTTGCTTCTGTGAAGGAAAGAAACAAAAAAAAAGTGAAGGAGTGGTTGGCGTGCAACAATCAGTATTTAAATGAGAAAAAAAAAAGATGCGGAGAAAGTAAAAAAAGTTATGAACTTATAACTAACCTTATACTACCTTTGTCCCAGTTTATTTATACTCTTTGTATTTTGTGTTAAACTTTGACCTTGGATTTAACTAACAAAATATTAATGCACATCATAAAAGATACTATCACTGGAAACTATATTTAAGTACGAATGTAATGTTATAATTTTTTGTGACATGTACTAACAGTTTGTTAATAAAATCGATTGTCAAAAGTTAGCACAAAATCTAAAGGAACCAATAAACCAGGACCAAGGTAGTAGTCAAGTCTATAGTACGAGTAATTAATAATGCTAACTCTAGATGCCGAGCATGGCTATATAGGGAGATGCTGGGCAGCACTACGCGTCAGCCGCTGATCCAACACATAGATCAGGGCCGTCTCCAGAAATTTGTTGGCCCAGGACAAAATGAAAAATGGGTCCTAAATTCTGATGTACTCATATAACTAAAGTTGTAAGCTTATCATTTGTAACAAGATAAGAAACAAAAATTGTCATACCTTGAAATTTGAATGAGCAATTATCTCCAAAAATAGCTGCATCAATCCATGTGAAGTACAGATCTCCAACTACATAGTGTAAAGAAATTATTGTTTATCGGTATATAGGAATGGCTAATACAAAAAATTATTAACTATCAATGTATTCTAGAAAAAAATGTCAGTGTGGTCATTTTGTGCACCAAAATTCAGAAATGAAGAGCATACATATAATAGTGTTGGCAGGAGTGTGTCTCTGGATTTCTCGGTTCAGAAGATGCATATTCGTTTGGGTATTCTTTACTGGAATTCAGAAATGGGTTATGTGAATTCTGAAGCAGACCTACCTAGCGCAAACAGATCTCGAGCACTCATGTGGGGATCATGGCTCGGGGAATTAGTCAAGTACGTCAGCAAACAAATCTTGCGAGGATACATGATGAAGACTGGGGAACGGAGGGCAACGACGGCCAGGTTGGCAGGGCAGCCGAGCGATCGGATCAGCAGCAGACGGAACAAGCCTCGCTCAGCTAGGCGGTAATGATCGGCCGAGGTCGCGAGGCGTCTACCATAAGGATGTGCTTTGCTCGATCTGCTGCGACGTGCTCGTTTCGCTGGCCTCGCTCAGCTTTTTGTTTTTGTTTTTTGAGCAATGGCCTCGCTCAGCTAGACCTAGCGACTTGGAGGCCCCAGAACATTTGGGGCCTGGCCGGTCGGCCAATTTAGCCTGGCATAGATCAGCCGACGGGAGCAACTAATTAGCGTCCTGCACTTGACTCTGCAGCAGGACAGCTTGCCACGGGAAGCATGGAAGGGACACTCGTTCTAGCAGGTAATTCATCAAAAGTGGCAGCAACAGTGGACAGTTTTGATGGAGCCAGCTCTGATCATTCAAGTACGCCAAGGAAGAATGCACCAAAGAAGCTCAAGGGCTCGGATGGAGATGCAGTTGATTGTGTGGAGAACCAAGACCGTGCGGTTAGATCGGCGGCACCCCTGGAGGGTGACCGCCGAGAGCAATGAGTATCTTAGCATGGAACTGTCGCGGATTGGGTAATGACGCGACAGTTCGAGAGCTGCGCGAGTTCGTGAGCAAATTTGCCCCAACCGTGTTAGGAGTAGTTGAAATTCAAATAAGTAAAACACGTGTTGAAACTTTGGCGTCCACGCTAGGTTTTGATTGTAGCTATGCAGTGGGTAGTACAGGTCGGAGTGGTGGTCTTTGTCTATTCTGGAATAATGAAATAAAGCTCGAAGTTTTGGGTTATTCTCGTTATCATATTGACGTGAAAGTGGATGGTTGTGGTACTAGTCCGTGGAGACTCACTTTGGTTTATGGGGACGCCCAAACAGAAAATAGATATCTTACTTGGGAGACTTTAAAGGGCATCGTTCCGCTGTCTAATCTACCTTGGATCCCTTTAGGAGATTTTAATGAAGTTCTTCACCCAAGCGAGCATGATGGTGTGGGGACACGCAGCCAGGGGCAAATTGAAGCTTTCAGAGAGATGGCGGATGTGTGTGCTCATGATGACCTGCGCTATAATGGGTCCTCCTGGACGTTTGAGAAGAAAGTTTCAGGTGGATCCTACACGCGAGTACGACTGGACAGAGCTTTGGCGTCCAACGAGTGGTCTCTTTTGTTCCCAAATAATTTAGTTTCACATGAAACAGCAGCATGTTCGGACCATCATTTGCTGCATGTTAAACTAGATGATCCTGTTTCTCATAATAAGGCTCCACGGATTTTTAGATATGAAGCAATGTGGGAGACTCATGCAGGCCTACCGGATGTGGTGGCGAGGGGCTGGAACTCACTTGATCAAGGTGATGCAGTGCAGAAAATTCTCGCAAAGCTGCAGGCGTTATCAAAGGACCTACAACAATGGGAAACTGACACGTTTGGAAGTGTTCGAAAGAAAATCAAGGAACTGAAATCTGATTTGGATCGCTTGAGGAATAGAGTCGGTAGAGTTACAGAATTGAAGATTAACGAAAATCTAGTGGAACTCTATCACCGAGAGGAAATAATGTGGAGGCAAAGATCGCGCATACGGTGGTTATCCAAGGGAGATAAAAACACTTTCTTCTTTCACCAGCGAGCAAATAAGAGGCGAAGAAGGAATTTAATACGGAGCCTAGCAGCAGCCAATGGTATAATGATTGATGACACAGGGCAGATGGAAGCTATGGTAACAGAGTTCTATAAGAATTTATTTTGTTCTGAAGGGGTTTCAGACATGCAGCATGTGATAGATAATGTGCCGGACAAAGTAACAGATGCTATGAATGGATTGCTCACCGGACCATACATAGATGAGGAAGTGAAGTGTGCCCAGTTTCAAATGTTTCCCTTTAAAGCTCCGGGTCGTGATGGTTTTCTGGCGCAATTTTTTCAGCATCACTGGGAGATCTGTCGTGAGGATGTTATTGCTGCCATCCTACACATAGTAAGGTGTCTGGATAGCGCAGAAACAATAAATACTACAGTTTTGGTACTTATTCCTAAGGTATCAAACCCTACTACTCTATCGCAGTTTCGTCCAATAAGCTTATGTAATGTTCTTTATAAGATTGCCTCCAAGGTTATTGCTAACAATTTGAAACAAGTTTTGCCGGACATCATCTCAGAGGAGCAGTCGGCATTTGTGCCAGGAAGGCTTATCACAGGCAATATTATTTCTGCTTATGAGTGCCTACACTTTATGAAGAGGAATAAAGTCAAAAAACATAGGTTTTGTGCTTTGAAACTAGATATGATGAAGGCCTACGACCGCTTGTAGTGGTCATATCTGAGAGCAATCATGGAGAAGATGGGTTTCAATGCACATTGGATTTCAGTGGTGATGAATATGGTGAGCACGGTTTCTTTTTCGGTCATGTTCAATGGTAAAAGACTTGACGATTTTAAACCTTCAAGAGGTATCCGTCAAGGAGATCCTCTTTCACCCTATCTTTTCTTGCTGGTAGCAGAGGGCCTATCGTGCCTATTAAAAGTGAATGTTCAGTCATCTAACCTTGGTGGTATCAAAGTGACTGACACTGCCCCGGGAGTTAACCACTTACTTTTTGCCGATGACAGCCTGTTGTTCTTTAAAGCGAGTAGAGAAGGGGCGGAAGAAATATTACACCTTTTGGATATTTACCGTAATGCTTCGGGGCAGAAGATCAATCTTGATAAGTCTTCGGTTTTCTTTAGTAAGGGTTGTTCTGAATCATTGAGGGACGAGGTAAAATTGTCACTTAATCTCACCAATGAATCTTTGAGTGAAAAATATCTTGGCATGCCTTCGGAGGTTGGGAGGTCCAAAAACGGGACTTTCAGGTACCTAAAGGATCGGATATGGAAGAAGGTACAAGGGTGGCTAGAAAAACTGTTGTCCGTTGGAGGAAAAGATGTTCTAATTAAGTCAGTGGTTCAAGCTATACCAGTTTATTCAATGGCATGTTTCAAACTCCCAAGAGGTTTATGTGAGCATATTAACTCAATAATTCGCAAGTTCTGGTGGGGTAGTAAAAATGGTGAGCGAAAGGTTGCCTGGGTTTCCTGGGAAGTGATGACTCGACCAAAATTCATGGGTTGTCTTGGTTTTCATGATCTTGAATTATTTAATCTTGATTTGTTGGCCACGCAAGCTTGGAGGTTACTAATGGAGCCTAATTCATTGAGTGCTCGCATTCTGAAGAGTGTATATTACCCTCAAACCTCAGTTCTGGACGCTCCTTTGGAAGCCATCCTTCCCAGATATGGAGATCTGTTTTAGAGGGACGGGATGTTCTTGTTCAGGGCCTCATTCGCAGAGTGGGAGACGGTAGAACAACTGATATCTGGAGGCCTAATTGGCTACCCCGAGAGTGTTCTATGCTACCCATCACTTCTCTTCCAGCTGATGGTCCAACTTTGGTTTGCAAGCTCATTGACGAGACGTCGGCCACTTGGAATGAACAGCTTGTGCGACAGATTTTCATTCCCATGGATGCTCCGGCCATCCTTACTATTCCGTTATGCACTAGAAACGTGCCTGATTTTTTGTCCTGGAGTAAAGAAAAGAAGGGGACATATAGTGTTCGATCAGCTTACAGGATGTTAGTACATACAAAGTTCAGCAGGGGAGGCTGGCTTGAGGAGACCTCAGGATCATCTAGTACTGAACGTTTATAGAAAGACTGGGTTTCACTTTGGCATATTAAAGTCCCAGCAAGAATTATAGTTTTATTGTGGCGGCTAGCTCATCATTCCCTACCTACATATGACATTTTGGCTCACCGGAATATGTCAGATACACCAATCTGTAGTATGTGTGGTATGACAGATTCATGGCGACATTCACTACTGGAATGCTCGATCTCAAGATGTGTTTGGGCTATGGATGATGAGAGTTTGGTTGAGCATTTGTTGTGCACCAATGAAGCAAGCGGTCGAAATTGTCTCTTTGTGTTGATGGAGTCGCTGTCGCATGCCACTTCTATTCGAGTTGTGGTGTCGCTGTGGGCTATCTTGTTTTCGAGAAGAAAAGCAATTCATGAACCAGAGTTCAGGTCGCCACTTTCCACTCACCTGTTTATTAATCGATTCATCAAAGATCTTAACAGCTTGGAGACCCCTCGCCCTCTCGAGCTGATCCAAAGACGTAGAAATACCCGTGGTGGCTAGATTGCACCACCGTCTGGCCTTTACATGTTTAATGTCGATGGGGCTGTAGCAAGAAATGGACAGGTGGGCTCAGTTGGAGTTGTCTGCCGCAATGAGACTCGAATTTTTCTTGGTTCTTCAGCACTAGTTTTCTCGCACATTGTTGATCCGCCTACTTTGGAGACTTTGGCCTGCAGGGAGGTGCAAGCCTTGGCTGAAGACCTGCTTGTCAGGCGCTTATTTGTCGCATCAGATTGTTTATCAGTGGTGAAGGACATAGAGGAGGACAAGGGAGGTGTCAATGCAGCTATAGTGTGAGAGATTAATGCTAGAAGAAATGACTTTGATGTCTGTCGTTTTAGTCATGAGAGTAGAAATAGTAATTTTCAAGCTCATTATCTAGCAAAATTTTCTCTTTCTTTCGGTGTGGGTCACCACTTGTGGCTCGGTTATCCTCATGATATTGTAATGATTCCCATGAACTTTGAATAAAGATGAGTGGGATTGTCCTAAAAAAACTAATTAGCGAGTACTTTCTAGAAGCCTCCTAGCGATTACTTCCACGCGCCGCCACTTGTCGTGTTCTCAGCCTCCGCCACGTGTCGCGCTCTGAGCGTTTTCTTTGAATTTTATTTTTTATTTTTTACACGCCTTTCGGCTTTTTAGAATGGTTTTTTTCCAGGGTTTTTTTTGGTGTTTCGGTTTTCCACTGGTCACTATTAGCTTTTGGACGAAAAAAATCAATTCTTTGTGCGAAAAATGCATTTTTATGCAAGAGGCACAGTTTTGTTTCTGTCAGAGGCACGGTATTGTAATCGCGAGAGACACGACCATGTCTCTCGGAAAGGGAAAAATAGGCGTTTTCTGTTTTTTTTTGGGCACGGTTTTGCCTTCGCGAGAGGCACGACCAGGCCTCTCGGAAAGGGGAAAAAATACGCGTTTTCTGTTTTTTTTTGCGAGAGGCACGTTTTTGCCTTCGCGAGAAGCACGGCCATGCCTCTCGAAACGGGAAAAAATACGCGTTTTCTGTTCTTTCTTTCCACGAGAGGCATGGTTTTGCTATCACAAGAGGCACGACTGTGCCTGTCGGAAAGGGAAAAAACATGTTTTCTGCTCTCTTTTTTTTCGCGAGAGACACGATTTTGCCTCCGTAAGGATCGCTTGTTGGGTTGCTTGCTGCTCCGGGTCTCTAGTCACTTTTGTATATCGTTTGATGGTCAAGATTATGGGTGCGTACACTTCAAAATAACTGAACGGGCTATTGCAACAGGAGAAAAAAATTCATAATCTCCAATGATGATGGTCACATTATGTTTACATCTCATCGCATGATATTGAATGTTTGTGCACAAATGCATGACAATTTATCTTCTTTTAAATTTTTCACAAGTTGAACCAATGTTCACATTTTCGAGAAAATATCATGGTTGTCAAAAACTTGGTAATTCAAAGAATTATTATGAATTTTAAAAAAAAACTATAATATTCCGATCCATCCCGACAGTTAATTCTTCAAAATTCACCCGGGTATGTTGTCTCAAAGTCTCCGAAACATTACTGTTTAACTACATACCTTCGATCATTCGTGAACATATTTACAAATATAGGAACAAATTTCAAATCGAGAACATGTTTTAAAGTTTACCAAAAATTTCTTAAAACCATGAACACGTTTTATATTGCGAACGGTTTTTAAGTATTTTCTTTCGAATTGACGAACAATGATAGATTAGACGAACATAGTTTTCGAAGTCGAACATTTTTTGAAATGCATCAACATTTTATGAATCAACAAACATTTCTGAATCAATAAATTATTTTGTAATTCATGAAATATTTTTAAAATTTTGGGACAATTCTTGATAAGCATGAACATTTTTTTAATTAGCAAACATTTTGTTCAAGTTCATCAAAAAAATACACGGGCGTTTTTTACAAATCATGGAGTTTTTTGCTTTCACCAACATTATTTTCAAAATTGCAAACATTGTTTTGAACATGCGAAGATTTTTTATAGAAAATCCCGATGATTTTTTTAATTTACAGACAATGAAGTTTTTTTCCACATCTCATTTCAAAATTCCAATTTTTTTTAAATTGCAAATTGTTCTCGTAGTTCTAAATTATAAATTATTTAACGTAGAAGAAAATGAAAAACAAATGAAACTAAATAAATAGGTACTAACTATTTGTGAAATGTTAGGATATTTCTAAAATGCATGAATATATTTGGAATTACCAAAAAAATTGTTAAATGTCATTACTAATTTCAAATACATGGACTTTTGTATAAAATCATGGACCTTTTTTATTTTACAAACATATTTTTATATATGTGAATATTTTTACAAAAAGCCGAGCAGTTTTTGAATTGACAAACATTTTGTGTATTTTTGAATATGTTGTCTCAAAATTCTCAGTTTCTTAAAACTTGAAAAGTTAATTGAGGATGTAAATTATTTAAAGTAGAAAAATAAAAGGGAACTGAAAATAAAAATAAAAATAAAAAATGAAACTAAGAAAACAGGCGCCCGCGCATGGGCCGTCCCAAAAGGATGTGTTGGATCTTCTCCCAAAGTGCAGAGCGTAATATAGGAGGTTCAGACATGGGCCGGCCCAGTCTGAAGATTTTTCTGTCTGAAACGTTTTTTTATGACTTATAGGTGGCATTGGTGGGTAATTTTAGCCAACTTCATGGGTAATATGTATGACGAATGACCAGAAATAGTCTGTGCTTTATTATTATTGGGTAGAGATACTTGGGGTTGTTTAAAATAATTAATTTGGCCGAGTTCCTATATCGTGAAAAAATACCTTCAAATTCTAGGTGTGCCACGACACACCCGGCACACCCGCTAGCTACGCCATCGGTGGTCCCATATATACCCCTTTTATCTCTAGAAATGTTCATGTACTCCGCCACGTTTCCGGAGCACTCCAATTCATTCCACGTTGTAAGAGCATCTATAGTTAGACACCTCAAACCCAGCTCATATGCCTGGGCCGCTGCCCTGTGACCGACCAGCCACGAAATTCCGACCCAACGTGGCGTCTGAAATAAACCTTAAACGCCCGGGGATGACCAACATCGCTCATATCCAGCCCAAATACGAGGCAAATATGGGGCGCCTGGGCACGCCCGGGCATGCCACCTACATCGGCCTGGCCCACGCTCATCTGTCCAAACCCTAGCCACTTCACACTCCACTCCCGTCCACTCCCTCCACCATCCAACCTCCCCTCCGGCGATTTTTGGTCGTCTCCGGCATGGCGGGCAATGGATCTGACTCCAACTAGTATGAATCCGTCGACTGGGGTGTCATCCCGTGCGGGGTGGAGGCGGCAATGGCGGTCCGCATTGCACTTTGCCGCTCCCGTGAGGACAACACCTGACCGACAACAAGATCTATGCAACATGACTCCATAGCATCGACTCAACGGGCGCTCGGGTCCTCTGGGGCTAGATCATCATGGTCCCGACAACCGAAAAATCTCTACTTCCCCACCATCGGTCGGGCAGACCATGAGTCCCATCGGGAACGGGCAGCCCACCATGGGAAGGATAGGATAAGGGTTACCGAGGCCCGCATCGCTATGAAAATGGCGGCAGCGTGGGCGGCCGCAAAGGAGGAAGCCATTCGCGCTCGTATTTTGAAGAAATGGTAACAAAGGAACATGCTCGCCATCGCGCAAGAGCAGCAACGGGCAGTCCGTGAAATGGTCGGACTGCCACTAAAGGAGGAGAAGGAGGTCAATAACCACGAGGACAGCTTCGATGACGAGAAGATCCGACTTGATCTCTACTGCGTCTTCGACTGGTACGTCCATCAGAAGGACGGCAAGGGTTCCGGAAAGGGCCAAGGCAGCCGTGGATGATCTCCACCATGGCCAAACATGTCAAATTTTGGTAGATAGATGGCATGTCAGTAGGGATGGAGTAGTTGTACAATGCGTGTAATGCATCGAACGTAGTTTCATTAGTTTGTATGGATTTGAGATATGAGATTTGAGGTGTACGGTTTTGAGAAGGCAAATATGAGGCTTGACCAGTAGTCCATAGCCGTGAGACACTGATCGCCCCTGGCGATCTGTATGCTCATCTTCTTGGGATGGAGACACGCTTCGAGACTCGTCGGGCTGCAGAGGTCTACTACTACAATTTCTCTACCAACGCGGCGTACTGAGGCGGCTCTCGCTCCAACAACCGCTCCACAGATAAGCCACCCTTCTCTCTACAGCACCCCAAGAGTAGGCATCCGCCACCAATGGTTCCAATTGTTGGAAATATGCCCTAGAGGCAATAATAAAATGGTTATTATTGTATTTCCTTGTTCATGATAATTGTCTATTGTTCATGGTATAATTGTGTTAACCGGAAACCGTAATGCATGTGTGAATACATAGACAACAACGTGTCCCTAGTGAGCCTCTAGCTTGCTAGCACGTTGATCAATAGATGGTCACGGTTTCATGACCATGGACATGGATGTCGTTGATAAAGGAATCACTTCACTACGGGGATGATGTGATGGACAAGTCCAATCCTAAGCATAGCACAAGATCGTGTAGTTCGTCTGCTAAAGCTTTTGCAATGTCAAGTATCATTTCCTTAGACCAGGAGATTGTGCAACTCCCGGATACTGTAGGAATACTTTGGTTGTTGCAAACGTCACAATATAACTGGGTGTCTATAAAGGTACACTACAGGTATCTCCGAAAGTGTCTGTTGGGTTAGCACGGATCGAGACTGGGATTTGTCACTCCGTGTGACGGAGAGGTATCTCTCAGCCCACTCGGTAAGACATCATCATAATGAGCTCAATGTGACTAAGGAGTTAGCCACGGGATGATGTGTTACGGAACGACTAAAGAGACTTGCCGGTAACGAGATTGAACAAGGTATAGGGATACCGACGATCGAATCTCGGGCAAGTGTCATACCGGTAGACAAAGGGAATTGTATACGGGATTGATTGAATCCCCGACATCATGGTTCATCCGATGAGATCATCATGGATCATGTGGGAGCCAACATGGGTATCTAGATTCCGCTGTTGGTTATTGACCGGAGAGGTGTCTCGGTCATATCTACGTGCCTCCCGAACCCGTAGGGTCTACACACTTAAGGTTCGATGAGGCTAGGGTTATAGGGAAATGTTGTACGTGGTTACCGAAGGTTGTTCGGAGTCCTGGATGAGACCCCGTACATCACGAGGACCTATGGAATGGTCCGGAGGTAAATATTGATATATAGGAAGTCCAGTTTTGGTCACCGGAAAGTTTTCGGGCTCATCGGTAGTGTATCGGGAGTGCCGAGTGGGTGCCGGAGGACCCCCCGGGAGGGGTGTGATGACCAAAGGACTTCATGGGCTGATAGAGGACGTGGACCAGCCCTTATTGGTCTGTCCAAGTCCTTACCTAAAGGCCTATGCGGCTAAGGACAAAGAGATAAGGCAAAAGGAGATTCAAAAGGAAGAGATCCACCTTCCTTGTGGGAGGTGGACTCCTCCCTTATCTCGGCCGAACCTCTCCTCCTTGGAGGAGGGGCCAAGGAAGCCCTCCCTCTCCCTCCTCCTATATATACCCGAGATATTGGGGCTGATTTGAGACACGAGTTCTCTCTCTCTCGGCACAGCCCTACCCTTCCTCTTCCTCGTTCTCCGCTGTGCTTGGCGAAGCCCTGCTGGAGACCACGCAGCTCCACCGTCACCACGCCGTCGTGTTGCCGGAGCTCTCCCTCAACCTCTCCTTCCTCCTTGTTGGATCAAGGCGTAGGAGACGTCACCGGGCTGCACGTGTGTTGAATGTGGAGGCGCCGTTGTTCGGCGCTAAGATCGAAATCCATCGCGATCTGGATCGCTACGAGTACGACTCCACCAACCGCGTTCTTGTAATGCTTCTGCTGAGCAATCTTCAAAGGTATGAAGATGCAATATCTTCCCACTCTTTGCTGGTTTCTTCATAGATAAATCTTTGTGAACATGTAGGAAATTATTTGATTTACTACTACGTCTCCCTACAGTGGTATCAGAGTAGGTGATTTTTACGCTTACGTGAGATTGGTTTCACCGCCTGACATGCACTTGTTGCATATGGTGGCTAGCGGGTGTCTGTCTCTCCCACCTTAGTCGGATCGGATTTGATGGAAAGGGTCGTTATGAAAGGTAAATAGCAATTGGCATATGATGTTGTGGTTTTGGCGTAGGTAAGAATCATTCTTGCTAAGAAACCTATAGCAGCCACGTAAAACTTGCAACTACAAATTATAGGACGTCTAACTTGTTTTTGCAGCATATGCCTATGAACAAAGGATGTGATGTGATGCATTGTGATGTATGAGATTGATCATGTTCTTGTAATAGGATTCACGACTTGCATGTCGATGAGTATGACAACCCGCAGGAGCCATAGCATTTGTCTTTTTTTATTGTATGACATGCATGTCAATCATAAATGCCATGTAATTACTTTACTTTATTGCTAATTGTTAGCCATAGTAGTAGAAGTAATAGTTGGCGAGACAACTTCATGAAGACACGATGATGGAGATCATGGTGTCATGCCGGTGACAGTGACGATCATGGTGCCCCGAAGATGAAGATCAAAGGAGCAAGATGATATTGGCCATATCATGTCACTATATTGATTGCATGTGATGTTTATCATGTTTACATCTTATTTTCTTAGAACGACGGGAGTAAATAAGATGATCTCTCAATAAAATTTCAAGAAATGTGTTCACCTTAACTGTGCACCATTGCTAAGGATCATCGTTCTGAAGCGCCACGTGATGATCGGGTGTGATAGGTTCTAACGTTCGCATACAATGGGTGTAAGCCAGATTTGCACACGCAAAACAGTTAGGTTAACTTGACGAGCCTAGCATGTACAGACATGGCCTCGGAACACAGCAGACCGAAAATTCGAACATGAGTCGTATAGTAGATGCAATCAACATGGAGATGTTCACCATGGATGACTAGTCCGTCTCACGTGATGATTGGACACGGGCTAGTCGACGTGGATCATGTGTCACTTGGATGACTCGAGAGATGTCTATCTAAGTGGGAGTTCATTAAATAATTTTATTATGTGAACTTAATTATCATGAACTTAGTCTAAAAATTGTCTTTACAATCTATATTGTAGATCCAATGGCCAACGCTAATGTCACCCTCAACTTCAACGCGTTCCTAGAGAAAACCAAGCTGAAAGATGATGGAAGCAACTATCCGGACTGGGTCCGTGGCTTGAGGATTATCCTCATAGCTTCCAAAAGATTGTATGTCCTTGATGCACCACTAGGTGACGCACCCATTTTCCTAGCAGATCAAGACGTTATGAACGCTTGGCAGTCACGTTGCGGTGATTACTCCCTTGTTCAGTGTGGCATGCTATAAAGTTTAGAATTGGGGCTCCAAAAGCATTTTGAGCAACACGGAGCATATGAGATGTTCCAAGAGCTGAAACTGGTTTTCCAAGCTCATGCCCGAGTCGAGAGATATGATTTCTCCGACAAGTTCTTCAGTTGTAAGATGGAGGAAAACAGTTCTGTTAGTGAGCACATACTCAAAATGTCTGGGTTGCACAACCGCTTGACTCAGCTGGGAGTTAATCTCCCGGATGACTCGGTCATTGACAGAATCCTCCAGTCGCTTCTACCTAGCAACAACAGCTTTGTGATGAACTACAACATGCAGGGTATGGAGAAGTCCATTCCTGAGTTGTACTCGATGCTGAAATCAGCGGAGGTCAAGATCAAAAAGGAGCATCAAGTGTTGATTTTGAATAAGACCACCAGTTTCAAGAAAGGCAAGGGTAAGAAGAACTGGAAGAAGGACGGCAAAGTTGTTGCCGCGCCCGGTAAGCAAGTTGCCGGGAAGAAGAACAAGAATGGACCCAAGCCTGAGACTGAGTGCTTTTATACCAAGGGTACCGGTCACTGGAAGCGTAACTGCCCCAAGTAGTTAGCGGATAAGAAGGCCAGCAACGTTAAAGGTATATGTGATATACTTGTTATTGATGTGTACCTCACCAGCGATCGTAGTAGCTCCTGGGTATTTCATACCGGTGCAGTTGCTCACATTTCTAACTCCAAGCAGGAGCTGCGGAATAAGCGGAGACTGGCAAAGGACGAGGTGATGATGCACGTCAGAAATGGTTCCAAGGTCGATGTGACCGCCGTCGGCACGCTACCTCTACATCTACCTTCGGGATTAGTTTTAAACCTCAATAATTGTTATTTAGTACCAGTTTTGAGCATGAACGTTCTATCTGGATCTGGATTGATGCGAGAAGGCTACTCATTTAAATCTGAGAATAATGGTTGTTTTATTTATATGAGAGAAATGTTTTATGGTCATGCCCCGCTGGTCAATGGTTTATTTTTAATGAATCTCGAACGTGATGTTACACATGTCCATAGTGTGAGTACCAAAAGATGTAAGATTGATAACGATAGTCCCACTTACATGTGGCACTGCCGCCTTGGTTATATTGGTGTCAAACGCATGAAGAAACTCCATGCCGATGGACTTTTGGTGTCTCTTGATTTCGAATCATTTGACACGTGCGAACCATGCCTCATGGGCAAGATGACCAAGACTCCGTTCTCCGGAACAATGGAGCGAGCAACTGACTTGTTGGAGATAATACGTACCGATGTATGCGGTCCAATGAGCGTCGAGGCTCGCGGTGGCTACCGTTATGTTCTCACCCTCACTAATGACTTGAGCAGATATGCGTATGTCTACTTAATGAAACACAATTCTGAAACCTTTGAAACGTTGAAGGAATTTCAGAGTGAAGTAGAGAATCAATGTGACAGGAAAATAAAGTGCCTACGATCTGATCGTGGTGGAGAATATTGAAGTCACGAGTTTGGAACGCACCTAAGGAAATGTGGAATTGTTTCACAACTCACGCCGCCTGGCACACCTCAGCGAAATGGTGTGTCTGAACGTCAATATCGCACTCTATTGGATATGGTGCGATCTATGATGTCTCTTACCAACTTACCACTACCATTTTGGGGATATACATTAGAGACTGCCGCATTCACTTTAAATAGGGCACCATCAAAGTCCGTTGAGACGACATCGTATGAATTATGGTTTGGAAAGAAACCTCAGCCGTCGTTTCTAAAAGTTTGGGGATGCGATGGTTATGTGAAGAAACTTCAACCAGAGAAGCTCGAACCCAAAGTGGAAAAGTGTGTCTTCATAGGATACCCCAAAGAAACTATTGGGTATACCTTCTACCTCAGATCCGAAGGCAAAGTCTTTGTTGCCAAGAATGGATCCTTTCTTGAGAAAGAGTTTCTCTCAAAAGAAGTAAGTGGGAGGAAAATAGAACTTGATGAGGTAATAGTACCTCCACTCGAACCGGAGAGTAGCGCAGCACGGGAAGTTGTTTCCGTGGAGCCTACACCGGCTGGAGAGGAAGTTAATGATGATGATCATGAAACTTCGGATCAAGTTATTATTGAACGTCGAAGGTCCACTAGGACACGTTCCGCACCAGAGTGGTATGCCAACCCTGTCCTGGAGATCATGTTGTTGGACAACGGTGAACCTTCGAACTATGAAGAAGCGATGGCAGGCCCGGATTCCAACAAATGGCTTGAAGCCATGAAATCCGAGATAGGATCCATGCATGAGAACAAAGTATGGACTTTGGTGGACTTGCCTGATGATAAGCGAGCCATTGAAAATAAATGGATCTTTAAGAAGAAGTCTGAAGAGGATGGTAATGTGACCGTCTATAAGGCTTGGCTTGTCGCTAAGGGTTATCGACAAGTTCAAGGAGTTGAGTACAATGAGACTTTCTCACCCGTAGCAATGTTCAAGTCCGTCCGAATCATGTTAGCAATTGCCACATTTTATGATTATGACATCTGGCAAATGGACGTCAAAACGGCATTCCTTAATGGCTTCCTTAAGGAAGAACTGTATATGATGCAGCCGGAAGGTTTTGTCGATACTAAAGATGATAACAAAGTATGCAAGCTGTAGCGGTCCATCTATGGGCTGGTGCAAGCATCTCGGAGTTGGAACATTCGCTTTAATGAGGTGATTAAAGCGTTTGGGTTTATACAGGTTTATGGAGAACCCTGTATTTACAAGAAAGTGAGTGGGAGCTCTGTAGCATTTCTCATATTATATGTGGATGACATATTGTTCATGGGAAATGATATAGAACTTTTGGAAAGTGTAAAGGCCTACTTGAATAAATGTTTTTCAATGAAGGACTTGGAGAAGCTGCTTACATATTAGGCATCAAAATCTATAGAGATAGATCAAGACGCCTCATAGGTCTTCCACAAATCACATACTTTGACAAGATATTGAAGAAGTTCAATATGGACCAGTCCAAGAAGGGGTTCTTGCCTGTGTTACAGGGTGTGAGATTGAGTACGACTCAATGCCCGACCACGGCAAAAGATAGAGAAGAGATGAGTGTCATCCCCTATGCTTCAGCCATAGGCTCTATTATGTATCTCATGATGTGTACCATACCTGATGTGAACCTTGCCATAAATTTGGTACGGAGGTACCAAGGTGATCCCGGAGCGGAACACTAGACAGCGGTCAAGAATATCCTGAAGTACCTGAAAAGGACAAAGTACATGTTTCTCGTATATGGAGGTGTCGAAGAGCTCGTCGTAAAGGGTTACGTCGATGCTCGCTTCGACATAGATCCAGATGACTCCTAGTCGCAAACTGGATACGTGTATATTTTGAACAGAGGGGCAGTCAGCTGGTGCAGCAGCAAGCAAAGCGTCGTGGCGGCATCTACATGTGAAGTGGAGTACATAGCTGCTTCGGAAGTAGCAAAGGAAGGAGTCTAGATGAAGGAGTTCATGACCGACCTAGGAGTGATTCCCAATGCGTCGGGCCCGATGACTCTATTCTGTGACAACACTGGAGCTATTGCCCTTGCGAAGGAGCCTAGGTTCCACAACAAGACAAGACACATCCAGCGTCGCTTCAACTCCATTCGTGATTCCATTCAGGAAGGAGATATAGAGATTTGTAACATACGGATCTGAATATCGCAGATCCATTGACTAAACCTCTCTCACGAGCAAAACATGATCAACACCAGAATGCTATGGGTGTTTGATTCATCACAATGTAACTAGATTATTTACTCTAGTTCAAGTGGGAGACTGTTGGAAATATGCCCTAGAGGGAATAATAAAATAGTTATTATTGTATTTCCTTGTTCATGATAATTGTCTATTGTTCATGCTATAATTGTGTTAACCGGAAACTGTAATGCATGTGTGAATACATAGACCACAACGTGTCCCTAGTGAGCCTCTAGTTGGCTAGCTCGTTGGTCAATAGATGGTCACGGTTTCATGACCATGGACATTGGATGTCGTTGATAACGGGATCACATCATTAGGAGAATGATGTGATGGACAAGACCCAATCCTAAGCGCATCAGAAGATCGTGTAGTTCGTCTGCTAAAGCTTTTCCAATGTCAAGTATCATTTCCTTAGACCATGAGATTATGCAACTCCGGGATACCATATGAATACTTTGGGTGTGCCAAACATCACAACGTAACTAGGTGGCTATGAAGGTACACTACAGGTATCTCCGAAAGTGCCTGTTGGGTTGGCACAAATCGAGACTGGGATTTATCACTCCGTGTGACGGAGAGGTATGTCTGGGCCCACTTGGTAATACATCATCATAATGAGCTCAGTGAGACTAAGGAGTTAGCCATGAGATGCTGTGTTACGGAACGAGTAAAGAGACTTGCCAGTAATGAGATTCAACAAGGTATAGGTATAGCGACGATCGAATCTCGGGCAAGTGTCATACCGGTAGACAAAGGGAATTGTATAAGGGATTCATTGAATCCCCGACATCGTGGTTCATCCGATGAGATCATCGTGGAGCATGTGGGAGCCAACATGGGTACCCAGATCCCGCTGTTGGTTATTGACCGGAGAGGTGTCTCGGTCATGTCTACGTGCCTCCCAAACCCGTAGGGCCTGCACACTTAAGGTTCGATGAGGCTAGGGTTATGGGGAAATGTTGTACGTGGTTACTGAAGGTTGGTCGGAGTCCTAGATGAGATCCTGGACGTCACGAGGAGCCCCAGAATGGTTCGGAGGTAACGATTTATATATAGGAAGTCCAGTTTTGCTCACCGGAAAGTTTTCAGGCTCATCGGTAGTGTACCGGGAGTGCCGGGAGGGTGCCGGAGGACCCCCGGGAGGGGTGTGATGACCAAAGGATTTCATGGGATGTTAGAGGAGGTGGAACAGCCCTTATTGGGCTGGCCAAGTCCTTCCCTAAAGGCCCATATGGCTAGGGATAAAGAGATATAGAAAAAGGAGATTCAAAAGGAAGAGATCCACCTCCCTTGTGGGAGGTGGACTCCTCCCTTATCTCGGCCGAACCTCTCCTTCTTAGAGGAGGGGCCAAAGAATCCCTCCCTCTCCCTCCTCCTATATATACCTGAGGTATTGGCGCTGATTTGAGACACGAGTTCTCTCTCTCTCAGTGCAGCCCTACCCTTCCTCTTCCTCGTTCTCCGCGGTGCTTGGCGAAGCCCTGCCGGAGACCACGCAGCTCCACCGTCACCACACCGTTGTGCTGCCAGAGCTCTCCCTCAACCTCTCCTTCCTACTTGCTAGATCAAGGCGTAGGAGACGTCATCGGGATGCATGTGTGTTGAATGCGGAGGTGTCGTTGTTCGGCGCTAAGATCGGAATCCACCGCGATCTGAATCGCTACGAGTACGACTCCACCAACCGCGTTCTTGTAACGCTTCCGCTTAGCGATCTTCAAAGGTATGAAGATGCAATCTCTTCCCACTCGTTGCATGTTTCTCCATAGATAGATCTTGGCGAACACGTAGGAAATTTTTTGATTTACTACTACGTCTCCCAACACCAATGGTGGTCGCCAAGGGGGGCAGTGGGGCTCCTCTCGCTCGGGATGCCCGGCGTGTGGCAACCAGGGCAACCATCCTCCTTGTCAGTTGTGCAATATTGCTGGTCACCTCTCGTCCCCCTGCAAGAAATGCTGCAAGCATGACTTCCTTGGCATCGGCAATGATGGGCACAATAATGTCTTCAAGCATCCATGGCGACACAAGGGCACACCCTTTCCTATCCGGTTGATCCGATGTGGTACACAGACACCGGTGTTATGGATCATCTGACGAGCGAGCTCAAACAAGCTTGGTGCATATGAGCCTTACCAGGGACATGATAAGGTTCATACAACAGGTATGCATATCTTTCATATTGGTCGCTCTTCTATTCTCAAATCTACATCTCGCCAACTTCAATTCTCCAATGTTCTTCGCCGTAAATTTTTGTCTGTTTCTCAACTTACTTAGGTGTGGGGAACGTTGCATGGGAAACAAAAAATTTACTATGCACACGCAAGATCTATCCATGGTGGTGAGCATCTATGAGAGGGAGAGTTGATCTACATATCCTTGTAGATCCCTAAGCGGGAAGCGTTAAGAAACGTAGTTGATGTAGTCAAACGTCTTCGCGATCCAAATCGTCGAGCGTCCCGCGATCCCATCACGATCCGTGCCACGATCCGATCATGATCCGTCCTGCGATCTCATCACGATCCGTCCCGTGATCCAATCACGAATCGTCTCGCGATCTTGATCACGGTCCTTCCGATCTAGCGCCGAACGGACGACACCTCCGCGTTCAGCACACGTACAGCTCGATGACGATCTCCGCCTTCTTGATCCAGCAAGAGTGAGAAGAGATGTCGTGGATTTGTCACGGGAGATGTCTGGGTGAACGGACTTAGGTTCGGGGAAGAAGCGTAACTATGTGGCGGCTTGAGGGGGTTGGTCGGAATCAAGAGACGCGGAGTTTACCCAGGTTCGGCCCCTCCGATGGAGGTAAAAGCCTACGTCCTGCTTGTCTGGTATTGATGATGAGGGAGATCTCTCAGTTACAAGGGTGTTCTTTTGCCACCTCTAATCACGAGAGTCTCTAATCTTTCTATCTCTAATGACTTCAACTTGTCCCTCTAGGGGTGCTCTACCCCTCCTTATATAAGTGGAGAGGGTAGGTTTACAAATAGAGTCCTACTAGGAGTAGGATTAGCACTAGTATCTTTAGAATCCTATTCCGGGTCTTGTTTCTCTTGTAAGGAAATCCTTTCTCCTTTAGGCCTTCTCTTGTGAGCCGCCTGGCACCGGTTCACACGCCGTGTCTTGGGCCTGGTCGTCCTGCGACCCGCCTGCCGAATCACCAATAAAACGTCATCTCTTTACCGGGTCTCCTGTGAGTCACTAGGACGGGTCATACCATGGGGTATATCCCCGACAAGAGAGGTAGATGAGTTCTCTGGCAGCACAACGGCATGGTGGCGGTGGTGGTGAACTAATCCTGGAGGGCTTCGCCTAAGCACCATAGAACTAATCTAGAGGAGAAATAGATCTAGAGGATGAAGAGGGCAGCACGTGGCAATTAGGGTTGGGTATGCCCTCAAAAACCTTCAGTATATGTAGGAGGGAGAGTAGAGGAGGCATCCTAGCCCCTCCTACAAGGAAGGCTTCGGGCAAACTAGAGGGGAGGAGTCCACCTCCCACAAGGGGGGTGGACACCTAGTAGGTCTCGCTCCTACTTGGCCCCTACTCCTTCCTCCGGCGCATAGGCCTTCTTGTCCTAGCCTCCTATCCCACCAGGGGCTGGCACGCCACCACTAAGTCCCATGTTGCCCCTTGGGGTGTGTGGGTCCCACTTGGTGGTCCCCCGGAACCCATTCGTCACTCCGGGTACACTACCGAAAATGCCCGAAACTTTTCCGGAGTTCAAACACCACTTTCCTATATATCAATCTTTACCTCCGGACCATTCCGGAGCTCCTCGTGACATCCGGGATCTCATCCGGGACTCCAAACAACCTTCGTTCACCAACATATATAACTCAATACTATCGAAACGTCACCAAACTTTAAGTGTGTAGTCCCTGCGTATTCGAGAACTATGTAGACATGACCAAGAAACCTCTATGGTCAATAACCAATAGCGGGACCTGGATGACCATATTGGTTCCTACATATTCTACGAAGGTCTTTATCGGTTGAACCTCTATATCAAGGATTCAGTTAATCCCGTACGCTGTTCCCTTTGTTCTTCGGTATGTTAGTTGCCCGAGATTCGATCATCGGTATCTCAATGCCTAATTCAATCTCGTTACCGGCAAGTCTCTTTACTCATTCCGTAATACAAGATCCCGTGGATAACACTTAGTCACATTGCTTGCAAGGCTTATTGTGATGTTGTATTACCGAGTGAGCCCTGAGATACCTCTCCATCACACGGAGTAACAAATCCTAGTCTTGATCCATGCCAACCCAACAGACACCCTCCGAGATACCTGTAGAGCATCTTTATAGTCACCCAATTACGTTGCGACATTTGATACACACAAGGTATTCCTCCAGTGTCAGTGAGTTGCATGATCTCATGGTCATAGGAACAGATACTTGACATGCAGAAAACAGTAGCAATAAACTGACACGATCATATGCTACGTTTGTAGTTTGGGTCTTGTCCATCACATCATTCTCCTAAATGATGTGATCCCCTTATCAAATGACATCTCATGTCTATGCCTAGGAAATCATAGCCATGTTTGATCAACGAGGTAGTCTATTAGAGGCATACTAGGGACATGGTATTGTCTATGTATCCACACATGTATCTGAGTTTCCGATCGATAAAATTATAGCACTGATAATAAATGATTATCATGAACAAGGAAATATGATAATAACCAATTTATTATTGCCTCTAGGGCTTATTTCCAGCAGTCTCCCACTTGCACTAGAGTCAATAATCTAGTTCACATCACTATGTGATTTACATTGTAATGAACCGAACACCCATGCAGTTCTGGTGTTGATCATGTTTAGCCCTTGGAAGAGGTTTAGTCAACGGGTCTGCAACACTCAGATCCGTGTGCACTTTGCCAATATTTATGTCCTTCTCCTCGATGTAATCGCGGATGGAGTTGAAGCGTCGCTTTATGTGTCTGGTCCTCTTGTGAAACCTTGGTTCCTTGCCAGAGCAATAGCACCAGTGTTGTCACAGAACAGGTTCATTGGATTCAGTGCACTGGGCACTACTCCAAGATCTGTCATGAACTGCTTCATCCAGACACCTTCCTTTGCCGCCTCCGAGGCTGTGATGTACTCCGCTTCGCATGTAGAATCGGCTACCATGCTTTGCTTGGAACTGCACCAGCTTACCGCTCCCTCGTTGAGAATAAATACGTATCCGGTTTGTGACTTAGAGTCATCCGGATCAGTGTTAAAGCTTGCATCGATGTAAACATTTACGACGAGGTCTTCATCACCTCCATAAACGAGAAACATTCCCTTAGTCCTTTTTAGGTACTTAAGGATATTCTTGACCGCCGCCCAGGGCTTCATTCCAGGATCACTTTGAAACCTTTCGGCCATACTTATGGCAAGGCTGACATCGGGTCTTGTATACAACATTCCATACATGATAGAGCCTATGGTTGAAGCATAGGGGATGACACTCATCTTTTCTCTATTTTCTGGAGTCACTAGGCATTGAGTCTTACTCAACTTCACACCTTGTAACACAGGCAAGAACCCCTTCTTGGACTGATCCATTTTGAACTTCTTGAAAATTTATCAAGGTATGTGCTCTGTGAAAGTGCTATTAAGCGTCTCGATCTATCTCTATAGATCATAATGCCTAATATGAAAGCAACTTCTCCTAGGTCCTTCATTGAAAAACTCTTGTTCAAATATTCCTTCATGCTTTCCAGCATTTTTATATTGTTTCCAATCAGCAATATGTCATCCACATATAATATTAGAAATGATGTAGAGCTCCCACTCACTTTCTTGTAAATACAAGCTTCTCCATAAACTTGTATAAATCCAAATGCTTTGATCACCTCATCAAAGCACTTATTCCAACTCCGAGATGCTTGCACCAATCCATAAATGGATCGCTGGAGTTTGCAAACTTTGTCAGCATTCTCTGGATCGACAAATCCTTCCGGTTGCATCATATACAACTCTTCCTCAAGGAAACCGTTGAGGAACGCTGTTTTGACATCCATGTACCAAATTTCATAGTCGAAATATGCAACTATTGCTAACATGATTCTGACAGACTTAAGCATCGCTACGGGTGAGAAGGTCTCATTGTAGTCTACTCCTTGAACTTGTGAAAAACCCTTTGCCACAAGTCGAGCTTTATAGACGGTGACACTACCGTCCGCGTCCGTCTTCTTCTTAAAGATCAATTTGTTCTGAATGGCCTTTCGCCCTTCAGGTAATACTTCCAAAGTCCATACTTTGTTTTCATACATGGATCCCATCTCAGATTTCATGGCCTCTAACCATTTCTCAGAATCCGAGCCCATCAGCGCTCCTTCATAGCTCGTAGGTTCATTGTTGTCCAACAACATGACCTCCAAGACAGGGTTGCTGTACCACTCAAGAGCAGTACGTGCCCTTGTCGACCTACGAGGTTCAATAGTAACTTGATCCGAAGCTTCATGATCATCATCATTATCTTCCTCTTCAACTGTCGTAGGCTCCACAGAAACATCTTTCTGCGCTGCGCTACTCTTTGGTTGAAGTAAAGGTTCAATAACCTCATCAAGCTCTATTTTCCTCCCACTCAATTCTTTCGAGAGAAACTCTTTCTCAAGAAATGTTCCGTTCTTAGCGACAAACACTTTGCCTTTGGATCTGAGATAGAAGGTATACCCAACTGTCTCTTTCGGGTATCCTATGAAGACGCATTTCTCAGCTTTGGGTTCCAGCTTTTTAGGCTGAAGCTTTTTGACATAAGCATCACATCCCCAAACTTTAAGAAACGACGACTTTGGCCTCTTGCCAAACCATAGTTCATATGGGGTCGTCTCAACGGATTTCGATGGTGCCCTGTTTAAAGTGAATACAGATGTCTCTAATGCATAACCCCAGAACGATAGTGGCAAATCAGCAAGAGACATCATAGAACGCACCATATCTAATAAGGTTCGATTACGACGTTCGGACACACCATTACGCTGCAGTGTTCCAGGCGGTGTCAACTATGAAACAATTCCACACTGTCTTAAGTGACTGCCAAACTCATAACTTAGATACTCACCTCCTCGATCAGATCGCAGGAATTTAATCTTCTTGTTACGATGATTCTCAACTTCACTCTGAAATTGCTTGAACTTTTCAAACGTTTCAGACTTGTGTTTCATTAAGTAAATATACCCATATCTGCTTAAGTCATCAGTGAAGGTGAGAAAATAACGATATCCACCGTGCGCCGTAACATTCATTGGACCACACACATCAGTCTGTATGATTTCCAATAAGTCACTTGCCCGTTCCATTGTTCCAGAGAACGGCGTTTTAATCATCTTGCCCACGAGGCATGGTTCGCCTGTGTCAAGTGATTCAAAATCAAGTGACTCCAAAAGTCCATCATCATGGAGCTTCCTCATGCGTTTTACACCAATATGACCTAAACGGCAGTGCCACAAGAAAGTGGCACTATCATTATCAACTCTACATCTTTTGGCATCAATGTTACGAACATCTGTGTCATCACTATCAAGATTCAATATGAATAAACCCCTCACTTTGGGTGCATGACCATAAAAGATATTACTCATATAAATAGAATAACCATTATTCTATGATTTAAATGAGTAATCGTCTCGCAATAAACAAGATCCAGATATAATGTTCATGCTTAACGCATGCACTAAATAACAATTATTCAGGTTCATCACTAATCCCGATGGTAATCGAAGAGAGAGCGTGCCGACGACGATCACATCAACCTTGGAACCATTTCCCACGTGCATCGTCACTTCGTCCTTTGCCAGCCTTCGTCTATTCTGTAGTTCCTGTTTTGAGTTGCAAATGTGAGCACCCGAACCGGTATCAAATACCCAGGCACTACAACAAGAACTAGTAAGGTACACATCAATAACATGTATATCATATATACCTTGTTTCTCATTGGCCGCCTTCTTGTCAGACAGGTACTTGGGGCAGTTCCGCTTCTAGTGACCAGTTCCCTTGCAATGAAAGCACTCAGTTTCTGGCTTGGGTCCAGCCTTGGGCTTCATTACAGGAGTAGCAAATGCTTTGCCATCCTTCTTGGTTTTACCCTTCTTTCCCTTGCCATTCTTCTTGAAACTAGTGGCTTTATTGACCATCAACACTTGATGTTCTTTCTGGATTTCAGACTCAGCGACTTTTAGCATCGCAAACAGCTCGGCGACTGACTTGTTCATCCCGTGCATGTTATAGTTCATCACAAAGCTCTTCTAACAAGGTGGCAGTGATTGAAGAACTCTGTCAGTTATTGCCTCTGGCGGAAGAGCAATTCCCAACTCCGCTAGACGAGTCGAATACCCAGACATTCTGAGTATATGTTCACTGATAGACCCGTTCTCCTCCATTTTGCAAGCATAGAACTTATCGGAGGTCTCATACCTCTCGATCTGGGCATTCTTCTGAAAGATAAACTTCAACTCCTGGAACATCTCATATGCTCCATGACGTTCAAAACATCTTAGAAGTCCCGGTTCTAAGCCATACAATATTGCACACTGAACTATTGAGTAATCTTCAGAACGTGTCACCCAAGCGTTCTTAATGTCTTCGGATGACAGGTCTTCTGGTTGGTCACCACGCGATGCATCAAGGACATATAATTTTTGGGAAGCCGTGAGGATAATCCTCAGATTACGGGCCCAATCAACAAAGTTACTTCCATCATCTTTCAACTTAGCTTTCTCTAGGAACGCATTAAAATTCAGGGGTGCTACTGCGCGAGCCATTGATCTACAACATAAATATGCAAAGGTTACTTAGACTATTGTTCAAGATAATGAGTTTAGTTAATCAAATTACTAAAGCTCCCACTCAAATTGACATCCCTCAGGTCATCTGAGTGTCACATGATCCAAATTTACCAACTCAAGTCCGATCATCACGTGAGTTGAGGTGGTTTCGATGATGAACATCATCATGTTATTCATATCTACTATATGACTCATGTTCGATCCTTTGGTCTCTTGTGTTCCGAGGCCATGTCTGTACATGCTAGGCTCGTCCAGTTTAACCCGAGTGTTCTGCATGTGCAACACTGGCTTGCACCCGTTGTATGTGAACGTAGAGTATATCACACCCGATCATCACGTGGTGTCTTGACACGACGAACTTTCGCAACGGTGCACACTAGGGGATAACACAATTCATCTTGAAATTTAAGTGAGGGATCACCTTATAATGCTACCGTCGTACTAAGCAAAACAAGGTGCATAAAAGGATTAACATCACGTGCAAATCATAAGTGACATGATATGGCCATGAACTTGTGCTTTTGATCTCCATCTTGAAAGCACCGGCATGATCTCCATCGTCACCGGCGCGACACCATGATCTCCATCATCTTGATCTCCGTCAACGTGTCTCCATAGGGGTTGTCACGCCCACCATGCTTCTACTACTATTGCTACCGTTTAGCAATAAAGTAAAGCATTACATAGCACTTAATGATTGACACGCAGGTCATACAATAATTAAAGACAACCCTATGGCTCCTGCCGGTTGCCGTACTCATCGACATGCAAGTCATGTAATTGGACATATCACATCACAACATACCTTGCAAAAACAAGTTAGATGTCCTCTAATTGTTGTTGCATGTTTTACGTGGCTGCTATGGGTATCTAGCAAGAACAATTCTCACCTACACATAAACCACAATGGTGATACATAAGTTGCTTTTCAACCTACTCAAGGACCGCCTTTGTCGAATCCGATCCAACTAAAGTTGGAGAAACATACACCCGCCAGTCATCTATGCAACAACTTGCAGTTGAGGGAAACGGTCTCTCGTAAGCGTACGAGTAATGTTGGTCCGGGCCGCTTCATCCTACAATACCGCTGAACCAAAACACGACCAAGGGAGGAAGCAATCTAAGCATCAATGCCCAAAAACACTTTGTGTTCTACTCGAGATCTCATCTACTCATAGACCTAGCTCATGATGCCACTTTTGGGGAACGTTGCATGGGAAACAAAAAATTTCCTACGAACACGCAAGATCTATCCATGGTGATGAGCATCTACGAGAGGGAGAGTGGATCTACATACCCTTGTAGATCGCTAAGCGGGAGAGTACATCTACATACCCTTGGTGGAGTCGAACGTCTTCGCGATCCAAATCGCCGAGCGTCCCGCGATCCAATCACGAAACGTCCTGATCAAGCACCGAACGGACGGCACCTCCGCGTTCAGCACACGTACAGCTTGGTGACAATCTTCGCCTTCTTGATCTAGCAAGAGTGAGCGGAGAGGTAGATGAGTTCTCCGGCAACGTGACGGCGCCGCGGCGATGGTGGTGGAGCAATTCCAACAGGGCTTCGCCTAAGCACTGCAGAAAACCGATCTAGAGGAGAAACTACGCACTAGAGGAACGGGTAGCATGTGGCTGACAATCAAGTGCAAAACCCCTAAAACCTCGAGTATATATAAAAGGAAGAGATAAGGAGGCTTGTCCCAAGGGCCAGCCCTAGGAGGCTTCGGCCGAAGCAAGGAGGAGAGGAGGATTTCTCCTCCAATCCTAGTAGGACTAGGACTCCTTCCTTTTTTGCCTTTTTGCCTTTTTTCCACCTTTTCTCTTTGGGCATTTCTTTCCCAGCCGCATGGGCCTTGTGTGGGACTTCCACCAGACCACTAAGGGCTGTTATTCATTCTCCCACAGCCCATGTAGCCTCTTGGGTCGAAATACCCCTCCCGATGGTCTCCCGGTACACTACCGGCACTCCCGGTACACTACCGATGAGCCCGAAACTTTTCCGGCGACCAAAATAGGACTTTCTATGTAACAATATTTACCTCTGGACCATTCCGGAGCTCCTCTTGACGTCCGGGATCTCATCCGGGACTCCGAACAACCTTCGGCCGCCATCATACATAACTCTATACTACCGAAACGTCACTAAACCTTAAGTGTGCAGACCCTGTGGGTTCGAGAACTATGTAGACATGACCAAGACACGTCTACGGACAATAACCAATAGCGGGATCTAGATGCCCATATTAGTTCCTACATATTCTACGAAGATCTTTATCGGTCGAACCTCTGTGTCAAGGATTCAGTTAATCCCGTATGGTGTTCCCTTTGTTCTTCGGTATGTTACTTGCCCGAGATTCAATCGTCGATATCTCCATACCTAGTTCAACCTCATTACCGGCAAGTCTCTTTACTCGTTCTGTAATACAAGATCCCGTGACTAACACTTAGTCACATTGCTTGCAAGGCTTATTGTGATGTTGTATTACCGAGTGGGCCCTGAGATACCTCTCCGTCACACGGAGCAACAAATCCTAGTCTTGATCCATGCGAACTCAACAGACACCTTCAGAGATACCTGTAGAGCACCTTTATAGTCACCCAGTTACGCTGCGACGTTTGATACACACAAGGCACTCTTCCGGTGTCCGTGAGTTACATGATCTCATGGTCATAGGAACACATACTTGACATGCAGAAAACAGTAGCAATAAACTGACATGATCATATGCTACGTTTGTAGTTTGGGTCTTGTCCATCACATCATTCTCCTAATGATGTGAGCCCGTTATTAAATGACATCACATGTCAACGGTTAGGAAACCTTGACCATCTTTGATCAACGAGCTAGTTCACTAGAGGCATAATAGGGAAAAAGTGTCGTCTATTTACCCACACATGTAATATGTTTCCAATCAATACAATTATAGCATGGATAGTAAACAATTATCATGAACAAGGAAATATAATAATAAACACTTTATTTATTGCCTCTAGGGCATATGTCCAACATCAGCCTATTCCGCCTGGCACGCCCATGGTGCGAATTACTGGGACGCCCTCGATGCCTATATTTGGGTCTTCCACGATGCAGCTGACTGGGTCGCCCACGACGCATGCTGTCGGATTTCCATGGACGCTTGTAGCCGGGACATCAGTTGAGCCGCCCTCGCCAGGGCCCCGTCCACTCACACGCCTAGATTTTGTCTTCCAATCACACAAACATTTCATTGGTTAATTAAGTGAACAACCAAACAGGTGAATTCACATTTTCGAATTTAGTTTGCTCACTGAATTGAAATTCCAGTCCAATTCAATATGGATCTCTCCAATATGGACATTCATACAAAGTGTAATTGAAAAAACCAAGACTATTGGTCGGACGTGAGACAAGATCCAAAGGATCCCTCCCTTCCGATATTATTGAAGTCGCCGATGAGGGAACCCGGGTGATGGTTGTAGCCGAGTGTCACCCTCTTTTTCACCCTAGGTGGCTAGTTTTTTTCCCACTTGTTACATCTCGGCTTAACAGTAATGATAGAGTAGGTGCATTTTAATTGTATGGAAGACAACCTAAAGGAACCTCAAAGTTAAGCATCCTGGGCTCGAAGCAATGTAATGATGGATGACCGACTCAGAAGTTGATCTGGAATGGGCACGAGCATGAAATAAATATGTAGGAAAGACTAATGTCTCTGTTTGTGGACAATATAGATCCTTGGTGGTAGCCATGCACAACGCTTAGAAACCGATGACTTTGGCCAGGACATTATAATTGGTATCAAAGCCAACCATCGCGGTAACACAGACATGTGAAAGTAAGTTGCGCGGTCATGCGACATATAACATGACACATGTGTCGGACTGGATGCACAAACACATGCCAAGAGGGAATATTTCTGCTTGATTCCTTTGAGTCGGGGCGAATATGACATTTTGGCTTAATAGGAATGATATGTACTCATATCAATAAAACACACCTTGTTTTCTAGAAACCCATCTGAAAGGAACCTCAAAGCTAAACGTGCATGACTTGAAGCAATTTAAAGATGAGTGACCGACTGAGAAGTCAATTTCGGATACACGCGTATGAGAAAAAAATGTCAAAAAGGACTAGTATTTTTGTGAGGATAATCTAAATCATAGATGGTTGCGAGATACAACACTCAGAAACGGATTAGTCTGACCAAGATGTTACACGAAACTGATTAGTTCGCTCTCTGGAAACCGCTCCAGAGAGGCAATCGCAGGTTCTGCCTTTCCCCTCCACTCGAGCGCCGTCGTGGGTCCTCGTCCTCTCCGTTAGCCGCTTGCGGCGGGAGCGGATGGGGACCCTGGCAGTTTCTCTTCTATAGGGAGATAGGATAGACATAGTTTTCTCTCAGAGGTGCCGCGTCAATGGTGGAGGCCGCACCACGTCAGAATAATTTGCTTTTGCTCTTTCTCTATCTTAGTGTCGTTCTAATGGGCGACGCTATGGAGCAGGTGGCTCGGTCTTCCTGCCGGTCTCCAGATCCGGTGAGATTTATGTCCAATGGTCGATGCACGAGACCCTCGCGGGTGGCGTTGGCGTCGACTGTTGTTGTTGTGTTCGGTGTCTTGCAGTGGAGTGCGTGGATAGCGGCAAGCAGTGACATTTCTCTTCTTCGGCCATGTCAGATGAAGTTGATGACGCTGGGATTTGGCGGACACGGGGAACAACCCCGGCCGACGTGCCACAGAGTCTCGTTCTTGTTGCTTGCGGCGGTCCGGTTCATCGGTTTGAAAGGCATTCTTGTATCCGAAGGTGCTCCTTCAGATTTGGGTATGAAGGCTATTTCCCTACTTCTTTTGTGTTGCCTCAGCGACTGCAGAAGACAGTGGTGGACGACGTTTTGGCGTGACCGGAAATTTTC
This sequence comes from Hordeum marinum, assembly GCA_022496015.1. Classification (NCBI taxonomy): domain Eukaryota; kingdom Viridiplantae; phylum Streptophyta; class Magnoliopsida; order Poales; family Poaceae; genus Hordeum; species Hordeum marinum. The sequence continues at coordinate 481,310,918 of CM039672.1, forward strand.
TCGGAGTGGAATTCTTGTTTTACTTGTGGAGTCTTTGATGCAATATTGTAAGACATCTATGTATGTCTCTTTTGATGACATAGTGTGTAACTCTTTGTAATCCGTGTTTCTAACGAAATATATGTGGTTACTCCAAAAAGAAAAGAAACAAGATCCCGACGTTCTCCCCTCCCACGCCTGCTAGAGCAGCCGGTGAAGGAACACCGATGATGGTTGTAGCCGGGTCGTCCTCGTTTTCTCCCTTGGCGGGTAGGTTTACCCATGCGTGTCGTAAGGCAAGTGCAAGCTGTAGCGTGAGGTTTTGTGGACTTAAAATCATTGCTTTTAAAATACAATAAGCTAATCACATCTGTATCAAGTGACAGGGGCCAACCCACTTCGAGGTGTATTTAAGCACACATCCATTACCAAGTGCACGCATGCCTACCTTGGCACTAAGATCCACCATTCTCTCCAGTTGGCACATATTCCACAATATCCAAATATTGATAATTCCCACCACCTTCTCCCCAAGCACGATCAGATGTATTCCACTGTTAGTAGGAGCCTTTCCTACTATCTTTAAAATTCAAAAACCAGAATAAAATTCACAGCTTCTCATCACAAAAATGTCTTCGCCCAGTCAAACTAACTCACGTATTACTATTGTGACCTTACTAAACCGCGAAAGTCCTATTATGCACCCGAGCTCAAATGCTCCTAGATAAACAGTAAGATCAAAATAAATATTTAAAAAGTTCAAAAATTCTGATTTTTTTGGTAAACTTTGACAAATGTATTGTACTCTTGCAACATTTCAGCACGAAACGATATTCGTGTAAGGCGTCGAAAGAAAAATCAACACTCCAACATATTCTCTAAACTAGCACTTTTTAAACATCCAGTTAGTTTTTTTTGCCACGACTTCCACTAGTGTCATTTCGTGTTGAAATTCCGCACGCATATAAAACATTTGTCGAAGTTTACCACAAATTTTGTATTTGTTTAATATTGTTTTTGATTGTACTATTCATCAGGGATCATTTGAGCTCGGGAGCAAATACTCCATGCCCACTAAACCGCACCGATATCTATCTCTCAAAATCATTATCTGAAAGTGTGGAAACTCTATACACTCACAGAAGCCAGCACCTAGGTGCCATATTATTCAACCTGTCATAAATAAAACGAAAAATACAAGACCACTCTAGCGTGGATGAAAGTTTCACGGTATTCATAGCGAGTTGATAGTTGAGTCGTTGTTGAGGAAATCGTAAACTCGTACCTTGGTTGGCTGGCGTGTAGGGGATTAATGGACTAATCAAAAAGTTAATCGGCTATATAACCAATTGATTGGGTGATTTGTAGGTTTAACGTCTACCCGGTGACCCTACGATTAGGGATTAATCGGTAAGTTAACTGGTGAACGGACGAATTCTTGAATAAAGGTTGAGTGGACTAGCTTTGGACGGTTTGGTGGTTGAAAGGTTAAACTAGTTGAGAGACCAGGAATATTATAGTATTCTCCTATTTGTGAGATACAAAGGTCAATTATTTGTTGATTATATCAGGTGTTTCAAGTCTAAGCTTCCTATCTACGTACATATTAGTTGCCAATTGGCATGTATAGTCGCTACTGTCATGGATATTCACAAGTTGGCTAGCGCAACCAGCCCACCACCATCTGTGCAATCTGCCCAGACATCCATGATCACCAGGAATGGATATTTCCATGAACGAGATTCATACTAGCTCGTCCGATAGAAAACAATAAAAGTATCGCTAGTTGTTGGTAGGCCTCTAGCTTTAGTTTTTCCATACAAGTTGACAAAATTTCGGCAATAGCATGTCGTACTACCAAACAAGGTTGCATTCGACAATATGGAGGGTTTAATGTCTTATTTGACTTTTTTATTAATGGGAAAACTTTCCCATTTTATTTATTCATAATCTTTAGCGATTACAATATTGGATACACACTCTTATGGTACATGCAACTACGATTAGCACAAATTATTGCCACAACACACTTTAGCGAAGACATGAGCCGCTTCATTTACCATTCGTCGCTCCCACTTTACCTGAAACCGTTCTTTGGACTTTAGCAAGTCCCTGATCTCCTCAATGAGCGGCCCGTAGATCGACCTGTCTCGCCGCAGTTTGAACATCCGGCTCCAGCACCATCCTAGGTAGCCCAATTCACGCAATAACTAAATAGCCCTCTTGCATGTCAACAAGTGGACCATCTCCGGATCAGAGACCGACGGGAAAAACTAACAAGCTCCTACCACAGAGTTGCCATCGTGATCTCGAAGGATCGCTCAACCTCCTCCATGCCCGAACTCTTCCAATTGCGCTATCAGTGTCCGCTTTAATCCACCCTTCCTCTGGCACAAACCAGTGCTCCCGAGGTTGGCCGGACCGGCCTGTCTAGCGTCTTTGATGCTCAAGCACTCCTGCAGCCTTCTTCCTTGTCAGCAGGCTACCCCGGATTCTCTATACCCATGCCATCTCTTGCATTTTTTCAGCTAGCCACACTTGATAGATGACCATTTTCACCATTAATCTCTCCATCTCGTTCGTTTCAGTTAGATAGTCCAAAAACCAATTTCACATCTAATATGCACTACGTTTTTAAGATTTAATTATTTGTAGTTTTTATAATTATCTAAATATTATGGGCCAAGACTATATTATTTGATGTTTTTTCAAAAAGCACTTGCTGCTTGGGCCGGTATCATTAAGAATTACCATGACCTTCGACGCCAACTGAAAAAATCAGGAAAACCTAGGTTTCTACGTGTTCCATCCACAACAGCATAGATGAGAAGTACAGGTAAGAGGAAATGAGATGACATGATTGTGTCCAAATTGACCCTACTCCTTGGATTTCTTAGCATTCACCCGGTGAGACCTCATGAAAATCTAGGATTAGATCGGACTTGCTATCCTAATCCTTTACCACTTATATTAGTCTGATTTAAACAAAAATTGTAAGCCGAGTGAGACCTACTACGCAATTGGGCGCACATCACAGGTAGTTGCAACCCAACCCACGGTTGCTGTACAAGATAATTGCATAAATGGGAAGATATGCAAGATTACAAATGGGCAACTAGGCGCACGGAACGGACCGTTGCAAGCGACGTTTTCTATACACGACAGCAACAAGCTATTGGTGCAAGCACACACAGCCCACAGGTAGTGATAGCTATTGCACTGGCCCGCGTCTAGTTTTTTCCACACGTGTTGACAAATGCATGGAGTTCTGTGTGCTTTTTTTGTCCAGTGCCAGTCATCTACCTGCAGGTAGCCGTCGGTTTTGCTCTCACGAGTCGTAAGAGAAATGGCGGGCGTTGCCTGGTTTATTCATTGATTTTGTGTGGACGGGGTCCCTAGATGCTTGCCACTAGTGAGCATTTATCCAAGGACTGTCTCTTAGATTTAGGGGCAAGGGAGGTGTACCCAAGCATGCATGGGTCTTCGGGATCGACTCGATCAGTCCAAGTGGAAGTTAGGCATATATGCATGGGAAGCTGATTTGTAGCACCCGGGTGTCCACACCCACATACAAACATTAAATTTAAAAAAACAATTTTTTAAAAAAAATCTGGAATTTGGGGTTATCAAACCTGAGTTCCCAATCTACTCATGTGTGAAATTTCGCGAAAAAATATCAAAAAACATATTCATGGCAAAAAAGAGAAAAAAAATCCTATGTATAGAAAAAAATCATTTGAATGTATTTTTTTCAGACAGTGTTTCCTTCGCCACGGTTATTTTTCTGCTATTTTCTTTTTACAAAACTTCACACAGGAGTAGATTGAGAACCCAAGTTTGATATCCCCAAATTTCAGTTTTTTTTATATTTGTTGGTATCTTTTACGTTTAATATTCGTATAGGTGTGTGGAGCACCCAGGAGCTCTTGTGTAGTATTTTTCTATATGCATGCTGCCATTGGCATTGCATATACCCCAATTTTGGTTGCAGTATGGTACATCTTGTTGTGGCTGCCGTCACCTCCATCTTACCGTTGGTGCCGGCTATAAATTCAAGCCCGCCTGTGACCATTCCCAACTCATCAGCTCGATCATCGTCTCCTCAAAGCCTTAGCTAGCCAGCTCCACTATACAGACCACCGAGCGCATGGCGCTGTCGAGTCACCTCCTGGCCGTCCTTCTCGGCACCGCAGTGCCGCTGCTCTTCTTCTCCTGTGCAGGTAATTGTGGTTTCTTGCCTACACATAACTTTGGTCTTATACAACTTTGTTATCTAATGGCGTATTTGCATGTGCGTGTTGATGTTGGTTGTATGCATTTTAACTATGCAAAGGCCGTGTGTGTGCGTTTGGTGTATCTTTATGAAAAAAAATGGAGACGTTATATATCAAACGACTTGCATGTATTTTTTGGAAACATATATATGCCATAGGTGTACTATATAACTTTTTTTATTTTGAGATGAAGGATAAACCTTTTGCGTCTCTGCATCGAAGTGTATTGCTTAAGTGTGATGTTTCTTGTTGTACGCGCACGTACTGCAGACGGGGGCGAGGTAGGCGTGTGCTATGGGAGGATGGCGGCTAACCTGCCTGACCCGACGTCTGTGGTGCAACTTCTCAAGAGAAACAACATCACGATGGTGAGGATCTACGACACCAACCCAACGGTGCTGCGCGCCCTGGCCCACACTGACATCAAGGTCACCGTGGAGCTAACCAATGACGAGTTGCAGTCCGCGACAGACCAAAACTCCGCGCTCGACTGGGTGCAGAGGAACGTGAAGGCGTACTACCCGGACACGCTGATCAATGGCGTGACGATCGGAAACGAGGTGTTCAAGGAGGCTAGTCAGCTAAACTCTCAGCTTGTGCAAGCCATGAAGAACGTGCATGCTGCGCTCTTAACAGTGGGCCTGGCGGACGCCGTGAAGGTGACAACGCCCATCGCGTTCGACGCGCTCAAGACGTCGTTCCCGCCGTCCATGGGCGCGTTCCGGGACGACATCGCTCTCTCGGTGATGAGCCCCATGGTCGAGTTCCTGGAACAGACCGGATCGTACCTCATGGTGAATATCTATCCATATCTTGCGTATCTCAGTAGTCCAGGCATGTCTATCGACTATCTCTTGTTCCGCCCCAATGCTGGCGTGCATGACCAGTATAGCGGGCAAACGTACTACAGCCTCTTGGACGCCCAGCTTGACGCCGTGTACTATGCAATGGATAAGCTTCCGTCTTCTAGCCAGCGCGCTAGGGGGCCGAGGAAGCTCACATCATTGGATGAAGATGTGCTGGTGACCTGTGGTGAGATTCACCATCCAAGCAGAGGCCATCGTGGCGTGGGAACCCTAGCCAACGCCCAAGCGTTCACTGATGGTCTCTTGAGCAAAGTGCTTGGCGGCGGTAACTCGGCCGCCGCCGCAAAAAGATACAACCCGCTTGCCACGAGTGCGGTGGGAACCCCGCACCGTCCCAACGCTGATCTTAGTGTGTACATCTTCGAACTATTCAACGAGAACAACAAGCCTAAAGACGAGCAGGACTTCGGCTTGTTCTACCCGAACGAGCAGCCCGTGTACCAGGTTGACTTCAGCCATGGCGGCACCGGTGAAAGCTACTGCATGGCCAAGGTCACGGCCGGTGACGCGGCCTTGCAGGCTGCGCTAGACTACGCATGCGGCCATGGGGCGGACTGCAGTGCCATCCAGCCAGGGAAGCCCTGCTACGAGCCCAACACCAAGCTCGCGCACGCATCCTACGCCTTCAACGACTACTACCAGAAGAACGGACGGACCAACAGTGCCTGCAACTTTGGCGGTGCTGGCGCGGTTGTCAACCAGGCACCATCAGGTGAGTCCTTGGATACGACGGCTATCCACTCTACATCCTACATTGGAGGCCAGCCATGACGATTCCATTGCTTGCATATATAGGACGGTGCGACCCAGGCTCGAGCTGGTGCGTGGCGAACTCGGCGGTAGGCGCCGAGCGGCTGCAGAGGGCGCTGGACTACGCCTGTGGCCACGGCGCGGACTGCACGGACATTCAACCTGGAGCACGGTGCTTCAATCCGGACACCAAGGTCGCGCATGCGTCCTTCGCGTTCAACGACTATTACCAGCGCCGTGGCCGGGCCGCCGGAACGTGCGACTTCGCCGGCGCCGGTACCATTGTCCAGCAGGCACCAAGTAAGTTATTTGCTCTAGATTTCTGAACCCAGTTTTCAAGAATAAAAAAATGTACGCTTATGTTTGTTATAATGGTGATTTTATATGTGTTTGTTTGTTGCATTCTTTACAGAGATAGGCAACTGCGTGCTGCCGGCAAGGGCCTGAACTGAACAAACTGTAGCCAAGGGGAAGCTTTAGTACCACGAGATTAAGAAATAATCTCTACAGAGTATCCTCTGCTGCTAGCAAAGTCTACTTTTCAAATGTAAAACTAGATAAATAAACCCATGGTGTTCACCAGGTGCTTATATACTTTTTTTAAAGAAAATTACAATGTACTCCGTATATAGCCATGTGTGACCGGTGCGTTCGCACAAGGCCCCTAAAACATAGGCCCCAAGTGGCTGCAATTAGCAGGCCTAGTTAGCCTAAAAAATTTAGCAGGCCTAGTCATTAGGATCAGAATTGTGTGAGAGAAAAAGGGCCTGCCCGTTCGGTGGTTTGACGAAGAGATTATGATTTAGACGACTTCGTGGACGGCCCCGTCCACGAAGAGACGGCCGACGCTTGCCATGCCCCTGCCGTTTTAGCAGAAAAAATGACATTTTCTGCTGATCCCTCTGTTTTATCTGCGCGGGCCGACGCTTGCCATGCCCCTGCCGTTTCATCTGTGCAATCCGTCGTTGTCTCAAAAACAAAAAAAATCTGTGCAATCCGTCGTTCGTCCGACTGTTTGATTCCGGATGCGCGATGCCATGTATCTTGATTCCTCCCGCTGTTACACTCGCCGGCACGCGTCGAGTCATCAATCGCTTCGGAAGCTGTCCGCCTCGATTTAGGGTAGTTATAACGGGAAGTATCATATACTAGTATGATGCATATGATAGTAGTGTATGATACTATATCTATCACTATTAGAATTGACACCGACGTCGACGGCCTTATCTATGCCGACGGCTACCGTCGGCATAGCCGGCGGTATGCCGACGGCCTAGAGCCAGCCGTCGGCGTACCCTGCCGTCGGCATACCTCCATCTATGCCGACGGTGGCCGTCGGCATAGGGAGGCCGTCAGCATATCTTTAACTATGCCGATAGTGGTCGTCGGCGTAGCCCGACCATCGACATATGTGTGGGCCCGGCCGCCCCGGTTTTAACAGCCGGTTGACGCCATCATACGTATGCCGACAGCCCTAACGTCGGCCATCGGCATACCTATCTCCTGCCACGTCAGCGATCCGCGGCACCGTGGGGCTGGAGATATGCCGACGTGGTAAATCTACGTTCAATTTTTTCCGTTTTTCCATAATTTTTTGTTTAAAAAAATTAATTAAATATAGCCGTCGGCATAGCCCGGTCAATTTTACATTTGTTTTCTGTTTTTAGTTTCTATTTTAAATTGCTTATATCTTTTAAGATATTTGATGTTTTTGAGTGATTATTTTTGCATTAGATTCAAAATTTTGTCTAGTTTCTGTTTGTGTCATTAGTTTTCAAATTTGAATGGTTTAAATTTGAATTTGTTCAAATTTGCTTCAAACCCTGGATTGTGAATAACTTGATTTTACAAATAGTTTTTAATTTAATTCTTTTTGCTCCTAGTAACATGTTAGATTTTTGTCACAGTAAGATTTATTTGGTTATTTTTAGAATAATTTAAATTAGGATTTTAATTTCAGGGTCATTTAGCTAAAAAAATCATTAAATGCTTGGAAAATAGCAAATGAAGTTAGAAAGGGTTAAAATTTGAGGATGTGAATTTGAATGGTGCATATTGAATGCACAAAAAGTCTGGAATTAAAATAAGTTAAAAAAATAAAATGCCTTTGTAACAGACGAGTTTTCGTCCGAAATCTTGATACTTCGAATCAGATGGTCCAGTTTGTACACGAAGTGCATCCAGTTTTTGTCGTAACTCTCTCAACTTTTTAGCATAAGCTATGTAGGTGAAATGATGATACCATGCCAAGTTTCAACCTTTTTAGAGTTCATTTGTAATGTTTTTCAATTTTAGGGTCATTTACCTAAAAAAATCATTAAATGCATGAAAAATAGCCAATGAAGTTACAAAGGGTTGAAATTTGAGGATGTGGATTTCAATGGTGCATATTGAATGCACAAAAAGTCAAGAGTTGAAATAAGTTGAAAAAAATAAAATGCCTTTGCAACAGACGAGTTTTCGTCCGAAAGCTTGATACTTCGAATCAGATGGTCCAGTTTGTACACGAAGTGCATTCAGTTTTTGCCGTAACCCTCTCAACTTTTTAGCATAAGCTATGTAGGTGAAATGATGATACCATGCCAAGTTTCAACCTTTTCAGTGTTCCTTTGTAGCGCTTTTCAATTTTAGGGTCATTTAGCTAAAAAAATCATTAAATGAATAAAAAAATAACAAATGACGTTAGAAAGGGTTGAAATTTTAGGATGCCGATTTGAATGTGCATATTGAATGCACAAGAAGTCTGGAGTTGAAATAAGTTTTAAAAAATAAAATGCCTTTGTAACAAACGAGTTTTCGTCCGAAAGCTTTGATACTTCGAATCAGATGGTCCAGTTTGTACACGAAGTGCATCCAATTTTTGCCGTAAGCCTCTCAACTTTTTAGCATAAGCTATGTGGATGAAATGATGATACCGTGCCAAGTTTCAGCCTTTTCAGAGTTCATTTGTAGTGCTTTTCAATTTTAGGGTCATTTAGCTAAAAAAAATCATTAAATGCATGAAAAATAGCAAATAAAGTTAGAAATGTTTGAAATTTGATGATGTGGATTTGAATGGTGCATATTGGATGCACAAAAAATAATTTAAAGATATCATATCAAATCAAAAGGTAATAATTTTAAAAAATAATAATTTCAAATAGCAAACTACCGCTCATTTCAAATCAAAAACTAATAATTTTAAAAAATAAAAAATTAGTTTTATTGAAAAATAAATAAATGATGTCATATTTGGATTCCTCACATTTCTCTGATAATAATGGATATATTATTTGTCTAATTTTGATTTACAGATTTAAAGATATTAATTATGTCATATTAAATGAATAAATGACAAAAAAATTAATAAAATAATATTATTACTTAGTTTATTTTCATTGAAATTCAATATTATTAGTACTTATTTTGTTTATTTTAATAATTGTTTAGAATTCAAAAAATTAAATTATGTGACATCAGGACCTAAGGGTTAACAGGATAGATAGTTTAAGATTGTTAGGAAACAACAAGTGCAGACTTAGAAACTAGGGGAGATAGAACCTGAAAGTTAAGCGTGCTGGGACTGGAATAATGAGAGGATGGGTGACCCACCGGTTAGACGATTTGGAATGAGTGCTGATTAGAGAATAGAGATTAAATTCTGAAGCAGTGAGAAGAGGTAATTAGAGATTAAATTGCCAAATAATTCAAAATTGTGAAAATCAGAAAAAAGTTAAAATCAAATCAAAAAAATTGTTTTTTTGCAAAAAATTAATTAATTAAATTGAGCTAAAAATTGAATTCTTTTTTTTTTGAAAAAAATAATTAATTAAATTGAGCTATGCCGACGGCATAGTTTCAAAAAAATTGATTTTTTTTTTGAAAATTAATTAATTTACTAAATTGAGCTATGCCGACGACACAGCCGTCGGCATAACTTCATTCTATTTTTGACGGCGGCATCGTCGGACGCCGTTGGTACCGAACTATGCCGACGGCCTGAGCCGTCGGCATAGTTGTACGAACGCCGTCGGGTATTATCTATGCCGACGGCCTTTCTATGCCGACGGCTACCCGGACTACGCCGACGTGTATGTTGCCGACGGCAGCCGTCGGCGTAGGTCTATCCCGACGGGAATCAGGCATATGCCGACGGCCTGCATAGAGGTTTATTTTGGTACTGTATACTGCATAGTATCATAGGATACTACATTTATTAGTAACACATCATTTAATATGATACGGTATCATGATATGATACTCAACTCTCTCTTTCTTTATTTAATTTTATGACACCTCATGAAAATTGCTTTGTTGGCATGCATGATATTTGCATTACGACCAGCCTTAGTGGGTTTTAAATCTTGAGTCCGTTAATAATTTTGAGATCCATACACGTACTGACAATTTTATTACTATTACAATATGAAAGTAAGTGTGGTCCACGTAAATGCCATATATAGGAGAGCAAACAGATGTCAATTTTGTTACCACGCATATACTAGGTTCAGGAGATCAACCGAGTTTTTTTTTATCCACTCACATACAATAGCTTTAGGCCTAATTTTATATTCAAGAAAGCTAATTTTCGACCGTTCTGATTGTTGCTATAGATCCGAACTATCCCGATGCCATCTTTTTTTTTGATCGCGTGGTCTCGTGCGAGCATCCCATAATTCATTTTCTGTCTCCTTAATTAGCGGGATTAGTTATGGAACCTATTAATTGACCTGATTTTGTCTCCTGACACTTAATTAGCACAATTCTCTCCAATCTTAATTGGTTCCTAATTATGTCAACTGCCATTTATAGCTTGTGTTTTCGTTTTAAGTCAGAAAATTGAGCGTGTGGGAGGCGACTTGATATCTTGGCCTCACCATTAGGTACATGCAAGACTAACCAACTCAGCTAGCAATTGGATGTGTATGATTCCAACTAATATTTTACTTGCATAAACGTAAACTGTAATTTGTTTTAATTTGGTCCTTTTGAATTGTACAAACTCATTAAAGCCCGGACCTTCATCCATTAGCATGGTATAACACATCACATCAGAGCTGATAATTCATGCACAAACTCCGCAATAACCTTTTGTGTCAGGAAAAAAGTTGTTGAAAAAATACCCGATAACTTATGTGAAATAGCATGATAATATACACACACGAGAGTTGATAACTTATGTACAAATACCATGATAATTTTTTGATACAAGCAGAGAAAAGTTGTTGAAAATATACACGGTAACGTTTGTGCAATTAGCACGGTGACACACACAACAAAGCTGATAACTCACTACAAACACCACGGTATTTTTTAACCGTTAAAAAAAAGTTTGTTAAAAAACATACCATGGTAAATTTTTGTAAACAATAAGGTAATATACGCACAACATAGTTGTTAACGTACTCAGTCTAGACGTGATGATTTTTGACCTGCGTGAAAAGTTATTGAAAAATACCCCGTGAACTCTTGTGCAAATAACATGGTAATATACGGCAACAGAGCTGATAACTTCACCCAGGCATGGTAACCTTTTTACCCAGTTCTTTTTTTTTGAAAAGCACCCATAACCCTGGTTACTCGTGTGTGAATATCAACATTTTATTCTACTCGCTAACAGGACAACATTTTGATAAAGAAAATGATGCGTAGTGATGGTCGTCGAATGAACTGACGGGTATGTCTACACCTCCATAATTTGGTGGTGGAGAAAAATAAGTCTCGATAACTTGTGTGCATAACAGAGCTGATAACTCATGTACAAACATCTCAATAACTTTTTTAACCCTGAAATAAATGTTGTTAAAAAATATACACTGAGAACTTCTGGGTGAATATTAAGATAATATACACTGAACGGAGATGATAGCTCGCGTACAAACACTATGGTTACTTTTGACTAGGTTTTTTTTAACATAATCTTGATAATTTGTGTAAATACAATGATAATAGTCAACCGCATACCTGATATCTTGTCCGTGTTTAGCTAGGTAGAAACAATGCATTCGGAACTGTTGCTACTAGACGATGCCCCAACGCGTTGCTGCGGAAAACTTGCTAAACGAATGTGTAAAAGTTTGTACAGAAACATCTATAAATAATGGGAAGATAATGTTAGCTTAAAAATGAAAATAAAATACAAAGAGTATAGAAAGAGAAGATAATGTCAGCTTAAAAATGAAAATAAAATACAAAGAATATAGAAAGAAAAAAAGAAATGAATTGTAGTTAAAACAATGTCAATTCAAACAAAAATGTGAATGTGAACTACATAGGTATGATGCAAGTGACCAACACATATATTGTCAATATAAAATCTAATGCAAAAATAACTGTTGAGTAACATGCATGAATTGATGATGCAAAACCTGCATGCATAAAATGATGCAAAAATAATGTAATTTATGACTTGCATGCATGACTTGCTTATGTGGTATAGTTGCATGTCTAAAAAAAATAGCTAGTGGGTTGTAGCTATTTAGGAATAGAAGATAGTGGTAACGTTCAGGACATACTTTTTTGACACGCAAACCGTAGAACAATCCGGTATGTTTTTTCATTAAATAATAAAATATAATACAAAAGAAGGATCCATGGGATCCTAAGGGAAAAGAATTAACCAATGCCTGTTTCATCAAACATAAAATTTATGAATTTAGAAACTATTATTCAGCCACTGTTCAAATTTCTCTAAGTGCTTCTGTTTGATCTTGTACTGAAGCAGTTTTAAATCTCTCTTGAAGTGGAATCTCCAAGATTGGAGTGTGTGTTGAACTCCTCTGAATATTCTCTCATTTCTTTGATTCCAAGTGGTCCAGCATCCCAAAATAACAATTTCTGTTGCAAAGACTTTTGGAAACTGCTCCATTGAAAGTATTGTTTCCTCATAAAAGGATGTTCCTCTTTTCTTATTGTGGATTATATACTTCCAACAATCCTGGGTAAAAGTGCAATCCCAAAAGACGTGTAGATTTGTTTCTTCAGCATTCTCATTGCATAGGGGACAGAATGGATTGTCGAGCTGCATTCTGATATGTTTCCAACGTATCTATAATTTATGAAGTATTCCTATCATGTTTACAATAATTCTATATGATTTTGGTATGATTTTATTAGAACTAACCTGGACCGACGCTGTTTTCAGCAGAACTACCATCGTGTCGTTTTTTGTGCAGAAATAAAAGTTCTCGGAATGGACTGAAAATTTAGTACGATTTTTTGTGGACCAAAAGAGACCCCCGAAGCATTGGAGCTGGGCCAAAGGATCCACGAGGAGGCGACAAACCTGCCAGGCGCGGCCAGGGGCGTGGTCGCGCCTAGTAGACTTGTCACCACCTCGTGCCCCCCTTGACGTGAGATCGACGCCAAAAATTCCTATAAATCCAGAAACCACCGAAAAGAAACCTATATCGAGAGTTCCGCCCCGCAAACCTCCAGAGCCACGAAAACCAATCTTGGCCCTCTCCGGCACCCTGCCGAAGGGGGTCACCATCACCAGAGGCCATCTTCATCTTCTCGGAGGGTCCATCAACACCATGGAGGCCAAGGACCAGGGGGAGAACCTCTCCCCATAGAGGGGGGGTGCCATGGAGGAGGAAGCACAAGGGGGAGACCCTCTCCCCCTCTCTCTCGATGGTGCTGGAGTGCCATCGGTGGACCCATTGCCGCGGTGATCATCTTCATCAATATCACCTTCTTCATCACCATCCTCATCTCCTTTTAGCGTTCCACTCTCCCGCACCCCGCTGTAATCCCCTACATGAACATGGTGCTTTATGCCACATATTATGATCCAACGATGTGTTGCCATCCTATGATGTTTTGAGTAGATTTCTCTTGACCTTTGGGTTGATTGATGATCTAGATTGGTTCGAGTTATATGTTTATTTTGGTATTTTCCTATGGTGCCTTTCGTGCCATACACATGTGAAGGATTCCCGCTTTAGGGTGTTGCAATACGTTCGTTATTCGCTTATAGTGGGTTGCTTGAGTGACAGAAACATAAACCCAAGTAAGGGGGTTGTTGCGTATGGGATAAAGGGGATTTGATGCTTTAATGCTATGGTTGGGTTTTACCTGAATAATCTTTAGTAGTTGCGGATTCTTGCTAGAGTTCCAATCATAAGTGATATGATCCAAGTAGAGAAAGTATGTTAGCTTATGCCTCTCCCTCAAATAAAATTGCAATAATGATTTCCGATCTTGTTAACAATTGCCTAGGATAATTCCGCACACCAACCCATCATTGGTCCACACTCGCTATTTGTAATATATTGTAATATTATGATAAAAACACCTATTTTTATATTTAAGTTCTCTGTTATCATGCAAAGCTATCGTCTTCATATCCACAACGTAGTTTTATTTCTCGTTTCTAGATTGAAGCAAACGTTCGGTGTACGTAGAGTCATATTGGTGGCAGATAGGACTTGAGAGAATATTGATCTTACTTTTAGCTCCTTGTGGGTTCGACACTCCATACTTATCACCTTTGGAAATTGCTACGATGATTCCTTGCACTTGGGGATTATCAAGCTCTTTTCTGGTGCCGTTGTCGGGGAGCAATAGCATGGGGTTGATATTCTCGTGTATGCTTGTTTGCTTTCTTCACTAAATAGATTTTGTTATACCTTTTTACTTTCTTTAGTTTTGGGTGAAAAAAAATGAAAAATACAAAAAGACTTACCTGACTCTTATTCCTAAGAAGTTTTTCAAAAAGAGAAGTGATTGGAAGATTGTGCATTGGAGAAGTTAGGGCCGACCTTGAACACTTGTGTTCATGCTCATGGAAACAATGTAAAAAAAATTCATGAAAGCTTCTGAAAAATAATTATCACCTTGTATATATCCATTGTATTATAAAAATAATATGCCAAAAATTGCTTTTAGGATGATTAGATTGCTTGTTTGGTGTGTGAAGTGCAAAAACAGAAACTTTGGCTGTTGTGCGTGAATTTACGTTTTTTACTGGAACGTCAAAAGTTTCTGAAATTTTTACATAGTACTTCTATGCAATTTTTTATTTGTTCCTAAATTTTCAGAATTTTTGAGCTATGGAAGTACACGAAGTGTCCAGATTACTACAGACTGCCTTGTTTCTGACAGATTCTATTTTCTATGCATTGTTCTCTTCTTTTGATGAATCCATGGCTTGTATCGGGGGGTATGAACCATGGTGAAGTTGGACTACAGTAGATATAATTCTAATATGAATTTGGAATGATTTCACAATAGTACTTAAAGTAGTAATTTGCTTTATTATACTAACGGATCTCACGAGGGTTTTGTTAAGTTTTGTGTGAATGAAGTGTTCGAAGATCGAGGAGGTGTCGATATAAGAAGAATACGGAGAGACAAGAGTCAAGCTTGGGGATTACCAAGGCACACCAAGTAAATATTTCAAGGAGACTCAAGCACCTAAGCTTGGGGATGCCCCAGAAGGCATCCCATCTTTATTCTTCAACAATTATCGGTATGCCTCAGTTTTTGTTTTGTTCACATGATATGTGTCTTTAATGTTTTCCTTTTCCTTTATTATCCCTTCTAGTATGAGATAGTCCTTGATGAATTTGTATAATTCTCTCTGTGCTTCACTTAAATCTTTTGAGTACGGATTTGTAGAATGCTCTTTGTGCTTCACTAAAACCTTTTGAGTATGGCTTTATAGAATGCTTCGTGTGCTTCACTTATATATTTTAACCTTGGGTATTTGTTAATATATATTAATTGTAGAATTCTCTATTAATTTCACTTATATCTTTTAGAGTATGAATAAAATGATCATCGGAATTTGGCTTGCAAGTGTATCATTGAAATATCATGCCTAGCTAAAAAGGCATTAAAGAATAGCGCTTGTTGGGAGACAACCCAACAATTTTAATTTATGTTTTATGTGTTCACATGATTAAGCTACTGTATTAATCATGTTTTGTGGCTTTTATTTCAATAAAGTTCCAAGTAAAGCCTTTGGGATAGTGTGGATACTTGCTTGTTTGATTCTGTACAAAAAAACGAAAAGTTTGGCGTCCAGTATTCGAATTATCTGATTTTATTGGAGAGTCAAAAAAATCGGAAAGTTTTAAACAACATTTCTATGCAAATTATGTGATATTTCCTAATTTTCCAGAATTTTTAGGGTCAGGGAAGTATGGTGATCATTCAGATCTTTACAGATTGTTCTGTTTTTGACAGATTTTGTTTTGCATGCATAGTTTGCTTGTTTCAAGTGTTCATATAGCTTATATTGAGTAATATAAATTCTAGGAATTATGAAATGCAGTAGGTATCATGTGGGAATAATTATGAATCTTGTCTTGACAGTACCTAAGTGAATGATCTATCTTTATTACACTAACCGTTCTGACAATGTTCCGTTAAGTTTTGTGTGATTGAAGTTTTCAAGTTTTGGGTGAGACACCGATATGAGGAGAATAAGGAGTGACAAGAACCTAATATTGAGGATTCCAAAGGCACCCCCAAGGTAATATTCAAGGAAGACTCACGCGTCTAAGCTTGGGGATGCCCCGAAAGGCATCCCCTCTTTCGTCTTCAACACTATCGATATATCTTACTTGGAGCTATATTCTTATTCGTCACATAATATGAGTTTTGCTTGGAGAGTCATTTTATTTTGTTGTTCTCTGTTAGGTGTTATTTATAATATTGTTTTTCAATAAAAAGTTCCAAGAATTGCCTTTAGGATACTTGAATTGCCGGTTTGATGTGTGCTGTGTAAAAACAGAAATTTCTTCTATAGTGTTTGGATTTTCATATTTTAATGGAACAAGGAAAGTTTCTGAAATTTTTACAAAGTGTTATCATATAAATTCCTTAGAATGTCCTAAATTTTCATAATTTTTGTCAGTTACATAGGCACATTGTATAATAAATTTCTACATACTATTCTGTTTGGACATATTGCGGTCATAGTTTTGATATGTACTTATCCTATAGTTTCCGTAGCCTATATTGGTAGATATAATTTGTGAAAATAATAGTATACTGTACCTAATGTTTGAAAATTATTGTGCAACGGATCTTGTAAGTACATGAAGTGTTGATTTGTTCTTATGTGTACTAACCTATCTCAGGGGTTCTTTTTGAGTTTTGTATGGATGAAGTTTTTGAGAATAGGTGAAACCTGTATATCAGAGGATTGAAAAAGATACAAAAGCTCAAGCTTGGGATGCCGAAGGAACCCCAAGAAAATATTTCAAAAACTCTGAAGTATCTAAGCTTGGGGATGCTACGCATCCCACCTCTCTTCATCAACAATTATTAGTTAGCCTATGTTAAGCCTAAATTCTTATTCGTTCACATGATGCATGATATTCTTGGAGTGGCATTTTAATTTTGTTTGTTGTTTCAATAAAATCATTGGGTCTGAAATTTTGAATAAGAGAGTGTTCTCACATGTCTATTTAACTAATTAAGTACGCATTGATCTTCACTTATATTATTTTGGAGTAGTTTTTCATTCACTCTCGTGATTCACTTATATCCTATGAGTAAATGGTTGAATGAATTCAATATTATAAATCTGAAATTAAAAATGCTTAATATACTTTTTGCATGGGGAGTAATGACTTCACACATAATAAGTATAGGTGGTGAAATTCATTGAAAGTTAGCAAACACCGCGTTGGTCACTTGAACAATCCATGAAAGAATATTGAAGGAAGAGATATTTCACATATAAATATATTATCTTGGACATATTCTATGATTTTGAATACCCACTAATTATTTTCAAACTTGATCAAATTAGTTGAAATTGGACAAGGAAAACAACGTAATGAGTTATGCTTGGGTATATTTGTATAGAAGTTATATTGTTTTGGATCCTCCAACATGTGGTGCTTGCTTCCACCTCATAGTAGCCAAAACTTCCGCACCAAGTAGAAATACTATTTGTGCATCCAAACACCCTTAAACCAGTTTTGCCATGAGAGTCCACTATACCTACCTATGGATTGAATAAGATCCTTCAAGTAAGTTGTCATCGGTGCAAAAAGCAATAAAAATTTCTCCTAAATATGTAAGATCTTTTATTGTAAGGGAAAATAAGCATTGTACGAATTTGTGATGGTAAAGAAATGAAAGCGACGGACTACATAATAAAGGTTGCTATCACAAAGGTCAATACAACCTGACGTTCCTTTGCATTAAGAGTTTGTACATCTCGAAACAAAAAGCGCATGACAACCTCTGCTTCCCTATGCGAAGGGCCTATCTTTTACTTTCTAGTACTTACCTTTATACAAGAGTCATGGTGATCTTCACCACTTCCTATATTTTGCCTTTTTATCTCGGCAAGCATCATGTGGTTGGGAAAGTTTCAAGCATATATGGCCATCCAAATATAGGTGATCATAAATTATTATTGTTGACAATTATCTATATGATAAATAAGTTGGGACGTGAAACTTTAAGCCCCTACCTTTCTCTGTGTGTGACGGATGCCATTTGCTCTAAAAGTATGCTTTGAGAGTTAGAAATCATGGAAGACTATATGATAGCCGAGTATGTGGAATTTGCTAAATCAAAGCTATTACATAGACCCTTCCTAAAAATAAGATGAATTGTAATTGTTTGGTGACTGAAAGCATAGTTTAGTTTTCAAGAAACTTTATGGTCTATACTTTAACATGTGAATAGCTTGTTACTTCATCATGAGAAGTTTTATGAGATGAGCTACTGTTTATGATATATAATGACGCTGGAAAACGTGTTTGGAATTATCACTGATCAAACTTGTGCACTTGCTAGCATTCACAATTCATAAATTATGACGAGCAGGAATTAAGCTTGGGGATGCTGATACGTCGCCAACGTATCTATAATTTATGAAGTATTCATGCAATGTTTACAATAATTATATATGATTTTGGTATGATTTTATTAGAACTAACCCGGACTAACGCTATTTTCAACAGAACTACCATGGTGTCGTTTTTTGTGCAGAAATAAAAGTTCTTTGGAATGGGCTGAAAATTTAGTATGATTTTTTGTGGACCAAAAGAGACCCCCGAAGCATTGGAGATGTGCCAGAAGAAGAGCCATGAGGAGGCGACAAGCCTGCCAGGCGTGACCAGGGGGTGGTCGCGCCTAGAAGGCTTGTCACTGCCTCATGGCCCCCCTTGACGTTATATCGACGCCAAAAATTCATATAAATCCAGAAACTACCGAAAAGAAACCTAGATCAGGAGTTCCGCTGCTACAAACCTCCAGAGCCACGAAAGACCAATCTTGGCCCTCTCGGGCACCCTGCCGGAAGGGGTCACCATCATCGGAGGCTATCTTCATCATCCCGGAGGGGCCATCAACACCATGGAGGCCAAGGACCAGAGGGAGAACCTATCCCCATAGAGATGAGAGGCCATGGAGAAGGAAGCACAAGGGAGGGACCCTCTCCCCCTCTCTCCCGGTGGTGCTGGAGTGCCACCAGGGGAACCATCGCCACAGTGGTCGTCTTCATCAACATCACTTTCTTCATCACCATCCTCTTATGCTTTTAGCGGTCAACTCTCCCGCACCCCGCTGTAATCACCTACTTGAACATGGTGATTTATGCCACATATTTTGATCCAATGATGTGTTGCCATCCTATGGTAGATTTCTTTTGTCCTTTGGGTTGATTGATGATCTGGATTGGTTTGAGTTGTATGTTTATTTTGGTACTGTCCTATGGTACCTTTCATGCTGTGCACATGTGAAGGATTCCCGCTGTAGGGTGTTGCAATACGTTCATGATTTGCTTATAGTGGGTTGCTTGAGTGACAGAAGCATAAACCCGAGTAAGGGGGTTGTTGCGTATGGGATAAAGGGGACTTCATGCTTTAATGCTATGGTTGGGTTTTTACCTTAATGGTCTTTAGTAGTTGCGTATGCTTGCTAGATTTCCAATCATAAGTGCATATGATCCAAGTAGGGAAAGTATGTTAGCTTATGCCTCTCCCTCAAATAAAATTGCAATAATGATTTCTGATCTTGTTAACAATTGCATAGGATAATTCCGCACACCAACCCATCATTATTCCACACTTGCTATTTGTAATATATTGTAATATTATGATAACAACTCGGTGGCAGATAGGACTTGAGAGAATGTTGATCTTACCTTTAGCTCCTTGTGGGTTCGACACTCCATACTTATTAAGATGATTCCTTGTACCTTGGGGATTATCACATTCCTTTTCTTTGAAGCAGAGATCTGGTGTTAATTCTGCAATGAGCTACCAACCAGAAGAAAATCTTGTGCTTAAGGCCGTGTTTGGTTAACAAAGTCCTAGGACTTTTTTTATTCCCTACTAACAAGTCCCTAGTCCCTACCTGCGTGGTTCCAGGGACTAAACATGGACTAGAGGTTATTAAATGACATGCTAAAAACCATGTTACCCCTAGTAAAGAACTAATAAAAGATTATAGAAGTAATAACAAGCGAAAAAACACTTCTTCATAACACTTGTTCATGCCAACTGAACTAACACTTCCAACACTTGTTCATAAGAACCGAAATAATAGAGATTACAGAATTGAAGAACACTTGTTCATAACAACCGAAATAATATATCATTGCTAAGTGAAGAATGGCTGAAATTGAAGTGTTCCTTCTTTCCTCTAGGCATCGTGCCATCACAACTTATTCATCATGAACCACCTCTTCAACCAAGTCACTCTAGCCTCATTACTTGAAATGTTCTAAACTATGACTATGTTTGCCTCATCTGCAAACGGTTGAGTTGCCATGAATTACTCGACCACATTGAACTACCAACACTCGACAATGATTAATGGATTCTTTAGTGTTTTTTGATTTCTTCTCTTTTGCCTTGTCCTTTGCTCCCTCCCTTTTGTTTGCATATTCAGTGATCATGTCAGAAGTGTTTTCACCATTGGACTCTTGTTTTTCTTGCCCCGGCTTGACACTGATGTTGGAAATATGCCCTAGAGGCAATAATAAAATGGTTATTATTATATTTCCTTGTTCATGATAATTGTCTATTGTTCAGGCTATAGTTGTATTAACCGGAAACTGTAATACATGTGTAAATACATAGACCACACCATGTCCCTAGTAAGCCTCTAGTTGACTAGCTTGTTGATCAATAGATGGTCATGGTTTCCTGACCATGGACATTGGATGTCGTTGATAACGGGATCAGATCATTACGAGAATGTTGTGATGGACAAGACCCAATCCGAAGCATAGCACAAGATCATGTAGTTCGCCTGCTAGAGCTTTTCTAATGTCAAGTATCATTTCCTTAGACCATGAGATTGTGCAACTCCCTGATACTGTAGGATTGCTTTGGGTGTATCAAACATCACAACATAACTGGGTGACTATAAAGGTGAACTACAGGTGTCTCCAAAAGTGTCTGTTGGGTTGGCACGAATCGATACTGGGATTTGTCACTCCGTGTGACAAAGAGGTATCTCTGGGCCCACTCAGTAATACATCATCATAATGAGCTCAATGTGACTAAGGAGTTAGTCACAGGATCATGTGTTACGGAACAAGTAAAGAGACTTGCCGGTAACGAGATTGAACAAGGTATAGGGATACCAACGATCGAATCTTGGGCAAGTAACATACCGATGGACAAAGGGAATTGTATATGAGATTAATTGAATCCTCAACATCGTGGTTCATCCGATGAGATCATCATGGAACATGTGGGAGCCAATGTGGGAATCCAGATCCCGCTATTGGTTATTGGCCGGGGAGGTCTCTCGGTCATGTATGCATAGTTCCCGAAGTCGTAGGGTCTATACACTTAAGGTTAGGTGACACTAGAGTTGTAATGGGAATTGTATGTGGTTACTGAAAGTTATTCGGAGTCCCAGATGATATCTCGGACGTCACGAGGAGTTCCGAAATAGTCCGTTGATGTTGGGGTTTATACATGGGATGTCCAGTTTCAGTCACCGAAAAGGTGTTGGGGTTTATCGGTATTGCACCGGGACCACCAAAAAGGTTCCGGGGGACCACCAGGAGGGACCACCTGCCCCAGAGGAACTATCCTCCTAGTGGGCTTGTGCGCGCCGAAGGGCCCAAGGCGCGCAGGGTTGGGAACCCTAAGGGGTGATGGCGCCTCCCGCCAACTTGGGGGGCAAGCTCCCCCCTTGGCCGCCCCCCCCCTCTAGATGGATCTAGGGGGGGCAGACCCCTCTACCCTTCGGACTATAAATAGAGGGGAGGTGGGAGGGAAGCCACACCCCTTTCCCCTGGCGCAGTCCTCCCCCCCTCCTACACCTCCTCCTCCTCTGTAGTGCTTAGCGAAGCTTTGTCGGGGAACCACGAGCTCCACCGCCACCATGTCGTCGCGCTGCCGAAACTCTCCCTCAACTTCTCCTTCCCCCTTGATGGATCAAGAAGGAGGATACGTCCCCGGGATGTACGTCTATTGAATGTGGAGGCGCCATCCATTCGGCGCTTGGATCAGATCTTGAACTGCGTTCTTTGCAACGCTTCCCCTTAGCGATCTTCAAGGGTACGAAGATGCACTCCCTGTCTCTCGTTGCTAGCATCTCCTAGATTGATCTTGGTGACATGTAGGACGTCAACAGTGGCATCATGAGCTTTGTCTATGCATAGACACTAGTAGAACGTCGATCTATAGTCTCGGTCGGGATGGGCCTTTAGTACCGGTTCCCCAACCGGTACTAAAGGGTCGGGACTAAAGGTCCATACCTTTAGTACCGGTTGGCCCACAGACTGGTACTAAAGGCCCACCACGTGGCTACCTGCGTCGTATGATGGTGGAGGACCTTTAGTACCAACCGGTACTAAGTGTTCTGTTTTTCTTTGTTTTAGCTTTTATATAGGTTTAGTTTTCCTCTCTATTTTTTGTGTTTTCCATTCATTTCAAATTTATTTTACGGTGCTACATATTGTAAACATTACACAAGTTGATGCATATATATATGTAATATAATATACAATATCTCATACACAGTATATATACAAATGGAATTACATTACACATCCATATATATTCTGGACTTATAAATTAAGGCCAAAACCCGGCCGGGACTAGCTAGCTAGTGCTCCGAATAAAATCTTAGTTTTCTACTTCTGATATGCTGGCATTATTGAGGTGGCGGTAAGGAATAGTGCTCTCCGTTTACATCAATGGCATGACGAAGAAGAAATGCCGCAAATTCCTCTTGAAGTGCTACAAAGCGTTTCTCGGGTGAGAGCTTCGACATCATCTGCCAAACCTGGAGTTGTCTTTCACGTGCTCCTCTGCGACGTATACGACCTTCGGTATGGATGCGAATGTTCTCGCAGAGAAAGTATCCACATAAATTTGTCCCCTGTGGCTGCTTCATGCACTTTGCAAAAGAATAGAATTCAATAAGATAATTAATAATCATGCATGATAATGGTATTGAAACTAGAATTAAAGAGATGCGCGGACCTAGTAGTACTACTTAATGACCTACATCTTTTTCCACTTCAACTTCGGTTTCCATTAACGACCGTGATGGTTTTTTTCTATGATCTTTTTCCAAACACTACGCGACAAAGAAAAATAACGAAAGAGTTATTATAATTACTTTTGATATCAGGAAACAATGAAAGAAAGCGAGGTTGACAAAGATTGAAATTACCGTTCTATCATAAAATACAAGTCCACATATGAGTGTTCTAGTGTATCTAGTGAGTCGTACACTTGAACAAGTCCATCTGCGAGGATAATATTTAGGACGATATAGTGGTCTTTGCGCAGAAGTTTATATAATTAAGCAGGCATGCATATAACTCATCACTACACTTGACAGCGAGCTAGTAAGCAAAACTAGAATTTGTAGTATACAAGAGAGTAAACACTCACCTCATGTTGTAAGGAAATATTATAGTAGATTTGGTATTCATTAGTGCGTCGAGAAATTTTTCCAAGAGATCTTCTGTGTCCTTGGCAAAATGTTTTACCACATGACCATTAACCGTATTTGGTCGATGAACCCAATGTCATCGATTCCCTCTTGTTTCAATTCCCACATCTTTAATCTGCATAATAGGGTAGAAAATAACATATATAGTGAGGATAAGCCAATGAACAATATCTGAGCTAGAGACTTAAATTATTAAAGATATAAATCACTTACAGACAATAGCAACTAATGAGAGTTTTGTCGATAGAGTCCATGTGGTATAACTGGAAAAGTTCTAAGAATTCAAGACATATATCACATTCATTGACGTAATGCTCTTTCCTTACTTTGACCATGACCGTCGTCTCCCCTCGCTTTGCTTCACGCAGGTACCAATCATGCAACCGTCACATCGCAGTTGGTAGTTCCTTGTACTGCTCGGGTGTGACAAGTGGTTTTCCGACGGCATATTGCATTGCATACTCAGCTTTATCGTACCCGCGGATTTCCTCGGTGCCAAGGATTTGGCCAAGAGTGAGACCTGCAACCTCTACTTCTTCGAGGTCGATTGGGTTGCCTTGCATGTCGACTGCTTGGATCGATTGCTTGCTTTGATTGGTACTCACCTTGAGCGGAGAGATTGATTGCTTGGATTTTTCTCCGAGATGGGGAACTGTTTTCCCGCTAGCAGTACCACCTATCGTTGATGCCATACTTCCCAACTTCTTCCTTGGGCTGGGCTGACTTCTCTGCTCACTTGCCTTCTGAATCTGTCGCTGATAGTCTGTCGGCATACGCTCCACATATATCGGGGGTCGATCAATAAAGTGTTCCATAAAGTGCTCTTGGACTTCCTTGGGTATTACCTCCTTTGGTGGCAGGAGCTTCTTCGCAAAAAAGGCTTTCACTTGGCGATCGCTTTCAATTTTGGTTTCCTCTGGTTTCATGTCGTAAGGCAGATTCCTTTTGGCCAGAGGCTTGGGTTTCTTCTTTGCTTTCTTCCGAAGAGGACTGCTAATGGCCTTCCTCTTTTGGGAGCTCTGCTAGCGGGACCGCTGCCGGGGTGGAGTCGGCTCACGCCGCGGAGATCGGCCTCGATGATATGGACTCGCGTCGTGCTCCATCCCGAGGTTGGCTGGACTCGCACTGGGATCCATATCGAAGTGGGACGCCTCTCAAGGTGGGGAGGACTACTGGCGCGGCGATGCCTCTGGCTAGGATCCCTCGCGCTAGACATCGATACTCGGAGGAGCCGGTGGCCTTAGCGCCGAGTGTGGAAAGACGATGCAGTCCTTACTCCATAGAATGAGACTACGGCCGGCTTCTGCTAGTGTGGACTCCCCCTCACCTCCACGGATGTCAAGATGTAGTTCATCGTATCCTGGCTCTATTGCGTCCACCGCGACACGAGCATACCCAACTGAAACCGGATTGAAATGCCAGAGAACATCAGGTGTATTTGGTAAAGCATAGCCGTTGCGACCCACACGGGTATGTTCTTCACTTTCTAGATTAGCTCACAAGATGTCTTCTCGATGATATCATCCACGGGGGTGTGACCCAGCGGTGCCCTCATGGAACCCACGCTGCTTTTCGGCAGTGTAGATGTGACGGGTACCGATGCCTCCTCCTGTGGAGTTGCCCCTTGCTGGGTCAGTACCTGTATCTGTAGTTGCTGCTGCTCGTACTTCTGTTCCAACTTTGAAAGTCGGTCTGCTTCCACCTTCTTTTTTCTCGAACGGCTTTTATAACTATCCTTCCATCCCGCAAACCCCTCATACCACGGAACAACGCCCATGCCTCATGTTCGTCCTCCATGTTTGGGATTCCCGAGGGCGCGTGTAAGCTCGTCGTTCTCTCTATTGGGGTGAAACCGTCCTTCTTGGGAAGCTTTTATTGCTTCAATCAACTCATCTGATGCATGCTTCAGATTGGCCAGTGCAATAATCTTCCCTGTTGCTGGGTCCAACTTTCCCCCATGCGCAAAAAACCAATTCGTGCACCTCTGGGGCCAGTGGAAGGTTACTGGAGTGATCCCTTCAACATGCATCTTATTCTCTAATGCATCCCACTTAGGAATGGCTGACTTGTATCCACCTATCCCTAGCTTATGGTGATACTTTTTTTATCCACATTTATCTTATTCTTTACTGACTTCTCCATAGCAGCTTCCGATGTCTTGTACTCGACAAATGCGTCCCAGTGATTCCTTACCTTCTCGTATATTCTGTGAACTCGGGTGCCTTCTTGCCTCTAGCATTGTACTCGGTCCATAATCTTTTCTTCCAATTCTGGAATGCGCAAGCCATCTTATGGAGAGCAAACTCCTTGACTTTGTCCCTTTGGCGCTCCGAGAGAGAATCTGGTAGGATGAAATTCTCCATGAGATCTCGCCAAAGGTCATCTTTAATTCTTTTATCGACATAATTCACTCCTAGTTTTGGTTTGTTTGGCAGAATCCATTCTTGCATTGTGATCGGGACTCCGTCCCCAACAGCCACTCTGCATTGACGCACAAATGTCTTGGCATTGGCTTCAGGGTGAGTCGATGCGCCATCATGTTTGAAAGCATCAAGATTGAGATTTATGTTGCCGTCCAATATTTTGGCACCGCCTCGTACCTTTCTACTAGATTGGCTCGATCCGGAGGGCTGATAATTAAAAGAAGAAAGTTTTGTTAATATATATATATATACAAATCAATTAATACACATGTAATGATCACCAGAGGCTAATATGTGTATATCTCGCCGGACATTGTTAGTTGTTCCGGATTTTGGAACATAAGTGGTTCTTCCTCGGCCTCACATCCATCACCGTAATCGTTTAGATATTGTGAGCCATCATCATCATGTGATTCACCCAGAAGGTCCGCTGGGTTTTTGGAGGAGCGTATCATGTCGAAGATGTCCTCTTCATGAGCTCTACCGGTATTGTCCATAGCTTAATAACTAATCCATAATAATATAAAAAAAATATTCAAATTAACATGCATTCAAGAAGCAAAATAACTGATAGTTAATTAATAATGCATCATCCAATACATATATAGTAGTTCTTAGAAAAGATCTCATCTCATAATCTCGAATAATAGCTAATACATCATAATAATACATATATAGTAGCTAATATATCGATCTAGCTAGAACCCTAGCGCCCGACGGATATCGGAGCGGACGGTGGACAACCAAAGAGAAGGAGCCATCACAGGAACATAACTCCAGTGAGATCCCTGAAGAATCTACCAGGTATTGTCGGACCTGGCCACCAAAGCTTCCATGTAGTGACAGACGTGCTCATTCTCCTTGCTGACATGGTACTATACCACCTCCGCGGGGGACTCAAGCCTTCGAATCGTCCGCGGCCCATGTGGTTGCCACCACAGAACCTCCGGGTCGACGACGGGCTGGCTCTTCACCAAGTTGCGCTGCCCGGAAGGCAGCACCTCCCAGTACGAGCCCGACGGAGCCCAGTCCCGGATTGGGCCCCTCGGCTCAAACAAGTGACCTCCTCCGTCGACTCGACGACGAGGATGCAGGATCGACATCGTCGACATCAATAAGAAACACTTAATTATGAAAACAAATTAAATAACACTTAGCATCTAACAAATGAAACGGATGGGGAATAACATCCGGGAATGTTTCCCCGTAGTCTGCATACGAACATTTTCTATATACATCAATCCATCCCTCTATACATACATACATACATGGACACAAATATTCTATGAACATAAAAAAGAAATATGAACAAAAAAATCATCATTACAACATTTTCTATATACATATACATCCATCTAAACATGCATCTAACATCCCTATCTATCCAAAGCTCTAATGCAAAAAAAATCTAAACATCCATCTAACATCTGTATCTATCCATCTAACATCTTTATCTATCCATCTATCTATCCATTTAACATATCTGTCTAACAACTTTGCCACAACACATCTATCTAAAGATCTAAACATCCATCTAACAACTTTGCCACAACATATCTATCTATCCATCTAACATTCCTACAATTCCTATAATTCCTAAAATTCCAGCATCTAATCCATAGATAAATTCCTAAAATTCCTAAAATTCCTAAAAATCAGCTTTTGCATCATAGTACATTTTGGCAGGGCTCGTCGAGTCTCACCGGTGGGACGGATCGTCGGGGCTCGTTGGGATGGGCCGGCGGGACGACACGTTGGGTAGGGCTTGGTGACGGTGTCGGGGGCGGCGACAAGGAGCGGGCTCGGCGAGGAGGGAGAGGAAGTCCGGAGACGGCGTCGGGCAGGGCTCGGGGATAGCTCGGAGGTGACGGCATCGGGCAGGGCTTGAGGACGGCTCGGAGGCGACGGTGTCGAGCAAGGCTCAGGGATGGCGTCGGGGGCAGCGACAAGAAGCTGGCTTAGGGAGGAGGGTGAGGAGGTCCGTTGACGAGGACAATGGATTCCGGCAACCTCGCGGTGGCGCAAATAAGCTTCTCACGGTGTGTGGCTTGGCCCGGGACGAGGTCTCCACTATTTCTACGTGGAGGACCTTTAGTACCGGTGGCTCTCACCGGTACTAAAGACCCTTTAGTACCGGTGTGAGACACGCACCGGTACTAAAGGTCCACCCCAAAAAATGCACGGGGCGGTGGACATTTAGTACCGGTGCGTGACTCGCACCGGTACTAAAGGTTTTTTAATTCATTATTAATTAATTGTTATTTTCATAAATAGCCCTAAACTTTAGAAAATCATGGAAAAAAATCTATGAATCCAATGGACAAAAAATAATATATGAAAAAATATCAGAAAAATATAAAGAATCTGTTTACGGCATTTCCTTGCATGTTTGAACAACTTAAACTGTTGTATAAGAAAATTTGATTAAATGACATTTGAAATGTCATGTCTCGAGTTTGAAAAGCAATACAAATGAACTCTAAAAAGGTTTTAACTTGGCATGACATCATAATTTCACCCACATAGCAAGTTCTAAAGTGTTGAGAGGGTTACGGCAAAAACTGGATGCACTTCGTGTACAAATTGGACAATCTCTTTCGAAGTATGAGGGTTTCGGACGAAAACTCTTCTATTAGAAAGGTATTTCATTTTTAATAACTTATTTCAACTTCATACTTTTTGCGTGTTGAATATGCACCATTCAAAGGCACATCATCAATTTTCTACCCTTTCTGACTTCATTTGATATTTTTCATGCATTTAATGATTTATTTTGAGCTAAATGACCCTTAATTTTAAAGCAGTACAAATGAACTCTTAAAAGGTTGTAACTTGGCATGACATCATAATTTCACCCACATAGCAACTTCTAAAGAGCTGAGAGGGTTACGGCAAAAACTGGATGCACTTCGTGTACAAATTGGACAATCTCTTCCGAAGTATGAGGGTTTCGGACGAAAACTCATCTATTATAAAGGGATTTCATTTTTAAGAACTTATTTTAACTCCATACTTTTTGTGTGTTCAATATACACCATTCAAAGGCACATCATCAATTTTCAACCCTTTCTGACTTTAGTTGATATTTTTCATGCATTTAATGATTTATTTTGAGCTAAATGACCCCGAATTTGAAAAGCAGTATAAATGAACTCTGAAAAAGGTTGTAACTTGGCATGACATCATAATTTCACCCACATAGCAACTTTAAAGAGTTGAGAGTGTTACGACAAAAACTGGATGCACTTCGTGTACAAATTGGACAATCTCTTTCGAAGTATGAGGGTATCGGACGAAAACTCATCTATTACGAAGGGATTTCATTTTTAACAACTTATTTTAACTCCATACTTTGTGTGTGTTCAATATGCACCATTCAAAGGCACATCATCAATTTTCAACCCTTTCTGACTTCATTTGATATTTTTCATCCATTTAATGATTTATTTTGAGCTAAATGACCCTGAATTTGAAAAACAGTACAAATGAACTCTGAAAAGGTTGTAACTTGGCATGACATCATAATTTCACCCACATAGCAACTTCTAAAGAGTTGAGAAGGTTACGGCAAAAACTAGATGCACTTTGTGTACAAACTGTTACAAAGATACTATGCTAGAAAATGCATGCATGTCCTTCACATAGAAAGTGATGACGGCGAAGCCTGTCACATCCCAGAGTGGGATCTCGCGGTGTAAGACTTTTTCTGCGTGTTTGTCCCTTGCTTATGATTGCGCCATAACCATGTAGAATCTTCATCATTTAATAGGATGCTTGGGTCAGTGTTCACTCTGAAGGGAGGGATTTCATGAAACTTTTCATAATCTTCTGACATGTCTGTCTTGCCCTCCACTCCCACAATGTTTCTTTTTCGTGAAAGAACTATGTGGAGGTTTGGCTCATCCTATGATGTATTCGCTTCCTTATCTTTTTTCTCCTTGGTTGTCTAGACATGTCCTTCACATAGAAAACCTGAGTCACGTCATTGGCTAGGACGAATGAGTCGTTTGTGTACCCAAGATTGTTGAGATCCACTGTTGTCATTCCGTACTATGGGTCTACCTGTACCCCACCTCCGGTATATTTGACCCATTTGCACCGAAACAAAGGGACCTTAAGATCGGGTCCATAGTCAATTTCCCATATCTCCTGTATGTAACCATAATATGTGTCTTGAAAGTTGGTTGCATCATAGCGGACACCACTGTTTTGGTTGGTGCTCTTTTTATCTTGGGCGCTCGTGTAAAATGTATTCCCATTTATATCATACCCTTTGAAAGTCGTTACAGTTGAACTTAGTGTCTTGGTCAACCAGTACAGTTCATCTGGAACATCGTTGTCATTGATGAGCTTTGTTTGCAGCCAACCGACAAAAGTCTCCATGTGTTTACATTCAATCCGAGGGTCAGACTGCTCTGGGTTCTTGGACCGTACAATATCCTTGTGTTCCTTGATATATGGAGTCACCAAGGTGGAATTTTGTAGAACCGTGTAGTGTGCTTGAGTGAAAGAATGCACGTCCATATTTGTTGCTTCTTTCTTTCCTAGTGTGCCTTTTCCACCCAGTCTCCCCTCATGCCGCGATTCAGGAAGACCAATCGGCTTAATGTTAGGAACAAAGTCAACAGAAAACTCAATAACCTCCTCTGTTCCATATCCCTTGGCGATGCTTCCTTCCGGCCTAGCACAGTTATGAACATATTTCTTTAAGACTCCGATGAACCTCTCGAAGGGGAACATATTGTGTAGAAATACAGGACCCAGAATGTTAATCTCTTCGACTAGATGAACTAGAACGTGCATCATAATTTTGAAGAAGGATGGAGGGAACACCAATTCGAAACTGAAAAGACATTGGACCAGGTCATTATGTAACCTTTGTAGGATTTTTGGATCGATTACCTTCTGAGAAATTGCATTGACGAATGCGCATAGCTTCACAATGGCTAATCGAACATTTCCCGATAGAAGCCCCCTAAGTGCAACCGGAAGTAATTGCGTCCTAATCACGTGGTAGTCATGAGACTTTAGATTTTGAATTTTTTTCTCTGCCATATTTATTATTCCCTTTATATTCGACGAGAAGCTAGACGGGACCTTGATACTGAGCAGGCATTCAAAAAAGATTTCCTTCTCTTCTTTCGTAAGAGCGTAGCTGGCAGGACCTTGATACTGCTTTGGAGGCATGTCGACTTTTTCGTCAATTCTTTGCTTGTCCTCCCATGCCTCCGGTGTATCTTTTGTCTTTCCATACACGCCCAAGAAGCCTAGCAGGTTCACACAAAGATTCTTCGTCACGTGCATCACGTCGATTGCATTGCGGATCTCTAGGGCTTTCCAATATTCAAGTTCCCAAAATATAGATTTCTTCTTCCACATGGGTGCGTATTCGTTGACATCATTCGGAAGAGATTGTCCGCCAGGACCCTTTCCAAAGATTACCTATAAATCCTTGACCATATCAAATATATATTCACCAGTACGGAGGCCAGACTTCTTCCGGTTATCTAGCTCACCTTTGAAATGGTTGCCTGCCTTTCTTAAGATATGCTTGATTGGTAGAAATCGACGATGTCCCAGGTACACATTCTTCTTACATTTATCCAGATATATACTTTAAGTATCATCTAAACAATGCATGCATGCATTGTATCCCTTGTTTGTATGTACTCAAAGGTTACTAAGAGCAGGCCAATCATTGATGCTTACAAACAACAATGCTCGTATGTCAATTTCCTTCTGTGTGTGCTCATCCCAGACACGTACACCTGGTTTTTTCCACAACTGTAGAAGTTCATCAACTAGTGGCCTTGGGTATACATCAATGTCATTGTAGAGTTGCTTAGGGCCTTGGATGAGCACTGGCATCATAATGAACTTCCACTTCATGCACAACCAAGGAGGAAGGTTGCAGATACATAGAGTCACGGGCCAGGTGTTGTGGCTGGAGCTCTGCTCCCCGAAAGGATTCATGTCATCTGTACTAAGACCAAACCATAAGTTCGTTGCGTCGGCTGCAAAGTCCTCGAACTCCCTCTCGAGTTTTCTCCATTGTGACCCATCAGCGGGTGCTCTCGACATCCCGTCTTTCTTACGTTCTTATTTGTGCCATCGCAACAACTTGGCATGCTATTTGTTTTGGAAGAAACGTTTCGACCATGGTATTATAGGAGCATACCACATCACGTTGGCAGGAACCCTCTTCCTGTGGCGTTCTTCCTCGACATCACCAAGGTCATCGCAGGGGATCTTATAATGCAGTGCATCGCATACCGGTCATGCATCCAAATTCTCGTAGTCCTCACCACGGTAGAGGATGCAGTCATTAGGGCATGCATGTATCTTCTGCATCTCTAATCCTAGAGGGCAGACAACCTTCTTTGCTTCATACGTACTTTCACGCAATTCGTTATCCTTTGGAAGCATCTTCTTTATCATTATCAACAATTCTTGAAATCCCTTGTCAGTTACACCATTCTTCGCCTTCCATTGCAGCAATTCCAGCGTGGTACCCAGCTTTTTCTAGTCATCTTCACAATTTGGATAAAATAATTTCTTATGATCCTCTAACATGCATTTCAGCTTCAACCTCTCCTTGTCACTTTTGCAGTTTCTCTTTGCATCAGCAATGACCCGACCCAACTCATCAGCGGGCCCATCTGATGCCTCTTCTTCAGCTTCCCCCATTGTTGTATCGGCGAAAGGATAATTGTCATCATCCTCTTCTTCTTCATTGTCTTCCATTATAACCCCTCTTTCTCCGTGCTTGGTCCAACAACTATAGAAGGACATGAAACCGGACTTTAGCAGGTGGTAGTGAAGGGTTTTTGAGGTAGAGTAATTCCTATTATTCTTACTGTCAAGACATGGACAACACATGAAACCATTCTGCTTGTTTGCCTCAGCCACGTCAATAAAATCATGCAGGCCATTAAGGAACCATGGACTTAGTCGGTCATTGTACATCCATTGCCGGCTCATGTTCAGTACACAACATCAAAGTGACCAAATTAATACAACTTCATCATCACATTACAACCAAAGTAGAGCTAGTAGTGACCAAATGTTATTACTACAGATAATAGATACTTATAGTTCATACATATATCTCATAAAACAACATACAACTATCTAAAACATGTAAATGCAACAACAAATGCAATAATAATCGCAACTAAGGTAACAATTGAGCCAACAGCATAATGATACCAAGCCTCTTTATCAAGGGCGTATTTTCTAATCTTTCTAAGCTTCAAGCGCATTTTAGCCATCTTGCTCTTGTGATCATCGACAATATCAACAACATGCAACTCCAATACCATCTTCTCATCTTCAGTTCTTTTCAATTTTTCTTTCAAATGATCAATTTCTTTTTCAGCTTGTGTTAATTTGTCGAGCAAAATTGCATAGTCGGTTGGAATTTATGGTTCAACTACTTCCTATAGATAAAAACACCTACGTCAATTTGGTGTCATAATTAATTGTCATAGACATTAGATGATGTGTGAAATGGTTATAAAAGATAACGACAGACCACATCTGAATCATAGACTGGACGAGGGCCGACGTGGGCGGATACCATAACCATGACACTATAGAATAACTAACAATTATACAAGTAAGTAAATCGTACACGCAGCTATCTAAATCATAATGGTAAGTTTTTTAACAAAAAGGTTTTAAGAAGAACAAGAGGCTCACCAAGGTGGCCGGTTCTACGACGAGACGGTGCGGACGATCGACGGTGGTTAGGACGGGGATGGGAAGGCACCAAATAAACCACACCTACACATATGCAACCTAACAAGTTAATTTGAGCTCGGATTGGATATAAATCAAATAAACTCCCACATAATGATCACTCCTCCAAAACCTAGCTAAAATGCACAAATCACATATCTTTGAGCATACCACAAGCTAATCTAGCAATGAGAGATGAAGGGGCAAAGTTGCTAACCTTTGTGAAAACTTGGATAGATGGGGTGCCTTCAAATCTTGTCAATTCCTTGGCAAAATGGAGGATGAGCTTCGAGCAAGAAGAACAACAGGGGAGAAAACAGAGAAATGAGAGCCCCTTCGATCGGCTGCGGACGAAGCATATATATAGGAAGTCTTTGGTACCACCCTTTAGTACCGATTGGGGTCACCAACCGGTACTAAAGAGGCACGCAGGGCCCAAGTCTGACCAAAATCCTGCCACACCCTCTTTAGTACTGGCTCGTGACATGAACCGGTACTAAAGATCCCTTACGAGCCGGTACTAAAGGTTGCCCTGCTCCTAGCCGTTGGAGACAGCACGAACCAGGACTAATACCATCTTTAGTACCGGCTCGTAACCGGACCGGGACTAATGCTTTGGACGAAAGGTCTGTTTCCTTGTCGGGACCCCAATCCTAAGTCATATGATTCCATACTATAACAAGTCACATCACTTTGCGGCCTCACGCACGGTAAACTCCTCGGCTGCAGCCTTACCTTGCCCGGGACCGTTTGCGTCTTTTGGCTCACGTATGTGAACATGTCGCTGGCAATCATGCAACAAAGAACCCGGGCCGACATGACTAGTCATAGAACCCAAGTGGCACATCCATACGGAAACAGGCATACATAACCCAACAATGCAGGTGTTGGCCTCAAGCGTGTGTAGATGAGTCATAGCAAGCTACAAGGACTCCATTACGTCGCGAGACACGAATGCCATCACTGCACATAGACGAGTCGTAGCACGCTACCGGGACTCCATTACACCGCGAGACATTTCCCCGAAGGGACAGACACAGCAACAAGGAAGGATACATGCCGGTCAATCAATGTGTCCAGAGCAGTAGCAAGCTACCATGGCTCGGTGGAAGCACAAAGAGGCAGTTTCCCGTAAAGAGTACTACTAAAGGCACACGACTAGGTGTCGGATCCCATACATACCGTTGCACATCACACGCACGCACGACTTGCCCGATATGCATAGATACAACCATGGCATCACAACATAACCATACAACAACATGGCTTTTATTTAAGAGGCCCAGACGAGCCTTGCTTAATATGTTTGTACAGATAGGGGTCACATGACCTGACACTCAAGTCATACAAACAAGTTCATACAAGCCAGCGGAAAATTAAGCTGTCTGAGTACAGATGGCGAAATAGAAAAGTGGCACACGGTCTGACTATCTACAGCCCAAACACAGGCAAGATCGTAGCTGGGACACCAGCTATTCGGCATCGTCAACATCTAGAAAGAACCCACCTGATGGGTCCTGGTTTTCTTCTGCAACATTAATTAAGCAAGGATGAGTACAATCGTACTCGGCAAGTCTTTAAAACAGACCTAGTCTATTTATGCTCATGTGTCAACAAGGGGGAGTGGTGTAGTTTATGCAGCAATGCCAGCTTAGACTCATGGCTAACCTACACTACTCACTTTTAACTCTTTGTTACAGTTTTAGTTATCGCACACGAGTCCACTATCTCCATCACAATACACACCCAAGGATCCACCTTCCCCTTCCGGAAGAGTGCCATCCACGATACTCACACTTGTCTTGATATTTTTAGGAGTATCCATTTGATTATCTATGAACAGCATAAGTTCTCCAAGTAGTCCATATCCGAGGACGCGGTTATTCGAATAGTTTCATACCCTGCAGGGGTGTACTTCTTCACACACGCTCTCGCCACTTATCGTTGTGTGCCATAAACCATGCACCTCGGCAACCTTCAAGCGGATGCCCAGCGAGGGAGTCGGCCACGACCGTCAATCACATAAGACCTCTAGTCCAGGCTATCGCCTATTTGAGACTGAACCCACACGGAGATCCGGCCGAAGTTTCCGCTACGGTCCCAAACGATGTGTGTAGGGTTCCCAAGCCCACCATTCGGGTGACCCTTGGTACACCATGCCACTGCCTACCGCGTCGTAACCCACCCTGAGGGTCAGTGCTACGCACGGCCTCCAGCATGCTATAAACACCAAAAACTACTTGCAATACCTGGACCAAGGACTAAGGGACTGATGAGTCAAGCGGGGTCATATCTAAGGGCCCAGCATGTGGTAGTATCTAGTCTTGGATCACAAAAATGGAACCCAGTTCCTAACAACGGTCCCAATGAGACAACCCACTATGTACTCCTACATAGCCTCTCATCGCTACCTTTACCAAATCGTATTCAGTATGAGCTCATCACATCGGACAACACTGTTTCACTCAGTTCATCACCCAGATGAATCAGACCTGACTCAACTCTAAGCATAGCAAGCATAGAAGGCAAAGTAAGCTAAGCACATCATGGCACAAGCATCTACCATGTATGCTAGATTGCAAGGTTTAGCTATTTACTGTGACAAGATCAGGTCATGCATAGGAATAGGATCATCTATCGTGTATGACTAACATGTGACCGTTTGTCCTAATGCAATAAACAAGAGCAGGAGCGAGAGAGTGGGATGTTATCGGAATGGTCAATGGGGTTGCTTGCCTTGCTGAGTTGCGGAGGAGTTCTCTCCTTCGTCGGAGTATGGGGTAGTATCTTCCGGATTAGTGCCTACCGCAACGCCGATAAGAGCATTCAATACAAGCAAGTGCAACAATATGATGCATGATCATGGCATAGTAATATGCATGGGTGAGCTCATGTAACTAGTGAACACGTCAATTTAAAATAGATTTGAATATAGGTTCAAAGTTGTTCTCCTTTAAAATTCCATATATTAACCTAATGATAAATGTCCATCTTCACCTATTTAGGTTGCTCTAACATACAGGGGGATAGCACCATTGGATTCATTGGATTTTTCTGATAAATTTTCATATATAAATTATTTTCATATGAGTTACAGATTAATTTATATGAATTTTTGAAGTTTTAAATAATTTGTGGAATTATTTTTAAATAAGAAAATGGGATTATGACATCAGCCTGACTCAACCTGACGTTAGCTAGTCGGCTGACCTGCCAGGTCAAACCTGACAGCGTGGGACCCTCGTGTCAACGTCAGGGGGCTAATCCCCGCGCTGACTGAGATTTGACCCACCGATGGGGCCCACTGTCAGTGGTTGAGGCTAATCTAATCGGGGTGATTAGCGGCTAACTGGCCGGCCACGTCGGCACCGGCCGGAGGATGGTTGCCAACGACCATCCAACACGACGAAAGTTCGTCGGAGGCCGCTAGAGGGCTCAGAACGACGCGCGGAGAGCACTGGGACGAAGCCCGTGCTTGACCGCGTTGAGTGGGCTGGCCAGGGAGGGTCTACGGTCGCCGGAGGCTCGCCGGGGAGCACTTCCGCGGCGGCGCCCGTACGGTCATGACGACGAGGAACGCCAGGGAGCATGGGGAGACCAGGGGAGAGAGGGAGGAGGATGGGGTGCTCACTGGGAAGCTACAGGGGGGCTTAGCGGGCTTGGAGACGACCGACAGCGGCAGAAATGGCACGGAGCTCCGATGGGTCCCGAGGTTGAAGATGAACACCACGGCGGCTTCAAGGGGCTCCCGGGTTCTTCTGGCGCCATGGGGAGAACGAGGACGTCGCGGCGAGGCTATTGATAGGCTCGGATGGGCGCGGGGGTGCCTCGAACTGCGGCAGCGGCGAGCGGCGACTACGGCGGCGCTCGACAAGAGAAGAGCAAGGGGGAAGAGAGGGGATAATGGAGAGGAGAGGAGGCCAGGTCGTCCCTGGCGAGTCTTCTCGCTCGCCAGCGCGGCGAGTGGGCGGCCAGGCAGGCAGGTGGCGTGGCGCCACCGCCGCGGGCGCCGTCCCCTGCTTCTCCTCTGCCTTCTGGCAAGAGGTAGAAGACGGGGCTGCCCCTGGTGGGCCGGGCCTCCTGTGGGCTGCAGCCAGGTAAGCCTTTCTTCTTTTTCTTTTATTCTTTCTTCTTTGTTTTCTGTTTTCTGACATTTTTATTATTTTCTTTGCAGGTCCAAATGGCTTTTCAAAATATCCCAAACAATTTCTAAAATGAAGGTTGATTATCTCAAATTTGTCCAAAAAGTTTCAGAGTATTTTAAGAAATAATAATAATGATAATGATTTATTTATCAATTTCATAGGCTTTAATCATTAACTTAAATTATTTTAATTTTTCAAATAATTAGAATGGTCCCTGATATATCCATGTCCTTAATTATCAGACATAGGGAACAATTTTTATGGGCATTTTGGATTTGTTGAGAATTTCATCAAACTTGAGGTGTTTATTTCAATGTGAGTTTGGGGTTTCCCCTTTTTCCCCATTTCATGTTGATGCAATGATGATGATGATGATGCAAACACATGATAACCTAAGAAAACTTGCTAGGGTTGTGACATTTCTACTAGTGAGATTGTATGCACGAGTAGAACACAAGTAGTTGTGGGCGATGATTTGGTCAATTTGCTTGCCGTTACTAGTCCTATCTTGATTCGGAGGCATTGTGGGGTGAAGCGTCCCAGAACGACTTTACCCGTACGCTTAGGTGAGACTGGTTCCACTACCTCACATGCACTTGTTGCATAAGGTGGCTAGCGGGTGTCTGTCTCTCCCACTTTAGTTCGATCAGGCTCTATGAAGAGGGTCCTTATGAAGGGTAAATAGCAATTTGGATATCACCATTGTGGTTTTTGCGTAGGTAAGAAATGTTCTTGGTAGAAACCCATAGCAGCCACGTAAAACTTGCAACAACAATTAGAGGATGTCTAACCTCTTTTAGTAGGGTATGCTATGTGATGTGTTATGGCCAAACGGATGTGATGAAATATATGTGATGTATGAGATTGATCATGTTTTGTAATAAGAATCACGACTTGCATGTCGATGAGTATGACAACCGGCAGGAGCCATAGGAGTTGTCTTAATTTATTGTATGACCTACGTGTCAATCAAAAACGCCATGTAATTACTTTACTTTATTGCTAACCGTTGGCCATAGTAGTAGAAGTAATAGTTGGCGAGACAACTTCATGAAGACACGATGATGGAGATCATGATGTCGTGCTGGTGACGATGGTAATCATGCCGCGCCCCGAAGATGGAGATCAAAGGTGCAAGATGATATTGTCCATCTCATGTCACTTTGCATCTGATGTTTATCATGTTTTTACATCTTATTTTCTTAGAAAAACGGTAGCATAAATATGATGATCCCTCACTAAAATTTGAAGAAATGTGTTCCCCCTAAGTGTGCACCATTGTTTAGGATCGTTGTTTCGAAGCACCATATGATGATCGGGTGTGATAGATTCTGACGTTGACATATAATGGGTGTAAGCCAGATTTACACATGCGAAACATTTGGTTGACTTGACGAGCCTAGCATGTACATACATGGCCTCAGAACACGAGAGACTGAAAGGTCGAACATGAGCTAGATCAACATGGAGATGTTCAACATTGATGACTAGTCCATCTCACGTGATGATCGGACACGTCCTAGTCGATATGGATCATGTTGCTGTATTTTTCTATGAGGCCTTTGGCCCAAAGCCCATCCAAAATCTGAAATTCTCATGGCCGATGTCTGTTGGCTGTTTTGAGTGGTGTGGCTGGGACTAAAGTTTAGTCCCATACCGCTAGTGGAGAGAGAGCAACACCTCTTTGTAAGGTGAGATCTTCTAGCACTTGTAAGAGAGTGAGAAGAGAAGAGGCCCTCGCACACTCCTCCTTCTCGCTCCCCTCGCCTCATCACGATGCGCCGTGGGTTGCGGGATTGAGCCGAGCCGAGCTCATACCTACACGTTTACTTTTGCCGGTTAGGAACCAAGAGTCCTTAATAGACGCGCAACAATCTGAGACATAGGATCATGGGCTGTAACCGACTCGGACGTAGGTCTATCCTACGCCTCTCCACCGCCCGCGCATATATATATACGTGAGGTTGCTGCCAACCCTAGCCGCCGTCACAACATATTGTTTTGCACCGTTCCAGATCGTTACACTGCCATCCAAGTTTTCTTCATCCCTCCTTCCGGCGTGCACCGCGAGAAGAGAGAACAGGCCTCCGGAGCCCCGCCTCATGTGATCATGTATGGGAGAGGGGCGATCAGGTTTTTGGGGAGCGCACACGCGCAAGTGCTGGCAGCGATAGTTTCCCGAACGAATACTTCTTCCCCAACCTCAACAACCTCTTCCTCAACGACATGGACGACAACATCAAGAGTGGCGGTTCTACTCCTGCCGCACCATATGCAATCTTGTCCTCGCTGTTTGAGATGATACTAGCATTCCTATGTCTAGTTTGTGTCGTAGATTCGATCTACTCATTTACTTTTCTAGTCTGCATGATTAGTTTAATCTATGCTCTTGCTGTCATGATTTTTTTTATTTTTATTCGAATTAAATATTGTAGTAATTTGCTCATATACTCAACAATCCAAAAACCGGATTATAGGCAATTTACTCCAAGTGGTCTTGCCACGCATCTAAAGCCGCCCACCTTTAAGGGGGTGCAATATAAAAGGTGGCGCACGAGAGCAGTCTACTGGTTTCAGACCATGTACTGCTATGACGCCACGAAGGGTAAGCCCGAGGGCGATCTTAATGCTGCACAACAGGAAGCTTTTGAGAAGATCGACACCCTCTTCAAAGGCACCCTACCGAGTGTTCTTGACGATTCCATTGTAGACTCATATATGTCATTTGACAATGACAAGGACATGTGGGCTGTGCTCGAGGCCAAGGTTGGGCCCTCGGACGCTGGCAGCGAGTTGTACGTCATGGAGCAATTCTATGACTACAAGTTGACTAATGAGCGCTCTATTGTTCAACAAGCTCATGAGATACAGTCTCTTGCCAAGGAGCTTGAGTACTTCAAGTGTGTATTACCGGACAAGTTTGTGGCCAGGGGCATCATTGCCAAGCTTCCACCCTAGTGGAACAATTTTGCTACTTCTCTGAAACACAAGAGACAAGAGTTTTCCGTTTCGGATCTCATTGGAACTCTTGACGCTGAAGAGAAGGCGAGAGCAAAAGACACACGTGCTCGAGCAGTTGAGGGATCTTCTAGGGTGTGTTTGGTAGGGTGCATGGAGGGTGCATGAGGGCAAAAGTTCCCAATCCGACCCACTTTTGCTTGTTTGGCAGGGTGCATGGGCTCACGTGAGTTATGCCCATCTAATGCATAAAGGGTGTGTTTGGTAGAGTGCATGGAGGGTGCATGAGCTCAAAAGTTCCCTCTTCGACCCACTTTTGGATGTTTGGTAGCATGCACGGGCTCTCCTCAGCATGCATGACCTCAGCCCAAATACCCTTTTAGCATGCATGAAGAGAGAACACCCCAACAGCCGTTCGCTGGTCAGCATGCATGAGGCGAAGCGAGCGACAAATGTGTTTCAAATAATGTTCAGGATTTCTAAAAAATAATTTAATTTCAAGACTATGACCAATATACCAAAAATTGTTCAAATTTTCAAAAAAATCTAGATTCCAAAACAAGTTATTTAAAAAAAGTGTCTAGAATTTCAAAATATGTTAAAATTTTCAAAAGCATACAAAAATTCAGATTTTGTTAAAACTTTCAAAAAATGTTTGGATTTTTATACAATTTTCATTTTCAAAAATGTTTAGATTTGAATTTTTTTTAAATACCAATCTTTAAAAAATTATTTAAATTTTGAAAAAACTCAGAATTTCAAAAAATGTATAAATTTTCAAAAAAATGTAATTTTTTCCATGTTCAAAAAAATTGTTCACATTTTTGAAATGTTTTATTCATTTATTTGAAATTACCGGTTGCTACACTATCGTATGACATGTCTAAACGAATGCAAGCTGCGAAACAGAGTCTCAACTTAGCATGTCTTAGCACATACATCGCTACCAAACAATAGCAAATGCATGTACTCAACATGTCTACACTCAGCATGCATCAGAGAAGAACAAACATGCTAGGTTGGCAATACTACCAAACACACCCAAAAGGGCCCTCAGCCATGCTCATCTCATGCACCCCAAACAGGGTGCATGGAGGTAGCTATGCTGTCCCTGACCCTCGTCCCCACCTACCAGACCATATCCAG
The DNA here is from genome assembly GCA_022496015.1 of Hordeum marinum. Lineage (NCBI taxonomy): Eukaryota > Viridiplantae > Streptophyta > Magnoliopsida > Poales > Poaceae > Hordeum > Hordeum marinum. The sequence continues at coordinate 481,353,082 of CM039672.1, forward strand.
ATATGTTTAAATTTTTAAAAATGTTCATAATTTCCATATTTGTTTAAATTTTCCAAAAATATTTGGAATTTCAAAATTTGTTTAAATTTTTAAAAAGTTAAGAATTTCAAAATTTGTTTAAATTTTCAAAAAAATGTTTAGAATTTCAAATTTTATTTAAATTTCTCAAAAAATGTTCTAGATTTTGTAAAATTGTAAAATTTTCAAATTTTGAATAAATTTTCAAAAAATTTCAAATTTTCAAATATTCAAAAAAGTATAGAATTTCAATTTTTATTTAAATTTTTAAACATATATAAGAATTTTAAATTTTATTTAAATTTTCAAGAAAAGTACATTATTTCAAAATATGTTTAAATATTTGTTCACTCTTTTTAACTTTGTTCACCGTTCAAAATATATATTCGGAATTCGAAATTGTTCAGCAAGTCTAACTACATGCAGGCTGCCAAACAAAGTCTCTACCTAGCATGTTTCAGCGCATACATCACCGTGACACAACAACAACTGCATGGACTCATCATGTCTACACACAACATGTATGAGAGGGGAACAACTAGGCTAGGTCCTTACATGCTACCAAACATACCCCTAGTGCGCACATGGTGTAGAAGAAGAACTTCCATCTCAACAAGTCACAGAACAACAAGAACAAAACTCAGGGCAAAGGAAACTTTGTTGCAAAGAACAAGCCACCACAATCTACCAACTTCAAGAAGAATTCTCATAAGAAAGGGAAGGGACTGTGCCCTGTCTGCGGTGATCCCAATTACTGGGCTCCGAGATGTCCTAACCCCTATGAGGAGAGCAAACATGAGAAGAGCGGAAAGTCTGCTAATTTGGTCATCGGTGATACTGATATGAAGGAGTCTAGGTCACATGGACTTCTCCCGTGCTTATGGTGAAGGGTCAAATGCCACTGTTTGAGGGGTCGGTACGGTCGATCTAACGTTTACTTCGGGGAAGATCATGCGTGTGAAGAACGTTCATCATGTACCCTCCATCAATAAAAATCTCGTCAGCGGTTCTCGTTTGTGTCGAGATGGTTTTAATTTTGTTTTCGAGTCCAATAAAGTTTTTATTTCTCAGTATGGACAATTTGTTGGAGAAGTCTATCAGTTCGTAGGCTTGTTCCGCGTGTCTAATATTTGGCATTTGCGACTTTGCCATATTAACTTTCATTGCATGATGCGGCTAGCCAATATGAGTTTAATTCCAAAATTCACTACTATCAAGGGCTCCAAGTGCCAAGTGTGTGTGGAAGCCAAGCAACCTCGCAAGTCCCATAAGAGTCCGGAGGCGAGAGACTTGGTGCCACTAGAGCTTATCCATTCTGATCTTTGTGAGATGAATGGTGTGTTAACAAAAGGTGGAAAGAAATGCTTCATGACATTGATTAATGAATCCACTAGATATGCTTATGTGTATCTTCTGAAATCAAAAGATGAGGCTTTAAACTTCTTCAAAAACTATCAAGCTGAAGCGGAGAACCAACTTGATTGGAAAATTAAACGGCTTAAGTCCGATCATGGTGGAGAGTATTTTTCCAATGAATTTTTTTTTTGCGGAACATGGTATAATCCATGATAGGGCACCTCCCTACTCACCTCAGTCAAATGTCATGGCTGAAAGAAAGAACCGAACTCTAACTGATTTGGTTAATGCCATGTTAGACACATCGGGTCTCTCCAAGGCATGGTGAGGGGAGGCGCTAATGATTGCATGTCATATCCTAAACAGAGTTCCCACAAAGTATAAAACCATTGCTCCATTTGAGGAATGTGAAAGGAAAAGGCTGAAACTCTCTTATCTATGTACTTGGGGTTGTTTGGCAAAAGTCAATATACCAATTCCCAAGAAGCGCAAGCTTGGACCAAAAACCATGGATTGTGTTCTTCTAGGGTATGCTTTTCATATCATTGGCTATAGATTTTTTATAATAAAATCTGAGGTATCCGACATGCATGTTGGTACGATTATGGAGTCGAATGATGCGAATCTTTGAGGACATATTTCCTATGAAGGATATGTCTAACTCATCAAATCAGGAGATACCTACTCTATCTACTCATGAATCTTCTATAATTCCTGAAATCACCAATGTGATGGAACGCGTTGATAATCCTGAGGAGGATGACAATGAAACTTCTATAAGGAGTAAGAGACGAAGGACTACAAAGTCTTTTGGCGATGATTTCATTGTGTACCTCGTGGATGGCACACCGAGGACTCTTTTAGAAGCCTATGCATCTTCTGATGCTGACTATTGGAAGGAAGTTGTCCTTAGCGAGATGGATTCCATCTTAGCTAATGGAACCTGGGAAGTCACTGATCAACCTTATGGGTGTAAACCCGTGGGATGTAAGTGGGTGTTCAAGAAAAATCTTAGACCTGATGGTACAATTGAAAAGTACAAGGCACGGCTTGTGGCCAAGGGTTATACCCAGAAAGAAGGTGAAGACTTCTTTGATACTTACTCACCTGTGGCTAGGCTGACCCCAATTTGGGTGCTACTATCACTGGCTTCCTCACATGGTCTTCTCATTCATCAAATGGACGTTAAGACGGCTTTCCTCAATAGAGAGTTGGATGAGGAAATTTACATGGATCAGCCTGATGGTTTTATAGTACCTCGTCAGGAAGGGAAAATGTGCAAGTTATTGAAGTCTTTGCATGGCCTTAAGCAAGCTGCTAAGCAATGGCATGAGAAGTTTGAAAGAACATTAACTACTGTAGGCTTTGTTGTAAACGAAGCTGACAAGGGTGTATAATATCTCCATGGTGGGCGCGAAGGAGTTATTCTCTGTCAGTATATCGATGACATACTGATCTTTGGAACCAACCTTGATCTAGTCAAGCAGGTTAAGGATTTCTTATCTCGCTGTTTTGAGATGAAAGATCTTGGAGTAGCTGATGTTATACTAAACATCAAGCTGCTGAGTGATGAGAATGGTGGGATTACACTTCTCCAATCTGACTATGTGGAAAAGGTCTTGAGTCGTTTTGGGTATAGCGATTGCAAGCCTTCTCCCACTCCATATCGACGAATTGCTAGAGATCAACTGAGGTATTCTCAGATAATAGCCTCGCTTATGTACTTGGCGAGTGCCATGAGGCATGACATCTAGTTTCCTGTGAGCAAACTAAGCCGATTTGTATCGAACCCGGGAGATGATCATTGGCATGCGCTTGAGAGGGTTATAGTGACTCAAATTGGATATCTGGTGCTTCTGAAATTAAAGCCACAAGTGGTTATGTTTTTACACTTGGTGGTGGCGCTGTTTCCTGGAAGTCTTGCAAGCAGACCATCTTAACGAGGTCAACTATGGAAGCAGAACTCACAGCATCAGACACAACCATTCTTGAAGCAGATTGGCTTTGTCAGCTCTTGATGGACTTGCCCATGGTTGAAAAACCTATACCCGCCATCTTGATGAACTGTGATAATAAAATGGTGATAATAAAGATAAACATTTCTAAGGATAATATGAAGTCCTCAAGGCATGTGAAGAGGAGATTGAAATCTGTCAGAAAAATGAAGAACTCCAGAGTTATTGTGTTGGATTATATCCAAACATCTAAAAACTTGGCAGCTCCCTTCACAAAGGGTTTATCGCATAATGTGACAAAAAATGCATCGATGGAGATGTGTTTGAGACCCACCGTATGAGTTGTCCATAGTGGTAACCCACTCTATGTGATCGGAGATCCCGTGAAGTAGAAGTGGGAGACAAGCTATTGGACTGCTACAAGGAGATTATCCCTATATTCGCTATCCCACTCCGTGAAGATGCAATACTCTCATAATCTGCATGGCAGGTTGATACCTATCTTAATGTGTTCCAAGTGCCTTATTTGGGTAAGCAGAGATGTTGTCATGTAGAACATCTCCTGAGGAACACACCTATATGAATTTGACTGTAAACATCACGGTCTGTGAGAATTGGGTGCTCTCTAAGAAATTAATGAAAGGCCTTGGAGTATGAAGTATACGCTCCACCCGCAGGGAAGCATTGCGGCAGCCCAATATCGGTCAAGGATTGGTGTGAAACTAGACTCGCGGAAAACTTGTAATTCAAGGCATAGTCCACTATTTACGTTGTGATCTAGTGTGGCATAAATTTCTAAATGGAAGTTCAACTTAAAAATCTCCATCAAGAACCAGTATATAAACAATGTTTTGGAACTAAGAAATGATGAGATGTGCCAATGAGACTTTGTCGGGGATTGCTGGATTTTGCTATGAGGCCTTTGGCCCGAAGCCCGTCCAAAATCTAAGATTCTCATGCCCCATGTGTGTTGGCTGTTTTGAGTGGTGTCACTGGGACTAAAGTTTAGTCTCATACCGCTAGTGGATAGAGAGCAACACCTCTTTATAAGGTGAGATCTTCTAGCACTTGTAAGAGAGTGAGAAGAGAAGAGGCCGTTGTGCACTCCTCTTCCTCGCCCGCCTCCCCTCGTCACGACACGCCACAGGTTGCGGGATTGAGCCGAGCCGAGCTCATACCTACGCGTTTATTTTTGCCAATCAGGAACAGAGAGTCCTCAATAGACGCTGCACGATCTGAGACGTCAGATCGTGCGACATAACCGACTCGGACGTGGGTCTATCCCACGTCTCTCCACCGCCGCACATATATATACGCGAGGTTCCTGCCAACCTTAGCCGCCATCACAACATATGGTTTCGCACTGTTCCAGATCATTGCGCCGCCATCCAAGTCTTCTCCATCCCTCGTACCAGCACGCACCGTGAGAAGGGACAACAGGCCTCCGGAACCCCGCCTCGTGTGATCCTGTATGGGAGAGGGGCGATCAGGTTTTTGGGGAGCATACACGCGCGACTGTTGGCAGCGACGGTTTTCCGGACGACAACTTCTTCCCCGACCTCGGCAACCTCTTCCTCAATGATATGGATGACAACATCAACACTGGCAGTTCTACTCCAGCTGCACCATATGCAATCTTGTCCTCCCTATTTGAGATCATACTAGAATTTCTATGTCTAGTTTGTTCCTTAGATTCGATCTACTCGTTTACGTTGCTAGTCTGCATGATTAGTTTAATCTATGCTCTTGCTGTCATGATTTATTTTCTGCTTATTCGGATTTAATATTGTAGTAATTTGCTCATATACTCAACACATGTATCACTTAGATGACTAGAGGGATGTCTATCTGAGTGGGAGTTCATTAAATAATTTGATTAGATGGACTTAATTATCATGAAGTTAGTCTAAAATTGTATTTACAATCTATCTTGTAGATTCAATGGCCCACTCTAATGTTACCCTCAACCTCAACGCGTTCCTAGAGAAAACCAAGGTAAAAGACGATGGACGCAACTATGCGGACCAGGTCCGTAACTTGAGGATCATCCTCATATATAGCTTCCAAGAAAGCATATGTCCTTGATATACCGTTAGGCGATGCACCCATTTTCCCAGCAACTCAAGACGTTATGAACGCCTGGCAGTCACGTAGTGATGATCACTCCCTAGTTCGGTGCGGCATGCATTACAGCTTAGAACCGGGGCTCCAAAAGCGTTTTGAGCAACACAGAGCATATGAGATGTTCCAAGAGCTGAGAATGGTTTCCCAAGCTCATGCCCGGGTCGAGAGATATGAAGTATCCGATAAGTTCTTTAGTTGTAAGATGGAGGAAAATAGTTCTGTCAGTGAGCACATACTCAAAATGTCTGGGTTGCACAACTACTTGTCTCAGCTAGGAGTTAATCTTCCGGATGACTCGGTTATTGACAGAATCCTCCAGTCACTTCCAACTAACTACAAGTCCATTCCTGAGTTATATTCGATGCTGAAATCAGAGGAGGTGGAGATCAAAAAGGAACATCAAGTGTTGACGATGAATAAGACCACCGATTTCAAGAAAGGCAAGGGTAAGAAGAATTTCAAGAAGGACGTCAAAGCAGTTGCCATGCATGGTAAATCAGTTGCTAGGAAGAAGCCCAAGAATGGACCAAAGCCTGAGACTGAGTGCTTTTATTGGAAGGGAACTCGTCACTGGAAGCGGAACTGCACCATGTACTTAGCGGATAAGAAGGCCAGCAACGTCAAAGGTATATATGATATACATGTTATTGATGTGTACCTGACCAGCGCTCGTAGTAGCTCCTGGGTATTTGATACCGGTGCAGTTGCTCACATTTGTAACTCAAAATAGGAGCTGCAGAATAAGCGGAGACTGGCAAAGGACGAGGTGACGATGCGCGTCGGAAATCGTTCCAAGGTCGATGTGATCGTCGTCGGCACGCTACCTCTACATCTACCTTCGGGATTAGGTTTAAACCTCAATAATTGCTATTTAGTACTAGCTTTGAGTATAAACATTGTATCTAGATCTCGTTTGATACGAGATGGCTACTCATTTAAATCCGATAATAATGGTTGTTCTATTTATATGAGAGATATGTTTTATGGTCATACCCCGCTGGTCAATGGTTTGTTTTCATTGAATCTCGAACGTGATGTTACACTTATTCATATGGTGAATACCAAACTATGTAAGGTTGATAATGATAGTCCCACATACTTGTGGCACTGTCGCCTTGGTCATATTGGTGTCAAACGCATGCAGATGGACTTTTGGAGTCTCTTGATTATGAATCATTTGACACGTGTGAACCATGCCTCATGGGCAAGATGACTAAGACTCCTTTCTCCGGAACAATGGAGCGAGCAACCAACTTGTTGGAAATAATACATACCGATGTATGAGGTCCAATGAGCATTGAGGCTCGTGGTGGCTATCGTTATGTTCTCACCCTCACTGATGACTTAAGTAGAGATGGGTATGTCTACTTAATGAAAAACAAGTCTGAGACCTTTGAAAAGTTCAAGGAATTTCAGAGCGAGGTAGAGAATCGACATGACAAGAAAATAATGTTCTTACGATCTGATCGTGGAGGAGAATATTTGAGTCATGAGTTTGGCATGCACTTAAGGAAATTTAGAATTTTTTCACAACTCATGTCGCCTGGCACACCTCAGCCTAATGGTGTGTCCGGACATCATAGTCACACTCTATTGGACATGGTGCGATCTATGATGTCTCTTAATGATTTACCTCTATCATTTTGGGGATATACATTAGAGACTGATGCATTCACTTTCAATAGGGCACCGTCCAAATCTGTTGAGATGACACCGTATGAATTATGGTTTGGGAAGAAACCTAAGCTATTGTTTCTGAAAGTTTGGGGTGCTTATGTCAAGAAACTTCAACCTGAAAAGCTCGAACCCAAATCGGAAAGGGATTTTTTTTCAAAAGTAGTACGAATTTTGCACCAAATTCGAAAATAGTGTTAGCAGTTTAAAAAATGACAAAACTAGTACCCCGTCGGATGCAGTTGGGCCGACCGGCCGCCCGTCGGCTTAGAGCAGGTCAAAATTGGCGCATCGGCCAAAGCCAGGCCGAGAAGGTGGGACGTCGGCCCACGCCAGGCCGAGGAGCGCCCGTCGGCCGCTAGGAGGCCGAAGAGCCCCTGGATAAGGCCGACGCGGCCATCCACTTCTTCCTCCTCTAGCTCGCTCTTTCTCTCACACTTTCGGCCGAAAATCCTCCCCCCTTGATCTCCCTTTCCCTCCACCCATTTTCCGTTTCAATCCAATGAAATGATAGATCGGCTTCTTATCCCCCGCCCTAAAGTTTTATGTTATTTTTATTAGTGTAGTGATTTTAGGTTACTTGTATTAGTGTAGTGATTTTAGTGTATGTTTTCAGAGTGTAGGTTTAGTTAGTGTAGTCATATTAGTGTTGGTTTATTTTTGTGAAGTTCATTTTAGTGTAGGTTTATTTAGAATACGTAGGTATATTTTAGTGTACATTTTAGTGTATGTTTCCATACGTAGGTTTAGTTAGTGTAGTCATAGTAGTTTCGGTTTATCTTTGTGAAGTTCATTTTAGTGTAGGTTTTTTCAGAATCTGCAGGTATATTTTAGTGTATGTTTTATTTTAGTGTCGATTTATTCGTTACGAATAATGAGAAGCTGGCAATGTCTGATAGGTTAAAATGTCTGAATCTGTAAATTTGACTGTGTATTACGGCCCTGGTAATGTTCGATATAATGAGTTGTGGGTTGATCTTAGCGAGTTTAAAACAGGCACGATAACACTTTCTGACCCGGACACACTGGACATTAGGCAGTTGAAGCACTAGTTGACTACTAGTTTTGGCCTGGAACCTGAAGTTTGTTCCGTCAGTATTCATGCCTTGTGGACCAAATCCTGTAAAAATGTCAAGTGGGATTTGATTCTGATAGATAGGAGCCAACATTGGTTGTCTCTGTTAAGTCATTGTAGAGACCAAAGAATCCATCCTTATGCCCTAGTGCAACTAGTGGCGAAGGAGGAGAATATCGTACCACCCACCATGGGGTATGAACCAGGCCAGAGTAGTCAAGTGGCTAACGAGATTTATGTATCCGAGTCACTGCCACCGGATGTGAAAGCTACCCAAGCCGACAATGAGTCAGATTATGTTAGTGGTCATGCTGCTGGTCAGAGTATTCAATCGGTAGTATTAGCTGCCTCTGGTGTTGCTAATGGAGACGAGGAAGGCATTGAAATGCAGAGGGTGATGGAGGAAGAGGAGGAGGATGAGATTGCAGAGGAACTTGATTATGAAAATTCTGAGGATGAGGAGGAGGTACCAATTCCTGCTGCATGGGAGCAGGACATATCCGCCGGCTTTACTGTCAACGATGGCCATGAGACTCCATGGCAATATAATCTGAACCAAGTCCAGATCGGGGCTATGTTTGACACAAAGAAGAAAATCAAGTATGCGGTGATAAAGTGGGCTATGTCTATGCAGAGGGTTTTTCGGACACACATATCTAGTCCAGCGAAATATACCGTGAAGTGTGTTGAATCAGGTTGTCCTGCGAAGGTGCACGGCCACGTGCGAAAGTATAACATCCACTGGGTTGTGAAAAATGTTGACCCGCATAATTGTGTTAGGAAAAACATGTTGGTTCGTCATCCAAACCTTACTTCAACTCTCATAGCGCAACTCATGTATACTGAGATAGTGACAAAGAAAGATATGGAAGCCAAACACATCCAGACAGCAGTGAAGGTCAGATGGAAGTATGACATTCCATATGGGAAGGTTTGGAGGGCTAAGCAGAAGGCTATGGAGGAGAGGTTTGGGACGTTCTTCGACTCCTATGATAATGTTGTCCGTCTCCTTGACATACTGAAGGAGACGAATCCCGACACTTATGTTAACATTCAGCACATGAGGTTGGATAGTATACCAGATTACAAGGTGTTGAAACGAGTATTATTCTCTTTCGTTATGTGCATCAAAGCTTTCAGGCATTGCCCTCCTGTGATGTTTGTGGATGGTACATTCCTGACTGGTCAGTACAAAGGGCAAATCCTAACTGCTATATGTGTGGACGGGAACAACCAAATCATCCCACTAGCCATGGCATTTGTGGAGGATCAGAACTTCCCGAGTTGGGTATTGTTCTTCCGGCAAGTTAAAATTGTGATCGTGAAGGACCGATCAAATGTTTGTCTCATTCAGGATGGACATCCCAGTATATTGAAGGCCGTGAAGACACTAATAATCCAACTGCTGACGAGCCAACACCTTGGAAGGACTTGCAAAGCCGGTAGTGCATGGGTCATCTGGGTGCTAATTTGTTCTCACTGTTCAAGAACAAACGGTTGATGAACTTGTTCAAGAACTTCTGCAAGCAGAACCAGCGGCGCAAATATGATTTTATTTGGTCAAAACTAGATGAGTTCACTAAGAAGCAGCTCGTTTCTAGGAAGAAAATGGAAAAAGACCAGGTTAAATTAACAGCACTCGTTGCGGAGTTTGAGGAGCTAGTTGGTCTTTGTGACTTGCTAGCAATTGACCCTCCTAATACGAAGAGAAAGAAGGGCACGACAATAAGGAATTTTTCTGAGTGGATAGAGAAAGAGCCTCCAGTGAATTGGTCTTTGCTACATGACACCCATGGAGTTAGGTATGGCAACATGAAAACCAATCTTGCAGAGATCTATAACTTTGTACTCAGAGGGATTAGAGCCTTGCCACTGGCAGCTATTTTGGAGGGTGTATTCCATGGCATCGTGAGATATTTTAGAGAAAGGCACGAGTAGCCGTGTCATGGAGTAAATGGCTGAGAAGATAAAGAAAGCAAAAAAGCACACCGTCACACTCATAGTTAATCAGGAAAGGACCTATGAGGTCCAGCTTCCTCCTGATGGTTTTGGTTTTGCAAATGAGGTGAAGACGCATGAGATTAAAATTGGAGAAAAAAATTATCCAACTTGTGAGTGTACATGCAACAAACCATAGTTATTGCACCTGCCTTGCTCACATGTGTTGGCTGCCTGTGGCCAGATTCAGTTGGAGGCTATCTCCTTCGTGTCTCCGTACTATTCAAAGGAGGCAGTACTCAATGTCTGGACAGGTGAGATGACAGGGTTTAGAGTCGTCGGCAATTTCAACAAGGTAAACAATGGTGATAGAGTATACATCCCATATCCTGCACTACGGCGAACTAGCAGGGGCAGGCATAAGGTAAAGTGCATCCGAAACGATATGGACCAATCTGAAGCTGGTGGAGCAACCAGGCAATGTTTTCTCTGCACGGCTTATGGGCATAGGATGAAATATTGCCCCGACCTGAAGAAAGACGGTGCTTCCGCATCGACGAGTGCTTCCACATCGACAACTGCAACAAAAGTTGCAAGAGGAGGTCCTGGCAGTCGTGGTGGACGTGGCTCTCAAGGCCGAAGGGGCGGACGAGGAATGAATAACTCAGAAGCTACATAATCTGTGGGACTATGTTTTTAATTTGTAATATGTCGGACTATGTTTTTATTTGTAATATGTGTGCACTATGTTTTTATTTGTAATATGTGAGACTATGTTTTAATGTGTAATATGTGAGACTAAGTTTTTATTTATTATATGTGAGACTACATTTTTATTTGTAATATGCAAACATCTATGTTTTATTTTGTAATATGTGTGTACTATATTCTAATTGTAGATATGGCTTCGTATCCCATGCTTAATTGTAATGTCGATAGAGGGCACCGAGGCGCACTTACGGAATCGGGCACGAACTTAGACGTGTTGATCACTCGCACCCCAAAGTCTAACTGGATGATACACCCTGCATGGGTTGATAGGTATGTGTCGGTATAATCACTTACTACATTCGACATTGTTTTGATAGAAGCTAATTGTAAGCTACATTCTGTTTATTTTGTAGGTTGAATTGGGCTGGACTTCTACCCTTGGCACGACTGGTTGAGGGTACATTGGATGAGTGGGTTGATCACACGGACTTGGATGACGCAAGTGAACCAATGCAGTTGCACAAGAGGCAATTATCACACTTCTCTTATGACATGTTACTCCTTAGCTGCTTAGTAGATAGATGGAGACCAGAGACACATATGTTTCACTTCCCTGGGGAGAGATGGCTCCTACTTTACAGGACATGTCTTACTTGTTGGGATTACTGTTGGGGAACATTGCATGGGAAACAAAAAAATTCTTATGCACACACAGATCTATCCATGGTGATGAGCATCTACAAAAGGGAGAGTGGATCTACATACCCTTGTAAATCGCTAAGCGGGAAGCGTTAAGAAACGCGGTTGGTGTAGTCGAACGTCTTCGCGATCCAAATCGCCGTGTGTCCCGCGATCCAGTCACGATCCGTCCCACGAACTTGATCACGATCCGTCCCACGAACTTGATCAGGATCCATCCCACAAACTTGATCACGATCCATCCCACGAACTTGATCACGATCCGTCCCACGAACTTGATCAGGATCCGTCCCACGAACTTGATCACGATCCGTCCCACGAACTTGATCAGGATCCGTCCCACGAACTTGATCATGATCCTTCTGATCTAGCGCCGAACAGACGGCACCTTCGCGTTCTGCACACGTACAGCTTGATGACGATCTCCACCGTCTTGATCCAGCAAGAAGGAGTGGAGAGGAAGAAGAGTTCTTCGGGAGCGTGAAGGCGCTCCGGCAATGGAGGTGGAGCTATTCCGGCAGGGCTTTGCCTAAGCACTACAGAAATCCGATCTAGAGGAGAAACTATGCACTGGAGGAACGGGTAGCACGTGGCTATAAAACCTAGTGCAAAACCCAAAAATCCAACAATATATATAGGACTAGAGGAGGAGATGCTGGCGCGAGGGCCAAGGCTCCTATAGGAGTCGGCTGAACCAACTAGGATTGGAGGACTCGCCTCCAATCCTAGTAGGACTAGGATTCGTCCCTTTTTTTTCCTTTTTCCACCTTTTCCTATTGGGTTTTCTTCTCCAGCCACATGGGCATTGTGTGGGAGTTTCCACCAGCCCACTAAGGGCTTATATTCACTCTCCCACAGCTCATGAAGCCTCTTTGGTCGAAATACCCCTCCCGGAGGCCTCCCGGTACACTACCGGCACTCCCGGTACACTACCGATGAGCCCGAAATTTTTCCAGTGACAAAAACAGGACTTCCTATATATGAACCTTTACCTCCGGACCATTCCGGAGCTCCTCGTGATGTCTGGGATCTCATCTGGGACTCCGAAAAAACTTCAGTCACCACCATACATAACTCTATACTACCGAAACGTCACCAAACCTTAAGTGTACAGACCCTGCGGGTTCGAGAACTATGTAGACATGACCGAGACACCTCTACGGTCAATAACCAATGGCGGTACCTAGATGTTCACATTGGTTCCTACATATTCTATGAAGATCTTTATCGGTTGAACCTCTATGTCAAGGATTCAATTAATCCCGTATGATGTTCCTTTTGTTCTTCGGTATGTTACTTGCCCGAGATTGGATCGTCGGTATCTCCATACCTAGTTCCTGGCAAGTTTCTTTACTCATTTTGTAATACAAGATCCCGTGACCACCCTTAGTCACGTTGCTTGGAAGGCTCATTGTGATGTTGTATTACCGAGTGGGCCCTGAGATACCTCTCCATCACACGGAGTAACAAATCCCAGTCTTGATCCATGCCAACTCAACAGAAACCTTTGGAGATACCTGTAGAGCACCTTTATAGTCACCCAGTTACGTTGCGACGTTTGATACACACAAGGCACTCTTCCGATGTCCGTGAGTTGCATGATCTCATGGTCATAGGAACACATACTTGACATGCTGAAAATAGTAGCAATAAACTGACAGGATCATAAGATACTTTTGTAGTTTGGGTCTTGTCCATCACATCATTCTCCTAATGATGTGATCCCATTATCAAATTACATCTCATGTCCATGGCTAGGAAACCTTAACCATCTTTCGATCAACGAGCAAGTCGACTAGAGGCATACTAGGGACATTGTGTTTATCTATGTATCCACACATGTATCCATGTTTCCAATTAATAAAATTCTAGCATGGATAATAAACAATTATCATGAACAAAGAAATATAATGATAAACACTTTATTTATTGCCTCTAGGGCATATTTCTAACAATTACCTCGGGCCGGTGCTGCCATAGGACCTTTAGAGGTGGAAACTGGTTGGCTAGCATCTATGCATGCCTATTTTCTGGCTGTGGTGCCAACTACCAAGACGCTAGACAACAATAGGCACGGGCCTCTGTTCAGGTGGTTGAGCCAGTTTCAGATTGTCACCTTAGGATGTCCAACTTTTCAGTTGTCAGAGGCACAGATTGACCGGTCCCTAGAGGCATATATTATGTGGTTGTTTGGCAAGACGATGTTCAGAGAGAACCACGTGACCACTGTAGATGCACGACTAATCGGTGTTGCACGAGAGATAGCCGAGGCACGTTCCCCAGAGGACATTGTGTGGAGGAGTTTTGGTTCTGCTGTGTTAGCAGCTACGTATAGAGGCCTCTGCAAAGCTTTCCATTTGAGGTCAAGAAAATCTTGTCTTCTCGGATGTCCACTATTGTTGCAGCTTTGGTCATGTGAGAGATTCCCTATTGGTCGACCCTACGTCAGCAAACCTTTTGGTAATGAGGACTTGACTGGACATTATCTGCCTTCTATCGGCGACTTGCCTACTATGGGATTTGTTTGGGCACGGAGAGAGGTATTTTCATTACTAACAATATGAATTAGTGATGTTTATTTCTCGCTATTCAATATTATGTACTAATGTTTGTTGTCATGCACAGAGACAGTTTACGCCTAGCCAGGTGAGGGGCTGCTACCCCTCCTTCATGGCGCAGTTTGATAGTCTGCAGAGGATCAAGTTATATGGGAACCATACACCCGTAAGGCTATTTCAGATAGGTACCCAGGTGGGATTTCTAGATACTGCACTAGATATCAGCATTATTGGATGGCCAAGGCCAAGTTGGTCTTCGACGTGACGGTTGAGGAGATGGCTATTAATAGGGTGGTGAGACAATTCTTGCCATTCCACCACCACCATCGACGCAGGAGACACAGACACCAACGGACGAGGTGTTCTATGGCCATGGTCATCGTGACACGCTTCCACCGCCTCAGCGCTTATCTCCTTCCGGTCCACGTCCGAGGAAGCCCAAGATTCGTCGCAACCCCCAGCAGTGATATGGTCATCTACGTACGAGACATGACTATCTATTTATGTATGAGACATATGTAGCCTTTATGTATCGGACATATTCATGTATTTGACATATTTAGCCTCTATGTATCGGGCATATTCATGTATGCGACATATTTATGGTTGAGACTTATTTGGTTTGGAGAGAGAACAACAGTAATGCAAACCAAATCCGTCCAAATGAATTAGACAGTACAACTGAATTATACGTTAAGTTGAATTAAACGTTACAACTTAATTAAACTGCACTACATAAAACACCACTATAGAAAATAGTACTACATGAAAAACGGATTACATGAATGCATCATCATCATCCTCCGTCGATGCAGATCTCTTCCCCTTTGTCATTGCAGAACTATTGCCCTTTGACGATGCGGTCGTCTTCACCTTGGTACTCGGCATGAAGACGTCGTCTTCGTCCTTCGTTGATGCCGAACTCTTCCCCTTCGCTGATGTAGAACTCTTCCACTTCGTCGATGTAGAACTCTTGCCCTTCAATGCAGAACTCTTCACCTTGCTGCTCGACATGAAGAGGTCATCCTCGTCCTCACTTTCTGTTGACCATAAACCTGAATTATTCACAGTAATCCTGAGATAAGCATCACCCTTGTGCAATTGCTTTTGCCATCTGGCGTGCAACCTCAGAAGTTCTTTCCGTATCTCCTCAAAAGTCCTAGGAGGCCACCCACTCCTAGCTAATTGCTGAGCCAACTCATTCATTATGAACTCACTACTAATGAGTTCCTCCCATGGAACTACTCTATCATTCATCTTGAAATTCGAAGCTAGATGAAGAAGACGGTCGGACATACCCTTGTGAAAACTACGATCGAAAGGATAGTGAGGATGAGGAGGATGAGACATCTCCACGAAAGGATGGAGAGAGCGGAAGGATGGCGGAGCGACAGGGAAAGGAAGGGCCTGCTCACCCTCCTTACTGCGAATGTGGTTATATAGGCGGGAGAGAAAGTGGCGGCAGAGAAAGGCAGGAACGAATGGCGGGAGAGAAATTGCCGGGAGACAAACTGGCGGGAGAGAAAGTGGCGGGAGAGAACCAATGCAGTTGCACAGGAGGCAAGTATCACGCTTCTCACTGAAATTAAGATACAATTTTCCAAAATTAAGATACATCTTGCTGAAATTAAGATATAACTTGCAGAAATTAAGATACAACTTGTTGAAATTGAGTTACTAGAATATAAATCTACTCAGTCCAACGTGGATATTTTCCTTTTCCATCTCTAGCTTCTTCTGCTGCCTGGGCTGCACGAGCCCTTTCTTTCTTTCTCACTATGGCAGATAGCTAAAACCAACAGTTGGCTCCTGTTCACGCCGTTTGAATGTTATGAGCACCAAATTGTTGACTTCGATAGATGATGCCAGCAGAAAATTACCGAAACCTTCCTTCTTCGACACCATTCGATCACCCAAGCCAATGTAGTAGGAACAAGGAATGCTCACACATATATCAACATCTTCTGAATCCAAAGTAATTTCAAGAGTAAAAGAACTAGTCCTAGGAATAGCCACAAATTCCATCAAACTCCTCACAACCATGTTAGGAATAACCTGACAAAAACAAGCAAGTTATATGATCCATCCTATGAACCAGCAAAGAACAAACAAATAATAAAAACCAGAAACCAAAGCTTACCATGTATTGGGAAATAACATTCATGCGATCCATCCTATGAACAAAAGGAGTACATAGTATGTAGTTGTCATCAAAGAGCGACCGCGACATAACATTCCTTTGATGATAATTCAGAGTGACACCACGACTATACAAACAGCTGTCAACAAGTTCCCTGTGAGTTTCACTCAGATCCTCAAAAGCTACAAAAAAATGATTTGACTAACTGAGATGAACACCAAAACGTATAAGCTGAAACAAATCTGAAAATCAGTCAAACCAATATATTACCAACATAGGGTAAAGGAAATAAAATAACACCATCCTAATGAAATTCGGCACTAATATAAGTTCCATAGTGCTCAAGCATAACAGTCATCTGTCACTATGGCGGAGACCATAATCATTCACGAGTTCCTCCCATCAAGGACCATGGAATTTACTACACATCCTACCATGTGTAAATATAACATGGTATAAGTTACCCTCACTGTTGTGCAGAGCAAGATCAATATCTGTGTCACCTCTCCGAATAGCTAAACCTCTGCACTCCTCAATGTACCGAGCAAGATGTGATCTAACACTGCACGGAACATACTACAACAAGAATGGAAGCAAACATCATAATCATATAAACAAAGGCATTCGAATATGCCACAGTCATATAATCATGACATAGAATCTTACAACACATCTTGAACATTGACGATCCAGCACCACAGTAAATACAGACGCATCGGAATTAACGGCAGCACAAGGGCCACCTGGAGCTCGGCAAAATGGGCAAGCCATTTACCTGCTGACGGACAGTGACCGATAAGAACTAAATCCACTACCGACTTGAGAGTTCTCATTCGATTGAGTTGGAAGCCAAAAAAATACCGTAGGCCGATGGAGAGCGCCCTGATCTATTGTTTACGCGGGTAGGATAACAAAATGGGTGGTCCAGCGAAGAGATCGGTGAGGTGGTGGAAGCACCGGAGAGCAACGGGAGTGAGAGGTGGAGAGGGGTAGGCTACTAGACGGGGGAGGGTGAAACGAGTGGTCAGAGGAGGAAGAAAGAATCACTGGGCCTTATCCAGGGGCCCATCAGCCTCCCACTGGCCGACAGGTGGCTCTTCGGCCCCCCTCTCGCCGACAGGCCTCTCCTCGGCCTCTATTGGCCGATAGGGGGCTCTTCGGCCTACTTCTGGCCTATGGGCCCCTCTTCGACCTAGTGCTGGCCGACGGGCCCCTATTCTGCCTAGTGCTGGCCGACGGGGTACTACTTTTGATATTTTTTCAACTGCTATAGCTGTTTTCAAATTTGGTACAAATTCTGTACTAGTTTTGAAAAAAAATCTCGGAAAGGTGCGTCTTCATAGGATACACCAAGGAAAATATTGGGTATACCTTCTATCTCAGATCCGAAGGCAAGATCTTTGTTGCCAAGAAAGGATACTTTCTAGAGAAAGAGTTTCTCTCGAAAGAAGTAAGTGGGAGGAAAGTAGAACTTGATGAGGTAATTGTACCCCCTCTCGAATCGCAGAGTAGCGCAACGCAGGAAAATGTTTATGTGGTGCCTGCATCGACTAGAAAGGAAGTTAATGATGATGATCATGAATCTTAGGATCAAGTTACTCCTGAACTTTGTAGGTCCACGAGGACACGTTTCGCACCAGAGTGGTACGGCAACCCTGTCCAGGAAATCATGTTGTTAGACAACGGTGAACCTTTGAACTATGAAGAAGCCATGGCGGGCCCGGATTCCAACAAATGGATTGAAGCCATGAAATCCGAGATAGGATCCATGTATGACAACAAAGTATGGACTTTCGTGGACTTGCCCGATGATTGGCAAGCCATAGAAAATAAATGGATGATTAGGAAGAAGACTGATGCGGATGGTAACGTGACCATCTATAAGGCCCGTCTTGTCGCTCAGGGTTATCGACAGGTTCGAGGAGTTGACTACGATGAGACTTTATCACAAGTAACGGTGTTGAAGTCCGTTCAAATCATGTTAGCAGTTGTCGCGTTTTATGATTATGAGATCTGGCAAATGGACGTCAAAATGGCATTCTTTAACGGTTTCCTTAAGAAAGAATTGTATATGATGTAGCCGGAAGGTTTTGTCGATCCTAAGAATGTTGACAAGGTATGCAAGCTCCAGCGCTCCATCTATGGGATGGTGCAAGCATCTCGGAGTTGGAACATTCACTTTGATGAGGTGATCAAAACATGTGGGTTTATGCAGACTTATGGAGAAGCCTGTATTTACAAGTAAGTGAGTGTGGGAGCTCTGTAGTATTTCTCATTTTATATGTGGATGACATATTGTTCATGGGAAATGATATAGAACTTTTGGAAAGCATAAAGGCCTACTTGAGTAAGTGTTTTTCAATGAAGCACCTTGGAGAAGCTGCTTACATATTATGCATCAAGATCTATAGAGATAGATCGAGACGCCTCATTGGTCTTTCACAAAGCACATACCTTGACAAGATATTGAAGAAGTTCAATATGGACCAGTCCAAGAAGGGGTTCTTGCCTGTATTGCAAGGTGTGAGATTGAACAGAGCTCAATGCCCGACCTCGGCAAAAGATAGAGAAAAGATGAGTGTCGTCCCCTATGCCTCAGCCATAGGCTCTATTATGCACGCCATGTTGTGTACCAATGCTGATGTGAACCTTGCCATAAGTTTGGTAGGCAGGTACCAAAGTGATCTCAGAATGGAACACTGGACACCGGTCAAGAATATGCTTAAGTACCTGAAAAGGACTAAGGATATGTTTCTCGTTTATGGAGGTGTTGAAGAGCTTGTCCAAAAGGGCTACGTCACAAACCAGAAACGTGTATATTTTGAATGGTGGGGCAGTCAGTTGGTGCAGTTGCAAACAAAGCATCGTGGCGGCGTCTACATGTGAAGCAGAGTACATAGATGCTTCGGAAGCAGCATAGGAAGGAGTCTAGATGAAGGAGTTCATCACCGACCTAGGAGTGATTCCCAATGCGTCAGGCCTGATGACTCTCTTCTGTGACAACACTCGAGCTATTGCCATTGCCAAGGAGCCCAGGTTTCATAAGAAGACCAAGCACATCAAGCGCCGCTTCAACTCCATTCGTGGTTACATTTAGGATGGAGACATAGATATTTCTAAAGTACATACGGATCTGAATGTCGTCGATCCGTTGGCTAAACCTCTTTCACGAGCGAAACATGATCGTCACCAGAACTCTATGGGTGTTCGATCCATCACAATATGTAACTAGATTATTGACTCTAGTGCAAGTGGGAGACTGTTGGAAATGTTCCCTAGAGGCAATAATAAAATGGTTATTATTATATTTCCTTGTTCATGATAATGTTCTATTGTTCATGCTATAATTGTATTAACCGGAAATCGTAATACGTGTGTGAATACATAGACCACACCATGTCCCTAGTGAGACTCTAGTTGACTAGCTCGTTGATTAATAGATGGTCATGGTTTCCTGACCATGGACATTGGATGTCGTTGATAACGGGATCACATCATTAGGAAAATGATGTGATGGATAAGACCCAATCCTAAGCATATCACAAGATCGTGTAGTTTGTCTGCTAGAGCTTTTCTAATGTCAAGTACCATTTCCTTAGACCATGAGATTGTGCAACTCCTAGATACCGTAGGAATGCTTTGAGTGTATCAAACGTCACAACGTAACTAGGTGATTGTAAAGGTGCACTACAGGTGTCTACAAAATTGTCTATTGGATTGGCACGAATCGAGACTGGGATTTGTCCCTTCGTGTGACGAAGAGGTATCTCTGGGCCCACTCGGTAATACATCATCATAATGAGCTCAATGTGACTAAGGAGTTAGTCATGGGATCATGTGTTATAGAACGAATAAAGGGACTTGCCAGTAACGAGATTGAACAAAGTATAGGGATACCGACGATCGAATCTCAGGCAAGTAACATACCGATGGACAAAGAGAATTGTATACGAGATTAATTGAATCCCTGACATCGTGGGTCACCCGATGAGATCATCGTGGAATATGTGGGAGACAATATGGGTATCCACATCCTGCTATTGGTTATTGGCCGGAGAGGTGTCTCGGTCATGTCTGCATAGTTCCCGAACCCGTAGGGTCTACACATTTAAGGTTCGGTGACGCTAGAGTTGTAATGGGAATTGCATGTGGTTACTGAAAGTTGTTCGGAGTCCCGGATGAGATCCAGGACATCACGAGGAGTTCTTGAATAGTCCGGAGGTGTAGATTTATACATGGGAACTCTAGTTTCAGTCATCGGAAAGGTGTTGGGGTTTATTGGTATTGTACCAGGACCACCACAAGGGTTTTGGGAGTCCACCGGGAGGGGCCACCTGCCCTGAAGGACCACATGGGCTGATTATGGATGGGAACCAGCCTCCTAGTGGGCTGCTGCCCCCCTCCAAGGGACCAAGGCACCTAGGGTTTGGAACCGTAAGGGGTGGGGGCGCCTCCCACCAACATGGGGGGCAAGCTCCCCCCCTTTGGCCGCCCCTGTCTAGATGGATCTAGGGGGGCGTACCCCTCTCCCCTTCACCCCATAAATTGAGGGGAGGTGGGAGGGGAGGCGCATCCCTTGCCCCTGGCGCAGCCCTCCCCCACCTACACCTCCTCCTCCTCGTCCGTAGTGCTTAGCGAAGCTCTGCCGAAGAACCACGAGCTCCACCACCACCACACCGTCGTGCTGCCTGAACTCTCCCTCTACTTATCCTTACCTCTTGGTGTATCAAGAAGGAGGAGACATCCCCGGGATGTACGTGTGTTTAACGCGGAGGCACCGTTCCTTCGGCGCTTGGATCGGAACTTCCGCGATTTGAATCACCACGAGTAGGACTCCATCAACCGCGTTCTTTGGAACGCTTCCTCTTAGCAATCTTCAAGGGTATAAAGATGCACTCACTCTATCTCATTTCTAGCATCTCCTAGATTGATCTTGGTGACACATAGATAATATTTTGAATTATTATTACGTTCCCCAACAGCTGACTATTCAGCCCCGCTGCTTCCCGTCTTCCTGCTGGTGGTGCTCATTGGACTCTACTCATATCCTTCATCGGCAACATCATCGGCAACATCATATTCTTCTTATACCTATTCATCTATGGGAACATAAGCTGATGATCCATCAACTGCCACACCTTGGAATAGCTCTATAAGCATATCCACATATACAAATACTCAGGATTGCCACCCTTGACTTTTTTGACATCTGGTCTCTCCTGCAGCATTAGTTACGTAATTAGGACAAGGCTAAATAATGTAATCAAGTATTAGGAATTTAACTATAATTTGCAGAATAATGTATCTTAATTTTTTCACCACTCATTTGATGCGGTTATACCTCCGTCTCCAGTTCGGCCACAACCTGTTAGCTGCACCAACCACACCCAAGCACTATAGTAGTTCTTGAGTTTAGCTAAACAAGTTTTAAATTGCTTTGTACTATGGAGGAGGCCAACACGATGATAAAATTTTGTCTTCATACTATGGTAGGCTCTAGTTGTCCAAGCACCATTCACACAGTGCCCATCCCTAGCTTCCTCATAGGTGATGTTACAAAATACAATAATATTCTCATCTATCCAATCAACCTTGGCAATGAATTTATATACAAAAAATAGCAAATACACTATTTAAACAAAAGGACAATCGCTTAGCTATTTCAAATTCTACATCCAGGTTTACCATTCTGCACCCAGTTACCTTGAAAAAAAGAAGATAATTTGCACAACTCTTTTCCTTGTAGAAAGAAAGCTGAATTTGCATACCAATCAGAAATTTACCTCTCCAACAGCGCAGTTGTCGTATCCATCTTCAAAGCCTTCGTTGTTGTCGACATCTTCAGAAGGCACAGCAGATGACGACGCACGTTGCCGGCTTGCACCTTGAGAGATCGGGAAGCCCTGTCCTGCGACGCATCTGTTGCCGGCTGATGAGGCCCCATGGAATTGACGTACACCGCATCTAGTGCCCTGAGACATGGACCTCCCACGCCCTATGACGCTTTCGTCAATGGCAACTGTGCCCGGGGCGACGAACGAATGCAGGTGAGAGCCAGATCCGCCACCAATGTTCACAGACTGGGTGGGGCCTCCTCCACCCTGGGACACGGACCTCCCACAACCAGGTCCAATCGGAGGAAGACCATGACCGGCCGGCTCGTGAAGGAGGAGTTGCTGGTACGAGCCCAAGTCAGGAAAGTCGTCGACATTGCTCTTCAGATCAAAGAATCCCGTTCCCCTCCCCAGATGCCCGCTTTCAGATGAGCCTTGGTGATGGAGTCCTGGATTAAGGGCTCCTCGGGCGGATGACCTATTTCTATGGGTCGGACTATACGGGCCATGTACCGAACACAGGAATATTTGAAGGCCCAGTCTCTAAGATAGAACCTTCAGGAAGCACGGCTTGTATTCCATGTTTGATGTAGCGAATAGGCATGTTTACCTCCTCGGCATGTAACTAACCATGTGTAAACCCTAGGCATCCTCGGCGTCAATATAAGCCGGGGGGGTTATGGTGTAGGGACAGAATAACTCAACTAGGGTTAGCCATTCGATCTTGATGTAGATCAACTCAGTAACCCCCATCATCAATACATCCAAGTAGGATGTAGGGTATTACCTCCATAGGAGGGCCCGAATCTGGGTAATTCTGTGTCCCCTTCTTCTCATGTTACCATCGATCCTAGTCTCACAGTTTGGGACCCTCTACCCGAGATCCGCTGGTTTTGACACCAACACTGGTGCTTTCATTGAGAGTTCCACTGTGAGCAAGGAGGAATCGATGTCTCCCCTTGTCATCAACGAAGAGGTCCGCAATATGAGCACTTTCGTCCCTGGACAGATCTTCGCCTTCTATAGCGTGGTGCTGCACGCTGATCCCACCGACCATCTAGGTCGGGTTGAGATCTTCGCCCCTGATCGTGAGGTCAGATTCGGAAACCAAGAGTTCTCCGTTGATTCTCGGGGCGACTTATCGCTAACAGGGCTCGCAGCTTCACCTATAGCACCCAAAGACTCTAAGGCTTTAACCTCGAGTCCCTTCTTCGGACACGCCAACGGGTTTACCTACGGCTATGGACCGGTCTCTTGTCTTCATTTGTCCATTATACCAAAGGAATAGACATGTGTTCTTACAGAACACTCCCCACGACAGGGTGCTTTGGAGGTAAACTCTATAAGTTCTGAATAGTCTGATCCGATCGGGCTCTCCGAGGTTGACGAGGCCCTAGATCGGATCTCGTCGATGAAGATCATCGATGACCCAAACCCAATCTATGCTCGGATCGGTTACGGTGCGGGTCGGGACGAATTTTTCGACCCACCCACCACCCACTTGATAGCCACTGTCAAAGATTTCACCGACATGTTCGACTATGCCTCCAAGGAGGCAGAATACATGGATGAAGAGGACTGCGCCCCCACCATTGTTAATACCGGAAGATGGGCCGCCACGTCAACATATGATGTCTATATGGTGGACACTCCCAATGGCGACAAAACGCTTAATAATGACTTTGATAAGTCGGGCGACGCACCGTCAAGGCGCTGTAAGCCGAATAAGCGATCCAAAGGCAAAAAGGGAAGGAAAGCTATTATCGGCACCGGGGACGGGGTTAACCCCGAAGACCTTGGCAACCCTGATAATCCTAAACACCTGTTAGAGGCCTGAGGACCAAAGCAACCCCGACAATTTCAACGGTTCCGAGGATAACAATTACCTCCCCCCCCCATTGAGGAGGACGATATCCCACAAGAGAGGCAAGAGCAGGCGGAGAGTTGACAACAGTAAATGCGTGAAAATACCAAATGAAGCAAGAAAGGGTTGAAAATTGATGATGTGGCTTTGCATTGTGCATTTTGAACACACAAAAAGTCTAGAGTTCAAATAAGTTCAAAAAAATGAAATCCCTTTGTAACTGATGAGTTTTCGTCCGAAACCCTGATACTTTGAAAGAGATTGTCCGTTTTGTACACGAAGTGCATCCAGTTTTTGCCGTAACCCTCTCAACTTTTTAGCTCATGCTATGTGGGTGAAATGATGATACCATGCC
The DNA here is from genome assembly GCA_022496015.1 of Hordeum marinum. Classification (NCBI taxonomy): domain Eukaryota; kingdom Viridiplantae; phylum Streptophyta; class Magnoliopsida; order Poales; family Poaceae; genus Hordeum; species Hordeum marinum. The sequence goes on from CM039672.1 coordinate 481,377,383, forward strand.
AACTATCAACCTTTTCAGAGTTCATTTGTGTTGCTTTTCAATTTTAGGGTCATTTAGTTCAAAGAATGAACTAAAAAGCTTTTATAAAACTCTAATAGCAAAAGGAATCAACTAAAAAGCTTTTATAAACCTCTAGTATTTTTGAAACAAAAATTACATAAAATGTATGCAACTGAAATTATCAAACTATTTTTTGTTCAAAACATTAATAGCAAAAAGAATTTTCATAAAGAATTTTTTTGTTAGAAACTTTAATAGCAAACTAAAATAACCAAATCTGTTTTTGATACAAACAGACATTTAAAATAACCTAGAACTTACCAAATAGTAGGAAAAATAATCGCTCAGAAATCTATTTTTTAGTAAACTTATTCACAAACTAGTGATTCACACAAATTTAAAAAAAAATAAACTATTCAAATTTGAAAACTAATGGCACTAACAGAAAGTTTATAATTTTTGTAACCTAAAAGCAAAAAAGAATCACTGAAAAACAGTAAGCTGGAACAAAATAAAATAAATAAAGCAAAAAAACAAACAAAAAATGATTTTTTTTAAATGCCACCTACTGGGCCACCACGACATGAATACGACTAGAAACCTACCAACCTTGTTGAGCCAGGATTCAGGCCCACAGAAGGCCCAATAGGCCCATAGGCAGTGACACATTAGGCCCGAAAGCTTGTAGTTGAGAGGAGCTCCGGAGGATGAGGGCATCAGCGCTTATAAACCACTCCCGAGCTCTCTCGGCTAGCGAGGTGGGACTAAAAATTTGACCCCAGGCAGCGCCACCCTTTGCTCCCGGTTGGTGGCACAAACCGGGACCAATGCCCCTTTGGTCCCGGTTGGTTCCACCAACCGGCACCAAAGGCCCTTGTTCCCCACCCTTTGGGCTGCTGAAAACTGACCTTTGGTCTAGGTTGGTGGCACCAACCGGGACCAATGCTCTGGCTATATAAGTTGACACTTTGGAATTTTTAGCATTCTTCATCTCGCCCCCGACGACGCTGATGCCGTCGACATGCCCCTGCCACGCCGTCGTCGTCGCCGTCGTTGCCCCCGAGCTTGCGCGCTGTCTCTCCTCCCCTAGCCGTCGTCATGCCCCTACCCCGCCGTCACCATCGCCGTCGCTGTCAACGCCCCCGAGCCCGCACGCTCTCCCTCCTCCATGAGCCCTCGCCACCCCCATTGTGAGCCAGCTCCCTCTCCCTCCTTTTTTTCATAGATTTTTTGTTCATGTATGTAGATATATGTATATATGTAGATGTATGTATGTAGATGTATATGTAGATGTATGTATATATGTAGATTTTGAGCCACTACCCCGAGCCCTTCCCGAGCCATAGAGTTTTGTTGGTTTATGATGCTTTTTATGTTTTAGTTGTTTTATGTTTTAGTTAATTAGGAGTGCTAGGAAAAATTAGTATGCGTATGTTAGATGAGAGAAAAATTCTTGGGCTTTGGAAAAATTAGTGATTAAACGATAAGAAAATGTTCTCATAGGAATTTGTCTTGACATCATTGATGCCCCCCCCCCCCGCATCCTTGTCATCGAGTAGTTCTCAAGAGCCTGCTTGATAGGCGCCATGTTCGGGACTGGGCACCGCCGGGCTGGCACTGGGAGGTGCTACCTTCCGGGGCTTGAAGCTTGATGACAAATCCGGGTATCGTCGTCGACTCGGAGCTTCTTTGGTGGTGGTCACGTGGGCCACTTTCTGTGCAGCGGGAGCGGGCCTCGCGGAGGTGGTACATCGCCGTTTCAGGGAGGAGGACGAGCACGTCCGTCGCTACATGGCGGCGTTGGACGCCAGGTTCAACAATGTTGGGGAACGTCGCATGGGAAACAAAAATTTTCCTACGCACACGCAAACCTATCCATGGTGATGAGCATCTACGAGAGGGAGAGTGGATCTACGTACCCTTGTAGATCGCTAAGCGGGAAGCGTTAAGAAACACGGTTGGTGTAGTCGAACTTCTTCGCGATCCAAATCGCCGAGCATCCCGCGATCCAATCACAAACCGTCCCGCGAACTCATCATGATTTGTCCCGCAAACTCATCACGATCTGTTCCGTGATCACATCACGAACCGTCTCACGATCTCGATCACGCTCCTTCCGATCTAGCGCCGAACGGACGACACCTCCGCGTTCAGCACACGTGCAGCTTGATGACGATCTCCACCATCTCGATCCAGCGAGAGGAGGTGGAGAGGAGAGAGAATTCACCGGCAGCGTGACGGCGCTCCGGTGATGGTGGTGGAGCAATTCCGGCAGGGCTTCGCCTAGGCGCTGTAGAAAACCGATCTAGAGGAGAAACTATGCACCGGTGCAACGGGTAGCACGTGGCCGGAAATTCTGTCCAAAAACCACCCACTCCACTAGTATATATAGGAGGAGAGGAGAGGAGAGGCAGCCAAGGCCTTTGGGTCGGCCGAAATAGGAGGTGGGAAGCAATCCTACTTAACCTCCAATCCTAGTTGGAGTAGGATTGCCTCCTATTGGCTGATTTTTCACTTTTTGCTTTAGGACTTTCTCTCCTGCACCATGGGCCTTTGTGGCTGTTTTCCCAGCCCACTAAGGGCTGGTTATTATTCTCCCACAGCCCATGGACCTCTTGGTGTCGAAATACCCCTCCCGGAGGCCTCCCGGTACACTCCCGGCACTCCCGGTACACTACCGATGAGCCCGAAACTTTTCCGGAAACCAAACTGGGACTTCCTGTATATGAATCTTTACCTCCGGACGATTCCGGAGATCCTCGTGACATCCGGGATCTCATCCGGGACTCCGAACAAACTTCGGTCACCACGATGCATAACTCTACACTACCGAAACGTCACCGAACCTTAAGTGTGCAGACCCTGCAGGTTCGAGAACTATGTACACATGACCGAGACACCTCTACGGTCAATAACCAATGGCGGGACCTACACGTCCACATTGGTTCCTACATATTCTACGAAGAACTTTATCGGTCGAACCTCTATGTCAAGGATTCAGTTAATCCCGTATAATGTTCCCTTTGTTCTTCGGTATGTTACTTGCCCGAGATTCGATCGTCGGTATCTCCATACCTAGTTCAACCTCGTTACTGGCAAGTCTCTTAACTCGTTCCGTAATACAAGATCCCGTGACTAACACTTAGCCACATTGCTTGCAAGGCTTGTTGTGATGTTGTATTACCGAGTGGACCCTGAGATACCTCTCCGTCACACGGAGTAACAAATCCCAGTCTCGATCCATGCCAACTCAACATACACCATCGGAGATACCTGTAGAGCACCTTTATAGTCACCCAGTTATGTTGCGACGTTTGATACACACAAGGCACTCCTCCGATATCCGTGAGTTGCATGATCTCATGGTCATAGGAACATATACTTGACATGCAGAAAACAGTAGCAATAAACTGACACGATCATATGCTATGTTTGTAGTTTGGGTCTTATCCATCACATCATTCTCCTAATGATGTGATCCCGTTATCAAATGACATCTCATGTCCATGGCTAGGAAATCTTAACCATCCTTTGATCAACGGGCTAGTCCATTAGAGGCATACTAGGGACATGGTTTTGTCTATGTATCCACACATGCATTTAAGTCTCCGATCAATAAAATTATAGCATGCATAATAAACGATTATCATGAACAAGGAAATATGATAGTAACTAATTTATTATTGCCTCTAGGGCATATTTCCAACAGTCTCCCACTTGCACTAGAGTCACTAATCTAGTTCACATCACCATGTGATTTGCATTGTTATGAATCTAACACCCAATGAGTTCTGGGGCTCGATCATGCTTTGGATGTGAGAGAGGTCTTATAGTCAACGGATCTGCGATATTCAGATCCGTGAGTACTTTGAAAATCTCTCTGTCAAACCGTAAACACTGCTACCACACTCCACTTGGTACTATTTCCAAATGGCTGCTCCACTATACGTATCCAGATTGCTACTACGAGTCATCCGGATTAGTGTCAAAGCTTGTATCGACGTAACTCCTTACGAAGAACTCTTTATCACCTCCATAATCGAGAAACATCTCCTCAGTCTCTTAGTTATTGTGTATAATCTTGACCGCTGTCCAGTGATCCACTCTTGGTTCACTCTTGTACCCCCTCACGGACTCATGGCAAGGCACACACAAGTGCGGTACACAGCATGGCATAATATAGAGCCTATGGCTAAGGCATAGGGGACGACGTTCGTCCTTTCTCTTTCTTCTGCCGTTGTCGAGCTTTGAGTCTCACTCAACTTTCACACCTTACAAATCAGGCGAGAACTCTTTCTCTGACTAATCCATTTTGAGCTCTTTCAAAATCTTGTCAAGGTATGCACTCATTGAAAGTCTCATCGAGCATCTTGATCTATCTCCATAGATTTTGATGCTCAACAATTAGGTAGCTTCATCCAGGTCTTCCTTTGAAAATCACTTTCCAAATGACCGTTTTATGCTTTCCAGAAACTCTACATTATTTCTGATCAACAATATGTCATCCACATATACTTATCTGAAATTCTATAGTGCTCCCACTCACTTTATTGCAAATACAAGTTTGTCGTAAACTTTGTATAAACATCAAAACTTTGATCATCTCATCAAACCGTATATTCCAACTCCGAGATGCTTGCTTCAGTCCATGGAAGGATCACCGAAGCTTGCACACCTTTTAGCATCCTTAGGCCTGACAAAACCTTCTGGTTGTATCACATACAACCTTTCCTCAAGTAAACCGTTAAGGAAACGATGTTTTGACATCCATCTGCCAGATTTCATAATTGAAAACACAGCAACTGCTAACATGATTCCAACAGACTTTAGCACCACTACGAGTGAGAAAGTCTCAACGTAGTCAACTCCTTGAACTTGTCACAAACAACTTTGCAACAAGTCGAGCTTTACAAACGGTGACATTCACCATCAGTGTCTGTCTTCATTCTAAAGGTCCATTTGTACTCAACGACCTGCCGTCCAACGAGCAAGTCTACCAAAGTCTATACTTGGTTTTCATACATGGATCCTATCTCGGATTTCATGGCCTCTAACCATTTGTCAGAATCCGGGCCCATCATCGCTTCTCCATAGCTCGTAGGTTCATCGTTGTCCAACAACGTGATATCCAAGACAAAGTTGTCGTACCACTTAGGAGCAGTACACATCCTTGTCGACCTACGAAGTTTGATAGTAACTTGATCCTGAAGCTTCATGATCATCATCATTAACTTCCTCTTCAACTAACGTAGGCTTCACAGAAACATCTTTCTGCACTGCGCTACTCTCTGGTTGAACAAAGGTTTAACAACCTCATGAAGTTCTATCTTCCTCCCACTCAATTCTTTCGAGAGAAACATTTCCTCGAGAAAGGATCCGTTTAAGAAACAAAAACTTTGCACTAGGAGCTGAGATTGACGGTTCACACAACTGATCTTAGGGTATTCTATGAAGATGCATTTGTACTCCTTGGGTTCGACCTCATTAGGTGAAAACATTTTCCACACAAGTTTCATAGCCCCAAATATTAAGAAATGACAGCTTAGGTTTCTATCAAACCAAATTCACACGGTGTCATCTCAACAGATTTAGATCATGCCCTATTTAAAGTGAATGTAGTTGTCTCTAATGCATAACCCCAAAAATTATAGTAGAAAAACGATAAGAGACATCACAGTATGCACTATATCAATAGAGCATGACTATGATGTTCGGACACCCCATCACACCATGGTGTTCCAGGTGGCGTTTGTTGTGAAACAAATTTCACATTGTCTTAAGTTGTATGCCAAACTCGTAACTCAGATATTCACCTCCACGATCATATCGCGGTCACTTTTATCTTCTTGTCACGATGATCTTTAAACTTCACTCTGAATTTGCTTGAACCTTTCAAACGATTCAGACTTGTGTTTCATTAAATAAATATACACTATATCTACTCAAATCATCAGTGAAGGTAAGAAAATAATGATATCCACTGCACGCTACAAGACTCACTAGATTGCTTACATCAACATATATCATTTCCAATGAATCACTTGCCCGCTCCATCCAACGTTGTCCTTTAGTCATCTTGCCCAAGAGGCATGGTTCGCACGTCCCAACCGATTCGAAATCGAATGAGTCCAAATATCCATCAGCATGGAGTTTCTTCATGCGCTTTATACCAATATGACATTTAGCGGCAGTGCCACAAGTATGTGGTACTATCATTATTAACTTTGTCTCTTTTGACATCAATGTTATGAACATGTGTACTACTACGATCAAGATTTCAACAAACCATTATCACTGGGTGCATGAGCATTGAAGGTATTATTCATGTAAACAGAATAACCATTATTCCCTAACTTAAATGAATAACCATATTGCAATAAACATGATCTAATCATGTTCATGCTCAACGCAAAACACCACACCAAATAACATTTATTTAGGTTCGTCACCAATCCTGAAGGTAGAGAGAGCGTGCGATGTTGATCACATCAACCTTGGAAACACTTCCAACACATATCGTCACCTCACCCTTAGCTAGTTCTCTGTTTATTTCGTAGCTTTTATTTCGAGTTACTAACATTTAGCAATCGAACCGGTATCCAATACCCAGGTGCTACTAAGAGTACTAGCAAGGTACACATTAATAACTCGTATATCAAATATACTTCTATCAATGTTGCCAGCCTTCTTATCTACCAAGTATCTAGGGTTGTTCCGTTTAGCGACCGCTCACCTCATAACAGAAGCACTAAGTCTCGGGTTTGAGTTCAACTTTGGGTTGCTTCACTGGAGCAGCAACTAACTTGCTATCCATGAAGTTTCCCTCCTTGCTCTTGCCCTTCTCAAAACTAGTGGTTTGATTAACCATCAACACTTGACGTTCCTTCTTGATTTCTACCTCCGCGGTGTCAAACATCGCGAACAGCTCAGGAATCATTATTTCTATCCCTGGCAACTTATAGTTCATCACCAAGTTCTAGTAGCTTAGTGATAGTGACTTGGAGAACAACATCAATCACTATCTTATCTGGAAGATCATCTCCCACTCGATTCAAGCGATTGTAGCACCCAGACAATCTGAGCACATGCTCAACGATTGAGCTATTCTCTTTAATCTTGCAGGAAAAGAATCTCATTGGAGATCTTATATCTCGCAGCTCGGGCACGAGCCTGAGATCACAATCTCAGCTGTTAGAACATCTCATATGTTCCGTGACGTTCAAAACGTTTCGGAGCCTCTCTTCTAAGCCGTAATGCATGATGCACTAAACTATCAAGTAGTCATCGAAACGTGCCTGTCAGATGTTCACAACATCTACAGACGACGCTAGATGGGGTGGCGCACCGAGCGGTGCATTAAGGACATAAGCCTTCTGTGCAGCAATGAGGACAATCCTCAGATCACGGACCCAGTCTGCAATTTTGCTACCAACATCTTTCAATTCTATTTCTCTAGGAACATATAAAAATACAAGGGAGCTACAGCGCGAGCTAGAAATCTACAACATAATTTGCAAAGACACTTTGACTATGTTCATGATATTGAGTTCAATTAATCATATTACTTAAGAACTCCCACTCAAATTAACATCCCTCGGGTCATTCGAGTGATACATGATCCAAATTCATCAACTCAAGTCCGATCATCACGTGAGTTAAGGTGGCTTCAATGGTGAACATCATTATGTTGATCATATCCACTATATGACTCATGCTCGACCTTTCGGTCTCTTGTGTTCCGAGGCCATGTCTGTACATGCTACGCTCGTCAAGTTTAACCCGAGTGTTCTGCGCGTGCAAATCTGGCTTGCACCCGTTGTATGTGAACGTAGAGTTTATCACACCCGATCATCACGTGGTGTCTCAACACGACGAACTTTCGCAATGGTGCACACTCGGGGAGAACATAGTTCATCTTGAAATTCAAGTGAGGGATTACCTTATAATGCTACCGCCATGCTAAGCAAAACAAGGTGCATAAAAGGATTAACATCTCATGCAATTCATAAGTGACATGATATGGCCATGAACTTGTGTTTAAGATCTCCATCTTCGAAACACCGGCATGATCTCCATCATCACCGGCACAACACCATGATCTCCATCATCTTGATCTCCATCAATGTGTTGCCATTGGGGTTGTGGCGCCAGCCCTGCTTCTACTTCTATTGCTACCGCTTAGCGATAAAGTAAAGCATTACATAGCGCTTAATGATTGACACGCAGGTCATACAATAATTAAAGACAACCCTATGGCTCCTGCCGGTTGCCGTACTCAATGACATGCAAGTCGTGAAATTCTACACATCACATGATCATCTCATACATCACATATATCTCATCATGTAATTGGCCATATCACATGACAACATACCCTGCAAAAACAAGTTAGACGTCCTCTAATTGTTGTTGCATATTTTACGTGGCTGCTACGGGTATCTAGCAAGAACGATTCTCACCTACGCATAAACCACAACGGTGATACATAGATTGCTTTTCAACCTTCTCAAGGACCGCCTTTGTCGGATCCGATCCAACTAAAGTGAGAGAAACTGTCACCCGCAAGCCATCTAAGCAACAAGTTGCGTCGAGGGAACCGGTCTCTCATAAGCGTACGAGTAATGTTGGTCCGGGTCCTTCATCTCACAATCCCGCTGAACCAAGATCCGACCAAGGGAGGAAGCAATCTAAGCATCAATGCCCACAAACCTTTTGTGTTCTACTCGAGATCTCATCGAACCATCAACCTAGCTCATGATGCCATTGTTGGGGACCGTCGCATGGGAAACAAAAAAATTCCTACGCACACGCAAACTTATCCATGGTGATGAGCTTCTACGAGAGGGAGAGTGGATCTACGTACCCTTGTAGATTGCTAAGGGGGACGCGTTAAGAAACACGGTTGGTGTAGTCGAACTTCTTCGCGATCCAAATCGCCGAGCGTCCCGCGATCCAATCACGAACTGTCCCGCGAACACATCATGATCCGTCCTGCAAACTCATCACGATTCGTCTCACGATCTTGATCACGATCTGTCCCGCGAACTCATCACGATCCGTTCCGTGATCACATCATGAACCGTCTCGCGATATCGATCACGCTCCTTCCGATCTAGCGCCGAACGGACGGCACCTCCGCGTTCAGCACACGTGCAGCTTGATGACGATCTCCACCGTCTCGATCCAGAGAGAGGAGGTGGAGAGGAGAGAGAGTTCACCGGCAGCGTGACGGTGCTCCGGTGATGGTGGTGGAGCAATTCTGGCAGGGCTTCGCCTAAGCGCTGCAGAAAACCGATCTAGAGGAGAAACTATGCACCGGTGTAACGGGTAGCACGTGGCCGGAAATTATGTCCAAAAACCACCCAATCCACTAGTATATATAGGAGGATAAGATAGGAGAGTCAGCCAAGGCCTTTGGGTCGGCCGAAATAGGAGGCGGGAAGCAATCCTACTTCACCTCCAATCCTAGTTGGAGTAGGATTGCCTCCTATTGGCTGATTTTCCACTTTTTGCTTTAGGACTTTCTCTCCTGCGCCATGGGCCTTTGTGGCTGTTTTCCCAGCCCACTAAGGTCTGGTTATTATTCTCCCACAGCCCATGGACCTCTTGGGGTCGAAATACCTCTCCCGGAGGCCTCCCGGTACACTCCCGACACTCCCGATACACTACCGATGAGCCCGAAACTTTTCCGGAAACCAAACCAAGACTTCCTATATATGAATCTTTACCTCCGGACCATTCCGTAGCTCCTCGTGACGTCCAGGATCTCATACGGGACTCTGAACAAACTTCGGTCACCACCATACATAACTCTACACTACCGAAACGTCACCGAACCTCAAGTGTGCAGACCCTGCGGGTTCGAGAACTATGTAGACATGACCGAGACACCTCTACGGTCAATAAGCAATGGCGGGACCTGGACGTCCACACTGGTTCCTACATATTCTACGAAGATCTTTATCGGTCGAACCTCTATGTCAAGGATTCAGTTAATCCCGTATAATGTTCCCTTTGTTCTTCGGTATGTTACTTGCCCGAGATTCGATCGTCGATATCTCCATACCTAGTTCAACCTCGTTACTGGCAAGTCTCTTTACTCGTTCCGTAATACAAGATCCCGTGACTAACACTTAGCCACATTGCTTGCAAGGCTTGTTGTGATGTTGTATTACCGAGTGGGCCCTGAGATACCTCTCCGTCACACGGAGTAACAAATCCCAGTCTCGATCCATGCCAACTCAACATACACCATCGGAGATACCTGTAGAGCGCCTTTATAGTCACCCAGTTACGTTGCGACGTTTGATACACACAAGGCACTCCTCCGATATCCGTGAGTTGCTTGATCTCACGGTCATAGGAACATATACTTGACATGCAGAAAACAGTAGCAATAAACTGACACGATCATATGCTATGTATATAGTTTGGGTCTTATCCATCAAATCATTCTCCTAATGATGTGATCCCATTATTAAATGACATCTCATGTCCATGGCTAGGAAACCTTAACCATCCTTTGATCAACGAGCTAGTCCATTAGAGGCATACTAGGGACATGGTTTTGTCTATGTATCCACACATGCATTCAAGTCTCCGATCAATACAATTATAGCATGGATAATAAACAATTATCATGAACAAGGAAATATGATAATAACTAATTTATTATTGCCTCTAGGGCATATTTCCAACAAACAATACTTGGCAGATTCTTCAGGGATCTCACCCAAGTTATGATCCTGTGATGGTTCCTTATCTTTGGGTGTCCACCACCCGCGACTCAGGAACCGCTAGTGACTTAGATTATTCGATAGTATTTGATTTGCATTAGTGATCTTATATGATAATATTTTATATGTATTAGTTAATATTTGATGATGCATTAATCACTGGATTATTCGAGATGATGTATTTGTGATATTATATTCGAGTTCATTATAAATGTATTAGTGATATTTTATCGGTATAATGCGTGTGTGACTTTCGGTCTGTCGTTGCTCCTTGTGTGACTTTCATGTGTGTTCTTGATGGAGGAATCCCCACTGTTGTCGTGGGGGCGCCTCATCTTTCTTCTCTTCTGTGTGATATATTCATCGGTATAATCCGCAAGAAGAGAAGACGTGGGGCGTCCATCACTGACAGTCGAACTATTACTGTGAGAGAGTGTCCACCAACATATATACAACACCGTATCAATGTGAGAGAGTGCGCATCAACGCACCATGAGTTATTTAAGGAAAGCCTCAACGGATCGAATGTCACACACGCATGAGGATCGAAAGCGGGCCGTAATTCTTGAATCATGAACATAGGAAATGTTGTCTTCATCAGACGACGATAGGATCCAAGCGTGTGAATTTTGCAATGAAGATAAGGGTCTTTGTGACCAGCCTAGGCTGCGAGACGGAAGGTTATTCACCATGAAACTTTACAAGGACTTTGATATTTCTACGGTACGCAACGATGACAACTTTTTTTCGTAATTAAGCATGGCTTATGTTTCTTTCCTTCAACGCGTAATCTCTGTTTTATACAATTCGACTAGTTTGTCCCTTGTCATGCAAGACGGTATTTCTTGGAGAGGCTCGGTTTCGAAGAGCATGAGAGTTTCGAGACAAGGACATCCAACCTGAGGACTAAACATGGTCACACATTTCTTGTGAAAGTAATGAATGCACCTAATAACACAAAATTAGGGTGCTCGAATTGGGAAGCTCTTTGCAAGGCATATGGATTTCAGGAGGATATGGAAATAACCTTCGATCTTCGTCCTGGAGATCATATTGAAGGAAACATCGACATTTGGGTAGATCTTGATATGCTTCCTGTTTTACTTCCATGTGAGTTTGTCAACCATGCATATTCGTCAAGTAATTTGCATTATATATATATAAATATTTGGTGTTCATCCTTACTAAATTTATTAATTTTTAATTTACAACTTATTTCATTTCTTTGAGTGAAACACAGAACATAATTGACACGACACACTACACTTATGGATCACATTTAACTTGGGAGGAGAAGGAGGATCTTATCTTCTTTGTTATTGGTGTCCTACCTGGTAGGGACATCTTCTTGTATAATTTGGGAATGGGCCCAAATTATACATTGTACAATACACTAGTGCATAGTTTGAGGGCTGATGACATTTGCCGAAATATCTTGGTAAGAGTTGCTAACTAAGTACACTAGTACTGTTAGGTCTTGATTACATTGCTAACTAGGATACTATTATGTTCTTCAACAGAAATTGTCATATGAAGTTGTGCCACCGTTGATGCAACCCGAAGGTAATATGACAATTAAAAGAACCTTCCATCCCGAGTTCTCTTTTGCATACTCCACTGAGAACAAACCACCAAGACGGCTCCAAATTGAAGCATGGGGACAAATAAAGAAGGATCACAAGCCACAAGTTGGAGACCGTTGGATCTCTTTGCTTCATCATGGAGACATAGGTGTTATTCTTTTTAATGTCATTTTACATAGGAGGGAGGACTATGTCATTTTATCTTTTTTTATGAGACTTTAACTTTGTATGATTAAGATGATGATGATGAGTTGTTAGATCTTGTGCAATAATGGTTTCCTTCATTTGCTTATTAGTTCGTGCCAAGTTCTCTCTAGATGTATAGTAGCTAGCAGCGTCGACCAAGCACGGAGAAAGAGAGGTCATTTCTCTCTATTAGCTACCTAACACAATATGAAACTCCTAAATTAACCCTCCAAAACCCCCTAACCCCCCCCCCCTTCAAAAAAAACCCCAGCTCCCTCCAGATGCTGACGCGTGGATGCCTGTTGTTCCCGGTTAGTGTTACCAACCGGGACTAAAGGCCCTCCTACCTAGGCTCCCCGCAGCGACCATGTGGAGCCCCTTCTGTCCCGGTTCATAAGCGAACTAGGACTAAAGGTTTTGGAATTTAGTCCCGACCCTTTAGTCCCGGTTCCAAAATTGGGGCTAACGGGCCTCTGTAACCGGGACAAATGGGCCGTTTTCTACAAGCGCAAGTCTAATGTATGAGTAATTAATAATGCTAACTCTAGATGTCGGGCATGTCTCTATAGCGAGATGTTGGGCAGCACTACACGTCAATCGCTGATCCAACGCATAGATCAGAGCCGTCTCCAAAAATTTGTTGGCCCAGGACAAAATGCAAAATGGGGTCCAAAATTTTTATGTACTCATATAACTAAAGTTGTAAGCTTATCATTTTTAAAAAGATAAGAAACAAACATTGTCATACCTTGAAATTTGAATGAGCAATTATTCTCTCAAAATAGCTGCATCAATCCATGTGAAGTATAGACCTCCAACTACATAGGGTAAAGAAATTATTGTTTATCGGTATATAGGAATGGCTAATGCAAAAATTTATTCACTATCAATGTATTCTAGAGAAAAATGTCAATGTGGTCATTTTGTGGACCAAAATTCAGAAATGACGAGCATACATATAATAGTGTTGGTAGGAGTGTGTCTTTGGATTTCTCGGTTCAGAAGATGCAGATTTGTTTGGTTATTCTTTACTGGAATTTAGAAGATGTTTCCTCTTCTTCTTCTCCTCGTTTTCTTCTTCTTTTCCTTTTTCCTCTTCTCCTTCTCCCCCTCTCCTCTTTCTTCTTCTTCTTCTTCTTCTTCTTCTTCTTCTTCTTCTCTTCTTTTTCTTCTTCTTTACCTTTTTCTTCTTCTCCTTATACTCCTCTTTCCTCTTTTGCTTTTCTTTTTTTTCTTCTAGTTTTTTTCCTTTCTTCTTTTCTTCTTAGTTTTTTCTTTTCTATCTAAGTATTTCCTACGTACTCCCTCCATTCCTCTATATAAGGTGTATTTTTTTTAATAAAATTCAAGAATGTAAGGTGCATTTCTTCTAATTCCCCATAATTCCCTTGTTAGCCCTTCTAAAAAGGAAAGTATCTCTTTTCTAATTGTCTATATATCTTCTTATAACAAAAGAAGGAAACCATCTCTTTGTCGATTGCATGTATCTCATACTTTTCAGAACTAATTGATTCACTTTCCACTAACTAACAAATTTGTCAAGGTTAATTTAGTATTAACATGTCTATAATTATGTGCATTGATCACCGTGTCGAAAATAATACACCTTACATAAAGGAATGGAGGGAGTAACAAACTAACTATCTAATTTAACAGAAAAAACAGACAATTTTTTCTACTTGTATATAGCAACTTGTTGGTCTGTTACAAGATTGCTTGCTACTTTGTATAAAAATAGTTGGGTTTTCAAGTCCTCTTTCTACTTGTAGATGACCAATCCCTGGTAGTGCACTTAAGTTGCTCCTGTTAATTTTGGTTCTTCTGATTTACAACTTTTAAGCTTGTAATTATGTATGTTGTGTTCAAGGTTATCATAATATATGATATGACTTGTTTGGTGACCACTAGTCTCCAATAGGGTTACAAGTCTTGTGTATTCTTACTCTGAAAAGGTGCTTACTCCTACAAGCAGCTATATTCTTTAGCTGCTTGTATGAGCACTCGGCTACTAGAGGAACTTTAGGGATTTTAAGTCAAAGATTTGTGTATATTTTTTTACAGTAGAATGATATTTGTGTTTTTAAGATCAAATTACTCCATTTTTTTGTTCCTTAAGTGACTGGTTACATCCTGTTTCATCGCTACTTTAGTCATTGAGATAAGACTTCATTGTGTTTTTTACATTCTGTGTTGGATAACTCAACCTTGCAAATCACATGGTTGTGGAGTGATTCGCCCTTGTTCATAATTGGAGTGACATTTCTCAGTTGTTCATGTTTATTCCCTTGATTTGATTGTCTACTAAATCATTTGCATGTTTCTTTTGTTGTTGCTCCTGTTCATTAGCTATTGCAAGGTGTGATCCCCTGATGTAGTTTCCTCACACACGTAGGTGCAGTACAGAGCCCCCGTATTGTATGCGTTATGATTCTTCTTCCACTCTGAAGATTTCCACGCCATCCTCTGCTCTCTCTCTTCCTCTCTCATGCCAGTGTGCCCACGGACATCGAGCCGTGTTGATGTCTCTGCTGGCTATGCATGATTTTGGTAGTGTCTGTTCTTAGTTTTGGAGTTAAATTGTGCTACTATTTACTCCATGGCATTTGTGGAATAATTTGGTTTCGTCTGTATATCAAGCAACCATTCTTCCCTGGTTTGGTTACTAAACATTTATGGAAGTTTTGGTTGCAGCTTCTTGGTCAAATCAGAAGTCTTTGCAGTTTCGTGAACTAGATCAAGTCTGTCGAACACCCATTCTTGATGCATATTTATGATGCCAGTTTGATAAGTTTTTTGACTTGTAGTTCTCTCTTCATGGCCAATGGATTACTGTTGCTCAAAGTTTGAGCATTTTTCGGTTAGTGGGAAGGAAGGAAGCCTAACATCTGAGCAAATTTCTTCTTGTTGTCATTTAGAGACAAATAGTTAGTGATGTATTACTATATTGTTGCGTCAAGCTATCACGAATAAATTGACAAGTATGCATGATTCAAGCCTTCTTCTCCGGCTGGAGCACCCAACGTATCCATGGATGGATTCCTCGCTCGCTCAGGCTGCCCACCGAGACTGGGTTAAGTACAAGTCTCTGTCCATCTAGTAGATATTTAAGCAGTCGACCGGCATGAATGCTTGTATTTCGAGTTGTTGCGCTTCCGAGCTATGGCAATGTTCAGTCCAGCAGCTAAGCCAAGAACTAGAGCATATATAATATTTCTATTGTTTGTGTCAAGCAATCATGAACAGAACAGCAGAGTGGTGTCATGCATGAAAGGATGATTCAAGTGGCCTTCTTCTCCGGGGCCGGCAGCGGCGCATCCTAATTTTTTAGCATCTTTGTAAAATTTCATGTACAGTATGAAACATGAAACCAAATTGTTGTCACTTATTTTGTTAGCATCTTTCTTTGTCCTATTTTGTCTTTGTATCATAAGAGAAACCTGACTCGGTTGTTTGGATATTATTACTACAGGAGAGAGAGCATATCTACAAGGAGGGAACTTTGTTACGCTCAAGCCAAGGGTCACGTGGAGTTGTTGTCAAGGTGAAGTTGGCTGGCTGGCTGCACTAGTGCGGAATCGGCCTATAGTCGCGGTTCATAAGGGCCTTTGGTGCCGGTTCTTGAACCGACACAAAAGGGTGGGGAGTAAAGCCCACCCCGTTAGTTCCGGTTCAACATGGCCTGGCACCAAAGGCCCATCACGTGGCATCTGCCGGCGCCGTCGGCTGAGGGACCTTTAATTCCGGTTGATAACACCAACAAGGACTAAAAGTATTTAGTTCTTTTAGTTTTGTTTTCTTTTTTCTTTTTAATCCTTTAGGGGTTTATGAATTAATTATGGTTTGATTTTCCTTTTAATTATGTGTTTTACATTCAATTAATTTTCATTTCATACATATATTACGCTACTACATACTGTACACACATTGTGCATATATATATAAATAGAATTTCTCGTATGACGACCATTCACATACATATATATATATACAATTTCTCCTATCATTTGAGGATCATTATATATATATGCAGGCATTACTTGTTTGTGATCTTGTAATAGTATTCTTTTTTGGGATCTATGACCTGGTCGACCAGAAATCCAGCTATTTCCTCTTGAATTGTTCACACCGAGCCTCTGATAGGAGGTGGCCCCGCATCTCCGTCAGCTACAGGATGGAGATCAAGGATGGAGATCAAGATGAATATATTAGTTGTGTGTATATATATTAGCTAGATCATGATTAAAAATATGGATAGTGTTCTAGAAAATGTATCCAAAGATTTATTTCATTTCTGCTCCTTTCAAACGTCATCATGCGAATGTTCTCGCAAACGTAGTATGCGCATAAACTAGTCCCCTACTACTGCCTCATGCACTTTACGAGAATAAAATTCAATCAGGTGATAATTAATCAAGGATGATAATGGTATTGAAACTAGAATTAAAGAGATGCATGGACGTAGCTAACTAGTACTACCTAATTACCTTGGGTCGCACCCATTTTAGTTGTTGTGCCTAGTCGTCTCGGAACTGTTTGATGAACTTGGCCCAAGACCTACCCGCCGGCAAAGAAAATGAATAAAGGAGTTATTAACTAGTTGATATCGGGAAATGAAGTAATTAAAGAGGACGACATAGTGCGATAATGATTGAAATTACCTGTCAAGCATCCCCCTCACGATTGCGTATTCGGATGGATACTTATATAGTGAGTCCAGTACTTCAACTTTTCCCTTGTCAACTTCAATGATTAACAAGATCCAGTGGTAACTGCATGCGCACACATTTTGTATAATTAAGCGGGCATGTGCATAACTCATCAAGTACACTTATTAACATCTACTAAGCAAAAAATAGAATTTATAGTACAAGATATATATATAGTAACACTCACCCGAAGTTGACAGGAAGTAGTATTTCTGGTTGGGTGTTTAGATGCTTCAAAAATCTAGCAGGGATTTCTCTTTGTCTTTTCTCGAATATTGAGTTTTCCATATCGTGTGATTAACCGTATTTGGGTCAAAGAACCCAATGCCATAGCGTCCAGCTTGTTTCATTTCATACATCTTCATCCTGCATAATACCACATAAACGAATATAGTGAGGATAATTACAGGTAATGAATGAGAGCACAACTAGCTAGAGAATTACATTATAGAAAGAAATCACTTACAGACAATAACAACTGACTAAAGATTTGTCGAGTGCGTCTTGATCGAATAACTAAAACAACTCTGAATAATGAATCCACGGAACTTTTTTATGGAAATAATGCCTCTTCTTGACTCTCACCATGAGGGACTCTATATTGGTATTTGCTATTATTTGCATGTACCACGTATACAAATTGTACATTCTCGTTGGTAGAAGCTTGACATCTTTAGGCTTGACCAGAGGTTTCCCGCGGGCATATTGATATTTTATTTCATCCTCTTTAAGCCCAAGGACTTCCTCAAGGCCTAGGAGTTGTTCAACGGTGATACCGTCCTCTTTAGCCAACCTTATATGATCATCGGTTACTCCTAGCCGACCGGTGGTACTCACAGGTGTTTGTACAATGAGCGAGGGGGGGGTCGATTGCACCGCCTGTTCTCCCAGTTGGGGAACAGTTTTCATGCTTTTTTGCCAACTTCTTGGCTTGAGCTCGAGCTCGACTCCTTTTGTCCTCCAAGATATGACTTCTTGATAGACCACACATGGTCGCAGTCCTTCTGATTGACAGCCGGTCGAGCCATATCAATAAAGTGTTGTGAGACATGCTCAGGTACTCTCTCCTTTCGTGGCTAGGGCGGTTTCGGTCCAAAATGGGCCTTCACTTTGGCATCCACTACGCTCTCGAGTTCCTCCTCAGTCAGGTGGGAAGGAAACTTCGGAAGAGGCTTGAGGCTTGGACCATATTTGAATTTCTTGCATGTTGTACCGCTAGTCGTTGTAGCTGCGGCCTCTCTCTTCCGCTGTTGCTTAGGCGACAAAGCACGCTGAGTCGGCGGAGCATGTTGACGCCGTGCCGGACTTGGAGGAGGAGTCGGCTAACGTGGTGCCGGACTTGGAGGAGGAGGAGTTGGCTGACGCCATGCCGGACTTGGAGGAGTAGTCGGCTGATGCGGTGCCGGAACTGGAGGAGGAGTAGGAGTCGACTGACGCGGTGGCAGACATGAAGGAGGAGGAGTCGGTGGCCTTGGAAAGACGATGCAATCCTTTTTCCATAGAATAATGTGATGTATGGCCTCTCCCAGTGTTCTCTCCTCGTCACCTCGAAGAATGTCAAGTTGTAGCTCGTGATATCCTGACATCACTTCATCAACCCCGACACGAGCATATCCAGCTGGAATGGGATTGCAATGGAAGGTTTCTTCTGGGGGATTTTCTAATGCATAGCCACCTGCCACCTTCATGGATAAGTTCTTCACTTTCATGTGTAGCTCACAATTAGTCCTGTCTTTGATATCATCCATAGGGTAGCTAGTTAGTAGTGAATCGTCATCGGTATCGGCCGGGGCGGAACCCACGCTGCTTCTCGGCATAGATGGGACGATGGTATCCAATGCCGCATCGATCTGCTCATGCTGCCGCTGAGACGCCCTTTCCTGGCTGAGTGAGTCGATATGCTCCTGCTGCCGCCTGACTCTGGATTCCAACTCCAGGTGCTTTGATTCTAGGCCTTCAAGGCGGAGTGCTTCCTCCTTCTTCTTCTGCTCCTCCTACATCTTCTTTCTCGCACGTATTTTGTAGTCATCGTTCCAATCCGCAAACCCCTCAAACCACGTAACAATGCCTTTCCCTCGTGTTCTTCCCGGGTGTTCAGGATTCTTTAGGGCGCGCATAAGATCGTCCTCCTCTCTTTTGGGCGTGAACACCCCCGTTCGAGCTTCTTCTATTTTCATCAGTATTTCTTCTGTCACACCTTTAAGACTTGCCTTCACCATAATATTCCCTGTCCTTGGGTCCAACTTCCCCCATGCACATAAAACCATGTCCTCCACCTCTGGGGCCAAGTCACCGTAACTGGAGTGACCCCTACACTAATCATCTCTTGTTCGGATTGATCCGACTTAGGCAGGGTCATCTGGTAGCCACCTGGCCCCAAAGTATGGTGCCACTTCTTTTTCGCAGCATTAATCTTGTTCTTTCTCGACCATTCCTTAGCTAGTTCCGATTCCTTGAACTTCACGAAATCATCCAGTGATCTTTTGCCTTCACCAGTGCTACCTCGAATTTGGGAGTCTTCTTGTTTGCTTTGATGTATGCAGCCCATGCATTTTTCTTTAAGGTGTTGAATGTGATCGCCATCTTTTTAAGAGCATAGTTTCTGACTTTCTTCAGATCCACATCTGTCAAGTTATGTGGTAGTGTGAAGTGTGACATCAGCTCGGTCCAAAGCACATCTTTTGCTCTTTCGTCGACAAAAGTAACTCCTTCTTGATCTCCCTTTGCTGGCTTTTTCCATTCTTGTGTGGAGATCGGGATTTGGTCCCTGACAATAACTCTGCATTGATTCTTGAACTTGGTCGCATTTTTCTTAGGTTCAAGCGGTTCGCCAGTTGATGTATTGATGGAATCGATGTTGAACTTTACGCCAGGGTCCAACTTTCTGGTCGGGCCTCAAACTACCCTGTCGCTTGTAGAAGATTTGCTCGATCTAGATGCCTAAAAGAAGAAAGATCGATTCGTTAATACATATAGGACTCAATTAAGACATGTAATGATCACCGGATGGCTTATATACTAAATATACCTCGCCTCTCATTGTTATTTGAAGAACATTTTCTTTGTCAACATCGTTGTCGAATTCATCTATTGGTTCGTCTTCATCAAACATACAACCCTCACCGGAATTGTTTAGATATTGCGAGCCGTCATCATCTTCAGGTTCATGCTCTAGGCTCTTGGAGCGTATGATGTCGAACAGAGCCTCTTCTCCTTCTCTGCCGGTATTGTCCATAGCTTTTATCTAACTAACGTAGAAGAAAGATAAAACAATTTAGTATTCAAATTAGAATGTATGCAATCTACAAGTAAAACTGAATCATAGTACATAACATGCATCATCGAATATAATGTCGAATAAATCGCCTCGAATATTATCGAATATAATCTCGAATACATCTCAAATATTATCACTAATACATCTCGAATATTATTAATTATATAATATCACTTCTACAGATCCAGTTGACGTCTTGCGCTGCAGGCGGTGGACACCCAAAGAGAAGGAACTATGATAGGATCATAGCTCGGGTGAGATCCCTAAAGAACCTGCCAGGTATTGGAGAACCTGACGTCCAATGCATCCATGTAGCGACGGACGTTCTCGTCCTCCTCCCTGACAAGGCGACATACCACCTCTGACGGGGCCGGCTTCCTTGGCCTCGAAAGTGGCCCACGCGAACGCCACCAAAGAAGCTCCGGGTCAACGACGGGACCCTGGGTCGGGTTCCTCACCAAGCTACGCGCCCCTGAAGGTAGCACCTCCTAGTGCCAGCCCGGCGGAGCCCAGTCCCAAACATTGCCACTCTGAAGCATGACGCCATCGCAAATGAGTCGATGACGAGGCTGCGGACCGGACATCGTTTACTCCGAGAAAAAATTCTTATGAAAAAAATTTCCTATATATGCAATGTCATTTGATTAGGAAATTTTAAGCAAAATATCATCTTTTCAATTATAATGTCCCATTCCTAGGTAATAACTACCCTAATAATATTCCCTTCTCAAAAAAATCCGAAAAAATTCTCAATTATAATTTCCTATGCAACATTTTAGTATGCAATTTTTTTTGTAATATGATATACAAGATTATATACTTCTAAGCAACATTTTAATATGTTAGGGACATTATATACTTCTAATTAAGAAAAAAATCTAATTAAGCATATATAATAATTAAACACTAATTATAGAAAAACAACATTATATAAAAAAACATAAAAACAACATTATATAAAGAAACACTAATTAAGCATATATACAAATTAAGGATATAAAAAATAGAACATATGTGTGTGTGTGTGTGTTCATGCGTGTGTGTGTGTGTGCGGGATCGACGGGAGGGGGCGGCGCCCATGGTGGCAGGGCTCACAAGGGCGCGACAGCGCGCGAGGTCGAGGAGGGGCGGCAACGGCGACGGTGATGGCGGCGTCAAGGTGCACGGACGGACAGCGATGGCCTGGTACATGGCATGGCGTCCAAGACATCGAGGTGCGGCGACATGGACGGACGGCGGAATCGAGGTGTGGCGGTGTGGACGGACGGTGGCGTCGAGCTGCGGCGGGGCGCGGACAGACGGATGACGGCGATGTCGAGGGGCAGGGGCACACGCGGAGGACGAAAGGCTGGATTTGGGGAAAATTTGGTAAGTGTGGTATATATACAGGACCCTTTAGTTGCGGTTGGCGGCTCCAACCGTGACTAAAGGGGTTCTTTAGTCGCGGTTGGAGCCACCAACCGCGACTAAAGGTTTGGCTTCCCGCCACTTGGACTGGATTAAATTCACTTTTACTCGTGGTTGGTGGCTCCAACCGCGACTAAAGACCCCCTTTAGTCGCGGTTGGAGCCACCAACCGCGACTAAAGGGTTGTGTGCCAGGCGCGGAGCGGGTGGATGTTTAGTCCTACTTCGCTAGTCGACAAGAGCTTGGACCGGTTTATAAGCCCTGCCACGGCTACCGTGTCGAGCTCCTCTCTAATATGCAAACCTTCTGGGCCTATCACACCCCTGCCGCCCCGTGGGCCTACCGGGCCGTACAGGCCTACATCCTGGCCCACCTACAGGTTGGGTTTCTAGTCGTATGCTGGTCGTGGCGGCCATGTAGGCGGGCTTTTTGTATTTTTTTGTTTTTCTTTTCTGCTTTATTTATTTTATTTTTTGTTTCTGAGTGAATCTTTTTCTTCATTTTAATATTTTCTTTGTGAATATTTTGACTTTAGTTAAAAAATATAAACTTTCTATTAGTGCTAATAGTTTTCAAATTGAATAGTTTAAATTTGAATAATTTGAAATTTGTGTGAATCACTAGTTTGTGAATAACTTTACTTCAATAATAGATTTTTCCGTGATTCTTTTTTCTACCGTCAATATTAGTGTGTTATATTATTATATTCAATTTGTTAATTCTTAGGTTATTTAAAAAATAAAATGCCTTTGTAACAGACGAGTTTTCGTCTAAAGCCGTGATACTTCGAAAGAGATTGCTCATTTTGTACACGAAGTGCGTCCAGTTTTGCCGTAACCCTCTCAACTTTTTAACACATGCTATGTGGGTGAAATGATGATACCATGCCAACTTTTAACCTTTTGAGAGTTCATTTGTAGCGCTTATCAATTTAAGGGTCATTTAGCTAAAAAATATCAATAAATGCATGAAAAATAGCAATTGAAGTCACTAAGGGTTGAAAATTGATATTCTGCCTTCGAACGATGCATACTAAACGCACAAAAAGTCTGGAGTTGAAGTAAGTTTTCAAAAATGAAATGCATTTGTAACACACGAGTTTTCGTCTAAAACCGTGATACTTCGAAATAGATTGCCCATTTTGTACACGAAGTGCATCCAGTTTTTGCCGTAACCCTCTCAATTTTTTAGCACATGCTATGCAGGTAAAATAATGATACCATGCCAACTTTCAACCTTTTCAGAGTTCATTTGTAGTGCTTATCAATTTTAGAATCATTTAGCTCAAAAAAATCAGTAAATTCATGAAAAATAGCAAATGAACTCAGAAAGGGTTGAAAATTGATGGCCTGCCTTCGAATGGTGCATACTGAACGCACAAAAAGTCTGGAGTTGAAATAGGTTTAAAAATATGAAATGCCTGTATAACAGACGATTTTTTTTGACACTATTACTTCGAAAGAGATTGTCCATTTTGTACACGAAGTGCATCCAGTTTTTGCCGTAACCCTCTTAACTTTTTAGCACATGCTACGTGGGTGAAATGATGATACCATGCCAACTTTCAACCGTTTGAGAGTTCATTTGTAGTGCTTATCAATTTCAGGGTCATTTAGCTCAAAAAAATAAGTAAATGCATGAAAAATAGCAAATGAAGTCAGAAAGGGTTGAAAATTGATGGCCTGTCTTTGAATGGTGGATACTGAACACACAAAAGTCAGGACTTGAAATAAGTTTAAAAAATGAAATGCCTTTGTAACACGCGAGTTTTCGTGTGGAACCCCGATACTTCGAAAGAGATTGCCCGTTTTGTACACGAAGTGCGTCCACTTTTTGTCGTAACCCTCTCAACTTTTTAGCAAATGCTATGTGGGCGAAATGATGATACCATGCCAACTATCAACTTTTTCAGAGTTCATTTGTAGTGCTTATCAATTTCAAGGTTAGTTAGCTCAAAAAATTGGTAAATGCATGAAAAATAGCAAATGAAGTGAGAAAGGGTTGAATATTAATGTCATGGCGTCGAATGGTGCATTCCGAATGCAAAAAAATACATACGCACACTACTATTACAAAGATTCCTTTCGGTTTGTCTGAAGTGGGACTTTTCAGATATATAAGTCCGGAAACTAACTAGAGAAGGCGGTCACATCCCAAAGTGGGATCTTTGGGTATAAAACTTTTTCTTCACATGTGTCCCTTTGCATGGTACCAATGGACAACCTTCATCATTTAACTTGATGCTCGGGTCAACATTCACGGTGTAGGGAGCAATTTCATGAAACATTTCATAATCTTCTAACATTTATGTCTTGTCATCCACTCCCACGATGTTTCTTTTCGCTGAAAGAACTATGTGGTGCTTTGGCTCATCGTATGATGTATTCACTTTCTTATCTTTTCTTTTTCTCGGCTTGGTAGACATGTCCTGTGCCACATCATTGACTAGGACGAAACATTCGTCTGCGTACCCAAGATTGTTGAGATCCACTATTGTCATTCCATACTGCGGGTCTTCCTTTACCCCGCCTCCTGTCAAGTTGAACCATTTGCACCTAAACAAAGGGAACTCCAAACCAATTCCATAGTCAAGTTCCCATATCTCCTCTATGTAACCATAATATGTGTCCTTTGGCCCATTGTTGTTTGCTGCATCAAAGCAGACACCACTATTTTGGTTGGCGCTCTTTTTATCTTGGGCGATCGTGTAAAATGTATTCCCATTTATTTCGTACCCTTTGAAAGTCAATATAGTCGAAGATGGTAACTTGGACAACAAGTAGAGGCCATCTTCAATAGTGTCGTCATGCATGAGACGTGTCTTCAACCAACCGTCGAAAGTCATCGTTTGTTCATGTCTAATCCAGTCGTCAGACTTCTCCAGGTGTTTGGAGCGTAGAATATTCTTCTCTTTCTCGATATACGAAACCACTGAGGCGGAACATTGTAGAACTGTGTAGTGTGCTTGCGCCAAAGAATTTCCGTCCCGGCATATTAGTGAATTCTTTCCTAGCGTGCCTTTTCCACCCAGTCTGCCCTCGTACCGCGATTCAGGAACACCAATCGGCTTAATGTCAGGAATAAAGTCAACACAAAACTCAATGACCTCCTCTGTTTCATGGCCCTTGGAGATGCTTCCTTCTGGCCTAGCACGATTATGAACATATTTCTTTAAGACTCCCATGAACCTCTCAATGGGGAACATCTTGTGTAGAAATACAGGACCCAGAATGTTAATCTCTTCGACTAGGTGAACTAGAACATGCGTCATAATCACGTGGCAGTCATGAGACTTTAGGTTCTGGAACTTTTTCTCTTCCATATTTAGTATTACCTTTATATTCGACGCGAAGCCAGATGGGACCTTCATACTGAGCAAACATTTGAAGAAGATTTCCTTCTCTTCTTTGGTAAGAGCTTAGCTGGCATGACCCTGAACTGCTTTGGATCCATGCCGCCTTCTCCGTGCATACGTTGCTGGTCCTCTCGTGCCTCCGGCGTATCTTTTGTCTTCCCATACACGCCCAAGAAGCCTAGCAGGTTCACGCAAAGATTCTTCATCACATGCATCACATCGATTGTAGAGCGGACCTCGAGGTCTTTCCAATAGGGTAGGTCCAAAATATAGATATCTTCTTCCACATGGGTGCGCGTTTGTCAGCGTCATTCGGAACAGATTGTGCGCCATGACCATTGCCAAAGATTACTTTTAAATCCTTGACCATATCAAGTATATCATCATCCGTACAGTGGCGAGGCTTCTTCCGGTGATCTGCCTCACCTTTGAAATGCTTGCCTTTCTTTCTTACGGTATGCCTGCTCTGAAGAAATCAACGATGCCCTAGATAAACATTCTTCTTATATTTATCAAAATATATACTGTCGGTATCATCTAAACAATGCGTGCATGCGTGGTATCCCTTGTTTGTCTGTCCTAAAAGGTTACTGAGAATAGGCCAATCATTGATGGTTACAAACAGCAACGCATGTAGGTCAAATTCCTCCTGTTCTTTCGCATCCCACGCACGTACAGCTTTTCCATTCCATAGCTGTAATAGTTCTTCAAGTAATGTCCTTAGGTACACATGAATGTCGTTGTCGGGTTGCTTGGGATCTTGGATGAGCACTGGCATCATAATAAACTTCTGCTTCATGCACAACCAAGGAGGAAGGTTATAGAAACATAGAGTCACTGGCCGTGTGCTATGATTGTTGTTCTGCTCCCCAAAAGGATTAATGCCATCTACACTTAAACCAAACCATACGTTCCTTGCGTCCTTTGAAATGTCCTTCCACTTTCTCTCGATTTTTCTCCACTGTGATCCGTCAGCGGGCACTCTCAACTTCACGTCTTTCTTACGATCTTTATTTTGACATCGTATCAACTTGGCATGCTCTTTGTTTTGGAACAAACGTTTCAACCGTGGTATTATAGGAGCATACCACATCACCTTGGCAGGAATCTTCTTACCGGGACACTCGCCCTCAACATCACCAGGGTCATCGTGGCCGATCTTATAGCGCAATGCATAGCATATCGGGCATGCATTCAAATCCTCGTACTCACTGCTATAGAGGATGCAGTCATTAGGGCATGCATGTATCTTCTCCACCACTAATCCTAGAGGGCAGACAGCCTTGTTTTCTTCATACATACTCTCTGGCAATTCTTTGTCCTTTGGTAGCTTCTTCTTTAACATTATCAGCAACTTTTGAAATGTCTTGTCAGATACACCATTCTCTGCCTTCCATTGCAGTAATTCTAGTGTGGTACCCAGCTTTTTCTTGTCATCTTCGCAATTTGGGTACAACCCTTTTTTGTGATCCTCTATGTCAACTTGATGGGCATAATTATCATAAACACGAAATGCAACAAAGAGTTATAAAAGAGAGTATATACCACATCCGAATCATAAACCGGACGAGGGCCGACGGGGACGGATATCAAAACCATGCCACTATGTATAACAAACAATCATATTGGTAAGAAAACTATACAAGTAACTAACGAAATCATACAAACATGATTTTTTATAAAAAGGATAAGAACAAGAGGCTCACCAAGGTGGTGTCGGCGATGGGATGGTGCGGGCGATCGACGATGGTTAGGATGAGGTCGGGAAGGCACTAAGTAAACCACACCTATAAATGCAAAGTAAGAAGTTAATTTGAGCTCAACATGCATAAATAAAATAAACTACCACATACAAACTAAGACCCACAAATCACTATACTTATAGAGCATTGCAAGAGCTAATCTAGCAATGAGAGATGAAAGGACAAAGTTGCTAACATTTGTGAACACTTGGATGGATGGTGTCGTGGTTTTATCACGGCAGATGGATGGGTGAACGGACTTAGATTCGAGGCCATAGCTAAAGTGATTGACTCAAAGGGGTTGGTTGGGATGAAGGACATGAGTTTACCGAGGTTCAGCCCCTCAAGTCGAGGTAACAACCTACGTCCTGCTTGTGTTGGTATTTTCTTGATGTATCGATTACAAGGGAGCTATTGCTTGACCTAGTTCTTGATTGCCTGATCTCTAAGTCGCCCCGGGTCTTGCCTTTATATAGGAGGTCAAGACCACGGGTCATACAAGTTGTGACCGACTCTCAATACATGTATGAATCTATCTCTACCTTATCTTGCCTTCCTGGTCAAGTTGTCTCCGGGCGGCTTACCCGCCCGGGTCTTCTCTATCCGGGCCAAGGGTCGGCCCATCTTGTCAAGCCGCCAACCGTCTTGGGCTTAAGTTTTCACAGCCCACTCTTGGGCTGGTGTACAAGCCGCCTGGTGTGACCCGGAGCCCTTTGGGCGGGTCTCACCATGGGGTTATATCACCAAAATTAGGCCGCAGGTTGATTTGAGCTTGCTCACTTCAGCCTCCCTCTTCTTCCTCGGCGAGTCGCCCAGAAAATAATAACCCGCCGTGACGTCACGTCGAATCTGTCAACAAGATCCTCTGACGCACGCAACGAATCTTCCCTTATTAAATGGATAGTCTAGGAATAGAGGCATCCACCTCGGTCAAATGACTTCCGACGGCTGGATTTTCGCGCCTGTTTCCACCTTTTCCTATTAAATAGGACCGCGAGGGGCGGCATTGCCTTTTTCTCCGCTCGCTCTTGGTCTCCTTCCTCTCTAAGCCTCCGCTACCGTGCATCTCGCTTCGGCACCGTATCCTCATCGTCGTCAACGAGGCCGCTGCATCAACCTGTTCGTTTCGAAGTTCTCTCTGCGTCTGTCGCGCCGTCTTCGGTGAGTCCTTCTTCCTCTAGATTTGTAGCCATTTCGGTAGGGTTTCATGGAACTCCTCCGGTCGCTTAGAACTCGAGCCTCCTTCAATGCCAACCATGCTTATCCCATGAACACTTGTCGATGTCTTGTCCCCACGGCAGCGTTATGTAGGAGATCGATAGTAATACTATGCAGATTTGCAACAGCTCCGCCTGCCATTTTTAAACTTTCTCTGCTTTCACCAGTTCGTCTCTAGGTATGAAAATAGAAACATTTCCTTTGTTTTGTAGATCCACAATCTTAGCGATACCTTGCAAAACCTGTTTTCCACACTTAGCCAAATTTTGCTTTGTCTTTTCATAATCTTGACCCGCCATGTATTCCGGCTCTCACTAACCGGATCCTGGCGGCTCAACCTTAAGGTCTTAAGATTTTAACCGCCTATAGACATTTGCCATTCCTTGACTCGTCGTACATTGTTATCTTGCGCAGTTTTAAACCGCCGTCATGTCTCATGCCTCCAATTCATGCAAATGGGTCGGCTCTTGCATCACCGAAGAGTTCCTGATGGACTTTGTGCACGCGGGCACCCTTCCCGCCAAGGATGTAATCCATTCGCCGGTTCCGGGCGACGAACTGAAGCCCGTTCCTCATGAGGGCGAAGTAGTGGTATTTTCAGACCACATCGAACATGGGTTCGTACCCCCCGACTAAAAATTCTTCCGGGATGTTCTTCACTTTTACAAGCTGCACCCTCAAGACCTTGCCCCCAGTTCTGTCTCCAACATTTGTAATTTCCAAGTGCTCAACGAAGTATATCTTCAAGCCGAGCCATCTGTTGGTCTCTTCCGGGAGTTCTTCTACGCAAACGGCCAGACCGAAGTGAAGGCCGGCCACAGCTTCGGACTCGGTGGGATTTCAATTCAGAGGCGCTGGGACATAACTTTTCCGGCTGTTCAGATGCCGAGTCACCCAAAAGATTGGAATAAGACTTGGTTCTATTGTAAGATACCTCCCCAGAAGGCGAGCGTCCGCTGTCGGGTTACCGCCCATCCCGGCTCAAGATGACCTCCGAGCTTCCTGGCTGACTGTCAACAGCTGAACGGGCGAGGCATGAGCCGGCTCATGCCAAGATTAAGGCCCTCATGGCCAATAGACTGACAGGATTAGATTTTATCCGCTGCTAGATCTCTTGGAGGATCATGCCCTTGAGCCGGAGAAATCGCCTTATGTGCGAATATTGACTCCCTCTGCTTCAGCGGGACGACATTAACCGAAGATGATATTACAACTATCATCTGGAGTCTTGTCCACGAGACGTCAGGAGCTTGCAGCGCCATTGGGCTGACGCCTTTCTGTGTCATTAACCTGGCCTCAGACGTAAGGCGACACTTCATAGCCTCTTCTCTCTATTTAGTTATGTCTTGGCAATTCATCACTACTGGCCGGCTTATCTTTTCAGGCTGACCCCGACTTCTGGAAGAAGAAGTATGTTCCTCCTCTGAAGAATACCAAGAAGTAGGCCCCGGCCAAGAGAACGAAGAAGACCACTCCTCGAGAAGAATGGTTTGAACCGCCAGGATAATCCTGCTCAGAGGTATAATTGGACTACTTTTTGCCGCCTCTTTATTCACCTTACTGATAATAACCATTCACAGGACGAAGCAGAGACGAGCCATGCCAACGCCCCTGAGGTAACTTATGTTTCGTCGGACTCAGAATATTTTGTAGCCCAGAAGATACGGCGGGTCATTCAAAAAGTTCCCCTTTATCATCCTCTTGCTTATTTGGATCCCCAATTTCTTTTGAAAAAGCAACAGCAAGCCGACCGACGCCAGACCCGGAGCGTCGGCTCTACTGATCTCATGTCCGGGTTGCCTAACTCCCCGGCTCAGAAGAAGCGCCCCACAGAGGTATGTATTTCTTCTCTGTTTGATTTTACTAGCTTTTCCTTTGTAATTTCAACATTGCCTTACATTATGTGAACTGTCTCTCAGGGATCATCGCCTTCGTCCGGCGACTCTACGGCCACTGCTCTGCCGGCTCCAAAGATTAATCCGTTGTACGTGTTTATCAAGCCTTACGTCCGACTCTTTAGCGGTTGTAAACCTTGGACTCTGACTTTCCTGCTTTTTTAGGGCTCAAGCCAAACGAAGGAAAACCAACAAGCCCTCCCCTAGCCCTACTGCTCAAGAACCGGAGCTTGCCAATCCGGATGCTCCTATGCCGGGTGCAAACCCCCCAGCGGCTTTTGCAGAGCCGGCTGTTGATGATATCATTCCAGAGAGTCCGTAGAGGGACCATTCTAAGCCACCAAGCCCTTCCAAGGCTGCTGATGACACCACTGTTCCGGAAGTCCTGATTACCGGTGCCGGCTTCCACTCTCCTTCACCTCACATGCTGACAAAACATAGTGAGACGACTGAAGCTTCCAAGAAGTTAGGACTTTGAGCTCCCCGCACTCGAGAAAATGTCAGCTGATGAACTTCATGCTGGCTATATGAACTGGCTGTCTACAAGCCGGGATCTGAAGCTCAAGCTTGTTAACTTAATGAAGAGAAAATATGAGGTATTCTTTTTTCTCCTGATACCCTTACGCAGCCCCCAAGAGCCGGGTTAATATTGGCTGATAATAATCCGGCTCTTCAATCTTGGTAGAAGTAGAAACATCTAACATGTAGGCCTCAACTTACCTAGATGTGATCTCAGACCATTGTTATTAGAACCCAAGGGTCGGCTCAATAATTGATAACCTTGAACCTGAGCTTCATAGAAGGTAAGTAATAGAGCCAAATGTAGCCCCCAAGGGCCGGCTTAATCTTTTCCAAAGTTGAGTCGGGACTTTATTGACAATGAGTAATAGAGCCAAATGTAGCCCCCATGGGCCGGCTCAATCTTTTCCAAAGTTGAGTCAGGACTTTATTGAGAATGAGTAATAGAGCCAAATGTAGCCCCCAAGGGCCGGCTCAATCTTGTCAAAGTTGAGCCGGGACTTTCACGCTGAACCTCCTGAAAAACCAGTATGTAGCCCCCAAATTTCGGGTTAACTGAATAAAGATCATCCGGAATTGTTGTTGATCTAGGAGACCAAATACATATTGCTTGCAATCTGTTTGAGACTTTCTGAGTTTTTCCTTATACCTCTCCTCCCGCCGGCTCATCCTATGTTTTGATATGTCCTAGGAAGCTTTAAACGAAGCCGGGTCAGAAGTGGCCGGGTTAAAAAGCAATATAACCGCATAGCAAGCCGCCTGGAGTGAAGCTGATGAGAAATGTCGGCTCCTTTCTGAAGAGCTGACCAAAATCAAGGCCAACTTCACAACCTTCAAGGAGTCCGCTAAAGTTGAACAAGCTCCCTTGACTAAACGGGCGGGTGATGCTAACCAGCGGCTTATGATTGTATCCGATGAGCTGCAGTCCTTGAAGCGCCACATCATGAAGATGACAGCCGCCCTTTTTGGTAAGTTTTTGACAACTTAACTCAATTTTGTGTATTGTACTTGCGCTGGCGACTTACGACGAGACCTCCGTCTTATGCAGGTCCTAGGAGCCGCCAACTTGCCTCTGACAGCCTACTGCCCCTGAAGGCCATATATACTTTGATAGAGCAACTCTACTGTGGTGCGGTGTGTACCATCAAAGTCATACAGTACAAGGATGCTATCCCTTCAACTCTCAAAGGGGTCTTAGAGCTTCTGTCCATGATGCCAAAGCAAATCATAGTCATGAAGAGATCAGTCGTCCGTTAGGGGGCGATCGCAGCTATAAGTCGGGCACTGGCTTTTGTCCCCGAGTTAACTCCGGCTCCGAATTTACGGATGTTGACTATGCCCGGTGCGTGAATTATTCCAAAATCTGGCCTCTGTTTTAGCAGAAGAGGTTAATTTGGCGACTTACCAGGCGGCTTATAGTGCAGATCAGAAAAGGATCTGTGGCCCTCTCTTTGAGTGCAAGGATCTGA
The DNA here is from genome assembly GCA_022496015.1 of Hordeum marinum. Taxonomy (NCBI): domain Eukaryota; kingdom Viridiplantae; phylum Streptophyta; class Magnoliopsida; order Poales; family Poaceae; genus Hordeum; species Hordeum marinum. The sequence goes on from CM039672.1 coordinate 481,409,476, forward strand.
CACCCGCCCGCAGTAAGAATCTTTTTGCCTCTAAACTTGACCCGTCCCCCTTCTTTGAATAAGAAACCTTTGCGGCTTTAACCAACTGCAACTAGGACTTGGAAAATCTTCGGATGAAGGCAACTGAAGACCCGACGCAGGGTGACCCGCCAGCCAGCTAATCGCCCTGTAGATTCCTGTTGATAGCCGGCTCTTTGTGACCCGCCATGAGAGGTGTAAAAAACTATGATATTTTTGGGCTCCACCGAGAGTATATGTAATAGACTGGTAGTAACTTTTTCCTTTCTTTGAATTGTGTCATCGCGCACATATGAAAAGTACGGCTTAACATATATATGTCATCCTCCTTGTGCTTCTCATTGCATGCTTTGCCAGCTCTTGGCGGCTTAATTTTCTGTAAGAGAAGATGTATCTTTATACCGTTAGTAGGGCAGCTTAAAAGCATGACCCAAAGATGTTGTATCTTCCTAACATGTTGATGGAGTCAACTGCTTGGCTTAAGAGCCGGCTGATAGGGTTTGAGAAGTTGTACCCATAGGGTAAGAAGCCCCCTTGACGGCAATGTTTACTTGTCAACATTTTTGGCATGAGAGCCGGTTGTTAGGTTTAGATAAGCTACACCCAGAGGTGGGAAGCCCCCTTCAACAACCAAAGTTGACTTGTCAACTTTTTTGGCATAAGAGCTGGCTGTTAGGGTTAGATAAGCTACACCCGAAGGTGGGAAGCCCCCTTCAACAGCTAATGTTGACTTGTCAACAATTTTTGGCTTGAAAGCCGGTTGTTAGGGATAGATAAGCTACACCCGGGGGTGGGAAGTCCCCTTGGACAACCAAAGTTGACTTGTCAACTTTTTTGGCATAAGAGCCGGCTGTTAGGGTTAGATAAGCTACACCCGGAGGTGGGAAGCCCCCTTCGACACCCAATGTTGACTTGTCAACATTTTTTGGCTTGAAAGCTGGTTGTTAGGGATATATAAGCTACACCCGGAGGTGGGAAGCCCCCTTCGAAAACCAAAGTTGACTTGTCAACTTTTTTTGGCCTAAGAGCCGGTTGTTATGGTTAGATAAGCTACACCCGGAGGTGGGAAGCCCCCTTTGACAGCCAATGTTGACTTGTCAACATTTTTTGGCTTGAAAGCCGGTTGTTAGGATAGATAAGCTACACCCGGAGATGGGAAGCCCCCTTTGACAACCAAAGTTGACTTGTCAACTTTTTTGGCATAAGAGCCGGCTGTTAGGGTTAGATAAGCTACACCCGGAGGTGGGAAGCCCCCTTTGACAGCCAATGTTGACTTGTCAATATTTTTTTGGCTTGAAAGCCGGTTGTTAGGGATGGATAAGCTACACCCGGAGGTGGGAAGCCCCCTTCGATAACCAAAGTTGACTTGTCAACTTTTTTTGGCCTAAGAGCCGGTTGTTATGGTTAGATAAGCTACACCCAGAGGTGGGAAGCCCCCTTCGACAGCCAATGTTGACTTTTCAACATTTTTTGGCTTGAAATCCGGTTGTTAGGGATAGATAAGCTACACCCGGAGGTGGGAAGCCCCCTTCGACAACCAAAGTTGACTTGTCAAATTTTTGGCATAAGAGCCTGCTGTTAGGGTTAGATAAGCTACACCCGGAGGTGGGAAGCCCGCTTCGACAGCCAATGTTGACTTGTCAACATTTTTTTGGCTTGAAAGTCGGTTGTTAGGGATGGATAAGCTACACCCGGATGTGGGAAGTCCCCTTCGACAACCAAAGTTTTGGATTTTCCTTGCATGGATGAAGATATGAGAAACGGCAGAGGCCCCGGCTTGAAGGGATGCTACTTTATTCATATATAAATATGATATGTACAATGATAGTGTGCAATGTTGATTCTCAACAACTCAAGTGTAATAAGGCCGCAGATGCGCTATGTTCCACGACCAGCGGGTCTCCTGGCCCGAAGTATGTGAGTCGTCCCGGATGTCAATGAGATAATATGACCCGTTGTTGAGATTTCCGCAGACCATGAAAGGTCCTTCCCATGGAGGAGATAACCTATGCATATATGTGTGGTCTTGAATCAGCCGTAGCACTAAGTCGCCCTCTTAAAATGTTTGGGTCTTGACCCAACGGCTATGATAGCAGCGCAGGTCTTGGTGATAGATCGCCGAACGGGTAGCCGCCAGCTCTCGTTTATCCTCAAAAGCATCCAACACGTCTTGAAGTGCCGTCTCATTGTCCGTCTCAACGTAAGCCGCCACTCTTGGCGAGTCATGCCAGATGTCACTCGGTAACACGACCTCTGCATCATAAACCATGAAGAAAGGTGTATACCCTGTGGATCTGTTAGGGGTAGTTCTGATGCTCCATAAGACGGATGGCAACTCTTCCACCCCACAACTCGACGTCTTCTATAAAGGAACCATAAGCCGTGGCTTGATACCTCACAAGATTTCTTGATTAGCATGCTCCGCCTGACCATTGGACTATGGATGGGCAACCGCCGAAACATCAAGCCGGATGTGTTCCAAGTCGCAGAATTTTTTCATAGACCCCTTGGACAAGTTTGTGCCATTATCTGTGATGATACTGTGAGGGTAAGCAAAATGGTAGATCAACTTTTTAATAAACTGAACCGCCGTAGCCGCGTCACACTTGCTGACCGGCTCAGCCTCTACCCACTTGGTGAACTTATCAACTGCCACAAAGAGGTGCATTTTCTTATCCTTGGATCTCTTGAAAGGCCCGACCATATCAAGCCCTCAGATTACAAACGGCCAAGTAATTGGTATCATGCGCAATTCTTGAGGCGGAACATGAGCACGCCGGCCGAATTTTTGACAGTCGTCACACTTGCGGACCAGATCCTCTGCATCCTTGTGAGACATCAACCAGAAGAAACCGTACCGGAAAGCTTTAGCCACTAGAGATTTTGAGCCAGCGCGATGTCCACAATCTCCAGCGTGAATTTCATTCAAGATTTCCTGACCCTCCTCTGGTGAGACACAACGCTGAAACACCCCGGTTACGCTGCACTTTTGCAACTCACCTTTAACTATTGTCATGGACTTAGACTGCCGGGTGATCTGTCTGGCCAGATTTTCCTCATCAGGTAACTCGCCCTGAGTCAAATATGCCATGTAAGGCACAGTCCAATCCGGAATAGCATGTAGAGCCGCCACCAATTGCCCCTCCGGGTCAGGAACAACAAAATCTTCCTCTGAATGTAACTTGACAGTCGGGTGATGTATGACATCCAGAAAGATATTGGGCGGTACCGGCTTTCGCTAAGAGCATAACCTTGACAAGGCATCAGCCGCCTCATTCCTGCGACGATTAGTGTGATCTACCTGATAACCTTTGAAGTGACCAGCAATGACATTCACCGCCTGACGATAAGCCGCCATTCGCGGGTCCTTGGAGTCCCAAGTGCCTGAAACTCGCTGAGCCACAAGATCTGAGTCGCCCAAACACCTTACCCGGCTTAAATTCATCTCCTTAGCTACCCTAGGGCCATGAAGCAAGGCTTCATATTCAGCCGCATTATTGGTGCAAGGGAACATCAGCCAGAGCACATAACAGAACTTATCACCTTTGGGAGATGTTAAAACAACTCCTGCCCCTGACCCTTCCAGCTGCGTGGATCCATCAAAGTGTATAGTCCAGTATGTGTTATCCGGCTTTTCTTCGGGCGCTTGACACTCTGTCCAATCATTTATGAAATCCACAAGGGCTTGAGACTTGACAGCCGTATGGGGTATGTATTTCAGACTGAGAGGTCCCAGGTCCAATGCCCACTTAGCAATCCTACCAGGTTTGGCCTCTGAACCGGATATTCCTTCCATGCTTCCTTCCGCTCGACCACAATTGCAGCGCTGACAGCCCGGTTGTAACCACCACATATAGGAGCAAAGGTTCTTTCTTAGCCGAAGCAGCTAATACCGGCGGCTCAGTGAGCTACTTTTTGGGCACCTCAAACGCTTCACCCATCGCCGTACTCCAGACAAAATTGCCTGTCTTTTTCATCATCTGATATAGGGGTGTAGCTTTCTCACCAAGGCGGCTTATGAATCGGCTCAACGCGGTGATCCGCCCTGCTAGGCATTGAACATCGTTAATACAAGCCGGCTCTGCCAGGGAGGCGATAGCTTTGATCTTATCCGGGTTAGCTTCAACGCCACGCTCAGAAACCAGAAATCCCAAGAGCTTGCCAGCCGGAACACCAAAGACACATTTTGTTGGGTTAAGTATCATCTTATAGATCCAGAGATTGTCAAAGGTTTCCTTTAAATCATCCAAAAGGGTCTCCTTCTTCCTTCATTTGATCACAATATCATCCACGTAAGCGTGAACGTTGCGTCCAATCTGACTTTGAAGGCAATTCTGCACACAGCGCTGATAAGTCGCCTGGGCACTCTTGAGCCCAAAAGGCATAGACACATAACAAAAGGCTCCAAAAGGCGTAATGAAAGTCGTCTTCTCTTGGTTCTTAACTGCCATCTTGATCTGATGATATCCTGAATAAGCATCCAGGAAACATAGGCTTTCACAACCCGCCGTAGCATCAGTGATCTGATCAATACGAGGGAGAGCAAAAGGATCAGCCGGACAAGCTTTGTTAAGGTCTGCATAGTCCACGCACATACGCCATGTGTCGTTCTTCTTGAGCATCAGCACTGGGTTAGCAAGTCACTCCGGGTGAAAGACCTCGACAATGAAACCTGCCGCTAAGAGCTGGGCAACCTCTTCCCCAATGGCCTTGCGTCTCTCCTGATCGAACTATCGCAGAAACTGCTTGACAGGTTTAAACTTAGGATCCACATTAAGGTTGTGCTCAGCGAACTCTCTCGGTACACCCGGCATGTCAGAAGGTTTCCATGCAAAGATGTCCCTATTCTCACGGATGAATTCAATGAGCGCGCTTTCCTATTTGGGATCCATGTTAGCCCTAATGATGAATTGTTTGGATGAGTCGCCCGGAGTGAAGTCTATTGCCTTAGTATCATCCGCCGAAAATTTGAGGGGCGGCTCAACCTCCGTCATATCCTCCGGGTCAACATTCTCCTTATAAAACTTAAGCTCCGCCTCATCACACCTGGATTCCGCATAAGCCGCATCTCCTTCCTCGCACTCAATAGCCATATTCCGATCACCATGAAGGGCAATCGTACCTTTTAACCTGGGTATCTTGAGCTGTAAGTAGACATAACAGGGCCTAGCCATGAACTTAGCACAAGCTGGCCGTCCCAACAACGCATGGTAAGGGCTCTTGATCTTAACCACTTCAAACCACAAGGACTCCACCCTGTAGTTGTATTCGTCACCAAAGGCGACTTCCAAAGAAATCATGCCCACCGGATAAGCCGACGTCCCGGCACCACGCCATAAAAAACAATTGATGAGGGCTTAAGGTCTTTGTCAAGCAGTTTCATTCGCCGGAAGGTGTCATAATATAAGATGTTGATGCTGCTGCCACTATCCATGAGTACCTTATTCACCATATATCCTCCCACTTGGGGGACAACCACCAAGGCCATATGGACTGGGTCATCAACCCACGGCGGGTGATCCTCCCGACTCTACGTTATATCATATTCAGACCACTTCAAGTACTGTGGCAGAGCCGGTGCAACTGCATTAACCGCTCGCTTGCGCAACTTCTGATCCTGCTTGTTAAGGTTGGTCGTGAAAACATGATACTGGCCCGAACTGAGCTGCTTTGGCCTACTCTCATACCCAGACTGGTTATGCTGCTGCTGATTGTTGTTACGAGAGTGCTATGAATGCCCTCCTTGATTACCCTGACCATGATGACCAGACCCTGAGCCGCCGGACCCAAATCCGGCTCCTAACCCACCTGGTCCTGAGCCGCCGGGCGGGCCACCACCATGGTTGTTATGTTTCTGCATGTTGTAATTCTTGAACTTCTGCATGATATGGCAATCAACCCATGTGTGTGCTGAGGGTTTATCGGGCCGGCTGTGCTCCGGACAGGGTTTTTTGAGCATTTCCTCCAAATTGAAAGGAGTCCTATTTTTGTTAAAAGGCGGCCTGAACTTCCCATTGCCTTTAGGATGATTCTGGCCGGTGCTCGCATTGGCCACCAGTTCTGACCCGCCATCCGGGTTTTTCAACTTACTCTGGTTACCATTGTTCGCTGCACCTTGGCCGGCCTTCTCCTCATCAGAACCTAAATCCTTCATGTTATCAGAGTCGGTGTACTTTGTAAGAGCCATCATGAGTTCTCCCATGTACTGACACGTACGCTTGAGCCGGCCAAGCTTCTGCTTCACAGGGATGAAGTGGCAGTTCTTTTGTAGGATTAGTACTGCTTGAGCCGCCGTGATTTGCTCAGATGAGTGGATGATGGTCGACACCCGTCGGACCCAATGATGAGCCGACTCACTCTCCTGCTAGACGCAATGATCGAGATCCACAATGGTCATAGGTTGTTTGCAAGTCCCTTGAAAGTATTTGATGGACCTTCCACTTAACTCAGCCCACGAATTGATGGTATTGGATGGCAACCCTTTTAACCACGTGCGAGCCAGACCTTCAAGCATCATGATGAAGTACTTAGCACACACCGCCTCACTGACATCCAACATCTCCATAGCCAGCTCATAACTTTCGATCTAGGCCTCCTGAGGTAAATCAGAAGTGTAATTCGGAACCTTGCAAGGTCCGTTGAAATCCTTCGACAACCGCTCACTTCGCAGAGCCGGTGATAAGCATGGCACTCCCACGGCCCTAGTGGTCACTCCCGCTCCTACTGATATAGAGGACGCGGGCTCTTGGTGAGTCGTCGTGGCCAAAGCTGCCGCCTCTCGCTGGTTTCTCACCCGGTTTATGAGCGCTTGCGCATCTAGAGCCGCCTGATCGTCCCCCGGAGGTCCTCTGTGCCGATCGCTGCTGGAAACCACCGGCGACTCATAGCGCCGGCTAAAGCTCTGGCTGGGGAGAGGGGTTGAATGAATGCGGCTCCGGCTGTGAGCATACTTCTCCTACTAGGCCATCGCCGTCTGAAGGTATCCAATGGCATTCCGTACCTCTTCCGCAAAAGGCGCTTCATCCGGAATAGGGATTGTTTCAATCCGGGTGGCCGTGGCCACCATGTTCTCTGCCGGGTTGGAATAATGACCCGCCGGTGTTGGAAAGACCACTGGTGAGGTCTAGTTTCGTCGGGCCGGGTGTGGCGTCGGTCGAGCCGTCGACCGGCTTCCAGGTGCATCCGCTGCCCGTCCCATTCCTGGCGTGTTGAAGAGATTCCTAGCCTCATAACGTTCTGGTAAGTGGGATTGATGTCTCATTCGATGCACCGCAGCCACCAATTGTTGTTCCAGCCCAAGGTGGAAGGCATCCGTCTTAATACGTTCTGCCTCTTCCTCCATCTCGACTTTTAGCTCAGCTATCCTCTGTTGCTCCTCCACCATCCGGTCCTTGAGCCTCAAAATCTCGAAGTTCTGAGCGGCTTGGTTATCTGGTGTAAATTTAGTGGCCATCAAGGTCGCGAGCTCGTTCATCAGATCTAGAAGAACTTGAGCCGCCGGCGGCGGGTCAGGCCCCGAGGTGGCTGCTCCAGTGGATGTGCTGCTCGTACCTGGGGCCGACCCCGCCATGAACACGGCTGCATGAACGGTGGCCCAAGATCGTCCGGCTCAGAACGATCCGACTCATGGCAAAGCTCGTCGTAGCCCCCGAGCCCACCGTTGTGAAGCTGGTAGATCGACTCAGTCTCTCCGCTCGAAGATCCGTATTTTGAATAGACAAGAGTTTCCTGCGACGCAGAAGCTTCTAGATCCATACTTTGAGTGAAGCCCACGAAGACGTGCTTCTGGCCCGGGTTAACACGGGCGGGTTGCGCGCGCCGAACCGGCTCGACGATGTCGATGCAGATATCCGGCCCGGGCGTAGATCCGTCGATCCTGCCAATGAAGACGTGGATCCCGCAGAAAGGAACACGGAATCCATACTCCACAGAGCCGGCATCAAGCCCCTAGACGACGGCGTCGATGTAGAGCCGGCCGCGGCGACTCTTGACCATCCTTCCGACCACGTATCCCTCGAGCCCTGGGAGAGAGCCCTTTGAGAACTCAACACCATCGAGCGCAGGCCCCACGGTGGGCGCCAACTGTCGTGGTTTTATTACGGCAGATGTCCAGGTGAACGGACTTGGATTTGAGGCCATTGCTAAAGTGATGGACTCAAAGGGGTTGATTGGGACGAAGGACACGAGTTTACCCAGGTTCGACCCCTCAAGTCGGGGTAACAGCCTACGTCCTGCTTGTGTTGGTATTTGCTTGATGTATCGATTACAAGGGAGCTATTGCTTGACCTAGTTCTCGATAGCCTGATCTTTAAGTCGCCCCGGGTCTCGCCTATATAAAGGAGGTTAAGACCACAGGTCATACAAGTCGTGATCGACTCTCAATACATGTATGAATCTATCTCTACCTTATCTTGCATTCCTAGTCAAGTTGTCTCCGGGCGGCTTACCCGCCCGGGTCTTCTCCGTTCGGGCCAAGGGTCGGCCCATCTTGCCAAGCCTCCAAGCATCTTGAGCGTAAGTCTTCACAGCCCACTCTTGGGTTGGTGTACGAGCCGCCTGGTGTGACCTGGAGCCCTTTGGGCGTGTCTCACTGTGGGGTTATATCCCCAACAGATGGGATGCCTCCAAATCTTGACAAATTTTGACAAAAATGGAGGATGAGCTCAAGAAATAGAGGAAGAACAGAGAGGAGAGGAAAGGGAAAAAAGACACAGCTCGGGCTGGCCGAAGGGTTTCATATAGGGGACCTTTAGTCCTGGTTGGTGGCTCCAACCGCGACTAAATGTTTCTATGGGCCCCAGGCTGACGCCAGCCTGCCACCACACCTTTAGTGCCGGTTCGTAGCACGAACCGTGACTAAAGGTCCGGAACGAAACGACATTAATGATGCCTGGTACGAACCGGGACTAATGAACACATTAGTGCCGGTTCAAAACCAGACCGTGACTAATGATTCGGACGAAAGGTTTGTTTTCTACTAGTGCGGGCTCTATGTATGTAGCGTGATGATGAGATCTATTTGTGTTGGTCTAGGAAAAGTAATACTTGTATTGTAAACAAAAGATTTACCCATGGTGATGGCCTGCTTGAAGGGCATCAGAAATTGAGCAGGCCGTGCTTGTCTTTTGTTTCTTTGTTGGTTCGTTTCAGGCATGAATCAGAAATATTGTCAACGGCCAATGAATGAATGAGTGTATGTATAAGTTGAAGAGAATTTTTATTGTGTGCCCTGTCTTTGAAAGAGAGATGCAATAAAAAAACAAATGTTTCTTTATTTTATGATGGAAATAAAGGCCTTGTCTTGTTGATGACATGATCGAAATAAAATAGGATTCATTTGCTGTCACCTGCCTATGGCTATGGCCCATTTGATTATAAACTCTGTTTGTGATCAATTAATTTAACTAAAATAGGAGAAATGACCGCTTGTGGTTCCTGTGAAAATAAGAGAGAAGAGACTGAGCTGGAAACAAGCGAAAGCTTGAACATAATATATCACTAGTGCTGGGGCGCCACCTGGTGGCGCCTCTCAAGGCAGAATTGTGGGTGCTAATCAAGCTGTCATATTTGTTAACGTGATTGTATGACAGTAGGCTTAGTTTAGCAAGAAGACATGCAGTCCAGATGATACAAGAATAATTGAAGTACATGAAACTTCCAATTGGCAAGCATAGTATATCTAATTTTATTGTCGAAAACCTCAAAAGACAGCATGAGTACATTGACATGTAGCAGAAATAAACTCACAAGGGATATTCATCTTGCATCTTAATACCAGTGCTACAAAACCATATGTCCATATGACAGCATATAAATGTGCACAAACATATATTCATCTACAAACAGGTGACATGCAACAGCAAACCAATGGACTGAGAGAAAGAGATGCAAGTGAACACAGCAAATTAACAGGAGCCATGTTGTTGATGAACATAACAGGAACCTTCAATGTTTCAGAAAAGAAAGGAGTGCATGATCGGAAACACAATACTTCTTGATCCATCATAATTGATCTTTCTCAAGTGTCTCGCTGAGATTGGTCAACATTTAGTTATTCATCTTTTGGTAATGATCCCAGATTTCAATCTGAACCACTAAAACACACGGATCAAAGACTGAATGGTACATGCAGACCACCGCAGCAACTTAACTGAAGATTTAAGGCACAAATATGTAAGATACATAGGTGGTAGTGAGTATTACCTTGGACTGCTCGACAGAAGAAAGTGAAAAAATCAATCCATAAAGCTCATTAACTTGGCCCTGGAAGCATCAAAATGCATTATGACATGTTTGTTATCTAGAAAAAAACTCATATCATGGCATAAAATCCTCCAGCTTTATTTTTCCAAACAATTAGTTGACTAATTAACCAAGAAAAGTAGGTCATTTAGTGGGGAGAGAGAGAGGCAGGGACGGACGGAGGGAGGTTTCGCCGCTTGAAACTGTTTCCGAATTTGTTCCTTCTGTTCGATGGCTTCATCATAAACAGAGCTATGTCGAACCACATCAAGATCATACAGATCCCATAACATCTGGGGAACTGGATTCAGAGACTGGATTCTTAGAGGTCACATGAGCGATTATATAGATGATAATGGTTCAAAAGCAACGAATGGCAGCATCCTAAAGCAGAGGCATGCTTCCTCGTGTCATAAGGTAGAATTAAATGGTCTTAGAGAAAGAGGAAACACGACACATGGATTCTATGTATAGGTGGTGGTTACGGTCGTCGACGGCGCGCCTAGAGATGGTAAATAGGAAGACTATACGGCCTCTTGGTGGTGCAGCGTCTCTTCTTTACAGCATCGGCATGAATATCTCGCAACCACGCAGAGTTATAAGCCACATCTTCATATGCCCACAAAATTTAAAACAATCTAAATAGAGGTAAAAACTCTGGAAACAATACATCCACTTAGAACAGAGCAAAGGAAAGAAAATTATACATGATGTGAACAGAGAGCAAACTAACTGACAGTGTGGTAACTAAATCATTCAATCCCTGAGACTGATTAGATGTCACTTTCTTTGACTGCCTGTAGCTATTGGTAATTAATCATAGGAAATATTTAAGCAGCCCAATTACCTACCAGATCATTGTACTTACACTGCCTAATCAGATCACTCTAATAGGCGATACTATTAAGATTATGAAACATATGCTGAAGTTATGGAGTATACCATTTAAGGGAATTGGCTTGTTACCATGTACGTTCTTGCGCTTCGTCCTGTACATGGCAGTCCATGTAAGCTTAGCAGGCTTGAGATGAGTTGGGACAAAAGGAAGACCTGATTTTGGGTACCCGCAAAGAATGTGCAACACAATTTCAGCAAACTTCAACTTATTTTATTCCCTGCACACTAACGATATGGGCACACAAGCTTACGTAAGAATCTGAATGAATGAATCTTATACCCTTTCCCGGGTATATCTTAGCACCACTGAAACGGCAGAGCTCTGTGTTGTATAAAACTAATTGCAGGTATAAGTAAGATTTTAGCAAGCAGTTCTACAAATCTTTAACATTCCCACACAACATCAAATAGAGTAGCATACTTGAGAACCATCTTCTCCGCCCTGACAAACTTCCAAAGCTCTTCCTACAAATAAAATGCAAAGATATCAGCACTCACAATATCAATCAATATCATGAAGCATTGCCTCTAATAACACAGCTTGAAAAACAAAGCCTCTCGCTGCAAGGTTGTTACGGGACATATCGAAGAGACTAAAAAACTGAACTGAACTACAGTGCATCATTATAAGTTTTATTAAACAACAGGAACAACTCCTAGTGACAATGTACAGATCTGGGGACACTGAGAAAATCTTGCGCACAAGAGTAAAATTAACATAACCACAACACTATTGAGACGGACTTCTCCTGATTTATCAAAGTCGAAATATCTATTTTTGTTTCCAATACCACGAACAAGCTAAGCTAGATGGGGCTCTACTTGAAACATCAAGTATACAGTGTCAAGTAATGCACACACATTGCCAGGTTCAGCAATGGACATATACATTTTCTCTTACAAAACGTGGTAAGAGTGTTGTGGTTATCTCTATACACGGATGGAAAGAGTGAATTTTCGCCCAGAATTTGTTTTACCTTTTCTGTTGAAAGTGTCATGCACTTCATCAAAAATAAATTGCGAGGGCACATCAAGTGCTTTTAAAGCCAAACTATTGGAAGACCAGACCTTATAGAGCATATATGGTGTTCTTGTTTCTATATGTGCCTTCAAAATGCCAAACCAAATGGACCGTGTCTTCGCTTTACCCTTAAATTGTGTAGAAATATGTATATCTAGTCCATGTTACTTTTCCTTCATATTTCTTGTGTGGATTATGAAAACTCATCATCAGAGCAATCAGCCAAACCAGGAAGTTTTCATAAGAACAAAATAATTACCATTGCTTATTATCTTACAACCTTTCCATGAATAAACGGGATTCTGAAACATGACCTGCAGCTAGTTGTCCTCACTCCTGCAACTAATGATGGACATTTATTTGCTGCAAACTGCCGCTTCCTCCACCATCAACTCTCCCCAATCCCCCCATCCTCTTGTGTAACCCACCTCCACCCTGTTGCCGCACCGTCCTTGCCCATCTTGTTGCACCGCATTGTGCTCCTCGTTGATCTTGCTGTCACCAATCCCAAAAAGTTCAGGCATATAAGGAAACTGCCCATGGACGGATGGACCTGCTAGTGTACTCAGCAGGAGTAGACTGCTTGATGTGGTGTGGAACCGAATCCCACTTACGCCACAACAAGCACCCAAAGCAACAAAAGGTGGCAGAATCAATCGGACCTGACGTATAGTACAACAAAGTTCAGAAAATTACTCGTTGTATTTCCCACATTCTTCTGGAGGCGAATCGATCAGAGGAGGCGGCGGACGATAACTGGGCCAGGCCCCCTAGGAGGCCCTCGAGCTGCATCGGCTTCATCTCCTCCTCACGCCGTCGTCGTCGCCTCCTAGGCGCGACTGGAGGAGATCTGCATCGAGGCGGATCATAGATCGAAGCCGTCGCCACCGCCTCCACCTTCTCCTCCCTCGAGACGACGCAGCTGGTGTGGCTGCATGGGAGAGTGGGGCCAGTTCCTCTCCTGTTCGAGTTGCTTGCGGCGGCGTGTGAGAGGAAACAAGAGGAACAGAGGTCGCATGCTTGAGCTTCCTTCGTAGTTAAGATGAGGGAAGCAAGTTACCGGGGAGGTGTTACCTGGGGTGGACGGAAGCAAGCCAGAGGTAGGACGCGACGCGAACCGCCGCCTCCCACGGCCCACGCACAGAACCAACCAGCGGCTTCCAGCTGGACGCGCAGCACACCCGGGCCTCTCCCGACGCTGACGACTCGATTGGTCAGGCATGAACAGTCCCTCTGAGGCACGTGGACAACGCGAGAGAACGCACTTGATGCGTAGCTTATTGTTTTGAATTAGGTAGACGAGCCGTTAAAGTAAGTAATCCACCTTGTCTATTTTTGACACCCTCAAGAAAATCAGATTGTCTTGAAATTTTGATTTGCTAGAAAACGGTGGAAGTTGAACGTTCTTGTGAGTATATTAGTCGGCCGCAAACCATCGTGAACTTATATCTTTGCATGCGTTGTACTGTTCATTTCCGATTAACGTGCAGCTGTCCTATTCTTGGGCAAATAAAGAGGTGTGCGATACTTTAATGGTTAACGTGTGGCCTTCCCGACTATTGGGCAACTAAAGAGGCGTGAGAGACTTTAAGTCGGCGTTTCCTGATGAGAAACCTGAGCCCATTGGCTTTCCTGTAAATGAAACAAATGTGTGCCTAGGGATGCCCATCAGCTAGCAGGAAAGGATTTGGCTTGCGCCACGTCATCAATCCGTGGCATTGCATTTCTTTTGACGATATGGACCACCCCCTCTAGAGCTTCTTCTTTTCACCATGTGCTGTCAGCCATCTCTATATATATGAAAGAAGTTGTCATTCATCCGCGTGCGGGATGTGCGTGCGACTTGGACTAGGGCTATTTAAACCACCTATCATCTTCCTCTTCCCCGATGCAACCCCTCCCCTCCGCCCATGCCAACCAACCGCTAGTAGAAAACAGGGCATTGGTTCGGGTCGGGCCAGCCCATTAGTCCCGGTTCAGTCACGAACCGGGATCAATGGGGGCAACGGTCCCGGTTCGTGAGGCCAGGAGGCCGGGCGGGCCACGTGGGGCATTGGCCCGATTCGTTGGACCCCTTTGGTCCCGTTTCCAGATACGAACCGAGTCGAATGTGCCTCGCTCCTGGCCCACACCCATTGGTCCCGTTTCGTGTCTGGAACCGGTACCAAAGGTGTACCAAAGGTGTACCTTTGGTACCGGTTCCAGACACGAAACGGGACCAATGAGATGCCTATATATACCCCCTCGCCGGCGAGCAGAGCACTCCACACACTGCTCTGTTTTTTGCCGGTGAGGGGAGAGCTTTGTGGTGCTCTAGCTCACCTCCTATGCACATGAGGTGTTTGATGGCATGCCCAAGCCAAACTTAAGCTTTCTCCTCTCGAAGCTCTTGTCCAAACTCCATTTTCGTCAAGATTTGTCTAGGTTTAGTGGTCCGTCCTGTCCCGCCCCCGTCCTGAAACCGCTGTCGATCGCCCACGCATGGTGAGCCTCTTGATCTTATCTTCTTGCTAAAAGAAAATATACTTACTCGTATGATTTTCTTACTTTTATTATTGTTTGTTATTATATAGTGCCATGGTTATGGTATCCGCCCACGTCGGCCCTCGTCCAGTCTATGATTCAGATGTGGTATATTATCTTTTATATAACTATTTCACACATCTAATGTCTATGACAGTTAATTATGCCACCAACTTGACGTAGATGTTTTTATCTATAGGAAGTAGTTGAACCAGAAATTCCAACCGACTATGCAATTTTGCTCGACAAGTTAACTAAAGCTGAAAAAGAAATCGATCATTTGAAAGAAAAATTGAAAAGAACTAAAGATGACAAGATGGGATTGGAGTTGCATGTTGCCGATATCGTCGACGATCACAAGATCAAGATGGATGCAATGCGGTTGAAGCTTAGAAAGATTAGAAAATATGACATTCATACTGAGGCTTGGTACCTTAGTAGCGGTTATGATTGCATTTGTTGTTACATTTAAATTTTTTTACATAGTTACGGTGTATGTTTTAATTAGATGCTCTAGAGGCCTATATGTTGTTCAATAATGATAGCTATGTATAAACTGTACGTATTTATTTTGGTCATTTGGCTTTAATGTGATGATGGATTTCTAATAATTTGGTCATTTCTGTATTCATGATATGTTGTAATGGTTTTTAATACACTTTATTATATAACGCACGCAGATGAACCGGCAATGGGTGTACGGTGACCGACACACCTCCGAGTATATTAAGGGTCTGCATAATTTTTTCAAAGCGGCTGAGGCAAACAAACAAAATGATTTTATGTCTTGTCCATGTACTGTCTGTGAGAATACAAAGTCTTTCTCCAACTCTAAAACTCTTCACTTCCACCTGCTTCGGAAGGGATTTATGCCACACTATAACATTTGGACCAAGCGCAGAGAAAGAGGGGTTATGATGGAAGACAACGAAGAAGAAGAGGATGACGACAACTACCCTCTCCCTGAATACGGTGATGCATCAATGGGGGAAGCTGAAGATCAAGAGGAACCAGACGATGTGCCCGATGATGATCTTCGCCGGGTCATTGTTGATGCATAGAGAGAATGCCAAAGTGAAAGGTAGAAGTTGAAGTTCAATCGCATGTTAGAGGATCAAAAAAAAAGGGTTGTACCCAAATTGCGAAGATGACAACAAAAAGCTCGGGACCACACTGGAATTGCTGCAATGGAAGGCGGACAATGGTGTATCTAACAATGGATTTAGTTCGCTACTGAAAATAATGAAGAAGAAGCTTCCAAAGGATAATGAATTGCCCGATAGTACGTACACAGCAAAGAAGGTTCTATGCCCTCTAGGATTGGAGGTGCAGAAGATACATGCATGCCCTAATGATTGCATCCTCTACCACGGTGAGTACGAGGAATGGAACGCATGTCCGGTATGCGGTGCATTGCGGTATAAGATCAGAAGAGATGACCCTGGTGATGTTGAGGGCCAGCACACCGGGAAGAGGGTTCCTGCCAAGGTGATGTGGTATGCTCCTATAATACCACGGTTGAAACGATCTGTTCAGAAACAAAAAGCATGCCAATTGATGCAATGGCACAAAAAAGACCGTAAGAAAGACGGGAAGTTGAGAGCACCCACTGACGGGTCGTAGTGGAGAAAGATCGAGAGAAAGTGGAGCGACTTTACAGGTGACCCGAAGAATGTATGGTTTGGTTTAAATGCAGATGGCGTTAATCCTTTTGGGGAGCAGAGCAGCCAGCATAGCACATGACGTGTGACTCTATGTATGTATAACCTTCCTCCTTGGTTGTGCATGAAGCAGAAGTTCATTATCATGTCAGTGCTCATCCAAGGCCCTAAGAAACCCGGCAATGACATTGATGTGTACCTAAGGCCATTAGTTGATGAACTTCTACACCTATGGAATGGAAGAGGTGTACGTGTGTGCAATGAGAACGAATAGGAGGATTTTGACCTACATGCGTTGCTGTTTGTAACCATCAACAATTGGCCTGCTCTCAGTAACCTTTCAGGACAGACAAACAAGGGATACCACGCATGCACACACTGTTTAGATGACACCGACAGTATATATTTGGATGCCTGCTCAGTATGAAGGTCCCGTCTGGTTTCTCGTCGAATATAAAGGGAATAATAAATATGGCAGAGAAAAAGTTCCAGAACCTAAAGTCTCATGACTGCCACGTGATTATGATGCAATTGTTGTCGGTTGCATTGAGGGGGCTTCTATCGGAAAACGTTCGATTAGCCATTGTGAAGCTATGTGCATTCCTCAATGCAATCTCTTAGAAGGTGATCGATCCAGAAATCCTGCCAAGGTTAAGAAGTGATTTGGTGCAATGTCTTGTTAGTTTCGAGCTGGTGTTCCCACCGTCCTTCTTTAATATCATGACGCATGTCCTAATTCATCTAGTCAACAAGATTGCCGTTCTAGGCCATGTATTCTATACAATATGTTCCCCTATGAGAGGTAAATGGGAGTCTTAAAGAAATATGTTGGTAACCGTGCTAGGCCAGAAGCAAGCATCTCCATGGGCCATCAAACAGAGGATGTCATTGGTTTTGTGTTGACTTCATTCCTGACCTTAAGAAGATTGGTCTTCCTCAATCGCGGTATGAGGGGAGACTGGCTGGAAAAGGCACGCTAGGAGCGGACTCAATAATATGTAGGGACGAACATTCTTGGACTCAAGCACACTACACAGTTCTACAGAATTCCACCTTGGTGACCCCGTATGTCGATGAACACAAGAATATTCTGTGCTCCAAACACCCAGAGCAGTGTGACGAATGGATTACATATGAACACATCAGGACTTTCGGTAGTTGGCTGCAAACACATCTCATGGGTGAAAACACTATTTCTGATGAGTTGTACTCGTTGGCCAGGGGACCATCTTCGACTGTATTGACTTACAAAGGGTACGAGATAAATGGGAATACATTTTACACGATCGCCCAAGATGAAAAGAGCACCAACTAAAACAACAGTGTCTGCTTTGATGCAGCAACCAAGAGGGGAAAGGACACATATTATGGTTACATAGTGGACATATGGGAACTTGACTATGGACATGATTTCAAGGTCCCTTTGTTTCAATGCAAATGGGTCAATCTGTCAAGAGGCTGGGTACAGGAAGACCCACAATACGGAATGACAATAGTGGATCTGAGCAATCTTGGGTACACAGACGAACCATTCGTCCTAGCCAATGATGTCGCACATATTTTCTATGCGAAGGACATGTCTACCATACCGAGAAAAAGAAAAGATAATGAAGCGAATACATCATACGATGAGCCAAAACGCCACATAGTTCTTTCACGAAGAAGAAGAGAAAACTTTCTCTCCACAACTATATCATTGCAGTGACATGTGAAGAAATGAAATGCCTTTTGTAACACATGAGTTTTCGTCCGAAACCGTGATACTTTGAAAGAGATTATCCGTTTTGTACACGAAGTGCATCCAGTTTTTGTCGTAACCCTCTCAAATTTTTATGACATACTATGTGGGTGAAATGATGATACCATGCCAACTTTCAACCTTTTCAGAGTTCATGTGTAGTGCTTTTCAATTTCAGGGTCATTTAGCTCAAAAAAATCAATAACTGCATGAAAGATACCAAATGATGTCAGGAAGGGTTGAAAATTGACGATGTGGTTTTGAATGGTGCATTTTGAACACACAAAAAGCCTGGAGTTCAAATAAGTTCATGAAAATGAAATGCCTTTTTGTAACTGATGAGTTTCCGTCCGGAACCGTGATACTTCGAAAGAGATTGTCCGTTTTGTACACGAAGTGCATCCAGCTTTTGTCGTAACCCACTCAACTTTTTAGCACATGCTATGTGGGTGAAATGATTATACCATGCCAACTTTCAACCTTTTAAGAGTTCATTTGTAGTGTTTTTCAATTTCAGGGTCATTTAGCTCAAAAAAATCAAT
Organism: Hordeum marinum; assembly: GCA_022496015.1. Classification (NCBI taxonomy): domain Eukaryota; kingdom Viridiplantae; phylum Streptophyta; class Magnoliopsida; order Poales; family Poaceae; genus Hordeum; species Hordeum marinum. Next base: position 481,428,118 of record CM039672.1, read on the forward strand.
AACTGCATGAAAAATACCAAATGAAGTCAGAAAGGTTTGAAAATTGATGATGTGGCTTTGAATGGTGCATTTTGAACACACAAAAAGTCTGGAGTTCAAATGAGTTCAAAAAACTGAAATCCCTTTGTAACAGATGAGTTTTCGTTTGAAACCGTGATACTTCGAAATAGATTGTCCATTTTGTACACGAAGTGCATCCTGTTTTTGTCGTAACCCACTCAACTTTTTAGCACATGCTATGTGGGTGAAATGATGAAACCATGCCAACTTTCAACCTTTTCAGAGTTCGTTTGAAGTGCTTTTTAATTTCTTTCAAAACATCGTAGGAGCGGAGTTCAAAAAAGAATCAGCTAACAAGCTTTTATAAACCTCTAATATTTTTAAACAATAATTATATAAAAATTATGCAACTAAAATTATCAAAGTATTTTTTGTTCAAAACATTAATAGGAAAAAAGAATATAATGATAAAACACACTGGAAAAAAATAAAAGCAAAAAATAAATAAAGCAAGAAACAAAGCAAAATAATGGAAATTATGTAACTAAAATTATCAAAGTATTTATTTGTTAAAAGAATGAACTAAAATAACAGAAGAAAAATACTAAAAAATAATTAAAACAATAAATAAAGCAAAAAAACAAAACAAAAATACTGGAAAAAAAATGCCACCTACTGGGCCACCATAGCGTGAATACGACCAGAAACCCACCAACATTGTTGGGCCAGGATTCAGGCCGGCAATGGGCCCATTAGGCCCACAGGCAAAGACAGATTAGGCCGAAAGCCTACAGTTGAGAGGATCTCGAGATGGTGTGCGCAACAACGCTTATAAACCACTCTCGAGCTCTCTCGGCTAGCGAGGTGGGACTAAAGATTTGGCCCCGGGAAGCACCACCCTTTCGTCCCGGTTGGTGGCACTAACTGGGACCAATAGCAACCTTTGGTCCTGGTTGGTGCCACCAACCGGGACCAATGGCCACCATTCGTCCCGGTTGGTGCCACAAACCGGGACCAAAGATCTCTGCTTCCCGCCCTTTGGTCTGCCGAAAAGAGACCTTTGGTCCCGGTTGGTGGCACCAACCGTGACTAAAGGTGGAATTGGTCTCGGTTTGTTCCACCAAGCGGGACCAATGCTCTATGTATATAAGCGACAGTTTTGATTTTTTTCAGATTTCATCTAGCACTTGCCCCCGACGACGCCGAGCACATCGACGCTGCCAGGCTGCCCACCCCTCGTAGCCGTCCTCGTCCCCGTCGCCTCCCCGAGCCGCCCTCCTCATCGCCGGCCCCGTCGCCTCCCCAAGTCGCCGGCCCCATCGCCTCCCCGTCATCGCCGTCCTCGTCGCCTCCCCGTCGCCGCCGTCCCCGTGTCTCCTCCCCATCGCCACCGTCCCCCATCGCCTCCCCGTTGCCGTCGTCCTCGTCCTCGTCGCCTCACCGTTGCCGCCGTCCTCGTATATGTCGCCGCCCTCCCGGTCTCCTCCCCGTCGCCTCCCCGTTGTCGCCGTCCCCACCGCCTCCCCGTCGCCGCCGTCCCCTGTCGTCTCCGCGTCGCCACCGTCACCGCCGCCGCCGTCCCCGTTGCCGCCCCCCTAGTTAGCCCCCCTGCTCGCCGTGTATATGTGTGTATATATGTTCATGTATATATATATCATTTATATTTGTGTATATGTTCATGTATATGTGTGTATATGTTTGTATATGCATATGTGTGTATATGTTCATGTATATGCATATATGTTCATGTATATGTGTGTATATGTTCATATAAAAAGTCTTCATTGTTTTTCATATGTACGAAAATGTAGAGTGAAAACGAAAACAACTATTGAGGCCACCCTCCCGATAACTTCGACATGAGGGGGGACGTCCGACATGCGTGAGTGAGAGAGGCGGTCTGCTCGCCCGACCAACTATCGAGGCCACCCAAACCCTAGAATAAAGATTGTCGTTGTCGATCTACCCCCTCCCCGATAACTTCGACATGAGAGAGGATGTCGGACATGCATGAGAGAGAGGCGGTCCACTCACCCGACCAACTATCGAGGCCACCCAAACCCTAGAAGAAATAGCGTCATTGTTGATCTACCCCGTCCTTACCCGATAAACTCTCGAGGCCACCCTGGCCAAACCCTAGAAGTGTTGTCGAGGCCACCCCAAACCCTAGAAGCGTTGTAGAGGACACCCAAATTTACCAAGTTAAATGAAGAAAACTCTAGTAACATGGATTTATCAAGTTAATTGTCATGTTGTAATATTTGCAGGAACTATGGATCCAAGAGACGAAGAACAAGAACAGTTGTTGGCGGACATAATCCACGGCGGGCGTGATATCTTGTCGTATCTCAACGACACCGATGGTCTGGAAGGAGAGGATTATGACGGCTCCGGTGATCGAACAATGGAGGAGGAAGGACATGATCATGATGGCTCCGGTGATAGAATACCAGAGGAAGAAGGAGACCATGATGACGGCTCCTGTGACCGATCGGAGGAGGGAGCTGTTGCAAAGTCCGGCGAGGTATATATATTAATTAAGCCTATGCTGACTAGCTAATTGATGCATTAATTATTTTGGTATGTACATATATTAATTAACTCTTCTTTCTTCTTTTATAGCCCTCCGGATCGAGCCAAACTTCGGTAACGAGATGAGGTCCGAAGAAGAGGTTGCGCAAGGATGAAAAGTCCACGATCACAGCACTCGCGAACGATGGCCATCCGATTGAACCCAAGCGGACCAAGAACGCATTTTCTGCTCAGTGAGGAGCTATTGTTAGGGACAACATCTCGATTAGCATTAAGCAATGGAATAAGCCTAAGGACGATGCCCCTGATGGTGATTATGTCATCGATAGACAGAAAGAAGATCTTTGGACCGCGCTCAAGGCAAATTTCACCCTACCGCCAGAGGAGGATCCGAATAAGCCAGTTATAGAGCCACTGGTCAAGGCGTGTGCTCTTAAGAAGATGGCAGATGTATTCAGGAGGTGGAAGAATGAGTTGAAATCAAAGTTTGTCGACAAAGGGAAGACTCCAGCATTCGTCGGCCGATTTGAGAAGATAGGAGATCACTGGCCTGCATTTGAGGCCTACAAGACATTGGAGAAGAGTAAGAAAATGTTAGAGACAAACAAGAACAATGCTGCAAAGAAGCAGTTTCACCATCACACGGGGTCAGGTGGCTACCTTAAAGCCCGGCCGTTGTGGGACAAAGCTGAGAATGACTTGATTGCTAAAGGGGTCATACCACAGACATCAAACTGGCCAGACCGTTCAAGGACTTTGTTCTTCGGGGTTGGGGGAACTTTGGACCCTGAAATAGGGAAGTGTCGTTGGACGGAAAAGCAACTTGCAATACCCGTGAACAACCTTCAGAACTATATCACCGTAGCGCAGCAAGGGACGTTCATTCCCGACAGCGAGCTGACTAAGGCCCTAGGGAATGCTAAGCATCCTGGACGAACACGAGGCACACCAGGCTCCGTTTCGTGGAAGGTTGGATTTCCCGATGTAGGCGGTTACAGAAGCGGGGAGAGAAAGAGGAAACCAGAGCTGAGCAAAATTCATAAGCTCAATGCAAGACTATAAAAGCTAGAGGAAGCTGAGAGCCAGCGAGCTGCCGGCCAACCATCTCAGCGACACGAAGCTACCCCAGAAGCTACCCCGCCATCTCAGCCGAGAAGCAACGTCGCTTCCACGGAGCCCGTTCAGCCTGACTTCACGTCTCCTAGCTACCCCATGGATCCTATCACGGAGGATCAACATTGCGAGCTTATGACGAAATTTTGGAATCTCACTTTCAAGGCGGTTGTTGGCTCTGTTGCACCTCCTCAACCCAACGGAACTTTTCACTGCCGTCCGATTCCACATGGCTATGCTGTTGTGATGGTGGATGAAGTAATGCCAAAATTTGAGGATCTCGAGCTTGACCACTATACAGGTGAAGGAGAGAATAAGCTGGTTCTTGCCCTGAGGAGTACATGCCTATGGCAGAAGGAGTACATCAAGCTTCCAAATTGGACGCCTCCACCTCCTCCTTCTCCTCAGGCGAATCAGGGCACTCCGGCTCCTCCTCCTCCGGCGAGTGATCAGGGCACACCGCCTCCTTCTCCGGCTCCTCTGGCGCGTGGGGGCACTCCGCCTCCTCCTTCTCCTACTCCGGCACGTCGGAGCAGTACGCCTCCTCCTCAGCCTCGTCGACAACGGCGGAAGACAGGCGCCGCCGCTACGGCTCCTCCGGCGCCTAGTAAGCAACGACGGAAGGGAGCCGCCGCCGCTCCGGCGGCTAGCAGTACAAGCATAGGCAGTAGGGGATACAGATACGGTCCATCTCTAAAGCCTCTGGAAAAGTTACCCTATGAGAGGATCGAGTCTGAAAACAAGGAGACATCTCAGGCCGAAGTGAGGGCCCATTTTGAAAAGAAAACTCCACCTCCGAAGGAGAAGATAGATCCAGTGAAAGCAATGCGCACTATCGATGCCCTTAAGCGACCACCACCGCCTCCGCCGGATTCCAACTATGTTCGCACTCTTAAAAAGACATATCAAGATGCGCGGTGGTTGGGAAGTACTTCCAGTCATGCAAAGTTAGCAGAACGAAGAAGTGGGAAAAAATTCCCCAGCTCGGTGAACAGGCGAACCAATCGTGCCCCTCGCTGAAGGTGTCTAGCGATATCGCCGATGATCATCCGAGGATGGTGCCTGGTACCAATCCCGGTGATTACATGAGCAATGTTGTATTGTTTTGAATTCAGCCGTTGGAGGTGGACGAATTCAAATACTGGTACGGGCATCCTCTCGTCAAACCCAAGCATCCTCCTCTATCAATGATGATGCAAAGATTCCATGAATGGTACATGCAAAGCTGCCGCGAGTCTGGGAAGGATTCTTTGGTACTGTCAGTTAAAGAGGAGCACGACCTCGTTGGAACTAAAATGTTGAATATTGAATTTGAGGAGATATGGCAGTCATACAATCAGAAGGCCATCGGCAAAACAATCATGACTTGCTACTGTCTCTAAGTACTACTTCTGTAATTAAGTCTCTCTATGTATATAGCTGAGCTCTTTCATTGCATGTATATATAATTATCCTCACTACTATATTATGCAGATTGAACATCGTCGAATGCAGAAAAGCACAAATGTATGGCATTGGGTTCATTAACCTAGATGTCATACATGAGCATAATTTTAAACATTATCCCACACAAACCGAGGAGAACTTGCTAGAATCGTTGCTTAAAAATCAAAACAAAGGGACCATACTCTTTCCTTACAACTTCAAGTGAGTGTTACTGTCTTGTGCATATTCGGTTTCCCTTATTACTCGAGGTTTATAGTAATGTAATTGATGAGTTATGCATGCGTACGCAGTTTCCACTTTATTCTGCTAGAGATTCAGCTTGAGCGGGGAGTAGTAACCGTCTTAGACTTGAAACAAAAAGATCCCTAGGAATATGCGAACATGACTAATATTCTCCAGAAGTAAGTTCAATCGATCATTATCGCATCATATCGGAAACTTTATTCATTTCCTGATATCAAGTAATTATTTTCTTTGTCTGGCAGGGTTTGGAAAGAGTTCACAACAATTGTTCCGACACTGCCGGGGGAGCTACGATTTACACACTCGAAAGTAAGTACTACTAGCTAGTTCCGCGCATCTCCCATTGATTCTAGTTTTATCAATACCATTCATCATGCTTGATTATCGTTTCGATTGAACTCTATTTCTCGTAAAGTGCTTGTGGCAGGAAAAAAGGAATAATTTACGTGGATACTACGTTTGCGAGTTCATCTACAACGCGACGACCCCTAAGCGGGGCTACTCTAAAAAACAATTTGAAGTGCATAAGCAATAATATTCACACTTTTATTTTATTACCATATATATGTATTGACCCCCTGCTTCAAATAAGATGTGGAAGATGCGGGATGAACTCCTACCACATGATCGCATACGAGCAATTCAAGAAGAATTGGCAGGATTCTTTCTTGACCACGTCATCAATAAAGTCGGAGAATACCATCTTCAATTGGAGATTAGATGTTTGGGATTGTAAGAGATCTTATATTTTATATATGTATCTAGTAGCGTCGGATATATATACGAAAACTTGTTATATGACCAATCTCTCAGAGAAAGAGAGGTCCATCACTTCTATCTCTATATGTTCATGACGATCTTCTGTACTTAATGGTTCCTTCATTTGCTTACTAGCTAGCGTGTCGAGTTATGTCTATAGTAGTTAGCGTCGACCAAGCACGGAGAAAGAGAGGGAACTTTTCTCTATCAATTATCTAGCTATAACAATATAAAACCCCTAAATTAACCGTCCAAAACCCCCTAAACCCCCCTCCCTTTCAAAAAAACAAGCAATTGTCAGATGTTGACGCGTGGACACCTTTTGGTCCTGGTTGGTGTTACCAACCGGAACTAAAGGTCCTCCTGCCTGGGCTCCGAGAACCGACCACATGGAGCCCCTTCTGTCCCGGTTCGTAAGAGAACCGGGACTAAAGGTTTTGGGCTTTAGTCCCGACACTTTAGTCCCAGTTCCGGAACTGGGACAAATGGGCCTTTTTCTACTAGTGAACACCGCCCGCTCATTACTTCCACCCGGTGTAAACACGTCGCACTAGGGCTATTTAAGCCACCTATCATATTCCTCCTCCTCACCCATCCTCTCTCATCTGCATTCTCTTCTCATCACAATAAATAACCCCAAAACCAGGACACCGCAGCCATGTAGTATATCGGGCCAACCTTCTGCTTTCCCCCCACCGTGTCGGAGACGCTCTACCCCACCGATGTGTATGTCGGGAACACACTCCGTGTGTGGTCGATGTCAAGATGGAGGGGCGCAAGGGATTTCACCAACGCCTTCCTTGCGCTCGGCTTCAGCCACCTCCCCCGGGGATCTCCAAGGATGTGCCGAGTCGAGGAGGTCATCCACAACGGGGTTGTGGTTGCTATCCTTGCCCACTTCACCAACTCCATCGACGCATTCTACCTCCTCTGCCGTGTGTTCTGGTGTGGCTACGGGTTCATTGCATTCACCACCCACAACATCTTCACGGACTACACCAACATCTTCCCCACCGCAGGACGCATGCACACTCTGTCGTACCCCATCGACAGCACCCCGGAGGAGCAGTCAACGGCGCCCAGAGGAGGAGCGAGGTGGAGGAGGAGCGAGGAGGAGCAAGGAAGGCAGCGGCCAGGGTTTAGACGATGATCTATGTATCTTTATTTAGCTAAATCTGTGTATCTCTATTTGTGTCATGTTATTTAAGTTGTAAGCATACTATGGGTACCCGCTATGGGCTTGGTTGGCCCAAACTATCTATATTATGTGTCTTTCTATTATTAAGTTCTTGCTACTTATCTAAGTTGCATGATGTTTTGGCTTGTAGGTCTAGATATACCCATTATTAAAAAATCATCTCAAAACATCAAAAAAAGACATTTTTGTGGACTTTAAAAGACATAAAATGACTCGTGAAAAGTCCTTATGTAGCAATAAAATTTCCCTTTATACACAAGCCACAAATAATTTCTTTTTAGTGGATTTTTTTGTTCAAACAATACTCTATCACTAGTGGAAAAGGCCCATTTGTCCCGGTTCGTAAGGCCCATTTGTCCCGGTTCTGGAACCGGGACTAATGTGTCGGGACTTAACCCACGACCTTTAGTCTCGGTTCGCTTACGAACCGGGATAGATGGGGCTACACGTGGTCGCTCCGTCGAGCCTAGGCAGGAGGGCCTTTGGTCCCGGTTTGTAAAACCAACCGAGACCAAAGAGGAGCTGTTTTTTTTAAAGAGGGGGGGGTTGAGGGTTTTGGAGGGTTAATTTAGGGGTTTCATATATTTTGTTAGATAGCTAATAGAGAGAAGTGATCTCTCTTATCTCCATGCTTGGTCACGACGCTACGTACTATACTTATAGATAGAACATATAATACAATTTAATCATCATTTTCGTCAATGAGACATCATATAACAAGTTGGTCACTAGTCATAATCACAACTCCTCCTCATCATCATCATACTCAACTCTAACACATTGTAGCACATAATAACACATTGTACCTAGGACCTACATACTCCTATCTCGTAGGACCTACTCTACCCTCTCTTAGGTACAATATCATAAAACAAGATAAGCCCTGACTCTCCATTATGGAGAACGGAGATCATCCTGCATCCCATTCTTGGCCTACGCACAATGCTGCTTCCAAGTAGCTCTCTACGATTGAGCATATTTTTTTTCCAATCTTTGATTGTCATGACTCCATCGGTTTTAGAAATCCTGTATGGATAGGAGTGATGCGTAGGCTGACCAGGCCGTGGTGGCCCTAAGCTTTTAACAACAACGCGACCTCTCGGAAACATCAGATGAGGCACACAATCCTCCGGGATTTTCTGTTGAAAAACATAGTAATAACTTTGTAGTTAGCAATGTAGTTTAGTTTTAGCAGAATTTATGCAAAAGATGCACGGTGTCGTAATAGTAGAATAAAAATCTTACCATGCAATCTCCATGGATGTTACCGTAGTTCACCACATGCACTAGTGGAACGTATTGACCATAATGTGCAGGAGTTTGATAATAGCTATTGTAATTCTCAAGATGACTAAGAAATGTGGTAAGATGATCTTTCTCCTTATAAGTTAATTCTGCTTCATCACTGCACGTAGTAGTAGGTTCTATCTACCATCTTTCGTATATTTTTTGAAGAATGAAAATAAGCTGTCAATGTAAATAAGCTGTCAACTATTTTTAAATAAACAATATAAATTACTTAATAAATATGGTTGAGAAACTCACATAATGATAGAACTAGAGGCGTCTGCACATCGACCCAGATGTCGATATTACCTTCAATTTCATCTTCCGGACGAATATCAAAGGTGATAAGCATATTAGGCTCAAATGCATAAGCCTTGCATAGTGCTTGCCAACTTTTACATTCAAAATAGTAATAGGTGTCTGCATGGTACAATTTTACTGCAAAAGTAAAACCATGCTCGGTCCTCAAGTGAACTATCTTTACCTCCATATCTTTGTTAGTATTGAAACCAATCTTATCCAAGACAACAATTCTTACATGGCAGTGGATACGCTAGTAGAACAGTAAAAAAATAAAATTAATTATAAGTTGAAGCAAAAGAGGCAGAAGTCATGCTTAATCACGAAAAAAGACTTTTCATTGTGACTTATGGTATCCACTTCGAAGGTCTCATCCAGCATGATGCTGAAGCGCCTACCATCAACTAGGAAAGTCTTGTCACACAGGTCATGCTCGTCTTCCCAGTATTTGCACATACCGAATTCCCTTTCATCGTCAGACATTTCCTATGTTCATAGTTGAAACATTTAAAATCGATCGAAGGAAACTACGAGAAAACTGATCAACACACAGATCACTATTACTCAATATGCAACGGGTTGACTTTAGGTCTGTCGAGTCTTTCCTTCCTAAACTCTCATCTCACGTATATGGTGGGCACTCCCTCTAATATTGCGACCGTCGGTGATGTTGGCTCCTCCATTCGTCCGAGAGTGCATTACACCAAAATGTCTAGCACACTGGAACGAAGGAGAAGCAACCCCCATGACAACAGTCGGGATTCTTCCTCTCATATATATATATATATATATAATATTATATATATATATGGTGGACACTCTCCCTCACTGGAAGACACACAATGAGCTAAAACAGACCTAAAGTGAACCCGTTTTATATATCGAGCAATGACATAGAAAAAATTCCCTATGTTTTACCGGAATGACTTGCAAATTACAAATACATTTATAATGAACTCAAATATAATATCACTAATACATCATCCCGAATAATCCAGTTCAAAAATTATGGCACGCTTTGGATCCTAATGCGTGTGTGACTTTCGGTCCGTCGAGGCTTTCCTTAAGCAACTCTCATATCTTATGGTTGTGTTGGTGCGCTTTCTCTCACACTGATATGGTGGTGGGCAATCTCTCACAGTAATAGTTCGACCGCCGGTGATGGACGCCTCCCCTGTTCTCTTCTTGCGCAATATATCGATGAGTATATCGCACAGAAGAGAAAAAAGAGGAGGCGCCCCCCATGACAACAGTCGGGATTCCTCCATCAAGAACACACATGAAAGTCACACAAGCAGCAACGACAGACCGAAAGTCACACACGCATTATACCGATAAAGTATCACAAATACATTAATATTTATAATAACCTTGAATATAATATCACTAATATCACTAATACATCATTCCGAACACACAAAACGGACAGTCTCTTTCGAAGTATCAGGGTTCCAGACGGAAACTCATCGGTTACAAAAGGCATTTCATTTTCATGAACGTATTTGAATCTAGGCTTTTTGTGTGTTTAAAATGCACCATTTAAAGCCACATCATCAATTTTCAACCCTTCCCGACATCATTTGGTATTTTTCATGCAGTTATTGATTTTTTTGAGCTAAATGACCCTGAAATTGAAAAACACTACAAATGAACTCTGAAAGGGTTGAAAGTTGGCATGGTATCATCATTTCACCCACATAGCACGTGCTAAAGAGTTGAGAGGGTTACAAAAAAGCTGGATGCACTTCGTGTACAAAACGGATAGTCTCTTTCAAAGTATCAGGGTTTCGGACGGGAACTCATATGTTACAAAAGGCATTTCATTTTCTTGAACTTATTTGAACTCCAGGCTTTTTGTGTGTTCAAAATGCACCATTCGAAGCCACGTCATCAATTTTCAACCCTTTCTGTCTTCATTTGGTATTTTTCATGCAGTTATTGATTTTTTAAGCTAAATGACCCTGAAATTGAAAAACACAATAAATGAACTCTTAAAAGGTTAAAAGTTGGCATGGTATCATCATTTCACCCACATAGAATGTGCTAAAAAGTTGAGAGGGTTACGACAGAAGCTGGATGCACTTCGTGTACAAACAGACAGTCTCTTTCGAAGTATCAGGGTTTTGGACGAAAACTCATCGGTTACAAAGGCATTTCATTTTCATGAACTTATTTGAACTCCAGGATTTTTGTCTGTTCAAAATGCACCATTCAAAGCCACATCATCAATTATCAGCCCTTCCCGACATCATTTGGTATTTTTCATGCAGTTATTGATTTTTTTGAGCTAAATGACCCTGAAATTCAAAAGCACTACAAATGAACTCTTAAAAGGTTGAAAGTTGGCATGGTATCATTATTTCACCCACATAACATGTGCTAAAAAGTTGAGAGGGTTACGGCAAAAGCTGGATGCACTTCGTGTACAAAACGGACAATCTCTTTCGAAGTATCAGGGTTTCGGACGGAAACTCATGTGTTACAAAAAGCATTTCATTTTCATGAACTTATTTGAACTCCAGGATTTTTGTGTGTTCAAAATGCACCATTCAAAGCCACATCATCAATTTTTAACCCTTTCTGACTTCATTTGGTATTTTCATGCAGTTATTGATTGTTTTAAGCTAAATGACCCTGAAATTGAAAAGCACTACAAATGAACTCTTAAAAGATTGAAAGTTGGCATGGTATCATCATTTCAACCACATAGCATGTGCTAAAAAGTTGAGAGGGTTACGGCAAAAGCTGGATGCACTTCGTGTACAAAATGGACAGTCTTTGTCGAAGTATCAGGGTTCCGAACGGAAACTCATCGGTTACAAAAGGCATTTCATTTTCATGAACTTATTTGAACTCCAGGCTTTTTGTGTGTTCAAAATGCACCATTCAAAAAGCCACATCATCAATTTTCAACCCTTTCTGACTTCATTTGGTATTTTTCATGCAGTTATTGATATTTTTTTTGAGCTAAATGACCCTGAAATTGAAAAGCACTACAAATGAACTCTTAAAACGTTGAAAGTTGGCATGGTATCATCATTCCACCCACATAGCATGTGCTAAAAAGTTGAGAGGGTTACGACAAAAGTTGGATGTACTTCGTGTACAAAACGGACAGTCTCTTTCGAAGTATCAGGGTTCCGGACGAAAACTCATCGGTTACAAAAGGCATTTCATTTTCATGAACTTATTTGAACTCCAGGCTTTTTGTGTGTTCAAAATGCACCACTCAAAGCCATCACATCAATTTTCAACCCTTACCGACATCATTTGGTATTTTTCATGCAGTTATTGATTTTTTTGAGCTAAATGACCCTGAAATTGAAAAGCACTACAAATCAACTCTGAAAAGGTTGAAAGTTGACATGGTATCATCATTTCACACACATAGCATGTGCTAAAAAGTTGAGAGGGTTACGGCAAAGCTGGGTGCACTTCGTGTACAAAACGGACAGTCTCTTTCTAAGTATCAAGGTTCCGGACGGAAACTTATCAGTTACAAAAGGCATTTCATTTTCATGAACTTATTTGAACTCCAGATTTTTTGTGTGTTCAAAATTATGCAGGCCCTTAATATACTCGGAGGTGCGTCGGTCACTATACATCCGTTGCCGGTTCATCTGCGTGCGTTATATAATAAAGTGTATTAACAACCATTACAACATATCATGAATTGAGAAGTGACAAATTAATAGAAATTCGTTATCACATTAAAGCCAAAGTACAATAATAACCAAACTAAATACGTACAGTTCATACATAGTTATCATTATTGAACAACATATAGCTCTCTAGAGCATCTAATTAAAACATACAACCAAACTACGTAAAAATTTAAATGCAACAACAAATGCAATCAGAACCGCTACTAAGGTACCAATTGATCCAACGGCATAATGATACCAAGCCTCAGTATGAACGACATATTTTCTAATCTTTCTAAGCTTCAAGCTCATTGCATCCATCTTGGTCTTGTGATCGTCGACGATGTCGGCAACATGCAACTCCAATCCCATCTTGTCATCTTCAGTTCTTTTCAATTTTTCTTTCAAATGATCGCTTTCTTTTTCAGCTTCTGTTAACTTCTCGATCAGAATTGCATAGTCAGTTGGAATTTCTGGTTCAACTACTTCCTATAGATAAAAACATCTACGTCAAGTTGGTGGCATAATTAATTGTCATAGCCATTAGATATGTGAAATGGTTATATAAAAGATAATATACCACATCTGAATCATAGACTGGACAAGGGCCGACGTGGGCGGATACCATAACCATGGCACTATATAATAACAAACAATAATAAAAGTAAGAAAATCATACGAGTAAGTATATTTTCTAATAGCAAGAAGATAAGATCAAGAGGCTCACCACGCGCGGGCGATCGACGACGGTTTCAAGACGGGGACGGGACAGGACGGATCACCAAACCTAGACAAATCTTGACGAAAATGGAGTTTGGACAAGGAGCTTCGAGAGGAGAAAGCTTAAGTTTGGCTTGGGCATTTCATCAAACACCTCATGTGCATAGGAGGTGAGCTAGAGCACCACAAAGCTCTCCCCTCGCCAGCCTGGAAAACAGAGCAATGTGGAGTGCTCTGCTCGCTGGCGAGGGGGTATATATAGGCATCTCATTGATCCCGGTTCGTGGATGGAATCGGGACTAAAGGACCCCCTTTGGTCCCGGGTCCAGCCACGAACTAGGACCAATGGTTGTGGGCCAGGAGCGAGGCACATTGGTCCCGGTTCGTGTCTGGAACCGCGACCAAAGGTTCTAGACGAACCAGGACCAATGCCCCATGTGGCCCGCCCGGCCCCTGGCCTCACGAATCGGGACTGTTGCTACCGTTGGTCCCAGTTCGTGACTGAACCGGGACTAATGTGCTGGCCCGGCCCGAACCAATGCCCTGTTTTCTACTAGTGTATATTTGAAACTTTTCTTTGCATACAATACTCCATATTTACACAAGCTACAAACAATCAACATAGTGGAATTATTATGAGTCATGCAAGTAACATCACATGGAACAACATTTGTGTAGGAGTAACAAATATTTCCGTGAACCATTCAACACTTGACAGAAGTATTATTTTTCAAAGGTTAAAAGAAGAAAAGTTTCTGTTTGAGTTAAGACAAGTAAAACATGTGCTACCTCTTTGCATTTTGCAACATTTTGATTTACATTATTTCATGAACATTTTGATTTAAATTATTCCATGAACAAAAACAAGTAACATAATTTTTGAAACACCAAAAGAAGTAAATTTTCTATGAGCTAACACAAGTAAAACGAGCAGAACTAAAACACGTTCCATGTGCTACCTCTTTGCATTTTGCTGCTTTTTTATTTACATTGTTCCATGAAAAAATGGCCAAAGTAAAAACAATTCAATAAGTATATGTTCGTTAGAGTTTTATTTGCTGAAGCAACATTTCATTTAGTCAAACCATTTTTCATTAAACATGGTGCCTCTATGCTATAAAAAAAGGGTTGGTGCCCCTACGTGGGTGGGTTGGTTTCTCTTTGGGCTTGGTTATTTTCTCACGACCCAACATCTATTCGGCAGCCCAGACTTTTTTTACTAGAAACTGAATTTGGATGTGCACTTTGTTAACTGAAAAAAAGACACGGGCTTGAACACGGAATAATTTTCCAAATTGCTTCTTTGATTTAGGTACACGAACTTGGCATGGCGCACAGATTGCATCATATCCCTTGATAGGCCTAAATGCCCATTCTAATGACGAATGAACAACAAATAAAATAAAACTAGAGCAATGATAGAACAATAAAAAAAACTTGTCCTGATATTTGCTTGCTTCTGCAAACCGATCATCTGCATTGGATGTTTGTTGATCTTATTTAGTTCCTCGTTCAGTTCAGACTACGGGTGCAGTTTAGCATTGCGCGCATACCTCGCCATCGACAGGAGTCTGCCCGCCCCTCGCCCGTCTGAGCTCCCCAAATTCTCCAAAGCAATTAGCGGCATCCTGCCCAAATTGAGCTCCCAGGTTGCGGCCCCGCTCGTATCAACGTAGCCCACAAACTGAATCCTCTCAATATAATCATCCATCCACTCGAAATGGGTACATTTCTTCAGGATCTGAAAACAACAACATGATCCCTAAATCCCAAATTCGATGGCCAAAAACGAAATATGGAGAAATCAGAGCAAACGGCAGCGAAAGAACGGACTAAGAACTGAGATCTGACCTTACCATCCCTTCTTGCCATTGTTTTGCTCAAGCATTTCACAAATTCGTGCCCAAGATTATCATTATCATCAGTCTTACTAACCCACCGTTTAAGAGGCTCTGGACGTGGGCAGTCAAGGCACCTTGTGAGCAGCACTAGACCATACTGTCACCATTTTGAGTGCGTGGCGAAGGAAGTTGACTTCTGCGCTAGGTCGCCGAAGAAGAGACGGATTGGGGAAAGGGAAAGCAATGGGCGGCGGTGGGCAGACAGGTACGGGCGCTCGTCTCTTCGAGCTGTGGATAGGTGGGTCCCACATTTACGTGGACAAGTGGTGGGTCCCGCGCTTACGTGGTTAAGTGGTGGGTCCAATCCCTAACAGCTAACGGGGGGCATCAATTAAGTTTAAGGGCCATGTTGTGCCTGGGCTATTTACGCGTTTAAATGTGTCACACCACAGCCATTCTGTCAAACAACGTCGCACCCCTGCCAATTCCTAGGAAATATGTCGCACAGGAGCTATTGGCCCCACAACAACATAGATGATAACTACATGCATTGTGTCCAAATTGACCGGACTCTTTAGATTTCTTACCACTTGCGCGGCGACACCTCATGAAAATCCATGATTGGATCGGTCTTGGTACCCTAGTCGTTTACCATATCTATTAGTCCAATTTAAAAACAAGTGTGAGCCGAATGAGCCCTACGAGGCAATTGGGCACACATGACAGATAGTTGCAACCCAACCCATGGTTGCTGTACAAGATTACAAGTGGTCAACTAGACGCTCGTTAACAGATGGTTGCAAGCGACGTTTTCTATAGAAGACAACAATCAGCTATTGGTGCAAGCACCCACAGCCCACAGGTAGTGATAGCTATTGCACTGACCCGCGTCTAGTCTTTTCCACAGGTAGTAGCCGTCGGTTTTGTTTCCACGAGCCGAATAAGATAAGATAAATGGGGGGCATTGCTTGGTTTATTCATTGATTTTGTGTGGACGGGGTTCCGAGATGCTTGCCACTAGTGAGCATTTATCCAAGAACTGTCTCTTAGATTTAAGGGCAAGGGAGGTGTACCCAAGCATGCATGGGTCTTCGAGTACTACAAGTTGTAGATGATCAACTCGATCAGTCCAAGTGGAAGTTAGGATGCTCCCGGATGCTGATTTGTAGCACCTGGATGCTGATATGCATGGGAAGCTGATTTGTAGCACCCGGATGCTCCACACCCAGGACCTCTTGTGTAGTATTTCTATATGCATGCTGCTATTGGCATTGCAGGCATATACCCCAATTTTGTTTGCAGTATCGTGCGTCTTGTTGTGGCTGCCATCACTTGCACAAAGAAAAACAAATTGTAGCACCTCCGTCCTACCGTTGGTGCCGGCTATAAATTCACGCCCGCCTGTGACCATTCCCAACTCATCAGCTCGATGATCGCCTCCTCAAGGCCTTAGCTAGCCAGCTCCACTATACAGACGACCACCGAGCGCATGGCGCTGTTGGGTCACCTCCTGGCCGTCCTCCTCGGCATCGCAGTGCCGCTGCTCTTCTTCTCCCGTGCAGGTAATTGTGGAGCTGAGCACGGATTTGATCTTTCTTTTTCTCGCCTACATATAGTTTTAGTCTTATATGATTTTTCTATCTAATGGCGTATTTGTATGTGTGTTGGTATTGGTTGTGTACATTCTAAACATGTAGAGGCCGGGTGTGCGTTAATTGTGTTTTGTACTCTTGACCCTCCATTTTGAATCAATAAAATCCACTCTTTATAAAAAAAAATATGAAAACGTTATCGAACGGCTTGCATGTATTTTTTGGAAACATATATATGCCGTAGGTGTATGATATAACTTTTTTATTCTGAAATGAAGGATAAATCTTTTGCCTCTGCATCGAAGTGTATTGCTTGGTTGTGATGTTTCTTGTTGTACGCGCACGTACTGCAGATGGGGGCGAGGTAGGCGTGTGCTATGGGAGGATGGCGGCTAACCTGCCTGACCCGACGTCTGTGGTGCAACTTCTCAAGAGAAACAGCATCACGACGCCAACCAAACGGTGCTGCGCGCCCTGGTCATCAAGGTCACGGTGGAGCTAACCAATGAGGAGCTGCAGTCCGCCACGGACCAAAACTCCGCGCTCGACTGGGTGCAGAGGAACGTGAAGGCGTACTACCCGGACATGCTGATCAATGGCGTGATAGTCGGAAACGAGGTGTTCGAGGAGGCTAGTCAGCTAAACTCTCAGCTCGTCAAGCCCATGAAGAACGTGCATGCGGCGCTGGTAACAGTGGGCCTGGCGGACGCCGTGAAGGTGACCACGCCCATTGCCTTCGACGCGCTCGAAATGTCGTTTCCACCGTCCGCCGGCACCTTCAAGGACGACATCGCGCTGTCGGTGATGAGCCCCATGGTCGACTTCTTGCGAGAGACCGGGTCGTACCTCATGGTGAATATCTACCCATACCTCGCCTACCTGAATACTCCGGGCATGTCTATCGACTATCTCTTGTTCCGCCCCAATGCCGGCGTGCTTGACGAAGTTAGTGGGCAAACGTACTACAGCCTCTTGGACGCCCAGCTTGTCGCCGTGTACTATGCGATGGATAAGCTGCTGTGCTGCGCAAGGGGATGAGGAACCTCACATCAGAGGATGAAGATGAAGATGTGCTGCTGTGCTGCGGTGAGATTCACCACCCAAGCAGAGGCCACCGTGGCGTGGGAACCCTAGCCAACGCCAAAGCGTTCACCGATGGTCTCTTGAGCAAAGTGCTTGGCAGAGGTAACTCGGCCGCCGCCACAAACAGATACAACCCGCTCGCCACGAGTGCTGTCGGCACCCCGCACCGTCCCAACGCCGATCTCAGCGTGTACATCTTTGAACTATTCAACGAGAACAACAAGCCTGAAGACGACCAAGACTTCGGCTTGTTCTACCCGAACGAGCAGCCCGTGTACCAGATCGACTTCGGCCATGGCGGCACCGGTGAAAGCTACTGCATGGCCAAGGTCACGGCCGGGGACGCGGCCTTGCAGGCTGCGCTATGTTAAATATATGACATGTAACTGTGTTAGTTAGGAGACAATGTAGATATTTCTTACGGTTGTTGGACTGTTGAGATATGATCCTTGGAGATCAATCCACGCCAACAACCCTCTAATCTCCATGTACTTGTGCTAGCTTCGGCTATATATTAACACGAACCGCATCCCGCAGAGGCATACGCTTAACCCTATTTTTCACATGGTATACATAGCCTTCTCTTCCTAAACACATCTAGCAATATCGAGCTCCTCATCTGTCGCCATGCCCGCATCCTCTCTCGCCTCCCTCGGTCATACCATCTCCGAGAAACATACACGGGAAAACTTTCTCGTATGGAGGGCGCAGATCCTCCCGCATGTGAAAGTTGTGGGCATGATGGGGTACCTTGACGGTTCGATCAAAGAACCACCAGCCGAGATCACTTCGGAGAAGGACGTCTCCGGCAAGAAGGAACTCACGACGACGCCCAATCCCGAGCATGCGATATGGGTTACGCAAGATCAGCAGGTTCTTACCTTTCTGATTTCTTCGCTCTCGCGTGAAGTTCTGCTGCAGGTCAGCTCGCACACGACAGCCGCCACGATCTGGAACGCCCTACTACAGAGCTTCGCCTCGCAGTCCAGGGCGAGGATCATCCAGTTTCGCTCTGCAATTGAGCACACACACAAGGGGGATATGTCCGCAGCAGCGTACTACACCAAGATGGTGAGCACCGCTGACGAGCTGGCAGCTGCTGGCAAGCCCCTGGAAGAAGACGATGTGATCTCGCACATCTTGCAAGGCCTGCTCCACGAGCCCTACTACAATGGCTTCGTTTCGGCCATCTCCACCCGCACCGTCTCCGATCAGCCGATCGGGCTTGGTGAGTTATTTTCTCTGCTGCTCGCAGCCGAGTCCCGCATCGCCGCTCAGAACGCCTCCTTCTCGGTTGGTCACTCCGCAAATCATGCTGGTCGAGGTGGGGCTCGCAGCAACTCTAGTCGTCCTGGTGGTGGTGGTGGCGGGGGCTCCCGTGGCTACAACAGCAACTACACGGGAGGCCGCTACTCCGACAACTCCGGTGGCGGCAACGGCTCAGGCGGGAGGGGGGGCACGCCAAGGAGGCGGTGACCGCGGTGAGCGTGGTGACCGTGTCCAGGAAAAGTGCCAAATCTGTAAAGGGATGGGCCACGGTGCTTGGCGCTGCAAGAAGCGCTACGACCGCAACTACAACAACAATGTTCGCCACCCTGCTGGTGGGGGTGGTGGAAATCGCTCCGCCAACGCTGCGCACTCCTACGGGGTGGATACCAACTGGTACCTCGACACGGGCGCGACAGATCACGTGACAGGCGAATTGGAGAAGCTCGTTGTCCGTGACCGCTACACTGGCACAGAACAAATCCACACCGCGAGTGGTCAAGGTATGAGCATCGCACATGTTGGTCACTCAGTTTTGTCTACCCCTCATGGCTCCTTGGATCTAAACAATATTCTCCTTGCCCCTGAATCTGATAAAAGCCTACTTTCTGCCTATCAACTTATGATCGATAATCGTGCGTTTCTTGAAGTTTACCCTGAAATTGTTTTTGTTAAGGATCGGTCCACTCGGAGAACCATTCTTCAAAGCAAGAGTAAGGGTGGCTTATTTCCTGTCCTTGGTCGCCAAGCTGCTCCTCATCGGCAAGTTCTTGCTGTGGCCAAACCATCTACCTCGCGGTGGCACAAACGTCTAGGTCATCCTGCTTTACCGGTGGTCTAGAAAGTTCTTCGTGATTTTTGTCTTCCCGTTTCCAATAAAAAGGATCATCTATTAGTTTGTGATTCATGTCAAATGGCTAAAAGCCATCAACTTCCTTATCCAAAATCTAGTAGTGAATCCAAAGCTCCTTTAGAGCTTGTGTTTTCTGATGTATGGGGTCCTAGACCCATCTCTGTTGGTAGGCAAAAATACTATGTGAGTTTTATTGATGATTTTAGTAAATTTAGAAAAAATGTTTTAGGAGCTTGCAAAGTTTGGTCACCAAAAAACATACAATGATGTCTATACAAAACAAAATAGAAATGATGTTCTACACCCACGCTATTGTTTACATGTTTTCAGCATAAACTTTGGGGGTTTTTTTGTAGAGAGCTCCTCGGATGTCCTTTAGCCACCAAATTTTGCAAGCAGCTAAAACATTTGTCAATAGTCTACGCGCTGAGCAGTGGCGGACCTAGAATTGCGTGCACGTGGGTGCCATGGTTCCAAGTATGCACTAAAGATCAGCATATGCTCAACACATAGTCATATAATACCAACCATTTGATGGAGATTTAGTGTTAAGTATACAGTAAAAATTATTTCACAATTTTGGAGGGGGTGCTATGGCACCCCCACTAGATCCGCCACTGGCGCTGAGATCTTCCGCCCGTTCTTTCCAACTGTACTACCGCTTCGGCGAGTAACTCTCACATTAAATACGCCAGCTCGCATGCCGTTTCGTAAACCAAAACGAGGAGAAATGGAAGGGACAACCAATCAGCGGCCACAACGCATGAGATGGCATGGGAGTCAAAAAATCATTTGAAATCTTTCATTGTGTCATACGAGAAACAATGTAATAAGTGGTGTTGTGCACAAAATAGAAGTGGGACGATTTTTTAAGTGTACTACACTTGTGTCCAGTTTATTGGCCAACAAAAATATCTACCTAGTTTCCGATATCAATTCACGTTCTTGTCGCGTTCCTCCTCGGTCATAGCCAAAAAAAATAGTGTATTAGACTGAAAATAGCAAAGTATATTTTAGTACTCGATGATAACATGTGCATAAGAGCATTATTTCTGCCGATATATGTGTTTGCAACTGTAACCAAATCAAGGCTTAATTTGGTTGCAAACATATTAGATATCACCATCAGAAACAATCAATTAAGAACATGCATAAAGAATAAGCATTTTCAAAATACTCCAAATAAAAAAGTATTAATTAATGGTGCAACATAAAAATATATAAACATGATTAACATGAAATATGATATCATGTTTGGAATCTACACATTTTTCTGAGCTATTTCCATATATAATATTTTAAATTTGGAGTTAGGGTTTGAAAAATATAAATATTTCAAAAAACATTTGAATCTGCCAAAAAAGAGAAATATTAAAAAGAAAATAGCCGGGCTGAAATTACAACAATGTGCAGCCCATCTACTAAGATGGCACTTCGGCAAGATAGCTCTATCTTATGCCTAACTGAAATCAATAAGGTTGGTTGGGGGGGGGGGGGGGGGGCTTGGGTTTGCAGCCAGTCGGGTCCTTGTGCACTTGTTGTAACTAATGGGATAATTGTGTATATAAACAAAGCACGAAGGCAGGCTAACTTAAGGGGAAAAAGTGAACCGTTTTTGCTACTTACGGGTGGCATTGGTGCATAATTTTTACCAAGTTCGAGGTTAATTTAACTGACAGTGAATGGACAGAAACACGCTGTGTTTTATTATTAGGTAGATAGGTAGAGATTACAATATGATTACAAGACTTCTTATTTTTAAAACCCAAGACCGTATTTTCTATATAAGGAGCGAGCTAAGGGGGTCTCATCCCCATCTACTCCCGTAGAACTAGACTCTCGATAGCTGTTATTATACCTCCCATTGTACTCCCACGCACGAGGTATCCCACTATGAATACAAAAACAAACATGATGTATGGTATTACTCCTTTCCGGAGGCTCGAACCTGGGTAAACTCTTCATGCGACCTCCGACCTGGTACTTCCAGCCACGTTTGCTACCCTAATGAGGATATTGGCGGCTTTCTGCACTGTCATCATATATGTTGCGCTGACATTAACCTTGGCCAGGTATAATCATTCTACTTTTCCGTCTTGAGTCCGAAGCCTGGCCCATTATCAAGTTCGGGTTGGTCCGGGTCAGACTTTTTTGTTCCTTGTCGGGCCGGGCTGACCAGGCTAGGTTTCCCATGGCCAGGTCGGGTCACGTATGGTCAGGCCGGGTTTCGTGCCGGGTCGGGTCGGGTCGGGCCGGCTTCAACAGAATGTATCACAATCAGTTGGATGAACACACATGCAAGAGTTATATTTCCAATATGCAACATGTATAGAAGACCTAAAGAAACAAGCACATATATATAACGGTATGTAGATACTAAAATAAGTATAAAGAGAAAATATAATTAAAACTAATATTTAAAATAGTATTTAATAGGTTGTTCGTAAAATATGGCACGATATACATGACATCTTTAGGTATTTATAATGGCTAGAACATTATTAGTGAAAGTTTCAGGTTGATTTTGGAGTGACTCTTAGAAAATTTACAATTAATTGAAGATAGTTTGTGCAATTCCAAAATAAAATTTTATAACAAATACATGTAGGCTAAGATATAATGTAATCTTTTCAATGCATAGCATAGGACTACGTGGGTGTTAGAACGACACCTGACATTAGCTAGTTGCAAGTAACTCTCCAAGTGACAAGATATTAATGTCCACGCAAATTTTATCACACCTGACATTAGCTAGTTGCAAGTAACTCTCCACAATCATGAATTTACGAGATCATTACACAAAGAGACATTCAAGAATTAGTAGACGATACACAAAATTTAGCCAACGCGGAATATGTCTGATCAATTGAAAATAAACATGTCCTTCAAGAGTCAGAAAACATCCAATAAGTTATTTCGTTGAATATTGTACTATATACATGACATATTTGTATATCAATTGGTAATAGAAGATGGGTTGAGTTCATTTTATAGTTTATATTATCCATTTTCTACATTAATTATGTAGCACATCAAAATTTGTTATTTATTAGTTTTTATTTTGACCGCTTTGCAGTTATTTATATATCAATTGGTAATAGCAGATCGTTCTACAATGATGATTGTTGCCTCCTTTTCTTTTCTAGAGCTAGTACAAACTAGAGCTAGTACATTAGGATGTTGCCTGTCCATGTGTGAGCGCTGCTGTGTTATCTAAGATAAAATTGCCTTATCAACTATAGGTGTGCTGAGTGCTGACACATATCTGCCACCAAATTTAAAAAGAAAAGGAGGCAACAATCATCTTTGATTATGATGCTGACACTGCGCCGGCGGCTCGCGACAAGGAAACCAATGCATCTGGACTGGAAAATCAGTGTACTATCATATTCATCTCTTGCGGCTTAAGGCCGTGATTACAAGTCTCGTGGTGAATCCGTAATTGTAATCAGGCCTACTCGGCTCCATTATGATAAAACATGATCGACATGGCCGCTTCAAGTATCCGGATAATACATCACCTAGGATATGGCTCGGTAATCGTAACCCCATTCCAAGATACGTCATCTTCCGGTACTAAATCAGATCGGCCATGCATGTATCGGCGTTGTTGCCCATGTCGTGGAGAAGCTGGAGATGGTGATTCTGTCCCAAAGAAGAATGCAGGCTGTGTTGGTGGCTGAAGCTCCATGGTGTCCCTTGTCAACATGAAAATGACGGTTGATATTTGAGGCCTGTCGTCAGGATCCGGTTGGACGCACAACAGTCCGATGTGGATGCACCGTAGCGCTTGGCTTCGATGGTATCCGTTGAGTGATTCGTCCAACATTTGCGATATTGTTCCTTTTGCCCAGTAATTCCACACCTAGTAGATGGTTAACATGGATGACCCTTTTAGATACGATAATTTGGATGATACAGTCTTCAAAGACACTGAAAGCTGATGAAAATAAAGTAGATCCAGCACTTACATCACTGATGAGGTTGACGGTATCTCCATAATCCGAACTGCAGTTCTTTCTCCTGGTTATAATTTCAAGAACTAATACACCAAAACTGAAAATATCGATCTTGGGTGACACACTTCCGTCTACTGCGTACTCGGGTGCCATATAACCGCTGCAGAGGATGAGAAATTAAACTTGGAAACGCACCTTCAGTAAGTAATATAGATCATTATTACAAGTAACTTATTCGTTTTAGCAAACTTAATTATTGGCAGTTGACTTACAGTGTTCCGGCAGCTCTAGTGGTTTGAGTATGAGTGTGACCGTCTTGTAGCAGCCTTGCCAATCCAAAGTCTGCGATTTTAGGATCCATCTCCTCATCAAGAAGAATATTATTCGCTTTAAGGTCCCTGTGGATTATCCTTGGGCTTGAATCCTCATGAAGATACATGATTCCCTTGGCAATTCCAAGAATGATGTTGTACTGTTGCTCCCAGTTTAGAGTATTTTCCTCACTAGCATCTGTTGCCGAAAAGAATGATGTTCAATTTACATATTAGATGATGCCGAAAGATAAATAAGGAACAATCATAATACTGACTTGCCTGAAGAAGTTTGGTAGAGAAAAAGCAGTGTATAAATCTTGTTTGTCTAACTTATTTACTGGAAATAGTACTATACAGTAGTGGTTTTCTGTTGAGTAAAAGACATTTTCATTCTTGATACAACCACACCGAGCAAATGCCCGGCCACTGCATAGCACGATGTAGAGAGTGAATGGATATGGAAATAAATACCGAAAAGAAAGTTGTCGAGGCTCCCATTCTTGATATATTCGTAAACAAGCAACGTATCATCCCGATTCGAGCAAAACCCGTGTAACCTGACCAGATTCTTGTGCTGAAGCTCCGCCAATAGCAGCACCTCGTTGCGCAACTGATGCAAACCATGCCCAGTTGCTCCCAACAGCTTCTTCACTGCTATTTCTTGCCCATCCGGCAGTATTCCCTGAAACATGCAAATAGTTTTTCAAAGAAGG
The DNA here is from genome assembly GCA_022496015.1 of Hordeum marinum. Lineage (NCBI taxonomy): Eukaryota > Viridiplantae > Streptophyta > Magnoliopsida > Poales > Poaceae > Hordeum > Hordeum marinum. The sequence goes on from CM039672.1 coordinate 481,452,981, forward strand.
CCCAAAAGCGCGATACATCTGACTCCTTGTTCGCTTGCTTTCTTGCTTGTTTTCGTACCTTGTATACAATTCCATAACCACCCGCTCCGAGCTTATTCGCTTCTGAAAAGTTTCCGGTTGCCTCTTGCAGTGCCGTCAAATCGAACATCAGGGCTCTCGCCATTTTCTTGAACGCTGGTGTCATGTGAAAAAGCAAGAATTAATGTTGTAAGAAAAACTGGGAGTGCATCCCTTGAACGGACGAGTTTGCTAGATGCAAGATTCTACTCACGATTATCATCCTCGGCGGTCTTGATCTTTCTCTTGAAGCGGATGAAAGCGAAAACTGATAGAATCAGTATCAATATAAGAGAACTAGCAATGCCTGCATAGATTCCTGTTGCGTTCCTTGTGTTTGCTGAATAGGGGGGAAATAAAAGATGGATGAATGCCTTGCTGAGATAAAAAAAACGGGGGGGACTGAAAGTGTGGTACTGGTACTTTTTCCGGACTCGGGAGAGACAGAAGGAGATGGCGGTGGCGGCGCCGCAAGCTGCAGCATTGCCTGGCCGTCGTAGATCGGCCGCACGCTGTACCTCAGGATGCACCAGGCTGAACCAAGCTCGATCCATCTCGGGTTTTTCGTGCCCAAGTAGGGCGTTGCCTCATCTTGGAGTCTCCGGAGGCAGCCGTCGCACTGCGCCTGCGCCAGGTTGGGTATGCACTGCGCAAGCCCGTAAATCTTGGGGTTGAAGGCCTCCTCGCCTGTGGCGAAGTACTTTGTACTTCTGATACTCGAATTGCTGCTCGCCGCCGGCGACTGGGATGACGACACGGCGTGGTTGGACACGGCGGTGAGGATGGCTTTGGCCGCTGCGCCGAACCGGGCGGCCGAAACCGCGACGCTCGCCGGAGCGGCGGTAGCGGAGAAAAGGATCTCACGGACCTGCCACTGGTCGGGGCCGAGGAAGTCGAGGAAGCGCTGGACGGAGAAGCGCAGGACGCAGCCGTCCTCGTACATGGAGGCACCCGTGTCGCCTTGGCAGCTTGCCTGCGCGTCGCGGAACGCCTTGGCCACGCAGGCGCGGCAGGATGAGGCGTTGGTGTCGCCCCGGCAGAGGGCCATGCCGTAGACCAGGCCTGGCGCGGTGCCGACGGCGGCGGTGGCGAAGCCGTTTGGGGAGGTGGAGGCGTTGCCGGGGAGTCCCGCGGCGAGCAGCTTCAGGGTCGAGGGAAAGGTGCTGTTGGCCGTCTGGGGGCTGCCGTCGCACTCCACTATGACCGAATTAGCCGGCGGCAGCACTTGGAGGGCGATGATCATGGCGAGGACGGCGTAGCCGCCGGCGAGCATCGCTGCGCCTGTGCTGTGCAAGCACGGGTGGACTGGCTCGTTTTTTCTTCGGGGCGACGGCGACGGCGACGCATCGTTTGTCATAGTTTTTTCCACGAGTGGGTGCGCAAGTGGCAATCCAAAGGAGTCAAAGTTTGATCACGATCGGCCGCAGTTTTGGCTGTGTGCATGGTATCATGAGAACTGCAAGTGGACGAGCCATGAGCCCTATCCATCAGGCATCAGTAGTACGCACAATATTGGGACCCGCATGAAGCATTATTTCAGAGTTAATAGCTTCTGTGCGACACCTTTGAGGTGAATTGGAAAAAATGCGATATAGTTAACGAAAATGGCTCTCGCGAGACGTTTTAGAAGCCCCAATAGCCAAGGCCCACTTGGGCGTTTTAAATGGTCGTCACGGGAGTGAGGTTATGTTTAAGACATGCGGGTCCTACTTGGCAGTACATCTAGTTACGGGCCCCACTTGTCAGTTCATCAGGTGAATCGTTTTCCTGTGCCTGTCCAAACGAGTACCTTTTTTTGAACCTGTGTTGCTCCCTCCTCTTCGTTTCCAGCGATGAGCCGGCGGCGGAGGAGGAGCTTTTGTTCTGGATGACAGCAGCGGCGGAGCTTCCGTTTTCGGTGACGACGGCAGCTCTGGTGAGTGAATCCGGAACCATGTCTTGTTCTCCTCCGTGTCCAGTTAGATCTCACTGCATCGCCTGTGTTTCCCTCTGTTTTTGGTCAATTTGATCCAGATTTGGGTGGGGGAGGGGGCGTTGACCGCGATGGAGCCGCCAGAGACAATATCCTTTCCAACCTATGCGATTTGTACCTCGTCTGCTTCCGCTAGCTCACCTCACACTGCCCTGCCATTGACAAACAGGGGTGGTGGTGCTCGGACGTTCGAATTTAGTGTGGAATTTCTTACTTCTAAGGTGAAGCTAGGTGGTGGTAGCATGCGGGACATAGGAAGAGATACAATTGTGAAGTGGAAGACTGATTTTGCAGAGATTGATCCACAAGAGCTAGAGAGCATGGAAGAGAAGGCCGTGAAGAATGTGGTGGAAAAAATTGGGGAGAGCATTTTTGGGGGTCCAGGGCAAGAGGTAGCATTGTTATGGTTTGATAATTAGAAAGGAGAGTATGTGAGAATGTAGAATGGTGAAGAGATGGTTGATGAAATCGATCGACAAGATGGATGGACAATCAAATAGACTATGTTTCATGCAGAGCTTGTTGATCTGAAATCAGATTCTAAGGTTGGATATGTGTCCTCAAAGTTAGCTTCACGGATGGTAGATGATGATTGGGCTTCAGAGAGGCAGATAATGCCCATGTGTACAAGTGAAGTGACAGTATTACCTGAGGGGGTAGATGCAGAAGAGGGCTTTGATGGTGTTGCAAGGGTTGTTTCTGTTGATTGGAATTCAGTAGAATTAAATGACCCAACTAATTTAGTCACTGCACCAATGGATGACATTGAGATGGCCAAATTTTTTGGCATTCTAGTAGCTAATGAAGGTAAGGAGGAGAAGGATGGTGAATCTAGTATGCCTACTGATACTGATGCTACCAGAGATAGAACTAAAGATGTGGATGGACAGCTGATGGAAGATGCTGTAGATGATGTAGATGATGCACATGATGATGAGTTGGTAAATGTGTATGACAAGGAAAACCCTGTTATTGCAATGGGGAAGTTGTTCCCAAACATGGATGAGTTTAGGATGTGTTTCAAGACTTATGCAATCAAACATGAGCAGCAATGCCAAGACTAAGTGGACTGATAGAAAGAAGTTGTATGCAAGATGTAGAAGTTTTGATGGAAGTGTCAAGCCTTGCAAGTGGTACATATCTGCTAGATGCCAACCTGATGAAACTATCATTAGGGTGAATCAAATCCCACACCAACATACTTGTATTACAAGTTCGCAGAGAGTATCAACCATGACATCACAACTTTGGATTGCAGAAAAGATCACTCCTATTTTAGGCAAGAAACCAAACACTACTGCAAAGAAACTTAAATGGCAGTGTTGTGGAGATAGATACTGAGGTAACAGAGGATGGAAGAGTACTTTTCTCTAAGTTTTTTATGGCTTTAAAGCCTTGCATTGATGGCTTCAAGAGGCAGGGTGTCGTCCATATTTGAGCATAGACTCATCATTTTTGACTGGCAAGTGGAATGGTCAATTGGCAGCTTGCAATGCTTTGGATGGACACAAGTGGATGTTCCCTGTTGCTATTGGCTTGTTTCAGTCAGAGACAGAGGTCTCGTGGACATGGTTCACGATACAGTCGAGAAGATGCACAGGGCCAGTGTCACCTTTGGCAGTCCACACAGATGCATGCAAAGGGCTAGAAAACGCAATGAATAATGTTTTCCCTCATTGTGAGCAGAGGGAGTGCTTCGGACATATGTGGATAAATTTGATCAAAAAGTTCAGTGGTAAAGAAATTGTTTGCATGTAGCCAGCACCAAGATCTTACACTAAACAGACACATTCATACCATCTTGGTAAGATAATGACAGCATGCCCTGAGTTTGGTCCATGGGTGAACACCTACCATTCTCTATTATGGTATAGGTCAGGATTTAACACTGCCATCAAGTGCGATCACATCAACAACAACTTGGCAGAAAGTTTTAACAACAAGGTGAAGTAGTTAAAAAAAATGCCTGTGCATGACATGGTTGACCAAATCAGGATCATGATCACGCACTTGTGGGAATTGAGAAGAAGGATTGGGGATAAGCTTCCTACGTTAGTACAACAGGTGGTCAACAGGAGCGGAAATCTTACCCATTTATCCGTTGAAAAATCTTCTGTTTGGGGTGCTGAAGTTACATATACCAAAACTGGTAGAAGGCATGTTGTTAACACTGAAATGCATGATTGCACTTGTTTGGAGTGGCAACACACTAGGAAACCATGTGATCATGCCATACTTTCCTTGGCCTCCCAACCAAAGATAAACATGCACCCATATTTGCACGAATATTACTCAGTAGCAAGATTCAAGGTTGCATATGCAACTCCAATTCTAGCACTTATAGATCAGTCTCAGTGGCCTGAAGTGGAAATTGAATTTCCCATGTGTCCTCCCCTAACAAAAAGAAAGGCTGGCAGGCCTAAAGAGAGTAGATTCAAGACATGGTTTGAGAAAGGTGGGAGTAGTAAAAAGGGCAAAGGAAAGAAGGATAGAAAGCCAAAAAGTCCCCAAAAATGTTAAAAAAATAGATGCAAGCTGGGCCAGGAACTTGGGCACCAGAAAGGATCTTCAAAATGTTGTTACACTCCTGAAAGGCCAAAGTATGTGGGCATATGTTTGCCATGTTTACTATTGTGTTGCATTTTTCAATTACTAACCAGTTGACATGCTTTATCTTTTTAGGAGGAAACATGCAGGTGAGTCCCTTGTTGTTGAAGAATGCTGGCCAAAGAAAAAGGCAAGAGGCAATGGCTGTATAAAAAAGAGAAGTTCTGGTGAAACAATACACATTCAACCAGACTTGGATGATGTGGTTGTTGGAAATATGCCCTAGAGGCAATAAATAAAGTGTTTATAATCATATTTCCTTGTTCATGATAATCGGTTATTATACATGCTATAATTGTATTGATTGGAAACACATTACATGTGTGGATAAATAAACAACACTATGTCCCTAGTATGCCTCTATTGAACTAGCTTGTTGATCAAAGATGGTCAAGGTTTCCTAGCCATTGACATCTGATGTCATTTGATAACGGGATCACATCATTAGGAGAATGATTTGATGGATAAGACCCAAACTACAAACGTAGCATATGATCATGTCAATTTATTGCTACTGGTTTCTGCATGTCAAGTATATGTTCCTATAACCATGAGATCATGCAACTCACGGACACCGGAGGAGTGCCTTGTGTGTATCAAACATCGCAACGTAACTGGGTGAGTATAAAGGTGGTCTACAGGTATCTCCGAGGGTGTCTGTTGAGTTGGCATGGATCAAGACTGGGATTTGTTACTCCGTGTGACGGAGAGGTATCTCAGGGCTCACTCAGTAATACAACATCACAATAAGCCTTGCAAGCAATGTGACTAAGTGTTAGTCACGGGATCTTATATTACGGAACAAGTAAAGAGACTTGCCTATAACGAGGTTGAACTAGGTATGGAGATACCGACAATCGAATCTCGGGCAAGTAACATACCGAAGAACAAAGGGAACATCATACAGGATTAACTGAATCCTTGACATAGAGGTTCGACCGATAAAGATCTTCATAGAATATGTTGGAACCAATATGGGCATCCAAGTCCCGCTATTGGTTATTGACCGTAGAGGTGTCTCGGTCATGTGTACATAGTTCTCGAACCCACAGGGTCTGCACACTTAAGGTTTGGTGACGTTTCGATAGTATAGAGTTATGTATGGTGGTGACCGAAGGTTGTTCGGAGTCCCGGATGAGATCCCGGATGTCACAAGGAGCTCTGTAATGGTCCGGAGGTAAAGATTCGTATATAGGAAGTCCTCTTTTGGTCGCCGGAAAAGTTTGGGGCTCATCGGTAGTGTACCGGGAGTGTCGGTAGTGTACCGGGAGACCACCGGGAGGGGTATTTCGACCCAAGTGGCTTCATGGGCTGTGGGAGAGTGAATACCAGCCCTTAGTGGACTGGTGGAAGTCCCACACAAGGCCCATGCGGCTAGGGAAAGAAAAGCCCAAAGGAAAAGGTGGAAAAAAAAGGCAAAAAGGGGAGGAATCCTAGTCCTACTAGGATTGAAGGAGGAGTCCTCCTCTCCTCCCCACTTCGGCCGAACCAAAGGAGGCTTGGCCCTTGGGGCAAGCCTCTCCTCCTCTCCTCCTATATATACTAGAGGGTTTTAGGGTTTTGCACTAGATTTTCAGCCACGTGCAACCCGTTCCTCCAGTGCATAGTTTCTCCTCTAGATCGGATTTCTATAGTGCTTAGGCAAAGCCCTACCAGAATAGCTCCACCACCATCGCCGGAGCGCCGTTACGCTATCGGAGAACTCTTCTTCCTCTCTGCTCCCTCTTGCTGGATCAATAAGGCGGAGATCGTCATCAAGCTATACGTGTGCTGAACGCGGAGGTGACGTCCGTTCGGTACTTGATCGGGACGGATCGTGATTGGATCGCGGGACGCTCGGCGATTTGGATCGTGAAGACGTTCGACTACAGCAACCGCGTTTCTTAACGCTTCCCTCTTAGCGATCTACAAGGGTAGGTAGATCCACTCTCCCTCTCGTAGATGCTCATCACCATGGATAGATCTGCGTGTGTGTAGGAAAAAATCTTGTTTCCCATGCAATGTTCCCCAACAGTGGCATCATGAGCTAGGTCTATGTGTAGATGAGATCTCGAGTAGAACACAAAGAGTTTATGGGCGTTGGTGCTTAGATTGCTTCCTCCCTTGGTCGTGTTTTGGTTCACCGGTATTGTGAGATGAAGCGTCCCGGACCAACATTACTCATACGCTTACGAGAGACCGGTTCCCTCAACCGCAACTTGTTGCATAGATGGCTTGTAGGTGCCAGTTTTTCTCACTTTAGTTGGATCGGATTCGACAAATGCGGTCCTTGGGAAGGTTTAAAAGCAACTAGTGTATCACCGTTGTGGTTTTTGCGTAGACGAGAATTGTTCTTGCTAGATACCCGTAGCAGCCACGTAAAACATGCAACAACAATTAGAGGACGTCTAACTTGTTTTTGCAGGGTATGTTGTGATGTGATATGGCCAATTACATGATGTGATATATGTGATGTATGAGATGATCATGTGATGTATAGATTATCACGACTTGCATGTCGATGAGTACGGCAACCGGTAGGAGCCATAGGGTTGTCTTTAATTATTGTATGACCTGCGTGTCAATCATTAAGCACTATGTAATGCTTTACTTTATCGCTAAACGGTAGCAATAGTAGTAGAAGCATGTTGGGCGTGACAACCCCGATGGCGACACGTTGATGGAGATCAAGATGATGGAGATCATGGTGTCGTGCCGGTGACGATGGATATCATGCCGGTGCTTTCTAGATGGAGATGAAAATCACAAGTTCATGGCCATATCATGTCACTTATGATTTGCACGTGATGTTAATCCTTATATGCACCTTGTTTTGCTTAGGATGACAGTAGCATTATAAGGTGATCCATCACTTAAATTTCAAGATGAATTGTGTTCTCCCCGAGTGTGCACCGTTGCGAAAGTTCGTCGTGTCGAGACACCACGTGATGATCGGGTTTGATAGATTCTACGTTCACATACAACGGGTGCAAGCCAGTGTTGCACATGCAGAACACTCGGGTTAAACTTGACAAGCCTAGCATGTACAAACATGGCCTCAGAACACAAGAGACCGAAAGGTCGAACATGAGTCATGTAGTAGATATGATCAACATGATGATGTTCACAATTGAAGCCACCTGAACTCACGTGATAATCGGACTTGAGTTGGTGAATTTGGATCATGTGTCACTCAGATGACCTGAGGGATGTCAATTTGAGTGGGAGCTTTAGTAATTTGATTAACTAAACTCATTATCTTGAACAATAGTCTAAGTAACCTTTGCATATTTATGTTGTAGATCAATGGCTCGCGTAGTAGCACCCCTGAATTTTAATGTGTTCCTAGAGAAAGCTAAGTTGAAAGATGATGGAAGTAACTTTGTTGACTGGGCCCGTCATCTGAGGATTATCCTCACGGCTTCCCAGAAATCATATGTCCTTGATGCACCGCTTGGTGACCAACCAGAAGACATGACCTCCGAAGACGTTAAGAACGCTTGGGAGGCACATACTGAAGATTACTCAATAGTTCAGTGTGCAATATTGTATGGCTTAGAACCGGGACTTCAAAGACGTTTTGAACATCATGGAGCATATTAGATGGTTCCAGGCATTGAAGTTTATCTTTCAGAAGAATGCCCGGATCGAGAGGTATGAGACATCCAATAAGTTTTCTATGCTTGCAAAATGGAGGAGAACGGGTCTATCAGTGAGCATATACTCAGAATGTCTGGGTATTCAAATCGTCTAGCAAAATTGGGAATTACCCTTCCGCCAGAGGCGATCACTGACAGAGTTCTTCGATCACTGCCACCTAGTTACAAGAGCTTTGTGATGAACTATAACATGCACGGGATGAACAAGTCAGTCGCCGAGCTGTTTGCGATGCTGAAAGTCACTGAGTCTGAAATCCAAAAAGAATTTCAAGTGTTGATGGTCAATAAAACCACTAGTTTCAAGAAGAATAGCAAGGGCAAGGGCAAGAAGGGTAAAACCAAGAAGGATGGCAAAGCAGTTGCTCCTCCTGTAAAGAAGCCTAAGCATGGACCTAAGCCAGAAACTGAGTGCTTTCATTTCAAGGGAACCGGTCACTGGAAGCGGAACTGCCCCAAGTACCTGGCTGACAAGAAGGCGGCCAACGACAAACAAGGTATATATGATATACATGTTATTAATGTGTACCTTACTAGCTCTCGTAGTAGTGCCTGGGTATTTGATACCGGTTCGGTTGCTCACATTTGCAACTCAAAGCAGGAACTACGGAATAAACGAAGGCTGCTAAAGGACGAAGTGACGATTCGCGTGGGAAATGGTTCCAAGGTTCATGTGATCACTGTCGGCACGCTCTCTCTTCGATTACCATCGGGATTAGTGATGAACCTGAATAATTGTTATTTAGTGCATGCGTTAAGCATGAACATTATATCTCGATCTTGTTTATTGAGAGACAGTTACTCATTTAAATTAGAGAATAAAGGTTGTTCTATTTATATCAGTAATATCTTTTATGGTCATGCACCCAATGTTAGGGGTTTATTCATATTGAATCTTGATAGTGATGACACACATGTTCATAACATTGATGCCAAAAGATGTAGAGTTGATAATGATAGTGCCACTTTCTTGTGGCACTGCCGTTTAGGTCATATTGGTGTAAAACGCATGAGGAAGCTCCATGCTGATGGACTTTTGGAGTCACTTGATTTTGAATCACTTGACACATGCGAACCATGCCTCATGGGCAAGATGACTAAAACGTCGTTCTCTGGAACAATGGAACGGGCGAGTGACTTATTGGAAATCATACATACTGATGTGTGCAGTCCAATGAATGTTACAGCGCGTGGTGGATATCGTTATTTTCTCACCTTCACTGATGACTTAAGTAGATATGGGTATATTTACTTAATGAAACACAAGTTTGAAACGTTTGAAAAGTTCAAGCAATTTCAAAGTGAAGTTGAGAATCATCGTAACAAGAAGATTAAATTCCTGCGATCTGATCGAGGAGGTGAATATCTGAGTTATGAGTTTGGCAGTCACTTAAGATAGTATGGAATTGTTTCACAGTTGACACCGCCCGGAACACCACAGCGTAATGGTGTGTCCGAACGTCGTAATCGAACCTTATTAGATATGGTACGTTCTATGATGTCTCTTGCTGTTTTGCCACTATCGTTTTGGGGTTATGCATTAGAGACAGCTGGATTCACTTTAAATAGGGCGCCATCAAAATCCATTGAGACGACGCCATATGAACTATGGTTTGGCAAGAGGCCAAAGTTGTCATTTCTTAAAGTTTGGGGATGTGATGCTTATGTCAAAAAGCTTCAGCCTGAGAAGCTCGAACCCAAAGCGGAGAAATGCATCTTCATAGGATACCCGAAAGAGACAGTCGGGTATACCTTCTATCTCAGATCCGATGGCAATGTGTTTGTTGCTAAGAATGGAACATTTCTTGAGAAAGAGTTTCTCTCGAAAGAATTGAGTGGCAGGAAAATAGAGCTTGATGAGGTTACTGAACCTTTACTTCAACCAGAAAGTAGCGCGGTGCAGAAAGATGTTTCTCTGGAACCTGCGATGGTAGAAGAGGAAGTTAATGATGATGATCATGAAGCTTTGGATCAAGCTACTATTGAACCTCATAGGTCGACAAGGGCGCGTACTGCTCCTGAGTGGTATGGCAACCCTGTCTTGGAGGTCATGTTGCTAGACAGCAATGAACCTACGAGATATGGAGGAGCAGTGATGGGCCCGGATTCCGAGAAATAGTTAGAGGCCATGAAATCCGAGATGGGATCCATGTATGAAAACAAAGTATGGACTTTGGAAGTATTACCTGAAGGGCGAAAGGCCATTCAGAACAAATGGATCTTTAAGAAGAAGACAGACGCGGACGGTAATGTCACCGTCTATAAGGCTCGACTTGTGGCAAAGGGTTTTTCACAAGTTCAAGGAGTTGACTACGATGACACCTTCTCACCCGTAGCGATGCTTAAGTCTATCAGTATCATGTTGGCAATAGCTGCTTATTTCGACTATGAAATTTGACAGATGGATGTCAAAACAGCGTTCCTCAATGGTTTCCTTGAGGAAGAGTTGTATATGATGCAACTAGAAGGTTTTGTCAATCCAGAGAATGCTGACAAAGTTTGCAAACTCTAGCGATCCATTTATGGGCTAGTGCAAGCATCTCGGAGTTGGAATAAGCGTTTTGATGAGGTGATCAAAGTGTTTGAGTTTATACAAGTTTATGGAGAAGCTTGTATTTACAAGAAAGTGAGTGGGAGCTCTATAGCGTTTCTAATATTATATGTGGATGACATATTGCTGATTGGAAACAATATAGAAATGCTAGAAAGTGTGAAGGAATACTTGCACAAGAGTTTTTCAATGAAGGACCTAGGAGAAGCTGCTTTCATATTAGGCATTAAGATCTATAGAGATAGATCGAGACGCTTAATAGCACTTTCACAGAGCACATACCTTGATAAAGTTTTGAAGAAGTTCAAAATGGATTAGTCCAAGAAGGGGTTCTTGCCTGTGTTACAAGGTGTGAAGTTGAGTAAGACTCAATGACCAGTGACTGCAGAAGATAGAGAAAAGATGAGTGTCATCCCCTATGCTTCAGCCATTGGCTCTATCATGTATGCAATGATGTGCACAAGACCCGATGTCAGCCTTGCCATAAGTATGGCCGGAATGTTTCAAAGTGATCCTGGAATGGAGCACTGGGCAGCGGTCAAGAATATCCTTAAGTACCTGAAAAGGACTAAGGAAATGTTTCTGATTTGTGGAGGTGATGAAGAGCTCGTCGTAAAGGGTTACATTGATGCAAGCTTTGACACTGATTCCTGATGACTCTAAGTCACAAACCGGATACATATTTATTCTCAACGGGGGAGCGTTAAGCTGGTGCAGTTCCAAGCAAAGCATGGTAGACGATTCTACGTGCGAAGTGGAGTACATCGCAGCCTCGGAGGCAGCGAAGGAAGGTGTCTGGATGAAGCAGTTCATGACAGATCTTGGAGTAGTGCCCAGTGCACTGAATCCAATGAACTTGTTCTGTGACAACACTGGTGCCATTGCTCTGGCCACGGAACCAAGGTTTCACAAGAGGACGAGACACATAAAGCGACGTTTCAACTCCATCCGCGATTACATCGAGGAGAAGGACATAAATATTTGCAAAGTGCACACGGATCTGAATGTTGCACACCCGTTGACTAAACCTCTATCAAGGGCTAAACATGATCAACACCAGAACTGCATGGTTGTTCGATTCATTACAATGTAAATCACATAGTGATGTGCTAGATTATTGACTCTAGTGCAAGTGGGAGACTGTTGGAAATATGCCCTAGAGGCAATAAATAAAGAGTTTATTATTATATTTCCTTGTTCATGATAATCGTTTATTATCCATGCTATACTTGTATTGATTGGAAACACATTACATGTGTGGGTAAATAGACAACACTTTGTCCCTAGTATGCCTCTAGTGAACTAGCTCGTTGATCAAAGATGGTCAAGGTTTCCTAGCCATTGACATGTGATGTCATTTGATAATGGAATCAAATCATTAGGAGAATGATGTGATAGACAAGACCCAAACTACAAACATAGCATATGATTGTGTCAGTTTATTGCTACTGTTTTCTGCATGTCAAGTATATGTTCCTATGACCATGAGATTATGCAACTCACGGACACCGGAGGAGTGCCTTATGTGTATCAAACATCGCAAAGTAACTGGGTGACTATAAAGGTGCTCTACAGGTATCTCCGAGGGTGTCTGTTGAGTTGGCATGGATCAAGACTGGGATTTGTTACTCCGTGTGATGGAGAGGTATCTTAGGGCCCACTCGGTAATACAACATCAGAATAAGCCTTGCAAGCAATGTGACTAAGTGTTAGTCACCGGATCTTGTATTACGGAACGAGTAAAGAGACTTACCGGTTACGAGGTTGAACTAGGTATGGAGATACCGACGATCGAATCTTGGGCAAGTAACATACCGAAGAACAAAGGGAACATCATACGGGATTAACTGAATCCTTGACATAGAGGTTCGACCAATAAAGATCTTCTAGAATATGAGGAACCAATATGGGCATCCAGGTCCCGCTATAGGTTATTGACCATTGAGGTGTCTCGGTCCTGTCTACATAGTTCTCGAACCCGCAAGGTCTGCACACTTAAGGTTTGGTGACGTTTTGGTAGTATAGAGTTATGTATGGTGGTGATCGAAGGTTGTGCGGAGTCCCAGATGAGATCCCGGACGTTACGAGGAGCTTCGGAATGGTCCGGAGGTAAAGATTCATATATAGGAAGTCCTGTTTTGGCGGCCAGAAAAGTTTCGGGCTCATCGGTAGTGTACCGGGAGTGCTGGTAGTGTACCGGGAGACCACCGGGAGGGGTATTTCGACCCAAGAGGCTTCATGGGCTGTGGGAGAGTGATACAATCCCTTAGTGTGCTGGTGGAAGTCCCACACAAGGCCCATGCAGCTAGGGAAAGAAAAGCCCAAAGAAAAAGGTGGAAAAAAGGCAAAAAGGGGAGGAATCCTAGTCCTACTATGATTGGAGGAGGAGTCCTCCTCTCCTCCCCACTTCGGCCGAACCAAAGGAGGCTTGGCCCTTGGTGCAAGCCTCTCCTCCTCTCCTCCTATATATACTAGAGGGTTTTATGGTTTTTCACTAGATTTTCAGCCACGTGCAAGTCGTTCCTCTAGTGCATAGTTTCTCCTCTAGATCGGATTTCTGTAGTGCTTAGGCGAAGCCCTGCCGGAATAGCTCCACCACCATCGCCTGAGCACCGCCACGCTGTCGGAGAACTCTTATTCCTCTCCGCTCCCTCTTGCTGGATAAAGAAGGCGGAGATCGTCATCAAGTTGTACATGTGCTGAACGCGGAGGTACCGTCCGTTCGGTACTTGATCGGGACAGATCGTGATTGGATCGTGGGACGCTCAGCAATTTGGATCACGAAGACGTTCGACTACACCAACCACGTTTCTTAACGCTTCCCGCTTAGCAATCTAAAAGGGTACGTAGATCCACTCTCCCTCTCGTAGATGCTCATCACCATGGACAGATCTGCGTGTGCGTCAGAATTTTTTTTGTTTCCCATGCAACGTTCCCCAACAGTGGTGCAAAATGAGAAAGACTTGGATGTGCTGCTGTAAGATGAGCAAGATTTTGATGTTATAGCTGATGTTGTGCAAGCTGAGCCTATGTTCGAAGTTGAGTTGCCTTCTCAAGATTTGGGTACCTCTGAAGGTATTCCACATGATGTTGTGTAGGCTGAGCCTATGGTGGAAGTTGAGTTGCCAACTGAAGATATGGGTACCTCTGAAGATATTCCAGCTGATGTTGTGCAAGCTGAGCCTATGTTGGAAGTTGAGTTGCCAACTGAAGATATTCCATCTAATGTGGTGCCAACTGAGCCTATATTGGAAGTTGTGTTGCCAACCCCTGATGATATTGGGTCCGATGATACTGCAACTGTCGTGCTGTGAAAAAAAGCTATTGTTCCAGGCAGTCCAATGAAGAAAATCAAGAGCTTGAGTGAATTGGGTGTTGTACAATCAAAAACAAGCACTGGTGAGAAGAAGAAGAAATTGAGTGGTAGGAGGAAGCAGAAGTGAAAATTTGTTGAAACTTGTGTATTGCTACTGGGTAACCATTGCTACTATGTTGTTGAAATTTGTTAAAACTTGTGTATTACTTTGATATGATATGTATTTATGTAATACTATTCAAGTTTGAGACAAAATTTAAATTTGAGCCAAAATTCAAATTTGAAATTATTTGTTATGTGCTATTGGTGTTACAATGATTTCTGGACTATTATCCATGTTAGTTCATTAATCGGAGCAATTTTATTATGTGAAACTCTGGACATAAAAAATGTGCTCCACATGAGCTCCAAACCCCTCAAAAGCTAGGGAAAACAGACCCATTTGTAAGCAAGTTTTTTTTTTACCTTCTCTAAATGAGCCAAAAAAGGAAACCTGACATCTAGTGTGTGTATATAAGAGTCCATCCTGAGATTGGATCGTTTCGATAAATTATGACATGTTTAACACTTAACCCTAGCTCACTTCTCTTGAATCCTTCACAACCTCGTTCTTGGAAGCCATCTTTTGTAAAGGTTTTTCATGAAAAAAATCCGTAGTCCAAGTTTCTTATTTTTCCTAGATACGTAGTCACATAGAACGATGATCAGCACAATTTTTATATTTTTTTGATTTTTTTTGAATTAGTTATGCTCAACCCTAACCGTTGAAAACCTATCAAAACCCCTCTAAACCCCATCAAAACCCCACACCCCTCTGGGCCATTGGATCACCATGAATGGACGGTCTGGATCAGGCACAAGGGCTACGTCAGCGATCCGCGGGCTGCACTCTAATTGGCTGATTAGAAACCTTTGGATATTATAACACACAGCACCCTGGACCATTGGATGGATGCGAATAGAAGCAATGGTATGGATCAAGAGCCACGTCACAGATCCGCAGGATGTTAGTTCATTGGCTGGTCATTTTTTTACGTTGGATAAGATTGAGCAGGACGACCATGTATTTTTGGGCTTAATTAAAGCGGCCCAGCCGTTGGACCGATGGACACCACGGTGATCCGATTTGAGCAGGCCTGAAAACCAGGCATGCATGCGCGCGCAACCCTATGCTACCCGCCCTCACAGCGTAGCCACTGCATGCATGGCATCGAGCTCATTTCTCCACGCATTTTTAATGACTAGTGTGCTACGCAAGCTGTTTGCAGTACTATCACGATGCCACACTTGCATGCACGGGCGGCACACGCACAAAACGAGCACGCGTGAACCCCGACCGACGACATAGAGCTTGCGCTTGCATGCACGGGTGGCACACGCACAGAACAAGTAGGCGTGAACCCCGACCGACGACACAGAGCTTGCAGCGCTTAGACGTCGCAGCCTAGATATTGAAGCCGCTTTCGGTTTCCCATGCGTGTACACACATGCACGCTCCCTTGTTGGAAATATGCCCTATAGGCAATAATAAAATGGTTATTATTGTATTTCCATGTTCATGGTAATTTTCTATTGTTCATGCTATAATTGTGTTAACCGGAAACCATAATGCATGTGTGAATTCATAGACCACAACGTGTCCCTAGTGAGCCTCTAGTTGACTAGCTCGTTGATCAATAGATGGTCACTGTTTCATGACCATGGACATTGAATGTCGTTCATAACGGGATCACATCATTAGGAGAATGATGTGATGGACAAGACCCAATCCTAAGCATAGCACAAGATCGTGTAGTTCGTCTGCTAAAACTTTTCTAATGTCAAGTATCGTTTCCTTAGACCATGAGATTGTGCAACTCCCGGATACCGTAGGAATGCTTTGGGTGTGCCAAACGTCACAACGTAGCTGGGTGGCTATCAAGATGTATTACAGGTATCTCCAAAAGTGTCTGTTGGGTTGGCACGAATCGAGACTAGGATTTGTCACTCCGTGTGACGGAGAGTTATCTCTGGGGCCACTCGATAAGACATCATCATACCGGTAGACAAAGGGAATTGTATACAGGATTGATTGAATCCCTGACATCGTGGTTCATCCGATGAGATCATCGTGGAGCATGTGGGATCCAACATGGGTATCTAGGTCCCGCTGTTGGTTATTGATCGGAGAGGTGTCTCGATCATGTCTACGTGTCTCCCGAACCCGTAGGGTCTACACAGGTTCGATGACACTAGGGTTATAGGGAAATGTTGTACGTGGTTATCGAAGGTTGTTCAGAGTCCCAGATGAGATCCTGGACGTCATGAGGAGCTCCGGAATAGTCCGGAGGTAAAGATTGATATATAGGAAGTCCAGTTTTGGTCACCGGAAAGTTTTCGGGGTCATCGGTAGTGTACCGGGAGTGCCGGGAGGGTGCTGGAGGACCCCCGGGAGGGGTGTGACGACCAAAGGACTTCGTGGGCTGTTAGAGGAGGTGGACCAGCCCTTATTGGGCTGGCCAAGTTCTTATAGAAAGGCCCATGCGGCTAGGGATAAAGAGATAGGGCTAAAAGAGATTCAAAAGGAAGAGATCCACCTCCCTTGTGGGAGGTGGACTCCTCCCTTATCTCGGCCGAACCTCTCCTCCTTAGAGGAGGGGCCAAGGAAGCCCTCCTTCTCTATCCTCCTATATATACTCAAGGTATTGGGGCTGATTTGAGACATGACTTCTCTCTCTCTTGGCGCAGCCCTACCCTTCCTCTTCCTGGTTCTCCGTAGCGCTTGGCGAAGCCCTGCCGGAGTCCACGTAGCTCCACCGTCACCACGCCGTCGTGCTTCCGGAGCTCTCCCTCAACCTCTCCTTCCTCCTTGCTAGATCAAGGCGTAGGATACTTCATTGGGTTGCACGTGTGTTGAACGCGGAGGCGCCGTTGTTCGGCGCTTAGATCGGAATCCATCGCGATGTGAATCACTGCGAGTACGACTCCACCAACCACATTCTTGTAATGCTTCCGCTTAGCGATCTTCAAAGGTACGAAGATGCAATCTCTCCCCGCTTGTTGCTGGTTTCTCCATAGATAGATCTTGGTGATCGTAGGAATTTTTTTGATTTACTACTACGTCTCCCAACAGTGGCATCATGATCTAGGTCTATGCGTAGAATATATGCACGAGTAGAACACAAAATTGTTGTGGGCGTCGATCTTGTTAATTTGCTTACCACTACTAGTCTTATCTTGATTCGGTGGTATTGTGGGATGAAGCATCCCAGACCAACTTTACACGTACGCTTACGTGAGACCGGTTCCACCGCCTGACATGCACTTGTTGCATAAGGTGGCTAGCGGGTGTCTGTCTCTCCTGCCTTAGTCGGATTGGATTCGATGAAAAGGGTCCTTATGAAGGGTAAATAGCAATTGGCATATCACGTTGTGGTTTTGGCATAGGTAAGAAACGTTCTTGCTAGAAACCTATAGCAGCCACGTAAAAACTTGCAACTACAAATTATAGGACGTCTAACTTGTTTTTGCAGCATATGCCTTGTGATGTGATATGGCCAAAGGATGTGATGTGATGCATTGTGATGTATGAGATTGATCATGTTCTTGTAATAGGATTCACGAATTGCATTTCAATGATTATGACAACCGTTAGGAGCCATAGGAGTTGTCTTATTTTATTGTTTGACATGCGTGTCGATCATAAACGCCATGTAATTACTTTACTTTATTGCTAAACGTTAGCCATAGTACTAGAAGTAATAGTTGGCAAGACAACTTCATGAAGACACGATGATGGAGATCATGATGATGGAGATCATGGTGTCGTGCCGGTGATAGTGATGATCTTGGTTCCCCGAAGATGGAGATCAAAGGAGCAAGATGATATTGGCCATATCATGTCACTATATTGATTGCATGTGATGTTTATCATGTTTACATCTTTTTTGCCTAGAATGACGGTAGTAAATAAGATGATCTCTCAATAAAATTTCAAGAAAGGTGTTCACCCTAATTGTGCACTATTGCTAAGGATCGTTGTTCCGAAGCACCATGTGATGATCGGGTGTGGTAGGTTCTAACGTTCGCATACAACGGGTGTAAGCAAGATTTACACATGCAAAACACTTAGGTTGACTTGACGAGCCTAACATGTACAAACATGGCCTCGGAACATGGAAGACCGAAAGGTCGAACATGAGTCGTATAGACGATCAACATGGAGATATTCACCATGGATGACTAGTCCATATCACGTGATGATCGGACACGGGCTAGTTGACATGGATCATGTATCACTTGGATGACTAGAGAGATGTCTATCTAAGTGGGAGTTCATTAAATAATTTGATTATGTGAACTTTTATCATGAACTTAGTCTAAAATTGTATTTACAATCTATATTGTAGATCCAATGGCTAACGCTAATGTCACCCTCAACTTCAACGCGTTCCTAGAGAAAACCAAGTTGAAAGATGATGGAAGGAACTATGCGGATTGGCTCCGTAGCTTGACGATTATCCTCATAGCTTCCAATAGATTGTATGTCCTTGATGCACCGCTAGGTGACCCACCCATTTTCCCAGCGGACCAAGACGTTACGAACGCTTGGCAGTCACGCTGTGATGATTACTCCCTGGTTTTGTGCGGCATGCTTTACAGTTTAGAACCGGGGCTCCAAAAGCATTTTGAGCAACACGGAGCATATGAGATGTTCCAAGAGCTGAAACTGGTTTTTCAAGCTCATGCCCAGGTCGAGATATATGACGTCTCCGACAAGTTCTTCAGTTGTAAGATGGAGGAGAATAGTTCTGCCAGTGAGCACATACTCAAAATGTCTGGGTTGCACAACCGCTTGACTCAGCTAGGAGTTAATCTCCCGGATGACTCGGTCATTGACAGAATCCTCTAGTCGCTTCCACCTAGCTACAAGAGCTTTGTGATGAACTACAACATGCAGGGTATGGAGAAGTCCATTCCTGAGTTGTACTCGATGCTGAAATCAGCGGATGTCAAGATCAAAAAAGAGCATCAAGTGTTGATGGTGAATAAGACCACTAGTTTCAAGAAAGGCAAGGGTAAGAAGAACTTCAAGAAGGACGGCAAAGTTGTTGCCGCGCCCGGTAAGCAAGCTGTCGGGAAGAAGAACAAGCACGGACCCAAGCCTGAGACTGGGTGCTTTTATTGCCAGGGTACCAGTCACTAGAAGCGGAACTGCCCCAAGTACTTAGCAGATAAGAAGGCCGGCAATGTTAAAGGTATATGTGATATACTTGTTATTGATGTGTACCTAACCAGCGCTCGTAGTAGCTCCTGGGTATTTGATACCAGTGCAGTTGCTCACATTTGTAACTCCAAGCAGGAGGTGCGGAATAAGCGGAGGCTGGCAAAGGACGAGGTGACGATGCGCGTCGAGAATGGCTCCAAGGTCGATGTGATCGCCATCGGCACGCTACCTCTACATCTACCTTCGGGATTAGTTTTAAACCTCAATAATTGTTATTTCGTACCAACTTTGAGCATGAACATTGTATCTGGATCTCGCTTGATGCGAGATGGCTACTCATTTAAATCTGAGAATAATGGTTGTTCTATTTATATGAGATAAATATTTTATGGTCATGCTCCGCTGGTCGATGGTTTGTTTGTGATGAATCTCGAACGTGATGTTACACATGTCCATAGTGTGAGTACCAAAAAGTATAAGGTTGATAACGATAGAACCACTTACATGTGGCACTGCCGCCTTGGTCATATTGGTGTCAAACGCATGAAGAAACTCCATGATGATGGACTTTTGGAGTCTCTTGATTTCGAATCATTTGACACGTGCGAACCATGCCTCATGGGCAAGATGACCAAGACTCTGTTCTCTGGAACAATGGAGCGAGCAACTGACTTGTTGGAGATAATACATACCGATGTATGCGGTCCAATGAGCATCGAGGCTCGCGATGGCTACCGTTTTGTTCTCACCCTCACTGATGACTTGAGCAGATATGGGTATGTCTACTTAATGAGACACAAGTCTGAAACCTTTGAAAGGCTCAAGGAATTTCAAAGTGAGGTAGAGAATCAACGTGATAGGAAAATAAAGTGCCTATGATCTGATCGTGGTGGAGAATATTTAAGTCACGAGTTTGGCACACACCTAAGGAAATGTGAAATTGTTTCACAACTCACGCCGCCTGGCACACCTCAGCGAAATGGTGTGTCTGAACGTCGTAATCGCACTCTATTGGATATGCTGCGATCTATGATGTCTCTTACCGACTTACCGCTATCATTTTGGGGATATGCATTAGAGACTGCCGCATTCACTTTAAATAGGGCACCATCAAAGTCCGTTGAGACGACACCGTATGAATTATGGTTTCGAAAGAAACCTAAGCTGTCGTTTCTAAAAGTTTGGGGATGTGATTCTTATGTGAAGACACTTCAACCTAAGAAGCTCGAACCCAAAGCGGAAAAGTGCGTCTCTCTCTCTCTCGGCGCAGCCCTACCCTTCCTCTTCCACGTTCTCCGTAGCGCTTGGCGAAGCCCTGCCAGAGTCCACGTAGCTCCACGGTCACCACGCTGTCGTGTTGCCGGAGCTCTCCCTCGACCTCTCCTTCCTCCTTGCTGGATCAAGGCGTAGGAGACGTCATCGGGCTGCACATGTGTTGAACGCGGAGGCGCCGTTGTTCGGCACTTAGATCGGAATCCACCGCGATGTGAATCGCTGCGAGTAAGACTCCACCAACCGCGTTCTTGTAACGTTCCGCTTAGTGATCTTGAAAGGTATGAAGATGCAATCTCTCCCCACTCGTTGCTAGTTTCTCCATAGATAGATCTTGGTGATCGTAGGAAAAAAATTGATTTACTACTACGTCTCCCAACATCCCCTCCCCCAATGCCACTCACCACCGCCCGCTCATTACTTCCACCCGGTGTAAACACATCGCACTAGGGCTACTTAAGCCACCTATCATCTTCCTCCTCATCACCCATCCTCTCCCATCTGCATCCTCTTCTCACCACCACAAACAACCCCAAAACCAGGCCGCCTCAACCATGAACTACTACACCGGGCCAAGCTTCCGCTTTCCCCCCACTGTGCCAGAGATGCTCTACCCTACCGACGTGTACGTCGAGAGCACACTCCGTGTTTAGTCGATGTCAAGATGGAGGGGCGCAAGGGATTTCACCAACGCCTTCCTTGCGCTCGGCTTCGGCCACCTCCCCCGGGGATCTCCAAGGATGTACCGAGCTCGGCTTCCTTGCACTCATTACTTCCTCTACGGGGTTGTGGTTGCTATCCTTGCCCACTTCACCAACTCCATCGACGCGTTCTACCTCCTGTGTCGTGTGTTCTGGTGTGGCTGTGAGTTCATCGTTTTCACCACCCATAACATCTTCACGGACTACAACAATATCTTCCCCACCGTGGGGCGCATGCACACTCTGTCGTACCCCATTGACAACACCCCGGAGGAGCAGTGAACGACACCTGGAGGAGTTGACCATGGAGGAGTTGGCCTTGGAGCAAGCAAGCAAGCCAGTGGTGTTTTATCTTATCTAGGGTGCCGTTTTATTATTGTTGTGTTGGGTTGAACTATCTATATAAGTTGTAATGATACTATGTATGTCGTGCTTGGGTACTATTATTGTCGTGCTTTATCTTCTCTATGTTAGTTGTAATATGGTACTATGCAATGCTATTATTTATTTTATCTATGCAATGCTACTACTTATCTTATCTTGTTGTTGTCGTGTTTCCAAAAATGATTTCTGAGGCTTTCATATATCCCCATTTAATTTGGGTTTCATGGAACCATAGACATGCATGAAAACAATCACAAAACAATAGTGGACAAGCAACAAAAATGTAAGGCAAAACAAAATAAGTTACAATACATACGGCCCAACATTTGTTCAACATAAAAATTTGGCCAAAGTAAAAAACAAGTAAAGAAGTATATGTTTGTTAGAGGTTTATTTGCCGAAGCAACATTTTATTTTAGTCGAAGCATTTTTTTTCTAAACATGGCTGCCTCAATGCTATAAAACAGGGATGGTGCCCCTACGTGGGTGGGCTGGTCACTATTTGGGCCTGGTTATTTTCTCATGGCCCAACATCTATTCGGCAGCAAGATTATTTTTACTAGAAACTGAATTTGGGGTGTGTGCACTATGTTAACCGAAGAATAAGAACAAAGCATGAACGCTGAAAATTTCATCTTTGATTCAATTACATGAACTTGGCATGATGCACAGATCACATCCTGTGCCCTAACAGACCTAAATGCCCCCTCTAATGACGGATGAACAACAAGTAAAACAAAAACAGAGCAATGATACAACAATAGAACCCCCTACCATGATATTTGCTTGCTTCTGCAAATCAATCATCTCCATTAGATTTTTCCTGGTCTTCTTCAGTTCCCCGGTCAGTTCAAACTCCAAGTGCAGTCCAGCATTGCGTGCAGACCTCACCATCGACACGACTCTGCCCGCCCCTTTGTCCGAGGTCCCCAAATTCTCCATCTGTGGAACGCCGTCCAAATTGAGCTCCCAGGTAGCGGCCCGCTCGAATCAATAGCCCTCAAACTGAATCCTCTCAACATATTCATACATCCACTCAAAATGGGTGCATTTCTTCAGGATCTGAAAACAACAATATGAACCCTAAATTTAAAACTCGAGAAAAAAATATATGGAGAAATCAAAGGAAATGGCAGTGAAAGAATGGGCTAAGAACTGAGATCTAACCTTGCCATCACTTCCTGCCATTGTTTTGCTCAAGCACTTCAGAAATTTCCGTCCAAGATTTCCATTATCATCAGTCCTAGTGACCAACCGTTTTAGAGGCTCGGGGCGTGGGCAGTCTGGGCACCTTGTGAGCGGCATCGGACCATACCGACGCTATCTTAAGTGCGTGGCGGAGGAGCTGGACATCTGCACTAGGTCGCCGGAGAAGAGGAAGAATGGGGAACGGGGAAGCAATGGGCGGCGGCGGACGGACGGGCATGGGCGGTCGTCTCTTCGTGCTGGGAAGAGATGGGTCCCGTGCTTAGTGGACAAGTGATGGGTCCCACGCTTACGTCGATAAGTTATGGGTCCAGCCCCTAACAACTAATGAGGGCATCGGTTCAGATTAAGGGCCATGTCGTGTCTGGGCTATTTCCTCCCTCAAAAGTGTCGCACCAAGGCAATTCGAACAAAAGGCGTCACACTTCTTCCAATTCCCACGAAAAATGTCGCACAAAAACTATTAGCCCATTATTCCATGGCTTTCCTGGATGACAGTCCAAGCCACCTTTTGCGACCACATTCAACAATGGAGAAGGTTCACACCTGCCCATTTTTCTCCATCCATTGATGGAAGATTGCTACTTCTCAGTCACGAACAAGGACTTGCTTTGCCAGTTGCCATGGTTGTCGACAAGGACCTTCACGAGGCAGCCAGCCAATGGGCAAAACAAATCATAAGTTGCAACATCTTGCTCGTTCCACCATAGCCCGCCACACACAAGGCCGGGATGACGTCTCACCGGCTGGTCCTGTCCGTGGCCATCGTGCCCGTCGTCGTCGCCCTTCCACAACCGTTTGGAAGGTTTTTTAAAAAAAGATAATCTCCGACCTTCGCATCAGGACAATCCACACAATAATATATAATTAAAATGTAAAATTCAGCAGCCAAACAACATCGATTCAAAAATAAACCGAAAGAAAACCCGAGGCCATATGACTCACGCCAATAGCTCCATAAGATATCAACTAACCCTATCACTACAGGAATAATCGAATATGCCTACGACCAAACTTATACCTACGGTGCCCATAGGCAAAGTTTTAGAAAAGCCGATGGGTTAGCCAAAACCGTAGGCATATATCGACCCTCGTCAACATCCTAAATATGCCTACGGGTCTCGTAGGCATACAAAAACTGTCGGCAAATCGCACACCTATGCCTACGGCCCCGTAGGCATATCCCGGTCCGTCATCATACAACCTTAGAGGCTGACGGAAAGCTCCCTCCGTTAAATCTATGTCGACAGGCCCTGTAGACATGTTACTGTGCTACACGTGGCAGAGTATGCCTATGGGCCCCGTAGGCATAGATGGTAGCTATGCCTATGGTTGAACCGTAGGCATATTCTGCCACGTGTCCTACATAGAGCTTCACTTAAACCATAGACATAGATCATATGTAGGCATATATGTCGTCACATGTCAAATTGCACCGGAGTGTTACCCCCTTCACGGATGACGATAACACCGCACTATGACCCCCTTCACGGATGGCGATAACACCGGAGTGTGACCCCTTTCATGGATGATGATAACACCGGAGTGCAACCCCCTTCACGGAATGCGATAACACCGGAGCTACGCCCCGCAAATTTCCGTGTCAACCGGCCTAGGTTAGGTCATTCGAGGGCTGGCAATCCCACCAAAACTTGCATTGGGTCCTCATACATGTCTAAAAGTGTGGTGATAGGTTCAAACACCCAACACGCAGCTCCGAAGAGTGACCCCCTTCACGGACGACACTACCGTCAACACTTAGAGGGGGGAACTGCGACGGAGGTTCAAACCGGAGGGAATCTTGTGGTTGGTTGGGCCCAAACTTGGTTTTAAAATGTTCCCATGGGCTGACCTATCACAACTAGGTAGAGAAGTCAATTGGTCAAGGGTCGTCCAGTGAAAGTCAAAGGGGGTAGCTTTCCGGGTCAACCAGGCTAGGGTTAGGCCGGTCCGGGGCCAAAGAGGGGTAGCTATGCCATCAAACCTTGCCTTGTGACCTCATAAATGTTTGAGAGTGTGGTGGGATGTTTAAAGAGGCGATACGCAGCTTTGGAGTATGACCCCCTTCACGGACGGAGATAATACCGATGTAACGTTCGGCATTTTTGCCGTTATAGTTGCATTGGTTGGTCATGTATGTTTGTTTAATGTTTATATCACTGGATAGCAATTAAAACTCAAGTGTTCGGTGTGAAATGTTCAATTATTAGTTTGGTGTTTTGCTCAAATAGAGAAAGCTACCCCCCCAATTTCCGTGTCAATCGGCCTAGGCTTAGGTCACTCGGGGGCCTGGGGGCTGGCAATCCCACCAAAACTTGCATTGGGTCCTCATACATGTCTAAAAGTGTGGTGATAGGTTCAAACACCCAACACGCAACTCTGGAGAGTGAGCACCTTCATGAACGACACTACCGTCAACACTTAGAGGGGGGAACTACGACGGAGGTTCGACCCGGAGGGAATCTTGGGGTTGGTTGTGCCCAAACATGGTTTTAAAATGTTCCGAGGGGATGACCTATCACAACTAGGTAGAAAAGTTAATTCGTCAACGGCCGTCCAGTGAAAGTTAAAGGGGGTAGCTTTCTGGGTCAACCAGGCTAGGGTTAGGCCGGTTCGGGGCCAGAGAGGGGTAGCTATGCCATCAAAACTTGCCTTGTCCCCACATCAATGTCTGAGAGTGTGGTGGGATGTTTAAAGAGCCAATACGCAGCTTCAGAGTGTGACCCCCTTCACGGACGGTGATAATACCGAAGTA
Source organism: Hordeum marinum (assembly GCA_022496015.1). Taxonomy (NCBI): domain Eukaryota; kingdom Viridiplantae; phylum Streptophyta; class Magnoliopsida; order Poales; family Poaceae; genus Hordeum; species Hordeum marinum. The sequence continues at coordinate 481,478,643 of CM039672.1, forward strand.
ACGTTCGGCATTTTTGTCGTTATAGTTGCATTGGTTGCTCATGTATGTTTGTTTAATGTTTATTTCACTCTAAAAATTAAAAATCAAGTGTTCGGTGTGAAATGTTTAATTATTAGTTTGGTGTTTTGCTCCAATAGAGAAAGCTACACCCCCTCCAATTTCCTTGTCAATCGGCCTAGGGTTAGGTCACTCGGGGGCCTGGGGGGCTGGCAATTCCACCAAAACTTGCATTGGGTCCTCATACATGTCTAGAAGTGTGGTGATAGGTTCAAACACCCAACACACAGCTCCAGAGAGTGACCTCCTTCACGGATGACACTACCATCGACACTTAGAGGGGGAACTACGACAGAGGTTCGACCCGGAGGGAATCTTGTGGTTGGTTGGGCCCAAACTTGGTCTTAAAATGTTCCCTGGGGCTGACCTATCACAACTAGGTAGAAAAGTCAATTGGTCAGGAGCCGTCCAGTGAAAGTCAAAGGTGGTAGCTTTCCGGGTCAACCAGGCTAGGGTTAGGCCAGTCCGGGGCCAGAGAGGGATAGCTATGCCATCAAAACTTGCCTTGTGCCCTCATAAATGTCTGAGAGTGTGGTGGGATGTTTAAAGATGCGATATGCAGCTTCGGAGTGTGACCCCATTCACGTACGGCGATAATACCGAAGTAACGTTCGACATTTTTGCCGTTATAGTTGCATTGGTTGCTCATGTATGTTTGTTTAATGTTTATATCACTGGATAGCAAGTAAAAATCAAGTGTTCAGTGTGAAATGTTTAATTATTAGTTTGGTGTTTTGCTCCAATAGAGAAAGCTACCCCTCCCTCCAATTTCCCTGTCAATCAGTCTAGGGTTAGGTCACTCGGGGGCCTGGGGGGCTCGCAATCCCACCAAATCTTGCATTGGGTCCTCATACATGTCTAGAAGTGGGGTGATAGGTTCGAACACCCAACACGCAGCTCCGGAGAGTGACCCCCTTCATGGACGACACTACCGTCGACACTTAGATGGGGGGACTACGACAAAGGTTCGACCCGGAGGGAATCTTGTGGTTGGTTGGGCCCAAACTTGGTTTTAAAATGTTCCCAGGAGCTGACCTATCACAACTAGGTAGAAAAGTCAATTGGTCAAGGGTCGTCCAGTGAAAGTCAAAGGGGGTAGCTTTCCAGGTCAACCAGGCTAGGGTTAGGCCGGTTCGGGGCCAGAGAGGGGTAGCTATGCCATCAAAACTTGCCTTGTCGCCACATAAATGTCTGAAAGTGTGCTGGGATGTTTAAAGAGTGAATACGCAGCTTCGGAGTGTGACCCCCTTCATGGACGGTGATAATACCGAAGTAACGTTCGGCATTTTTGCCGTTATACTTGCATTGGTTGCTCATGTATGATTTTTTAATGTTTATATCACTATATAGCAAGTAAAAATCAAGTGTTTAGTGTGAAATGTTTAATTGTTAGTTTGAGGTTTTTCTCCAATAGAGAAAGCGAACCCCCAATTTCCGTGTCAATCGGCCAAGGGTTAGGTCACTCGGGGGCCTGGGGGCTGGCAATACCACCAAAACTTGCATTGGGTCCTCATACATGTCTAAAAGTGTGATGATAGGGTCAAACACCCAACACGCAGCTCCGGAGAGTGACCCCTTTCACGAACGACACTACCGTCAACACTTAGAGGGGGGAACTACGACGGGGGTTCGACCCGAAGGGAATCTTGTGGTTGGTTGGGCCCAAACTTGGTTTTAATATGTTCCGAGGGACTGACCTATCACAACTAGGTAGAAAAGTCAATTGGTCAAGGGCCGTCAAGTGAAAGTCAAAGGGGCTAGCTTTCCGGGTCAACCAGGCTAGGGTTAGACCTGTTCGGGGCCAGAGAGGGTTAGCTATGCCATCAAAACTTGCCTTGTCCCCACATAAATAATTGAAAGTGTGGTGGGATCTTGAAAGAGCAAATACGGAGCTTCGGAGTGTGACCCCCTTCACGGACGGTGATAATACTAAAGTAACGTTCGACATTTTTGCCGTTATACTTGCATTGGTTGCTCATGTATGATTCTTTAATGTTTATATCACTAGATAGCAATTAAAAATCAAGTGTTCAGTGTGAAACGTTTAATTATTAGTTTGGTGTTTTGCTCCAATAGAGAAAGCTACCCCCCCCCCAATTTCCTTGTCAATCGGCCTAGGGTTTGGTCACTTGGGGGCCTGGAGCGCTGGCAATCCCACCAAAACTTGCATTGGGTCCTCATACATGTCTAGAAGTGTGGTGATAGGTTCAAACACCCAACACCCAGCTCCGGAGAGTGACCCCCTTCACGGACGACACTACCGTCAACACTTGGAGGGGCGAACTACGACGGAGGTTCAACCCAAAGGGAATCTTGTGGTTTGTTGGGCCCAAACTTGGTTTTAAAATGTTCCGAGGGGCTGACCTATCACAATTAGGTAGAAAAGTCAATTGGTCAAGGGCCGTCGAGTGAAAGTCAAAGGTGGTAGCTTTTCGGGTCAACCAGGCTAGGGTTAGGCCAGTCCGGGGCCAGAGAGGGGTAGCGATGCCATCAAAACTTGCCTTGTGCCCTCATAAATGTGTGAGAGTGTGGTGGGATGTTTAAAGAGGCGATATGCAGCTTCGGAGTGTGACCCCATTCACGGACGGCGATAATACCGAAGTAACGTTCGACATTTTTGCCGTTATAGTTGCATTGGTTGCTCATGTATGTTTGTTTAATGTTTATATCACTGGATAGCAAGTAAAAAATCAAGTGTTCAGTGTGAAATGTTTAATTATTAGTTTGGTGTTTTGCTCCAATAGAGAAAGCTACCCCTCCCTCCAATTTCCGTGTCAATCGGCCTAGGGTTAGGTCACTCGGGGGCCTGGGGGCTCGCAATCCCACCAAAACTTGCATTGGGTCCTCATACATGTCTAAAAGTGGGGTGATAGGTTTGAACACCCAACACGCAGCTCCGGAGAGTGACCCCCTTCATGGACGACACTACCGTTGACACTTAGATGGGGGGACTACGACAGAGGTTCGACCCGGAGGGAATCTTGTGGTTGGTTGGGCCCAAACTTGCTTTAAAATGTTCCCAGGGGCTTACCTATCACAACTAGGTTGAAAAGTCAATTGGTCAAGGGTCGTCCAGTGAAAGTCAAAGGTGGTAGCTTTCCGGGTCAACCAGGCTAGGGTTAGGCCAGTCCGGGGCCAGAGATGGGTAGCGATGCCATCAAAACTTGCCTTGTGCCCTCATAAATGTCTGAGAGTGTGGTGGGATGTTTAAAGAGGCGATATGCAGCTTCGGAGTGTGACCCCATTCACGGACGGCGATAATACCGAAGTAACGTTCGACATTTTTGCCGTTATAGTTGCATTGGTTTCTCATGTATGTTTGTTTAATGTTTATATCACTAGATAGCAATTAAAAATCAAGTATTCAGTGTGAAATGTTTAATTATTAGTTTGGTGTTTTGCTCCAATAGAGAAAGCTACCCCCCCCAATTTCCTGGTCAATGGGCCTAGGGTTAGGTCACTCGGGGGCCAGGGGCTGGCAATCCCACCAAAACTTGCGTTGGGTCCTCATACATGTCTAAAAGTGCGGTGATAGGTTCAAACACCCAACACACAGCTCTGGACAGTGACACCCTTCATGAACGACACTACCGTCAACACTTAGAGGGGGGAACTACGACGGAGGTTCGACCCGGAGGGAATCTTGTGGTTGGTTGGGCCCAAACTTGGTTTTAAAATGTTCCCAGGAGCTGACCTATCACAACTTGGTAGAAAAGTCAATTGGTCAAGGGTCGTCCAGTGAAAGTCAAAGGGGGTAGCTTTCCAGGTCAACCAGGCTAGGGTTAGGCCGGTTCGGGGTCAGAGAGGGGTAGCTATGCCATCAAAACTTGCCTTGTCCCCACATAAATTTCTGAGAGTGTGGTGGGATGTTTAAAGAGCCAATACGCAGCTTCGGAGTGTGACCCCCTTCACGGACGGTGATAATACCGAAGTAACGTTCGGCATTTTTGCCGTTGTAGTTGCATTGGTTGCTCATGTATGTTTGTTTAATGTTTATATCATTGGATAGCAATTAAAAATCAAGTGTTCGGTGTGAAATGTTTAATTATTAGTTTGGTGTTTTGCTCCAATAGAGAAAGCTACCCCCCCCCCAATTTCCGTGTCAATCGGCCTAGGGTTAGGTAACTCGGGGGGCCTGGGGGCTGGCAATCCCACCAAAACTTGCATTGGGTCCTCATACATGTCTAAAAGTGTGGTGATAGGTTCAAACACACAACACGCAGCTCCGGAGAGTGACCCCCTTCACGAACGACACTACCGTCAACACTTAGAGGGGGGAACTACGACGGAGGTTCGACCCGGAGGGAATCTTGTGGTTGGTTGGGCCCAAACTTGGTTTTAAAATGTTCCCAGGGGCTGACCTATCACTACTAGGTAGAAAAGTCAATTGGTCAAGGGCCGTCCAGTGAAAGTCAAAGGTGGTAGCTTTCCAGGTCAACCATGCTAGGGTTAGGCCAGTTCGGGGCGAGAGAGGTGTAGCTATCCCATCAAAACTTGCCTTGTGCCCTCATAAATGTCTGAAAGTGTGGTGGGATGTTTAAAGAGCGAATACGCAACTTCGGAGTGTGACCCCCTTCATGGACGGTGATAATACCGAAGTAACGTTCGACATTTTTGCCGTTATACTTGCATTGGTTGCTCATGTATGATTGTTTAATGTTTATATCACTGGATAGCAATTAAAAATCAAGTGTTCAGTGTGAAATGTTTAATTATTAGTTTGGTGTTTTGCTCCATTAGAGAAAGCTACCCCCCCCTAATTTCCGTGTCAATCGGCCTAGGGTTTGGTCACTTGGGGGACTGGGGGCTGGCAATCCCACCAAAACTTGCATTGGGTCCTCATACATGTCTAGAAGTGTGGTGATACGTTCAAACACCCAACACGCAGCTCTCAAGAGAGTGACCCCCTTCACAGACAACACTACCGTCAACACTTAGAGGGGGGAACTACGACGGAGGTTCGACCCGCAGGGGATCTTGTGGTTGGTTGGGCCAAACTTGGTTTTAAAATGTTCCCAGGGGCTGACCTATCACAACTAGGTAGAAAAGTCTATTTGTCAAGGGCCGTCCAGTGAAAGTCAAAGGGGGTAGCTTTCCGGGTCAACCAGGCTAGGGTTAGGCCGGTTCGGGGCCAGAGAGGGGTAGCTATGCCATCAAAACTTGCCTTGTCCCCCACATAAATATCTGAAAGTGTGGTGGGATGTTTAAAGAGCGAATACACAGCTTCGGAGTGTGACCCCCTTCACGGACGGTGATAATACTGAAGTAACGTTCGGCATTTTTGCCGTTATACTTGCATTGGTTGCTCATATATGATTGTTTAATGTTTATATCACTGGATAGCAATGAAAAATCAAGTGTTCAGTGTTAAATGTTTAATTATTAGTTTGGTGTTTTGCTCCAATAGAGAAAGCTACAACACCCCCCCCCAAGTTTCCCTATCAATTGGCCTAGGGTTTGGTCACTTGGTTGCCTGGGGGCTGGCAATCCCACCAAAACTTGCATTGGGTCCTCATACATGTCTAAAAGTGTGGTGATAGGTTCAAACACCCAACACGCAGCTCCGGAGAGTGATCCCTTCATGGACGACACTACCGTGGACACTTAGATGGGGGAACTACGACGGAGGTTCGACCCGGAGGGAATCTTCTGGTTGGTTGGGCCCAAACTTGGGTTGAAAATGTTCCGAGGGGCTGACCTATCACAACTAGGTAGAAAAGTCAATTGGTCAAGAGTCGTCCAGTGAAAGTCAAAGGTGGTAGCTTTCCGGGTCAACCAGGCTAGGGTTAGGCAAGTCCGGGGCCAGAGAGGGGTAGCTATCCCATCAAAACTTGCCTTGTGCCCTCATAAATGTCTGAGAGTGTGGTGGGATGTTTAATGAGGCGATACACAGCTTCGGAGTGTGACCCCCTTCACGGACGACGATAATACCGAAGTAACGTTCGGCATTTTTGCCGTTATAGTTGCATTGGTTGCTCATGTATGTTTGTTTAATGTTTTATATCACTGGATAGCAATTCAAAATCAAGTGTTCAGTGTGAAATGTTTAATTATTAGTTTGGTGTTTTGCTCCAATAGAGAAAGCTACCCCCCCCCCCCAATTTCCCTGTCAATCGGCATAAGGATACGTCACTCGGGGGCCTAGGGGCTCGCAATCCCACCAAAACTTGCATTGGGTCCTCATACATGTCCAAAAATGTGGTGATAGGTTCAAACACCTAACACGCAGCTCCGGAGTGTGACCCCCTTCACAGACGACACTACCGTCAACACTTAGAGGGGGGAACTACGACGGAGGTTCGACCCGGAGGGAATCTTGTGGTTGGTTGGGCCCAAACTTGGTTTTAAAATGTTTCCAGGGGCTGACCTATCACAACTAGGTAGAAATGTCAATTGGTCAAGGGCCGTCCAGTGAAAGTCAAAGGGGGTAGCTTTCCGGGTCAACCAGGCTAGGGTTAGGCCGGTTCGGGGCCACAGAGGGGTAGCTATGCCATCAAAACTTGCCTTGTCCCCACATAAATGGCTGAGAGTGTGGTGGGATGTTTAAAGAGTCAATACGCAGCTTCGGAGTGTGACCCCTTCACGGACGGCGATAATACCTATATATGCTTGCGGATTAAAAAAATAAAGTGCCTACATATGCCTACCGTTAAACCGTAGGCATAGTTTTCTTATTATTTTTCTGGTATCTTATCCACTCGTAGCCCACCTCCACCTCTCGTTAGTTCCTCATCCCGTGCCCGTAGCCGCCGCCAGACCCGCCGCACGCAACCCGCCGCCGCCGCTCCTCGCCGCCCCGCCCCCGGCCGCCGCCGGCCGCAGCTCCTCCCGCCGCCCGCCCGCCCCAGGTCCCTCGCCGCCAGCCGCGGCAGCTCCTCCCGCCGCCGCCCGCCGCAGCTCCTCCCGCCGCCGCCCGCCGCAGCTCCTCCCGCCACCGCCGCCCGCCCCAGCTCCCCTCGCCGCCGCCCGCTCGCTCCACCTCGCCCCTGGCCGCCGCCCCGCCCCAGGTCCTCCACCGGCTGTTCTGCCCCACCCCGTCGCTGCCTGCTCTGCCCCGGCTGTCGTCCTGCCCCGCCCCCGCCTTGCTCCTCCTCGACCGGACTCCCGCCGGTGAGGCCCCTCCCTCTCCCCCGTGTTTGTCCGATGATGCATGCTGATTCAGATACTAGCAGCAGAGCAGTTGCAACTTGCAAAGTCCTGTGTGTCCAGTATGTATCCCGTGGGAAGTTGGTTCTGCAACTTGTTCGTTCTTAATCATCATTAACCAATCGCATTATGCAGTCAGTCACATGATTGTATGGCTCAACCGAGTAGTACCTGACTGAAAGCACTTTTACTGCCGGAAATGAAGAAGCGAAAACACTCTGCTACCTAACTGAAAACACTTTAACTTTCGAAACTGACAAGCTGAAAACGCTTCCTCTGCCATTCGTTTCACCACACCACTTGCTTGCTGATCTTCACAGGCATGCACATGATGTGGTTCTTGGTTTTTTGGTTCTTGGTTTGGTAGTGTGATATGAGAATTTGTCTTCATTATCTGATTTGTATTTTGACAAACGAGTGTAATCAACTTCTGTTGAGCAACACAACGCTAAACGAGTCACTTTATTTCCTTCTAATAGCCCTTTTCTTATTTTAGTGAATTCGTGCTTCAAGAGTGGTCAGGAATGATACCTCCTAATGCCAAGCAGGTGGATACGCTTCTCCGAAAGGGTGCCCCCGGAAGAAATTTTTTTGTTGCTTGGTTCATGGATAAAGTAATTTCTAACTTGCTCCTATTACCTAGTTTAACATTTATCGTTTCTATTACAGGGAAGTAATAAACCCAACTATTCCAATAAATCTTGTAGGGAAAAGATCCCAACACACCCATGGATGACGAATTGAGATGGGTTTCAATGGGTTTTGGTCGTCAGGTAATGAAATGTGAAAAATATGATGCGAATGGGTATCGCTTTCATACAAAGGAGCACCAGAACAGTCGGCCTGATCCAAAAACTATAAACACAGGAGTGTTTATCGAAGGAGATAATAAAGTTGACTACTACGGAAGGGTCGAAAAAATATACGAGCTTACATTCGGTCTTGGGCGTGAAGATCTCAATCTCGTCGTGTTCAAATGTCGATGGTTTGACCCAGATAAGGGGCTGGAACATACGCCCTCCATTGGTTTAGTCGAAGTTAAACCATCAACTGTATATGCCGGAGCTGATCTCTTTATTGTGGCTCACCAGGCCACACAAGTTTATTATTTGCCCTATTCATGTCAGAAAAAATACCTAAAGGGCTGGGAAGTTGTGTTCAAAGTATCGCCACACTGTAAGCTACCCGATCCAAATGATGACGACTACGACAACTTAAACCCTATCACATACGAGGGAGTGTTCTATCAAGAGCAACATGATGAAGTGAACCCAAACGTTCAAGAAAACGTAAACTTGGGTGATGATGATGTGGACCAAGATGATGACGATGCATGGTGTGATGGTGAGGTAGTTGTCAATATAAAGGACATAGATATGCTTGAGAAGTTACATGACGACGATGACGACATAGATGAACCTCCACCCCTCTCAGACAATGATGATGATATGCGTGATAGTGATGATGAGACCGGTCGAGGAATGGATTACAACAGTGATGATTCGTATGGGTTCTAGCATATGTATGTTTTATGTCTTTTTGTATGGTTTATTAATATGCTTCTTTTTGCATGTAGAATTATTAATATGCTTCCTTTCTTTGCATATACTTACCAATTGATTATTCTTTGACAATGCTGGTGATTGAACCATGGGCAATGCTAGTTCTAGCGGCTTAGTTGACACACTTCGTGATAAGCTGACTCGAAGAGGAAGAGCTAGCACCGTTCCCTCTCGACTACGTGACTCTGACGGGGAAAGACCCCCTAGAGGACCAGGGGGCAAGCGACGAGGGGGAGGACGAGGAGGGGGATGCTCCTCTATAGACGGAACGCGTGTCCAGAAACTGCGCTCCATCTCAGACATAGGGCCTCGGACGTCCTCTAGTGAGGTGCCCTTTGCTAGTGGCACCGCGGGCGAGGACGAGGAGTATGAGCAGGAAAGGGAGGACTCGGAGAGTGAGGAAGTTCAGGGTGAGGAGGGGGCGACCGAGGATAGGGAGGAGGTTGAGGATGAGGAGAGGGCAGAGGGGGAGGGGAAGGAGAGGGCGGAGGGGCAGGAAGGGGAGGAGAAGGGTACGGGCCAGGAGGGGTGGCTGCGTGAAGTGGCTACCCTCCCTCGACGTCTTGCTACCGAGGCAGAGAAGACCCTCATTATTCCCAATGGGATAGAGTAAGTTTTATTTTGTTTCTTCAAATTTATTTTATTTTCTTCGTTTTTTTCTAATAAATCCACACATACTAATATTTTGATTTTTCTGTAGCAATTGTGAGATTGCCGGGAAGGGTTGGATTCCAAACGGCGTGATTACTATTCTGCTGAGGAAATATTGGTCGGGCCTGTTCAACCCACGCCCTGACGCGGACCCGCTATGCGAGGAGCGGGTGTTAGCAGTACGCTGGCATCACTATGAAGATGCCAGGCTTGCGGACTACGGGACTCATGCTAAGGCCGTGAGGGATCGTTTTTGGGTAAGTTTCTTCACAAGTTCTCCCATCAAATATTGCGTCCATATCGTTCATAGTTAATCATTTAACTCATGACTTGTTTCATCCTCGTTATAAGCATGACTCTAGGAGTTCTATAGAGTTTCGGAGGAGCACAAGACCAGAGCCGACCAGGTCTTCGAGGCGGCTACGGCTTTGAAGCTCCTTCAGATGACATACGAGGCGCGCTGGGTGGCCATCACACAGTTCTACCACACTATTCTGCACCAGAAGATGACCAGGACGAAAGCGAGGGTGAAACGCCCCGCTATGACCAAGGAGCAGTACATGGACGTAAGTAGCACATCCTTCTTGTTCTCACGTTTGTGCTAAATTTGATTGTTTGATCTTGAAATTCCATGCTTTCCTTGTTTAGGTGATTCCGGGTTGGTGCGATGGAAAGGCTGATGGATGGTCGGCGTTGGTGGATAGGTGGCTCGAGGAAGATGAATCGTTTGCGGCCACAAGCACAATCAACACGAAAAACCGGGGATCTAACGAAACACACATTCAACGAAACCGGAGCCACCATCGCTTTAAGAAGCACAAGGTATATATATATGAAACATCATTGCTTTCATTTCCCGTCATGTTAGTATGCATGTGTAACATCTTTTTGTCGTTGCAGGAGGCTGTGTTGAATAGGTCCATCTCACATATTGAGGCGTGGTCGCTTGGCCGTGTGCGGAAAGATCCTAAGAAGGGGGAGATCCCTTACTATGGCAGGTCAGAGGAGCATCTGGCAAACTATAAGGCATCGTTTAGTGAGAGGAACCCTCCTGGTGTTGAGCCCATAGTGTCAGAGACCGACGAGACAATGGTGGTTATGTCTGCACACGGCAGGCCACATGGCCGCTCGGGGGGTCTTAGCAGCGTGTTCCGGCCCACCATTAGTTACGTCCAACTTCGGGCTTCAAGCACTAGCGCGAGTGCGGCTAGACCGTCCCGGGCACGTCCTAGTCGTTCCAAAGAGGAATAAGTAAGCATCTCTCCTTTTCATCCTCGTTCACACATTTCTTTTGTGCACGGTTAGGCTGCTTACATTCATTGTGTCAAATTGTAGGACTATTCTAGGTCTGTCAAAGATTATCGTCAAGAAGAGTTCGCTGAACACGAAGCCAAACGGGCTCGGCTTGAGGAGTACCGCGCCCAACAGTTGCATGTTAGTTAGTTTTCACCGTTAGAGCCAAGCTAGCCAAATTTTGTGCTTTCAATATTTTTGACTTCCGTCTTCGCTTTGTCAACTAACGTGCAGAATATGTATATTTGGATGGAACATGGCACTCGGGCTGCACCAATGGGACCGGCAACACCCAATCCTGGGCCAACCCCAGTAATGCTAACGATCGAGGAATTCTTGACACGTGGTGACGACGAGACTCCGGTTAGTACATTGCCAAACACGTCAAGCATTACCTATCATTTTTTCAACAGATAGATTGAGATCTCTTAATGTCACTTTCGAACATAATGTAGGGATCCGGCCAAGCATCAAACACTCCTGGTGATGGTACTCCTGCTTCACGGAGCCCGGTGACCCTAGTTCATAACCCAGGTTGTGGTGGTTCTACCTCGAGCCGTGGATCACCTCTTTTTGTATGTCCCCTACTCCCGAGATGCATTTTCGTAGTTATAACATTTCCAAAGACGCAAACTTAGAACTAGACAAAATGCCATCATCCTAAATGGTTGTGATTATTCATTTTGTAGTGATGATGCTATTTGGAGGTGGACTTCGGGTTCTGGCGGTGGGCGTTGCTTGTCGGTCGACGGTCTTTGGCTAGGACTTTGATATGATGCTCTATTGATGCTATGTAGTGGATACTCTATGTTTGGTGTTCATGCTATATTGATGCTATGTACTGGATACTCTATGTTTGGTGCTATGTAGTGGATGCTCTATAATTTGTTTCAATAGATGATTTGATAATGCTATATAGTTGTGTGATGCAAATGCTGATATCTATATTGGTTTTGCTGCTGTACCTATTCTATTTGCTATGCAAATGAAAAAACAGCAAAAACAAAAATTTAGTCAAAACTATGCCTACGGTTAAACCGTAGGCATAAACCCAAGGTCGAATCACCAGATCGTGACACGTGTCATCTATGCCTACGGGGAACCGTAGGCATATGGCATATATATATGCCTACGGGGGAACTGTAGGCATAGGCATTAGACTGGAGGCACGCCAGATGCCGTCACATGTCAAACATACGCCTACGGGTCAACCGTAGGCATAAATAACATATATGCCTACGGTTTCCCCATAGGCATACAATAAACACGTGTCAGTATCTGAGGTATGCACTGTGCGTATGGCACTTGACGGACGCGCCGTCAAATATTTGTTGCCGACCGTATGTGCCTACGGTAACCGTAGGTATAGATAAGGTATGCCTACGGTTTTTCTATGCCTATGGGCGGTGCAGGTTTGCCGATGCTATCGATGCCTACGGGTATATGCCTACGGTTTTTGTCTCTTTGCCTACGGTTTAAACCGTAGGCATATTCGATGATTCCTATAGTGTATGTTACAATACGATATCAAAATAAAAAATACATAACTCCTAGCCTATATCTTTAAGAAGGGACTGCCATACGTGTGTCGATGATGGTGAGTCCAACACAAAATTGAACCTCGGATTCTCACCCTCAAAGTCAAGCTTCAATCCACCACCTTCAGCAAGGTCACGACGCAAACATTGTGTTCACATAGCTTGGTTAGAGACCTTGTGTTTCCATCTGAGTGTATAAACTCGTTGTTCTCTTCTACCATCATCCCTTATCCAGCGACCAACACACCTTGATAACCAGAGACCTCTGGAAAAGACACCGGAAGACAAAGATGCCCCATGTTGCCTGCTTTGAGTCACTGTCGCACCACCTTCGATCCAGCAGCAACGGACTAAACATGACACCTCTGCATTCTATATTTCCCCTTTCCCGTCACCGTCACACTCACTCCCATCAATCATGTCTTGGGTGCGCCCTCCTGGCGGGCCTTTCCTCGAGGGTATTGATGGGACATTGTAGAGCATGAGTTTTCTAAGAACGCATATGACTACTCTTAGTGGATCGAGGAGAATAAGTGTTCACCTACTTTTACTGCATGTCAGCGGCCGTCTAGACAGAATTGGACGTCATGCTTACGCCAACCTTCAAACCTATGGCCTTATCCCGCTCCCGTGACACACAATCATTCGTTGACCATGTGGCCATAGAAGTCACGACAGTTGTAGCCTACATCAATGCAAGGTCACTTTCAAATGGAAGAAGAGTCTGTAGTTCATATTCTAGCACACAATTGTAGTTTAAATGGCTGCTGCATGTTCAAATCTAGCACGAGACGACTACCATTATTAATTTGCGGAAGGAAGGGGTCTTGTAGCCTATAATAAACATGGTTTAATTGTATTTTTCTTTAAGACAAGTATATGGCGATTCTGAGTTGACACATCGGCTCAGCGGCCTTTATGTAGGACGCTCTATACATGAACGGCAATCGATAGGAAAAACTGGCCAGTGCTATGTGCCGGCGTGTCGGCCGGTCGCTCGATTTGTTAGATTGGATCTGGTTTGACCGTTAGATCTGTCCATGCAGTAAAAATCTTCGATGCAGCAAATTTCGGCCACGATGTAGTAAATTTCGATCACGGATGCAGTAAAAAATATGGTTGTAGCAAAAAAATAAATCAACGTGATCGTAGTAAAAAGACGACGCTGATGATGCATGGTAGCAAAACAAAATGTGTGTTGTAGCAAAATAATCCGATGAACTCGGGTTGCAACTCTGACGAACGTGTATGCAGATTTTTTTAGTGAACGGTCGTAGCAAAAAATGATACCGGTTGTAGCAGAAATTAACACAGGTTGTAGCAAAAAAAATCCGACGAAATCGGGTTACAACTAAACGTGGATACTGCTTTTTTAGTGAACAAAAATGTAGCAAAAATCACCAATGATTGCAGCAAAAATTCTGTCGATAGTAGCAAAAAAAATAGCAGTCGCAGCAAAAATGTTGCCTCACAGCAAAAAAGAAAAAGGGTCCACGCGCAGGATTGCATGACGCTCGTAGGACCGGCCGAAGCGTTCGGCCGGTGTGCCGTCGGGAAACGTTTTCCGGAAAAAAATGGGTGGACACGGGCAGCAAAACTCTTCCCGTGCGTACCCGATCCAATCTGCCGTCAACTGTCCTACCGCGACATCGCATGGCCACGTGGTCATATTTTCACTTGCGTTTAAATCCTGATGGTTAGGATGACCAGGGTTAAGTTTTAGATTTGACATTGGTCATATTTTTTTGGATTTATTTTAGATTTTTCGGCGATGTCTGTTCGGTGAGGGAATATGTTCCATTAACCATGTGACGTTTGTGATGACTTCGTCAATTTTGATATGTTATGCCGGCTTATTTTTGGAGATGTTCATAGGGAAAGAATTTTTACGCATGCGTTCACAGAAAAAACTACTGTGTTCAACAGAATTAAACAGGACCCCATCCGCCATAAACGACTTTGTGGATGGCGGCTTCGGCCAACTGCCAATTGCCATGGTCGGCAACTTGCTATTAATTTTGTTAACGTCTTCAAAAGCTACCTTTGTTTGTCAACCGTGCTACTCAATGGCGGCTCACTATGTGGCCCTGTCCGTGCTCATCCTTGCCGTCGCACTGCTCGCGCCGAGCGGCCACGTCGCCGGAGAACCTTGGCCAGTGTGCGGCGACAGTGGCGAATATGACGACAAGAGCGTGTTCCAGGCCAACCTCAACCTCGTCGCTGCCACGCTCCCCAAGAACGCCTCGGCGTCGCCCAACCTCTTCGCCACCGCCGAGGCCGGCGCCGTCCCGGAGAAGGTGACGGCCCTCGCGCTCTGCCGCGGCGACGCCACCTGCAGCCTCCAGGGCCTGCTTCACCTGCCTCGCCAACGCCTTCGACAACCTCCCGAACGTGTGCCATGGCTCCAAGGACGCCGTCATCTACTACGACGCCTGCATGCTCCGCTACTCCGACGTGCGGTTCCTCTCCGCCGACGACTCCGGGCCCATGGGCTTGGACCTCAGCATGACCGTCCGCAACTCCGGGAACGCCACGTCGGAGCCGGCCCGGTTCGAACGCGTCGTGGCCACGCTCATGAAAGCCACCGCCGACTACGCCGCGTACAACTCCACCCGGCGGTACGCCACCGGCCAAGCCGACCTCGACCGGGAGTTCCCCCGGGTGTACAGGTGGGCGCAGTGCACCCCGGACCTCACGCCGGGAAGGTGCCGGGACTGCCTCGCCCAGATCTTGGCGCAGTTGCCGCTGCAGTTCACGGACGGTATCGGCGGCAGGCTTCTTGCTCCCCGATGCAGCTTTCGGTACGAGACCAAGCCCTTCATGAATGGCCCCGTCATCGTGCAGCTGCGAGCAACTCACCGAGCTCAGGAGCGCCGGCGCCGGCCATCGTCCCGACTCCCGACGGCTCATGCATCGGCGACAGCACAGGGTCAGCTCTTAACTTAATTTTGCATTTCCTCCGCCCTGCTCTTATTCCTCTGTTTTCCTCCGTTCATTCCACTGCTTCCTTTGCTTTCCTCAATATATATTTAGCTTCTAGCGGACGTGGGAGAGACACAAATTCGTGAAAAATCTTGGCCCTTCCGATCTACATTAATTAATTCACAATGATTTATAGTGTCTATTAATATGGATCGATCGTCAATTAATATGGATCGAAGGGAGTATATTCAAACCCAAAAGAATCAACCAATGTCAAGTTATCTTGCGGTATTTAAATTCATGTCTGCTTGACATGACATGAGTTATGTTAAATTGCACAGGGAGGAAGTACAGTGTTCCTGGCATGGTTCTTATAATTCTTTGCCTACAATAGCCGCCATTAACCTCGTTGCTTGGCTCTTTTCTTGGACGAGGTGCAGGCAGGCACTTGCAAAGGCAAAGAAACCCGGTACGTCGAATTTAGTGTAACAATTACCCAAAATTCCCTACCTGCAGTGTCAGTGCCTAAAATGAAACAATTTATGCACTTGTGTCCTGTGTTCACAATGGCATCTCTATTCAAAAACAGATCCAAACTATTCCACTGATGAAGCAGAGGAGTGGAGGAGCTGAAGAATGAACTCGCCTTAGTTGCAAAGCTGAAGCACAAGAACCTTGTCAGACTTGTTGGTGTCTGCTTGGAGCAACAAGAGAGGCTGCTCATCTATGAGTTTGTTCCTAACCGAAGCCTCGACCTGATCCTTTTCGGTAACTAGTTGAGCCATGATTCTGTCGTGCATTTTCTCCGAGGATTGTAATGGTGATGTAACATCACATAAATCTTATACTATTTTCTAATTCTTTTGATGAAAAAGCAGATGGAGAGAAACGTCAACAACTGGATTGGCAAACGAGGTATAAAATCATAAATGGAGTCGCTCGTGGCATGCAGTACCTCCATGAAGACTCTCAGCTCAAAGTAGTCCATCGTGACCTCAAAGCGAGCAACGTCTTGTTAGACATGAACATGAACCCGAAGATCTCGGATTTTGGCCTGGCCAAGATTTTCGGGAGAGAACAGACCCACGGCGTGACGAACCGCGTCGTCGGCACACGGTAAGTAGTAGCATAAAGGACAGTAAGTTTTCCAGCAGTAAGTAAATAACTAACTATGAATTCTTCTTGTTCGTTCAGTGGATATATGATGCGTGGGAATTACTCTGTGAAATCAGACGTGTTCAGCTTTGGCCTTTTGGTTCTGGAGGTCGTGACGGGAAGGAAGAACAGTGACTGCTACAACTCGCATCAATCTCAGGATCTCTTGACCACAGTATGCACTTTTTATTTGAAAATCTAGCTAACATGCAGTGCATCTTGGCTCGTTGATGTTACACAATTGTGCAGGTATGGGAGCATTGGACTGCCGGAACAGTGTTGGAGATGGTAGACCCATATATGAACAAGAGCTTCTCGGAGAGCGATGCGCTGAGTTGCATCCATGTCGGGATTTTGTGCATCCAGGGCAGCCCGGAAGACAGGCCGATAATGTCGACGGTGGCTATGATGCTCGGCAGCGATGCATTCTCCCTCCCTGCTCCGTCGAAGCCTACGTTCTACTCTCCAAACATTGGTGCCAATTCAAGCACCGGGTCAAGCATGTCGATCCCCATCAGTGGAGGCACAGTCATAGAGATTACTTCATAGCAACAATTTCAACAACCAATGGGTCTCTTGTCCCATTGCATCCGAATTGGATTTTTTTTTAGAAATTTCAATAAGAGTAAAAAATAAGCATGAGATTAAATAAGAGTCACTGATATCAGTATCAAAACGGAATGCGTAAAAGATATAGTAGCTAGTTTAGTAGGTCGACCGGTCGCCGTGCCAAGCGTCAAAGTTCTAAGTCCACACGGATATTTGTTTTTCGAGAATGACGGGGGGAAATTTCTCACCGGTTGTTATATTACTCGAAGGATGTGACAGTCATACAGTGTTTCATCGAATTGATAAAAACAACAAGGTAAGTGAAGAAAACAAAGAGAAAAACACCAATACAACCAAGGATGGGGGAGTCGGCTACGCTCACTATCTGAATCGGACCCTACGCCGACGGCCTGACACCATCGGCGTAGGCCAGAACGCCGTCGGCCTAGGCCTACGCCGACGGCCCCCAACGGCGTAGTTCCGTCGGGATCGCGAACGTCGGCGTACTCGGGCATTCTCGTCAGCATAGGAAAACCGTCGGCGTAGGTCCCCTATGCCGACCTCCGGCCGTACGACCGTCGGCGTAGATGGGCCGTCGGCGTCCATTCTCACGTGACGGCGGAGTTCGTGCTCCAACCGGAAGCTGCCACGTGGCGGGGCTACGCCGACGGTTACACCGTCGGCATAGGTTCAGCACCTATGCCGACGGTGTAGCCGTCGGCGTAGCCTGCCACGTGTCAGATTCTGGTGCGTCGAGGTCGGGGCTACGCCGATGGTTACACCGTCGGCATAGGTGCAGTTTTTTCTGTTTTTATTTTATTTTTTGGCAATATACAGCACAAATATATCACAACTAGTACACATCATATATATATCACACATCCACATCATTATCACCACAATATAAGTATTACCATCACAACATACGTGAAATCAATAAAACATACGTCGAAATAACACAACATATGTCTGAACAACATAATACGAATGCATGAAACATAAGTCATGGCCACCACCACCAAGAGGCTTAAGCGTCAGGAGGTCCACCACCAAGTTCGGTACCGCCAAGACCGCCAAAGCCAAGGTCGTCACTACTACCAGCAGCGCTACCGACAAGACCGTGACCGCCACCTTCTCGGTGGATTGGAGTGACCGGGCTCCGTGACTCGGGAGTGATGCCAGAATTGGCACCACCACCAACGGAGGCTCGATCAGTTCCCTACATGTTTGAAAAGAGATGTTATAGAGATATATGATAGTGTTGAATGCACGATAAGTAGTTGGATAGTTTGGGAATGTGCTAACCGGAGTCAGACAGTGTTGTGCCACAAAGTCTTCAAATGTAAGCAGAATTGGTTGTTCTCCAGCAGGTGGTGGTGGTGGTTCCATTACAGGAACCGTTCCGACCACCATGGACTCAAAAACGAGCTGCATGTTAGTTGACGAAGCACACACGAAGGTTAGAAGAAATGAGAATGCAAATGTGAAAGTCAAATGAAAGGGGCTATACTAACCCTCATCATGCGACTAGCGTGGTACGAGACTGCTGCAAGTCTCGCGTTCCACACCATGGTCTCCTGACGTTGGTACTCCATGTAGGCCTTCAATATAACATGATGAAACTCATAAGAACATCTTGGTGTGGAAAATAAAATGAGAAAAAGGAAGATAAGAGGGAAAATTCTTACAGAGTGTTGATGGGCTAGGAGGGACATTGAGTGTGCACTTGTCGCCCTTGGCTGCGGGCTCAGGCTCGGGTTGGTAACTTGTAGCTGTGTGTAGGAGATAGAAGGAGTGACCACGGCATCCAGAACTCGCTGTCGACCATGACACTTCGGCCCTATGCCAACCACCGCCCTGTCGTCCGTAGCCTCTTTTATGGGGTCAGGTTTGTCAGGATTATAGATATTATACACCTTCTTGTAGGTCTCAAGGTGCTCGCCGGAGTTGCCATAGTACTTGCCCTTGCCTTCCTTGGGCTTAGTCCGCACATGGGCTAGCTCCCATGCCTCCATGTCTGAGAGCGGCCGCTTCAGTTTCTCCTCATGCACCACCAAGCAGCACCAAACAGAGGTTAGTCATACATAGAAGAAGAAAAATGGTTCGTGTACATAGATATACCTGAAATTTACTTGTGGACCCAATGGTTCCGGTTTCCCTGACTATGTGTTCCGTCATTTCCTCGAGTAGCCCGGTTTTGGATGCTTTTAGCAGCCCACTTTTCATCATCACCGAGCCATGTATCAACCAATGCCTCCCATGATTCCCTTTTTTCATAACACCAACCAGGACACGCCTACATAATGAAAGCATAGTGGCATGTTGACACGAAACAATGACATTTAACACAAACATCATAATGAAAAGTCTGTTATACTTCCCAACATGTATTGCTCCTTAGTCAAGGTAAGCTTCTCCTCCCGCGCGAAATCCTTGGGCATCTTCATGTCATGATAGTTGTAATAATATTGCGAGATGGCCACCCAGCGCACCTCGTACTGGATCTGGCGGACCTGCTTCTTTGCAGCTCTCTAAAACAACTTCTCGGCAATAGGCTTGTTCTCCTCAAGAGCTCGATAGTATTTCTACAGTTATTCATGAAAACAGAATGGAAGAAGCCATGAGTCAAACCATTCGATTGAAAACTATGGACGAAACTCAAGTCTCATGCTTCTAAAGAGAACTTACCCAAAAATTTGTTTCCACGACCTTAGCATGTGACGGATAGTCCGCATGGGTAGCCAATTTGTAGTGGTTCCAGGTCATGGCCAAAACCCGGTGCTCCGGGTGCTCGACTAGGTCCAAAATGAACAACCCCGGCCAATATTCCTTCAGCAAGATAGTGATGACACCGTTGGGAACACGGGCTTTTGGAGGAACCTCCCAGCCCCTACAAAAGATAGAAAATATGAGGATGTTTACAAGCAAAAGAATTAAAATATGATTAAGAGGCACTTACTCTTTCCCCTTTGGCGTAATGATCCACTTCTGCTCCTCCGTATCAGGTTTGGGGGGGGGGGGGAGTCTTGCTCGACCACGCAACCACCCCTTGTTGTTACCAACCCCCTCCCCCTCCCTGGCACCACCAACCTCCTCCTCCCCCTCCCTGCCACCACCAACCTCCTCCTCCTCCATGCAACCACCAACCTCATCCCCCTTCCCAAACTCCCCCTCCTCCTCCTCCTCCACAACCTCCTCGAGAAACTCCTCCTCCTCAGTAGAGGGTACCTCACTAGAGGAGGGTACCTCACTACAAGAGGGCCTTGTAAAATGCACCCCTAAGTCGGTGAGGGAGCGTTGTTTCTAGCCCCGACCACCCCCTCCACCTCTAGGGCCTCTCCCCGCACCCCCTCCACCTCTAGGGGCTCTCCCCGCACCCCCTCCACCTCTAGGGTCACCTCTCCATTGACCTCCTTGTGAGGAGTCATCCTCAAGTAGTCGAGACGGAATATTATGGGCTTGACCACTCCGACTAGTAATCGATTTGAGTTTGCTTACTAAACTCGTGCCGTCGGCCTTGCCCTTGCCCATGCTTAGCAAATCTGCATTGAGATGAGAATAAACAATTAGTATAAAAATAAGGAAGAAAAAACCCGTATAAAAAGACATTGATAAATAAGCATATTAATAAACCATAGTAAAAAGACATGAAACCTACATCTGCTAGGACCCATACGAATCATCACTGTCAGTATCACTATCACACATATCATCTTCATTGTCAGACGGAGGTGAAGGCTCTTCCTCGTCGTCATCGTCTTCATTTAACAACTTTTCTAGCATAAGTATGTCTTTTTCATTAACAATGGTCTCACCATCATTCCGTGCAAAGTCATCGTTTGGATCCACATCATCATCACCCAAGGAGTCATCATAATCGCTTCTGACCACATCATCATCATCATCATCATCATCATCGGGTTGCTCTTGAAAGAACACTCCCTCGTACGTCATGGGGTTAATGTTGTAATAATCGTCATCATTCGGGTCCGGTAACTTACTATGTGGCGACACCTTGAACACAACTTCCCAACCCTTTAGGTATTCTTTCTAGCATGGGTAAGGCACATAATAAACTTGTGTGGCTAGGGTAGCCGCAATAAAGAGATCGGATCCAGCATAGCCGGTTGATGGTTTAACTTCGACCAAACCATACGAAGGCATATGTCTCAGCCCCTTTACTGGGTCGAACCATCGGCATTTGAACACAGGGAGACTTAGGGTTTCGCGGCCACGACTGAAGGAAAGCTCGTATATTTTTCCTAACCTTCCGTAATACTAAAGTCCATTTTGACCTGGGGTGTACACTCCAATATTTATAGTTTTGGGATCAGGCCAGTTGTTCTGGTGCTCCTCTGTATGGAATCGATACCCATTCACATCATACTTTTCACATGTCATGACCGAAGGGTTAAAACCCATGGAAACCCATCTAAATTCTTCATCCATAGATATGTTCCGATCTTTTCCCTACAAGTTTAATTGAAATTGTTTGGTTAACTAATAAAATGTTCATGTCAAAGAAGAGTAAGTTCCCTACACTTTTGGGGAATGTGAAAAATTACTTTAGCCACGAACCAAGCAACAAAATTTTGCCTTCCAGGATTTTCATGTCGAAGAAGAGTAAGTGCCTCCACCTGAGTAGGATCAATCATTCCCTTCCACTCATCATAAATGAATTGGTTCAAAGAAGAAAAATGGTGTTTCATATATCCGTGCGTGCGAAGGTGCCAGGTCATTTCGTCCTTGCCTTTAGAGTGACGTCTGCCACATCTCGCACACGGGCAATGTGGGATCATTCTCATTGGACCACAGAATGTCTCCCTCAAAAACACATCGGTTTTGGCAATCCACTCTGATATTACTCGATTCCCATGGGGGCCACGGGTAAAACCACTATACATCCACTCATTATCTGCCATCCCGTGCTTTATTGGGAGCCACACAACAAAATTAAGATTTGATTTGAATTTATCACATCAAATATTTATTTTCTACCGCGTTGACGACACTGAATCCACCTACACTTCTAATAGGTAAATAGGGTCCTAATCCCACCCGAGGATGTGTAGATTGAGTACGTTCTCCATGTTCTACCCCGTTCCGAGACAAAATTTCGGCAGCACCTCCCCGTTGTTCTCCAGATACACGTCTCGACAAATAGCCAAGAGAATGTGCTCCGGAGAACAATGGGGAGGCGCCGCTGAAATCCTGTCTTGGAATGGGATAGAGCATGGAGAACGTACCCAATCTACACATCCTCGGGCTGTCCGAGGAAAACGCTGGACAAGTCGAAAGAACTGTGGTGATAAATATGCAATTGAATGCATAATTATCGATGCAACCCTTTCGGACGGGAGACGCCTAGGTTACGCGACTTGACTTGAAAATAAATTCTACTGGCATGATTCATAGCTCACCCTCGGCTGTAGAGGAAGTAGTCCGACAACAGAGGGACGATCGGGGACCAACAACTCCTACGACGATCACTCCACCGAGATGGAACACCACACAACCTGCAAATTTCACCGTGACCAAAATTAAGAACATCACAATATCTTCATCATCATCATCTATCATCATCTAACAATCATCATCATCTATCATCTCTTCCGCAAAAAAAACATCATCTATCATCATCATCATCTAAAAATTATCAAGGCATAAAAAAATCCTCATCATCTATCATCAACATCATACTCTATCATCATCAACATCATCATCTATCATCTAACTATCATCATCCATTTGCATTTCTTGCATTCTTGTTGAAAAATGCATTTCTCACATTTCTAACTATCATCGAATCATCTAGCATCTAACTATTATCATAGATAATGCATCCATCCATCTAACCATCCATCTACTTACAAAACTATGAGCAACAACTAAATTAAAAAAAATTGCTACAAAGAGGGAGGAAGGGAGCTCACCATGGTGGAGGGCCGGCTCGGGGGGGGGGGGGGGAGGGCAGGCATGGGCGATGGAGGGTCGGAGCAGGTGGCGGAGGGCCGGCGCGGCGGTCGCCTGGCACAGGGGAGGGCTGGCCGCGTGCAGGGCAGGGGCGAGGGCGGTCGGGATGGGGACGGGGTGGCTGAGGTGGGGCGGCTATGTGGCCGGGGCGGGGGCGACGGAGGTCGGGACGGGGACGAGGTGGCTGAGGTGGGGCGGCGGTGTCGTAGGTCGGGGTGGCATAGGGGAGGGTCGGCGGCGCATGGGGATGTGTCGAGGGAGGCCGGGGCGGGCAACGAGAGCGGTGGCGTGGGTGGATCTGGGCAGAGACGGCGGTAGCGCGGGCGGATCCGGGCGTTGACGGCGGCGGCGCCTGGTGGCGGCGTGGAGGCAGACGGTGGCGGTGTGGGTCGGCGTGCGGGCGGAGGGGGACACACTGCGGGGTCTCGGGAGAGGTGGAGAAGAATGAGTTGTGGGGGTCAGGCCGGTGTCGATAAGATCTACCTAGGCCGACGGCTTAGCCGTCCGCATAGATGGACATGCCACGTGTCAATCTATGTCGATGGCTAAGCCATCGGCATAGATACTTTCGTCTGCCACCATGCTTCCACATGCATAGGAGGGCCCACCACAAGACCTGGCGTGTTTGCTACACCTCATGTACCCCCTCTCGTCTAACCCTCACACAGTCGACCGGTGGATCTAGCCCTTTGACTTTCGCCGGACGGGGTTTGACCGATGGACCTTTTCACTGGTTTGTCATAGCCCAGCCCATAGCTACACACCCAAACACGGTCTCGGCAACCCACCCCAAGATTCCCTCCGTGTCGGCCCGACGTGGCCGTTTCCCCCTCCGTGACACGACGGCAGGGACGCCCGTGAGGGGTGCACACCCCGGAGTCGCGTGCTGGCTGCTTGCGCCTGCCACCACGCTTCAACACGCGTAGGAGGGCCCATCACAAGACCTGGCATATTTGCTAGCCCCCTCCACAGGTACCCCGTCCCATCTAACCCTGACACAGTCGACCGATGGATCTAGCCCTTTGAATTTTGCCGGACGGGGTTTGAACGATGGACCTTTTCAACGGTTTGTCATAGCCCAGCCCATAGCTACACCCCCGAACACGGTCCCGGCCCAACCCACCCAAATATTCCCTCCATGTCGGCATAATGTGGCCGTTTCCCCCCTCCATGACATGATGACAGCGACGCCCATGAGGGGGGCACAACCCGGAGCCGTGTGCCGGGTGCTTGCGCCTGCCACCATGCTTCCACACACGTAGGAGGGCCTATCGCAAGATTCCCTCGGTGTTGATCCGATGCCACATTTTCCGAATGTAAGAGGGCCAATGCAAGACCTGGCGGCATAGCCCACTGCAGGTCCCTCTAACCGTCTAACCCTGACACTCTTGACCGGACGGATCTACCCCTTTGACTTCCACCGGACGGGGTTCGACCAAGGAACATTTCCACCTGGCTGTGATAGGCCAGCCCATAGGTTTTCTTCGGATCAAAGTCTGGGCCCAACCCACCACAAGATTCCATCGGTATTGACCCAATGCCATAGTTTCACACCGTAAGAGGGCCCAACACAAGACCTGGCGGCATTGCCACCCCGAGGTCCCTCGTCCCGTCTAACCCTGACACTGTTCACCAAGCGGATCTACCCCTTTGACTTTCACTGGACGGGGTTTGACCGAGGGACATTTTCACCTGGCTGTGATAGGCCAGCCCATAGCAACATCTTAGCACAAGTTCCGGGCCCAACCCAGCGCAAGATTCCCTCGGTGTCGACCCAATGCCATGTTTTCCAAAAGTAAGAGGGCCAGGGCAAGACCTTGGGCATAGCCCCCTCCAGGTTCCTCGTCCGGTCTAACCCTGACACTGTTGACCGGACGGATCTACCCCTTTGACTTCCACCGGACAGGGTTTGACCGATGGACATTTCCACCTGGCTATGATAGGCCAGCCCATAGGTTTACTTCAGATCAAAGTCCGGGCCCAACCCATCGCAAGATTCCCTCGGTATTGACCCGATGCCATAGTTTCACACCGTAAGAGGGCCTAGCGCAAGACCTTGCGGCATTGCCACCCCCAGGTCCCACATCCCGTCTAACCCTAACACTGTTCACCGAGCAGATCTACCCCTTTGAATTTCGCCGGACGGGGTTTGACCTAGGGACATTTTCACCTGGCTGTGATAGGCCAGCCCATAGAAACATCTTAGCACAAGTTCCGGGCCCAACCCAGCGCAAGATTTCCTCAATGTCGAGCCGATGCCACAAATTCCAAATGTAAGAGGGCCCTGGGCAAGACCTTGCGGCATAGCCCCCTCCAGGTCCCCTGTCCTGTCTAACCCTGACACTGTTGACTGTACGGATCTACACCTGTGACTTCCACTAGACGGGGTTTGACCGAGGGTCATTTCCACCTGGCTGTGATAGGCCAGCCCATAGCAATATCTTAGCACAAGGTCCAGGCCCAACCCACCGCAAGATTCCCTCGGTGCCGACCCGATGTCACATCTTCTGAACGTAAGAGGGCCAGGGCAAGACCTGGTGGCATAGCCCCCTCCAGGTCCCCTGTCTTGTCTAACCCTAACAATCTTGACCGGCCGGATCTATCCCTTTGACTTCCACCGGACGGGGTTTGACCGAGGGAGTTTTCCACCTGGCTGTGATAGGCCAGCCCATAGCTTTACTTCGAATCAAAGTCTGGGCCCAACCCACCGCAAGATTCCTTCGGTATTGACCCGGTGCCATAGTTTCACACCGTAAGAGGGCCCAGCGCAAGACCTGACGGCATTGCCACCCCCAGGTCCCTCATCCCGTCTAACCCTGACACTGTTCATCGAGCGGATCTACCTCTTTGACTTTCACCGGACGAGGTTTGAACGAGGGACATTTTCACCTGGCTGTGATAGGCCAGCCCATAGCAACATCTTAGCACAAGCTCTGGGCCCAACCCAACGCAAGATTCCCCTCGGTGTCGACCCGATGCCACGTTTTCCGAACGTAAGAGGGCCCAGGGCAAGACCTGGCGGCATAGCCCCCCTCCAGGTCCCCCGTACTATCTAACCCTAACACTGTTGACCGTACGGATCTATCCCTTTGGCCTCCACCGGACCGGGTTTGACCGAGGGTCATTTCCACCTGGCTGTGATAGGCCAGCCCATAGCAACATCTTAGCACAAGGTCCGGGCCCAACCCACCGCAAGATTCCATCGGTGTTGACCTGATGCCACATTTTCCGAACGTAAGAGGGCCAGGGCAAGACCTTGAGGCATAGACCCCTCTAGGTCCCTCGTCTCGTCTAACCCTGACACTCTTGACCGGACGGATCTACCCCTTGGACTTCCACCGGAAGGGGTTTGACTGAGGGACATTTCCAGCTGGCTCTGATAGGACAGCCCATAGGTTCACTTCGGATCAAAGTCTGGGCCCAACCCACCGCAAGATTCCCTTGGTATTGACCTGATGCCGTAGTTTCACACCGTAAGAGGGCCCAACGCAAGACCTGGTGGCATTGACACCCCCAGGTCCCTCGTCCCGTCTAACCCTGACTCTGTTCACCGAGCGGATCTACCTCTTTGACTTTCACTGGACAGGGTTTGACCGAGGGACCTTTTCACCTGGCTGTCTTAGGCCAGCCCATAGCAACATCTTAGCACAAGTTCCGGGCCCAACCCAGCGCAAAATTCCCTCGGTGTCTACCCGATGCCACGTTTTCCGAACGTAAGAGGGCCTAGGGCAAGACCTGGCGGCATAGCCCCCTCCAGGTCCCCCGTCCTGTCTAACCCTGACATTGTTGACCATACAGATCCACCCTTTGACTTCCACCGGACGGGGTTTGACCGAGGTTCATTTCCACGTGGCTATGATAGGCAAGCCCATAGCAACATCTTAGCACAAGGTCCGAGCCCAACCCACCACAAGATTCCCTCGGTGTTGACCTGATGCCACATTTTCTGAACGTAAGAGGGCTAGGGCAAGACCTGGCGGCATAGCCCCCTCCAGGTCCCTCGTCCTGTCTAACCCTGACACTCTTGACCGGACGGATCTACCCCTTTGACTTCCACCGGATGGGGTTTGACCGAGCGACATTTCCACCTGGCTATGATAGGCCAGCCCATAGGTTTACTTCGGATCAAAGTCTGGGCCCAACCCACCGCAAGATTCCCTCAGTATTGACCCGATGCCATAGTTTCACACCGTAAGAGGGCCCAGCGACAGACCTGACGACATTGCCACCCCCAGGTCCCTCGTCCCGTCTAACCCTGACACTGTTCACCGAGCGGATCTACCCCTTTGACTTTCACCGGTCGGGGTTTGACCGAGGGACATTTTTCTTGGAAATATGCCCTAGAGGCAATAATAAAATGGTTATTATTGTATTTACTTGTTCATAATAATTGTCTATTGTTCATGCTATAATTGTGTTAACCGGAAACCGTAATACATGTGTGAATGCATAGACCACAACATGTCCCTAGTGAGCCTCTAGTTGACTAGCTCGTTGATCAATAGATGGTCACGGTTTCATGACCATGGACATTGGATGTCGTTGATAATGGGATCACATAATTAGGAGAATGATGTGATGGACAAGACCCAATCCTAAGCATAGCACTAGATCGTGTAGTTCGTTTGCTAAAGCTTTTCAATGTCAAGTATCGTTTCCTTAGACCATGAGATTGTGCAACTCCCGGATATCGTAGGAATGCTTTTTGTGTGCCAAATGTCACAACGTAACTAGGTGGCTATAAAGGTGCACTACGGATATCTCCGAAAGTGTCTGTTGGGTTGGCACAAATCGAGACTGGGATTTGTCACTCTGTGTGACGGAGAGGTATCTCTGGGCCCACTCGGTAAGACATCATCATAATGAGCTCAATGTGACTAAGGAGTTAGTCACGGGATGATGTATTACGGAACGAGTAAAGAGACTTGCTGGTAACGAGATTGAACAAGGTATAGAGATACCGACGATCGAATCTCGGGCAAGTATCATACCGATAGACAAAGGGAATTGTATACGGGATTGATTGAATCCCCGACATCGTGGTTCATCCGATGAGATCATAGTGGAGCATGTGGGATCCAACATGGGTATCCAGATCCCGCTGTTGGTTATTGGCCGGAGAAGTGTCTCGGTCATGTCCACGTGTCTCCCGAACCCGTAGGGTCTACACACTTAAGGTTCGATGACGCTAGGGTTATAAGGAAATGGTATACGTGATTACTGAAAGTTGTTCGGAGTCCTGGATGAGTCCGGAATGGTCCGGAGGTAAATATTGATATATAGGAAGTCCAGTTTTGGTCACCGGAAAGTTTTCGGGCTCATAGGTAGTGTACCGGGAGTGCCGGGAGGGTGCCGGAGGACCCCCAGGAGGGGTGTGACGACCAAAGGATTTCGTGGGCCCTTAGAGGAAGTGTGCCAGCCCTTTTTGGGCTGGCCAAGACCTTCTAGAAAGTCCCATGTGGCTGGAGATAAGAGATAGGGCTGAAAAGGATTCAAAAGGAAGAGATCCACCTCCCTTGTGGGAGGTGGACTCTTCCCTAGGGTCGGCCGAACCTCTCCTCTTTGGAGGAGGGGCTAAGGCAGACCTCCCTATCCCTCCTCCTATATATATGCAAGGGTTTGGGCTGTTTTGGGTCACGACTGCTTTCTCTCTCGGTGCAGCCCTACCCTTCCTCTTCCTCGTTCTCCGTAGCGCTTGGCGAAGCCCTACCGGAGTTCACGTAGCTCCACCGTCACCACGCCGTCGTGCTGCCCGAGCTGTCCCTCATCCTCTCCCTCCTCCTTGCTGGATCAAGGTGCGGGAGACGTCACCGGGCTGTACGTGTGTTGAACGCGGAGGCGCCGTTGTTCGGCGCTGAGATCGGAATCCACCGCGATCTGAATCGCTGCGAGTACGACTCCACCAACCGCATTCTTGTAACGCTTCCGCTTAGCGATATTCAAAGGTATGAAGATGCAATCTCTCCCCTCTCGTTGCTGGTTTCTCCATGGATAGATCTTGGTGATCGTAGGAAATTTTTTGATTTACTACTACGTCTCCCAACAGTGGTATCAGAGCTAGGTCTATGCGTAGAATCTATGCACGAGTAGAACACAAAGCAGTTGTGGGCATCGATTTTGTTAATTTGCTTACCGCTACTAGTCTTATCTTGATTCGGCGGTATTGTGGGATGAAACGGCCCGGACCGACTTTACACGTACGCTTACGTGAGACTGGTTCCACCGCCTGACATGCACTTGTTGCATAAGGTGGCTAGCGGGTGTCTTTCTCTCCCACCTTAGTCGGATTGGATTCGATGAAAAGGGTCCTTATGAAGGGTAAATAGCAATTGGCATATCACGTTGTGGTTTTGGCGTAGGTAAGAAACGTTCTTGCTAGTAACCTATAGCAGCCACATAAAAACTTGCAAGTATAAATTATAGGACGTCTAACTTGTTTTTGCAGCATATGCCTTGTGATGTGATATGGCCAAAGGATGTGATGTGATGCATTGTGATGTATGAGATTGATCATGTTCTTGTAATAGGATTCACGACTTGCATGTCGATGAGTATGACAACCGGCAGGAGCCATAGGAGTTGTCTTATTTTATTGTATGACCTGCATGTTAATCATAAACGCCATGTAATTACTTTACTTTATTGCTAAACGTTAGCCATAGTGGTAGAAGTAATAGTTGGCAAGACAACTTCGTGAAGACACAATGATGGAGATCATGGTGTCGTGCCGGTGACAGTGATGATCATGATGCCCCAAAGATGGAGATCAAAGGAGCAAGATGATAATGGCCATATCATGTAATTATATTGATTGCATGTGATGTTTATCATGTTTACATCTTATTTACCTAGAACGACGGTAGTAAATAAGATGATCTCTCACGAAAATTTCAAGAAAACTGTTCACCCTAACTGTGCACCGTTGCTAAGGATCGTTGTTCCGAAGCACCACGTGATGATCGGGTGTGATAGGTTCTAACGTTCGCATACAAAGGGTGTAAGCCAGATTTACACACACAAAACACTTAGGTTAACTTGATGAGCCTAGCATGTACAGACATGGCCTCGGAACACGGAAGACCGAAAGGTCGAACCTGAGTCGTATGGAAGATACGATCAACATGGAGATGTTCTATTGACTTTAACCAGACGGGGTTTGACCGCGGGACATTTTCACCTGGTTTCCACACTCCGTGTGACGGCGGCAGCGATGTCCCTGAGGAGGGACACACTCCGGAGACGAATGCGAGGTGCCTATATACACTCCTAAATAGACGATATATTGAAAAACAGTGTGTAGACTATATATAACATGGACATGGTCTATTGACTTCCTAATTAAAATAAATTTGAATACAGGGAAATATTTTTTTAAAAAATGCACCTATGACGACGGTTAGACCGTCGGCGTAGGCCAAAAAACTGCACCTATACCGATGGTGTAACCATCGGCATAGATGTAAAAAACGAAGTGCACCTATGCCGACAGTTACACCGTCGGCGTAGCCTGAAAGGTATGCCGACAGCCTAACCGTCGGCGTAGATACCCCCTCGGGATCCGCACCTCCCGGATCGATGCCGTGGCACCTGCCGCGGATCGATGACGCGACACATCAAATCTATGCCGACGGTGTAACCATCGGCGTAGGTGCAATAAAAAATAAAATTGCACCTACGCCGATGGCGTAGCCCGAAAGGTATGCCGACGGCATAACTGTCGGTGTAGATACACCCCCGGATCCGCACCTCCTCGGATCGGTGACGTGGCACCTACAGCGGATCGATGACGTGGCACGTCGAAGCTATGCTGACGGTTTTCGTCAGGGCCGTCAGCATATCTTTGACGGTGTCAATCGGGAGTTACTCATTGAGCGGCCGGGCCTGCTGATACGCCGATGGGGTGTCTACGCCGATGACCACCGTAGGCATAGTTTAACCTACGCCAACGGCCTTTGTACGTCGACGGGGGCCGTCGGCATAGGTTCATCTACGCCGACGGATTTTTGTATGCCGACGGTGAGGCTCTAGTGGTCGGCGTAGGGTGACGTATGCCGACAGGGGCCGTCGGCATAGTCTAGGCCGTCGACAACGACCCTAATTCTGGTAGTGTCTAGGCCGAGGAAAGGAGTAAGGTGCGGATCGTCTGTAGCTGACGACCTTCACGGTCGCCGAACCACCTACTCCACACAAGAAGGTCGCCGGACGCCTTCTGCAGGACCACAGTCGCGGTGCACCGTCGGTTGGTGAAGACCACGTCATTCCTGGCCTTCCAGACATGCCAGAGGAGAACAAGCAGCCCAGCACGCTAGCACGGCCGCGAGACAGACAGTGGGGGAGAGGAGTAGAGCACCTCGCTGACGCAGCAGAGGATGCCCATGTTGAGCCGCCCCCAAACCTCGTCAGCTCGAGCACAGTCGATAAACAGGTAAACGGAAGTCCACGCAGATATTCAGTCTGTGTGCAACATCCTGAACAACTTTGGTGAGATAACAGGGCTGGTCGCCAACTTTGAAAAAACTACCGCCGTGTCAATGTGTTGCGATGGCTTGGACCTTGATGGTATCTTGCAGAGCCTGCCAGCAGTGCGCTCATCCTGCACTATGCATTACGTCAGGCTGCCCCTCTTAGTCAAGCGTCTGAAGAAGATACATTTCCATTACCTAGAGGACAAGGTCACCAACGGGATCCCACCATGGCAACAGAAACATTGCATAGTGGTGGGCCGCACCTCCTTGATAAAATATGTCCTCACTGCCATCGCGACCTACCACATCACGGTGCTTGTCATCCCGGTAGAGGTTCTATTGGCCATTGAGAAAACTCGGAGGGCATTCCGATTCGAAGAAGGTTTCTGGCATCAAATGCAAGATAAGTTGGGTTGTGGTGCGTTGGCCTCTAAGCCTTGGAGGCCTTGGAACTTTGAACCTACGGAGATTTACGAGTGTCCTTCGCCTTCGCTAGCCATGGCTTTAATGGGAGGCATAGGAAAGAACTAGGGTGATCACTGGGAGCACGTGCCATTCGGAGGACATTTATTTGTTCCATATGCTCTCGAAGTTTACCATTGGTGTTGGCACAAAAGCTAGCTTATGGGATCCTGCTTGGCTTGATGGATTAGGCCTGAAGCTCATTGCACCTCATATCTACGACATGTACGGAAACAAGAATTGGTGCGTCAGGAAGGCATTGCAAAACGAAGCCTGGATTGGTAAGATAAACAATTGAAATGGGCTCACAGTGGCGCATATCCTGGAATTATTCATGTTGTGGACTAAGGTGTCTCAACAGAACCTTATCGATGACCCTATCATCTTTTCCAAACACTACGCGACAAAGAAAAAGAATGAAAGAGTTATTATAATTACTTTTGATATCAGGAAATAATGAAAGAAAGCAAGGTCGATAAAGATTGAAATTACCGTTCTATCATAAAATACAAGTCCATGTATGATTGTTCTGGTGTATTTAGTGAGTCGTACACTTGAACAAGTCCATCTGCAAGGATAATATATAGGAGGATATAGTTGTCTCTGCGCAGAAGTTTATATAATTAAGCAGGTATCCATATAACTCATCAACTACACTTGACAACGAGCTAGTAAGCAAAAATAGAATTTGTAGCATACAAGAGAGTAAACACTCACCCCATGTTGTAAGGAAATATTATAGTAGATTTGGTATTCATTAGTGCCTCTAGAAAATTTTCCAAGAGATATTCTGTGTCCTTGGCATAATGTTTTACCACATGACCATTAACGGTACTTGGGTCGATGAACCCAATGTCATCGATTCCCTCTTATTTCAATTCCCACAACTTCAATCTGCATAATAGTGTAGAAAAGAACATATATAGTGAGGATAAGCCAATGAACGATATCTTAGCTAGAGACTCAAATGATTAAAGATATAAATCACTTAGAGACAATAGCAACTGATGATAGTTTTGTCGATAGAGTCCATGTGGTATAACTGGAAAAGTTCTGAGAATTCAAGACATATGTCACATGCATTGACGTAATGCTCTTTCCTTACTTTGACCATGACTGCCGTCTCCCCTCACTTTGCTTCACGCAGGTACCAATCGTGCAACCGTCGCATCGCAGTTGGTAGTTCCTTGTACTGCTCTGGTGTGACAAGTGGTTTTTCGAAGGCATATTGCATTGCGTACTCAGTTGCACCGTACCCGCGGATTTCCTCGGTGCCAAGGATTTGGTCAAGATTGAGACCTGCAGCCTCTACTTCTTCGAGGTCAATTGGGTTGCCTTGCATGTCGACTGGTTAGATCGATTGCTTGTTTGGATTGGTACTCACCTTGAGCGGAGAGATCGATTGCTTAGATTGTTCTCCGAGTTGGGGAACTGTTTTCCCGCTAGTTGATGCCGTACTTCCCGACTTCTTCCTTGGGCTGGGCCAACTTCTCTGCTCACTTGCCTTCTGAATCTGTTGCTCATAGTCTATCGGATACGCTCGACATATGTCGGGGTCGATCAATAAAGTGTTCCATAAAGTGCTCTT
This sequence comes from Hordeum marinum, assembly GCA_022496015.1. Lineage (NCBI taxonomy): Eukaryota > Viridiplantae > Streptophyta > Magnoliopsida > Poales > Poaceae > Hordeum > Hordeum marinum. The sequence goes on from CM039672.1 coordinate 481,512,004, forward strand.
GGACTTCCTTGGGTATTACCTCCTTTGGCGGCACTTGCTCGACCACGCAACCACCCCTTGTTGTTGCCAACCCCCTCCCCCTCCCTGCCACCACCAACCTCCTCCTCCCCCTCCCTGGCACCACCAACCTCCTCCTCCTCCCTACCACCACCAACCTCCTCCTCCTCCCTGCCACCACCAACCTCATCCCCCTCCCCAAACTCCTCCTCCTCCTCCTCCTCTTCAACCTCCTCGTGAAACTCCTCCTCCTCAGTAGAGGGTACCTCACTAGAGGAGGGTACCTCACTATAAGAGGGCCTTGTAAAATGCACCCCTAACTCAGTGAGGGAGCGTTGTTTCTGGCCCCGACCACCCCCTCCACCTCTAGGGCCTCTCCTCGCACCCCCTCCACCTCTAGGGGCTCTCCCCGCACCCCCTCCACCTCTAGGGGCACCTCTCCCTTGACCTCCCTGTGAGGAGTCATCCTCAAGTAGTCGAGATGGAATATTATGGGCTTGACCAGTCCGACTAGTAATCGATTTGAGTTTGCTTACTAAACTCGTGCCATCGGCCTTTCCCTTGCCCATGCTTAGCAAACCTGCATTGATATGAGAATAAACAATTAGTATAAAAATAAGGAAGAAAAAACCCGTATAAAAAAGACATTGATAAATAAGCATATTAGTAAACCCTAGTAAAAAGACATGAAACGTACATCTGCTAGGACCCATACGAATCATCACTGTCAGTATCACTATCACACATATCATCTTCATTGTCGGACGGATGTGAAGGCTCTTCCTCGTCGTCATCATCTTCATTTAACAACTTTTCTAGCATAAGTATGTCTTTTTCATTAACAATCGTATCACCATCATTCCGTGCAAAGTCATCGTTTGGATCCACATCATCATCACCCAAGGAGTCATCATAATCGCTTCTGACCGTATCATCATCATCATCATCGGGTTGCTCTTGAAAGAACACTCCCTCGTACATCATGGGGTAAATGTTGTAATAATCGTCATCATTCGGGTCCTGTAACTTACTATGTGGTGACACCTTGAACACAACTTCCCAACCCTTTAGGTATTCTTTCTGGCATGGGTAAGGCACATAATAAACTTGTGTGGCTTGGGTAGCCGCAATAAAGAGATCAGATCCAGCATAGACAGTTGATGATTTAACTTCGACCAAACCATACGAAGGCCTATGTCTCAGCCCCTTTACTGGTTCAAACCATCGGCATTTGAACACAAGGAGACTTAGGGTTTCGCGGCCACAACTGAAGGAAAGCTCGTATATTTTTCCTACCCTTCCGTAATACTGAAATCCATTTTGACCTGGGGTGTACACTCCAGTATTTATAGTTTTGGGATCAGGCCGGTTGTTCTGGTGCTCCTTTGTATGGAATCGATACCCATTCACATCATACTTTTCACATGTCATGACCGAAGGGTTAAAACCCATGGAAACCCATCTAAAGTCTTCATCCATAGATATGTTCCGATATTTTCCCTACAAGTTTAATTGAAATTGTTTGGTTAACTAATAAAATGTTCATGTCGAAGAAGAGTAAGTTCCCTACATTTTTGGGGAATGTGAAAAATTACTTTAGCCACGAACCAAGCAACAAAATTTTGCCTTCCGGGGTTTCTAGGTCGAAGAAGAGTAACTGCCTCCGCCTGAGTAGGATCAATCATTCCCTTCCACTCCTCATAAATGAATTGGCTGAAAGAGGAAAAATGGTGTTTCTATATCTGTGCATGCGAAGGTGCCAAGTCATTTCGTCCTTGCCTTTAGAGTGACGTCTGCCACATCTCGCACACGGGCAATGTGGGATCATTCTCATTGGACCACAGAATGTCTCCCTCAAAAACACATCGGTTTTGGCAATCCACTCTGATGTTACTCGATTCCCATGGGGGCGACGGGTAAAACCACTATACATCCACTCATTATCTGCCATCCTCTGCTTTATTGGGAGCCACACAACAAAATTAAGATTTGATTTGAATTTATCACATCAAATATTTATTTTCTACCGCGCTGACGACACTGAATCCACCTACACTTATAATAGGTAAAGAGGGTCCTAATCCCACCCGAGGATGTGTAGATTGAGTACGTTCTCCATGTTCTACCCCGTTCCGAGACAAAATTTTGGCAGCACCTCCCCGTTGTTCTCCAGATACACATCTCGGCAAATAGCCGAGAGAATGTGCTCTGGAGAACAACGGGGAGGCACCGCCGAAATCCTGTCTTGGAATGGGATAGAGCATGAAGAACGTACGAATCTGCACATCCTCAGGCTATCCGAGGAAAACGCTGGACAAGTCGAAAGAACTGTGGTGATAAATATGCAATTGAATGCATAATTATTGATGCAACCCTTTCGGATGGGAGACGCCTAGGTTACGCGACTTGACATGAAAATAAATTCTACTGGCATGATTCGTAGCTCACCCTCGGCTATAGAGGAAGTAGTCCAACAGCGGAGGGACGATCAATGACCAACAGCTCCTATGACGATCACTCCACCGAGATGGAACACCACACAACCTGCAAATTGCACCGTGACCAAAATTAAGAACATCACAATATCTTCATCATCATCATCTATCATCATCTAACAATCATCATCATCTATCATCTCTTCCGCAAAAAAATCATCATCTATCATCATCATCATCTAAAAATTATCAAGGCATAAAAAAAATCCTCATCATCTATCATCAACATCATCATCTATCATCATGAACATCATCATCTATCATCTAACTGTCATAATCCATTTGCATTTCTTGCGTTCTTGTTGAAAAATGCATTTCTCACATTTCTAACTATCATCGAATCAACTGTCATCTAACTATCATCATAGATAATGCATCCATCCACCTAACCATCCATCTACTTACAAAACTATGAGCAACAACTAAATTAACAAAAAATATGCTACAAAGAGGGAGGAACGAAGCTCACCATGGTGGAGGGCCGGCTCGGGGGGGAGGGCAGGCATGGGCGATGGAGGGTCGGAGCAGGCGGTGGAGGGACGACGCGGCGGTCGCCTGGCGCAGGGGAGGGCTGGCCGCGTGTAGGGCAGGGGCGAGGGCGGTCGGGGTGGGGACGGGGTGGCCGAGGCAGGGTAGCTGTGTGGCTGGGGCGGGGGCGACGGAGGTCGGGGCGGGGACGAGGTGGCTGAGGTGTGGCGGCGGTGTCGTAGGTCGGGGTGGCATAAGGGAGGGCCGGCGGCACGTGGGGATGTGTCGAGGGAGGCCGGGGCGGGCTACGAGAGCGGCGGCGCTGGTGGATCTAGGCAGAGACGACGGCGGCGCGGGCGGATCTGGGCATTGACGGTGGCGGCGCCTGGTGGCGGCGTGGAGGCAGACGACGGCGGCGCGGGTCGGCATGCGGGCGGAGGGGGACACAGTGCAGGGTCTCGGGAGAGGGGGAGAAGAATGAGTTGTGGGGGTTAGGCCGATGTGGATAAGATGTACCTATGCCGACGGCTTAGCCGGCGGCATAGATGGACATGCCGCGTGTCAATCTATGTTGACGACTAAGCCGTCGGCATAGATACTCTCCATTTTTTATAAATATTTACTTTGTTTTTTGATTATGCATACATAGATATATATGTGTGTGAGTGTTAAAAAAATGTTACTACATTCTACCCATCTACAAACAACATATCATTGTTTCAAGATAGATTCCCCAGCTCATTTTTTTGAAAGATCAAGCGTATCACTCGCTTGCATTGATTAATTAGGAGGAAGCAATGGGAAAATTTAATACATGGAGCAGATCCAAGGATCTGAGCAAAGATAAAAAAAATTAGAAGATGGCCTGAAAAGAGGGCACTAGAACTAAAAACAGAGTGGTTGCTGATAAACTTTTCTAACCGAGAAAGTTTCCCCCCTCCGTATCGGCCCGACGTGGCCTCCCCCCTCCGTGACACGGCGGCAACAACGCCCATGAGGGGGGGGGCACACCTAGGAGCCGCGTGCCGGCTACTTTCGCCTGTCACCACACTTCCACACGCGTAGGAGGGCCCACCGCAAGACCTGGCGTGTTTGCTACACCCCATGTACCCCGTCTCGTCTAAGCCTGACACAGTCGACCGACGGATCTAGCTGTTTGACTTTCGTCGGACGGGGTTTGACCGATGGACCTTTTCACTAGTTTGTCATAGCCCAGCCCATAGCTACACCCCGGAACACGGTCCCGGCAACCCACCCCAAGATTCCCTCCGTGTCGGCCCGACGTGGCCCTTTCCCTCCTCCGTGACACGACGGTAGGGACGCCCGTGAGGGGGGCACACCCCGGAGCCGCGTGCTGGCTGCTTGCACCTGCCACCACGCTTCCACACGCATAGGAAGGCCCATCGCAAGACCTGGAGTGTTTGCTAGCCCCCTCCCCAGGTACCCCGTCTCGTCTAACCCAGACACAGTCAACCGGCGGATCTAGCCCTTTGACTTTTGCCAGACGGGGTTTGAACGATGGACCTTTTCAATGGTTTGTCATAGCCCAGCCCATAGCTACACCCCCGAACACGGTCCCGGCCCAACCCATGCAAAGATTCCCTCCATGTCGGCATAACGTGGCCGTTTCCCCCCTCCGTGACATGGTGACAGCTACGCCCGTGAGGGGGGCACTACCCGGAGCCATGTGCCGGGTGCTTGTGCCTGCCACCACGCTTCCACACGTGTAGGAGGGCCCATCGTAAGATTCCCTCGGTGTCGACCTGATGCGACATTTTCTGAATGTAAGAGGGCCAGTGCAAGACCTGGCGGCATAGCCCACTGCAGGTCCCTCGTCCCGTCTAACCCTGACATTCTTGAGCGGACGTATCTACCCCTTTGACTTCCACCGGACGGGGTTTTACCGAGGGACATTTCCACCTGGCTGTGATAGGCCAGCTCATAGGTTTACTTCGGATCAAAGTCCGGGCACAACCCACTGCAAGAGTCCATCGGTATTGACCCCATGCCATAGTTTCACACACTAAGAGGGCCCAACGCAAGACCTGGCGGCATTGCCACCCCCAGGTCCCTCGTCCCGTCTAACCCTGACACTGTTCACCAAGCGGATCTACCACTTTGACTTTAATCGGACAGGGTTTGACCGAGGGACATTTTCACCTGGCTGTGATAGGCCAGCCCATAGCAACATCTTAGCACAAGTTCCAGGCCCAACCCACCGCAAGATTCCCTTGGTGTCGACCCAATGCCACGTTTTCCAAACGTAAGAGGGCCCAGGGCAAGACCTGGTGGCATAGCCCCCCTCCAGGTCGCCGTCCTATCTACCCCTGACACTGTAAACCGTACGGATCTACCCTTTTGACTTCCACCGGACGGGGTTTGACCGAGGGTCATTTCCACTTGGCTGTCATAGCCCAGCCCATAGCAACATCTTAGCACAAGGTCCGGGCCCAACCCACCGCAAGATTCCCTCGGTGTTGTTCCGATGCCACATTTTCCAAACGTAAGAGGGCCAGGGCAAGACATGGGGCATAGCCCCCTCCAGGTCCCTCGGCCCGTCTAACCCTGACACTCTTGACCGGACGGATCTACCCCTTTGACTTCCACGGGACGGGGTTTGACCGACGGGCATTTGCACCTGGCTATGATAGGCCAGCCCATAGGTTTACTTCAGATCAAAGTCCGGGCCCAACCCACCGTAAGATTCCCTCGGTATTGACCCGATGCCATAGTTTCACACCATAAGAGCGCCCACGACAAGAGCTTGCGGCGTTGCCACCCCCAGGTCCCTAGTCCCGTCTAACCCTAACACTGTTCACCGAGCGGATCTACCCCTTTGACTTTCATCGAATGGGGTTTGACTGAGGGAAATTTTCACCTGGCTATGAGAGGCCAGCCCATAGCAACATCTTAGCACAAGTTCCGGGCCCAACCCAGCGCAAGATTCCCTCAGTGTCGACCCAATGCCACATTTTCCGAATGTAAGAGGGCCCAGGGCAAGACCTGGCGGCATAGCCCCCTCCAGGTCCCCTGTCCTGTCTAACCCTGACACTGTTGACCGTACGGATCTACACCTGTCATTTCCATTGGACGGGGTTTGACCGAGGGTCGTTTCCACCTGGCTGTGATAGGCGAGCCCATAGCAACATCTTAGCACAAGGTCCGGGCCCACCCCACCGCAAGATTCCCTCGGTGCTGACCCGATGCCACATCTTTTGAACGGAAGAGGGACAGGGCAAGACCTGGCGGCATAGCCCCCTCCAGGTCCCCCGTCCCGTCTAACCTTGACAATCTTGACCAAACGGATCTATCCCTTTGACTTCCACCGCACGGGGTTTGATCGAGGGAGTTTTCCAGCTGGCTGTGATAGGCCAGCCCATAGGTTTACTTCGGATCAAAGTCCGGGCAGAGCCCACCGCAAGATTCCCTCAATATTGACCCGGTGCCATAGTTTCACACCGTAAGAGGGCCCAACGCAAGACCTGGCGGCATTGCCACCCCCAGGTCCCTCGTCCCGTCTAACCCTGACACTGTTCACCGAGCGGATCTACCCCTTTGACTTTCACCAGACGGGGTTTGACTAAGGGACATTTTCACCTAGCTATGATAGGCCAGCCCATAGCAACATCTTAGCACAAGTTCCAGGCCCAACCCAGTGCAAGATTCCCTCGGTGTCGACCCGATGCCATGTTTTCCGAACGTAAGAGGGCCCAGGGCAAGACCTGGTGGCATAGCCCCCCTCCAGGTCCCCCGTCCTCTCTAACCCTAACACTGTTTACCGTACGGATCTACCACTTTGACCTCCACCGGACGCGGTTTGACCGAGGGTCATTTCCATCTGGCTGTGATAGGCCAGCCCATAGCAACATCTTAGCACAAGGTTCGGGCCCAACCCACCGCAAGATTCCCTCGGTGTCGACCTGATGCCACATTTTCCGAACGTAAGAGGGCCAGGGCAAGACCTGGAGGCATAGACCCCTCTAGGTCCCCCGTCCCGTCTAACCCTGACACTCTTGACCGGACGGATCTACCCCTTGGACTTCCACCGGAAGGGGTTTGACTAAGGGACATTTCCACATGGCTCTTATTGGCCAGCCCATAGGTTCACTGCGGATCAATGTCCGGGCCCAACCCACCACAAGATTCCCTCGGTATTGACCCGATGCCGTAGTTTCACACCGTAAGAGGGCCCAACGCAAGAACTAGCGGCATTGCCACCCCCAGGTCCGTTGTCCCGTCTAACCCTAACACTGTTCACCGAGCGGATCTACCCCTTTGACTTTCACTAGACGGGGTTTGACCGAGGGACATTTTCACCTGGTTGTGATAGGCCAGCCCATAGCAACATCTTAGCACAAGTTCCGGGCCCAACCCAGCATAAAATCCCTCGGTGTCGACCCGATGCCACGTTTTCCGAACGTAAGAGGGCCTAGGGCAAGACCCGGCAGCATAGCCCCCTCCAGGTCCCCCGTCCTGTCAAACCCTGGCACTGTTGACCGTATGAATCTACCCTTTGACTTCCACCGGACAGGGTTTGACCGAGGGTCATTTCCACCTGGCTATGATAGGCAAGCTCATAGCAACATCTTAGCAGAAGGTCCGGGCCCAACCCACCGCAAGATTCCCTCGGTGTTGACCTGATGCCACATTTTCCGAACGTAAGAGGGCCAGGGCAAGACCTGGCTGCATAGCCCCCTCCAGGTCCCTCGTCGTGTCTAACCCTGACACTCTTGACCGGACGGATCTACCCCTTTGACTTCCACCAGACGGGGTTTGACCGAGGGACATTTCTACATGGCTATGATAGGCCAGCCCATAGGTTTACTTCGGATCAAAGTCTGGGCCCAGCCCACCGCAAGATTCCCTCGGAATTGACCCGATGCCATAGTTTCACACCGTAAGAGGGCCCAGCGCAAGACCTGGCGGCATTGCCACCCCCAAGTCCCTTGTCCCATCTAACCCTGAGACTGTTCATCGAGCGGATCTACCCCTATGACTTTCACCGAATGGGGTTTGACCGAGGAATATTTTCACCTGGTTGTGATAGGCTAGCCCGTAGCAACATCTTAGCACAAGTTTCGGGCCCAACCCAGCGCAAGATTCCCTCGGTGTCGAACCGATGCCACGTTTTCTGAACATAAGAGGGCCAGGGCAAGACCTGCCGGCATAGCCCCCCTCCAGGTCCCCCGTCCTGTCTAACCCTCACACTGTTGACCGTACGGATCTACCCCTCTGACTTCCACCGGACGGGGTTTGATCGAGGGTCATTTCCACCTGGCTGTGATAGGAAGCCCATAGCAACATCTTAGCACAAGGTCCGGACCCAACCCACCAAAAGATTCCCTCGGTGTCGACCCGATGCCACATTTTCCGAACATAAGAGGGCCTGGGCAGACCCTCGGGATCCGCACCTCCCGGATCGATGCGGTGGCACCTGACGCGGATCGATGACGCGGCACATCGAATCTATGCTGACGGTGTAACCGTCGCCGTAGGTGCAATAAAAAATAAAATTGCACCTACGCCGACGGCGTAGCCCGAAAGGTATGCCAACGGCATAACTGTCGGCGTAGATACTCCCCCGGATCCGCACCTCCTCGGATCGGTGATGTGGCACCTACCGCGGATCGATGACGTGGCACATCGAAGCTATGCCGACGGTTTACGCCAGGGCCGTCAGCATATCTTTGACGGTGTCAATCGGGAGTTACTCATTGAACGGCCGGGCCTGCTGATACGCCGACGGGGTGTCTACGCCGACGGCCACCGTAGGCATAGGTTCACCTATGCCGAAGACCTTTGTACACTGACGGGGGCCGTCGGCATAGGTTCATCTACGCCGACGGCTTTTTGTACGCCGACGGTGAGGCTCTAGTGGTCGACGTAGGGTGACGTATGCCGACGGGGGCTGTTGGCATAGTCTAGGACGTTGGCAACGACCCTGATTCTGGAAGTGGCTAGGCGAAGGAAAGGAGTAAGGTGCGGATCGTCTGTAGCTAACGACCTTCACGGTCGCCGAACCGCCTACTCCACACAAGAAGGTCGCCGGACGCCTTCTGCAGGACCACAGTCGCGGTGCACCGTCGGTTGTTGAAGACCACGTCATTCCCGGCCTTCCAGACGTGCCAAAGGATAACAAGCAGCCCATCACACCAGCACGGCCGCGAGACAGATGGTGGGGGAGAGGAGTACAACACCTCGCTGACGCAGCAGAGGGTGCCCATGTTGAGCCGCCCCCAAACCTCGTCAGCTCAAGCATAGTCGATAAACCGGTGAACGGAAGTCCACGCAGATATTCAGTCTATGTGCAACATCCTGAACAACTTTGGTGAGATAACGGGGCTGGTCGCCAACTTTGAAAAAACTACCGCTGTTCCGATGTGTTGCGATGGCTTGGACCTTGATGGTATCATGCAGAGCCTGCAGCGGTGCGCTCATCCTGCACTATGCATTAAGTCAGGCTGCCCCTCTTAGTCAAGCGCCTAAAGAAGATACATTTCCATTACCTAGAGGACAAGGTCACCAATGGGATCCCACCATGGCAACGGAAACATTACACAGTGGTGGGCCGCACCTCCTTGATAAAATATGTCCTCATTGCCATCGTAACCTACCACATCACGGTGCTTGTTATCCCGGTAGAGGTTCTATTGGCCATTGAGAAAACTCGGTGGGCATTCCGATTCGAAGAAGGTTTTTGTCGTCAAATGCAAGATAAGTTGGGTTGTGGTGTGTCGGCCTCTAAGCCTTGGAGGCCTTGGAACTTTGAACCTGCGGAGATTTACGAGCGTACTTCGCCTTCGCTGGCCATGGCTTTAATGGGAGGCATAGGAAAGTTAGGGTATTCACTGGGAGCACGTGCCATTCCGAGGACATGTATTTGTTCCATATGCTCTCGAAGTTTACCATTGGTGATGGCACAAAATCTAGCTTATGGGATCCCTCTTGGCTTGATGGATTAGGCCTGAAGCTCATTGCACCTCATATCTATGACATGTACGGAAACAAGAATTGGTGCGTCAGGAAGGCATTTCAAAACGAAGCTTAGATTGGTAAGATAAACAATTGAAATGGGATCACAGTGGCGCATATCTTGGAATTCTTCATGTTGTGGAATAAGGTGTCTCAATAGAACCTTATCGATGACCCTATCATCTTTTTCCAAACACTACACGACAAAGAAAAAGAATGAAAGAGTTATTATAATTACTTTTGATATCAGGAAATAATGAAAGAAAGCGAGGTTGATAAAGATTGAAATTACCGTTCTATCATACAATACAAGTCCACGTATGATTGTTCTGGTGTATTTAGTGAGTCGTACACTTGAACAAGTCCATCCGCGAGGATAATATATAGGAGGATATAGTGGTCTCTGCGCAGAAGTTTATATAATTAAGTAGGCATGCATATAACTCATCAACTACACTTGACAGCGAGCTAGTAAGCAAAAATAGAATTTGTAGTATACAAGAGAGTAAACACTCACCCCATGTTGTAAGGAAATGTTATAGTAGATTCGGTATTCATTAGTGCCTCTAGAAAATTTTCCAAGAGATCTTCTGTGTCCTTGGCATAATGTTTTACCACATGACCATTAACGGTACTTGTGTCGATGAACCCAATGTCATCGATTCCCTCTTGTTTCAATTCCCACATCTTCAATCTGCATAATAGCATAGAAAAGAACATATATAGTGAGGATAAACCAATGAACGATATCTTAGCTAGAGACTCAAATTATTGAAGATATAAATCACTTACAGACAATAGCAACTGATGATAGTTTTGTCGATAGAGTCCATGTGGTATAACTAGAAAAGTTCTGAGAATTCAAGACATATGTCACATGCATTGACGTAATACTCTTTCCTTACTTTGACCATGAGCGCCGTCTCCCCTCGCTTTGCTTCACGTAGGTACCAATCATGCAACCGTCGCATCGCAGTTGGTAGTTCCTTGTACTGCTCGGGTGTGAGAAGTGGTTTTCCGACGGCATATTGCATTGCATACTCAGTTGCACCGTACCCGCGGATTTCCTCAGTGCCAAGGATTTGGTCAAGAGTGAGACCTGCAGCCTCTACTTCTTCGAGGTCGATTGGGTTGCCTTGCATGTCGAATACTTAGATTGATTGCTTGCATGGATTGGTACTCACCTTGAGTGGAGAGATCGATTGCTTGGATTGTTCTCCGAGTTGCGGAACTGTTTTCTCGCTAGTTGATACCGTACTTCCCGACTTCTTCCTTGGGCTGGGCCGACTTCTCTGCTCACTTGCCTTCTGAATCTGTCGCTCATAGTCTGTCAGCATAGGCTTGACATATGCCGGGGGTCGATCAATAAAGTGTTCCATAAAGTGCTCTTGGACTTCCTTGGGTATTACCTCCTTTGGCGGCACGGTCTTCTTCGCAAAAAGAGCTTTCACTTGGAGATCGCATTCAATTTTGTTTTCCTCTGGTGTCATGTCGTAAGGCAGCTTCCTTTTGGCTGGAGGCTCGGGTTTGTTCTTTGCTTTCTTCCAAAGAGGACTACTGGTGGCCTTCCTCTTTTGGGAGCCCTGCTGGCGAGACCGTTGCCAGGGTGGAGTCGGCTCACGCGGCGGAGATCGATATCGATGATATGGACTCGCGTCATGCTCCGTCCCGAGGTTGGGAGGACTGCTCATGGCGAGGTGGGGAGGACTGCTGGCGAGGTGGGAGGATTGCAATGCGAGAGAACATCAGGTGTATTTGGTAAAGCATAGCCCGTCACGACCCACACGGGTATGTTCTTCATTTTCTGGATTAGCTCACAAGGTGTCTTCTCGGTGATATTATCCACGGGGGTGTGACGCAGCGGTGCCCCCATGGAACCCGTGCTGCTTTTCGGCAGTGTAGATGGGACGGGTTCTCCTGCCTCCTGCTGCGGAGTTTCCCTTTGCTAGGTCAGTACCTGTATCTGCAGTTGCTGCTGCTCGTACAACTATTCCAACTTTGAAAGTCGGTCTGCTTCCACCTTCTTTTTTCTCGAACGACTTTTATAACTGTCCTTCCATCCCGCAAACCCCTCGTACCACGGAACAACTCCCACGCCTCGTGTTCATCCTCTGTGTTCGGCATTCCCGAGGGCGCATGTAAGCTCGTCGTTCTCTCTATCGGGGTGAAACCGTCCTTCTTGGGGAGCTTTTATTGCTTCAATCAACTCATCTGATGCATGCGTCAGACTGGCTAGTGCAATAATCTTCCCTGATGCTGGGTCTAACTTTCCCCAATGCGCAAAAAACCAATTCCTGCACCTCTTGGGCCAGTTGAAGGTTACTGGAGTGATCCCTTCAGCAAGCATCTTATTCTCTAATGCATCCCACTTAGGAATGGCTGACTTGTATCCACCTGTCCCTAGTTTATGGTGATACTTTTTTTCTCAGCATTTATCTTATTCTTTGCCGACTTCTCCATAGCAACTATCGATGTCTTGTACTCGATAAATGCGTCCCAGTGATTCCTTACCTTCTCGTATATTCCTTTGAATTCGGGCGCCTTCTTGCCTCTAGCATTGTACTCGGTCCATAATCTTTTCTTCCAAGTCTGGAACGCGCTGACCATCTTATGGAGAGCAAACTCCTTGACTTTGTTCCTTTGACGCACCGAGAGAGAATCTGGTAGGGTGAAATGCTCCATGAGCTCTCGCCAAAGGGCATCTTTAATTCTTGTATCGACATAATTCACTCCTGGTTTTGGTTCGTTTGGCTGAATCCATTCATGCATTGTGATCGGGACTCCGTCCGTAACAACCACTTTGCATTGATGCACAAATGTCTTGGCATTGGCTTCAGGGTGAGTCGGTTCGCCATTATGTTTGAAAGCATCAAGATTGAGCTTTACGTTGCCGTCCAATATTTTGGCACCGCCTCGTACATTTCTACTAGATTGGCTCGATCCGGAGGGCTGATAATTAAAATAAGAAAGATTTGTTAATATATATATACAAATCAATTAATAAGCATGTAATGATCACAAGAGGCCAATATGTGTATATACCTCGCCAAACATTGTTCGTTATTCCGGATTTTGGAACATAAGTTGTTCTTCCTCGGGCTCACATCCATCACCGTAATCGTTCAGATATTCTGAGCCATCATCATCATGTGATTCACCTCGATGGTCCGCTGGGTTTTTGGAGGAGCGTATCATGTCGAAGATGTCCTCTTCATGAGCTCTACCAGTATTGTCCATAGCTTAATAACTAATCCATAATAATATAGATAAAACAAATTAGTATTCAAATTAGCATGCATTCAAGAGGCAAAATAGCCGATAATTAATTAATAACGCATCATCGAATACATATATAGTAGTTCTTAGAAAAGATCTCATCTCATAATCTTGGATAATTTTCAATACATCGGCTGATCCATCGATCTAGCTAATACATCATAATAATACATATAGAGTTGCTAATATATCGATCTAGCTAGAACCGTAGCGCCCGGCGGATATCGGGGCAGGCGGTGAACACCCAAAGAGAAGGAACCATCACAGGAACATAGCTCCAGTGAGATCCCTGAAGAATCTGCCAGGTATTGTCGGACCTGGCCTCCAAAGCTGCCATGTAGCGACGGACGTGCTTGTTCTCCTTGCTGACATGGTACTGTACCACCTCCGTGGGGGACTCAAGCCTCTGAATCGTCCGTGGCCCATGCGACCGTCACCACAGAACCTTCGGGTCAACGACGGGCTCGCTCCTCACCAAGCTGCACCGCCCGGAAGGCAACACCTCCCAGTACCAGCCCGGTGGAGCCCAGTCCCTGACAGGGCCCCTCGGCTCAAGCAAGTGACCTCCTCCAGCTACTCGACGATGAGGATGCGGGATTGGCATCGTCGACGTCAAGAAGAAAGACTTAATTATGAAAAGAAATTAAATAAAACTTAGCAAAATTAACACTTAGCAAAATTAACACTTAGAATCTAGCAAAATCAAGAATTACGGCACGCTTTGGATCCTAATGCGTGTGTGACTATTGGTCTGTCGATGGTTTCCTTAAATAACTCTCATATCTCATGGTGTGTTGGTGCGCTCTCTCTCTCTCTCACACTGATATGGTGGTGTATATATGTTGGTGGACACTCTCTCACAGTAATAGTTTGACCATCGGTGATGGACGCCCCGCCTCTTCTCTTCTTGCGCGTTATACCGATGAGTATATCGCAAATAAAAGAAGAAAGACGAGGCGCCCCCCACGACAACAGTCGGGATTCCTCCATCACGAACACACATGAAAGTCACACAAGGAGCAACGACAGACCGAAAGTCACACACGCATTAGGATCCAAACTAAATTAAACCTAAAACTAAACTAAACCTAAACTAAATTAAACCTAAACTAAACCTAAACTAAACAAAATCTAAACTAAATTAAACCTAAACTAAACCTAAACTAAACAAAATCTAAATCTAAAGTAAATTAAACCAAAACTAAACCTAAACTAAAAAAAATCTAAACTAAACCTAAATTAAACAAAATCTAAACTAAAACTAAACTAAACCTAAACTAAACAAAATCTAAACTAAACTAAACATAAACTAAACCAAAACTGAACAAAATCTAAATCTAAACTAAATTAAACCTAAACTAAACCTAAACAAAACAAAATCTAAACTAAAACTAAATTAAACAAAATCTAAACTAAAAATAAACTAAATTAAACCTAAACTAAACCTAAACTAAACTAAACTAAATCTAAACTAAACCTAAAATAAACAAAATCTAAACTAAACAAATTCATCACATCAAAATTTTCTATGAACATATGAAAATTCTATGAACAAATCCATCCATGCATCAACATATGAAAATTTTATGAACATAAAAAATTCATCCATCCATCCAGCGATCTTGAGCATAGTAGATTCTATGAACATATGAAAATTCTATGAACAAATCCATCCATACATAAACATATGAAAATTCTATGAACATAAAACATTCTATGAATGAAATCATATTCATCATATCCGCATTTTCTATGAAGTTATGATAATTCTGTGAACAAATCCATCCATACAACAAAATATGAAAATTCTATGAACATGAAAAATTATATGAACAAAAACGAATCCATCCATCCATTCATCCATCCATCATTACCACTGTTAGGCAACGAGGCGCGGGCTCGGGGACGGCTCAGAGGCAAGCGACGGCGGGGCCGGGCGCGAGGAAGGCGTCGGCAAGGTCGACGTAGGGACAGGGCGGCGTCGGGTGACACGTGGCGTCGGGGCGGCGGTCTCGGGGCGGCGCGCGGCGTCGGGACGGCGGGCGGCGGCGACGGCAATTTCGGCATCCTGGCGGTGCGCAAATTACTTCTCCCGGTGCATGGCTTGGCCCGGGACGAAGGGATCTATATTTATAACTAGCAACCTTTAGTACCGGTGCGTGGCTCGCGTCGGTACTAAAGACCCTTTAGAACCGGTGCGAGCCATGCACCGGTACTAAAGGTCCTCCCCCAAAAAAGCGTGGGGTGGTGGACCTTTAGTACTGGTGCGTGGCTCCCACCGGTGCTAAAGTTTTTTTTAATTCAATATTAGTTATTATTTTCAGAAAAAACCGTAAACTTTAGAAAATCATAAAAAAAAATGTATGACTCCAATGGAAATAAATAGTATATGAAAAAATATCAGAAAAATATAAAGAATCTGTTTAGGGCATTTCCATGCATGTTTGAACAACTTCGACTGCTGTATAAGACATTTTGATTAAATGGCATTTGAAATGTCATATCTGGAGTTTGAAAAGCAGTACAAATGAACTCTGAAAAGGTTGTAACTTGGCATGACATCATAATTTCACCCACATAGCAACTTCTAAAGAGTTGAGAGGGTTACGGAAAAAACTGGATGCGCTTTGTGTACAAATTGGACAATCTCATAAGAAGTATGAGGGTTTGGGACGAAAACTCATCTATTACAAAGGGATTTCATTTTTAATAACTTATTTTAACTCCATACTTTTTGTGCGTTCAATATGCACCATTCAAAGGCACATCATCAATTTTCAAACCTTTCTGACTTCATTTGGTATTTTTCATGCATTTAATGATTTATTTTTAGCTAAATGACCCTGAATTTAAAAAGCAATACAAATGAACTCTAAAAAGGTTGTAACTTGGCATGACATCATAATTTCACCCACATAGAAACTTCTAAAGAGTTGAGAGGGTTATAGCAAAAACTGGATACACTTCATGTACAAATTGGACAATCTCTTTCGAAGTATGAGGGTTTCCGACGAAAACTCATCTATTACAAAGGGATTTCATTTTCAATAACTTATTTTAACTCCATACTTTTTTTGTGTTCAATATGCACCATTCAAAGGCACATCATCAATTTTCAACCCTTTCTGACTTCATTTGATATTTTTCATGCATTTAATGATTTATTTTGTGCTAGTTGACCCTGAATTTGAAAAGCAGTACAAATGAACTCTGAAAAGGTTTTAACTTGGCATGACATCATAATTTCACCCAGATAGCAACTTCTAGAGAGTTGAGAGGGTCACGGCAAAAACTGAATGCACTTCATGTACAAATTGGACAATCTCATAAGAAGTATGAGGGTTTCGGACGAACACTCATCTATTACAAAGGGATTTCATTTTTAATAACTTATTTTAACTCCATACTTTTTGTGTGTTCAATATGCACCATTCAAAGGCAAATCATCAATTTTCAACCCTTTCTGACTTCATTTGATATTTTTCATGCATTTAATGATTTATTTTGAGCTAAATGACATTGAATTTGAAAACCAGTACAAATGAACTCTGAAAAGGTTGTAACTTGGCATGACATAATAATTTCACCCACATAGCAACTTCTAAAGAGTTGGGAGGGTTACGGCAAAAACTGGATGCACTTCGTGTACAAATTGGACAATCTCATAAGAAGTATGAGGGTTTCGGACGAAAACTCATCTATTACAAAGGGATTTCATTTTTAATAAATTATTTTAACTCCATACTTTTTGTGTGTTCAATATGCACCATTCAAAGGCACATCATCAATTTTCAACCCTTTCTGACTTCATTTGATATTTTTCATGCATTTAATGATTTATTTTGAGCTAGATGACCCTAAATTTGAAAAGCAGTACAAATGAACTCTGAAAAGGTTTTAACTTGGCATGAGTTCATAATTTCACCCACATAGAAACTTCTAAAGAGTTGAGAGGGTTACGGCAAAAACTGGATGCACTTCGTGTACAAATTGGACAATCTCTTTCAAAGTATGAGGGTTTTAGACGAAAACTCATCTATTACAAAGGCATTTCATTTGTAATAACTTATTTTAACTCTTCACTTTTTGTGTGTTCTATATGCATCATTCAAAGGCACATCATCAATTTTCAACCCTTTCTGACTTCATTTGATATTTTTCATGTATTTAATGATTTATTTTGAGCTAGATGACCCGGAATTTGAAAAGCAGTACAAATGAACTCTGAAAAGGTTTTAACTTGGCATGACATCATAATTTCACCTACATAGCAACTTCTAAAGAGTTGAGAGGGTAACGGCAAAAACTGGATGCACTTCATGTACAAATTGGACAATCTCTTTCGTAGTATGAGTGTTTCAGACGAAAACTCATCTATTACAAAGGGATTTCATTTTTAATAACTTATTTGAACTCCATAATTTTTGTGTGTTCAATATGCACCATTCAAAGGCACATCATCAATTTTCAACCCTTTATGACTTCATTTGATATTTTTCATGCACTAAATGATTTATTTTGAGTTAGATGACCCTGAATTTGAAAAGCAATACAAACGAACTCTGAAAAGGTTTTAACTTGGCATGGCATCATAATTTCATCCACATAGCAACTTCTAAAGAGTTGAGTAGTTGTACAAACTGGATGCACTTCGTGTACAAACTGTTACAAAGATACCATGCTAGGAAATGCATGCATGTCCTTCACGTATGTAGAAAGTGATGACGATGAAGCCGGTCACATCCCAGAGTGGGAATTCGAGGTGTAAGACTTTTTCTGCGTGTTTGTCCCTTTCTTATGATTGCGCCGTAACCATGGATAATCTTCATCATTTAACAGGATGCTTGGGTCAGTCTTCACTCTGAAGGGAGGGTTTTCATGAAACTTTTCATAATCTTCTGACATGTCTGTCTTGTCCTCCACTCCCACAATGTTTCTTTTCCTTGTAAGAACTATGTGGTGCTTTGGCTCATCGTATGATGTATTCGCTTCCTTATCTTTTTTTCTCCTTGGTTTGCTAGACATGTCCTTCACATAGAAAACCTGAGCCACATCATCGGCTAGGACGAATGAGTCATCTGTGTATCCAAGATTGTTGAGATCCACTATTGTCATTCCGTACTACGGGTCTACCTGTACCCCGCCTCTAGTATATTTGACCCATTTGCACCGAAACAAAGGGACCTTAAGATCAGGTCCATAGTCAAGTTCCCATATCTCCTCTATGTAACCATAATATGTGTCTTCAAAGTTGGTTGCATCATAGCGGACACCACTATTTTGGTTGGTGCTCTTTTTATCTTGGGCGATCATGTAAAATGTATTCCCATTTATCTCGTACCCTTTGAAAGTCGTTACAGTCGAACTTGGTGTCTTGGCCAACCAGTACAGTTCATCTGGAACATCGTTGTCATTGATGAGCTTTGTTTGCAACCAACTGGCAAAAGTCTCCATGTGTTTACGTTCAATCCAGGGGTCAGACTGCTCCGGGTTCTTGGACCGTACAATATCCTTGTGTTCCTCCATATATGGAGTCACCAAGGTGGAATTTTGTAGAACCGTGTAGTGTGCTTGAGTGAAAGAATGCCCGTCCATATTTATTGCTTCTTTCTTTCCTAATGTGCCTTTTCCACCCAGTCTCCCCTCATGCCGCGATTCAGGAAGACCAATCGGGTTAATGTCAGGAAAAAAGTCAACACAAAACTAAATAACCTCCTCTGTTCCATATCCCTTGGCGATGCTTCCTTCTGGCCTAGCACGGTTAGGAACATATTTCTTTAAGACTCCCATGAACCTCTCGAAGGGGAACATATTGTGTAGAAATACAGGACCCAGAATGTTAATCTCTTCGACTAGGTGAACTAGAACATGCGTCATAATATTGAAGAAGGATGGAGGGAACACCAACTCAAAACTGACAAGACATTGGACAAGGTCATTCTGTAACCTTGGTAGGATTTCCGGATCGACTACTTTCTCAGAAATTGCATTGAGGAATGCGCATAGCTTCACAAGACCCAAACTACAAACGTAGCATATGATCGTGTCAGTTTGTTGCTACTTTTTTCTGCATGTCAAAGTATGTGTTCCTATGACCATGAAATCATGCAACTCACTGACATTGGAGGAGTACCTTGTGTGTATCAAACGTCACAACGTAACTGGGTGATTATAAAGGTGCTCTACAAGTATCTCCTAGGGTGTCTGTTGAGTTGGCATGGATCAAGACTGGGATTTGTTACTCCGTGTGACGGAGAGGTATCTCAGGGCCCACTCGGTAATACAACATCAGAATAATCCTTGCAAGCAATGTGACTAAGTGTTAGTCACGGGATCTTGTATTATGGAATGAGTAAAGAGACTTGCCGGTAACGAGGTTGAACTAGGTATGGAGATACCGACGATCGAATCTACGGCAAGTAATATACCGAAGAACAAAGGGAAAATCATAAGGGATTAACTGAATCCTTGACATAGAGGTTCGAACGATAAAAGATCTTCGTAGAATATGTAGGAACCAATGTGGACATCCAGGTACCACCATTGGTTATTGACCACAGAGGTGTCTCGGTCATGTCTACGTAGTTCTCGAACCCGCAGGGTCTGCACACTTAAGGTTTGGTGACGTTTCGGTAGTATAGAGTTATGTATGGTGGTGACCGAAGGTTGTTAGGAGTCCCGGATGAGATCGCGGACGTCACGAGGAGCTCCGGAATGGTCCATAGGTAAAGATTGATATATAGGAAGGTGGTGTTTGGACTCTGGAAAGTTTTGGGCACTTTCGGTAGTGTACCGGGAGTGACGAATGGGTCCCAGGGGCCCACCAGTGGGGCCACCCCACCCCATGGGCCTATGTGGCAACCCACCAGCCCATAGTGGGCCAGGTGGGTCGGCGAAGGAGGCCTATGCGCAGGAGAAAGGGATGCAAACCGAATTGGGGTGGAAACCTCCCCAAACTCCACCTCTCTTGTGGGAGGAGGAGTCCTACTAGGAGGAGGACTCCTCCCCACTAGGTTCGGCCGAACCAAAGGAGAGCCCTTCTTCTGGGCGCAGCCTCCTCTCCCCTCCTCCTATATATATGAGTGGTTTTAGGGTATTTTGGACAAGGATTTTCAGCCACGTCTAAACCCTACTTCTAGATCAAGTTCCTCTAGACTAGACTAGTTCGGCGGTACTTAGGCGAAGCCCTGCCGGAATAGCTCCACCACCATCTCCGGAGCGCCGTCACGCTGCGGGAGAACTATTCTAACTCTCCGCTTTCTCTTGCTGGATCAAGAAGGTGGAGATCATCATCAAGCTGTACGTGTGATGAACGCGGAGGTGCCGTCCGTTTGGCGCTAGATCGGAAGGACCGTGATCAAGATTGCGAGACGGATCGTTATGAGTTCGCAGGACGGATCATGATGAGATTGTGGGACGGCTCGTGATGAGTTCGCGGGACGGATCGTGATTGGATCGCGGGATGGATGGTGATGAGATTGCAGGATAGTCGGCGATTTGGATCGCGAAGACATTCGACTACACCAACTGCGTTTCTTAACGCTTCCCGCTTAGCGATCTACAAGGGTATGTAAATCCACTCTCCCTCTCGTAGACGCTCATCACCATGGATAGATCTTGCGTGTGCATAGGAATTTTTTTGTTTCCCATGCAATGTTCCCCAACAGTGGCATCATGAGCTAGGTCTATGTGTTCATGAGATCTCGAGTAGAACACAAAAGGTTTGTGGGCGTTGATGCTTAGATTGCTTCCTCCCTTGGTCAGATTTTGGTTCAGTGGTATTGTGAGATGAAGCGGCCCGGACCAACATTACTCGTATGCTTACGAGAGACTGGTACCCTCGACGCAACTTGTTGCCTAGATGGCTTGCGGGTGGCAGTTTCTCTCACTTTAGTTGGATCGGATTCGACAAAGGCGGTCCTTGAGAAGGTTGAAAAGCAAATTATGTATCACCGTTGTGGTTTATGCGTAGGTGAGAATCATTCTTTAGAAACCCGTAGCAGCCACGTAAAACATGCAACAACAATTAGAGGACGTCTAACTTGTTTTTGCAGGGTATGTTGTGATGTGATATGGCCAATTACATGATGTGATATATGTGATGTATGAGATGATCATGTGATGTATAGAATTTCACGACTTGCATGTCGATGAGTACGGCAACCGGCAGGAGCCATAGGGTTGTCTTTAATTATTGTATGACCTGCGTGTCAATCATTAAGCGCTATGTAATGCTTTACTTTATCGCTAAACGGTAGCAATAGTAGTAGAAGCATGCAGGGCGTTACAACCCCGATGGCGACAAGTTGATGGAGATCAAGATGATGGAGATCATGGTGTCATACCGGTGACGATGGAGATCATGCCGGTGCTTTCAAGATGGAGATCTAAAGCAGAAGTTCATGGCCATATCATGTCACTTATGAATTGCATGTGATGTTAATCCTTTTATGCACCTTGTTTTGCTTAGTACGACGGTACCATTATAAGGTGATCCCTCACTTAAATTTCAAGATAAAATTGTGTTCTCCCCGAGTGTGCACCGTTGCGAAAGTTCGTCGTGTTGAGACACCACGTGATGATCGGGTGTGATAGACTCTACGTTCACATATAACGAGTGCAAGCCAGTGTTGCACATGCAGAACACTCGGGTTAAACTTGACGATCCTAGCATGTACAGACATGGCCTCGGAACACAAGAGACCGAAAGGTCGAACATGAATCATATAGTAGATATGATCAACATGATGATGTTCACCATTGTAACCACCTCAACTCACGTGATGATCGGACTTGAGTTGGTGAATTTGGATCATGTATCACTCGAATGACCGGAGGGATGTCAATTTGAGTGGGAGTTCTTAAGTAATTTGATTAATTGAACTCATTATCATGAACATAGTCAGTAGTGTCTTTGCAAATTATGATGTAGATTACTTGCTCGCGCTGTAGCTCCCTTGAATTTTTTATATGTTCCTAGAGAAATAGAGTTGAAAGATGATGGTAGCAATATTGCGGATTGGCTCCGTGATCTGAGGATTGTCCTCGTTGCAGCACAGAAGGCTTATCTCCTTAATGCACCGCTCGGTGCGCCAACCCCTCTAGCATCGTCTATAGATGTTGTGAACATCTGATAGGTATGTGCTGATGACTACTTGATAGTTTAGTGCGTCATGCATTACGACTTAGAATTGAGGGTACGAAACATTTTGAACGTCACGGAACATATGAGATGTTCTAAGAGCTGAAATTAGGATCTCAGGCTCGTGCGCGTGTTGCGAGATATGAGATCTCCAACAAGATTCTTTGCCTGCAACATGAACGAGAATAGCTCAATCGTTGAGCATGCGCTCAGATTGTCAGGGTGCCACAATCACTTGAATCAAGTGGGAGTTGATCTTCCAGATAAGATAGTGATTGATATAGTTCTCCAAGTCACTTTCACTAAGCTACTAGAACTTGGTGATGAACTATAAAATGCCAGGGATAGAATTAATGATCCCTGAGCTGTTCACGATGTTTGACACCGCGAAGGTAGAAATCAAGAAGGAGCATAAAGTGTTGATGGTTAGTATAACCGCTAGTTTCGAGAAGGGAAAGGGAAAGGAGGGAAACTTCATGGATGGCAAGTCAGTTGCTGCTCTAGTGAAGCAACCCAAAGTTGAACCCAAACCCGAGACTAAGTGCTTCAATTATGAGGAGGGAGGTTGCTGAAGCGGAACAACCCTAGATACTTGGTAGATAAGAAGGCTGGCAACGTCGACAGAAGTATATTTGATATACGTGTTATTGATGTGTACCTTGCTTTTACTCCTAGTAGCACCTGGGTATTGGATCCGGTTCGATTGCTAAATGTTAGTAACTAGAAATAAAAGCTACGGAATAAACGGAGAACTAAGCTAAGTGTGAGGTGACGATGTGTGTTGGAAATGTTTCCAAGGTTGATGTGATCAACATCACACGCTCTCTCTACCTTCGAGATTGGTGACGAACCTAAATAAACGTTATTTGGTGTTTTTGCGTTGAGCATGAACATGATTAGATCATGTTCATTGCAACACGGTTATTCATTTAAATTAGAGAATAATGGTTATTCTATTTACCTAATAATACCTTCAACGGTCATGCACCCAGTAAGAATGGTTTGTTGAAACTTGATCGTAGTAATACACATGTTCATAACATTAATGCCAAAAAGATACAAATTTAATAATGATAGTACCACATGCTTGTGGCACTGCCACTAAATGTCATATTGGTATAAAGCACATGAAGAAACTCCATGTTGATGGATCTTTGGACTCATTCGATTTCGAATCAGTTGAGACATGCGAACCATGCCTCTTGGGCAAGATGACTAAGGACCCCGTTTTCTGTTTTGATGAAGTGGGCAAGTAATTTATTGGAAATGATATATGTTGATGTATGCAATCCAATGAGTCTTGTAGCGTGCGGTGAATATCGTTATTTTCTTACCTTCACTGATGATTTGAGTAAATATAGTGTATATTTACTTAATGAAACACAAGTCTGAATCGTTTGAAAGGTTCAAGCAAATTCAGAGTGAAGTTTAAGATCATCGTGACAAGAAGATAAAAATGTTCACGATATGATCGTGGAGGTGAATATCTGAGTTACGAGTTTGACATACAACTTTAGACAATGTGAAAGTTGTTTCACAACTCACGCTACCTGGAACACCATAGTGTGATGGTGTGTCCGAATGTCATAGTCGTACTCTAATGGATATGGTACGTGCTATGATGTCTCTTATCGTTTTGCTACTATAATTTTGGAGTTATGCATTAGAGATTAAATAGGGCACCATCTAAATCCGTTGGGATGACACCGTGTGAATTAGGATTTGATAGAAACCTAAGCTGTCATTTCTTAATGTTTGGGGCTGCGACGCTTGTGTGGAAAATGTTTTCACCTAATGAGCTCAAACCCAAAGCAAACAAATGCATCTTCATAGAATACCCTAAGAACAGTTGGGTGAACCTTCTATCTCAGATCCAAGCATAAAATGTTTGTTGCTGAAACTGGGTCCTTTCTCGAGAAAGACTTTCTCTCGAAAGAATTGAGTGGGAGGAAGATAGAACTTGATGAGGTTGTTGAACCTTTGTTTAGCCAGAGAGTAGCGCAGTGCAAGAAGATGTTTCTGTGAAGCCTACATTAGTTGAAGAGGAAGTTAATGATGATGATCATGAAGCTTCGGATCAAGTTACTATCGAACCTCGTAGGTCGACAAGGATGTGTATTGCTCCTAAGTGGTACGACAACCCTGTCTTGGAGGTCATGTTGTTGGACAAAGATGAACCTACGAGATGTGGAGAAGCGATGATGGGCCCGGATTCCGACAAAAGGTTAGAGGCCATGAAATCCGAGAAAGGATCCATGTATGAAAACCAAGTATAGACTTTGGTAGACTTGCTCGTTGGACGGCAGGTCGTCGAGTGCAAATGGACCTTTGAGATGATGACAAACGCTGATGGTAAATGTCATCATTTATAGAGCTCGACTTGGTCGCAAAGAAGTTTCCGACAAGTTCAAGGAGTTGACTGCGATGATACATTCTCACGCATAGCGATGCTAAAGTCTGTTGGAATTATATTACCAGTTGCTACATTTTTCAATTATGAAATCTGGCAGATGGATGTCAAAACATCGTTTCCTTAACGGTTTACGTGAGGAAAGGTTGTATGTGATACAACCAGAAGGTTTTGTTAGTCCTAAGGATGCTAAAAGGTGTGCGAGCTTCAGTGATCCTTCTGTGGACTAAAGCAAGCATCTTGGAGTTGGAATATATACTTTGATGAGGTGATCAAAGTTTTTGAGTCTATACAAAGTTTACGAGAAACTTGTATTTACAATAAAGTGAGTGGGAGCACTATATAGTTTCTGATAAGCATATGTGGTTGACATATTGTTGATCGGAAATGATATATAATTTTTGGAAAGCATAAAGGGTTATTTGAAAAGAGTTTTTCAAAGGAAGACCTGGATAAAGCTACCTAATTGTTGAGCATCAAGATCTATAGAGATAGATCAAGATACTTGATGAGACTTTCAATGAGTACATACCTTAACAAGTTTTTGAAAGAGTTCAAAATGGATTAGTCAGACAAAAAGTTCTTGCCTGATTTGTAAGGTTTGAAGTTGAGTAAGAGTCAAAGCTCGACCACGGCAGAAGAAAGAGAAGGACGAATGTCGTCCCCTATGCCTTAGCCATAGGTTCTATATTATGCCATGCTGTGTACCGCACCTAGTGTGTGCCTTGCCATGAGTCTGTCAAGGGGTACAAGAGTGATCCAGTAGTGGATCACTGGACAGCAGTCCAAATTATCCTTTGTAACGAGAGGACTAAGGAGACGTTTCTCGATTATGGAGGTGATAAAGAGTTCGTCGTAAAGAGTTACGTCGATGCAAGCTTTAACACCAATCCGGATGACTCGGAGTAGCAATCTGGATACGTATAGTGGAGCAGCCATTTGGAATAGTACCAAGTGGAGTGTAGTAGCAGTGTTTACAGTTTGACATAGAGATTTGCAAAGTACACATGGATCTGAATGTCGCAGACCCGTTAACTATAAGACCTCTCTCACATGCAAAGCATGATCGAGCCCCAGAACTAATTGGGTGTAAGATTCATAACAATGTGAATCACATGGTGATGTGGACTAGATTATTGACTCTAGTGCAAGTGGGAGACTATTGGAAATATGCCCTAGAGGCAATAATAAATTAGTTATTATCATATTTCCTTGTTCATGATAATCGTTTATTATCCAAGCTATAATTGTATTGATCGGAGACTTAGATGCATGTGTGAATACATAGACAAAACCATGTCCCCAGTATGCCTCTAATAGACTAGCTCGTTGATCAAAGATGGTTAAGGTTTCCTAGCCATGGACATGAGATGTCATTTGATAACGGTATCACATCATTAGGAGACTGGTGTGATGGACAAGACCCAAACTACAAACGTAGCATATGATCATGTCAGTTTATTGCTACTGTTTTCTGCATGTCAAGTATCTGTTCCTATGACCATGAGATCATGCAACTCACTAACACCGGAGGAGTGCCTTGTGTGTATCAAACGTCGCAACGTAACTGCATGGCTATAAAGGTACTATACAGGTATCTCCGAGGGTGTCTGTTGGGTTGGCATGGATCAAGACTGGGATTTGTTACTCCGTGTGACGGAGAGGTATCTCAGGTCCCACCCGGTAATACAACATCACAACAAGCCTTGCAAGCAATGTGACTAAGTGTTAGTCACGGGATCTTGTATTACAGAATGAGTAAAGAGACTTGCCGGTAACAAGGTTTAACTAGGTATGGAGATACCGACGATCGAATCTTGGGCAAGTAACATACCGAAGAACAAAGGGAACATCATACAAAAAGATAAATATGTTTGCGATATGATCGTGGAGGTGAATATCTAAGTGACGAGTTTGGCATGCAACTTTAGACAATGTGAAAGTTGTTTCACAACTCATGCCACCTGGAACACCATAGTGTGATGGTGTGTCCGAACGTCATAGTCGTACTCTATTGGATATGGTGCATGCTATGATGTCTCTTATCGTAATTTTGGGGTTATGCATTAGAAACAACTACATTCACTTTAAATAGGGCACCATCTAAATCCGTTGAGATGACACCGTGTGAAATATGGTTTGATAGAAACCTAAGCTATCATTTCTTAATGTTTGGGGCTATGACGCTTGTGTGGAAAATGTTTTCGCCTAATGAGCTCGAACCCAAAGCGGACAAATGCATCTTCATAGAATACCCTAAGAACAGTTGGGTGAACCTTCTATCTCAGATCCAAGCATAAAATGTTTGTTGCTAAAACTGGGTCCTTTCTCGAGAAAGGGTTTCTCTTGAAAGAATTGAGTGGGAGAAGGATAGAACTTGATGAGGTTATTGAACCTCTGCTTCAACCAGAAAGTAGCGCAGCGCAGACAGATGTTTCTGTGAAGCCTATGTCAGTTGAAGAGGAAGTTAATGATGATGATCATGAAGCTTCGAATCAAGTTACTATCGACCTACGAGGAAAATTGAACTTGCTGAGGTTATTGAACCTTTACTTCAACCAGAAAGTGGCACAACGCAGAAAGATGTTTTTGTGAAGCCTACGTCAGTTGAAGAGGAAGTTAGTGATGATGATCATGAAGCTTCGGATCAAATTACTATCGAACTTCGTAGGTCGACAAGGACGTGTACTGCTACTGAGCGGTACGACGACCCTGTCTTGGAGGTCATGTTGTTGGACAACGATGAACCTACAAACTATGGAGAAGCGATGATGGGCTCGGAAACCAACAAATGGTTAGAGGCCATGAAACCCGATAAAGGATCCATGTATGAAAACCAAGTATAGACTTTGGTGGACCTGCTCGTTGGAAGGCAAGTCATTAAGTACAAATGGATCTTTAAAATGAAGACAGACGCTGATGGTAAATGTTACCATTTGTAAAGCTCGATTTGTTGCAAAGTATTTTACGACAAGTTCAAGGAGTTGACTGTGATGAGACTTTCTCACTCGTAGCGATGCTAAAGTCCGTTGGAATTATGTTAGCAGTTGCTGCATTTTTACATTATGAAATCTGGCAGATGGATGCCAAAATATCATTTCCTTCTTTAAGGAAAGGTTGTATGAACTGCAACCAGAAGGTTTTGTCAGTCCTAAGGATGCTAAAAGGTGTGTTAGCTTCAGTGATTTTTCTATGAACTGAAGCAAGCATCTCGGAGTTGGAATATACACTTTGATGAGGTGATCAAAGTTTTTGAGTCTATACAAAGTTTACGAGAAATTTGTATTTGCAATAAAGTAAGTGGGAGCATTATAGAGTTTCTGATAAGTATACGTGGATGACATATTCCTATTCGGAAATGATGTAGAATTTTTGGAGAGCATAAACAGTTGTTTGAAAAGAGTTTTTCAAAGGAAGACCTGGATAAAGCTACCTAATTGTTGAGCATCAAGATCTATAGAGATAGATCAAGATACTTGATGAGACTTTCAATGAGTACACACCTTGACAAGATTTTGAAAGAGTTCAAATTGTATCAGTCAAAGAAAGAGTTCTCGCCTGATTTGTAAGGTATAAAGTTGAGTAAGATTCAATGCCCAGTGACTGCCGAAGTTAGAGAAAAGATGAGTGTCATCCCCTATGCTTCAGCCATAGGCTCTATCATGTATGCAATGTTGTGCACAAGACCCGATGCCAGCCTTGCCATAAGTATGGACAGAAGGTTTCAAAGTGATCCTGGAATGGAGCACTGGACAGCGGTCAAGATTATCCTTAGTAATTAAAAGACTAAGGAGATGTTTCTCGATTATGGAGGTGATAAAGAGTTCATCGTAAAGAGTCACATTGTTGCAAGCCTTAACACCAATCCGGATGACTCGTAGTAGCAATCTGGATACGTATAGTGGAGCAGCCATTTGGAATAGTACCAAGTGGAGTGTGGTAGTAGTGTTTACGGTCTGACATAGAAATTTGCAAAGTACACACGGATCTGAATATCGCAGACCCGTTGACTATAAGACCTCTCTCACATGCAAAGCATGATCGAGCCCCAGAACTCATTGGGTGTTAGATTCATCACAATGCGAATCACATGGTGATGTGAACTAGATTATTGACTCTAGTGCAAGTGGGAGACTTTTGGAAATATGCCCTAGAGGCAATAATAAATTAGTTATTATCATATTTCCTTGTTCATGATAATCGTTTATTATCCATGCTATAAATGTATTGAATGGAAACACATTAAATGTGTGGGTAAATAGACAACACTCTGTCCCTAGTATGCCTCTATGAACTAGCTCGTTGTTCAAAGATGGTCCAGGTTTCCTAGCCATTGACATGTGATGTCATTCGATAACGGGATCACATCATTAGGAGAATGATGTGATGGACAAGACCCAAACTACAAGCGTAGCATATGATCGTGTCAGTTTGTTGCTACTGTTTTCTGCATGTCAAAGTATGTGTTCCTCTGACCATGAGATCATGCAACTCACTGACATCGGAGGAGTACCTTGTGTGTATCAAAAGTCGCAACGTAACTTGTTGACTATAAAGGTTCTCTACAGGTATCTCCGATGCTGTCTGTTGAGTTGGCATGGATCAAGACTAGGATTTGTTACTCCGTGTGATGGAGAGGTATCTCAGGGCCCACTCGGTAATACAACATCACAATAAGCCTTGCAAGCAATGTGACTAAGTGTTAGTCATGGTATCTTGTATTATGGAACGAGTAAAGAGACTTGTCGGTGACGAGGTTGAACTAGGTATGGAGATACCGACGATCGAATCTCGGGCAAGTAACATACCGAAAAACAAAGGGAACGTCATACGGGATTAACTGAATCCTTGACATAGAGGTTCGACCGATAAATGATCTTCGTAGAATATGTAGGAACCAATGTGGACTTCCAGGTCCCGCCATTGGTTATTGACTGTAGAGGTGTCTCAGTCATGTCTACATAGTTCTCGAACCCACAGGGTCTGCACACTTAAAATTTGGTGACGTCTTGGTAGTATAGAGTTATGTATGGTGGTGACCGAAGGTTGTTAGGAGACCCGGATGAGATCCCGGATGTCACAAGGAGCTCCGGAATGGTCCAAAGGTAAATAGTGATATATAGGAAGGTGGTGTTTGGACTCTGGAAAGTTTCGGGCACTTTCGGTAGTGTACCAGGAGTGACGAATGGGTCCCGGGGGCCCACCAGTGGGGCCAACCCACCCCATGGGCCTATGTGGCAACCCACCAGCCCATAGTCGGCCACTTGGGTCAGCCAAGGAGGCCTATGCGCAGGAGGAAAGGGAGGCAAACCGAATTGGGGTGGAAACCTCCCCAAACTCCACCTCTCTTGTGGGAGGAGGAGTCCTACTAGGAGGAGGACTCCTCCCCACTAGGTTTGGCCGAACCAAAGGAGAGCCCTTCTTTTGGGCGCAGCCTCCTCTCCCCTCCTCCTATATATATAAGTAGTTTTACGGTTTTTTGGACAAGCATTTTCAGCCACGTCTAAACCCTACTTCTAGATCAAGTTCCTCTAGACTAGACTAGTTCGGCGGTACTTAGGTGAAGCCCTGCCGGAATAGATCCACCACCATCTCCGGAGCGTCGTCACGCTGCCGGAGAACTCTTCTACCTCTCCGATCTCTCTTGCTGGATCAAGAAGGTGGAGATCGTCATCGAGCTATACGTGTGCTGAACGCGGAGGTGTCGTCCGTTCGGCGCTAGATCGGAAGGACCGTGATCAAGATTGCGAGACGGACCGTGATGAGTTCGCGGGACGGATCGTGATGAGTTCGTGGGACGGATCGTGATTGGATCGCGGGACGAATCGTGATGAGATCGCGGGACACTCGGCGATTTGGATCGCGAAGACGTTCGACTACACCAACCGCGTTTCTTAACTCTTCCCGCTTAGCGATCTACAAGGGTATGTAGATCCACTCTCCCTCTCGTAGATGCTCATCACCATGGATAGATCTTGCATGTGCATAGGAATTTTTTTGTTTCCCATGCAATGTTCCCCAATAGTGCGTGCATGCATTGTATCCCTTGTTTGTATGTCCTGAAAGGTTACTAAGAGCAGGCCAATCATTGATGGTTACAAACAGCAACGCTCGTAGGTCAATTTACTTCTGTGTGTGCGCACCCCACACACGTACACCTGGTTTTTTCCACAACTATAGAAGTTCATCAACTAGTGGCCTTAGGTATACATCAATGTCGTTGCCGGGTAGCTTAGGGCCTTGGATGAGCACTAGCATCATAATGAACTTCCGCTTCATTCACAACAAAGGAGGAAGGTTGTAGATACATAGAGTCACGGGCCAGGTGCGGTGACTGGAGCTCTGCTCCCCAAAAGGTTACATGCTCTCTGTACTAAGACCAAACCATAAGTTTGTTGCATCAGCTGCAAAGTTCTTGAACTCCCTCTCGATTTTTCTCCACTGCGACCCATCAGCGGGTGCTCTCAACATCCCGTCTTTCTTACGTTCTTCTTTGTGCCATCGCAACAACTTGGCATGCTCTTCGTTTTGGAACAAACGTTTCAACCCTGGTATTATAGGAGCATACCACATCAACTTGGGAGGAACCCTCTTCCTGTGGCATTCGCACTCCACATCACCAGGGTCATCGCGGGGGATCTTATAGCGCAGTGCACCGCATACCGGGCATGCATCCAAATTCTCGTACTCCTCACCGCGGTAGAGGATGCAGTCATTAGGGCATGCATGTATCTTCTGTAGCTCTAATCCTAGAGGGAAAACAACCTTCTTTGCTTCGTACGTACTTTCAGGCAATTCGTTATCTTTTGGAAGCATCTTCTTTATCATTATCAGTAATTCTTGAAATCCCTTGTCAATTACACCATTCTTCGCCTTCCATTGCAGCAATTCCAGCGTGGTACCCAGGTTTTTCTGGTCATCTTCACAATTTTGATACAATAATTTCTTGTGATCCGCTAACACGTGTTTCAACTTCAATCTCTCCTTGTCACTCTAGCAGTTTCTCTTTGCATCAGCAATGACCCGACCCAAATCATCAGCAGGCTCATCTGATGCCTCTTCTTCAGCTTCCCCCATTGATGCCTCTTCTTCAGCTTCATCCATTGTTGTATCGGCAAAAGGATAGTTGTCATCATCCTCTTCTTCTTCATTGTCTTCCATTATAACCCCTCTTTCTCCCTGCTCGGTCCAACAGCTATAGCCGGACATGAAACCGGACTTCAGCAGGTGGTAGTGAAGGGTTTTTGAGGTAGAGTAATTCCTTTCATTCTTACAGTCATGACATGGACAACACATGAAACCATTCTGCTTGTTTGCCTCAGCCACACGAATAAAATCATGCAGGCCATTAAGAAACCCTGGACTTAGTCGGTCATCGTACATCCATTGCCGGCTCAGGTTCACTACACAACATCGAAGTGACCAAATTAATACAACTTCATCATCACATTACAACCAAAAGTAGAGCTAGCATTGACCAAATGTTATTACTGCAAATAATAGATACTTAGAGTTCATACATACATATCATAAAACAACATACAACTATCTAAAACATGTAAATGCAACAACAAATGCGATCATAATCGCAACTAAAGTAACAATTGAGCCAACGGCATAATGATACCAAGCCTCTTTATCAATGGCATATTTTCTAATCCTTCTAAGCTTCAAGCGCATTCCAGCCATCTTGTTCTTGTGATCATCGATGATATCGGCAACATGCAACTCCAATCCCATCTTCTCATCTTTGGTTCTTTTAAATTTTTCTTTTAAATGATCAATTTCCTTTTCAGCTTGTGTTAATTTTTCGAGCAGAATTGCATAGTCGGTTGGAATTTCTGGTTCAACTACTTCCTATAGATAAAAACATCTACGTTAATTTGGTGGCATAATTAATTGTCATAGACACTAGATGATGTGTGAAATAGTTATAAAAGATAACGACATACCACATCTGAATCATAGACTAGACGAGGGCCGACGTGGGCTGATACCGTAACCATGACACTATAGAATAACTAACAATAATAAAAGTAAGTAAATCGTACACGTAGCTATCTAAACCGTACAAATAATTTTTTTAACAAAAAGGTTTTAAGAAGAACAAGAGGCTCACCAAGGTGGCCGGTGCCACGACGAGACGGTGCGGATGATCGACGGTGGTTAGGAAGAGGATGGGAAGGCGCACCAAATAAACCACACCTACACATATGCAACCTAACAAGTTAATTTGAGCTCAAATTGCATATAAATCAAATAAACTCCCACAAATCACATATCACGTATCTTTGAGCATACCACAAGGTAATCTAGCAATGAGAGATGAAGGAGCAAAGTTGCTAACCTTTATGAACACTTGGATAGATGGGGTGCCTTTAAATCTTGAAAAATCCTTGGCAAAATGGAGGATGAGCTTCGAGCAAGAAGAAGAACAGGGGAGAAAATAGAGAAATGAGAGCCCTTTCGATCGGCTGCGGAAGAAGCGTATATGTAGGAAGTCTTTAGTACCGGTTGGTGACACCAACCGGTACTAAAGGTTGCCCTTTAGTACCGGTTGGTGTCACCAGCCGGTACTAAAGGTGCAAGCGGGGCCCAAGTCTGACCAATAGCCTGCCACGCCCCCTTTAGTACCGGCTCGTGACACAAACCGGTACTAAAGGTCCCTTGCGAGCTGGTACTAAAGGTCTCCCTGCTCCTAGCCATTGGAGCCGACACGAACCGGGACTAATACCATATTTAGTACCGGCTCGTGACCAGACCGGGACTAATGCTCGGGACGAAAGGTCTGTTTTCTACTAGTGTCTCCACCTTTGGGATTTTCTTTCCCAAGCTGTACGGGCCTTGTGTGGGACTTCCACCAGCCCACTAAGGGCTGGTATTCACTCTCCCACAGCCCACGAAGCCTCTTGGGTCAAAATACCCCTCCCGGTGGTCTCCCGGTACACTACCGACACTCCCGGTGCACTACCGATGAGCCCGGAACTTTTCTGACGACCAAAACAGGACTTCCTATATATATCAATCTTGACCTCCAAACCATTCCGGAGCTCCTCGTGACGTCCAGGATCTCATCCGGGACTCCAACCAACCTCCGGTCACCACCATACATAACCCTATACTACCGAAATGTCACCGAACCTTAAGTGGGCAGACCCTGCTGGTTCGAGAACTATGTAGACATGACCGAGACACCTCTACGATCAATAACCAATAGCGGGACCTGGATGCCCATATTGGTTCCTACATATTCTACGAAGATCTTTATCGGTCGAACCTCTATGTCAAGGATTCAATTAATCCCGTATGATGTTCCCTTTGTTCCTTGATATGTTACTTGCCCGCGATTCGATCGTCGGTATCTCCATACCTAGTTCAACCTCGTTACCGTTAAGTCTCTTTACTTGTTCCATAATACAAGATCCCGTGACTAACACTTAGTCACATTGCTTGCAAGGCTTATTGTGATGTTGTATTACCGAGTGGGCCCTGAGATACCTCTCCGTCACATGGAGTAACAAATCCCAGTATTGATCCATGCCAACTCAACAAACACCCTCAGAGATACCTGTAGAGCACCTTTATAGTCATCCAGTTACGTTGCGACGTTTGATACACACAAGGAAATCGTTCGGTGTCCGTGAGTTGCATGATCTCATGGTCATAGGAACATGTACTTGACATGCAGAAAACAGTAGCGATAAACTGACACGATCATATGCTATGTTTTTAGTTTGGGTCTTGTCCATCACATCATTCTCCTAATGATGTGATCCCGTTATCAAATGACATCTCATGTCCATGGCTAGGAAACCTTAACCATCTTTTGATTAACGAGCTAGTCTATTAGAGGCATACTAGGGACATGGTTTTTTCTATGTATCCACACATGCATCTAAGTCTTCGATCAATACAATTATAGCATGGATAATAACGGATTATCATGAACAAGGAAATATGATAATAACTAATTTATTATTGCCTCTAGGGCATATTTCCAACAGTCTCCCACTTGCACTAGAGTCAATAATCTAGTTCACATCACCATGTGATTCGCATTGTTATGAATCTAACACCCAATGAGTTCTGGGGCTCGATCATGCTTTGCATGTGAGAGAGGTCTTATAGTCAATGGGTCTGCGACATTTAGATCTTTGTGTACTTTGCAAATCTCTACGTCAAACTGTAAACATTGCTACCACACTCCACTTGGCACTATTCCAAATGGCTGCTCCACTATACGTATCCAGATTGCTCTTACGAGTCATCCGGATTGGTGTTAAAGCTTGCATCGATGTAACTCTTTATGAGGAACTCTTTATCACCTCCATATAGAGAAACATCTCCTTAATCTTTTAGTTACTAAGTATAATCTTGACCGCTGTCCATTGATCCACTCCTGGATCACTCTTGTACCCCTTGACGGACTCATGGCAAGGCACACACATGTGCGGTACACAACAAGGCATACTATACAGAGCCTATGGCTAAGGCATAGGGAACGACGTTCGTCCTTTCTCTTTCTTCTGCCGTTGTCGAGCTTTGAGTCTCACTCAACTTCACACCTTACAAATCAGGTGAGAACTCTTTCTCCAACTGATCCATTTTGAACTCTTTCAAAATCTTGTCAAGGTATGTACTCATTGAAAGCCTTATCAAACATCTTGATCTATCTCTATAGATCTTGATGCTGAACAATTAGGTAGCTTTTTCAGGTCTTCCTTTGAAAATCACCTTTCAAACAACCGTTTATGCTTTCTCAAAATTCTACATTACTTTCGATCAACAATATGTCATCCACATATACTTATCAGAAACTCTATAGTGCTCCCACTCACTTTATTGCAAATACAAGTTTCTCATAAACTTTGTATAGACTCAAAAACTTTGATCACCTCATCAAAGTGTATAAGCCAACTCCGAGATGCTTCCTTCAGTCCATTGAAGGATCACTGAAGCTTGTTCACCTTTTAGCATCCTTAGGACTGACAAAACCTTCTGGTTGTACCACATACAACCTTTCCTCAAGTAAACCATTAAGGAAACGCTGTTTTGACATCCATCTGCCAGATTTCATAATTGAAAAATGCAGCAACTACTAACATAATTCCAACTAACTTTAGCATCGCTAAGAGTGAGAAACTCTCATCGCAGTCAACTATTTGAACTTGTCATAAACTTCTTTGCAACAAGTCAAGCTTGGCAAATGGTGACATTTACCATCAGCGTCTGTCTCCATTTTAAAGATCCATTTGTACTCAATGACCAGCCGTCCAACGAGCAAGTCTACCAAAGTCTATACTTGGTTTTCATACATGGATCCTATCTCAGATTTCATGGCCTCTAAACCTTTGTCGGAATCCGGGCCCATTATCGCTTCTCCATATCTCGTAGGTTCATCGTTGTCCAACAACATGACCTCCAAGATATGGTTGTCGTACCAGTCAGGAGCAGTACGCATCCTTGTCAACCTACGAGGTTCGATAGTAACTTGATCTGAAGCTTCATGATCATCATCATTTGCTTCCTCTTCAACTAACGTAGGTTCCACAGAAACATCTTTCTGCGTTGCTCTACTCTCTGGTTGAAACAAAGGTTCAACAACCTCAGCAAGTTCTATCTTCCCCCCACTCAATTCTTTTGAGAGAAACTTTTTCTCAGGAAAGGACCCGTTTTAGCAACAAACACTTTGCACTTGGATCTGAGATAGAAGGTATAACCAACTGTTCTTAGGCTATTCTATGAAGATGCATTGTCCACTTTGGGTTCAAGCTCATTAGGTGAAAACCTCATTTCACATAAGCGTCGCGGCCCCAAACAATAAGAAATGACAGCTTAGGTTTCTATCAAACCATAGTTTTAGACTGTGTCATCTCAACGGATTTAGATGGTGCCCTATTTAAAGTGAATGTAGTTGTCTCTAACGCATAACCCCAAAACTATAGTAGCAAAACGATAAGAGACTTCATAGCATGCACCACATCCAATAGAGCACGACTATGACGTTTGGACACACCATCACACTATGGTGTTCCAGGTGGCGTGAGTTGTGAAACAATTTTCACATTGTCTTAAGTTGTATGCCAAACTCGTAACTCAGATATTCATCTCCACAACCATATCGCAGATATTTTTATCTTCTTGTCACGATGATCTTAAATTTCACTCTGAATTTGCTTGAACTTTTCAAACGATTCGGACTTGTGTTTCATCAAGTAAATATACTCATATATACTCAAATCATCAGTGAAAGCAAGAAAATAATCATATCCACTGCACGCTACAACACTCATTGGATCGTATACATCAAGATGTATCATTTCCAATAAGTCAATTGCCCATTCTGGCGGGGTTTTATTCATCTTGCCCAAGAGGCATGGTCTGCATGTCCCAACCGATTCAAAATTGAATGAGTCCAAAGATCCATCAGCATGGAGTTTCTTCATGCGATTTATACCAATATGACATTTAGCGGCACTGCCACAAGTATGTGGTACTATCATTATTAACTTTGTATATTTTGGCATCAATGTTATGAACATGTGTATTACTACGATCAAGATTTCAACAAACCATTCTCACTAGGTGCATGACCATTGAAGGTATTATTCATGTAAACAGAATAACCATTATTCTCTAACTTAAATGAATAACCGCGTTGCGATAAACACAATCTAATCATGTTCATGCTCAACGTAAAACACCAAATAACATTTATTTAGGTTTGTCACTAATCCTGAAGGTAGAGAGAGTGTGCGATGTTTGATCACATCAACCTTGGAAACATTTCCAAGACACATCGTCACCTCACCCTTAGCAAGTTCTCCGTTTATTCCGTAGCTTTTATTTCGAGTTACTAACATTTAGCAACCGAACTTGTATCCAATACCCAGGTGCTACTAGGAGTACTCGCAAGGTACACATCACTAACACGTATATCAAATATACTTCTGTCGATGTTGCCAGCCTTCTTATCTACCACGTATCTAGGGTTGTTCCGCTTCAGCGACCGCTCTCCTCATAATCGAAGCACTTAGTCTCGGGTTTGGGTTCAACTTTGGGTTGCTTCACTGGAGCAGCAACTGACTTGCTATCCATGAAGTTTCCCTCCTTGCTCTTGCCCTTCTCAAAACTAGTGGTTTGACTAACCATCAACACTTGACTCTCCTTCTTGATTTCTACCTTCGCGGTGTCAAACATCGCGAATAGCTCAGGAATCAATATTTCTATCCCTGACATTTTATAGTTCATCACCAAGTTCTAGTAGCTTAGTGACAGTGACTTGGAGAACTATATCAATCACTATATTATCTGGAAGATCAATTCCCACTCGATTGGACCTTATAACTAGCAAGTTCTCCGTTTATTCCGTAGCTTTTATTTCGAGTTACTAACATTTAGCAACCAAACTTGTATCCAATACCCAGGTGCTACTAGGAGTACTCGCAAGGTACACATCATTAACACGTATATCAAATATACTTCTGTCGATGTTGCCAGCCTTATTATCTACAAAGTATCTAGGGTTGTTCCGCTTCAGCAACTGCTCTCCTCATAATCAAAGCACTTAGTCTCGGGTTTGGGTTCAACTTTGGGTTGCTTCACTGGAGCAGCAACTGACTTGCTATCCATGAAGTTTCCCTCCTTGCTCTTGCCCTTCTCAAAACTAGTGGTTTGACTAACCATCAACACTTGACTCTCCTTCTTGATTTCTACCTTCGCGGTGTCGAACATCGCGAATAGCTCAGGAATCATTATTTCTATCCCTGGCATTTTATAGTTCATCACCAAGTTCTAGTAGCTTAGTGACAGTGACTTGGAGAACTATATCAATCACTATCTTATCTGGAAGATCAACTTCCACCAGACCACTACCGACTGGTATTCATTCTCCCACAGCCTATGTAGCCTCTTGGTTCGAAATACCCCTCCCGATGGTCTCCTGATACACTACCGGCACTCCAGGTACACTACCGGTGAGCCCGAAACTTTTCCGGCGACCAAAACAGGACTTCCTATATATGACTCTTTACCTCCGGACCATTCCGAAGCTCCTCGTGATGGCCGGGATCTCATCTGAGACTCTGAACAACCTTCGGTCACCACCATACATAACTCTATACTACCGAAACGTCACCAAACCTTAAGTGTGCAGACCCTGCGGGTTCAAGAACTATGTAGACATGACCGAGACACTTCTACGGTCAATAACCAATAGCGGGACCGGGATGCCCATATTGGTTCCTAAATATTCTACGAAGATCTTTATCGATCGAACCTCTGTGTCAAGGATTCAGTTAATCCCGTATGATGTTCCCTTTGTTCTTCGGTATGTTACTTGCGTGACATTCGATCGTCGGTATGTCCATACCTAGTTCAACCTCGTTACCGGCAAGTCTCTTTTCTCATTCCGTAATACAAGATCCCATGACTAACACTTAAACACATTTCTTGCAAAGCTTATTGTGATGTTGTATTACCGAGTGGGCCCTGAGATACCTCCCCGTCACACGGAGTAACAAATCCCAGTGTTGATCCATGCCAACTCAACAGACACCCTCGGAGATACCTGTAGAGCACCTTTATAGTCACCCAGTTATGTTGCGACGTTTGATACACACAAGGCAGTCCTCCGATGTCCGTGATTTGCATGATCTCTTGGTCATAGGAACGTATACTTGACAATGCAGAAAACAGTAGCAATAAACTGACAAGATCATATGGTACGTTTGAAGTTTGGGTCTTGTCCATCACATCATTCTCCTAATGATGTGATCCCGTTATCAAATGACATCTCATGTCCATGGCTAGGAAACCTTAACCATCTTTTGATCAACGAGCTAGTCTATTAGAGGCATACTAGGGACATGGTTTTGTCTATGTATCCACACATGCATCCGAGTTTCCGATCAACACAATTATAGCATGGAAAATAAACGATTATCATGAACAAGGAAATATGATAATAACTAATTTATTATTGCCTCTAAGGCATATTTCCAACAGTCTCCCACTTGCACTAGAGTCAATAATCTAGTTGACATCACTATGTGATTCACATTTTTATGAATCTAACACCCAATGAGTTCTGGGGCTCGATCATGCTTTGCATGTGAGAGAGGTCTTATAGTCAATGAATCTGCGACATTTAGATCCGTGTGTACTTTGCAAATCTCTATGTCTAACCGTAAACACTGCTACCACACTCCACTTGGTAGTATTCCAAATGGCTGCTCCACTATACGTATCCAGATTGCTACTACGAGTTATCCGGATTGGTCTTAAAGCTTGCATCGACGTAACTCTTTACGAAGAACTCTTTATCACCTTCATAATTGAGTAAAATCTCCTTAGTCCTTTAGTTACTAAGGATAATCTTGACCGTGTCCAGTGATCCACTCCTGGGTCACTCTTGTACCCCTTGACTGACTCATGGCAAGGCACACACAAGTGCGGTACACAGCATGGCATACTGTACAAAGCCTAAGGCTAAGGCATAGGGGACGACGTTCGTCCTTTCTCTTTCTTTTGCCGTGGTCGAGCTTTGAGTCTCACTCAACTTCACACTTTACAAATCAGGCAAGAACTCTTTCTCTGACTGATCCATTTTGAACACTTTCAAAATCTTATCAAGGTATGTACTCATTGAAAGTATCATCAAGCATCTTGATCTATCTCTATAGATCTTGATACTCAACAATTAGGTAGCTTTATCCAGGTCTTCCTTTGGAAAACACTTTTCAAACAATCGTTTATGCCTTCCAGAAATTCTACATTATTTCCGATCAACAATATGTCATCCAGACATACTTATCAGAAACTCTATAGTGCTCCCACTCACTTCATTGCAAATACAAGAATCTCATAAACTTGGTATAGATTCAAAAACTTTGATCACCTCATCAAAGTGTATATTCCAACTCTGAGATGCTTGCTTCAGTCCATAGAAGGATCACTGAAGCTTGCTCACCTTTTATCATCCTTAGGACTGATAATACCTTTTGGTTGTATCACATACAACCTTTCCTTAAGTAAACTGTTAAGGAAACGATGTTTTGTCATCCATCTGCCAGATTTCATAATTGAAAAATGCAGCAAGTGCTAACATAATTCCAACAGAATTTAGCATCGCTACGAATGGGAAAGTCTCATCGTAGTCAACTTATTGAACTTGTCATAAACTTCTTTGCAACAAGTCGAGCTTTATAAATGGTGACATTTACCATTAGCATCTGTCTTCATCTCAAAGGTACTCGACGACCTGCCGTCCGACGAGCAAGTCTACCAAAGTCTATACTTCGTCTTCATACATGGATCCTTTCTCGGATTTCATGGCCTCCAACCATTTGTCGGAGTCCGGGCCCATCATCGCTTCTCCATATCTCCTAGGTTCATCGTTGTCCAACAACATGACCTCCAAGACAGGGTTGTCTTATCGCTTAGGAGCAGTACACATCCTTGTCGACCTACGAGGTTTGATTGTAACTTGATCCTGAAGCTTCATGATCGTCATCATTAACTTCCTCTTCAACTAACGTAGGCTTCACAGAAACATCTTCCTACGCTGCACTACTCTCTGGTTGAACAAAGGTTCAACAACCTCATCAAGTTCTATCTTCCTCCCACTCAATTCTTTCAAGAGAAACTCTTTCTCGAGAAACGACCTGTTTTTAGCAGCAAACACTTTGCATTTGGATCTGAGATAGAAGGTATACCCAACTGTTCTTAGGGTATTCTATGAAGATGTATTTGTCCTCTTTGGGTTCGAGCTTATTAGGTAAAACATTTTCCACACAATGGTCGCAACCCCAAACATTAAGAAATGACAGCTTTGGTCTCTATCAAACCGTAATGCACACGGTGTCATCTCAACGGATTTAGATGGTGCCCTATTTAAAGTGAATGTAGTTGTCTCTAATGCATAACCCCAAAATTATAGTAGTATAACGATAAGAGACATCATAGCACACACCATATCCGATAGAGCATGATTATGACGTTCGGACACACCATCACACTATGGTGTTCCAGGTGGCATGAGTTGTGAAACAACTTTCACATTGTCTAAAGTTGTATGCCAAAATCGCAACTCGGATATTCACCCCCATGATCATATCGCAGACATATTTATCTTCTTGTCATGATGATCTTTAAACTTCACTCTGAATTTGCTTGAACCTTTCAAATGATTCAGACTTTGTGTTTCATCAAGTAAATATCCACTATATCTACTCAAATCATCAGTGAAGGTAAGAAAATAACGACATCCACCGCATGCTACAAGACTCATTGGATTGCGTACATCAACATGTATCATTTCCAATAAACCACTTACCCATTCCATCAATCCAGAAAACGGTGTCTTTAGTCATCTTGCCCAAAAGGCATGGTTCGCATGTCTCAAACGATTCGAAATCGAATGAGTCCAAAGATCCATCGAAATGGAGTTTCTTCGTGCGCTTTATACAATATGACATTTAGCGGCAGTGCCACAAGTATATGGTCTTATCATTATTAACTTTGTATCTTTTGGCATCAATGTTATGAACATGTGTATTACTACGATCAAGATTTCAACAAACCATTCTCACTAGGTGCATGACCATTCAAGGTATTATTCATGTAAACAGAATAACCATTATTCTCTAACTTAACTGAATAACCGCATTGCGATAAACACGATCTAATAATGTTCATGCTCAACGTAAAACACCAAATAACATTTATTTAGGTTTGTCACTAATCCCGAAGGTAGAGAGAGTGTGCGATGTTTGATCACATCAAACTTGGAAACATTTCCAACACACATCGTCACCTCACCCTTAGCTAGTTCTTCGTTTATTCCGTCACTTTTACTTTGAGTTACTAACATTTAGAAACCGAACTTGTATCCAATACCCAGGTGCTACTAGGAGTACTCGCAAGGTACATGTCAATAACACGTATATCAAATATACTTCTGTCGACGTTGCCAGCCTTCTTGTCTACCAAGTATCTAGGGTTGTTCCGCTTCAGCGACCGCTCTCCTCATAATCGAAGCACTTTGTCTCGGGTTTGGGTTCAACTTTGGGTTGCTTCACTGGAGCAGCAACTGACTTGCCAACCATGAACATTCCCTCCTTGCCCTTGCCCTTCTCGAAACTAGTGGTTTTACTAACCATCAACACTTGACGCTCCTTCTGGATTTCTACCTTCGCGGTGTCAAACATCATGAATAGCTCAGGGATCATTAATTCTATCCCTGGCATTTTATATTTCATCACCAAGTTCTAGTAGCTTAGTGACAATGACTTGGAGAACTATATCAATCACTATCTTATCTGGAAGATCAACTCCCACTCGATTCAAGCAATTGTAGCACCCAGACAATCTGAGCACATGCTCGACGATTGAGCTATTCTCTTTCATTTTGCAGGCAAAGAATCTTGTTGGAGATCACATATCTCGCAACACGGGCACGAGCCTGAGATCCTAATTTCAGCTCTTAGAACATCTCATATGTTCCTTGACGTTCAAAATGTTTCTGAGCCTCAATTCTAAGCCGTAATGCATGATGCACTAAACTATCAAGTAGTCATCAGAACATGCGTGTCAAATGTTCACAACATCAACATACGACGCTAGAGGGGTTTGCGCACCGAGCGGTGCATTAAGGACATAAGCCTTCTGTGCAGCAAAGAGGACAATCCTCGGATCGTGGACCTAGTCCGCAATATTGCTACCATCATCTTTCAACTCTATTTCTCTAGGAAAATGTAAAAATTCAAGGGAGCTACAACGTGAGCATGTAATCTACAACATAATTTGCAAAGACACTATTGGCTATGTACATGATAATGAGTTCAATTAATCATATTACTTAATAACTCCCACTCAAATTGACATCCCTCCGGTCATTCGAGTGATACATGATCCATATTCACCAACTCAAGTCCGATCATCACGTGAGTACAGGTGGTTTAAATGGTGAACATCATCATGTTGATCATATCTACTATATGACGCATGTTCGACCTTTCGGTCTCTTATGTTCCTAGGCCATGTCTGTACATGCTAGGCTCATCAAGTTTAACC
Source organism: Hordeum marinum (assembly GCA_022496015.1). Taxonomy (NCBI): domain Eukaryota; kingdom Viridiplantae; phylum Streptophyta; class Magnoliopsida; order Poales; family Poaceae; genus Hordeum; species Hordeum marinum. Next base: position 481,555,838 of record CM039672.1, read on the forward strand.
CGAGTGTTCAGCATGTGCAACACTGGCTTGCACCCGTTGTATGTGAACGTAGAGTCTACCACACCCGATCATCACGTGGTGTCTCGACACGACGAACTTTCGCAACGGTGCACACTCGGGGAGAACATAATTTATCTTGAAATTAAGTGAGGGATCACCTTATAATGCTACCGTCATCCTAAGCAAAACGAGGTGCATAACAGGATTAACATCACATGCAAATCATAGGTGACCTGATATGGCCATCAACTTGTGCTTTTGATCTCCATCTTGAAAGCACTGGCATGATCTCCATGATCACCGGCATGACACCATGATCTCCATCAACGTGTCGCCATTCGGGTTGTCACGCCTATCATGCTTCTACTACTATTGCTACCGTTTAGTGATAAAGTAAAGCATTACATAGCGCTTAATGATTGACTTGCAGGTCATACAATAATTAAAGACAACCCTATGGCTCCTGCCGGTTGCCGTACTGATCGACATGCAAGTCATGATATTCTATACATCACATGATCATCTCATACATCACATATATCACATCATGTAATTGGCCATATCACATCACAACATACCCTGCAAAAACAAGTTAGACGTCCTCTAATTGTTGTTGCATGTTTTACGTGGCTGCTACAGGTATCTAGCAAGAACAATTCTCACCTACGCATAAACCATAACAGTGATACATTAGTTGCTTTTCAACCTTCTCAAGGACTACCTTTGTCGAATCCGATCCAACTAAAGTGAGAGAAACTAACACCCGCCAGCCATCTATGCAACAAGTTGCAGTTGAGGGAACCGGTCTCTCGTAAGTGTATGAGTAATGTTGGTCTGGGCCGCTTCATCCCACAATACCGCTGAACCAAAACACGACCAAGGGAGGAAGCAATCTAAGCATCAACGCCCACAAACTCTTTGTGTTCTACTCGAGATCTCATCTACACATAGACCTAGCTCATGATGCCACTGTTGGGAGCGTCACATGGGAAACAAAAAATTTCCTACGCACACATAGATATATCCATGGTGATGAGAATCTACGAAAGGGAGAGTGGATCTATGTACCCTTGTAGATCGCTTAGCAGGAAGCATTAAGAAACCCGGTTGGTGTAGTCGAACATCTTCGCGATCCAAATCGTCAAGCATCCCGCGATCTCATCACGATCCGTCCCGCGATCCAATGACGCTCCGTCCCGCGAACTTATCACGATCCGTCCCACGAACTCATCATGATCCGTCCTGCGATCTCATCATGATCCGTCCCGTGATCTCATCACGATCCGTCTCGCGATCTTGATCATGGTCCTTCCGATCTAGCGCCGAACGGACGACACCTCCGCGTTCAGCACACGTATAGCTTGATGACGATCTCTTCCTTCTTGATCCAGCAAGAGGGAGCGGAGAGGTAGAAGAGTTCTCCAGCAGTGTGACGGCGCTCCGGCAATGGTGGTGGAGCTATTCCGGCAGGGCTTCGCCTAAACTATGCACTAGAGGAACGGGTAGCACGTGGCTGAAAATTAGGGTTTAAAAAACCCTAACACCTCTATTATATATAAGAGGAAGAGAGGAGGAGGATTGGCTCTCAAATATCCAGCCCTTGGGTCGGCCAAACCAAGCAGGAGAGGTGGAATCCACCTCCAATCCTAGTAGGACTAGGATTCATCCCATTTTTGCATTTTCCACCTTTTTCTGTTTGGGATTTTCTTCCCAGCCTCATGGGCCTTGTGTGGGACTTCCACCAGACCACTAAGGCTGGTATTCACTCTCCCACAGCCCATGTAGCCTCTTGGGTCGAAATACCCCTCCCGATGGTCTCCCGATACACTACCGGCACTCCCGGTACACTACCGGTGAGCACGAAACTTTTCCGCCGACCAAAACAGTACTTCCTATATATGAATCTTTACCGCCGGACCATTCTGGAGTGCCTCGTGACATCCGAGATCTCATCCGGGACTCCAAACAACCTTCGGTCACCACCATACATAACTCTATACTACCAAAACGTCGCCAAACCTTAAGTGTGCAGACCCTACGGGTTCGAGAACTATGTAGACATGACCGAGACACTTCTGCGGTCAATAACCAATAGCGGGACCTGGATGCCCACATTGGTTCCTACAGATTCTACGAAGATCTTTATCGGTCAAACCTTTGTGTCAAGGATTCAGTTAATCCCGTATGATGTTCCCTTTGTTCTTCGATATGTTACTTTCCCGAGATTCGATCGTCGGTATCTCCATACCTAGTTCAACCTCGTTATCGGCAAGTCTCTTTTCTCGTTCTGTAATACAAGATCCCATGACTAACACTTAGACACATTGCTTTCAAGGCTTATTGTGATGTTGTATTACCGAATGGGCCCTGAGATACCTCTCCGTCACACGGAGTAAAAAATCCCAGTCTTGATCCATGCCAACTCAACAGACACCCTCGGAGATACCTGTAGAGCACCTTTATAGTCACCCAGTTACATTGCGATGTTTGATACACACAAGGCACTCCTCCAATGTCTGTGAGTTGCATGATCTCATGGTCATAGGAACATATACTTGACAATGAAAAAAATAGTAGCAATAAACTGACACGATCATATGCTACGTTTGTAGTTTGGGTCTTGTCCATCACATCATTCTCCTAGTGATGTGATGCCATTATCAAATGACATCTCATGTCCATGGCTAGGAAACCTTAACCATCTTTTGATCAACGAGCTAGTCTATTAGAGGCATACTAGGGACATGGTTTTGTCTATGCATCCACACATGCATCCGAGTTTCCGATCAACAAAATTATAGCATGGATAATAAATGATTATCATGAACAAGTAAATATGATAATAACTAATTTATTATTGCCTCTAGGGCATATTTCCAACAAAACACCCTCAGCATACGTCAGACTATGCCGACGGTGGTCGTAGGCATATATATGCCGTCGGCATACGGGCCTCTATGCCGACGGTGGCCGTAGGCATAGGAAGGTCATCGACGTAGACGTGACGTAGGTAGGCCAGGGGTGGACAGTGGGCACACGCCGTTACTACTACGCCGACGGCTCGGACGGAGGTCGTCGGCATAGTGATGCCGACGGCCAAACCGTCGGCATAGACTTGTGTCCATGTCATCGATCCGCGATGTGTGGCACGTCATCGATCCGCGATGCATGGCACGTCATCGATGCGAGGTGCATGCCTGGTCGTTGTAGGCAGACTTGTGTCCACGTCATCGAGCCGAGGCGCATGCCTGGTCGATGCACGCAGAGGTATAGCCGTCGGCATATTTGTTTTCTCTATTTTTTCGTCCTCTATCTAAATACAACCATATATTTCTATTACATTTTTTAATATATTTCCTAGCATATCTTTTTCTATTCTGTTTTAGGTAAATTTGTCTTATCTAAATACAAACAACCAGGTGAAAACGTTCATCGGTTCCGGGGTGTGGCCCCGCTCACGGACGTCGATGCCGCCATCGCACGAAGGGTTGAAACGGCCACGTCGAGGAGACACAGAGGCAATCTTGTGGTGGGTTGGGCCTAGACCTTGGTCTGAAGTCTATCTATGGGCTGCCTATCATAACCAGGTGAAAATGTTCATCGGTCCTACCTCCTCCGGTGAAAGTCAAAGGGGTAGACCGATCCGGTCAACAGTGCTATGGTTATACGGGATAGGGGACTTGCGGAGGTAGCAATGCCGCCAGATCTTGCACCGGGACCTCTTATACGTCTAGAAGTGTGGTGGCAGGTGCAAGCACTCAGGACGTGGCTCCGTAGTGTGACCCTCCTCACGAACGTCGCTGTCACCGTCGCATGGAGGGTGGAAACGACCTCGTCGGGGAGACACAGTGGCAATCTTGCACTAGGTTGGGCCCGGACCATGATCTCGAGTGTATCTATGGGCTGGCCTATCACACCCAGGTGAAACTTTCGATCGGTCATACCTCATCCGGTGAAAGTCAAAGGGGTAGACCTGTGCCGTCAACAGTGCTAGGGTTAGACGGGACGGGGTACATGGGGGAGGCAATGCTGCCAGGTCTTGCACTGGGCCTTTTTATACATTTGGAAGTGTGGTGGTAGGTGCAAGCACCCGTCACACGGCTCTGGGGTGTGGCCCACTCATGGACGACGATGTCGCCGTCACACGGAGGGTTGAAACGGCCACGTCGGGGAGACACAGATGGAATCTTGTGGTAGGTTGGGCCTAGACCTTGATCCGAAGTCTATCTATGGGCTGCCTATCATAGCCAGGTGAATATGTTCATCGGTCATACCTCGTCCGTTGAAAGTCAAAGGGGTAGACCCGTCCGGTCAACGGTGCCATGGTTATATGGGACGGGAGACTTGTGGGGGTAGCAATGCCGCCAGGTCTTGCATCGGGACCTCTTATACGTATAGAAGTGTGGTGGCAGGTGCAAGCACTCAGCACATGGCTCCGTAGTGTGACCACCCTCATGAACATCGCTGTCACCGTCGCATGGAGGGTGGAAACGAACACGTCGGGGAGACATAGAGGCAATCTTGCACTGGGTTGTGCTCGTACCATGATCCGGAGTGTATCTATGGGCTCGCCTATCACACCTAGGTGAAACTTTCCATCGATCATACCTCATCCGGTGAAAGTTAAAGGGGTAAACCCGTGCGGTCAACGGTGCTAGGGTTAGATGGGACGGGGTACTTGGGGGGAGGCAATGCTGCCACGTCTTGCACTAGAACCTCTTATATGTCTGGAACTGTGGTGGCAGGTGCAAGCACCCGGCACGCGGCTCAGGGGTGTGGCCCACCTCACGGATGTTGATGCCACCGTCGCACGGAGGGTTGAAACGGCCATGTCGGGGAGACACAGATGGAATCTTGTGGTGGGTTGGTCCCGGACCTTGATCCGAAGTGTATCTACGGGCTGCCAATCACAGCCAGGTGGAAATGTTCATCGGTCATACCTCGTCCAGTGAAAGTCAAAGGGGTAGATCTTCGGTCGTCTGTGTCAGGGTTAGACAAGATGGGGTACCTGAGGGTAGCAAACACGTCAGGTCTTGCAATGGGCCCTCCTATGCATGTGCAAGCGTGGTGGTAGGCGCAAGCACCCGGCACGCTGCTCCGGGGTGTGCCCCCCTCACGGGTGTCGCCGCCGCCATGTCACGGAGGGGGGAAATGGCCACGTCGGGCGACACGGAGGGAATCTTGCCATGGGTTGGGCCGAAACCATGTTCGGGGGTGTAGCTATGGGCTGGGTTATCACAACCCAGTGAAAATGTCCATTGGTCAAACCCCGTCCGGCGAAAGTCAAAGGTCTAGATCTGCCTAACGTCTGTATTAGGGTTAGACGGGACGGGGTACCTAGGGGGTAGGAAACACGGCAGGTCTTGCGCTGGGCCCTCCTACGCGTGTGGAAGCGTGGTGGCAGGCGCAAGCATCCGACACGCGGCTTCGGGGTGTGTCCCCATCATGAGCGTCGCCCCCGCCGTGTTACGAAGGGGGGAAACCTCCTATCTATGCCGACGGCCAAGCCTCCACTGTCGCCTCCGCCCGGACTTGCCTGCGCTGTCGCCGTCTACGTCCACAGTCGCCACTGCCGCCTCCGCCCGGACCCGCCCTCGCCGCCGGCCTTGCCCTCCTCCTCCGCCCGCACCGTAGCCGTCTCTGCCCGTGCTGCCGCCTCCCTCAACCCGGACCCGTCCTCACCCCTGCTCCTGCCCTCCTCCTTCGCCCGCTCCTCCATCGTCTCCGCCCGCTCTGCCGCCGTCTCCGCCCGTCCTCGCCCTGACCTCCATTGACCCCGCCCCGGCAACACCGCCAACCCGCCTCGGCCACCTCGGCCCCTTCACAGATGCCCTCGCCCAGTTCCCACACACAAGGCCGGCCCTCCCCTGCTCCGGCCCGCCATTGCCCGTGCCTGCCCTCCCCCCCGAGCCGGACCTCCCTCATGGTGACGTCCCTCCCTCTCTGTAGCATTTTTTTGTTAATTTAGTTGTTGTTCATAGTTATGTAATTAGATGGATGGATGCATTATGTATGATGATAGTTAGATGATAGATGATTTGATGATAGTTAGAAATGTGAGAAATGCAGGAAATGCATTTTTTTAACAAGAATGCAATAAATGCAAATGTAAGACGATAGTTAGATGATAGATGATTTGATGATACTCAGAAATGTGAGAAATGCAAGAAATGCAAGAAATTCAACAAGAATGCAACAAATGCAACTGATAGATGACGATGTTGATGATGATAGATGATGATGTGTTTTTTATGCTCCGATGATTGTTAGGTGATGATAGATGATGATGATGATGAATATATTGTGATGTTCTTAATTTTTGTCATGGTGCAATTTGCAGGTTCTGTGGTGTTCCATCTCGATGGAGTGATCGTTGTAGGAGTTGTTGGTCCCGGGTCATCCCTCCGCTGTTGGACTATTCCTCTATAGCCGAGGGTGAGCTAGGAATCATGTCACTAGATTTTCTTTTTAGGTCAAGTCGCGTAACCTAGGCATCTCCTGCTCGAAAGGGTTGCACTGATAAATATGCATTCAATTGCATATTTATGACCGTCGCTCTTTCAGATTGTCCAACGTTCTCCAAGGACAGCCCGAGGTTGTGTAGATTGGGTATGTTCTCCATGTTCTACCCTGTTCTGAGACAGGATTTCGGCAACGCCTCGCCATTGTTCTCTGGAGCACATTCTTTCGACTATTTATCGACACGTGTATCTAGAGAATAGCAGGGAGGTGATGCCAAAATTTTGTCTCGGAACGGGGTAGAGCATGGAGAATGTACTCAATCTAGACATCCTCATGTGGGATTAGGACCCATCTTTACCTATTAGAGATGTTGATGTATTCAACGCAGAAGAAAATAAAAATTTGATGTGATTAATTCAAATGAATCCTTAGTTTTGTTGTGTGGCTCCCAATAAAGCAGAGGATGGCAGATAGTCAGTGGATGTACAGTGGTTTTATCCGTCGGAATCGAGTAACATCAGAGTGGATCGTGAAAACCAATATGTATTTGAAGGATATATTCCATACTCCAACGACAATTATCCCAGCATGCCCATGTGCGAGATGTGGTAGACGTCTACGTAAAAATCAGAAGGACATGACTGACCACCTTCGCACGCATGGATATATGCCAAACTTTGACATGCCACCGATAAACTTAGCTAAGCATGACCATGGCAGAGAGGAGGTGATGCGACAACGCATCCATGGTTATGAAGATGACGGGATCATGGACATGCTACATGATGTCATTGCTGTAGAGAATGAACTGGAGGTGCCGGAGGCAATCGCAAAGGCCTTCTTGGAGGTCTTAGCCTTGTCGAAGAAACCTCTTTATGAGGGTGCCAAAATATCTCAGTTGGATTCCATCTCGCAACTTATTACAGTCAAGGCTGAGTATGGCTGTAGCCAGAAATGCTTTGAAGCATTCCTGGGAGTATGGGCTAACAGCCTCCCCGAGGGTCATGAACTGCCGAAAAGCATGTACGCTACAAAGAAAATCATGAAGCCACTCTCTATGTATTACAAGAAAATACATGTTTTTCCGAAGAATTGCCTTTTGTTTAGGCATGAGTATGCGGCTGAAAGTATTGTAGGGAGTGTGGTTCATCTCGGTACCTTGAGGTGGTCGGTGAGGATGGTGAGAAAAGGTAGCTAACCATCCCCGCTAAGGTTCTTTGGTATCTCGATTTCATACAAAGACTGCAACGCCTTTTCATCACGGAGCAGTCTACCAAAATGATGAAGTGGCACAAGGAAGGTAAATGGTATCATCCAAATAAAATCGTACATCCATCGGAAGGCGAAGCATGGAAGTCGTTTGATGAAGAATACCCCGAGGAAGCAGCCGAGGCTGGGAATGTCAGAGTTGCAATAATAGGTGATGGGGTCAATCCATATGCTATGTTGACCAATCCATACAGCTACTGGCCCGTGTTTGTTATTCCGCTAAATCTCCCTCCAGGTGTCCTAACGCAACGCAACACCATGTTCTTGTCGCTGATCATTCCAGGGCTTGAATACCCGGGGAAGAATTTGGCAGTGTTTATGCAGCCGCTAGTGGATGATTTGCACCATTCTTTGTACATCCCAAGGTTGACATACGACCGACATCTGCAGAATTTTTCTTTTTTGCTGAAAGTTTGGTTGATGTGTTGCATGCACGACTTTCCCGGCTATGCTCTATTCTATGAATGGTGTACAAGTGGGAAGATGCCTTTCCCAGTGTGCATGCAGGCTCTGCGTTTGATTTGGCTACAGAAGGGTGGCAAGTATTTAGCCTTTGACCTGCATCGACAGTTCCTCCCTCCAGACCATCCAGCCAGGAAAGACAAGAAGAACTTCACGAAAGGTCAGGTTGTCCATGAAGTAATCGAGATTCCAACATTTTCGGGGGCAGACGTTCTTGCTCAGCTAAAAGCTCTGAAGCCTAAAGTCAAAGGCAAAGGCAAAGGCAAAGGAAAATGCTTCGAGGGATATGGTGAGATGCACAACTGGACTCACATTACTGTTGGAAATATGCCCTAGAGGCAATAAATAAAGTGTTTATTATTATATTTCCTATTTCATGATAATCGTTTATTATCCATGCTATAATTGTATTGATTGGAAAGATATTACATGTGTGGGTAAATAGCCAACACTCTGTCCCTAGTATGCCTCTAGTGAACTAGCTCGTTGATCAAAGATGGTCAAGGTTTCCTAGCCATTGACATGTGATGTCATTTTATAACGGGATCACATCATTAGGAGAATTATGTGATGGAGAAGACCCAAACTACAAACGTAGCATATGATCGTGTCAGTTTATTGCTACAGTTTTCTGCATGTCAAGTATGTCTTCCTATGACCATGAGATCATGCAACTAATGGACATCGAAGGAGTGCCTTGTGTGTATCAAACGTCACAACATAACTGGGTGACTATAAAGGTGCTCTACAGGTATCTTCGAGGGTGTCTGTTGAGTTGGCATGGATCAAGACTGGGATTTGTTACTCCGTGTGACGGAGAGGTATCTCAGGGCCCACTCGGTAATACAACATCACAATAAGCCTTGCAAGCAATGTGTCTAAGTGTTAGTTTCTGAATCTTGTATTACGTAACGAGTAAAGAGACTTGCCAATAACGAGGTTGAACTAGGTATGGAGATACCGACGATCGAATCTCGGGCAAGTAACATACCGAAGAACAAAGGGAACATCATAAAGGATTAACTGAATCCTTGACATAGAGGTTCAACCGATAAAGATCTTCGTAGAATATGTAGGAACCAATATGGGTATCCAGGTCCCGCTATTGGTTATTGACCGAAGAGGTGTCTCGATCATGTCTACATAGTTCTCGAACCCGCAGGGTCTGCACACTGAAGGTTTGGTGATGTTTCGGTAGTATAGAGTTATGTATGGTGGTGACCGAAGGTTGTTAGGACTCCCGGATGAGATCCCTGACGTCACGAGGAGCTCCGGAATGGTCCGAAGGTAAAGATTCATATATAGGAAGTCCTGTTTTGGTCGCCAAAAAAGTTTCGGGCTCATCGGTAGTGTACCGGGAGTGCCGGTAGTGTACCGAGAGACCTCCGGGAGGGGTATTTCAACCCAAGAGGCTTCATGGGCTGTGGGATAGTGAATACCAGCCCTTAGTGGTCTGGTGGAAACTTCCACAGAAGGCCCATGAGGCTAGAGAAGAAAATCCAAAGAGAAAAGGTGAAAAAAAGGCAAAATAGGGTGAATCCTAGTCTTACTAGGATTGGAGGTAGACTCCACCTCCACCACCTGGTTCGGCCGAAGCTCTGGGCTTGGAAAACCAAGGCTGCCTCCTCTACTCTCTTCCTCCTATATATACTGGTGGTTTTAGGGGTTTTGCACAGAATTTTCAACCACGTGCTACCCGTTCCTCCAATGCATAGTTTCTCCTCTAGATCGGATTTCTGCAGTGCTTAGGCGAAGCCCTACCGGAATTGCTCCACCACCATCGCCGGAGCACCATCACGCTGCCAGAGAAATCTTCCTCCTCTCCGCTCTCTCTTGCTGGATCAAGACAGCGGAGATCGTCATCAAGCTGTACGTGTGCTGAACGCGGAGGTGTCGTCCGTTCGGCGCTAGATCGGAAGGATCGTGATCAAGCTCGTGGGACGGATCGTGATCAAGTTCGTGGGATGGATCATGATTAAGCTTGTGGGATGTATCGTGATTAGATCGCGAGACGGATCATGATTGGATCGTGGGATGCTCGGCGATTTGGATCGTGAAGACGTTCGACTACACCAACCGCGTTTCTTAACGCTTCCCGCTTAGCGATCTACAAGGGTATGTAGATCCACTCTCCCTCTCGTAGATGCTCATCACCATGGATAGATCTGAGTGTGCGTAGGAAAAAAATTGTTTCCCATGCAACGTTCCCCAAAAATTACCCCCGTCTTGGGGCTTCCCTATTTCAAGGACCTCAAACTTCCTTACAACATTGATGTGATGCACACCGAAAAGAATTTCGCAGAGTCCCTTTTCCGCATGATCCTCGACATTCCTATTAAGACAAAGGATAACCTTAAAGCTAGAGCCGATCAATAGAGAATTTGTAATAGACCTCGTATAAATATGAAGCCTCCCATAGGCGGTCAAAGAAACTGGTTCAAACCAGATGCTGACTTTGTCCTTAAACCGCCAGAAAAGAAGGAAGTACTTATCTGGATGAAACTCATTTTGACGTTCATCGATGGTTATGCATGAAATATAAGTAAGGGAGTCAATCTTTCCACGAGCAAAGTGACCGGGCTCAGGAGTCATGACTACCATATGTGGATTGAGCGGATAATGCCGATGATGGTTCGAGGCTATGTCCCCGAGCATGTCTGGCGAGTGCTTGCCGAACTATGCCATTTCTTTTGCACGCTCTGTGCTAAATAAGTAAGTAAAGATGTGATTGAACAATTGCATAATAAGGCATTGGAGTTGATAGTCAAGCTAGAGAAGAACTTTCCGCCAGGCTTCTTTACTCCGATGACACATCTCATTATACACCTCGCGAAAGAGGTATTGTTGGATGGGGGGGGGCTATGCAGAATCGTTGTCAGTACCGGCCTGAGAGACAGAACAAGCATCTCCGACAGAAATGTGGAAACAAAGCTAAGATTAAGGCTTCCATAGCTGAGGCAGTTATCCTAGAGGAGGTGTCAAACCTCAGGACATCATACTATCCAGACCACGTTCCCCATCTGCATAATAAGGTGCCTCGATACAATATAGAAGATCCCAAGTATCAACCCAAGCTCCATCTATTGAATGGGCAAGGTGGCAGGGCTGGGGCCTCGAAATCTTATAACATGCCACGACAAGAGTGGGAGGACCTTATGTTCTATATATGTCTTGCACAACATCAAGGAAGTCGAGGAAGTGTGGATGAGGTAATACCACTACACCATTCCTTTATGTCTTGCACATCATCATGTTCTATGTTCACTTAGTCCCGGTCTAACAGTGCTTCTCTTCTTTTAGTGATTTCATTCAAGAGGAATGGACGGGAATGAATCCTCCTACTGAGGCGGACACACTTACTCTTCTCCAATATGGAAACCATGGAAATAAAAAATTGTTGCTTGGCACGAAACCCTAAGCCTACCTATGTTCAAATGTCAACGGTTCGATCCGCAGGAGGGGCAGAGACATACGCCTTCCATTGGTCTGGTCGAAGTTAAACAATCAACCATCTATGCTGGAGCTGATCTCTTCATTGCGGCTACCCAAGCTACACAAGTTTATTATTTGCCTTACCCATGCCAAAAAGAGTACCTACGGGGTTGGGAAGTTGTGTTCATGGTGTCTCCACATGGTAAGCTACTAGACCCGAACGAAGATGATTACTACAACATTAACCCCATGACATACGAGAGAGTGTTCTATCAAGAGCAACACAATGATGATGTGGTCAGAAATGATGACGCTAGACCATTGAGTGATGATGATGTGGATCCAAATGATGACGATGCACAGAATGATGGTGAGACCATTGTTAATGAAAATGGCATACTTATGCTAGAAAAGTTCAACAAAGGCGTTGATGACGAGGAAGATCCTTCACCTCCGTCAGACAACGAAGATGATATGATTGATACTGATGATGAGACCGAGCAAGAAATCAGTTACAACAGTGATGATTCGTAGGGTTCTAGCAGATGTACGTTTCATGTGTTTTTTCCTATGGTTTAGGAATATGCCTTTTTATGCTTATTTTTAATGTGTTTATTTGTCCTCATTATTATGCTTTTTCCTTCATTATTTATGTACAATTGTTTATTATATTTTCAATGCAGGTTCGTGAACATGGGCAAGGGGAAGGCCGACAGCGCGGGTTTCATACGCAAGGTCGTCGGCATTGCTAGTCGGACTGGTCGAGCACGTACTGTTACCCACCGACTACTTGAGGATGACTCCTCACGGGAAGAGCGGGGGAGAGTTGCCCCTAGAGGAGGAGGGGGCGGGAAGAGAGCCCATGGAGGGCGAGGGGGTGGTGGGAGAGCCACTAGAGGGGGTCACGGCTAGAAAGAGCGCACCCTTACCGACTTAGGGGTGTTGTCTTCAAGGCCCTCCTTTAGTGAGGTACCCTCTACCGAGGAGTAGAAGGACGAGGAGGAGGAGGTGGTTCGCGAGGAGGGGGTGAGGAGGAGGAGGAGGAGGAGGAGGAGGAGGAGGTTGGGGAGGGGGACGAGCACTAGTAGAAAACAGACCTTTCGTCCCGAGCTTTAGTCCCAGTTTGGTCACGAACCGGTACTAAAGATGGTATTAGTCCCGGTTCGTGCTGGCTACAATGGCTAGGAGCAGGGCGACCTTTAGTACCGGCTCGTGAGGGACCTTTAGTACCGGTTCGTCTCACGAGCCGGTACTAAAGGGGGGGTGGTAGGATTTTGGTCAGACGTGGGCCCCGCTTGCACCTTTAGTATCGGCTGGTGATACCAACCGGTACTAAAGGGCAACCTTTAGTACCGGCTGGTGACACCAGACGGTACTAAAGACTTCCTACATATACATCCGTCCGCAGCCGATCGAAGGAGCTCTGTTTTCTCCCCTGTTCTTCTTCTTGCTCGAAGCTCATCCTCCATTTTGCCAAGGATTTGTCAAGATTTAAAGGCACCCCATCTATCCAAGTATTCATAAAGGTTAGCAACTTTGCTCCTTCATCTCTTGCTAGATTAGCTTGTGGTATGCTCAAAGATATGTGATATGTGATTTGTGGGAGTTTATTTGATTTATATCCAATTTGAGCTCAAATTAACTTGATAGGTTGCATATGTGTAGGTGTGGTTTATTTGGTGTGCCTTCCCATGTTCTTCTTGCTCGAAGCTCATCCTCCATTTTGCCAAGGATTTGTCAAGATTTAAAGGCACCCCATCTATCCAAGTGTTCATAAAGGTTAGCAACCTTTTCAGAGTTCATTTGTACTGCTTTTCAAATTCAGAGCCATTTAGCTCAAAATAAATCATTAAATGCCTGAAAAATATCAAATGAAGTCAGAAAGGGTTGAAAATGGATTCAGCCAAAGGAACCAAATCCAGGAGTGAATTATGTCCATACAAGAATTAAAGATGCCCTGTGGTGAGAGCTCATGGAGCATTTCACCCTACCAAATTCTCTCTCGGAGCGTCAAAGGAACAAAGTCAAGGAGTTTGCTCTCCATAATATGGCCGGCGCGTTCCAGACTTGGAAGAAAAGATTATGGACCGACTACAACGCTAAAGGCAAGAAGGCGCCCGAATTCAAAGGAATATATGAGAAGGTAAGGGATCACTGGGACGCATTTATCGAGTACAGGACATCGATAGTTGCTATGGAGTAGTCGGCAAAGAATAAGATAAATGCTGAGAAAAAAAAGGATCACCATAAACTAGGGACAGGTGGATACAAGTCAGCCGTTCCTAAGTGGGATGCATTAGAGAATAAGACGCTTGTTGAAGGGATCACTCCAGTAACCTTCAACTGGCCCAAGAGGTGCAGGAATTGGTTTTTTGCGCATGGGGGAAAGTTGGACCCAGCCACAGGAAAGATTATTGCACTGACCAGTCTGAAGCATGCATCAGATGAGTTGATTCAAGCAATAAAAGATGCCCAAGAAGGACGATTTCACCCCTATAGAGAGAACGACGAGCTTACATGCGCCCTCGGGTATGCCGAACACGGAGGACGAACACGAGGCATGGGCGTAGTTCCGTGGTACGAGGGGTTTGCGGGATGGCAGGACAGTTATAAAAGCCATTCGAGAAAAAAGAAGGTGGAAGCAGACCGACTTTCGAAGTTGGAACAGAAGTACGAGCAGCAGCAGCTGCAGATACAGGTACTGACCCAGCAAAGGGAAACTCCGTAGCAGGAGGCAGGGGAAGAACCCGTCCCATCTACAATGCCGAAAAGCAGCGTGGGTTCCACGGGGGCACCGCTGGGTCACACCCCCGTGGATGATATCACCGAGAAGACATCTTGTGAGCTAATCCAGAAAATGAAGAACATACCCGTGCGGGTCGCAACTTGCTATGCTTTACCAAATACACCTGATGTTCTCTGGCATTGCAATCCTGTTCCAGCTGGGTATGCTCGTGTCGCGGTGGACACAATAGAGTCGGGATATGATGACCTATTGCTTGATATCCCTAGAGGTGAGGGGGGGTCCACATTGGCAGAAGCCGGCCGTGGTCTCATTCTATGGAGTAAGGACTGCATCGTCTTTCCACACTCGGCGCTAAGGCCACCGGCTCCTCCGAGTATCGATGTCCAGCGCGAGGGATCCCAGCCAGAGGCATCGCAACACCAGCAGTCCTCCCCACCTCGCCAGTAGTCCTCCCCACCTCGCCAACAGTCACCTCGGCAGCAGTCACCTCACCAGCAGTCCTCCCCACCTCGAGCTCCCCCACAGTCGTCCCCACCTCGAGAGGCGTCCCACCTCACCAGCAGTCCTCCCCACCTCACCATGAGCAGTCCTCCCAACCTCGGGACGAAGCACGACGCGAGTTCATATCATCATCGATATCGATCTCCGCCGCGTGAGCCGACTCCACCCCGGCAGCGGTCTCGCCAGCAGGGCTCCCAAAAGAGGAAGGCCACTAGCAGTCCTCTTCGGAAGAAAGCAAAGAAGAAACCTGAGTCTCCGACCAAAAGGAAGCTGCCTTATGACATGACACCGGAGGAAAATAGAATTGAATGTGATCTTCAAGTGAAAGCCTTTTTTGTGAAGAAGACCGTGCCGCCAAAGGAGGTAATACCCAAGGAAGTCCAAGAGCACTTTATGGAACACTTTATTGATTGACCCCCGACATATTTCGAGCGTATGCCGACAGACTATGAGCGACAGATTCAGAAGGCAAGTGAGCACAGAAGTCGGCCCATCCCAAGGAAGAAGTCGGGAAGTACGGCATCAACTAGCAGGAAAACTGTTCCCCAGCTCGGAGAACAATCCAAGGAATCGATCTCTCCGCTCAAGGTGAGTACCAATCCAAGTAAGCAACCGATCCAACCAGTCGACGTGCATGGCAACCCAATCAACCTCGAAGTACTAAAGGCTGTAGGTCTCACTCTTGACCAAATCCTTGGCACCGAGGAAATCCGCGGGTACGATGCAACTGAGTACTCAATGCAATATGCCGTCATAAAACCACTTGTCACACCCGAGCAGTACAAGGAACTACCAACTGCGATGCGACGGTTGCATGATTGGTACATGCGTGAAGCA
Source organism: Hordeum marinum (assembly GCA_022496015.1). Classification (NCBI taxonomy): domain Eukaryota; kingdom Viridiplantae; phylum Streptophyta; class Magnoliopsida; order Poales; family Poaceae; genus Hordeum; species Hordeum marinum. The sequence goes on from CM039672.1 coordinate 481,571,547, forward strand.
AAGCGAGGGGAGACGGCGGTCATGGTCAAAGTAAGGAAAGAGCATTACATCAATGCATGTGACATATGTCTTGAATTCTCAGAACTTTTCCAGTTATACCACATGGACTCTATCGACAAAACTCTCAGCAGTTGCTATTGTCTGTAAGTGATTTATATCTTTAGTAATTTAACTCTCTAGCTAAGATATCATTCATTGTCTTATCCTTACTATATATGTTCTTTTCTATGCTATTATGCAGATTGAAGATGTGGGAATTGAAACAAGAGGGAATCGATGACATTGGGTTCATCGACCCAAGTACCGTTAATGGTCATGTGGTAAAACATTATGCCAAAGACACAGAAGATCTCTTGGAAAATTTTCTAGAGGCACAAATGAATACCAACAAATCTACTATAATATTTCCATACAACATGGGGTGAGTGTTTACTCTCTTGTATACTACAAATTCTATTTTTGCTTATTAGCTCGCTGCCAAGTGTAGTTGATGAGTTATATGCGCATGCCTGCTTAATTATATAAACTTCTGCGCAGAGACCACTATATCCTCCTATATATTATCCTCGCGGATGGACTTGTTCAAGTGTACGACTCGCTAGATACACCAGAACAATCATATGTGGACTTGTATTTTATGATAGAACGGTAATTTTAATCTTTATCGACCTCGCTTTCTTTCATTATTTCCTGATATCAAAAGTAATTATAATAACTCTTTCGTTCTTTTTCTTTGCCGGGTAGTGTTTGGAAAAAGATGATAGAAAAAACCATCACGGTCGTCAATGGAAATCGAAGCTGAACTGGAAAAAGATGCAAGTAATTAAGTAGTACTACTAGGTCCGCGCATCTCATTAATTCTATTTTCAATATCATTATCATGCTCGATTATTAATTATCTTATTCAATTCTATTCTTTTGCAAAGTGCGCGAAGCAGCCACAGGGGAAAAATTTATGTGGATATTTCCTCTGCGAGAACATTTGCATCCAGACCGAAAGTCATATACATCGCAGAGGAGCACGTGAAAGACAATTGCAGGTTTGGCAGATCATGTCGAAGCTCTCACCCGAGAAACGCTTTGTAGTACTTCAAGAGGAATTTGCGGCATTTCTTCTTTAACATGTCATTGATGTAAATAGAGAGCACTATTCCTTACCACCGCCTCAATAATGCCAGCAAATCAGTAGTAGAGAACTGAGATTTCATTCGGAGCACTAGCTAGCTAGTCCTGGCCGGGTTTTGGGCCTTAAGTTAATTATAAGTCCCGAATTTATATGGATGTGCACTTCCATTTATATATATATATATATATATATATATATATACTGTGTATGAGATATTGTATATTATATTACATATATATATGCATGAACTTGTGTACTGTTTACGATATGTAGCACCTAAAATAAATTTGAAATGAATGGAAAACACAAAAAATAGAGAGGAAAATTAAAACCTAATTAAAAGCTAAAACAAAAAACAGAAGACTTAGTACCGGTTGGTATCACCAACCTGTACTAAAGGTCTTCCACCACCAGTCCACGCAGGCAGCCACGTGGAGGGCCTTTAGTACCGGTCCGCGGTCCAACCGGTACTAAAGGTCTGGACCTTTAGTCCCGACCCGTTAGTACCGGTTGAGGAACCGGTACTACAGGTCCATCCGGCCCGGGACTATAGGCTGTTCTGCACTAGTGGAGGAGGAGGAGGAGGATGCAGGCGGGGATGATGGTGGTGGCCGGGACGGTGGTTGTGGCGGGGATGATGGTGGTGGCGGGGACGCTGGTGGTGGCCGGGATGATGGTGGTGGCGGTAATGGCAACAATAAGGGATGGTTGTGTGGTAACGCAAAGGTCCCAAAGCATATTCCTACTACGGAGGAGTAGAAGTGGCTCATTGAGCCCAATGGGATAGAGTAAGTTCCACTGGTTTCAAGAATGATTGAACTCATGGCTTCTTCCATTCTGGTTTCATGAATGATTGTAGAAATAGTATCGAGTTCTTCCGGAGCACAAGGCCACTGCCGACGAGATCGTGCTGCGCCAAGCGAAGAAGAAGGCCCACCAGATGCAGTACGAGGTGCGCTTGGTGGCCATCACGCAATATTATCACGACTATCCTGGTGTGAAGATGACCAAGTAATAAGCGAAGAGGGGGGACATTACCTTGGAGAGGGACGAGTACTTGTCAGTAAGTATTAACGATTTTTCATTCCGAAGTTTGTGGTAAATTTCATCGCTTCGTGTTAGACATGCCATTATGCTTCCATTATGTAGGTGTGTCCAAATTGGTATTATGGAAAAGACGAGTCCTGGGCGGCATTGGTGGACTTGTGGTGTGGTCAGGTTGAAGCCTGGGCGGCTACGAGCAGCAAAAACAAGGCTAACCGAGGGAAGGAGGGAGTACATGCTCAGGGAAACCAGAACCACTTTCTCCATAAGGCACTTCAGGTATCACTAACCTCATTAAACAATCTTCTTCTATTTACCATCACTTTTTATGTATGACTAACATATGTTTGTTGGTGCAGGAGGAGAAACTCAAGCGGCCGCTCTCACACATGGAGGCGTGGGAGATCACCCGTACTCGGAGGAGGCCCAAGCCTGGCGAAGACAAGTACTATGGCAACACCGCGGAGAAGAAGAAGAACTACTCTACGGCGTATCTGAATCTACATCCCGACACACCTGACCCCATCAAGGCGCCTTTGGACGACAGGGTGGTGGTTGGCATGGGGCCAAAGACTCATGGTCAGCAGCCGGTTCTAGATGCTCTGGTCACTCCTTCTATCTCCTACACACAGCTCCGAGCTACCGACCCAAGCCTGAGACAGCGCACACCCACGACCACTACGCAGTCACAGTCCCTCCTAGCCGAGCGGCACTCTGTAAGTATTTTTCCCTTCTATCTTCATTGCTCACTTTATTTTACGCATTTAGATGTTTAATGAGTTCCATCATGTCATATTGTAGGCCTACATGGAGTGAACACGCCAGGAGACCATGGCGTGGAGCGCGAGAGTTGCAGCCGTCCAGGACCACAACACTCGCATGATGACGGTTAGTTTAGCCCCTTTCATTTCATTTCCATATTGACACTTTCATTTCTTCTGACATTCGTGTTTGCTTTGTCAATTAACATTCAGCTCGTGTTTGTGAGCATTAGGAACGGCACGATTCCTGAAATGGAACCATCACCACCAGCTGCAGGACCACAACTAGTGCTGCTTACCTTTGAGAAATTTCTAGCACAACAACCGGGGACAACGGTGGTTAGTACATCCCCAAACTATTCAACCACCACTTACTGTTTATTCAACACAATAACATTCACTTAACATCTCTTTTCAAACATTCAGGGAACCGGTAGATCATCCGTTGGTGGTGGTGCCGGTGTTCACATCACTCCCGAGTCACGGAGCCCGGTCACTCCAATCCACCGAGGTGGTAGCACTGCCGCTAGCAGTGAAGACCTGGGCTTTGGCGGACTTGGCGTTGACGACCTTGGAGGTGGACGTACTAGCGCTCTTTATATGACTTGTGCTCTTTAGATGACTTTTGCCCTTTTATGCTACTTATATTTTTGATATGCTTATGTTGTTGGTTGTGAGAATGTGATGGTGTTGGTGTTGGTTGTGAGGATGTGATGGTGGTGTTGGTTGTGAGAACATATATATTTATGATGCTCTTGATGGTGCTGCTGTGCATGTATATTTTATTGTATATACCCTGCTATTTTGAATTGAAATGAATTTGTATAAAATAGGAAAAAGAAAAAAAACAGCCACAAAACTACGCTGACGGCTAAGCCATCAGCATAGAGGGCGTTCGAGTTACCAAAGGCTGCCACGTGGTAGGCTATGCCGACGACTATGCCATCCGCGAGCTTTGTAACCTATGCCGACGGCCTGAGCCGTCGACGTAGGCACGCCCCAGGGACTACCAGCGGCCGCCACGTGTCAGGGTATGCCGACGGCATAGCTGTCGGCGTAGCTTCGGACCTATGCCGAACGGCCCAGGCCGTCGGCATAGGTGTATCCCCAGGGACCATCGCCGGCCGCCATGTGGCTGTATACGCCGACGGCCGTGCCGTCGGCATAGGTGCAACACGTGGCCTTCCTTGACTGGGACGCTCTTGATGGCAGCGCTGCCGGACGTCGTTTGGCATGAAGATATGCCGACGGCCTAGGCCGTCGATATCGTTGTACGGACATCGTCGGCATAGCATCTATGCCGACGGTGACCTGGGATACGGCGACATATATGGTGCCGACGGCGCTATGCTGATGGGGGTCGTTGGCATAGGTCTATGCCGACGGGAATCGGGGCTACGCCGACGGCCTGATCCGTCGACATAAGACTTTATCCTCGTAGTGTAGTGACAGTATCCCGGCCACGGGACCCCTTCTCTTGTCTTCTACACACGATGCTCGCCGGCACGAAACTAGTGGCAGTATGATGACAATACAAGTCTGTATCAAACGCAGAGAACCCCATGCTCTTGCTTCCCAACATTTTGTCAACACGTGTGGAAAAGACTAGGGGAGACGCGGGTCAATGGCATAGGGGAGACACCTACCACTACTTGAGGCAGGGCGCTTCATTTTATTTTGTTTTGTTAGTTGTCGGGTGCTTCATTTTCATGAAAAATGTTGCTTGTGCAACCTTCTGTCCCGTGCGCCCCGCAGTAGCCCGGTATATCGTCTCATTCATGCAGTTTGTCTCGTATAGGAAAACGTCGCATGCGATTATCAAAATATTGCTTTATAAGCTACAAATAGGAGTTGGTAAAGGCTTACAATTCCGCAGACCAACTCTTCTCAAAATATCAGTTGCATATATTTTTTGAGTCAAGATTATACCATCAATGTTTTTCTGGACTTCTATTATACCCATTCAGATCTCCAAAGTCCTTCAAGGCAAACTATGAGCTTATGTCTTTCAGGGGTGCTGTTATTGCTTCATCAAATGAACTAGTGACAATAATATCATCAACATATATGAGCATGTACATTGTTATATGTGAACTATTGTAAATAGACAAAGAAATATCATACTTGAATGGAACAAAAACAATGTCTTGCAACCTCATGGTCAAACGAGAGTACCATGTCCTTGGAGCCTGTTTCAAACCATAGAAAGACTTATCAAGTTTGCACACATGGAATGGTACATTCTTGGTTACAAACCCGGGTGGTTGTTTCATATAAACCTCCTCTTTCAAAACACCATGCAAAAACACATTCTGTACGTCCAACTGTCTCAGGCTCCATCCCCTAGATAGAACAATAGATAAAACCAATCTCATGGTAGCAGCTTTAACAACCGGACTAAAAGTGTTCTTATAATCAATGGCATGCCTTTGTTTAAAGCCTTTAGCTACCAACCAAGCCTTATACCTATCAATGGTTCCATCTGCTTCCTTTTTAATTTTATATACCCACTTATAGTCTATCAATTTTTTTACCTTGAAGACGTGGGACCATATGCGAGATGTTCTTTTTCCTCAAGGCCATGTATTCATCTTCCATGGATTTCTTCCACCTAGCATGCTTCAAAGCTTCTTCAACAGTTTGGGATTCACCAGTCAAACAAGTCAATCCAAATTTCAGAAATTTTTTGTACTTAATATTCCATGATTTTTTTTTGTAACAAGTCAATCCAAGTTTGGGGTAGAAAACTTTGATGACAATTCATGGTTGTAATATGGACTTCTCACTTCTTTTGTTCTTCTAGGCGTATGGGATTTTTGAGGGTGGCTTTTTAGTGGTTTAGACGATGAATTTGAAGCGGAGTCTTGTAATTATGTTAATTTTTATTATAAAATAAGCACCTGATGAAAACCATGGATTTTATTCATCGGAAAATATCATGGATTTATTCATCTAATTCTGCATTAGAAAACTAGACTTTTATTTGCCCGATGAAAACAAGACTTTGTTGACAGCAGAGGATAATACGTAGGGATCGTTGGTTAATCTCGTAGGTAGCAAAAGCTTGGCCTTCGGTATAGTTTCTTCAGCTCAGGCCCTTGACGGCAGCACGCAGTTGCCGAACTCTGCAAAGAATGGAACGAAATCACCATTAGCAAACATAAACATTCATTTTCTTTTCTTAAAACAGAATCAGGAATTCAGAAATGAACTTGGTGCCTGTCGGACAATGGTGCCGGCCCCGGCGAAGTCGCACGTTCCGGTGCCCCGGCCACGCCGTTGGTAATAGTCGTTGAACGCAAAGGACGCATGCGCGACCTTGGTGTCGGGGTCGAAGCACCGTGCTCCGGGCTGGATGTCCTTGCAGTCCGCGCCGCCCTGGCCGCAGGCGTAGTCCAGCGCCATCTGCAGCCGCGCGTCGCCCACCGCCGCGTTTGCCACGCACCAACTCGGGCTCGGGTCACACGCATCTGATGGTGCCTGGTTGACAATGATGCCGGCGCCGCTGAAGTCGCAGGCGCTTCTGGCCCGGCCGTTCTTTTGGTAGTAGTCGTTGAAGGCGTAGGACGCATGCGCAATCTTGGTGTTGGGCACGTAGCAGGGCTTTCGTGGCTGGATGGCGCTGCAGTCCGCCCTGTTGCCCGCCTTGTTGTCCCACGCATAGTCCAGCGCCGCCTGCAAAGCTGCATCCCCGACAGCCGTGTTCGCCACGCAATAGCTCGCTCGCACGGGCCCGCCGATGGTGCCGCCATGAACGAAATCGATGGGGTTCGGGTACATGGGCTGCTGGTTCGAGTAGAACAACCCGAAGTTCTGCTAGTCTTCGGGCTTGTTGTTCTCATTAAAGAGTTCAAAGATGTACACGTTGAGATCGGTGTTCGGACGGTGTGGCGTGCCGCGGACGGCACTGGCTGCGAGCGGGCTGTATCCATTTGCGGCGGCAGTGCCAGGGTTACCCTGAAGCACTTGGAGGGTGAGAGCAGCGGTGAAATCTTGGGCGTTTTGTGTGGTTCCTACACGACCGTGTCCCTGGTGTGGGTTTGCAACCTCCCCAACGTTCGTATTAGGGGTTCCACCCCCTGCCGTCAACTTCCTCATTCTCCCGGCGCGTAGGCTGGAGGACGGCAGCTTCTCCATCGCGTAGCAGACTGCATCGAGCTCAGCGTCGAAGAGGCTGTGGTACCTTTGATTGCTGCCAGTGTCTAGCACACCTTCGTTGAGGCGAAACAAGAGGTAGTTTATGGACATGTCCGGAGCACTCAGGTACGCGAGGTACGGGTAGAGGTTCACCATGAGGTACGACCCTGTCTCTCGCAAGAAGTCGACCATGGGGCTCACAACCGACAGCGCGATGCTGTCCTTGAAGGCGCCAGCGGAAGGTGGAAACGACGTCTTGAGCGCTCAAACGCGATGGGCGTGGTCACGTTCACGCGTCCGCCAGGCCCACCATAACCAGTGCCGCATGCATGTTCTTCATGGCCGGGACGAGCTGTGAGTTTAGCTGACTAGCCTCTTTGAATACCTCGTTCCCGATAGTCACGCCATTGATCAGTGTGGTCTTATATGCCTTCACGTTGCTCTGCACCCACTGGAGCGCGAATTATTTGTCCAGGGCGGCGGAGGGCAGCTCCTCGTTGGTTAGCTCCACCGTGACCTTGATGCCCGTGTTGGCCAGGGCGCCCAGCGCGGTCGAGTTGGTGTCGTAGATCCTCACCATTGTGATGCCGTTTTTGATGAGCAGTTTCACCACAGACGCCGGGTCCGGCAGGTCAGTCCCCACCCTCCCGTAGCACACGCCCAGCTCGCCCCCCTTTGCTGCAGTAGCAACAAACGTGAGTCAATTATTACGTACTACGAGACTACGTACACTTGCACTACATGTCTACATATATGCATATCCAAAACGTCTCCGTGATCACCTGTATGCGAGAGGAAGAGGAGCTGCAATGTGGCGCCAAGGAGGACAATGAGGCGGCGGGTCATGAGCGCCATGAGCACGGTAGTCTGGAGTGGAGTGAGTTAGGGCCTAGAGGAGCTGATCGAAGATCGAGCTGATGAGTTGGGAATGATCGTAGGGGGGCTGGAATTTATAGCCAGCCGGCAGGCACCAACGTACGTTAACATGGGGATAGATATTGCTACATTTCTCTTGGTGCAAGGCGATTTGGCAACCATAACTGAGATCACTACTCAGTCCAGGCATTGCCATCACAGCATGCATAAATGTATTGCTGCTCGCGCATAACTTGTACACTGTCGAGTCGCCGGCGACTTGATACACCGAAGAGCACATGCCCATGCATGCTTGGGTACACCCCGCTGAGTAGATGAACACCACTGAGTTCTTAGTGTCTTTGATGTCGCCGACCACGATGGGACTTTATAAGCTTAACTATGACAATATTTGGCATCATTCGAAGACGGCCAAGTCAGAGGAGCAGGTGGTCGAGGAAGAGGAGGAGGTTGAGGAGGTGGTGACCGATGAGGAGGTCAGCGATGAAGAGGAGGTTGTGGAGGTGACCGAATCATGCATGGATGTATTTGCTGCCCCCGCCTAACTTGTACTGTCGAGTTGCCGGCGACTTGATACACCGTAGAGCCATGCCCATGCATGCTTGGGTACACCCCGCTTGCCCCTAAAGACAAAGTGCTCACTAGCTAGTGGCAGTACCCCGGCCACGCGACCCCTTCTCTTGTCTTCTACACACGATGCTCGCCGGCACGAAACTAGTGGCAGTATGATGACAATACAAGTCTGGATCAAACGTGAGAGGCGTGATTTAGCACCATGGTTCAACCAAACCTATGCTTCGCGTCGTACGATTCAACATCCTTCTACATGTGGATTCGTGTCATGCATATCAATTACATACAAAATTTTATGCCATACATTGTTTAACATGCAAAACATCTCTTGCCATGTCTTTTTTAATCAAACATGCACCAATCCACATGAATAGTGTACAGAAATCAATGATGACGAGCGTAGGTTCGGCTGAACCATGATCCAATAAAACATTTTCGGTGGATTAAGGCGAACGCTGATAGCGTAATTGAAAGAGTTCAGCCATGGAGGAGTTGGAGCGATCCTCTAAGATCATGATGACAACTTTGTGGTAAGAGCTTATTAGTTTTTCCCATCGATCTTTGATATGGAGTTGGTTCGCTTGTTGGCATGCAAGAGAGCTATTTAGTTATTGCGTAGAACTGGGTCTGCCTAAGGTTGTGCTGGAGCAGGATGATCAAACTATGGCGAGAACCCTAACAAAGGGGCAGTTGAACAGGTCCGTCTACGAGTGGCTCATTGAGGAGATGAAGGCCTTGCTAAGGTCCTCAGGTGGGAGCCGCGAAGAGTAAATCAAGTGGCACATGTCTTAGCTAAAGTGTGTTGTGGCAGTAATTTGTGCAAGTCGTAGTTTTTATTTTTTGAAAAGGAGTAATTTGCGCAAGTCGTAGTTGCATGTACCAGCAGAGTGTGTATCTGATATTGTAATCGCTAAAAGTTATGGATAGATATAAAATTGGAAAAATGTCATGTTAATAAAAAAGTCAAATATCTTATTAAACCCTCCATATTGTTGAATGCAACCTTGTTGGTAGCACCACGTGCTATTGCTGAAATTTTGTCAGCTTGTGTGGGAAAACTAAAGCTAGAGGCCAACCAACAACTAGCGATACTTTTATTGTTTTCGATCGCACTAGCTAGTATGAATGCCGTTCATGGAAATATCCACGCCTGGTGGTCATGGATGTCTGGGCAGATTGCACAGATGGTGGTGGGCTAGTTGCGCTAGCCAGCTTGTGAGTATCCATGACAATAGCGGCTATACATGCCAATTGGCAACTGCTATGTCCGTAGAAGGGAAGCTTAGACTTGAAACACCTGATATAATCTACAAATAATTGACCTTTGTATCTTAAAAACAGGAGAAAACTGTATTATTCCTGGTCTTTCTACTAGTTTTAACTGAGCATAGTTTTACCATTCAACTACGAAACCGTCCAATGCTAGTCCACTCAACCCTTATTCAAGAATTCGTCCGATTAAACAGTTAACTTATTGATTAATTCCTAATCATAGGCTCATAGGGCAGCCGATGAACCGATAAAATTTCCCAAGTAATTGACTAAATAACCAACTAACTTGCTGATTAATCCATTAATCCCAACACGTCAGTCAACCGAAAAGCTACCAGTTTACGATTTCCCTCGACAATGACTCAACTATCAACCACGAATACCGTTAAACTTTCATCCGCGCTAGAGTGGTCTAGTATTTATCGTCTTATTTATGACAGGTTGAATAAGATGGCACCTATGTGTTGGCGTATGTGAGTGTATAGAGCTTTCACACTTCCAGATAATGATTTTGAGTGATAGGTATTGGTGCGGTTTAGCGGGCATGGCGTATTTGACCCCGAGCACAAATGATCCCCGGTGAACAGTACCGTCGAAAAGAATATTAAACAAATTTATAAAATGAATTTTTTGTGGTAAACTTTGACAAATGTTTTATATGCTTGCGGACTTTCAGCACGAAATGACATTCGTGAAAGTCATGGTAAAAAAAAACTAAATCGATGTTTCAAAAATGCTAGTTTAGAGAATATTTTGGAGTGTTGATTTTTTTTTCACGCCTTACACGAATGTTATTTCGTGCTGAAATTTTGCAAGAATACAATACGTTTGTCAAAGTTTATCAAAGAAATTCAGAATTTTTTGAACTTTCTAAATATTTATTTTGATTTATAGTTCATCAAGTAGCATTTGAGCTCAGTGCATAATAGGACATTCACGGTTTGGTAAAGTCACAATAGTGCTACCTGAGTTAGTTTGACTCGCCCGACCCTCTGGTCCAATCATGCCTCCCTGTGCGTGGCTGCGCCATTGCGGCGTGGCGCTCGCTCTGCCCTCCCCTACCCCCCGCGATGTTAATCCGGCGGAAGTTACTGCGGCTCAATCACTAAGGCTGGTTGTAATGGGAGTATCATAGGCAGTATCATGCATGTCAACTAGGTAATCTTGATGAGGTGTCACGGAATTAAATGAAAGAAGAAAGGGTTGAGTATCATATCATGATACCGTCTCATATTAAATAATATGCTACTATGTGTTATGCATGACAATAAATAAATTATCCTATGATACTAACATACGATACTATGCATTATGGATGTAGTGTCATACACTAGTATCATATGCATGCTACTAGTATATGGTAATCCCCATTACGACCAGCCTAAACTGGCCCCCGGAAGGAATACCCCAATTAAAGATACCGCAGTAGTACCTAATTCCTTATTTAGGGTTTGACTTTTTGCCTATGCTATCCAGTACATGAACTAACACATACATTATTTTGCACAATCTTTCGGCCTCAATTAGCTTATTATGGTCCATGGTTTCTTTATGGAAAACCATGATTTTATTGAGATCTTTAGTGTGTTCGTAAGACTATACTGGTCTATTTCTTTTTTGATATCATGTCATATTTCTTATGAAAAAAAATTGCACGGATCACCCTATTGTCAAATGCTAGCTTCGTCACTGACTGGACGGACCACCCTGCGCCGCTTCTATTGTAAGGGGCAACGGTCACTGGTAGTGGGACTATCCCAAATACTTGGTAGATAAGAAGCCTAGCAATGTCAATAAAAATATATTTAATATACATGTTATTGATGTGTACCTTACTAGTACTTGTAGTAGTGTCTGGGTATTAGATACCGATTCAGTTGCTCATATTTATAACTCGAAACAAAAGCTATTGAATAAACAAAGACTTGCTAAGGGCGATGTGAAGATGTGTGTTGGAAGTGTCTCCAAGGTTGATGTGATCACCATCGCACACTCCCTTTACCTTCGGGATTAGTGTTGAACCTAAATAAACATTATTTCGTGTTCACGTTCAGCATGAACATGATTAGATCATGTTTATCACAATACGGTTATTCATGCAAGTAAGAAAATAATGATTATTCTATTTACATGAATAAAACCTTCTATGGTCGTGCACCCAATGTGAATGGTTTATCGAATCTCGATCGTAGTGATACACGTATATGTTCATAATATTAATGCCAAAATATGCAAAGTTTATAATGATAGTACCACATACTTGTGGCACTGCCGTTAAAGATCATATTGGTGTAAAGCGTATGAAGAAACTCCATGCTGAGGGATCTTTGGACTCACTCGATTTCGAATAGGTTGAGACATGCGAACCATACCTCATGGGCAAGATCACTAAGACCCCGTATTTTGGAACAATGAAACGTGCAAGTGACTTGTTGGAAATTAAACATACTGATGTGTGCTGTCCAATGAGTGTTGAAGCACGCGGTGGATATCGTTATTATCTTACTTCCACAGATGATTTGAGTAGATATGATATATTTACTTAATGAAACACATGTCTGAAACTTTGAAAGTTTAAGGAATTTTAGAGTGAAATTGAAAATCATCGTGACAACAAGATAAAATGTTTATGATATAATCATGAAGGTGAAATATCTGAGTTGCATATGCAAGAAAATATGGAATTTTTCTCACAACTCACGCCACTTGAAACACCACCATGTAATGGTGTGTCCGAACATCATAACCGTACTCTATTGGACATTGTGTGCTCTATGATTTCTCTTATCAATTTGCCACTATGGTTTTTGGGTTATGCATTAGAGACAACTACATTCACTTTAAATAGGGCATCATCTAAATCCGTTGAGATGACACCATATGTATTATGGTTTGGCAAGAAACATAAGTTGTCTTTTCTTAAAGTTTGGGGATATGACACTTATGTCTGATAAGATCGAACCCAAAACAAAAAAGTGCATCTACATAAGATACCCTAGAGCAACAATTCAGTATATCTTCTATCACAAATCCGAAGGCAAGGTCTTTGTTGTCAAGAATTAATCCTTTCCAGAGAAAGAGGTTCTCTCGAAAAAAGTGACTGGGAGGAACGTAGAACTTGACAAGGTTATCGAACCTTCACTTGAATTGGAAAGTAGCGCAATGCAAAAAAGTTACTACTGAGTCTCATACGTCGACAAGGACAGGTACTTCCCAGACTGATGTGGTAATCCTATCTTGAAAATCATGTTTTTAGACAACGATGAGCCTATGAATTATGAAGAAGCGATGGTGGGCTCAGATTTTGACAAATGGCTAGAGGCCATAAATCCAAGATAGGATCCATGTATTAAAACCAAGTATGAACTTCGGTAGACTTACCCAATGATAGGCAGGCCGTTAAATACAAACGAATCTTTAAGAAGAACACAGACAATGATAATAATGCCACTATTTATAAAGCTCGACTTGTCGCAAAGAGGTTTCCGACAAGTTCAATGAGTTGACTACGATATGACTTTCTCAACCGTAGCGAAGCTAAAGTCTGTTGGGATTATGTTAGCTGTTGCTGCATTTTTCGATTTAGAAATCTCGTAGATGGATGTCAAAACAGCGTTTTTTTAATGGTTTCCTCAAGAAAAGGTTGTATATGATACAACCGGAAGATTTTAGCGATACTAAGGATGCTAAAAGGTATGTAAGCTCTAGCGATCCTTCTATGGACTAGTGCGAGCATCTCAGAGTTTAAATACACACTTTGATGAGGTGATGAAAGCTTTTGGATTTATACAAAGTTTATGAAGAAACATGTATTTACAAGAAAGTGAGTGGTAGCACTATAGCATTTCTGATAAGTATATGTGGAAGAAATATTGTTGATTGGAAATGATGTAGAATTTCTAGAAATCATAAAGGGTTTGAAAGGATTTTTTCAAAGGAAGATTTGGGTAAAGCTGCTTGCTTATTGAGCATCAAAATCTATAGAGACAGATCAATACGCTTGATAAGACTTTCATAGATCACACACCTTGACAAGATTTTGAAAGAGTTCAAAATGGATCAGTCAAAAAAGAGTTCTTGGATGTATTGTAAGATATGAAGTTGAGTAAGACTCAAAGCTCGACCACAGCAGAAGAAAGGGAAAGTACGAAGGTCGTTCCCTATACCTCAGCATAGGCTCTATATTGTATACCATGCTATGTACCTCATGTGATGTGTGTCTTGCCATAATTCTCGCAAGAGCGTACAAGAGTGATGCGGGAGTGGATCATTGGAAAAGGTCAAAATTATCCTTAGTTACCTAAAGAGTACTAAGGAAACATTTTCTCAGTTATGTAGGTGATAAAGAGTTCGACGTAAAGGGTTACGTCGATGCAAGCTTTGACACCAATCCGGATGACTCTGAGTAGAAAACCGAATACGAATACTGAAGCAGTCATTTGGAATAGCTCCAAGTGGAGCACAATAGTAGCATCTACAATATGAAATATAGATTTTGCAAAATACGCACGGATCTGAATGTTGCAGAGGCGTTAACTGAAACCTCTCTCACAAGCAAAACATGATCAACACGAAAACTCTATGGTTGTTAGATTCATTACAATGTAAAGCTAGATTGTTGACTCTAGTCCAAGTCGAAGACTGTTGGAAATATGTCTTAGATGTAATAATAAAGTTGTTATTATCATATTTCCTTGTTCATGGTAATCACTTATTATCCATGCTATTATTGTATTGATCGGAAACTCAGATACATGCGTGGATAGATAGACAACACCATGTCTCTAGTGAGCCTATATAGATTAGCTCATTAACCAGTGATGGTTAAGGTTTCCTAACCATAGACATCAGTTGCCCTTTGATAACGGGATCTCATCGTTAGGATAGATGGATTAGTTTATTACTATTTGCAGTACCTTTAATAACGGGATAGCATTTGATCATATTAGTTTATTACTACTGCTTTCTTCATGACAAGTATCTGTTCCTAAGACCATGAGATCATGCAAATCCCTGGCACCGGAGTAATGCCTTGTGTGTATCAATATCACTTCGTAACTGGGTGATCATAAAGTTACTTTATAGGTATCTCCAAGGGTGACTGTTGGGATGGCATGGATCGAGACTGGGATTTTTCACTCCATATGACGGAAAGGTATCACTATGCCCTCTTGGTAATACAATATCAAAAGGAGCTTACAAGCTATGTGACTAAGGAGTTAGTCATCGGATCTTGTATTATGGAACGAGTAAAGAGACTTGCTGGTAACGAGATGGAACTAGGTATGGAGATACCGACTATCGAATCTCGGGCATGTAACATACCAATGGACAAAGGGAACTGTATACGGGATTGATTGAATCCTTGACATCGTGATTCGACCATTAAAGATCTTTGTGAAATATGTAGGAGACACTATGGGATCTAGGTCCCGCTATTGGTTATTAACGGGAGAGATGACTTGGTCATGTCTGCATGATTCTTGAACCCATAGGTTCCGCACGCTTAATGTTCGGTGACACTTGAGTAGTATTGGGATATATTCCTTGGTGATTGAATGTTGTTCGGAGTGCCAGATGAGATCTCGGATGTCACGAGAAGCTCCAGAATGGTCCGGAGTTAAAGATTTATATGGGAGCCATATTTTGGCTACCGGAAAAGTTTCGTGTTTTGCCGGTATTTTACCAGGAAGCTTCTAGAAGGTCCCAAGGGATTCCGAAGGGGTCCGGAAGTCCATGGAGGGTTCTACCATGCCCCTTAGGCCAGCATGGGCTGTAGGGGGGCGCTCTAGCCTTATTGGGACAGCCCCCCAAGGGCCCATGCGGCTAAGGGGGTAGGAAACCCTAAGGGGCAAGGCACCTAGGAGGTGCCTTGGGGAGGGAGGACTCCTACCTAGCCACGGGCCCTCCTTGAGGGAGGGGCCAAGGGCTGCAACCCAACCCTGCCTCTTGCCTCCTATATATAGTAGAGGAGAGGAGAAAGTTTGGACACACTAATCCCTACGCCCATGTGGCAGCCCTCCCTCTCACGTTACTCCACTTTCTCCTTAGATCGTATCTACGGTAGCGCTTGGCGAAGTCCTGTTGGGATTACTCCAACACCATCTCCACCACGCCGCCGTTCTTGTTGAGATCCCATCTACTTCTCATGCCTCGCTTTCTGGATCAAGAACGAGGAGACGTCATCGAGCCGCATATGTGTTGAACGCGGATGTGCCGTCCGTTCGGCACTAGATCGGACTGGATCGCGATTGGGTCATGAAGAGTACGACTACATCAACCGCGTTATATATGCTTCCGCTTAGCAATCTACAACGATATGTAGATGCACTCCCCCTCTTGTAGCTATACATCTTTATGGATAGATCTTGCGTGTGCGTAGGAAATTTTTTGTTTTCCATGCAACGTTCCCCAACAAAACCGGCTACGTTACAAAAGTGGCGACAACGACGCGTCGGCGGCTCGTTCTGACGACATTAGTGGTTGTTCGGTGATCTTGGAGTCTCGATGTACAATTTATTATTTTTAGGATGCTTTGTGCCTCTGGTGAACTATCATAATAGATCCAGATCATTTTTGCAAAAAAAATCTTCATGACATTTTTGAAAAATGTGCATGAAAATACATCAAATGTTCCCGTTATTTGCAAAAACATTGGTACCATTCAGGAAAAAAAACATGACAATGTGTTTTAAAGTTTTCATATTTTTTTAAAAGTACGTGAATTTTAAAAATGTGTTCTCGGTTTTTTAAAATGTTCATAGCATATTGAGAATGTTTGTGCCATTTATCAAAATTTTAATAGCATATTGAGAATGTTTGTGCAATTTGTCAAAATGTTCATAGCATATTGAGAATGTTTGTGCAATTTATCAAAATGTTCATAGCTTATTGAGATTATTTGTGCCATTTATCAAACTGTCCGTACACTTTAGAAATGTTTTGCACATTCTGCCAAAAATGTTGATGATTTTTCTGATTTTTTAATGTGTGTTCAAGTATGTTCATTGGGTAATAAAGAAATGTTGAAAGTGCATTTATAAATGTTCAACATATATTATAATAAAGGTTCAACACGAATTTAAAATATATATTACACGTGTATCGCAGAAATGTTCAACCTGTACATGTAAAATATTCACTGTATTGAATAAGGTTGACATGTATTTGAAAGTGGGGAAAAACTAAAATAAATAAATAAATAAAAGAAAACAAAAAACAAAAGGAAGAGGTAAAATTATAACAAAAAAACAAATGTAATACTCGAAGAAAACCGAGAAACGTATCCAAAATATATAAAAGGAAAAAAAAACTAGACGAAAAACCACTCGTCGCTAGGGTTGAGTGCCTCCGGCTTCGCCCGAGGGTCTCCCTCCTACACTGATGTGTTATCTGCACGCCATTGCTTTCAGGCCATGACATGTTTTCTGCATGGACGACGCTTCAGTGTCTTAAGGCACCTGCCTTTGTGTCCATAACACGTGAGGTCACATGTCATGGACACAAAGACAGGTGCAGGCACCAAAGCTGTTTCCTATCTACAAGCCGTCATCACCACCGAAACTGTTACACAATGAGAATAGAGAAGAGAGCTGCATGCATCGTGAATTGAAACGATATAGAAGTACAGGGCAACTTGGCGCACGGGACAGATAATCACAAACGACGTTTTTCTATACGAGACAAAATTGGGCAACAGGGTGCACACGGGATAGACGGTTGCAAAAACGACGTTTTCGATACAAGACAACAATGTTTCTATCATGAAAATAAAGCATTGTGCCTCAAGTAGTGCTAGCACTGACCGGCGTCTTCCCTAGTCTTTTCCACACGTGTTGACAAAATGATGGAAAGTAGCAGGAAGCAAGAGCATGGAGTTCTCTGCGTTTCATCCAAACATGTACAGTCATCATATTGCCACTAGTTTCGTGCCGGCGAGCATCGGACGTACAAGACAAGAGAAAGGTCCACTAGTGAGCATTTTGTGTTTTGGATTTAGGTGCAAGGGGTTGTGCCGGCCCAAGCTTGCATGTCTCTTTCAAGCTAGTCGTCGGCGACTTGACCAGTCCAAGTTAGGCATGCCTCGGCAGTAGTCCCAGTTTTGGTTGCCACATCGTCTTGCACAATGAGAAATGTAGCAATATCTATCCCCATGCATGTTAGTAGCGTTGGTGCCTGCCCGGCTATAAATTCCAAACCCCTTACGATCATTCTCAACTCATCAGCTCGACTGATCCTGGTCTCCTTTAGACCCTAGCTAGCTCACTCCACTCCAATCCACACTACGTACCGATGATGGCTCGCTTCCTCGTTGTCCTCCTCGGTGTCGCATTGCCGCTGCTCTTCTTCTCCCATGCTGCAGAGGGGGGCGAGGTGGGCGTCTGCTACGGAAGGGTGGCGACGGACCTGCCGGACTCGGCATCCGTGGTGCAACTGCTCAACAAAAACGGCATCACCATGGTGAGGATCTACGACACCGACCCGACGGTGCTGCGCTCGTTGGCCAACACCAACATCAAGGTGACGGTGGAGCTCACCAATGAGGAGCTGCCGCTCGCGGCAGCCGACCAAAATAATTACGCGCTGCAGTGGGTGCAGAGCAACGTGAAGGCCTACTACCCGGCCACGCGGATCAATGGCGTGACAATCGGGAACGAGGTGTTCAAAGAGGCTAGCCATCTGAACTCACAGCTCGTCTCGGCCATGAAGAACGTGCATGCGGCGCTGGTTACCGCGGGCCTGGCGGACGCCGTGAAGGTGACCACGCCCATCGCGTTTGACGCGCTCAAGACATCGTTCCCGCCGTCCGCCGGCGCGTTCAAGGACGACATCGCATTGTCCGTGATGAGCCCCATGGTTGACTTCCTGCAGCAGACCGGGTCGTACCTCATGGTGAACTTCTACCCATACATCGCGTACCTGGATAACCCAAGCATGTCCATTAACTACCTCTTGTTCCGCCCAAACGACGGCGTGCTTGACGAGGTTAGTGGGCAAACATATTATAGCCTCTTCGACGCCGAGCTCGACGCCGTCTACTACGCGGTGGAGAAGCTCCCGTCCTCCAGCATGCACGTTGGGGGCATGAGGAAGCTGACTGCTGGAGGCGGAACCCTAGACGTGTACCAGGGGGAGCACGGGCACCCAAACCAAGGCCACAAAGGCGTGGGAACCCCACAAAACGCCCAAGATTACATGGCTGGTCTCACCCTCCAAGTGCTGCAGGGTAACTCTCGCACCGCAGCCGCAAAGAGACACAGCCCGCTCGCCACCAGCGCCGTCCGCGGGACCCCTCACCGTCCCAACGCCGATCTGAACGTGTACATCTTCGCCCTTTTCAACGAGAACAGCAAGCCCGCAGACGAGCAGGACTTCGGGTTGTTCTACCCGAACCAGCAGCCCGTGTACCCGAACCCCATCGACTTCGTTCATGGCGGCACCATCGGTGGGCCCTTGCAAGCAAGCTATTGTGTGGCGAACCCGGCGGTCGGGGATGAGGCCTTGCAGGCGGCGCTGGATTACGCATGCGACAACAGGGCGGGCAACAGGGCGGACTGCAGCGCCATCCAGCCAGGCATGCCTTGCTACGAGCCCAACACCAAGCTCGCGCACGCGTCATACGCCTTCAACGAATACTACCAGAAGAACGGCCGGGTCAAAAGCGCCTGCGACTTCAGCGGCGCCGGCACCATTATCAACCAGGCACCATCAGGTGCGTGTGACCCGAGCCCGAGCTGGTGTGTGGCGAACGCGGCGGTAGGCGATGCGCGGCTGCAGATGGCGCTGGACTATGCCTGCGGCCAAGGCGGCGCGGACTGCAAGGACATCCAGCCCGGAGCACGGTGCTTCGACCCCGACACCAAGGTCGCGCATGCGTCCTTTGCGTTCAACGACTATTACCAACGGCGTGGCCGGGCCATCGGAACGTGCGACTTCGCCGGGGCCGGCACCATTGTCCGACAGGCACCAAGTAAGTTCATTTCTGAATTCCTGATTCTGTTTTAGGAAAAGAAAACGAACGTTTATTTTTGTTAATGGTGATTTCGTTCCACTGTTTGTAGAGTTCGGCAACTGCGTGCTGCCGTCAAGGTCCTGAGCTGAAGAAACTGTACCGAAGGCCAAGCTTTGCTACCTACGAGATTAACCAATGATCCCTACGGATTATCCTCTGCTGTCAACAAAGTCTTGTTTTCATCGGGCCTAGTTTTCAAATGTAAAACTAGATGAATAAATCCATGTTTTTTTATGAATAAAATTCATGGTTTTCACCAGGTGCTTATTTTATAATAAAATGTAACATAATTACAAGACTCCGCTTCAAATTCATCGTCTAAACCACTAAAAAGTTACCCTAAAAAATTCCATACGCCTAGAACAACAAAAGAAACGAGAAGTCCCTACTACAACCATGAATTGTCATCAAAGTCTAGGAAACAACACTGAACTTGAAAACCATCTTTTCCACCCCCAAACTTGGATTGACGTGTTAAAAAAAATCATGGAAGATTAATTACAAAAAGAATCTGAAATTTGTTCGACTAGTGAACCCCATACTCACTAGTAGAAAACAGGGCTTTGGTCCAGACCGGGCCAGCCCATTAGTCCTGGTTCAGTCATGAACCGGGACCAATGGGGCAACGGTCCCGGTTCGTGAGGCCAGGGGGCCGGGCGGGCCACGTGGGGCATTGGTCCCGGTTTGTCTGGAACCTTTCGTCCCGGTTCCAGACATGAACCGGGACAAATGTGCCTCGCTCCTGGCCCATAACCATTGGTCCCGGTTCGTGGTTGGAACCGGGACCAAAGGGGGTCCTTTAGTCCCGGTTTCAGCCACGAATCGGTATCAATGAGATGCCTATATATACCCCCTCACCAGCGAGCAGAGCACTCCACATTGCTCTGTTTTTCAGGCCGGCAAGGGGAGAGGTTTGTGGTGCTCTAGCTGACCTCCTATGCACATGAGGTGTTTGATGAAATGCCCAAGCCAAACTTAACCTTTCTCCTCTCGAATCTCCTTGTTCAAGCTCCATTTTTCTCAAGATTTGTCTAGGTTTGGCTTGTCACCGTCCTCACCGCCATCGATCGCCCGCGCCCATCTCGGTGCCGGCACAACAATGGTTAGCCTCTTCTTCTTATCTTCTTTCTAAAAGTAAAAAGTTTTTACTTGTATGGTTTAGATACATACTTGTGTAATTTTCTTATTTTTATTATTGTTTGTTATTATATAGTGCGATGGTTTTCGTATCCACCTCCGTCGGCCCTCGTCGTATATATAATTCGGATGTGGTATATATTATATTTTATAACTATTTGTTTTATTTGGTGTTTATGACAATTATGCCGACCAACATGACATAGATTTTTTAATCTAGGAGGAGATAGTTGAACCGGAAATTCCAACCCACATAGCAACTCTTGTCGAGAAGTTAAATTTGGTTGAAAAGGAAAACAATGACTTGAAATAAAAATTACAAAGAGTTGAAGAGGATAAGATGAAGTTGAAGTTGCATGTTGCCGATGTCGTCGACGATCACAAGACCAAGATGGATGCAATGCGCTTGAAGATTAGAAAGATTAAAAAATATGCCATTCATACTGAGGCTTGATATCATTATGCCGTTGAATGAACTGGTACCTTAGTAGTGTTTATGATTGCATTTGTTGTTGCATTTAAATATTTTACATAGTTTCGATGTATGTTTTAATTAGATGCTCTAGAGAGCTATATGTTGTTCAATAATGACAACTATGTATGAACTGTACGTATTTTTTTTGGTAATTATTATACGTTGGCTTTAATGTGATGATGAATTTCTATTAATTTGGTCACTTCTCTATTCATGATATGCTGTAATGGTTTTTAATACACGCTATTATATAACGCACGCAGATGAACCGACAATGGATGTACGATGACCGACGCACCTCCGAGTATATTAAGGGCCTGCATAATTTTCTCGAAGCGGCTGAGGCAAACAAGCAGAATGGTTTTATGCCTTGTCCATGTATTGTGTGTGAGAATACGAAGTCTTTCTCCAACTTTAAAACCCTTCACTTCCACCTGGTTCAGAAGGGTTTTATGCCACACTATAATGTTTGGACCAACCACGGAGAAAGAGAGGTTATGATGGAAGACAACAAAGAAGAAGAGGATGACGACAACTACCCTCCCCCTGAATACGGTGATGCTGCAATGGGGGAAGCTGAAGATCAAGAGGAACGAGACGATGTGCATGATGATGATCTTCGCCGGGACATTTTTGATGCATAGAGAGAATGCGAAAGTGAAAGGGAGAAGTTGAAGTTCGATCGCATGTTAGAGGATCACAAAAAAGGGTCGTAACCAAATTGCGAAGATGACAACAAAAAGCTCGGTACCACACTGGAATTGCTGCAATGGAAGACAAACAATGATGTATCTGACAAGGGATTTAGTTCGCTACTGAAAATAATGAAGAAGAAGCTTCCAAAGGATAACGAATTGCCCGACAGTACGTACGAAGCAAAGAAGGTTCTATGCTCTCTAGGATTGGAGGTACGAAAGATACATGCATTCCCTAATGACTGCATCCTCTACCGCGGTGCGTACGAGGATTTGAAAGCATGCCCGGTATGCGGTGCATTGCGGGATAAGATCAGAAGAGATGACCCTGGTGATGTTGAGGGCCAACGCGCCGGGAAGATGGTTCCTGCCAAGGTGATGTTGTATGCTCCTATAATACCACAGTTGATGTTGGAAATATGCCGTAGAGGCAATAATAAAACGGTTATTATTGTATTTCCTAGTTCATGATATTTGTCTATTGTTCATGCTATAATTGTGTTAACCGGAAACCATAATACATGTGTGAATACATAGACCACAACATGTCCCTAGTGAGCCACAACAATGTATGATATTTCATTGTTTATTTAAGTATGATATAATTGTTTTAAGTATGATATTTCATTGTTTATTTACAATAGATCACATATAACAATGTACATGCTCATATATCTTGATGATATTATTGTCACTAGTTCATCTGATGAAGCAATAACAACACCCGTGAAGGACTTAGTCTCATACTTTGCATTGAAGGATTTTGGAGATCTGGTATTTTTGGGTATAGAAGTCTAGAAAAACAATCATGGTATAATCTTGACTCAAGAAAAATATGCAGCTAATATTTTGAGAAAAGTTGGTATGCGGCATTGTAAGCCTTCACCAACTCCACTTTCAAGCTCAGAAAAACTATCTCTGCATGAAGGTGATCTTCTCAATCAGGAGGACAACACTCAGTACAGAAGTATGATTGGTGCTCTTCAGTATTTGACTCTGAGTAGACCTGACATTTCCTTTGTTGTAAATAAGGCTTGCCAGCTTTTGCATGCACCTACAACTTTGCATTGGACTGCAACTAAATGTATTCTTAGATACGTAAAGCATACAGTTGGTGTGGGACTAATATTTAGCACGTCGTACTCCACTCTTATGAGTGCTTTCACTGATGCTGACTAGGCTGGAAGTATAGATGATAGAAGGTCCACAGGTGGCTTTGCAATATACTTTGGTCCAAACTTAATATCATGGTGTGCAAAGAAACAAATGATTGTCTCCATGTCCAGTAGAGTGGTTGAATATAAGATATTGGCTAATGCTACTGCGAAGATCATACGGTTCTAGTCTATGCTTAAGGAACTTGGAGTGAAGCCAGCTAAAACTCCTTGTTTATAGTGTGATAATTTTTGAGCCACTTATGTTTCTCCTACCCCAGTCTTTCATGATAGGACAAAACGTATTGAAATAGATTTTCATTTTTTGAGAGAACCTGTTGCCAACAAACAATTGGATGTTCGGTTTATTCACTTAGGAGGTCAGATTGTAGATGACTTCACCAAACCATTGCCTACAAGAGATTCGAGAAACTCAGAACTAATCTCAGCATGGACAAGCTGTGATTAAGGGGCCTTGTTAGTGATATTCAAGGCTCCTATCCCGACGCATATAGCAGGTTGTTAGAATTTAACTTAGAGATAAACTTATGTAATCTAGTTTAAGTTCATCTCTATCTTCCTATATCTTGTACTCCAAAATTTGTATGTCGGTTATGGGATAAGCCCCATCGATCAATAAATACAATGCGGCCCTCCTCGTGAGGGTAGAACGCTTCCTGCATGTTTTAAAGCTCTAGCCGGAGCAAGGCGAGCCAAGCTCTGTTTTAGGCTCGCGGGATTACCGAGCTCGAGCTGACTCGGTCGGTGGGGTCTAGGCAGGCTCTTGGCTCGGCTCGTGTGCACCGTTACACAAAAAGCATAGACAAGAGCTGCCTGCAGCCTGAATTGAGACCATATACAATATTACACCTGGGCAACTTGGCGCACGGGACAGATAATCGCAGACGACCTTTTTCCTATACGAGACAAACTGCATGAATGAGACGATATACCGGGCTACTGCGGGGCGCACGGGACAGACGGTTGCACAAGCAACATTTTTCATGAAAATGAAGCACCCGACAACTAACAAAACAAAATAAAATGAAGCGCCCTGCCTCAAGTAGTGGTAGGTGCTGCATTGACCGGCGTCTCCCCTAGTCTTTTCCACACGTGTTAACAAAATGGTGGAAAGCAAGAGCATGGGTTTTCTGCGTTTAATCGAAAATATTTTATTAGACCATGGTTCAGCCGAACCTATCCACCCCGCCTTAGGCACAAGTCAGTGCTCCCGAGGTTGGCTGGGACCGTCCTGTCCAGCGTGTTTGATGCTCAAGCACTCCCGCAGCCTTATGTCTTGTCAGCGAGCTACCCAGTATTCTCTATGGCTATACCCTTACCATCTTTTTTTTTCCAGCTAGCCACACTTGATAGATGACTATTATTATCACCATCTATCTCTCCGTCTCGCTTGTCTCACTTAGACGGTCCCAAAAAACCAAAATTTTCACATCTAATGTGCGCTATGTTTTTATGATTTAATTATTTGGAATTTTTATAATTATCTAAATATTATGTGCCAAACCAATATTATTTGATGTTTTTTCAAAAGGCGTGCGCTGCCTGGGCCGGTATCATTAAGATTATTTTACCGGAACTGCGGGAGCTCTGTTGTTTCATTATAGTAGGGGGACAACTATACAATGGTTATTTTAGAGGGAAACAGACGGAAAACATAAGGTTGGGAGAAAAAGGAGTGAAAAATTATGGTATCATTAAGAATTACCAGGACTTTTGACACCAAGTGGAAAAATCAGGAAAACCTAGGTTTATACGTGTTCCATCCACAACAGCATACTCCTTCCGTTTCTAAATATTTGTCTTTTTAGAGATTCATTTATGGTCTACATACGAAGCAAAATGAATGAATCTACACTCTAAATTATGTCTATACATCCGTATGTAGTTTATAATAAAATCTCTAAAAAGACAAATATTTAGAAACGGAAGGAGTAGATGAGAACTACATGCAAGAGGAAACGAGCTGATAGGATAGTGTCCAAATTGACCCTACTCCTCAGATTTCTTAGCATTCATGCGGTGAGAGCAAGACCTCTTGAAAATCCAGGATTGGATCGGGCTTGGCATCCTATTCATTTACCATTTCTATTATCCAGATTTAAAATAAAAATTGTAAGCCGAGTGAGACCTACTAGGCAATTGCTCGCACATGATAGATACTACCCACGGTTGCTCTACAAGATAACTGTATTAATGAGAAGATAAGCAAGATTACAAGTGGGCAACTAGGCGCACGGAACATACGGTTGCAAGCGACGTTTTCTATACAGGACAACAATGAGCTATTGCTGCAAGCACCCACAGCCGAGAGATATTGATAGCTATTGCATTGACCCGTGTCTAGTGTTTTCCACACGTGTTGACAAATGCATGGAGTTCTGTGTGCTTTTTTTATCCAGTGACAGTCATCTACCGGCAGATAGCCCTTGGTTTTGTGCCCGCGAGCTTGGGATGCCATGGAATTTTTTCATGCTTGCTCCGTTCGAAATTACTTGTCAAAAAAATAAAAATAAATATTTAAAACTAAAACACGTCTAGATATATTTATTTCTTCACCGATTAAAGGAGGGTCTTCAGGTACAAGTCGTAGATGATGGACTCGACCAGTCGAAGTCCAAGTTAGGCATGTATGCATGCATGCTGCTATTGGCATTGCATATACCTCAATTTTGTTTGCACGTGTCTTGTTACGGCTGCTGTCACTTGCACAAAGAAAAATGTAGCACCTCAGTCTTTTGGTGCCGGCTATAAATTCCACGCCCGCCTGCGATAACTCCCAACTCACCAGCTCGATCACCGTCTCCTCAAGGCCCTATATCCAATTCACACCGAGATAATGGCGCTGACGACACGCCTCCTTGTCTTCTTCCTCGGCACCGCATTGCCCCTGCTCTTGTTCTCCCGTCCAGCAGAGGGGGGCGAGGTGGGCGTGTGCTATGGGAGGGTGGCGGATAATCTGCCGGACCCGGCGTCCGTGGTGCAACTGCTCAGGAAGAACAGCATCACGATGGTGCGGGTGTACGACGCCGACCCCACGGTGCTGCGCTCGCTGGCCAACACCAACATCAAGGTCACTGTGGAGCTGACCAACGACATTCTGCTCTCCGCCGCCACGGACCAAAACTTCGCGCTCCAGTGGGTGCAGAACAACGTGAAGGCGTACTACCCGGCCACGCTGATCAATGGCGTGACGGTCGGGAATGAGGTCTTCAAGGAGGCTAGTCAGCTGAACTCTCAGCTCGTCCAGGCCATGAAGAACGTGCATGCGGCGCTGGTTAAAGTGGGCCTGGCGGACACCGTGAAGGTGACCACGCCCATCGCCTTCGACGCGCTCAAGACGTCGTTCCCGCCGTCGGCAGGCGCATTCAAGGACGACGTCGCACTGTCGGTGATGAGCCCCATGGTCGACTTCTTGCAAGAGACCGGCTCGTACCTCATGGTGAATTTCTACCCGTACCTCGCGTACCTGAGTACACCGAGCATGTCCATTGACTACCTCTTGTTCCGGCCCAACGCCGGCGTGCCTGACACGGTTAGTGGGCAAACGTACTACAGCCTCTTCGATGCCCAGCTCGACGCCGTGTACTACGCAATGGAGAATCTGCCATCCTCCAGCCTGCGCGCAGGGGGGATGAGGAAGCTCATGGCAAGAGGCCGAACCCCGGAGGTGCGCCCTGGGGAATTCGGGCACCCAAACAAAGGTCACCGTGGCGTGGGATCCACACGCAACGCCCAAGATATGATAGCTGCTGTCACCACCAAAGCGCTCCGTGGTAACTCCGCCACCGCCGTCACAAACGGGTACAGTCGGCTCACTGCCAGTGCTGTCGGCACGCCGCACCGACCCAACGCCGACCTCAGCCTGTACATCTTCGCCCTCTTCAACGAGAACAACAAGCCCGCAGAAGAGCAGGACTTCGGGTTGTTCTACCCGAACCAGCAGCCCGTGTACACAATCGACTTTGTCCATGGCGGCAACGGCGAAGGCCCCACTCAGCCGAGCTATTGTATGGCGAAGGCGGCGGCCGGGGACGCGGCCTTGCAGGCGGCACTAGACTACGCGTGCGGACACGGGGCGGACTGCAGCGCCATCCAGCCAGGCAAGCCCTGCTACGAGCCCAACACCAAGCTTGCCCACGCGTCGTATGCCTTCAACGACTACTACCAGAAGAACGGCCGGGCCAGCAGCGCCTGCGACTTCGGTGGCGCAGGTACCGTTGTCAACCAGGCTCCGTCAGGTGAGTACTTGAATTCTCCTACTAGTTGACGGATGACGATGGCTATCTATCTGCCAAGCGAGCCCGAGCCCATGACGACTCCATTGCCATTGCTTGCTAGGCCGCTGCGACCCGAGCCCGAGCTGGTGCGTGGCGAACTCGGCGGTGGGCGCCGAGCGGCTGCAGAGGGCGCTGGACTACGCCTGCGGCCACGGGGCGGACTGCACGGACATCCAGCCCGGAGCACGGTGCTTCAACCCCGACACCAAGGTCGCGCATGCGTCCTTCGCGTTCAACGACTATTACCAGCGCCGTGGCAGGGCTGACGGAACGTGCGACTTCGCTGGCGCCGGTTCCATTGTCCGGCAGGCACCAAGTAAGTTCCTCTCTGAATTTCTTATACAGAGCAAAGGAAGACTTCTGTTTGTATAACAAGTAAATTATAATGGTGATTTCATATGTTTTGTTTGCTCCACTCTTTACTCTTTACAGCGATCGGCAACTGCGTGCTGCCGTCGAAGGTCTGAGGAGCTGAACTGAAAAACTGGCGACTGTAGCCAAGGGCCAAGGTCAAGCTCTGCTGCTACGAGATTAACCAAATAATCCCATATCATCCTCCGCTGTAAACAAAATCTAGTTTTCAACTGTAAAACTAGATAAATAAATCATAGGCTTTTCGGCAGGTTCTTATATGGTAATAGTAATATAATTACAAGACCTTTTTCAGTTTTGAGAGAAAAACAATAGCTAAACTTCCCAGTCGGTCAATAATCAGCCACTCAACGAGTGGTGTGACAAAGGAACCGATAACCGAAGCCCAAATTGGCATGTCATGACCTTCCTCACCATGCTTATCTCATGGACCGTCTAAAATGAATGGAATGAGAGTGTTTTTTACAAAATTTGCACCACCACCAGTTCTCCTTGCATCCATTCTTGAAGAAGTAAAGCTTTGGGTTCCCGTGGGCGCAAAAACCTTGGGACTGTGATTTTTTTTATGAGTAATTGTCATGCCGTTTGCGAGGGGCATTATGTAAAATTCTAAACTCTATTCTCCTCTTATTTAATAGATGTGGCAAATCTTATGCCTTCATTCATGTAAAAAAACGCATTTTTTCGTTTTTATTTTATTTTATTTCGTTCAAAAGCTACGAAAGACCGGTGAAAAAGCGTAACACCAAAAAATCCAAAAAATCCGGAAAAAACCCACTCAAAAAAGGCAAAAACGCGTGCGGAAAAATAAGAAAAACAAAATCCAAAGGAAACGCTCAGAGCGCGACACGTGACGACGACTGACAACGCGTCAAATAGCGGCACGTGGGAGCGATCGCTGGAACGTTTGTAAGGAAACGCTCGCTAATTAGTTGCTCCCGCAATTAGACCGTCCCTAGCAAGCCTGGCTACGAAGTGCTTTAAGTTTCATATGGGCCAACTTTCGTATGCGATCCAGACAACTAAACAGACCAAATTCTACCCGTGCGAACCTGTTTCGGGTGTATTCACGCAACCAAACGCCCCCGTAAGCTCTGTTTTGGGGCTCGCTGGAGAACCAAGACCGAGCTCTAGGCAGGCTCTCTTGGGTCTTGGCTCGGCTCGCGTCCACCATTACACAAAGCGCATAGACAAGTACTGCATGCAGCCAGAACTGAGAAGATACACAAATACAATATTACAACTGGGCAACTTGGCCCACGGGACAGATAATCGCAAATGAATTTTTCCAATACGAGACAAACTGCATGAATGAGCCGATATACCGGGCAACGACGGTTGCAAAAGCGACGTTTTCCATACAACGTATCTATCTTATGAAAATGAAGCATTGACCGGCGTCTTCCCTGGGCTTTTCCACACGTGTTGACAAAATGCTGCAAAGTAGAGGAAGCAAGAGCATGGGATTCTCTGCGTTTGATCCAGACATGTAGAGTCATCATACTGCCACTAGTTTCTTGCCGGCGAGCGGCGGGCGTACAAGGCAAGAGAAAAGGTCCCGTTGCCGGGATACTGCCACTAGTGAGCATTTTGTCTTTTGGATTTAGGGGCAAGGGGGGATGCCGGCCCGTGACTCGACCAGTCCAAGTTAGGCACGGCCGGTATACATGGAGGCAGGGTGCGATTAGCCTTACTAGTAATCCAAAATTTTGTTGCAATATCGATCGTATTACACAGTTACACGGAGATATTTAGGAATATCTATCTCCATGTTAGCTAGCGTTGGTGCCGGCTATAAATTCCACCACGACGATCATTCACAACTCATCAGCTGGATCGTCGCCACCTTTAGACACTATCGAGAGCATCGCGCTAATGACTCATCTCCTCGTCGTCCTCCTCGGCGCCGCATGGCCGCTGCTCTTCTTCTCATTTGCAAGTAATCAGGCAGCCGAGCGTTATGAAATGAAATGTGTGTTTTGGAGGTTTCATACGTGATAATAACGATGTTTGTTGGTGTACATGTACTAAATGCAGAGGGGGACAAGGGGGGCGTGTGCTCCGGGAGGGTGGCGATGGATCTGGCGGATCCGGCGTCCGTGGTGCAACTGCTCAAGAAAAACAGAATCTCCATGGTGAGGATCTATGACACTGAAACGGCGGTGCTGCGCTTGCTCGTCAACAACGGCATTAAGGTGACGGGGAGCTAACCAACGAAGAGCTGCCATTCGCGGTGGTGGACCAAAATAATTTCGTTTTCCAGTGAGTGTTGAGCAACGTGAAGACGTACTACCCGTCTGCGCTAATCAATGTCGTGATGATCGAAACAAGGTGTTCAAAGAGGCTAGTCACCTGAACCCTCAGCTTGTCCTAGCCATGTAGAACGTGCAGATGGCGTGGGTCAAACTGGGTTGGCGGACGCCGTGAAGGTGACCACGCCCATCACATTTGACGCACTCAAGGTCATTCTCGCCATCTGTCGGCACCTTCAAGTACAACATCACGATGTCCGTGATGAGACCCCCATGCTCGACTTTTTTCGACAGAACGGTTCTTACCTGTCGGTGAACCTCTACTCGTACCTCACGTACCTGAGTATTTCGGGCATGTCGATCAACTATCTCTTGTTCCGCCCCAACACCGGCGTGCTTGACACCGGCAACGACAAAACGTACTTCAGCCTCTTTGACGCCCAAATTGACGCAATGCTATGGAGAAGTTGCCGTCCTCTAGCCTTTTTGACGACATCCAAGTTGACGATGTCTACTATGCTATGGAGAAGTTGCCATACTCCAGCCTTCGCCTTGGGGGATGAGGAAGCTCACAGCAGGGGCCAAAAGCACATAAGTGCGAGTTTCAGAGAGCGGTACTTTGGTGGCGTGGGAACCCCACTAAACGCCCAAGATTTCATGGTTGGTCTCACCGGCCAAGTGCTCGAGGGTAACTCCCACACCCCCGTTGCAAATTAAAACAGCTCGTTGGCTGCCAGCGCCGTCCACGGTACCCCCACCGTCGCAACACCGACCTCAACATGTACATCATCTCCCTTTTCAACGAGAACAACAAGCTGATAGACGAGCAGAACTTTGGGTTGTTCTACCCGAACTCGCAGCCCATGTACCCGAACCTGTTCATGGTGACACCAGTAGCGGCCTGTGCGGGCGAGCTATTGTGTGGCGAACGCGGCGGTTGGGGATGCGGCCTTACAAGCGGTGCTTGACTACGCGTGTGGCAACGGGGTGGACTACAGCGCCATCCAGCCACACAAACCCTGCTACGAGCCCAACACCAAGCTCGCGCACGTGTCGTATGCCTTCAATGACTACTACCCGGGGCCAATCCAATCAAATAATTGGCACAGTACGAATCAAAATAAATATAATCATTTGCACTAAATGGTAGTATTTTTTATACTAATTTGTTGTGAAATCGCATTCATATATAATTTTAACATATTCCACCTTAAACGTAATTAAACCAAATCCACATAATATTAGAAAATAATAAATTAAATATTTACATGTTTTCTCGAATTAATTTGTGACTGTTGCATGAATATCGTGTATATGTTTTTGTATGCATTCATAAAAAGTAGCATACTTTTTTAAGCATGCGCCCTGATTTTAGATCTTTATAGTATATCCCTAAAAAAAGATCTCTGTAATATATGGTATATATATATATTAGTAGTGGTATTTTATTAGACTGCGCATAATAGAGAAATCTAGATTACACAAGATCACTACTAGGAAAAAACATATAGACAGACATTTACTAGTGGCGTGGGTTAACAGGGCCACGTTGCTGCTATTTACTAGTAGCGCGGGGTATAAATTCATGCTGCTAGTAAGTTGATAGTAGGAGCGCGGGTTGTAAAACCCATGCTACTACTAAGTGGACTCCACCGTACACACATAGTAGTAGCGTGGGGTTTACACCCCGTGCTACTACTATGTTGATAGTAGTAGCGCGATGTGTAAACGCCGCGCTACTACTAAGTGGTCCTCATCGTGCCCCCGGGACATGCAGAGCGCTGGAGACATGTGTACACATAGCGCATGGAGGCTCAAACCCAAAACCACACTCTCCTGATTCCCCTTCTCCCTCCCACCTTCGACTCCCTTCCTCACTCACCGCCACCTCGGCCTCGCGCCTTGGCGCCTCGCCCAAATCCTGCGACCTGCTCTCCCACCACACCCCCTCCCCTCCCCCTTGCTCCTCCTTCTTCGTTGCTGGAAGGAGAGGGAGACTAGCAGAGCGCCGTCTAGGGCGGCAGCCAGATCTGCCATGGACACAACCAATTTCAGCTCCCGAGGACATGCGAACACCATGATCAAGGGTCCCACAACAAGAAGTAGCATGTCACCAGGTTTTGTGTAGAGTTTCGGGCGTCAACTCCAACTCCGGCGGCCACCGGTGAGTTCCTCCTCCCCCTCCTCTCTATCTGTCTATTCCTCTTTCTAATATTTTCTCTTCTTTTGTAGCGGCAATAGACGAGATGTGGGGGCACGAGTTTGGTGGGGAAGCACCATCACCATGGACAACTTCATCCCCTCCACTAGTAGAAAAAAGGGCATTGGTTCGGGCCTCGTAAGCCCATTAATCCCGGTTCGATCACGAACCAGGACCAAAGGCGGCAACCGTCCCGGTTCATGAGCCCGGGGGGCCGGCCGGGCCACGTGGGCCATTGGTCCCGGTTCGTCTGGCCCTTTTGGTCCCGGTTCCAGGCACAAACCGGGACCAATGCTGAAAGTGCAATCATGCCCTTACATCGTTTTTTTATATTGATGACAATATACATGTAGGGGACTAACTATGTTTGTCAAGTAAATCTCAGGTGTTATTCCTCGGTTTATCAAAAGGGTGTGGATCATGAACAAATGAAGCTAATCTTACCCAAGGAAGAAGTATCAAGAAGATTGCATATTTGTTTCTTTCTTGAGTATAGGATCCCGCACTATTAAGAGGGGATCGATAGGGTCAGTAAAAGACTTGCTCATGCCACCATATTCCACCTTCAAAAGTTTGTTTGGATCTATGAATTTCTCCCTTGGTTATGTCTCTGCCTCTGGGGATCGCCGGATGTCCGGGCTGAAAGCCAGATGTCCGGGTCCTACTGCCACGCCGGATGTCCGGGCTCAATCCCGGATGTCCGACCATTCCTAACCATGAAACCAAGGGTTTGTATAACCACGCCGGATATCTGGCCATGTGCCAGATTTCCGGGCCTTACTATCACACCGGATGTCCGGGCTCAATCCCGGATGTCCGGCCATTCCTAACCATGAAACCAAGGGTCTGTATAACCACGCCGGATATCTGGCCATCTGCCGGATGTCCGGGCCCTACTGCCAAGCCGGATGTCCGGGATCCATCCCAGATGTTCGGCCACCCCTAACCGACAAACCAAGGGTGTGTATAACCACGCCGGATATCTGG
Organism: Hordeum marinum; assembly: GCA_022496015.1. Taxonomy (NCBI): domain Eukaryota; kingdom Viridiplantae; phylum Streptophyta; class Magnoliopsida; order Poales; family Poaceae; genus Hordeum; species Hordeum marinum. The sequence continues at coordinate 481,604,918 of CM039672.1, forward strand.
CCATCTGCCAGATGTTCGGGCTTTCCTGACATGCCGGATGTCCGGGCTTGGCCCCGGATGTCCGGCCTACCCGGTCACTCACACTACAACGGTCACCTTTGCTCTCATAGTATATATAGCTCTCTTCTCCCATTGAAGAGCTTTGACCATTCACTTTGAGCTTACCCAAGAACACATTTCACTCTCTCGCACTCTCACACACCAAATCTTAGATCCACAAAGAATTTGAAAGCATTTGAAAGAAGTTGTCCACCCAAGTGATAGATCCACTCCTTCCCCTTCTTTGCACCAAAGGAATTTGTGATTTGAGCAAGTCTTGAGATTTTTTTCCCATCGTTCTTGTTACTCTTGGAGGTTGGAGACTCCTAGGCGGTAGGAGTCTTTCGAAGAGGAATCAAACATTGTGATTACCCCCGAAAAGTTTGTGAGGGTTTGGAGGCCACCTAGAGGTCTACCACTAGTGGTTGGGAATCGCCTTCGTGGTGATATCTCAAGGAGAGAATAGGGTGAGCCTTCGTGGTGTTAGTGTGCCTTCGTGGTAACACCCACCTCTCTAAACGTTACGTAGCTTCCCTCCAAGGAAGTGAACATCGGCATACATCCTCGTCTCTCAAAGTTGCGGTTATTCCTAACCCTAACTTCCTACTTGTGGTTACTTGTCTTGTTGTTCTTACTTATATCTCATTGTGCTTGCTTACTTGCCTACTTGTGTTTCTAGCTTACCTTGCTTAGCATCCTACTTGCAATTGTTAGGCTAACTTTCATATTCCGCATTATTGCCTAAAATTGCTAAGTAACAATTAAAATTTTGTAATTGTACCTATTCACCCCCCCTCTAGGTCCATCTCGATCCTTTCAATTGGTATCAAAGCCTCGTGCTCTATTCTTGTGCTTAACCGCCCTAGAGCGAGATGAACCCCGATGGGACTCCCCGTGTTGTGGATCCAAAGAGTACGAGCACGGCTTCCACGGAAGTCAAGTCCTTCACTTCTGAGGATCTCGAAGGGGCGCTTGCTAAGCAAAAAAAGGAGCATGATGCTTCTCTTGAGGCCTTGGTCCAAATGAGACTAGCCACAGTAACCACGATGCTTGCACCACTTTCTGGTGGTGCGACATCAAGGCTAGTTGTGCCTACTCCTTCACTTGGTCAACAACCTCCTAGTAATGAACACTCCAATGTTCCTTGGCTTTATGCAAGACCTCAAATAGAGAAACCAAAGTATAACCCACAAGGAAAACCTCCTTTACTTGATGACACTACCGGTTTTGCTTTGTGGAGAGTTGCTGTGCAGGATCATCTTCGATATGGAAATGATGAGATGTTGGAGATCTTGGAATATAGCTACAAAATTGTTGATCCGAAGAATCTTACTCGAACATAGGTATATGACAAGAATCTCAATGACACAACAACGATGTGCATAAGGAGAGGTACGACTGACAAGAAAAGGAGACCATACATACATATCACAAGTGCCAAGGAATTATGGGATAGCATTGTGAGGACCAAGACCGGTACCTCCACTCTCCAGCTTGCTCAATATGAAATTGCCAAGGGGCAATTGCAAAACTTTTGCATGGAGAAAGGTGAATCCCCCAAGCAACTCCTTGAGCGTCTCATGACCCTCACCGCCGATATCGAGTCATGTGAATGTGACAAGACACAAGATGGATTCAATTTGACTAAGCGATTTCTCGTGGACAAGTTGCTTCATGCTCTTGCTCCGTATCATCACCAAATGGTGTGGGACATAAGACAACACCATGGATTCAAGGAAATGACTCCAGATTACATCATATCCACTTTCCAACTCTTTGAAGAGTCAAAGGCAAATGCTACAAAACATCTTTCCATGCATGGTACCTCAACATCAAAAATCAATCTTGCGTTGAAGGCCAAGCATGTATATGAAGAAGAGCAAAGTGAAGAAGAAGAAGATGATGAGGATGAAGATGGTGATGAGATTGACTCCAATGAGAGCCCTTCATATGAAGACATTTCCCTCTTTGTCAAGAAGTTTAGCACGGGAAAATTCAAAGGAAGATTCCAGAAGAAGAAAGTGAGAACATGTTACAACTGTGAAGAAACAAACCACTTCTCCAACGATTGCCCCTATGAGAAGAGAGAAGATAAACCAAGGTTTCCCAAGACCTTTCCCAAGAAAAAGTTACCAAACCCTTTGAACTCAAAGCTCAAGAATAGAGATGGGAAAGCAATGGTTACTCATGAAGAATATGATCCGGATGATGTTAGTGGTGTTGCTGGTGTTGCTCAAGATTCTAAAAACACTTTGAGGCTAGTCAACAAGAGTGGTGATGTTGTCACCTACAACTATAAGAAAGACTACAAGGGCATCACTCACAAGTGCCTGATGGCAAAGGTCATGGTAGAAGATGGAGAGGACCAAAACTCTCCTGACAAGGTTAAGGTAACCCCACGATCAAATCCTTCTCTCCTCACTTCTCTTACTCCTAGTGATGAGTACCTTGATGCAGAGGATAATCATGATAATAATGATATAGAGGACCCCATGTTTGCTAAATTAAATAAGGTCATGAGCTCCCTCAAAGGAAAGAAGCTCACTATATTTCGTATGCTTACGGAGATGGTGGGTAAGCACACTGTCACCATTAAGGAACTTGAAACCCTTGTAACCGAGGAAAAGGAAAAATATGAAATCCTTGAGCGGAAAGTCCAATATGAGGAAGCACAAAATGATGAACTATGCTTGAAAATTGGTGCAAACATTGATGTTATACTAACGATCTTGCCTCCTTGAAAAAGGCTAAGGAGTCTTGCGTAGAGTTGATGAATGATAGAAGTAAGCTTGTGAAGTCTCATGCTTCTCTATCTAAGGATTATGAGCTCCTGTCCATGTCCCTCAAGACAAGCTCACCCTTCTTACAAAGAGTTTTGAGACACTCAAGCTTACTTATCTAGAAACACTAGCCAAGGCTTACTCTTCTCCTATTATCAATGTCGATGCTTGTACTACTAACTCTAGCAGTGATCGACCATCTATTCTTGAGGAGAATCGCCTACTCAAGGCTCAAATCAAGAAAGGTCTCATGACATGTGCTCAAGGACAAAAGAACCTTAATGAGGTATTGAGCCAACACAATGAGGTGTTTGCCAAAGAGGGGCTCGGGTTTGACCCAAGCACAAGCAATAAGAATACATCTACTCAAAAGTGCACCACTCCTCAAAAAGAAACATTTGTACGAGAAGGGCACATGGAGAAAGTCAAGGTTGTTAATGGGAAGGCCACAAGGGGCATGCCCACTCTCAACAAGACAAAAGATTTCATGCCTCCATCCTATGTACTTCATAATACTAAGGATGGAGAAGTTTATGCAAAATTTGTTGGTCCTCGAAATGCATTCCGGTTCTATAATATTTGGGTCCCTAAGACCCTTGTGACTAACTTGAGAGGTCCCATTGTAAAATGGGTGCCTCTAATCAAGTCATAATTGTGTGTAGGTTGCCTTCTCCGGTGGAGTAAAATGGGTGATCGATAGTGGATGCACAAATCATATGACCGGAGAGAGCGAATTGCTCTACGATTTCATGGAAGTTATTCAACCATTTATGAGCATTATGTTTGGTGGAGGATCAAAAGGACAGGTACTCGGATTGGGCAAGGTGGCTATCACAAATGACATGTCTATTGCAAATGTCATGCTTGTTCAATCCCTTAAATTAAACTTGCTTTCTGTTCGCCAATTGCCTTCTGTTGGTTATGATACACTCTTTGGACTAACGGATGTGAAAGTATTTAAGAGAGATACCCTCAAAATGGCCTTTGTTGGAGAGTTGGATGGCAACCTTTACACGGTTGATTTCTCGAAAGAGAGCACATTCCATGCAACTTGTCTAATGGCCAAGGCCGACAAGGGGTGGCTATGGCATCGCCGGCTAGCCCATGTCGTCATGAGAAATCTTCAAGATCTCTTAAAGGGTAATCACATCCTTGGACTAACCAATGTATCATTTGAGAAAGATCGTCTGTGTAGTGCATGCATAGCAGGGAAGCAACATCAATCAAAGCACCCACCCAAGAATGTTGTATCTACCTCAAGGCCTTTGGAGCTCCTTCATGTGGATCTCTTTGGGCCTCCTTCATGGGACAGTCTTGGTGGGAAAAAGTATGGGCTTGTCATTGTTTATGACTACTCAAGATATACATGGGTGTTTTTCCTCAAGTCCAAGGACGAGACAAAGATCACTTTCATTGATTTTGCCAAGCAAGCACAATGCAAGTTTGACAAATAAATCTTGGCAATAAGAAGTGATAATGGCTCCGAGTTCAATAACTACACCTTGGAAGTTTTTCTTACTGATGAAGGGATTGAGCATCAATATTCTACACCATACAAGCCACAACAAAATGGTGTTGCAGAAAGGAAGAATCGTACACTTGTAGAGATGGCAAGTTCCATGTTGGATGAGTACAAGTCACCACATAGTTTTTGGGCCGAGGCTATCAACACCCCATGCCATGCATCTAACCGGCTCTTCCTCCGCAAAATATTGGAAAAGACACCATATGAGCTTCTAACCAGGAACAAGCCAAATGTCAAGTACTTTCATGTATCTGGGTGCAAATGTTTCATCCTCAACAAAAGAGAACGGTTAGAAAAATTTCAATCCAAAACAACTGAGGGCATTTTTTTTGTTTATGGATCAAACTCTCATGCCTATAGAGTCTACAAAAAATCCAATGGATGTGTTGTGGAAACTTGTGACGTTGTGTTTGACGAATTTAATGGCTCCCATGGGGAGAAAGTTGATCTAAGTGATGTAGGTGAAGGAGGTTCGCCTCAAGATATTTTGTCCATGGGCGTTGGTGCTCTTCTTCCCATAGAACAAGAACCTCATCATGATGAAGAAGAAAATGAAAGCTTCACACATCATCAAACCAATTCAACAACCATACCTCCACAAGCTCCTATTGCTCAACCAATGCCCTTACTTCAAGAACAAGAAGATGATCAAGTTCCTCAAGAACAAGATCATCATCAAGGGCAAGAACAAGGAAGTGCAATCATTGATGATGAACCTCAACAAATGCAATATGAAGAAGAAGATTTTCCACCACACACTAATGATCCATATGTTGAGGATGTGGATGATGGACATGAAGTTGAACCTCGCGAAACCCTAACCTCCATCATGCCTCGAGTGTCCGGTCGTGTTGATGTTGACAAAATCCTCACCGACATATCAGAAGGTAGAATCACTGGTAAACATTTGACAAACTTTTGTGTTCACTTCTCGTTTGTGTCTAGTGTTGAGCCCCTCAAGGTAGAAGATGCATTGATTGACAATGATTGGCTAGTTGTCATGCAAGAAGAGTTGAACAGTTTTGAATGTAATCAAGTATGGTCATTAGTCGAGAGGCCAACTACGGAGCACAATGTCATTGGAACAAAATGGATTTTCAAGAACAAGCAAGATGAGAATGGTGTAATCATCCGTAACAAGGCAAGGTTAGTGGCACAAGGGTACTCACAAGTTGAACGTTTGGACTTTGGTGAGACCTTTGCCCCCGTTGCCCATCTTGAATCTATTCGCATCTTACTTGCTTATGCTGCTTTCAATGGTTTTACATTACATAAAATGGATGTGAAGAGTGCTTTCCTTAATGGTCCTCTACAAGAAGAAGTATATGTATCACAACCACCTGGGTTCATTGATCCCTATCACAAAGACTGTGTGTATAAACTTCATAAGGCTTTGTATGGCCTCAAACAAGCACCTCGTGCTTGGTATGATCATCTTAAGAAGTTTTTACTCGATGATGGTTTTGTGAGAGGGGTGATTGATCCCACTCTTTTTACTAAGAGGGACAAGGGTTATTTGATCTTATGCCAAATCTATGTAGATGATATCATCTTTGGTTCTCCTAACATTCATTTGTGCAAGAAGTTTGCAGCCTCCATGACCAAGAACTTTGAGATGTCACTCATTGCGGATTTAAAATTCTTTCTCGGATTCCAAATTCAACAATTTCAAGAAGGAATATTCTTATCTCAAGCAAAGTACCTCAAGGATATGCTAGAAAAGTTTGGCATGACTGATGCTAGTCCATGTAAGACACCCATGCCAACCAAAAATTGTACTCACTGAAGACACAAATGGTATCCCTTTTGACCCATCTAAATACCGCTCTATGATTGGTTCATTGCTTTATCTTTGTGCATCTAGACCAGACATCATGTTGAGTGTATGCATGTGTGCTAGATTTCAAGCTTCCCCTAGGGAAAGTCATCATAAGGCGGTTAAGAATATTCTTAGATACCTTGTTCACACCCCTAAGTTAGGTCTATGGTACCCCAAGGATGCTAAATTTGATCTCATTGGGTACACGGATGCGGATTGGGATGGAGACAAAGTGGATCGTAAGTCCACCTCTGGTGCATGTCAATTTCTTGGAAGATCCTTGGTAAGTTGGTCCTCAAAGAAACAAAATTGTGTTGCTCTCACCACCGCCTAAGCCGAATACATTGCAACCGCCAGTTGTGCAACTCAATTACTATGGATGAGGCAAACTTTGAAGGATTACAGTATCACCTATAGGCATGTGTCTCTTCTATGTGATAATGAAAGTGCCATCAACATTGTTGAGAATCCCAAAGATCATACCCGCACCAAGCACATTGACATTAGGTATCATTTCTTGAGAGATCATGTGGAAAAGGGTGACGTTGATATTGCTCATGTTGGTACAGATATGCAACTTGCAGACATTTTCACCATACCACTGGATGAAGCAAGGTTTTGTCAACTTAGGCATGAACTTGGTATCTTGGAGCTTGCCAACATTATGTGAAATCCCACACCCATGTAAGGAATTTACTTCATGTCTTGTCTTGATGTAGGCATATAGTTAGGGGGAGACATTCAATTCATGAATTCTCTCACCCTATGCAATGCATAAATAAAACAAACACTCTCAAAGTTATCATGGTTTTCGAACTATGGTACTTTATAATGATGGAGTCATGACTGTGTACCCAAGGTTCAAATCTTTGCGGCACTATGTCTCATATGCACAAACATGGTGACTTCAGTCACCACTTGTGGATTGCGTATATGAACCTTTCTTTACCTTTTTATTATTATTGCACATCTTAGTATGGCCTTCGATTACTCAGGTTTTCATCCCTTCCATCTCTAAAATCTCCTTGGCGGAGTCTATATCAAAATATCTTATGTTTGCTATTTTTGCAAAAACTTCCCCTTACATGCCTCTTTGTACAGTTGCCGGACATCTGGCTCCTCAGCTGGACATCCGGGAATTGGCATTTACTCTCTTGCCTCAAATAGCCGGATATCCGGGATCGGCCCCGGATGTTCGGGGCGTTGCTTGCAAAATTTTGCTCTCTGGTCTTAAATAGCCGGATATCCGGGATTGGCCCCGGATGTCCGGGGCGTCGCCTGCAAAATTTTGCTCTCTGGTCATTGGTCGCCGGATATCCGGGATAGGCCCCGGATGTCCGGGCTGTCGCCTGCAAATTTTTGCTCTCTGGTCTTTGGTCGCCGGATATACGGGATAGGCCCCGGATGTCCGGGCCGTCGCCTGCAAATTTTTGCTCTCTGGTCTCTGGTCGCCAGATATCTAGGCTTGGCCTCGGATGTCTGGCCCGTCGCCTGCTGACTCACTAAAAGAGGGGAGGGCTAGGGATATGGGGCAGTTCCCCTATTCTCTCCTCATCTGTCTCCAACTGTCGCTGCCGCTAGGCTGTGCTCCGGCGCTACCCCGGCCATCTCCTCCTTCCTCTGGCCCCGGTCTTCTGCCCCCCTCCTCATCTCCTCCCACTCTACACTTCCACCCAATCCATTTCCTGGGTTGCGGTGCGAATCACTCGGGACTTTCCGATTCGGGTGTTGTCTTGAGGTTCGGCCGCACGAGTTCGTCATGGCGCATATCAAGCAATGTGGTTCTTCTCCTTCTTCCCGGGTCAATCGCCGGCAAGGCTCCACCGACTCCGAGGACCGGGCTTGACCTAAGAAGAAGAAGACCACCTCTAGACCCAAGAAGAAGTGTAGGGATCCCTCCCCCAGTCCATCGACCTCTGATCCAGATGATGCACATTTTGTTTTGGAGGATGAGGCCAACATTGCTCCACGGTCCTCTGTTGGCCAGTCGAAGCCGGGCACACGGAAGGCGCCCGTGCCTCAAGTCCGGGGCTCTGCAATGCCTGTTTCTCATGGTCGTCACATCTCCGTGGAACTCCCTTTCAGTGGGGATCGCCCCGTCCACAATTTCACATCCACGGGGGCTGGTCCATACCTTGAGTTTCGCCGGGACATCAACCAGTTTGAGATGAGGGCTGATGCTGAGGATCCATGTTTCTGTACCCGCATGCAGCAGGACCTCTTCTCCAGCTTTGTCCGCGGCCGTGGTCTTTCCCCTCATACCTATGTGGATCTTCAGTTCTTGCGTGATAATCCTACCATGTTCCCTGGAGGCCCGATCAAAATCATTGATGATATGAATCTCGGTCCGGCAATGACCTTTAAGTGTGAGTGGAATGAAGCCGCCATCCTCTAGTTCTTTGCCACATGCTTCTTTGGTCCAGATGACACCCTCACTTGGATGACTGATAATACTCAGCTCAGTGTCATCTATGCCCAATTTGTTCAGTTTTTGGGTTTGTCTGGTGTTGGCCATAGGATCCACAGCAGTGATCCACATCATAGGCCCAAGGGGATTGATGATTGCGCTTATCTTATTAAACCTCCCACTCAGCTCACTCCGGAGGAACATGAGTATCCTCCCAATGAGGTATCTCTCTTCCGTTCTCCCTTCTACATTCTCTATCAGTGTGTGCTTCGCACTATCTATCCCAAGAAGGGAGATCGCTCGAGGGTTCGCAACTATTGTATTGATTTGATGGTTCGTATGCAAGCCGCACCTACCGAGCCTCTGGACACAGCTCATTTCATTTGGCATGAGATCTGTCTTATAAGTTTCATTCAGACGCGCCAATTCCCTCATGCTCCATTCATTCAGGCTCTGCTTGATCATGCTGCCCCATTTGCGGTTGCCAAGACTGTTGTGCACTCTATTTGGAAACCTCCGACTCATATGCGAGTGGCAACTACTCCCCGATCTGCTGCTCCTGCTCAGCCCAAGAGGTCCACTGATGGTGCTCAGTCCATAGTGCGCCTTGTGCCTTCTTCTTCGACCACACCTCGGAACCGCTTTGCCGCGCTCATTGGCAAGGCTCAATCTGCTATTATGAAGGCGATCACGTTCAACTGTCAGCAAAACCATGATGTTCAGAAGCGCCTTATCATCTCCAAGAATCAGCTCAAGCAGTGCCTTCATGATCATGGGAGTCCCGTGAGTGATGATGATCCTATTCCTGCGGCTCCGTCTGCCTCCACCTTTGGATTCCCGTCTCGTGACGAGTACGCCGAGTTCCTTGCTGTTGATGATGACATCCGCCATGAGTGATTTCTATGGTGCTTTTTTTAGTTCTTTGCCCCTTTTTGCATGTTTCCGTCAATGGGGGAGAAGTAGTATCTTAGTTCGGGTCATACTATATGTTATCTATTTGTGTTTGCTGTTATTCAAACTCTTAATGTATGCTACATATGGAACTTCAGCGTTTGAGACTATGTTGCTATTGCTATCCTTATGGCTATAGATTGTTGTTATGAGTTATTATGGTTGTATCATATGTGCGTCATACTTCCCTATTTGTTTTATTTATTTGAGCATATGATACCAATAAGGACAATCATCTCTATGCACACAATGAGGGGGAGCAAAAAGCAAATAGGAACATATAATGCATTATGCTCTTATGATTTACAATGCTAAATTTATTTATTGTACCTATGATACTACATGTATGATTGTCATCAACAAACAAAAAGGGGGAGATTGAAAGTGCAATCATGCCCTTACATCGTTTTTTGATGTTGATGACAATATACATGTAGGGGACTAACTATGTTTGTCAAGTAAATCTCAGGTGTTAGTCCCCGATTTATCAAAAGGGTGTGGATCATGAACAAATGAAGTTAATCTTACTCAAGGAAGAAGTATCAAGAAGATTGCATATTTGTTTCTTTCTTGTGTATAGGATCCCGCACTATTAAGAGGTGATCGATAGGGTCAGTAAAAGACTTGCTCACGCCACCATATTCCGCCTTCAAAAGTTTGTTTGGATCTTTGAATTTCTCCCTTGGTTATGTCTTTGCCTCTAGGGATTGCCGTATGTCCGGGCTGAAAGTCGAATGTCCGGGTCCTACTGCCATGCCGGATGTCCGGGCTCAATCCCGGATGTCCGACCATTCCTAACCATGAAACCAAGGGTCTGTATAACCATGCCGGATATCTGGCTATCTGCCAGATGTCCGGGCCTTACTGTCATGCCGGATGTCCGGGCTCAGTCCCGGATGTATAGCCATTCCTAACCATGAAACCAAGGGTTTGTATAACCACGCCGGATGTTTGGCCATCTGCCGGATGACCGGGCCCTACTGCCAAGCCGGATGTCCGAGATCCATCCCGGATGTCCGGCCACCCCTAACCAACAAACCAAGGCTCTGTATAACCACGTCGGATATCTGGCCATCTGCCAGATGTTCGGGCTTTCCTAACATGCCGGATGTCCGGGCTTGGCCCCAGATGTCCGACCTACCCGGTTACTCACACTACAACGGTCACCTTTGCTCTCATAGTATATATAGCTCTCTTCTCCCATTGGAGATCTTTGACCATTCACTTTGAGCTTACCCAAGAACACATTTCACTCTCCCTCACTCACACACACCAAATCTTAGATCCACAAAGGATTTGAAAGCATTTGAGAGAAGTTGTCCACCCAAGTGATAGATCCACTCCTTCCCCTTCTTTGCACCAAATGAATTTGTGATTTGAGCAAGTCTTGAGATTTTTTCCCATCGTTCTTTGCACCAAAGGAAGTTGTCCACCCAAGTTGCAGTTATTCGTAACCCTAACTTCCTACTTGTGGTTACTTGTCTTGTTGTTGTTACTTATATCTCATTGTGCTTACTTACTTGCCTGCTTGTGTTTCTAGCTTACCTTGCTTAGCATCCTACTTGCAATTGTTAGGCTCACTTTCATATTCCGTATTATTGCCTAAATTGCTAAGTAAAATTAAAATTTTGTAATTGTACCTATTCACCCCTCCCCCTCTAGGTCCATCTCGATCCTTTCAAATGATCCTCGCTCCTGGCCCACGACCATTGGTCCCGGTTCGTGGATGGAATCGGGACCAAAGGGAGACCTATTGTCCCAGTTCCAGCCACGAACTGGGACCAATGATCTGCCTATATAACCCCTCGCCCGCCGCCGGCAGAGCCATGGAGTGCTCTGTTTTTCCAGGACAGCAGTGTTAGAGCTTTGTGGTGCTCTAGCTCACCTCCTATGCACATGAGGTGTTCGATGAAATGCTCAAGCCACACTTAAGCTTTCTCCTCTCAAAGCTCCTTGTCCAAACTCCATTTTCGTGGTGAGCCTCTTGATCTTATCTTATTTCTAAACGAAAATATACTTACTCGTTTGATTTTCTTACTTTAATTATTGTTTGTTATTATATAGTGCCATGGTTTGATTTTAATGTGACGATGAACTTCTATTAATTTGGTCAGTTCTGTATTCGTGATGTTCTGTAATATTTTTTGACACACTTAATTATATGTAATGCATGCAGATGAACCGGCAATGGATGTACGGTAACAGACGCACCGATGAGTACATTAAGGGGGTGCATCATTTTCTCGAAGTGGCCGAGGCAAACAAGCAGAATGGTTTTTATGTGTTGTCCATGCATTACATGTGGGGATTTGAAGTCTTCCTCTGACCAGAAAGTCCTTCACAGCCACCTGTTTGTGAAGGGTCTCATGCCACACTATAATGTTTGGACAAAGCACGGAGAAATAGGGGTTCTAATGGAAGACGACGACGAAGAAGAGGATGATGATAACTATGTGCCCCCTGAATACGGTGATGCTACAACCGGGGAAGCTAAAGATCAATAGGAACTAGACGATGTGCCTGATGATGATCTTCGCCGGGTCATTGTTGATGCAAACAGACAGTGCGAAAGTGAAAAGGAGAAGCTGAAGTTCGATCGCATGTTAGAGGATCACAAAAAAGGGTTGTACCCCAATTGCGAAGATGGCAACACAAAGCTCGGTACCACACTGGAATTGCTGCAGTGGAAGGAAGAGAATGGTGTACCTGACAAAGGATTTGAGAAGCTACTATAAATATTGAAGAAGAAGCTTCCAAAGTATAACGAATTGCCCGACAACATGTACGCAGCAAAGAAGGTTGTATGCCCTCTAGGATTGGAGGTGCAAAAGATACATGCATGCCCTAATGACTACATCATGTACCGCGGTGAGTACGAGGAACTGAACGCATGCCCGGTATGCGGTGCATTGTGCTATAAGATCAGACGCGATAACCCTGGTGATGTTGAGGGCGAGCGCCCAGAAAGAGGGTTGTTGCCAAGGTGATGTGGTATGCTCCTATAATACCATGGTTGAAATGTTTGTTAAGAAACAAAGAGCATGCCAAGAATATGCGATGGCACAGAGAGGACCGTAAGAAAAATGGGAAGTTGAGAGCACCCGCTGACGGGTCGCAGTGGAGAAAAATCGAGAGAAAGTACTGGAAGGAGTTTGCAGGTGACGCAAGGAACGTATGGTTTGGTTTAAGCGTGGATGGCATTAATCCTTTTGGGGAACAGAGCAACACGCACTGTTTAGATGACACCGAAAGTATATACCTGGACAATTAGAGGAAGAATGTGTACCTGGGGCATCGTTAATTTCTTCTGACCAACCATCAATGTCAAAAGAAAGGCAAGCATTTCAAAGGCGAGGCAGATCACCGAAAGAAGCTCGCCATCCGTACCGGTGATCACATACTTGCTATAGTCAATGATTTACAAGTAATCTTTGGAAAGGGTCCCAGCGGACTATCTGTTCTGAATGACGCTGAGGGACGCGCACCCATGTGGAAGAAGAAATCTATATTTTGGGACCTACCCTAGTGGAAAGACCGAGAGGTCCAGTCTGCAATCGACGTGATGCACGTGACGAAGAATCTTTGCGTGAACCTGTTAGGCTTCTTGGGCGTGTATGGAAAGACAAAATATACACCGGAGGCACGGGAGGACCAGCAACGTGTTCACGAAAAAGACGTCATGCCTCCAAAGTAGTATGAAGGTCCTGCCAGCTATGCTCTTACCAAAGAAGTGAAGGAAATCTTCTTTGAATGCCTGCTCAGTATGAAGGTCCCATTTGGCTTCTGGTCGAATATAAAGGGAATAATAAATATGGCAGAGAAAAAGTTCCAGAACCTAAAGTCTCATGACTACCACATGATTACGATGCAACTGCTTTCGGTTGCATTGAGGGGGCTTCTACAAGAAAACATTCGATTAGCCATTGTGAAGCTATGTGCATTCCTCAATGCAATCTCTCATAAGGTGGTCGATCCAGAAATCCTACCAAGGTTAAGGAGTGATGAGGCGCAATGTCTTGTTAGTTTTGAGCTGGTGTTCCCACCATCCTTCTTCAATATCATGACGCACGTCCTAGTTCATCTAGTTGACGAGATTGTCGTTCTGGGCCCTGTATTTCTACACAATATGTTCCCCTTTGAGAGGTTCATGGGAGTCCTAAAGAAATATGTCCATAACCACGCTAGTCCAGAAGGAAGCATCTCCATGGGCCATCAAACAAAGGATGTCATTGGGTTTTGTGTTGACTTCATTCCTGACCTTAAGAAGATTGGTCTCCTTCAATCGCGGTATCAGGGGAGACTGAGTGGAAAAGGCACGCTAGGAGCAATGTCAATAATATGTGGGGACGGGCATTCTTGGTCTCAAGCACACTACACTGTTCCACATAATTTTACCTCCGTGAACCTGTATGTCGATGAACACAAGAACATTCTGCGCTCCAAACACCCAGAGCAGTGTGGCGACTGGATTACATGTGAACACATCAAGACTTTGGCAGTTGGTTGCAAACACGTCTCAGGTGTGACAACACTGTTTCTGATGAGTTGTACTCATTGGCCAGGAGACCATCTTTGACTATATTGACTTACAAAGGGTACGAGATAAATGGGAATACATTTTACATGAACGCCCAGGATCAAAGGAGCACCAACCAAAACAACGGTGTCCGCTTTGATGCAGCAACGACCAATGGGAAGGTCGACACATATTATGGTTACATAGAGGAGATATGGGAACTTGACTATGGACATGATTTGAAGGTCCCTTTGTTTCGATGCAAATGGGCCAATCTTACAAGAGGCGGGGTACAGGTAGAACTGCATTACGGAATGACAACAGTGGATCTCAACAATCTTGGGTACACAGACGAACCATTTGTCCTAGCCAATGATGTGGCGCAGGTTTTCTATGTTAAGGACATGTCTACCAAACCGAGAAAAATAAAAGATAAGGAAGCGAATACATCATACGATGAGCCAAAGCGTCACATAGTTCTTTCAGGCAAAAGAGACATCGTGGGATTGGAGGGCAAGACAGACATGTCTGAAGATTATGAAAAGTTTCAGGAAATTCCTCCCTTCAAAGTCAAGGCTGACCCAAGCACCATGTTAAACAATGAAGATTATCCATGGTTACATCGCAATAAGCAAAGGACACAAGCAAAGAAAAGTGAAGACTTATCTCTCCACAACTATTATGATGATGCCTTTGATCTAGAATATCACTGCAGTTACATGTGAAGAAATGAAATGCCTTTTATAACAGATGAGTTTCCGTCTGAAACCCTGATACTTCGAAAGAGACTGTCCGTTTTGTACACGAAGTGCATCCAGCTTTTGTTGTAACCCTCTCAACTTTTTAGCACATGCTATGTGGGTGAAATGAGGATAACATGCCAACTTTCAACCTTTTCAGAGTTCATTTGTAGTGCTTTTTAATTTCAGTGTCATTTAGCTCAAAAAAAACAATAACTACATGAAAACTAACAAATGAAGTCGGAAAGGGTTGAAAATTGATGATGTGGCTTTGAATGGTGCATTTTGAACACACAAAAATTCTGGAGTTCAAATAAGTTCTAGAAAATGAAATGCCTTTTGTAACAGATGAGTTTCCGTCCGAAACCCTGATACTTCGAAAGAGACTGTCCATTTTGTACACGAGGTGCATCCAACTTTTGCCGTAACCCTATCAACTTTTGAGCACATGCTATGTTGGTGAAATGATGATACCATGCCAACTTTCAACCTATTCCGAGTTCATTTGTTGTGCTTTTCAATTTCAATGTCATTTAGCTCAAAAAAATCAATAACTGCATGAAAAATAACAAATGAAGTCAGAAAGGGTTGAAAATTGATGATGTGGCTTTGAATGGTGCATTTGTAACACACAAAAAGTTTGGAATTCAAATAAGTTCAAGAAAATGAAATGCCTTTTGTAACAGATGAGTTTCCATCCAAAACGCTCATACTTCGAAAGAGACTGTCCATTTTGTACACGAGGTGCATCCAACTTTTGCCGTAACCCTATCAACTTTTGAGCACATGCTATGTGGGTGAAATGATGATACCATGCCAACTTTCAACCTTTTGAGAGTTCATTTGTTGTGCTTTTCAATTTCAATGTCATTTAGCTCAAAAAAATCTGTTTTTGATTTAAACAACCATTTAGAATAACCTAAAAATTACCAAATCGAATATAATGATAAAAGAAAGTAATATTAAATAGCAGGAAAAAACAACCACTCAAAAATCTATTTTTATAGTAAAGTTATTCACACAAATTTCAAAGAATTCAAATTTAAACTATTCAAATTTGAAAACTAATGGCACTAACAGAAAGTTTATAATTTTTGTGACCTGAAATCAAAAAGAATCACTCAAAATCTATAAGTAGAAACAAAATAAAATAAATAAAGCAAAATAGAAAACAAAAAACAGGATTTTTTATAAAAAAAATGCCGCCTACTAGGCCACCACGACATGAATACGACTGGAAACCTAACAGCTAGTTGGGTCAGGATTCAGGCCCGCAGAAGGACCAATAGGCCCACAGGCAGAGGAGAGTGCAATTAGGCCCGTAGGCCTGAAGTTGAGAGGTGGTCGAGAGGGTTGGCACAATAGTGCTTATAAACCACTCTCGAGCCCTCTCGGCCAGCGAGGTGGGACTAAACATTTGTCCCTGGGCAGCACCAACCTTTGGCCCCGGTTGGTGGCATTGGTCCCGGTTAGTGCCACGAACCGGGACCAATGCTCCCTGTATATAAGCAAATAATTAGCATTTTTCGACCCATTCTTTCCCCCGAAGGCCAGATCCCCACCCACGCCGTTAGGCTGCCCGAATCTCACATGCTCTCCGTCGCCGTCGCCACCGCTGGCCGCCGTTCCCCATCGCCCCCGTCGCCACCCCCACCACCCCCTTCACCGCCCTCCCCCACCGCCTCCATCGCCATCGCCTCTTCGTCGCCGCTCTGCCCCTGTCGTCGCCCCGTCGCCTCCCCGTCGCCACCCTGCCGCAGCCGCCCCTGTTGTGAGCCTTAGAAAAATTAGTATGTGTGAGCCTTAGGGTTTATGTTTATATGATGAATGTTTATGTTTTAGTTGTTTTATGTTTTATTTAATTATTAGGAGTCTTAGGAAAAATTAGTATGTGTATGTTAGATTATAGAAATTTTTGGGGTTTGATGAAAAATTAGTGATTAAACGATAAGAAAACGTTCTCATAGGAATTTGTCGATGATGCCCGGCCCGCATCCTCGTCGTCGAGTAGTCCGCGAGATCCTGGTTGATAGGCGCCATGTCCTGGACTAGGCTCCACCGGGCTGTCACTAGGAGGTGCTACCTTCCTGGGCTCGGAGGTTGGTGAGGAATCCAGGTCTCGTCGTCGACTCGGACCTTCTGTGGTGGCGGTCACGCGGGCCCCTTTCGGTGTGGAGGGAGCGGGCACCCGCGGAGGTGGTGCGTCGCCGTGTCAGGGAGGAGGACGAGCATGTCCGTCACTACATGGCGGTGTTGGACGCCCGATTTGACAATACCTGGCAGATCGTTCAGGGATCTCACCCGAGTTATGATCCCGTGATGGTTCCTTATCTTTGGGTGTCCACCGTCGGCGACTCAGAGATCGCTAGAGAACCGAGTTCACTGTCCTCCACTTTGGATTCTAGGATATTCGATCTGTATTAGTGATCTTATATGATAATATTCGAGATGTATTAGTTAATATTTGATGATGCATTAACTGGATTATTCGGGATGATCTATTAGTGATATTATATTTGAGTTCATTATAAATATTAATGTATTTGTGATATTTTACCGGTATAATGCATGTGTGATTTTCGGTCTGTTGTTTCTCCTTGTGTGACTTTGATGTGTGTTCTTGATGGAGGAATCCCGACAGTTGTCGTGGGGGGCGCCTCCTTTTTTTCCTCTTCTTTGTGATATACTCGTCGATATATTGCGCAAGAAGAGAAGAGGGGGGCATCCATGACCGACAGTCAAACTATTACTGTGAGAGAGTGCCCATCAGCATATATACACCACCATATCAGTGTGAGAGAGAGAGCGCCAACACACCATGAGATATGAGATTTACTTAAGGAAAGCCTCGACGGACCGAAAGTCACACACGCATTAGGATCCAAAGTGTGTCGTAATTCTTAAACTGCATTATTCGGGATGATGTATTAGTGATATTATATTCGAGTTCATTATAAATATTAATGTATTTGTGATTTGCAAGTCATTTCGGTAAAACATAGGGAATTTTTTTTATATCATTGCTCGATATATAAAACGGGTTGACTTTAGGTCTATTTCGGCTTCTTGTGTGTCTTTCAGTGAGGGAGAGTGTCCACCATATATATATATATATATATATATATGAGAGAGAGAGAAGAAGAATCCCGACTATTGTCGTGGGGGTCGCTTCTCCTTCGTTCCAGTGTGCTAGACATTTTGGTGTACTACACTCTGGAACGAATGGAGGAGCCACCATCACCGACGGTCGCAATATCACAGGGAGTGCCCACAATATACGTGAGATGGGAGTTTAGGAAGGAAAGACTCGACAGACCTAAAGTCAACCCGTTGCATATTGAGTAATAGTGATCTATGTGTTGATCAGTTTTCTCGTAGTTTCCTTCGATCGATTTTAAATGTTTCAACTATGAACATAGAAAATGTCTGACGACGAAAGGGAATTCGCTATGTGCGAATACTGCGAAGACGAGCGAGGCCTGTGTGACAAGCCTTTCCTAGTTGATGGTAGGCGCTTCAGCATCTTGCTAGATGAGACCTTCGAAGTGAATACAGTAGGTCACAACGACAAGTATTTTTTTATAATTAAGCATGACTTCTGCTTCTTTTGCTTCAACTTATAATTTTAATTTTTTTAATTTCTACTAGCGTATCCCCTGCCATGCAAGAATTGCTGTCTTGGATAAGATTGGTTTCACTACTAAAAAACTATGAAGGTAAAAATAGTTCACTTGAGGATCGCGCATGGTTTTACTTTGTGGTAAAATTGTACCATACACCTACTTCTATTTTGAATTCAAAACTTAGAGAGCACTATGCAAGGCTTATGCATTTGAGCCTAATAGGCTTATTACATTTGATATTCGTCCCAAAGATGAAATGGAAGGTAATATCAACATCTGGGTCGATGTGCAGACGCCTCTAGTTCTACCATTATGTGAGTTTCTCAACTATATTTATTAAGTAATTTATATTGTTTATTTAAAAATAGTTGACAACTTATTTGCATTGACAACTTATTTTCATTCTTCAAAAAATGTACGGAAGATGGTAGACAGAACCTACTACTACAGTGATGACGCATAATTAACTTATAAGGAGAAAGATCATCTTACTGCATTTCTTAGTCATCTTGAGATTACAATAGCTATTATCAAACTCCTCCACATTATGGTCAATACGTGCCACTAGTGCACGTGGTGAACTACGGTAACATCCATGGAGATCGCATGGTAAGATTTTCTACTATTACGACATCCGTGCATCTTTTGCATAAATTCTTCTAAAACTAAACTATATTGCTAACTACAAAGTTATTACTATGTTTTTCAACAGAAAATCCCGAAGGATTGTGTGCCTCATCTGATATTTCCGAGAGGTCACGTTGTTGTTACGAGCTTAGTGCCACCACGGCCAGGACAGCCTACGCATCACTCATGTGCATATCGTATTTCTAAAACCGATGAAGACATGACAATCAAAGATTAGAAAAAATGTATGGTCAATCGTAGAGAGCTACTTGGAAGCAACATTGTGTGTAGGCCAAGAATGGGAGACAGGATGATCTCCGTTCTCCATAATTAAGAGTCACGGCCTATCTTGTTTTATGATATTGTACCTAAGAGAGGGTAGAGTAGGTCCTATGAGAGAGGACTAGATCCTAGGTACAATGTGTTATTATGTGCTACAATGTATTAGAGTTGATGATGATGAGGAGGAGGAGTTATCATTATGACTAGTGACCAACTTGTTATATGATGTCTCATTGACGAAAATGATGATTAAATAGTGTTATATGTTCTCTTTATACGTATAGTACGTAGCGTCGCGACCAAGCACAAAGATAAGAGAGGTTACTTCTCTCTATTAGCCAGGTAACAAAATATATGAAACCACTAAATTAATCCTCCAAAACCCTCAAAACCCACCCTTCTTTCAAAAAAACAGCTCCTCAGCTGCTGACGCATGAACGCTCTTTGATCCCGGTTGGTGTTACCAACCAGGACCAAAGGCCCTCCTACCTGGGCTCGGCGGAGCGGCCATGTGTATCCCCATCTGTCCCGATTCGTAAATGAATCGGGACTAAAGGTCATGGGCTTTAGTCCCGACCCTTTAGTCCCGGGTCCAGGACCGGGATAGATGGGCCTCTGGAACCGGAACAAATAGGTCTTTTTCCACTATTGCTCCAGGACCAGTAGCAACCATGGATGGAGAGGAAGATGACACACAATAACAGCCATGACTGAATTTATTTATTTAATTCCTAATTAGTTAGTAGTAGTGCGGGGCCTGACCCATGCTACAGGTAATTAGTATTAGTGTGGGTAGAAAGCGCACTACTGTTACCAAAAATAGCAGTAGCATGGGGTGATACACGCGCTACTGCTAAAAGTTAGATGTAGCATCGCAACAGTAGTGCGGCCCCCTTGCTATTGGTAGGCCTTTACTCCGCGCTACATCTAGTTTTTTCCCTAGTACTGGATGTCTATGAACCTTGTCAATTAATCGTTGACACCCTATTTTACCACTTTTGGTCAAATCGTATCATACATATTATAGTGTGTTTGGTAATCTATGGGTTATGAGTGTCTACTTTGTAGTCTATACCACATGTAAATTATTCAAACTGACCTAGAACACTGCTTTGATCGTTTGGCGTAAAAAATTAGACGGTTTTGATAGTTCGGGATAGAAATTTAGACGGTTTTGAAGTTTGGGCTTGTTCCTATACTTCGGTGACAATTCAAGGTTGTAATATGGGCATGGACTTCTCTTACAAAAGTACCCTGCATCTAAAAAGCAATACATCGTTTTTTTCTACCAAAGATTGATCAATGTATGAGTTTGCAAACAAATGAGCTCAACTAAGAAATGGTATAACACAATTGAAATTACAAAATGACTATTTTTTATAATACCAAGTATAGTACAATGGTCTCACTTAATTGAATAAGGGAAGGTATGATCAAAAGAATGCAAAGAGAAGAGCAAATCCTCAAATTTGTTAATCAATGAGTTCATATCAAACAAATTGTTTGTTTGGATGGAATTGCACCGTCTGCCCTTGAAAGATCTCTATAGATCAGGTGACACTGAAATTTTGGTGCTCAACGAGGGAGCTCTTGCCCCTCGCGTCGCCTCCCCGAGCGAGGCAACCGGGGGCTATCCCCCTCCACTTCCTAGTGCCTCCCTCTCCCTTCCCCCTCCTACCGCCATCGGCAGACGCCACCGGGCCTTGCCTGCGTGGTGTCGGTGGCGGCGGCCCCGTCCCTCCCCCCGCGCGACGCTATAGCTTGGGTGGTGGTGGCCGGTGGCGGAGCACTTAGGCCTGTGACGAATCCGGTGATGGCGCGGCGTCCCAGGTGGCGAGGCGGTGGTGGCGCGGCTGCTTGGCTACGGGGCAGGGCGGTGGCTAGCGGCGGCGCCCTCCCGGCCCAAATCAGGGCCCTTTTGGGCCCCATCTGGGTCTAGGCGGGCCTGGCATGTGCTCTCCTGCGTCGTCTCCGGCGGACAATGGGGTGGCTCGTGGGGGGCAGGGGGTAGCGGAGCCTGCAACAAGCATACTGCAGTGCGGCGTCGGGAGCTTCACGAGCCCGTTTCAGGCTCAGCCGGGAAGGGGTACCTGATTTGCTCCTGATTCGCATCTGGTCGGTTACCGTCGAGTACGGTGGAGGTTATCCCCTCCCACGTGGGTGCTGACTCTGCCGCTCATCGTTCCCGGCTGCTTTCTCTTGGTCCTGCCGGTCTCGCTCGGTGAGACGGCGATGGTGACTACAAGACCGAGGTGGCACATATTGGTGGGTGACAAGTATGGTGGAGCATGATGGATCGCCTGGGGTCATGGTTGGTTGGAGGTTGGGAGAAATCCTTGTCGGCATGTCCGACACCGATGCAGTGACGGTCGTGGGTGCCATCATGCCTTCCTGAAGGGCATCACATTTGCTCCTTCCCTCCACCACTAGTAGAATGTTTGTCTGTAGTCCCGGTCGGGATGGGCCTTTAGTACCGGTTCCCCGTGTTGGGGAACGTTGCCTGGGAAACAAAATTTTCCTACGCACACGCAAGATCTATCCATGGTGATGAGCATCTATGAGAGGGAGAGTGGATCTATGTACCCTTGTAGATCGCTAAGCGGGAAGCGTTAAGAAACGCGGTTGATGTAGTCAAACGTCTTCGCGATCCAAATCGCCGAGCATCCCGCGATCCAATCACGATCCGTCCCGATCTAGCACCGAACGCACGGCACCTCCGCGTTCAGCACACGTACGGCTTGATGACGATCTCCGCCTTCTTGATCCAGCAAGATGGAGCAGAGAGGTAGAAGAGTTCTCCTGCAGCGCGACGGCGTTGCGGCAATGGTGGTGGAGCGATTCCGGCAGGGCTTCGCCTAAGCATTGCAGAAAACCGATCTAGAGGAGAAACTACGAACTAGAGAAGAGGGCAGCACGTGGCAGAAAATCTTGTGCAAAAACCCTAAAACCTCTAGTATATATAGGAGGAGGGGAGGAGGAGGCTTGGCCCTCACGGCCAGCCCCTACGCTTCGGCCGAACCAGGAGGGAGGAGTCCTCCTCCTCCACTCCTAATAGGATTAGGACTCCTTCCTCATCTGACCCTTTTTGCCTTTTTCCACCTTTTTCCTTTTGGGATTTTCTTCCCAGACACATGGGCCTTGTGTGGGACTTCCACCATCCCACGTAGCCTCTTGGGTCTAAATACCCCTCCCGATGGCCCCCCGGTACACTACCGGCACTCCCGGTACACTACCGATGAGCCCGAAACTTTTCCGGCGACCAAAATAGAACTTCCTATATATCAATATTTACCTATGGACCATTCCGGAGCTCCTCGTGACGTCCGAGATCTCATCCGGGACTCCGAACAACCTTCGGTCACCACCATGCATAACTCTATACTACCAAAACGTCACCAAACCTTAAGTGTGCAGACCATGCGGGTTTGAGAACTATGTAGCCATGACCGAGACACCTCTATGGTCAATAACCAATAGCGGGACCTGAATGCCCATATTGATTCCTACATATTCTACAAAGATCTTTATCGGTCAAACCTCTATGTCAAGGATTCAGTTAATCCCGTATGATGTTCCCTTTGTTCTTCGGTATGTTACTTGCCCGGGATTCGATCGTCGGTATCTCCATACCTAGTTCAACCTCGTTACCTACAAATCTCTTTACTCGTTCTGTAATACAAGATCCCGTAACTAACATTCAGTCACATTGCTTGCAAGGCTTGTTGTGATGTTGTATTACCGAGTGGGCCCTGAGATACCTATCCGTCACAAGGAGTAACAAATCCCAGTTTTGATCCATGCCAACCCAACAGACACCCTCGGAGATACCTGTAAGGCACCTTTATAGTCACCTAGTTACGTTGCGACATTTGATACACACAAGGCATTCCTCCGGTGTCCTTGAGTTGCATGATCTCATGGTCATAGGAACATATACTTGACATGCAGAAAACTGTAGCAATAAATTGACACGATCATATGCTACGTTTATAGTTTGGGTCTTGTCCATCACATCATTCTCCTAATGATGTCATCCCGTTATCAAATGACATCTCATGTCAATGGCTAGGAAACCTTGACCATCTTTGATCAACGAGCTAGTCTACTAGAGGCATACTAGGGACAAAGTGTTGTCTACTTATCCACACATGTAATGTGTTTCCAATCAATACAATTATACCATGGATAATAAACAATTATCATGAACAAGGAAATATAATAATAAACACTTTATTTATTGCCTCTAGGGCATATTGCCTCTAGGGCCTTAATTTATTGCCTATTTTAATTAGGTTTTAATTTTCCTCTCTATTTTTTGTGTTTTCCATTCATTTCAAATTTACTTTACGATGCTACATACTATAAACAGTACACAAGTTAATGCATATATATATGTAATATAATATACAATATCTCATGCACAGTATATATACAAATGGAATTACACATCCATATATATTCTGGACTTATAAATTAAGGCCCAAAACCTGGTCGGGACTAGCTAGCTAGTGCTCCAGATGAAATCTCAGTTTTCTACTATTGATTTGCTGGCATTATTGAGGCGGCGGTAAGGAATAGTGCTCTCCGTTTACATCAATGACATGTCGAAGAAGAAATCCTGCAAATTCCTCTTGAAGTGCTACAAAGCGTTTCTCGGATGAGAGCTTCGACATCATCAGCGAAACCTCGAGTTGTCTTTCACATGCTCTTCTACGACATATACGACATTCGTACTGGATGCGAATGTTCTCGCAGAGGAAGTATCCACTTAAATTTTTTCCCTATGGCTGCTTCGTGCACTTTGCAAAAGAATAGAATTCAATAAGATAATTAATAATCAAGCATGATAATGGTATTGAAACTATAATTAAAAAGATGCGCGGACCTAGTAGTACTACTTAATTACCTGCATCTTTTTCCACTTCAGCTTCGGTTTTCATTGACGACCATGATGGGTTTTTTCTATCATCTTTTTCCAAACACTAGACGGCAAAGAAAAGAACGAAAGAGTCATTATAATTACTTTTGATATCAGGAAATAATGAAAGAAAGCGAGGTCGATAAAGATTGAAATTACCGTTCTATCATAAAATACAAGTCCACGTATGATTGTTCTAGTGTATCTAGTGAGTCGTACACTTGAACAAGTCCATCTGCGAGGATAATATTTAGGAGGATATAGTGGTCTCTGAGTAGAAGTTTATATAATTAAGCATGCATGCATATAACTCATCAACTACACTTGACAGCGAGCTAGTTAGCAAAAATAGAATTTATAGTATACAAGAAAGTAAACACTCACCCCATGTTGTAAGGAAATATTATAGTAGATTTGGTATTCATTAGTGCCTCTAGAAAAAAATTCAAGATATCTTCTGTGTCCTTGGCATAGTGCTTTACCACATGACCATGAACGGTATTTGGGTCGATGAACCCAATGTCATCGATTTCCTCTTGTTTCAATTCTCACATCTTCAATCTGCATAATAACGTAGAAAAGAACATATATATTTAGGATAAGCCAATGAATGCTATCTGAGCTAGAAACTTAAATTATTAAAGATATAAATCACTTACAGACAATAGCAACTGATGAGAGTTTTGTCGATAGAGTCCATGTGGTATAACTGGAAAAGTTTTGAGAATTCAAGACATTTTTCACATCCATTGACGTAATTCTCTTTCTTTATTTTGACGATGACCGCTGTCTCCCCTCGCTTTGCTTCACGCAGGTACCAATCATGCAACCGTCACATCGCAGTTGGTAGTTCCTTGTATTGCTCGGGTGTGACAAGTGGTTTTTCAACGGCATATTGCATTGCGTACTTAGCTGCACCGTACCCGCGGATTTCCTCGGTGCCAAGGATTTGGCCAAGAGTGAGACCTGCAGCCTCTACTTATTCGAGGTCGATTGGGTTGCTAGCAACGTCGACTGCTTGGATCGATTGCTTGCTTGGATTGGTACTCACCTTGAGCAGAGAGATCGATTGCTTGGATTGTTCTCCGATCTGGGGAACTGTTTTCCTGTTAGTAGTACCACCTATCGTTGATGCCGTACTTACCGACTTCTTCCTTGGGTTGGGCTGACTTCTCTGCTCACTTGCCTTCTGAATCTGTCGCTCATAGTCTGTCAACATACGCTCCACATATGCCGGGGGTCGATCAATAAAGTGTTCCCTAAAGTGCTCTTGGACTTCCTTGGGTATTACCTCCTTTGGCGATAGGGGCTTCTTCGCAAAAAAGGCTTTCACTTGGCGATCGCTTTCAATTTTGTTTTCCTCTGGTGTCATGTCGTAAGGCAGCTTCTTTTTGGTCAGAGGCTCGGGTTTCTTCTTTGCTTTCTTCCGAAGAGGACTGCTGATGGCCTTCCTCTTTTGGGAGCCCTACTGGCGAGACCGTTGCCAGGGTGGACTTGGCTCACGTGGCGGAGATCGATATCGACGGTATGGACTAGTGTCGTGCTCCGTCCCGATGTTGGGTGGACTCGCACTGGGATCCCTATCGAAGTGGGACGCCTATCGAGGTGGGGAGGACTGCTGGTGCTGCGACGCCTCTGGCTGGGATCCCTCGTGTTGGACATCGGTACTCGCAGGAGCCGGTGGCCTTAGCGCCGAGTGTGGAAAGACGATGCAGTCCTTACTCTAGAGAATGAGACCATGGCCGGCTTCTGCCAGTGTGGACTCCCCTTACCTCCAGGGATGTCAAATTGTAGTTCATCATATCCTGGGTCTATTGCGTCCACCGCGACACGAGCATACCCAGTTGGAACCGGATTGAAATGCCAGAGAACATCAGGTGTATTTGGTCAAGCATAGCCCGTCGCGACCCGCACGGGTATGTTCTTCATTTTCTGGATTAGCTCACAAGATGTATTCTCGGTGATATCATCCACGGGGGTGTGACCCAGCGGTGCCCCCGTGGAACCCACGCTACTTTTCGGTAGTGTAGATGGGATGGGTTCCGATGCCTCCTGCCATAGAGTTGCCCTCTGCTGGGTCAGTGCCTGTCTCTGTAGCTGCTGTTGCTCGTACTTCTGTTCCAACTTTCAAAGTCGGTCTGCTTCCACCTTCTTTTTTCTCGAACGGCTTTTGTAACTGTCCTTCCAGCCCGCAAACCCCTCATGCCGCGGAACAACGCCCACGCCTCGTGTTCGTCCTCCGTGTTCGGGATTCCTGAGGACGTGTGTAAGCTCGTCGTTCTCTCTATCGGGGTGAAACCGTCCTTCTTGGGCAGCTTTTATTGCTTCAATCAACTCATCTGATGCATGCTTCAGACTGTCCAGTCCAATAATCTTCCCTGTTGCTTGGTCCAACTTTCCCTCATGCACAAAAAACCAATTCCCTCACCTCTGGGGCCAATGGAAGGTTACTGGAGTGATCCCTTCAGCATGCATCTTATTCTCTAATGCATCCCACTTAGGAATGGCTGACTTGTATCCACCTGTCCCTTGTTTATGGTGATACTTTTTTTCTCCGCATTTATCTTATTCTTTGCCGACTTCTCCATAGCAGCTTCCGATGTCTTGTACTCGATAAATGCGTCCAAGTGATTCCTTACCTTCTCGTATATTCCTATGAATTCGGGCGTCTTCTTGCCTCTAGCGTTGTACTCGGTCCATAATCTTTTCTTCCAAGTCTGGAACGCGTCGGCCATCTTATGGAGAGCAAACTCCTTGAATTTGTCCCTTTGGCACTCCGAGAGAGAATCTGGTAGGATGAAATGCTCCATGAGATCTCGCCAAAGGACATCTTTAATTCTTTTATCGAGATAATTCACTCCTGGTTTTGGTTTGTTTGGCAGAATCCATTCTTGTCCGCATTGACGCACAAATGTCTTGGCATTGGCTTAAGGGTGAGTCGGTGCGCCATCATGTTTGAAAGCATCAAGATTGAGCTTTACGTTGCCGTCCAATATTTTGGCACCGCCTCGTACCTTTCTACTAGATTGGCTCGATCCGGAGGGCTGATAATTAAAAGAAGAAAGATTTGTTAATATATATATATACACAAATCAATTAATACACATGTAATGATCACCAGAGGCTAATATGTATATACCTCACTGGACACTGTTAGTTGTTCCGGATTTTGGAACATAAGTTGTTCTTCCTCGGCCTCGCATTCATCACCGTAATCGTTTAGATATTGTGAGTCGTCATCATCATGTGATTCACCCAGAAGGTCCGCTAGGTTTTTGGAGGAGCGTATCATGTCGCAGATGTGCTCTTCATAAGCTCTACCGGTATTGTCTATAGCTTAATAACCAATCCATAATAATATAGATAAAACAAATTAGTATTCAAATTAGCATGCATTCAAGAAGCAAAATAATTGATAGTTAATTAATAATGCATCATCGAATACATATATAGTAGTTCTTAGAAAAGATCTCATCATAATCTCGGATAATAGTTAATACATCGGCTAATACATCGATCTAGCTAATACATCATAATAATACATATATAGTAGCTAATATATCGATCTAGCTAGAACCCTAGTGCCCGACGGATATCGGGGTGGGTGGTGGACACCCAAAGAGAAGGAACCATCACAGGAGCATAGCTCCAGTGAGATCCCCGAAGAATCTGCCAGGTATTGTCGGACCTGGCCTCCAAAGCTGTCATGTAGCAACGGACGTGCTCGTTCTCCTTGCTAACATGGTATTGTACCACCTCCGTGGGGGACTCAAGCCTCCGAATCGTCCGTGGCCCATGCAGCCGCCACCACAGAACCTCTGGGTTGACGACGGGCTGGCTCCTCACCAAGTTGCGCCGCCCGGAAGGCAGCACCTCCCAGTACCAGCCCGGCGGAGCCCAGTCCCGGACAGGGCCCCTCGACTCAAGCAACAGACCTCCTCCGCCGACTCGACGACGAGGATGCGGGATCGGCATCATCGACGTCGAGAAGAAACACTTAATTATGAAAACAAATTAAATAACACTTAGCAAAATCAACACTTAGCATCTAACAAATTAAATAATACTTAGAAAAATTAGTGGAACTAACCTAACTAACTATACTAACTAAACTAACCTAACTAACTAAACTAACTAAACTAACCTGATAACCTAACTAACTAACTAACTAAACTAACCTAACTAACTAAAATAACCTAAGAACCTAACTAACTAACTAACTAAGCTAAGCTAACTAATTAAGTAATTAACTAACTAACTAAACTACCCTAATAACCTCAGAAACTAACTAAATTAATAGAAAAAATAGGAAAAAAGGTGGGGGCGGCCGGGCACTCAATGGAGCCGGAGTTGGCTGGGGGCTGTCGGGGCGGCGGGCGGCGGCGGGGTGGCGGGGTCGGGGCGGCGGGCTCGGGCAGCGCGCGGCGGTGACGGCGGATTTCGGTAGCCTGGCGGCGCAACTCTCGCTTCTCCCGATGCGTGGGTTGGCCCGGGACGAGGCCTCCACTATTTATACCTAGAGCAACTTTAGTACCAGTGCGTGGCTAGCACCGGTACTAAAGAGCCTTTAGTACTGGTGCGTGCCACGCACCGGTACTAAAGGTCCTCCCAAAAAATGCACGGGGCGGTGGACCTTTAGTACCTGTGCGTGGCTCGCATCGGTACTAAAGGTGTTTTTAATTCATTATTAATTATTATTTTTAGAAAAAACCCTAAACTTTAGAAAATCATAGAAAAAAATCTATGACTCCAATGGAAATAAATAATATATGAAAAAATATCAGAAAAATATAAAGAATCCGTTTATGGCATTTCCATGCATGTTTGAACAACTTAAACTGTTGTATAAGACAATTTGATTAAATGGCATTTGAAATGTCATATCTCGAGTTTGAAAAGCAGTACAAATGAACTCTAAAAAGGTTGTAACTTGGCATGACATCATAATTTCACCCACATAACAACTTCTAAAGAGTTGAGAGGGTTAGGCAAAAACTGGATGCACTTTGTATACAAACTGGACAATCTCTTTCAAAGTATGAGGGTTTCGGATGAAAACTCATCTATTACAAATGGATTTCAATTTAAATAACTTATTTTAACTCCATACTTTTTGTGTGTTCAATATGCACCATTCAAAGGCACATCATCAATTTTCAACCCTTTATGACTTCATTTGATATTTTTCATGCGTTTAATGATTTATTTTGAGCCAAATGACCCTGAATTTGAAAAGCAGTACAAATGAACTCTGAAAAGGTTGTAACTTGGCATGACATCAGAATTTCACCCACATCGCAACTTCTAAAGAGTTGAGAGGGTTACGGCAAAAACTGGATGCACTTCGTGTACAAACTGGACAATCTCTTTCGAAGTATGAGGGTTTCGGACAAAAACTCATCTATTACAAAGGCATTTCACTTTTAATAACTTATTTTAACTCCATACTTTTTGTTTGTTCAATATGCACCATTCAAAGGCACATCATCAATTTCCAACCCTTTCTGACTTCATTTGATATTTTTCATGCATTTAATGATTTATTTTGAGCTAAATGACCCTGAATTTGAAAAGCAGTATAAATGAACTATGAAAAGGTTGAAACTTGGCACGACATCATATTTTCACCCACATAGCAACTTCTAAAGAGTTGAGAGGGTTATGGCAAAAGCTGGATGTACTTCGTGTACAAACTGGACAATCTCTTTCGAAGTATGAGGGTTTCGGACGAAAACTCATCTATTACAAAGGGATTTCAATTTTAGTAACTTATTTTTACTCCATAATTTTTGTGTGTTCAATATGCACCATTCAAAGGCACATCATCAATTTTCAACCCTTTCTGACTTCATTTGATATTTTTCATGCATTTAATGATTTATTTTGAGCTAAATGACCCTGAATTTGAAAAGTAGTACAAATGAACTCTGAAAAGGTTGAAACTTGGCATGACATCATAATTTCACCCACATAGAAACTTCTAAAGGGATGAGAGGGTTACGGCAAAAACTGGATGCATTTCGTGTACAAACTGTTACAAAGATACCATGCTAGAAAATGCATGCATGTCCTTAACATAGAAAGTGATGACGGTGAAGCCGGTCACATCCCAGAGTGGGATCTCGCAGTGTAAGACTTTTTCAGCGTGTTTGTCCCTTGCTTATGATTGCGTCGTAACCATGGAGAATCTTCATCATTTAACAGGATGCTTGGGTTAGTCTTCACTCTGAAGGGAGGGATTTCATGAAACTTTTCATAATCTTCTGACATGTTTCTCTTGTCCTCCACTCCCACAATGTTTCTTTTCCCTGAAAGAACTATGTGGCGCTTTGGCTCATCGTATGATGTATTCACTTCCTTACCTTTTTTTCTCCTCGGTTTGCTAGACATGTCCTTCACATAGAAAACCTGAGCCACATCAGTGGCTAGGACGAATGAGTGTGTGTGTACCCAAGATTGTTGAGATCCACTGTTGTCATTCTGTACTGCGGGTCTACCTGTACCCCGCCTCCAGTATATTTGACCCATTTGCACCGAAACAAAGGGACCTTAAGATCAGGTCCATAGTCAAGTTCCCATATCTCCTTTATGTAACCGTAATATGTGTCTTGAAAGTTGGTTGCATCATAGCGGACACCACTGTTTTGGTTGGTGCTCTTTTTATCTTGGGCGATCGTGTAAAATGTATTCCCATTTATCTCGTACCCTTTGAAAGTCGTTACAGTCGAACTTGGTGTCTTGGCCAACTAGTACAGTTCATCTGGAACATCGTTGTCATTGATGAGCTTTGTTTGCAACCAATCAGTGAAAGTCTCCATGTATTTACGTTCGATCCAAGGGTCAGACTGCTCCGGGTTCTTGGACCATACAATATCCTTGTGTTCCTCAATATATGGAGTCACCAAGGTGGAATTTTGTAGAACCGTGTAGTGTGCTTTAGTGAAAGAATGCCTGTCCATATTTATTGCTTCTTTCTTTCCTAGTGTGCCTTTTCCACCCAGTCTCCCCTCATGCCGCGATTCAGGAAGACCAATCGGCTTAATGTCAGGAACAAAGTCAACACAAAACTCAATAACCTCCTCTGTTCCATATCCCTTGGCGATGCTTCCTTCTGGCCTAGCACGGTTATGAACATATTTATTTAAGACTCCCATGAACCTCTCGAAGGGGAACATATTGTGTAGAAATACAAGACCCAGAATGTTAATCTCTTCGACTAGGTGAACTAGGGCGTGCGTCATAATATTGAAGAAGGATGGAGGGAACACCAACTCGAAACTGACAAGACATTGGACCTGGTCATTCTGTAACCTTGGTAGGATTTCTAGATCAATTACCTTCTGAGAAATTGCATTGAGGAATGCGCATAGCTTCACAATGGCTAATCGAACATTTTCTGGTAGAAGCCCCCTAAGTGCAACCGAAAGTAATTGCATCATAATCACGTGGCAGTCATGAGACTTTAGATTTTTAAAAAATTTCTCTGCCATATTTATTATTCCCTTTATATTCGACGAGAAGCCAGACGGGACCTTGATACTGAACAGGCATTCAAAAAAGATCTCCTTCTCTTCTTTCGTAAGAGCGTAGCTGGCCGGACCTTGATACTGCTTTGGAGTCATGCCGTCTTTTTCGTTAATTCTTTGCTTGTCCTCCCGTGCCTCCGGTGTATCTTTTGTCTTTCCATACACGCCTAAGAAGCCTAGAAGGTTCACACAAAGATTATTCATCACGTGCATCACGTCGATTGCATTGCGGACCTCTAGGGCTTTCCAATATTCAAGTTCCCAAAATATAGATTTCTTCTTCCACATGGGTGCGTGCCCGTTGGCGTCATTCAGAACAAATTGTCCGCCAGGACCCTTTCCAAAGATTACTTGTAAATCTTTGACCATATCAACTATATATTCACCATTACAGAGGCCAGACTTCTTCTGGTTATCTGGCTCACCTTTGAAATGGTTGCCTGCCTTTCTTAAGATATGCTTGATCGGTAGAAATCGACGATGTCCTAGGTACACATTCTTCTTACATTTATCCAAATATATATTTTCAGTATCATCTAAACAGTGTGTGCATGCATTGTATCCCTTATTTGTATGTCCACAAAGGTTACTAAGAGCAGGCCAATCATTGATGGTTACAAACAGCAACGCTCGTAGGTCAATTTCCTTCTGTGTGTGCGCATCACACACACGTACACCTGGTTTTTTCCACAACTATAGAAGTTCATCAACTAGTGGCCTTAGGTATACATCAAGGTCGTTGCTGGGTTGCTTAGGGCCTTGGATGAGCACTAGCATCATAATGAACTTCTGCTTCATGCACAACCAAGGAGGAAGGTTGTAGATACATAGAGTCACGGGCCAGGTGCTGTGACTGGAGCTCTGCTCTCCAAAAGGATGCATGCCGTCTGTACTAAGACCAAACCATAAGTTTGTTGCGTCAGCTACAAAGTCTTCGAACTCCCTCTCGATTTTTCTCCACTGCGACCCATCAGCGGGTGCTCTCAACATCCCGTCTTTCTTACGTTCTTCTTTGTGCCATCGCAACAACCTGGCATGCTCTTTGTTTTGGAACAAACGTTTCAAATGTGGTATTATAGGAGCATACCACATAACCTTTGTAGGAACCCTCTTCCTGTGGCGTTTGCTCTCCACATCACCATGGTCATCGCGGGGGATCTTATAGCGCAGTGCACCGCATACCGGGCATGCATCCAAATTCTCGTACTCCTCAGCGTGGTAGAGGATGCATTCATTAGGGCATGCATGTATCTTCTACACCTCTAACCCTAGAGTGCAGACAACCTTCTTTGCTTCGTACGTACTTTCAGGCAATTTGTTATCCTTTGGAAGCATCTTCTTTATCATTATCAGCAATTCTTGAAATCCCTTGTCAGTTACACCATTCTTCGCCTTCCATTGCAGCAATTCCAGCGTGGTACCCAGCTTTTTCTGGTCATCTTCACAATTTGGATACAAGAATTTTTGTGATCCTCTAACATGCGCTTCAACTTCAAAATCTCCTTGTCACTTTCGCAGTTTGTCTTTGCATCAGCAATGACCTGACCCAAATTATCAGCGGGCTCATCTGATGCCTCTTCTTCAGCTTCCCCCATTGATGCCACTTCTTCAGCTTCCCCCATTATTGTATCGGCGAAAGGATAGTTGTCATCATCCTCTTCTTCTTCATTGTCTTCCATTATAACCCCTCTTTCTCCGTGCTTGGTCCAACAGCTATAGCCGGACATGAAACCGGACTTCAGCAGGTGGTAGTGAAGGGTTTTTGAGATAGAGTAATTCCTATCATTCTTACAGTCACGACATGGACAACACATGAAACCATTCTTCTTGTTTGCCTCAGCCACACGAATAAAATCATGCAGGCCATTAAGGAACCCTGGACTTAGTCGGTCATCGTACATCCATTGCCGGATCATGTTCACTACACAACATCGAAGTGGCCAAATTAATAAAACATCATCATCACATTACAACCAAAGTAGAGCTAGCAGTGACCAAATGTTATTACTGCAAATAGTAGATACTTATAGTTCATACATACATCTCATAAAACAACATACAACTATCTAAAACATGTAAATACAACAACAAATACGATCATAATCACAACTAAGGTAACAATTGAGCCAACGTCATAATGATACCAAGCCTCTTTATCAATGACATATTTTCTAATCTTTCTAAGCTTCAAGCGCATTCCAGCCATCTTGTTTTTGTGATTATCGACGATATCAGCAACATGCAACTCCAATCCCATCTTCTCATCTTTAATTCTTTTCAATTTTTCTTTCAAATGATCAATTTCTTTTTCAGCTTGTGTTAACTTCTCGAGCAGAATTGCATAGTCGGTTGGAATTTCTGGCTCAACTACTTCCTATAGATAAAAACATCTACATCAACTTGGTGGCATAATTAATTGTCATAGACATTAGATGATCTGTGAAATAGTTACAAAAGATAACGACATACCACATCTGAATCATAGACTGGACGAGGACCGACGTGGGCGGATACCATAACCATGACACTATAGAATAACTAACAATAATACAAGTAAGTAAATCGTACACGCAGCTATCTAAATCATACAAGTAATTTTTTTAACAAAAAGGTTTTAAGAAGAACAAGAGGCTCACCAATGTGGCCGGTGCCGCGACGAGACGGTGCGGACGATCGGCGGAGTTTAGGACGGGGATGGGAAGGCACCAAATAAACCACACCTACACACATGCAACCTAACAAGTTAATTTGAGCACAAATTGCATATAAATCAAATAAACTCTCACATAATGATCACTCTCCCAAAACCTAGCTAAAACCCACAAATCACATATCTTTGAGCATACCACAAGCTAATCTAGCAATGCGAGATGAAGGGGCAAAGTTGCTAACCTTTGTGAACACTTGGATAGATGGGGTGCCTTCAAATCTTGACAAATCCTTGGCAAAATGGAGGATGAGCTTCGAGCAAGAAGAAGACCAGG
The DNA here is from genome assembly GCA_022496015.1 of Hordeum marinum. Lineage (NCBI taxonomy): Eukaryota > Viridiplantae > Streptophyta > Magnoliopsida > Poales > Poaceae > Hordeum > Hordeum marinum. The sequence continues at coordinate 481,639,655 of CM039672.1, forward strand.
GGAGAAAATAGAGAAATGAGAGCCCCTTCGATCGGCTATGGACGAAGCATATATATAGAAAGTTTTAGTACCGGTTGGTGACACCAACCGGTACTAAAGGGAAACCTTTAGTACCGGCTCGTGCCACCAACCGGTACTAAAGAGACACGCGGGGCCCAAGTGTGACCAAAAGCCTGCCACACCCCCTTTAGTACGGGTTCGTGACACGAACCGGTACTAAAGGTCCCTTACGAGCCGGTACTAAAGGTCGCCCTGCTCCTAGCCGTTGGAGCCGGCATGAACCGGGACTAATAGCCTCTTTAGTACCGGCTCGTAACCAGACCGGGACTAATGCGTCGGACGAAAGGTCTGTTTTCTACTAGTGCACGCCCCTTCGCATACCGGGGGAAACCCTAGGACATGTCCGGACAGCGGTGTCATCGTCGTCACATCCCTTCTTGAAGGTGTTGCTCGGTATGCGGCGTTCTGGAGCTAGTGCTAGGAGCATGGTGGAATTCTCCGATGGGCACAGCGGTTTCGAGTCATTATCGTTTTCGTTGATCCGACTTGTTGGCATTATTTTCTCTTATGTTTCCCTTTTGTTTCGTTTGGGCGTGCTTGTGTCAAGGCCCCAGCAAATGTATCATGTCGTTCGATGTTGGTGCGATTGCTTTATAATATAAAGCGGGGAAGCCCTTTTTGGTAAAGATCTCTATAGTAATGCTGCTTTTGGCAAGTGCTCATGACGCTTTGTACCAACTTCATCTTGTAGCATTGATATATATATATTATTGTGCCTATAGTTGATGGCAGCCTCTGCATGAAAGAATATGTTGTTTTGATCTCCAAGCTTTACCCATCTAATGATGGCCCTCTACTTCCAATAGGTTCTTTGGTGAGAAAAAAGTTTGGGCAGGTGCTCATTAATATTTATTCTGCCATTCTATTTTGTTGTATTGAGGTTTCTGTATTATTCACTTCTTTCCGCATGTAATGGCCTCCAACACTAGCTTGACATAATATCTAACCAAAGTTTCTTGTATTTATTCTGGCGATCTTAAATTATGATTTTTTAGTTGTTAATCCCATTGGTCAATGACCATATTTTTGGAACTTGAGGTAGAACAAGAATAAAAACTAGATAACGCCGGCGCGTTGCCGCGGAACTTTTTAGCACTCACTTTTTCAAAATAAAAATTAGAATATATGAGTACAGTACTGCATCACATTCAACCAAGATGTAAATGAAAGATGGTGTGTGAACACACCCTCTTTAGGGTCAATCCGCACGAGTTTGACTCCAAAATGTTTCAGGAAATTTTGACTCTTTTTTAAATTTCAAAATTATTTTCCCAATTCGGGTGCGATGAGACCAGAGACCCATTTGCTAATGTCCGCTGAAATTGTTGCTATTAAGTAAACTCTATGACCGGGCTTGCACTGATGGTATTGACATGCTTGACCCGGTGCTTGAATTGGCACCACCGTTTGGAGAGTAGAACGTCGGCTTCGACGGAGCGGGGAGGGAGAATGCATCGCTGCCGAGCATCATAGCCACCGTCGACATCATCGGCCGGTCTTCCGGGCTGCCCTGGATGCACAAAAGCCCGACATGGATGCACCTCAGCGCATCGCTCTCCGAGAAGCTCTTGTTCATGTATGGGTCTACCATCTCCAACATTGTTCCGGCCGTCCAATGCTCCCATACCTGAACAATTATGTAACAACATCGATGAGCCAGAATGCGCTGCGTGTTAGCTAGATATTTAAATAACAAGCGCGTACTGTGGTCAAGAGATCCGGAGATTGCTGGAAGTTGTGGCAGTCACTGTTCTTCTTTCCTGTTATGATCTCCAGGACCAAAACGCCAAAGCTGAACACGTCTGATTTCACCGAGTAGTTCCCACGCATCACGTACTCCGGCGCCATGTATCCACTGAACGAACAAGAAGAATTCATAGTTAGTTATTTACTTACTGCTGGAAAACTTACTGTCCTTTATGCTACTACTTACCGTGTGCCGACGACGCGGTTCGTCACGCCGTGGGTCTGTTCTCTCCCGAAAATCTTGGCCAGGCCAAAATCCGAGATCTTCGGGTTCATGTTCATGTCTAACAAGACGTTGCTCGCTTTGAGGTCACGATGGACTACTTTGAGCTGAGAGTCTTCATGGAGGTACTGCATGCCACGAGCGACTCCATTTATGATTTTATACCTCGTTTGCCAATCCAGTTGTTGACGTTTCTCTCCATCTGCTTTTTCATCAAAAGAATTAGAAAATAGTTATATAAGATCAATATGATGTTGTACTAATATTTAAGTCCGTGGAGAAAATGGATATTAGAATCATGGCTTGACTAGTTACCGAAAAGGACCAGGTCGAGGCTTCGGTTAGGAACAAACTCATAGATGAGTAGCCTCTCTTGTTGCTCCAAGCAGACGCCGACGAGTCTTACAAGGTTCTTGTGCTTGAGCTTCGCAACCAAGGCGAGCTCATTCTTCAGCTCCTCCACCCCTTGTGTTGAGCTCTTGGAGAGTCTCTTCACAGCTATCTCATCGCCGTTTAGGAGAGTACCCTGAATAAATTGTGTGAAAGGTTAGCTAAACCACAAAAAATTCAATGCTATGCCTAACTTCCTGCTGGCTTCAAGGTAGGATAGTTCACTACCTTGAACACCGGGCCAAAGCCGCCTTCACCAAGCTTGTTGTTCTCTGCGAAATCCTCGGTTGCCGCTCGTAGAGTCGAAATGTCAATTAACATTGACTCTACACTTTCAATGTCTTCTGCTTCATCGATGGAATCATTTTGATCTGTTCGAATATAGATGTTGGTGTGACTGGCATGACATATATAAGTGCATAGAATGTTGGTTTCATTTTAGTCCCTGACACTGAAGCTGGAGAGTTTTGCCTGACAAACTGACATTTTACCTGGTTGCTTTGCCTTTGTCAATGCCTGCCGACGCCTTCTCCATATAAAGAGCCAAGCGACGAGGTTTATGGCTGCCATCGTAGGCAAGAGAATTATAAGAACCATGCCAGGAACACTGTACTTCCTCCCTGTACAATTAAAGATACTCATGTCATGTCAGACGAGTGTAGGAGATATGAATTGAAATATCACAAGATAACTGGAAATGATTGGATGGCAATGGATGGGTTGGTTGACTCTTTGGAGTTCGAATATAAGATTTTTCAAGAATTGTTGTTTCACGTACGTCTACCGTCCACGGGAAGCTAAATATATATTTTCTTCATCCAGAAATACTTATCGGAGAATTGAATAAAAATATTATATCTAAAACAAAAATATATTTAGATACATTTATTTTTTCAACAAATGTTTCTGAACGGAGAGAGTGGAAGCAGAGTAATGAGCAGAGGAAAGCAGAGCAAGAAGATGAAAGCAGAGGAAATGTCTAGTTACTATATTAAAAGTTAAGTTAAGAGCTGACCCTGTGCTGTGGCCGATGCAGGAGCCGTGGGGACGATGGCCGGCGCCGGCGCTCCAGAGCTCGGTGACGTTGTTCGCAGCTGCACGATGACGGGGCCGTTCATGAAGGGCTTGGTCTCGTACTGGAAGCTGCATCGGGGAGCAAGAAGCCTGCCTCCGATGGCGTCCGTGAACTGCAGCGGCAACTGCGCCAAGATCTGGGCGAGGCAGTTCCGGCAGCGGCCCGGCGTGAGGTCCGGGGTGCACTGCGCCCAGCTGTACACCCTGGGGAACTCCCGGTTGAGGTCGGCTTGGCCGGTGGCGTACCGCCGGGTGGAGTTGTACGCGGCGTAGTCGGCGGTGGCGTTCATGAGCGTGGCCACGACGCGCTGGTACCGGCCGGGCTCCGACGTGGCGTTCCCGGAGTTGCGGACCGTCATGCTGAGGTCCAGACCCATGGGCCCGGAGTCGTCGGCGGAGAGGAACTGCACGTCGGAGTACCGGAGCATGCAGGCGTTGTAGTAGATGACGGCGTCCTTGGAGCCCGGGCACACGTTGGGGAGGTTGTCGAAGGCGTTGGCGAGGCAGGTGGAGCAGGACCTGGAGGTGGCGTCGCCGCGGCAGAGCGCGAGGGCCGTGACCTTCTCCGGCACGGCGCCGGCCTCGGCGGTGGCGAAGAGGTTGGGCGACGCCGAGGCGTTCTTGGGGAGCGCGGCGGCGACGAGGTTGAGGTTGGCCTGGTACACGCTCTTGTCGTCGTATTCGCCGCTGTCGCCGCACACTTGCCACGGTTCTCCCGCGACGTGGCCGCTGGGCAAGAGCAGTGCCACGGCGAGCAGCGCGAGCACAGACTGGGGGACACGGCGAGCCGCCATTGAGCAGCACGGTGGACGAGCAAAGGTAGCTTTTGAAGACGGGAAAAAAAATTAATAGCAAGTTCCCGACCATGGCAATTGGCAGTTGGCACTAGAAGCCGCCATCCACTCACTGCAAAGCCACCAAAAAGTCGTTCATGGTGGATTGGGGTCGTGTTTATTTCTTTTAACACAGTACCATCAAAATCATTTTTTATGAACGCATGCATGAAAATGTTTTTCTTATGAACGTCTTCGGAAAACTAAACCAGCATATCATCTTAAAATTGACGAAGTCATTACAAATGTCATGTGGTTAACGAAACATATTCTCGCACTGAATGGACATCACCGGAAAGTCTAAAATAAATCCCGAAAATGTGACCAATGTCAACTCTAAAACTTCAACTTTGTAGGCTAAATATAACCATTGTCATCCTAACCATCCGACCACTCTGAACGTTTACATGTAGTAGTTGGATGTTTAATTTCCCTTGATTTAACATTTTTTTCCACGAATCATCTCATTTAACACTTTTCAATCCGGATTTTCCCATGCAGCAAGAGTTTTGCTGGTTTTATCCCATTTAAGAAAGGTTTGCTTGTTTTATCCTCTTTTAATTGTCAATTTAGAGCCACTCAAACATAGTTGTCATAATATCGATTGCCATCCACGTGTGGAGCATCCTACATAAAGGCCGTTGAGCCGATGTGTCAACTCAGAATGGCCATAAACTAGTCTTAAAGAAAAATGCAAATAAACCAATTTTGTCATTGACTACAAGACCACTTCCTTCAGCTAATTAATAATGGTAGTCTTCTCGTGCTAGATTTGAATGGAGCAGCCATTTAAACTACAATTCTCTACTAGAATATGAACTACCGACTCTTTTTCCATTTGAAAGTGACCTTGCATTGATGTAGGCTACTGTTGTCATGACTTCTACGGCCACATGGTCAACGAATGTTTGTGCGTCATGGAAGCCGGATAAGGCCATAGGTTTGAAGGTAGGCGTAAGCATGCTGTCCGATTCTGCCCGGACTTTAGTATGCATGAGTTCCAGGGGCTTTTCCGTCACCAGTTTGCCTTGCAGTGGCTGCCTGCTACGGGGCAATTTCGGAGCATTTTGCTTGGAGTCAGGGAAGATGCCTTCTCGGTGGAGGATATGAATCGAGGGGAATTCTTCCTGAGCATGTCCGTCACTGACCGACGAGTCGACTTCAGTTGGGAGGTGATTTTCGTCTATGGTCCTGCGGATCATGCTCGCTCTGCCGACTTCCTTGCTAAGCTTAAAAATAAGGTGGAGAGGTGCACCACCCCGGTGGTGGTGGCCAGGGACTTCAACCTCATTAGGTGGGCTTCTGATAAAAGCTCGCCTAATGTTGATCGGGTCCGCATGTGTCTATTTAACGACTGCATTGCGAACCTTGCACTCCGTGAGATAGCCCGCGTAGGGGCTAGGTTCACGTGGACGAATAAGTAGGCGGACCCCATCCGGAGTGTTCTAGATCGGGTCTTTGTGTCGGCTTAGTGGGAAGTGATGTTCCCATTGTGCTCCCTCGAGGCAGTCACTCGGATTGGCTCCGATCATACCCCCCTGCTTTTCTCGTCGGGGGATGAGCCCCCCCTAGGACCCGTCGCTTCCGCTTTGAGACGTTCTGGCTGGAGCAACCGGGTTTCTATGAGATGGTTCGCGACCGCTGCCTAGAGGCGGTCGTGTCCCTGCCTCGGGTGTTTTGTGCCGTGGATGTCTGGCACCACTATGCTAAATTGTCCCGTCAGGCCATGAAGGGCTGGGGGCGAACCTTGGCGCTGGTCTTCGGGCCCATAAAGGGGCTCTGCTGGATCAGATTAAGGTGTTGGATGGCCTTGCAGACGGGCAGGGCCTGTCGCCTCACGAATGGCTTAGGAGATATGCCCTCGAGGCCTCGCTCATGGACATCTACAAGAGCGAGGAGCTGTTCTGGCAGCGTCGGGGGGGGGGGGGCAGAACTGGCTCCTTAAGGGGGATGCGAACAGTGTTGGAAATATTCCCTAGAGGCAATAATAAAATGGTTATTATTGTATTTCCTTGTTCATGATAATTGTCTATAATTCATGCTATAATTGTGTTAACCAGAAACCATAATGCGTGTGTGAATACATAGACCACAAGGTGTCCCTAGTGAGCCTCTAGTTGGCTAGCTCGTTGATCAATAGATGGTCACGGTTTCATGACCATGGACATTGGATGTCGTTGATAAGGGGATCACATCATTAGGAGAATGATGTGATGGACAAGACCCAATCCTAAGCATAGCACAAGATCGTGTAGTTCGTCTGCTAAGGCTTTTCCAATGTCAAGTATCATTTCCTTAGACCATGAGATTGTGCAACTCCCGGGTACCGTAGGAATGCTTTGGGTGTGCCAAACATCACAACGTAACTGGGTGGCTATAAAGGTGCACTACGGGTATCTCTGAAAGTGTCTGTTGGGTCGGCATGAATCGAGACTGGGATTTGTCACTCCGTGTGACGGAGAGGTATCTATGGGCCCACTCGGTAAGACATCATCATAATGAGCTCAAAGTGACTAAGGAGTTAGCCACGGGATGATGTGTTACGGAACGAGTAAAGAGACTTGCCGATAACGAGATTGAACAAGGTATAGGGATGCCAACGATCGAATCTCGGGCAAGTATCATAGCGGTAGACAAAAGGGAATTGCATACGGGATTGATTGAATCCCCGACATCGTGATTCATCCGATGAGATCATCATGGAGAATGTGGGAGCCAACATGGGTATCTAGATCCCGCTGTTGGTTATTGACCGGAGAGGTGTCTCGGTCATGTCTACGTGTCTCCCGAACCCATAGGGTCTACACACTTAAGGTTCGATGGCGCTAGGGTTATAGGGAAATAGTATACATGGTTATCGAAGGTTGTTCGGAGTCCCATATGAGATCCCGGACGTCACGAGGAGTTCCGAAATGGTCCGAAGACAAAGATTGATATATAGGAAGTGAGGTTTTGGTTACCAGAAATGTTTCGGGCGTCGGTAACGTACCGGGACCACCAGAAGGGTTCCGGGGGTCCATCGGGAGGAGCCACGGGCCCCGGAGGGCTGCATGGGCTGAAGGTGGAGGGAACCAGCCCCTAGGTGGGAAGGTGCGCACCTCCCACCTGGCCCAAGGCACAGAAGGAGAGAGGGGGGCAAACCCTAGCCCAGATGGGCCCTAGGCCCACCCTAGGGCGGCTACGGCAGCCGCACCCCTCTCCCCTCCCTCTTGGCCGTCGGCCAGATCCCATCTAGGGGTTGCCGCACCACCTAGGGTGGGAACCCTCCTCCCTCTCCTCCTATATATAGTGGAGCCCTTGGGGCTGTTTGAGACACGACTATCTCTCCCTCTCGGCGCAACCCTACTCCTCCTACTCCTCGTTCTCCGTAGTGCTTGGCGAAGCCCTACCGGAGACCACGCAGCTCCACCGTCACCACACCGTCGTGCTGCCGGAGATCTCCATCGACCTCTCCTTCCTCCTTTATGGATCAAGGCGTAGGAGACGTCACCGGGACGCACGTGTGTTGAACGTGAAAGCGTCGTTGTTCGGCGCTAAGATCGAAATCCACCGCGATCTGAATCGTTGCGAGTACGACTCCACCAACCGCGTTCTTGCAACGCTTCCGCTTAGCGATCTTCAAAGGTATGAAGATGCACTCTTCCCTCACTCGTTGCTGGTTTCTGCATAGATAGATCTTGGTGAACACGTAGGAAAATTTTGATTTACTACTACGTCTCCCAACAAACACTGCCTACTTTCAGGCGATTGCTAATGGTCGTAGGTGGAAATGTGCTATCCCCTTCATCTAGGATGGGGATGTTCTTCCGAAGAGCCCAGATGACATGTCCACCCATATTTACTCCTTTTATAAGGAGCTCTTCTCGGCTGAGCCGCGCAGAGGCGTCTCCCTCTGCGCTTACTTCTGGCCGCTTTCTGACCAGGTCTCCGATGCGAAGAATGCGGAACTTCCTCTCCCATTCTCCCTTGAGAAGGTGGGTCGAGCGATTTTGTCTATGAAATCTTGCTCGGCCCCCGGGCCGGATGGCCTCCCGGTAGTCTTTTTCCAGAAATTCTGGGAGATCTTACATTCGGTCATTATGCCCATGTTTCATGAGTTCTATATTGGAACTTTGGACATGGCAAGGATTAACTAGGGTGTCACATCCCTGATCCCCAAAGTAGATGGAGCGACAGATATTCGGCAATTCCGCCCCATCACGGTGATCAACGTGTTGGAGCGAATCTTTGCAAAGGTTTGCGCAACTTATTTATCCCCGGTGGCGGAAAGAATTGCTCACCCGCTTCAGTCCACGTTCTTGAAGGGCAGGTGGATCCATGACGGAATTCTTGCCCTTCACGAGATCTTCCATGAGGTGGCGTCGAAGGGGCTTAATGATGGGGAACGTTGCATGGGAAACAAAAAATTTCCTATGCACACGCAGATCTATCCATGGAGATGAGCATCTACGAGAGGGAGAGTGGATCTACGTACCCTTGTAGATCGCTAAGCGGGAAGTGTTAAGAAACGCGGTTGGTGTAGTCCAACGTCTTCGCGATCAATATCGCCGTGCATCCCGCGATCCAATCATGATCCGTCCCGCGATCCAATCACGATCCGTCCCGCGAACTTGATCACGATCTCTCCCACGAACTTGATCATGATCCTTCCGATCTAGCGCGGAACGGACGACACCTCCGCGTTCAGCACACGTATAGCTTGATGACGATCTCCGCCGTCTTGATCCAGCAAGGAGTGGAGAGGAATAAGAGTTCTCCGGCAGCATGACAGCACTCCGGCGATGGTGGTGGAGCTATTCCGGCAGGGCTTCGCCTAAGCGCTGTAGAAAACCGATCTAGAGGAGAAACTATGCACTGGAGGAACGGGCAGCACGTGGCTAAAAATTCTAGTGCAAAACCCTAAAACCCACCAGTATATATAGGAGGAGAGGAGGAGATCCTTGCCTCAAGGGCCAAGGCTCCTATGGTTCAGCCGAACCTACTAGGAGAGGAGGACTCCTCCTCCAATCCTAGTAGGACTAGGATTGCTCCTTTTTTTGCCTTTTTTCCACCTTTTCCTATTGGGTTTTCTTCTCCAGCCACATGGGCCTTGTGTGGGAGTTTCCAACATCCCACTAAGGGCTGATATTCACTCTCCCACAGCCCATGAAGCCTCTTGGGTCGAAATACCCCTCCTGGAGGCCTCCCGGTACACTACCGGCACTCTCGGTACACTATCGATGAGCCCGAAACTTTTCCGGCGACCAAACCAGGACTTCCTATATATGAATCTTTACCTTCGTACCATTCCGGAGCTCCTCGTGACGTCCGGGATCTCATTCGGGACTCCGAACAACCTTCGGTAACCACCATACATAACTCTATACTACCAAAACGTCACCAAACCTTAAGTGTGCAGACCCTGCGGGTTCGAGAACTATGTAGACATGACCAAGACACCTCTACGGTCATAACCAATAGCGGGACCAGGATGCCCATATTGTTTCCTACACTACGAAGATCTTTATCGGTCGAACCTCTATGTCAAGGATTCAGTTAATCCCGTATGATGCTCCCTTTGTTCTTCGGTATGTTACTTGCCCAAGATTCGATCATCGGTATCTCCATACCTAGTTCAACCTCATTATCGGCAAGTCTCTTTACTCGTTCCTTAATACAAGATCTCGTGACTAACACTTAGACACATTGCTTGCAAGGCTCATTGTGATGTTGTATTACCGAGTGGGCCCTGAGATACCTCTTCGTCACACGGAGTAACAAATTCCAGTCTTGATCCATGCCAACTCAACAGACACCCTCGGAGATACCTGTAGAGCACCTTTATAGTCACCCAGTTACGTTGCGACGTTTGATACACACAAGGCACTCCTCCTATGTCCATGAGTTGCATGATCTCATGGTCATAGAAACATATACTTGACATACAGAAAACAATAGCAATAAACTGACACGATCATATGCTACGTTTGTAGTTTGGGTCTTGTCCATCACATCATTCTCCTAATGATGTGATCCCGTTATCAAATGAGATCACATGTCAATGGCTAGGAAATCTTGACCATCTTTGATCAACGAGCTAGTTCACTAGAGGCATACTAGGGACAGAGTGTTGTCTATTAACCCACACATGTAATGTGTTTCCAATCAATACAATTATAGCATGTATAATAAACGATTATCATGAACAAGGAAATATAATAATAAACACTTTATTCATTGCCTCTAGGTCATAGTTCCAACAGTCTCCCATTTGCACTAGAGTCAATAATCTAGTTCACATCACTATGTGATTTACATGGTAATGAATCGAACACCCATGCAGTTCTGGTGTTGATCATGTTTAGCCCTTGGAAGAGGTTTAGTCAACGGGTCTACAACATTCGGATCTGTGTGCACTTTGCAAATATTTATGTCCTTCTCCTCGATGTAATCACGGATGTAGTTGAAGCGTCGCTTTATGTGTCTGGTCCTCTTGTGAAACCTTGGTTCCTTGGCTAGAGTAATGGCACCAGTGTTGTCACAGAACATGTTCATTGGATTCAGTGCACTGGGCACTACTCCAAGATTTGTCATGAACTGATTCATCCAAACACCTTCCTTCGCCGCCTCTGAGGCTACGATGTACTCCGCTTCACATGTAGAATCGGCTACCACGCTTTGCTTGGAACTGCACCAGCTTACTACTCCCCTGTTGAGAATAAATACATATCCGGTTTGTGACTTAGAGTCATCCGAATCAGTGTCAAAGCTTGCATCGATGTAACCCTTTACGACGAGCTCTTCATCACCTCCACAAACGAGGACCATTTCCTTAGTCCTTTCAAGTACTTAAGGATATTCTTGACCGCTGCCCAGTGTTCCATTCCAGGATCACTTTGAAACCTTCCGGCCATACTTATGGCAAGGCTGACATCGGGTCTTGTGCACAACATTGCATACATGATAGATCCTATGGATGAAGCATAGGGGTTGACACTCATCTTTTCTCTATCCTCTGCAGTCACTGGGCATTGAGTCTTACTCAACTTCACACCTTGTAACACAGGCAAGAACCCCTTCTTGGACTGATCCATTTTTAACTTCTTCAAAACTTTATCAAGATATCTGCTCTGTGAAAGTGCTATTAAGCGTCTCGATCTATCTCTATAGATCTTGATGCCTAATATGAAAGCAGCTTCTCCTAGGTCCTTCATTGAAAAACTCTTGTTCAAATATTCCTTCACGCTTTCCAGCATTTCTATATTGTTTCCAATCAACAATATGTCATCCACATATAATATTAGAAATGCTATAGAGCTCCCACTCACTTTCTTGTAAATACAAGCTTCTCCATAAACTTGTATAAACTCAAACGCTTTGATCACCTCATCAAAACGCTTATTCCAACTCTGAGATGCTTGCACCAGCCCATAAATTGATCGCTGGAGTTTACAAACTTTGTCAGCATTCTCTGGATCGACAAAACCTTCTGGTTGCATCATATACAACTCTTCCTCAAGGAAACCGTTGAGGAACGCTGTTTTGACATCCATCTTCCAAATTTCATAGTCGAAATAAGAAACTATTGCCAACATGATTCTGACAGACTTAAGCATCGCTACGGGTGAGAAGGTCTCATCATAGTCAACTCCTTGAACTTGTGAAAAACCCTTTGCCACAAGTTGAGCTTTATAGACGGTGACATTACCGTCCATGTCTGTCTTCTTCTTAAAGATCCATTTGTTCTGAATGGCCTTTCGCCCTTCAGGTAATACTTCCAAAGTCCATAGTTTGTTTTCATACATGGATCCCATCTCAGATTTCATGGCCTCTAACCATTTCTCGAAATCCGGGCCCATCACTGCTCCTTCATAGCTCGTAGGTTCATTGTTGTCCAACAACATGACCTCCAAGACAGGGTTGCCGTACCACTCAGGAGTAGTACGCGACCTTGTCGACCTACGAGGTTCAATAGTAGCTTGATCCTAAGCTTCATGATCATCATCATTAACTTCCTCTTCTACCATCGTAGTTTCCACAGAAACATCTTTCTGCGCTGCGCTACTTTCTGGTTGAAGTAAAGGTTCAATAACCTCATCAAGCTCTATTTTCCTCCCACTCAATTCTTTAGAGAGAAACTCTTTCTCAAGAAATGTTCCGTTCTTAGCGACAAACACTTTGCCTTCGGATCTGAGATAGAAGGTATACACGACTGTCTCTTTCGGGTATCCTATGAAGACGCATTTCTCCGCTTTGGGTTCCAGCTTTTCAGGCTGAAGCTTTTTGACATAAGCATCACATCCCCAAACTTTAAGAAACGACAACTTTGGCCTCTTGCCAAACCATAGCTCATATGGCATCGTCTCAACGGATTTTGATGGTGCTCTATTTAAAGTGAATGCAGCTGTCTCTAATGCATAACCCCAAAACGATAGTGGCAAATCACCAAGAGACATCATAGAACGCACCATATCTCATAAGATTCGATTACGATGTTTGCACACACCATTACATTGTGGTGTTACAGGCGGTGTGAATTGTGAAACAATTCCACATTGTCTTAAGTGACTGCCAAACTCATAACTCAGATATTCACCTCCTCGATCAGATCGCAGGAACTTGAATCTTCTTGTTACGATGATTCTCAACTTCACTCTGAAATTGCTTGAACTTTTCAAACATTTCAGACTTGTGTTTCATTAAGTAAATATACCCATATCTACTTAAGTCATCAGTGAAGGTGAGAAAATAACGATATCCACCACACGTTGTAACATTCATTCGACCGCACACATCAGTATGTATGATTTCCAATAAGTCACTCGCCCGTTCCATTGTTCCAGAGAACGGCGTTTTAGTCATCTTACCCATGAGGCATGGTTCACATGTGTCAAGTCATTCAAAATCAAGTGACTCCAAAATTCCATCAGCATGGAGCTTCCTCATGCGTTTTACACCAATATGACCTAAACGGCAGTGCCACAAGAAAGTGGTACTATCATTATCAACTCTACATCTTTTGGCATCAATGTTATGAACATGTGTGTCATCACTATCAAGATTCAATATGAATAAACCCCTAACATTGGGTGCATGACCATAAAAGATATTACTCATATAAATAGAACAACCTTTATCCTCTGATTTAAATGAGTAACTATCTCGCAATAAACAAGATCGAGATATAATGTTCATGCTTAACGCATGCACTAAATAACAATTATTCAGGTTCATCACTAATCCCGATGGTAATCGAAGAGAGAGCGTGCCGACGGTGATCACATCAACCTTGGAACCATTTCCCACGCGAATCGTCACTTCGTCCTTTGCCAGCCTTCGTTTATTCCGTAGTTCCTGCTTTGAGTTGCAAATGTGAGCAACCGAACCGGTATCAAATATCCAGGCACTACTACGAGAGCTAGTAAGGTACACATCAATAAATGTATATCATATATACCTTGTTTGTTGTTGGCCGCCTTCTTGTCAGCCAGGTACTTGGGGCAGTTCCGCTTCCAGTGACCAGTTCCCTTGCAATGAAAGCACTCAGTTTCTGGCTTGGGTCCATGCTTGGGCTTCTTTACAAGAGTAGCAACTTCTTTTCCATCCTTCTTGGTTTTACCCTTCTTGCCCTTGCCCTTGCCCTTTCCATTTTTCTTGAAACTAGTGGTTTTATTGACCATCAACACTTGATGTTCTTTCTGGATTTCAAACTTAGCGACTTTTAGCATCGCAGACAGCTCGACGACTGACTTGTTCATCCCGTGCATGTTATAGTTCATCACAAAGCTCTTGTAACTAGGTGGCAGTGATTGAAGAACTCTGTCAATGATCGCCTCTAGAGGAAGGGCAATTCCCAACTCCGCTAGATGAGTTGAATACCCAGACATTCTGAGTATATGTTCACTGATAGACCCGTTCTCCTCCATCTTGCAAGCATAGAACTTATAGGAGGTTTCATACCTCTCGATCCGGGCGTTATTCTGAAAGATAAACTTCAACTCTTGGAGCATCTCATATGCTCCATGACGTTCGAAACGTCTTTGAAGTCCTGGTTCTAAGCCATACAATATCGCACACTGAACTATTGAGTAATCTCTAGTACGTGCCTCCCAAGCATTTTTAACGTCTTTGGAGGTCATGTCTTCTGGTTGGTCACCAAGCGCTGCATCAAGGACATATGATTTATGGGAAGCCATGAGGATAATCCTCAGATTACGGGCCCAGTCAACAAAGTTACTTCCATCTTCTTTCAACTTAGCTTTCTCTAGGAATGCATTAAAATTCAGGGGTGCTACTACGCGAGCCATTGATCTACAACATAAATATGAAAAGTTTACTTAGACTATTGTTCAAGATAATGAGCTTAGTTAATCAAATTACTAAAGCTCCCACTCAAATTGACATCCCTCAGGTCATATGAGTGTCACATGATCCAAATCCACGAAATCAAGTCCGGTCATCATGTGAATTGAGGTGGCTTCAATGGTGAACATCATTACGTTGATCATATCTACTATATGACTCATGTTCGACCTTTCGATATCGAGTGTTCCCAGGCCATGTCTGTACATGCTAGGCTCGTCAAGTTTAACCGGAGTGTTCTGCACGTGCAACACTGGCTTGCACCCGTTGTATGTGAACGTAGAGTCTATCACACCCGATCATCACGTGGTGTCTCAATACGACGAACTTTCGCAACGGTGCACACTCGGGGAGAACACAATTCATCTTGAAATTTAAGTGAGGGATCACCTTATCATGCTACCATCCTCCTAAGCATAACAAGGTGCATAAAAGGATTAACATCACATGCAATTCATAAGTGACATGATATGGCCATGAATTTGTGCTTTTGATCTCCATCTAGAAAAAACCGGCATGATCTCCATCGTCAATGGCATGACACCATGATCTTCATCATCTTGATCTCCATCAACGTGTAGCCATCAGGGTTGTCGCGCCCAACATGCTTCTACTACTATTGCTACCGTTTAGCGATAAAGTAAAGCATTACATAGCGCTTAATGATTGACACGCGGGTCATACAATAATTAAAGACAACCCTATGGCTCCTGCCGGTTGCCGTACTCATTGACATGCAAGTCGTGATAATCTATAAATCACATGATCATCTCATACATCACATATATCACATCACGTAATTGGCCATACCACATCACAACATACCCTGCAAAAACAAGTTAGACGTCCTCTAATTGTTGTTGCATGTTTTATGTGGCAGCTACGGGTATCTAGCAAGAACAATTCTCATCTATGCAAAAAACCCAATGGTGATACACTAGTTGCTTTACAACCTTCTCAAGGACCGCCTTTGTCGAATCCGATCCAACTAAAGTGAGAGAAACTGGCACCCGCAAGCCATCTATGCAACAAGTTGTGGTCGAGGGAACCGATCTCTCGTAAGCGTACGAGTAATGTTGGTCCGGGCCGCTTCATCTCACAATCCGCTGAACCAAAATCCGACCAAGGGAGGAAGCAATCTAAGCATCAACGCCCACAAACCTTTTGTGTTCTACTCGAGATCTCATCTACACATAGACCTAGCTCATGATGCCACTAATGGGGAACATTGCATGGGAAACAAAAAATTTCCTACGCACACGCAGATCTATCCATGGTGATGAGCATCTACGAGTGGGAGAGTGGATCTACATACCCTTGTAGATCGCTAAGCAGAAAGCGTTAAGAAACGCAGTTGGTGTAGTTGAACGTCTTCGCGATCCAAATCGTTGTGCGTCCTGCGATCCAATCATGATCTGTCCCGCGATCCAATCACGATCCATCCCACGAACTTGATCAAGATCCGTCCCATGAACTTGATCACGATATGTCCCACGAACTTGATCATGATCCTTCTGATCTAGCGCCGAACGGACGGCACCTCCGCGTTCAGCACACGTACAGCTTGATGATGATCTCCGCCGACTTGATCCAGCAAGAAGGTGCGGAGAGGAATAAGAGTTCTCTGACAGCATGACGGCGCTCCAGCGATGGTGGTCGAGCTATTCCGGCAGCGCTTCGCCTAATCACTGCAGAAAACCGATCTAGAGGAGAAACTATGCACTGGAGGAACGGGCAACACGTGGCTGAAAATTCTAGTGCAAAACCCTAAAACCCACCAGTATATATAGGAGGAGAGGAGGAGATCCTTGGCACAAGGGCCAAGGCTCCTATGGTTCGGCCGAACCTACTAGGAGAGGAGGACTCCTCCTCCAATCCTAGTAGGACTAGGATTGCTCCCTTTTTTGCCTTTTTTCCACCTTTTCCTATTGGGTTTTCTTATCCAACCACATGGGCCTTGGGTGGGAGTTTTCACCAGCCCACTAAGGGCTGATATTCACTCTCCCACAGACCATGAAGCCTCTTGGGTCGAAATACCCCTCCCGGAGGCCTCCCGGTACACTACCGGCACTCCCGGTACACTATCGATGAGCCCGAAACTTTTCCGGCGACCAAAACAGGACTTCCTATATATGAATATTTACCTACGGACCATTCCGGAGCTCCTCGTGATGTACGGGATATCATCCGGGACTCCAAACAACCTTCGGTCACCACCATACATAACTCTATACTACCAAAACGTCACCAAACCTTAAGTGTGCAGACCCTGCGGGTTCGAGAACTATGTAGACATGACCGAGACACCTCTATGGTCAATAACCAATAGTGGGACCTGGATGCCCATATTTGTGCCTACATATTCTATGAAGATCTGTATCGATCGAACCTCTATGTCAAGGATTCAGTTAATCCCGTATGATGTTCCCTTTGTTCTTCGGTATGTTACTTGCCCGAGATTCGATTGTCGGTATCTCCATACCTAGTTCAACCTCGTTATCGGCAAGTCTCTTTACTCGTTCCGTAATACAAGATCCCGTGAATAACACTTAGACACATTGCTTGCAAGGCTCATTGTGATGTTGTATTACCGAGTGGTCCCTGAGATACCTCTCCGTCACACGGGGTAACAAATTCCAGTCTTGATCCATGCCAACTAACTAGACACCCTCGGAGATATCTGTAGAGCACCTTTATAGTCACCCAGTTACGTTGTGACGTTTGATACACACAAGGCACTCCTCCGATGTCCGTGAGTTGCATGATCTCATGGTCATAGAAACATATACTTGACATAAAGAAAACAGTAGCAATAAACTGACACGATCATATGCTACGTTTGTAGTTTGGGTCTTGTCCATCACATCATTCTCCTAATGATGTGATCCCGTTATCAAATGACATCACATGTCAATGGCTACGAAATCTTGACCATCTTTGATCAACGAGCTAGTTCACTAGAGGCATACTAGGGATAGAGTGTTGTCTATTAACCCACACATGTAATGTCTTTCCAATCAATACAATTATAGCATGGATAATAAACGATTATCATGAACAAGGAAATATAATAATAAACACTTTATTTATAGCCTCTAGGGCATATTTCCAACACTTAAGGGGATCTTCCTCAAATTGGACTTCCAGAAGGTGTATGACTGTCTGGACTGGTCCTTTTTGAGGTTGGTGATGGAGCGACGAGGATTTGACAAGAGGTGGTGTTCCTGGATCATGCAACTGGTTAGATCCTGGAACATGGCGATCAACATCAATGGCGAAATCGGACCCTTTTTCCAGGCTTCTAGGGGGGTGAAGCAAGGGGACCCTGTCTCCCCCTTGCTTTTCAACCTTGCAGTTCATGCCCTTGCAGGCATCTTAGATAAGGCCAAGTTGTCCGGCCACCTTAAGGGTGTAGTTAGTCACCTCATCCCAGATGGGGGGTTACGCACTTACAGTATGCGGATGACACCATGATTATGGTGGCAGGCTCGGACGCGGACATTGTTAATCTTAAGTTCCTTTGCTCTGCTTTGAGGAAATGTCTAGACTTAAGATTAACTTTGATAAGAGCGAGGTGGTGGTCCTTGGCTATTTGGAGGCTGAGCAGCTTCGGGTTGCGGATTGTTGGAAATATGCCCTAGAGGCAATAATAAATTAGTTATTATCATATTTCCTTGTTCATGATAATCGTTTATTATCCATGCTATAATTGTATTGTCGGAGACTTAGATGTATGTGTGGATACATAGACAAAACCATGTCCCTAGTATGCCTCTAATGGACTAGCTCGTTGATCAAAGATGGTTAAGGTTTCCTAGCCATGGACATGAGATGTCATTTGATAAACGGGATCACATCATTAGGAGAATGGTGTGATGGACAAGACCCAAACTACAAACGTAGCATATGATCGTGTCAGTTTATTGCTACTGTTTTCTGCATGTCAAGTATATGTTCCTATGATCATGAGATCATGCAAATCACGGACATCGGAGGAGTGCCTTGTGTGTATCAAACATCGCAATGTAACTGGGTGACTATAAAGGTGCTCTACAGGTATCTCCGAGGGTGTCTGTTGAGTTGGCATGGATCAAGACTGGGATTTTTTACTCCGTGAGACGGAGAGGTATCTCAGGGCCCACTCGGTAATACAACATTACAATAAGCCTTGCAAGCAATGTGACTAAGTGTTAGTGACAGGATCTTGTATTACAGAACGAGTAAAGAGACTTGCCGGTAACGAGGTTGAACTAGGTATGGGGATACCGACGATCGAATCTTGGGCAAGTAACATACCGAAGAACAAAGGGAACATTATACGGGATTGACTGAATCCTTGACATAGAGGTTCGACCGATAAAGATCTTCGTAGAATATGTAGGAACCAATATGGTCATCTAGGGCCCGCTATTGGTTATTGACCGTAGAGGTGTCTCGGCCATGTCTACATAGTTCTCGAACCCGCAGGGTCTGCACACTTAAGGTTTGATGACGTTTCGGTAGTATAGAGTTATCTATGGTGGTGACCGAAGGTTGTTCGGAGTCCCGGATGAGATCCCAGACGTCACGAGGAGCTCCGGAATGGTCCAGAGGTATAGATTCATACATACGAAGTCCTATTTTGGTCGCCGGAAAAGTTTCGGGCTCATCGGTAGTGTACCGGGAGACCTCCGGGAGGGGTATTTCGACCCAAGAGGCTTCATGGGCTGTGGGAGAGTGAATATCAGACCTTAGTGGGCTGGTGGAAACTCCCACACAAGTCCCATGTGGCTGGAGAAGAAAACCCAAAAGTAAAAAAGGTGGAAAAAGGCAAAAAGGCAAATTAGGGAAGGAGTCCTAATCCTACTAGGAGTGGAGGAGGTGGACTCCTCCCTAGTTGGTTCGGCCGACTCCTATAGGAGCCTTGGCCCTTGCGCCAGCCTCCTCTCCTCTTCTCCTATATATATCGGTGGATTTTAGGGTTTTGCACTAGTTTTTATGGCCTCGTGCTGCCCGTTCCACCGGTGCTCCTCTAGATCGGATTTCCGCAGCGCTTAGGCGAAGCCCTGCCGGAATTGCTCCACCACCATCGCTGGAGTGCCGTCATGCTGCCAGTGAACTCTTCTTCCTCTCCACTTCCTCTTGCTGGATCAAGACGGTGGAGATCGTCATCAATCTGCACGTGTGCTGAATGCGGAGGTGTCGTCCGTTCGGCGCTAGATCGAAAGGACCGTGATCAAGATCACGAGACAGTTCGTGATGAGATCGTGGGATGGACCGCGATGAGTTCACCGGACGGATCGTGATGAGATCGCGGGACGGATCGTGATGAGATCGTGGGACGGATCGTGATGTGATCGCGGGACGCTCGGCGATTTGGATCGCGAAGATGTTCGACTACTCCAAACGCGTTTCTTAACGCTTCCCGCTTAGCGATCTACAAGGGTATGTAGATCCTCTCTCCCTCTCGTAGATGCTCATTACCATGGATAGATCTTGCGTGTGCGTAGGAAATTTTTTGTTTCCCATGCAACATTCCTCAACAGTAGGTTGGCATCATTCCTCATATCTTACTTGGGGATGCCCCTGGCTGAGTCCAGGATTTTGGTGAGTGGGTATGATCTGCTTGTGGGATGAGTAGCGTCCCGTACGGAGCCCTAGTGCGGTAGGTTCACTTCTAAAGGTAGCAAGACTGTCCTCATTAGCTCTAACCTTGCCAGCCTCCCCATGTATATGATGGGGATGTACATCTTACCCGAAGGTGTGCATAGCTCCTTTGACAATTAGCTGGCTAGGTACTTCTAGCAGGCAGGGGATGGTCGGCCCAAGTACCATATGGTGAAATAGGCTAACATCTGCTTGCCAAAGGACCGAGGTGGGTTGGGCATCCCTGCATCTCTCCGGATGAACGTTGCGCTTATGCTGCGTTGGGTTTGGAAAATCTTGAGGGGAGATGGGGGTTTGTGGCTTCAGCTGATTGAGTCCAAGTACTTGCAGGTCCAACCCCTCTTGTCTTGCTCACACTCGGCTGGGTCCCAGTTCTGGGGATCTATTCAGGCCATAAAGGAAGAGATTAGGCTGGGTTTGTGTTTCTCGGTTGGCAATGGGTTTGGGACCCAGTTTTGGTTGGACCCTTGGTTTGAGGGCGAGCCTCTCATCTTGCGATTCCCGAGGCTCTTTGCGATTTGTGACGACCCGTCTATCCTTGTATTGACGACTGCTTTGGATGAGGGATGGAACATTACGTTCCGCCACTCATTCGGCCCAAATGAGGTATGGGAATGGACAGACCTGAGGGAAGTAGTCCCTCTTCCTCTGTCCTAGGTCCCCGACACTGTTTCCTGGAGCCTTTCTCCTTCGGGTGAATTCTCTGTTAGTTCGGCCTATCAGGCATTATGTCGATTGCCGGTTCTACAGTGGCTATCCCCATTGTGAAAGGCGCTGATGCCCTTGAAGATTAAGATTTTCATATGGCAGCTTCTCCAAGATCGTCTACCTTCGGGGACTGAGGTGCTAACACGCCATGGTCAGGGCAATGGCCTTTTCCCTTTGTGCCACCTCCCGGAAACATGAATGCACATTTTGTTCTCTTGCCTAGCAGCGCAGGCACTTTGGTGATTTGTTCGGGAGGCTCTTGGACCGGAGTGGGAGGCCAAGGACCTGGCAGAGTTTCTGCAGGTTAGGGACACTCAGGTTGGCCGTAAGCGCCGATTTTTTTGGCTCATCTTCGCGGCTATGATGTGGACTCCTTGGACTACTCGCAATAAGATGGTGATCGAGCGGGTGTTCCCGCGACGTGCTTCTGACTCGTTCTTCAAATTTCTTGCCTTCTTGCAGCACTGGCATTGCTCGCTAGGCCGAGGGATCGTGATCGTCTTCAGCCGTTTCTGGACGCTCTGGTGTCTATCGCGCGTCGGCTCTCCGACCGTTCACCTGCTTCGTAGCTTGCCTCTGGTGGCCTTTTTCGTTTCTTTTCCTTTCTTTTGGGCGTCTTTATGCTGTAGCCCCAGCGTTTCTCTTTCATAAACTATGGTTGGGACGTGATTGTATGGACGTATGCTTTATCTATAAAGTGAGGCGAAAGCCTGTTTAGATACATGCAGTAAAAGTAGGCAAGGGCAATGAAGAGGCTGGCGTTGTCGATGACTGATTCAGCCTTACAACACTTATTCTCCTCGATCTACTAGGAGTAGTCATATGCGCTCTTACAAAACTCTTGCTCTGCAAGGTTCCATCAATACCCTCGAGGAAAGGCCCGTGGGGAGGGCACACCCAGGACATGGTTGATGAGGGTGAGTGTGGCGGCGATAGGAAATGGGAAAGATAGAATCTGGAGGTGTCTTTTTTAGTCGGTTGCTGCTAGATCAAAGATGGTGCGATAGTGCGATAGCAGGTGATATGGGACATCTTTGTCTTCCGGTGTCTTGTCCAGAGGTATATGGTTATCGAAGTGTTGGTAGCTGGATAAGGGATGATGGTTCATGCGACTTCAATGACGAGTTTATCTACTCAGATGGAAAAAAAAAGACCTCTTATCAGCCTATGTGGACGTGCGTCTGCGCCATGACCTAGCTGAAGGTGGTGGATTAAAGCTTGGCTTTGAGGATAAGAATCCGGAGTTCAACCTTGTCTTGGACGCACCATCAACAGCGTAGCTATGGCGATCCCTTCTTGAAGGCGTAGCCTAGAAGTTATGTATTTTTTTGGTTTGATGTTTTTCTTGTAACCACTGTTCAAGATATCCCCCGATATGTCAATATATTGGTTGATTTATCACTTACGGTGTCTGATCGATAAGATAAATCGGCCAATATGCCGATAAATCGGTCGATATGCCGATAAACAGGCAGATCTACCCCTTATCTTGGGTTGACCAGTAAGTTTCCGATAAGCGATATCCTCAAGATTGCTTGCATTATTGGGTTGGTGGATATTTGATGGAGTTATTGCCGTGAGGCATGTGGCCTCGGGTTTTCTTTCGGCTTTTATTTCTGAATCGATGTTGTTTGGCTGCTTAATTTTGTATTTTTAATAATAATTTATTGTGTGCATTTGTCTTCATGCGAAGGCCCGGGATAATAATTTATTGTGTGCATTTGTCTTCATGCGAAGGCCCGGGATTATCTTCCTTTTCGTAAAAAAATAAACCCTTTCCAAACGGTTGTGGAAGGAGCATGCTCCATATGAGTGTCCCTAGCCTTTGAATATGAAGGCTCGGGGGCTTGATTTGAAGCGTGGTACGTAAGTTGTGCAGGCCTAGTGAGGAAAGAAAGTATGACGACTCTACAAAAGAGGCTTTCTTTGACTGTGATAGCCATACAAATAGTTATTATGACGATCGCTCCAATATGACGACTCTTCCAGAGTTGCTTCAAGGTGATAAACGTCTTTCTACGACCGTAGACTGGACGTGCTGCTAGTGACTAGCCATACCACTGAGCTTGGACTTTGAAGTCCACATAGTCTGCCGGATGAGCCGGCACGCTAGGAAAGCATGGAATTCCCAAGTGGCATTTTGTGTCATCGTGTAGACGCATGCGGCCCTCAAGGCAGGCAGGCCGCTACGAAATCATCCGTAACCCAAATCTTTTCACAAGTGTTCAGAAATCATCTTTGGATGGACCTGACCGCAATTGGCGATGCAAGTTGATGTTTTCCATTTTGGCCGTCTATGCAGAAACGGCCGGATCATTGTTCAACAATGGATTAGTTATTAGCCGTCACATCGTCCCGTTTTGCCAAGACCACGGGCTGGATATCTTGCCGAACAACGGATTAGTTATTAGCCGGAACATGGTCTTCACACACGATGCTTAATTTTGACAGGGATGGGTTTGCCACTTGCGCGGATGGCCGAACAACTTTGACTCGTCGTTTGGATTGCCACTCGATCACCCACTCGTGAAAAACTGGTGGAGTGGCCTGGGCAGGCTGAGCATGGTGGTGGGGACATAAGAGCATCTTAACCTTGACTTGTTAAACCGTCTATGTGTTTGGACGCATAGAAAAAGTCTCTTCAAGTGCACCCCTAATTATGTGTAGGCAGTCTCCGTGAACATGAACGTTCAACCCACAATCCATATATTGGTTGGGAGAAAATGAGATTGTTCACATCACTTTACCTTTTTTCTTTCTCTCTTCATCCTCGTCAACCGTATGGATCTATATATCCGGATAATTTGGAAAACGTGCTTATATGTATTGACAAATTAAATAGGAGTTTGAAGCGTGCACATCTGAACTAATAGGGAGGCAAATTAGCACAGTCCGATTGAAGATGTTCTAAGCCACCAAGCATTTAGGCTCGTTTGAAACAAACAAACAACCATATGAAATTCGTATCGAACTCATATAGGGATTTCTTTTCCTTTGGTTCGTTTGAAATAAAAGAATTGTTATTCCACATTCCTTTAAAATTATTATGAGATGGACTACTCCGTAAGTATTTTGAAGGAAACCAATTATAGGTCCTACCTCCAAAAATACAGAGGTGAACATGGATCCACGCGCACCCACATGAATAGTAATAATTTTTGAAAAGACTATAAAAATAACAGAAAAACTAAATATTTGGCATATCAAACTTGGTCGACATTCCACTCGCGTATGAAATTTCATGAAGGAATGGCACCATGGTATTTTCTAGTGATGAAAATATAATTCGACCATAAAACTCCTTCAAATAGTGTTATCAAATATAGCCTGGATTCTTTGTCATTTTTGCCTAGAATGCAATGGGTGTCATTTCTTTGCGAAACTTCATATGCGAGTAGAATAATTGACCATGTATGTTACATTTTCTTTGATTTTCCTGTTTTTTGTTCTTTTTTTTAATTTATATTCATAACAGGTGCATGTGGAGTATCCCAAAAATCCATGTTCGCTCCTCATACTTTTCTCCTTGTTTATACAATTCCTATGTTTTCCTCGTGGCATCCAAGCGATAGTTTTGTAGTGTTTTGCAATGTTGATTTCTTTTAATAATCCATGATACATGCTATTAACATGGTCGGTGGATGAATCCTAGCTATGGCGGCGCAGTGGCAAAGCGGTGATGAAGGTAGGTCAGGAACTTGCGACACACACCATGTAAGGGGTTAGAGATAGAGAATCTGCGTAATGTGGTGCATGTTGTATTGATCTTGGAAGGTGAGTATATTTATTGGTACAAAACTTGGGAGGGCAAGAAGCCTCCTAGAGATAAGATGAGAGCAATTCATATGTAATCCCGGGCAATCTCTAAATACCAATTATATCTTTAACAAAAACTTCTCGAAGAGTCGACACCTTTTATTGTCAACTCCAGAAAATGTTAAATATTCTAAGATGACGCGTTGCCAAAGTTGTCGCTAGCCTTCTTGGCGTAGAATGCCGGCTTAGATGGGGCAGAGAGAGACACCGTATCGCTTCCGAGCATCATAACCACAGACGACATAAGAGGTCGATCAGCTGGGTTTTCTTGAACACACAAAAGTCCTATATGGATGCATCTTAGCATGCTGCTCTCTGAGAAGTTGGTGTTCATGCACGGATCCATCATGTCCAACACCGTTCTGTCCATCCAATGCTCCCATATCTGCATGATTTTTAGTAGCCATGAGCTTAAATGTCTAAGTGTAGGTTTTCACACGGTCTTCTCTAATTAACCGAACAACACTCTTAATTAGTTAAATGGATAAATCTTTGCCTCGTTGGAAAAAAACTATGGCCTACTAAGTGGACAACATGTTGTTCTCTAGTAATAATGGTGATTAGATATTCAAACAGCAAGCACATACTGCATTCAGAAGATCTTGATGAGATTCCTCAGAATTA
This sequence comes from Hordeum marinum, assembly GCA_022496015.1. Classification (NCBI taxonomy): domain Eukaryota; kingdom Viridiplantae; phylum Streptophyta; class Magnoliopsida; order Poales; family Poaceae; genus Hordeum; species Hordeum marinum. The sequence goes on from CM039672.1 coordinate 481,665,116, forward strand.
TCGTAGTCATTGTTCTTCCTTCCTGTCACAATCTCAAGAACCATGACGCCGAAGCTGAATGCATCGGATTTCACAGAGTAGTTCCCACGCATCACGTACTCTGGGGCCATATATCCACTATAAGACCATGATGAGGTAAGTCATATTTAGTCACTTACACTAGATGATTAGGCAACATACCACCAATTGGATTAGCCTGAAATAAGTGTTATGGTACTTACTGTGTGCCGATGACACGGTTCGTTATTCCATGGGTCTGGTCTTGCCCAAAAAGTCTCGCAATTCCAAAATCTGATATCTTCGGATTCATATCTTTGTCAAGCAATATGTTGCTAGCTTTGAGATCACGGTGTACCACTCTGAGCTGGGAGTCTTCATGGAGGTATTGCAGTCCTCGAGCAATTCCATTAATGATCTTGTACCTCTTTTCCCAATCCAGTTCTACTTGTTTCTCGGCATCTGCTTTTTGTTATTGAAATAAAAATGGATATGGAATATATTAATGTCTAATATGCAGAGAGATGGACAACCTAATTGACTTGAGCATGCTTCAATTGTAAGTACCGAAAAGGAAGAGGTCAAGGCTTCGGTTAAGAACGAACTCGTAGACAAGCAACCTCTCTTGTTGCTCCAAGCAGACGCCAAGAAGTGTGACAAGGTTCTTGTGCCTAAGCTTTGCAACCAAAGAGAGTTCATTTTTGAGCTCCTCTACTCCTTGTGTTGAGCTCTTCGATAGTCTCTTCACTGCTATTTCGTCACCGTCTGGAAGAATACCCTAAAAGACCGAACCAAAGTTAAGCTCAATTAAAAAAATCTCAATACGGTTTGTAATTTCATTAGAGATGTGGCCATTTAGCACCTTGTACACCGCACCAAATCCGCCATCACCAATCTTGTTGCTATCTGCAAAATCCCCGGTTGCAACCCGCAAGGTTGAAATATCAATCAACATCGAGTCTACACTTTGATTGTCCTCCTCGTCGGCGAAACAACTGGGATCTTCTTAATGGTCGATAATAATGTCAGAAGGAACACATAACCTACGTCATTTTGGGTCCTTTGGAATCTTTTCCGTTGTAAATTGGTGAATTTTGCAAATACCTGACTGTTTTGCTTTTGCTAGTGGCGGCTTCCTTCTCCAGAAAAAGAAGCAAGCCGCAAGGTTTATGGCAGCTACAGTAGGCAGCAGAATAATAAGAACCATGCCAGGGACACTGTATTTTCTCCCTGTGAATTGAGCAATGCACAAGAAAAATGTCAGCTCAAATGGAAATGTGTTAGAAAGAGCATTTTTTTCTTCATATTTCTCTCTAAATTTGGATTGCTATCTCATTTGGTTTGTAAATTGGAACCATTTTTCTCTAGGCACTCTAACTTGACAGTATTTTCCACATGGCTCCTTTTGTTAGAAGGTAGGTACAGAGAGTTATTAGCGTACTATAAAAATACGTCTAGTTTATTTAAACTCCGCCAAAAGTACACAAAAATAAACACGGTTTTATCATGGTATCCTTGAGGGCCTTTTTTGGGTTCATTACCAAAATTTGCCAATTATTCTCAGTTTTTTGTTAGAATGCTATTCGTAAAGTAGAGAGGGCTGATTGGTCCATTGCCAAAATTTGGCAATGTTTGACAATGAATGGTGTGTTGTCGATCACCGTGCCAAATCGTTGGCAAGGCAAATGTTAGCATGGTACGGTGAAAACTAAATCTCACCTCCTTTGGATGCGGTCTCCATCGCCGGAGTCAAGGCCGTGGGCACCGCAACAGGTGCAGGAGCAGGCACTGGCGCTTGGGTGCTCGGTGATGGTGATGGTGATGGCAGCCGTACCATGACAGGGCCATCAAAGAAAGAATAGGTCTGGTACCGGAAGCTGCACCTGAGCTGAAAAGCTCTGGCTCCTGTGCTGTCCACGAACCACTCCGGCAACAGCACCATGATCTTGTCGAGGCACCGCCGGCACTGTGGCGCCGTCAGGTCGGGCGCGCACTGCGCCCAGCTGTAGATCTTGGGGAACTCCCGGTCGAAGTCGGCCTCGCCGGAGGCGTACCGGCGCGTTGAGTTGTACGCGGCGTAGTCCGCGGTGGCGTTCACGAGCCGGGCGACGAGGCGGTTGAACCGGCCCTTCTCGGACGTGACATTCGTGGAGTCCCAGTAATACGTCAGCGCGGCCACCGGCGCCGGGTCGCTGGAGGCGTTGGAGTAGTGGAGCGTGCACGAGTCGTAGTACATGGTGGCCACCTTGCTGTAGTCGCACACGTTGGGCAGGTCGCGGAAGGCCTGGGCGAGGCAGCTGAGGCACGACGTGGCGTTGGCGTCGCCGCGGCAGAGCGCGAGGGCCCAGACCTTGTCCGGGGCGGCGCCGGCCTCGGCGGTGGCGAAGAGGTCCGGGGACGCCGAGGCGTTCTTGAGGAGCGAGGCGGCGAGGAGGTTGATGTTGGCCAGGTACTTGCTTCCGGCAGCGAATTGGCCTTCGCCGCAAACCTGCCACGGGTATCCCGCGGCGCGGGGCGCGAGCAGGGCGGCGACGACGGCGACGATGGCCGCCGACAGGACGAGCCGGTGAGGCATCATCGTCCTTGGCCTTGTGGTGGGCATGGTGGATCGAGCAAGATGTTGGGACGCAGTACGTTTTGCAGACGACGATGGGGTTTAAAGTTAAACTTGCTGGAGCCTGGTGAACGCCCTTGTCGACGACCATGGCAAGTCCTTGTCCATTCTGCAACTAGCATTTCACGTCCCGATCGCCCGTGACTGACGTAAACGGAGTAGCAAACTTCCGTCAACGGAAGGAGAAAAATGGGCGGGTGAAGTGAACCTTCTCCATTCCATTGAATATGGTCGCAAAAGGTGGCTTGGACTCACCATGGAAAGCCATGGAATGGAATGGATAGGGTTGATGGCTCGTCCACTTGCAAGTCCACTTTGACTCCTTTGGATTGCCACTTGCGCACCCACTCGTAGAAACAAATGGCAAAAGATGCGTTGCCGGCCGTCGCCGTCGTGCGAAAGAAGAACGAGCTAGTCCCACCAGTCTCCCCACGCGCCTCCACGGCGATGTTGGCCGGCTATGGTGCTCTCTCCATGCTGATCACCGCGGCCCACCTGGTGCCGCCGGCTGATTCGGTTGGCAAGGAGTGCGACGGCGTGCCCCAGGCGGCCAACAGCACTTTCCCCGCGAACTTCAACCTGCTCGCCGCGGCACTCCCCGGCAACGCTTCCACTTCCCCAAACGGCTTCGCCACGGCCGCCGTCGGCGCGGCGCCCGGCCTGCTCTACGGCATGGCCCTCTGCCGCGGCGACGCGAACGCCTCGTCCTGCCGCGCCTGCGTGGCCAAGGCGTTCCGCGACGCGCCGGCGAGTTGCCCCGGCAACACGGGCGGCGCCATCTACGAGGACGCCTGCGTGCTCCGCTTCTCCGTCCAGCGGTTCCTCGATTTCCTCGGCGCCGACCAGTGGCAGGTCCGTGAGATTCTTTTCGTCGTTACTAAGGCTCAGTTCAGCGTCGCGGTCTCGGCTGCCTGGTTCAGCGCCGCCGTCGAAGCGATCCTCACCGCCGTGGTCAACCACGCGGTGGCGTCGCCGTCCCCGGCGAGCAGCAATTCGACCGCTACCGCCGGCGTCAAGTACTTCAACCCCAAGATTTACGGCCTGGCGCAATGCATGCCCAGCCTGACGCAGCGGCAGTGCGACGGCTGCCTCCGGAGACTCCAAGATGAAGCAGCGCCCATCTTGGACACTACTACTCCCAAATGGATCGAGCTTGGTTCAGCCTGGTGCATCCTGAGGTACAGCGTGCGGCCGATCTACGACGGCCGGGCGATGCTGCGGCTTCCGGCGCCGCCACCACCGTCTCCTCCACCTGCTACTCCCAAGGTTCGAGCAGGTACTAGCTAGTAGCTACCACAGTACTTTCAGTTAATCTTCTTCTTATCATCTTTTTTTTTTTTGAAAAGGAAGAAAAGATTTGTCTCGTCCATTAATGATTAAGAAGAAGAGAGTTGTCGGGTTAATTAACAAAAAACCGAATGGATTATCTTCCACTTTTATCACCATTTGATTCAGGGAACGCAAGGAATGCAGCAGGAATCTACACAGGCATTGCTTGTTCCGTTGTCTTGTTCTCTGGTTCTTTCAGTTTTCGCCTTCGTCCGCTTCAAGAGAAAGATTAAGGCCGCCGAGGATGATAATCGTGAGTGGAATCTTGCATCTATCACGTGGTCGTTGGTTGTATGCATCATTCTGATGCAGAGGCCAAGAGTGACCCTCCTTTTCAACAAAAATTCTATCAAGTGGTCCGTTCAAGAGTTGAGATCATTGCTTGCTGACTTACATACTTTTCACATGACACCAGCATTCAGTAAAATGGCAAGAGCCTTGATCTTCGATCTGCCGGCACTGCAAGAGGCAACTGGAAACTTTTCAGAGGAGAATAAGCTTGGAGCAGGTGGTTATGGAGTTGTATACAAGGTAAGAAAAACAAGCAAGAAAGCGAGGAAAATAAAGAGTTGCACATTCGGGCCTTGTCTGAAAAACAATTTGTTTCAGGGGACACTGCCGGATGGGCAAGAAATAGCAGTGAAGAAGCTTTTGGGAGCAACCGAGCATGGTTTGCATCAGCTGCGCAACGAGGTGCTCGTACTGGCCGAGCTTCAGCACAAGAATCTTGTCAGGTTACAGGGGTTTTGCTCGCATCGGGACGACACGTTGCTTGTTTACGAATATGTCAAGAATGGGAGCCTCGACAACTTTCTATTTGGTATTTTTTTTTCCTCCTTTCACCACTGTAGCATTTCCAGCAAATAACTTCTTCAGGCATGATCGTTCCTTATTTATCTTCCCTAATGCATGTAACTTGAACATTTCCTTGCAATAGATACTAGTGAGGAAAATACTCTAAACTGGGAGCAACAATACAACATCATCATTGGAATTGCCAAGGGAATATTGTATCTTCACGAGGACTCAAGCCTAAGGATAATCCACAGGGACCTGAAAGCTAATAATATCCTTCTTGACGAGGAGTTGGATCCCAAGATAGCAGACTTTGGATTGGCAAGGCTGATATAAGAAGGTCATACTCACACTCAAACCGCTAGAGCTGCCGGAACACTGTGAGTCAAATGCACACAAATAATTCAGTTTGCAAGAAGAAAAATGCTTGTGGTTATATATGAACTTCCTCACTTACTGAACGTGTGTTTCTAAGCCCAAATGATTGTTCTCTGTAGCGGTTATATGGCACCGGAGTACGCACTAAATGGAAGCGTGTCACCCAAGATCGATATTTTCAGTTTTGGTGTATTAGTCCTTGAAATTATAACTAGGAGAAGGAACTGCGGCTCAGACTATGGGGACACCGTGAATCTCATTAGCGATGTAAGTGCTGGTTTTACATTATCTTCGTCGGTTTTTCAGTGCTTATGAACAATTGTAACATTTATACTATCATATCTAAAAACATCATCCACATGTTAACCATCTAACAGGTGTGGAATCACTGGACAAAAGGATCACTATCACAAATGATGGACAGATCGCTCAATGGGTACCCTCACAGCCAAGCGCTACGGTGCATCCACATCGGGCTTCTATGCGTCCAACCAGACCCTGACGACAGGCCTCAAATATCAACCGTCATTTTCATGTTAACAAGGGATACCATGGAGCTTCAGCCACCGGCACAGCCAGCATTTTTCTTTGAGCCAGAATCATATGCAGGCTCTCCACAATATGGACAAGGCCCCTACATGTATGCCCGATCTAATTCGGTGCTGGAAGATAACGTTTCTTGGAATGAGGTTACAATTACCGAGCCGTATCCTAGGTGATACATGATCTGGATTCTTGAAGCGATGATGTCATGTTTTGTCATAATGGTGTCCAGTATGCTGATTAGGTTTACGTCTTCATTGCGAGTCTTGTAAACACTCATCTATAGAAAAGATAACACCTTCATGATAATACACCTATCCGGTGCAAACAGAAGGATTCCTTTGGAGAATGATTTTTCAACTCCCGGGTGTTCCTACACCGCCCATGAACGGTATTTTTTTTAATAGAATACAAAATATTAAAAACATGAAATTTCGTGATATTAAACATGCTCAGACTTTGTAAGCTCTTGCAACATTTTATGTAGCAAAAACATTTGTGGAGCTCTACATAAGAAAAAGATTTCATTGCTCAAAGTTTTGAGCACTTTTGTTTTATTTTTCCATGCCAATTATTACTTTTTTATTTTCACCATAGCAAATTTACCTTTTATTGCCATGGAAAATTTACCTTTGTTTCGATAGCAATATTTAGTTAACATAAATGGCAAATTTACTTATTGTCACTCATGGCAAATTTACTTCTATGGAGCATGGTAAGTTTTGCTCTTATTTTGCCATGGGCAAAAATATTGTACATCCATGGAAAGTTTAACCTTTTCCATGGTTACATTTTTAAGAACATTTCAATTATACTTTGTAGCATAATAAATTTACTTGTATTGCCACGGCAACTTTATTTTATTTTTTCCATGCCAATAATTACTTTATTTCGACCATGGTAAATTTAAAGTTTATTGCCATGAAAATTTACTTTTGGTGCCATGGAAATTTTCATTTAACATAGATAGAAAGTTTACTTTTTTTTAGTCAACAAATTTACCTCTATGCAGCATGGCAAGTTTTACTTTTATTTTTCCATGGAAAAAATACTTCACATCCATGGCAATATTTGCCTTCTACACGGTTACCTTTCTGAAGAACATGGAAATTTTACTTTGTAGCATTGTAAATTTACTTTTATGTCATGGCAATTTTACTTTTATTTTTTGCCATGCCAATTATTACTTTATCTCAACCAAGGAAAATTTAACCTTCTATTGCCATGGCAAATTTACTTTTTGTCAAGCATGAAAAATTTACTTCTATGGAGCATGGCAAGTTTTACTTTTATTTTTCCATGGCAATTTTTGCCTTTTCCACGGTTACCTTTTCTAATAAAATACCAATTTTACTTTGTAACATGGTAGGTTTACTTTTATTTCCATGGCAATTTTACTTTTATTTTTGCAATGCCAATTATTGCTTTATTTCGGCAATGGCAAAATAACCTTTTTTGCCATGGAAAACGTACCTTTATTGCAATGGAAATTTTCATTTAACATAAATGGCAATTTTACTTTTTGTCGCGCATGGCAAATTTACTTCTATGGAGCATGGCAAGTTTTACTTGTCTTTTCCCATGGCAAAAACCATTTATATCCGTGGAAATTTGGCTTTTCCATGGAAAAAATCATGCATGGAAAGTTTTACTTTTTTAAAGAACATGGCAATTTATATTGTATCATGATGAATTTACTTTTATTGCCATGGAAATTTTACTTTTATTTTTACATGGAAATTTTACTTTTATTTGTGCCATGCAAAGTATTACTTTATTTCGACCATCGCAATTTAAAACTTAAAAACGACATGGCAATTTTCATTTAATATACATGGCAAATCTAGTTTTTGTCACTCGGGGCAAATATACTTCTATGGAGCATGGCAAGTTCTACACTTTCTTTTTTCCATTGCAAAAATATATTGCATCCATGGAAAATTTTGCCTTTTCCGCCGTTCATGGAATTTTTTCTTTTATAGAATATGTTACGTTTAATTTACAAAACGTGGCAATTACTACTAATCTATAGATGGTCCACTTTGTCTGTGCTCCACGTGATGGAAAATTTCAATCCACATTTTTTGCTATCATGGTAAAGATGCAAATTACCATGAACCCGTCCTTTCTGTCATTACAAAAGATCTTATTTGACCATGCAAAATTTGCTCATAAAGATTATGGAAATTTTTGGTTTGAAACCATTGGGATTTTTGATTAGTATTTTGTTTTTCATTTTCTATCTATCATGATAAATTTGCTTTTCACTTTACTTTTGGACCATTTCTGGGTTTTCAAAGTATGGTGAAATCTGGCCTTTATTATTCACAACCAAAGTGGGTTTTCTTGTCACAACAAATATTGGCCCAAACTGGGCTTTATTTTTTATTCATTCAAAGCAAAAGAGGCATAGGGCAATGGTGTTCACGTTGAGCATTCATCACCCCGAACGAGATCGTTCGATCCACGGTCTCCTATGTAGCGAACAAGTCATTCGGTCTAGGGGTCTCCCAGACTGAACGGCAGCGCCATATCGGCGTCGAAAAAGAAACATGTACCATCATTGTGAAACAAATACATGTATCAATCTCTATTTTTTTCATGTTGCATCACATGTTATTTTGATGAATGACAATACATTAACATCACGATATCAAATCTCGCTAAAAATTAAATCAGTGAATATTTTGAACTTTTGAAAATTCCTATTTTTAAAAGGTCAAAGTTTAAATGAAACTTCAAAATATCATAAGTTATCTCAAGGTTAATTCTTGAAAGCTTGAATTTCAAATTTTGAAAGTTGTGGCAAGATTTTTTGAAATATTTTCCAAAAAGGAAAGTGTCATCAAGATGATACCATATACACTCAGCCTTCAACAAAAGTGGCTCCAGAATAAGTTTGTGGCGATCAATTTGTAGGATATTGTGTGTTCGTATACATCCTTCGTATGCACCACGATTCCCCTTGGTTACAATCATCACTCATGTCTTGATGAAGCATGGGTCTCTCTCTCTCTTTATCTATCTCTCCATTGTTTTCCATGATGTTGTGGTCGGTCAGTGGTGGAGCAGAGCAATAATGTGGTGGAAGTTACTACAAAAGAAACACAGGTTTTCTTATTGCCTTATTAGCAATGGTAGCTCAAGCATTTGTCGCCACACGCATAGCCAGGACTCGTGCCTTAGCTAAAGCAAACTGATATTTGCCCGTTGTGTAGGGTGGAACGCAAGGACACATACCACGTGCTTTACAGATGTCCCGTACTCAGGATCTTTGGCATGCTATGGACAAGACATGGAAAATGCCGAGTCTAAAGACCGTTATGTATACGTGACTAGAATGGTTACTCGAGCTTATAGACGGGCGCCACGAGGATGAATGTCGGCTAGTGCTGATGACATTGTGTCAAACTTGGCATGTCCACAATGAGATAACTTACCACAAGTCGACGCCTCCTACAGAAGTTTACTAACAATTATTGTGAAGCTACATAGATTGTCTCATGTGCATCCTCCAACATACATAAGTAGATTGATAAAAGGCTAGAGGGTGGCCACAAATGTTTGTATACTCAAACAGAAAGAAATATTCTCTTCTCTAAGGGACAGCCCTCGGCCCCAAGAGAAGAGAACCAAGCCCCTGAAGGCTGGTACTCGTTAAACATGGATGGCGCTTTTGTTGAGGCGAATGACACTGATACGTCTCCAACGTCTCTATAATTTTTGATGATGTCATGCTATTATATTATCGGTTTTAGATGTTTTATATGCATTAATATGCTATTTTATATTATTTTTGGGACTAACCTATTAATCTAGAGCCTAGCGCCAGTTTCTGTTTTTTCCTTGTTTTTGAGTTTTGCAGATATGGAATATTAAACGGAGTCCAAACGGACTAAAACCTTTGGAATCATTTTTTCTGGAAGGAAAAAGATCCACGAGACTTGGAGTGTACGCCGGGGATCTACCAGGAGATCACAAGCCTGGTAGGCACAGCCACCCCCCTGGCCGCACATGGCAGGCTTGCCTTCTCCTGGCAGGTCTCCTAACCCTATTCTTTGTCCTATAAATACCCAAATATTCCCCCAACACCACAAGGAGCCACACAAATACTTTTCCTCCGCCAGAAGCCTCCGTTCCTGAGGGATCCAATCTTGGAGCCTTTCCGGTAATCTGCCGGAGGAGGTTTCGATCATGGAGGGCATCTACATCAACTCCATTGCCCCTCCGATGATGCGTGAGTAGTCCATCATAGACCTACGGGTCCATAGCTAGTAGCTAGATGGCTTCTTCTCTCTCTTTGATCTTCAATACCATGTTCTTCATGATCTTTATTGACATCTATCCGATGTAATACTCTTTTGTGGTGTGATTGTCAAGATCCGATGAATTGTGGGTTTATGTTCAGATTATCCATGAATCTTATTTGAATCTTCTCTGAATTCTTATATGCATGATATCATATCCTTGCAAGTCTCTTCGAATTATTGGTTTGGTTTGGTCAACTAGATTGGTAATTCTTGCAATGGGAGAAGTGCTTGGTTTTGGGTTCAATCTTGTGGTGTATCACCCAGTGACAAAGTAGGGGTAGCGAGGCACATATTGTATTGTTGCCATCAAGGGTAACAAGGTGGGTTTTTCATCATATTTCTTGAGTATATCCCTCTACATCATGTCATCTTACTTAATGTGTTACTCTGTTGTTCATGAACTTAATACTCTATATGCAGGCAGGAGTCGGTCGATGTGTGGAGTAATAGTAGTAGATGCAGAATCGTTTCGGTCTACTTGACGCGGACGTGATGCCTATATGCATGATCATTGCCTTGGATGTCTACATGATTATTTGCTTTTCTATCAATTGCTTGATAGTAATTTGTTTACCCACCATGGTATTTTCCTTCAAGAGAGAAGCCTCTAGTGAAATCTATGGCCCTCGGGTCTACTTTCCATAACATACTTTCAGGTCTATAAACCAAAAATACCAAAAATACTTTGCTGCAATTTACTTATCTTTTACTTTCCATTTTCGTTTACATCTATCTCTATCCGATCTAATCCTTCCAAATAACCGTGAAGGGATTGACAACCCCTTTATAGCGTTGGGTGCAAGAGTTTGATTGTTTGTGTAGGTGCATCCATTGGTGACTTGCTTGTTCCTCCTACTGGATTGCTACCTTGGTTCTCATCAACTGAGAGAAATACTTATCTACTTTGCTGCATCATCCTTTCCTCTTCAATGGAAAACCAACGCAAGCTCAAGAGGTAGCAAGAAGGATTTCTGGCATCGTTGCCAGTAATGATAAATAGCAAGTCAAGCATCGAGCCTACCAAGTACCCATCACAAACTCATCTCTTGCATTTAAATTATTTGCCATTTGCCTCTCATTTTCCTCTCCCCCAATTCTAAAATGATTTTCAGAAAATACCAAAAAGATTTTCCTTTTTATTTGCCCTTCTTTTGTTTGCCTTTCGTTTGCTTGTGTGCTCGATTGCTTGCTTTGTCACGATGTCCGAGAATACCAAGTTGTGTGACTTTTCCAATACTAATAATAATTATTTTATTAGTACTCCAATTGCTTCTGCCACTAATGTGGAATTTTATGAGATCAATGCTGCTTTGCTTAATCTTGTTATGAATGAACAATTTTCTGGCCTTCCTAGTGAAGATGCTGCATCCCATCTAAAAACTTTCATCGAGTTGTGTGACATGCAAAAGAAGAAATATGGGGATAACGATATTATTTAATTGAAGCTATTTCCGTTCTCTCTACGAGATCGTGCTAAAACTTGGTTTTCATCTTTGCCTAAAAATAGTATTGACTCATGGAATAAGTGTAAAGATGCTTTTATCTCCAAGGACCTTCCCCCCGCTAAGATCATCTCCATTAGGAACAATATAATGAATTTTAAGAAACTTGATAAAGATCATGTTGCACAATCTTGGGAGAGGATGAAATTAATGATTGGGAATTGCCCCGCACATGGTTTGAGTTTATGGATGATTATACATGTTTTTATGCGGGATTGAATTTTGCATCTAGGAATCTTTTAGATTCAGCCACGGGTGGTACTTTTATGGAAATCACATTGAGAAGCTACAAAACTCCTAGATAACATTATGACAAACTACTCTCAATGGCATACTGAAAGATCTCCTACTAGTAAAAAGGTGCATGCAATTGAAGAAATTAATACTTTGAGTGAAAAGATGGATGAATTGATGAAATTGTTTGCTACTAAGAGTGATCCTATTGATCCCAATGATATGCCTTTGTCTCCTTTGATTGGAAATAATAATGAATCTATGGATGTGAATTTTTTTGGTAGGAACAATTTTGGTAATAACGCATATAGAGGCAATTTTAACCCTAGGTCGTTTCCTAGTAATTCCTCTAATAATTATGGTAATTCCTACAACAACTCTTATTATAACAAGATGCCCTATGATCCTGAGAATATTGTTAGAAAATTTATTGGTTCACAAAAAGTTTTTAATGCTATGAATGAAGAAAAATTGCTCAAGATTGATGATTTGGCTAGGAACGTTGATAGAATTTCGCTTGAGATTGATTCCTTGAAAGTTAGATCTACTCCACCTAAGCATGATATTAATGAGTCTTTAAAATCTATGAGAATTTCTATTGATGAAACTAAGGAAAGAACCACTAGAATTCGTGCTAAGCGTAAATGGCTTGAAAAAGTGTTTTCTCATGATAATAATGATGAAGATCTCAAAGTGATCTATTTGACTCCTATTGAATCTTTGTTTTCTAATATGAATCTTGATAAAGATGGGACTAGAGATAAGTCAAATTTAGTTAAAAGGCGTCCCAATGATTCGAAGTCTGTAGATCTCAATGCTAAGATTGATAAAAGTGGGATTGAAGAGGTCAAAACTTTAAATAGCAATGAACCCACTCTTTTGGATTTCAAGAACTTTAATTATGACAGTTGCTCTTTGATTGATTGTATTTCCTGTTGATAATTGGTCATTATCATATTTCCCTGGTCATGATAATCGTTTATTATCCGTGCTATAATTGTATTGATCGGAAACTCAGATACATGTGTGGATACATAGACAACACCATGTCCCTAGTATGCCTCTAATAGACTAGCTCGTTGATCAAAGATGGCTATGGTTTCCTAGTCATGGACATAAGATGTCATTTGATAACGACATCACATCCCTTAGGGGCCAAGTAGGAGAGAGTCCTACTAGGAGTCCACCTCCCTTGTGGGAGGTGGACTCCTCTCCTCTAGTTCGGCTGAAGCCCTCCTTGTAGGAGGGTCTAGGATGCCTCCTCTCGTCTCCCTCCTATATATACTGAAGGTTTTTGAGGGCAGTACTAACCCTCATTGCCACGTGTTGCCCTCTTCTTCCTCTAGATCTGTTTTTCCTCTACATTAGTTCTGCGATGCTTAGGCGAAGCCCTTCAGGATTAGTTCACCACCACCGCCACCATGTCGTTGCGCTGCCGAGGAACTCATCTAACTCTCCTCTCTCTCTTGCTGGATCAAGAAGGCAGAGATCGTCATCAAGCTGTACGTGTGCTGAACGTGGAGGTGTCGTCCATTCGGCGCTAGATCGGAAGGACCATGATCAAGATCGCGAGACGATTCGTGATTGGATTGCAGGACGGATCGTGATGGGATCGCAGGACGGACCGTGATTGGATCGCGAGATGGATCGTGATGGGATCACGGGACGCTCGGCGATTTGGATCGCGAAGATGTTCGACTACATCAACCGCGTTTCTTAATGCTTCCCGCTTAGCGATCTACAAGGGTATGTAGATCCACTATCCCTCTCGTAGATGCTCATCATCATGGCTAGATCTTGCGTGTGCGTAGGAATTTTTTTTGTTTCCCATGCAACGTTCCCCAACGTTGGCATCATGAGCTAGGTCTATGTGTAGATGAGATCTCGAGTAGAACACAAAGAGTTTGTGGGCGTTGATGATTAGATTGCTTCCTCCCTTGGTCGTGTTTTGGTTCAACGGTATTGTGGGATGAAGCGGCCCGGACCAACCTTACTCGTACGCTTACGAGAGACCGGTTCCATCTACTGATGTGTAACTTCGTTGCACAAAGATGGCTGGTGGGTGTCTGTTTCTCCTACTTTAGTTGGATCGGATTCGACAAAGGCGGTCCTTGAGAAGGTTTAAAAGCAACTTAAGTATCACCGTTGTGCTTTTGTGTAGGTGAGAATTGTTCTTGATAGATACCCGTAGCAGCCACGTAAAACTTGCAACAACAATTAGAGGACGTCTAACTTGTTTCTGCAGGGTATGATGTGATGTGATATGGCCAATTACATAATGAGATATATGTGATGTATGAGATGATCATGTGTTGTATAGAATATCACGACTTGCATGTCGATGAGTATGGCAACCGGCGGGAGCCATAGGGTTGTCTTTAATTATTGTATGACCTGCGTGTCAATCATTAAACGCTATGTAATGCTTTACTTCATTGCTAAATGGTAACTATAGTAGTATGAGCATGGTGGGCGCGACAACCCTGATAGCGACACAATGATAGAGATCATGGTGATGGAGATCATGGTGTTATGCCGGTGGTGATGGAAATCATGTCGGTGCTTTCAAGATGGAGATCAAAAGCACAAGTTCATGGCCATATCATGTCACTTATGATTTGCATGTGATGCTAATCCTTTTATGCACCTTGTTTTGCTTAGGACGACAGTAGCATTATAAGGTGATCCCTCACTTAAATTTCAAGATAAATTGTATTCTCCCCAAGTGTGCACCGTTGCAAAAGTTCATCGTGTCAAGACACCACGTGATGATTGGGTGTGATAGACTCTACGTTCCCATATAATGGGTGCAAGCCAGTGTTGCACATGCAGAACACTCGGGTTAAACTTGACGAGCCTAGCATGTACAGACATGGCCTCGGAACACAAGAGACCGAAAGGTAGAACATGAGTCATATAGTAGATATTATCAACATGATGATTTTCACCATTGAAACCACCTCAACTCATGTGATGATCGGACTTGAGTTGGTGAATATGGATCATGTATCACTCGAATGACCAGAGGGCTGTCAATTTGAGTGGGAGTTCTTAGGTAATATGATTAATTGAAACTCATTAACATGAACATAGTCAGTAGTGTCTTTGCAAATTATGTTGTAGCTCATGTTGTAGCTCCCTTGAATTTTTATATGTTCCTACAGAAATAGAGTTGTAAGATGATGGTAGCAATATTGCGGACTGGGTCCGTGATCTAAGGATTGTCCTCATTGTTGTACATAAGGCTTATGTCCTTAATGCACTGCTCGGTGTGCCACCCCCTCTAGCATCGTCTATAGATGTTGTGAACATCTGACAGGCACATTCCGATGACTACTTGATAGTTTAGTGCGTCATGCATTACGGCATAGAATTGAGGCTCCAAAATGTTTTGAACGTCACAGAACATACGAGATGTTCTAAGAGCTGAAATTGGGATCTCAGGCTCGTGCCCGTGTTGTGAGATATGAGATCTCCAACAAGATTCTTTGCCTGCAAGATGAAGGAGAATAGCTCAATAGTTGAGCATGTGCTCAGATTGTCTGGGTGCTAAAATCACTTGAATCGAGTGGGAGTTGATCTTCCAGATAAGGAAGTGATTGATATAGTTTTCCATGTCACTGTCACTAAGCTACTAGAGCTTCGTGATGAACAATAAAATGCCAGGGATGGAAATGATGATCCCTGAACTATTCGCGATGTTTGACACCGCAAAGGTAGAAATCAAAAAGGAGCATCAAGTGTTGGTGGTTAGTAAAACCACTAGTTTAGAGAAGGGCAAGGGCAAGGAGGGAAACTTCATGGATGCCAAGTCAGTTGCTGCTCCAGTGAAGCAACCCAAAGTTGAACCCAAACCCGAGACTAAGTGCTTCTATTATGGGGAGAGCGGTCGCTGAAGCGGAACAACCCTAGATACTTGGTAGATAAGAAGTCTGGCAATGTTGACAGAAGTATATTTGATATATGTGTTATTGATGTGTACCTTGCTAATATTCCTAGTAGCACCAAGGTGTTGGATACCGGTTCGGTTGCTAAATGTTAGTAACTCAAAATAAAAGCTACAGAATAAACGGAGACTAGCTAAGTGTGAGGTGATGATGTATGTTGGAAATGTTTGCAAGGTTGATGTGATCAACATCACACTCTCTCTCTACCTTCAGGATTAGTGACAAACCTAAATAAATGTTATTTGGTGTTAACGTTAAGCATGAACATGATTGGATTGTGTTTATTGCAACACGGTTATTCATTTAAGTTAGAGAATAATGGTTATTCTGTTTACATGAATAATACCTTCAAGGGCCATGCACTCAGTGAGAATGGTTTGTTGAATCTTGATCGTAGTAAAACACATGTTCATAACATTGATGCCAAAAGATACAAAGTTAATAATGATAGTACCACATACTTGTGGCACTGCCGCTAAATGTCATATTGGTATAAATTGCATGAAGAAACTCCATGATGATGGATCTTTGGACTCATTTGGTTTTGAATCGGTTGAGACATGCGGACCATGCCTCTTGGGCAAGATGGCTACATACCCCGTTTTCAGTATGATGGAGCGGGCTAGTAACTTGTTGGAAATGATACATATTGATGTATACGGTCCAATGAGTGTTGTAGTGTGTGGTGGATATCATTATTTTCTTACCTTCACTAATGATTTGAGTAGATATAGTGTATATTTTCTTAATGAAACACAAGTCTGAAGCGTTTGAAAAGCTCAAGCAGAATCAGAGTGAAGTTTGAGATCATCGTGACGAGAATATAAAAATCTATGTGATATGATCGTGGAGGTGAATATCTGAGTTACGAGTTTGGCATACAACTTTAGACAATGTGAAAGATGGTTCACAACTCACGCCACCTGGAATGCCATAGTGTGATGGTGTGTTCGAATGTCATAGTCGTGCTCTGTTGGATATGGTGCATACTATGATGTCTCTTATCGTTTTGCCACTATCGTTTTGGGGTTATGCATTAGAGACAACAACATTCACTTCAAATAGGTCACCATCTAAAACCGTTGAGATGACACCGTATGAATTATGGTTTGATAGAAACCTAAGCTGCCATTTCTTAATGTTTGGGGCTGCGACGCTTATGTGAAAAAGGGTTTTCACCAAATGAGCTCGAACCCAAAGCGGACAAATGCATCTTCATGGAATACCCTAAGAATAGTTGGGTATACCTTCTATCTCAGATCCGAGCACAAAGTGTTTGTTGCTAAAATGGGTCCTTTCTCAAGAAAGAGTTTCTCTCGAAAGAATTGAGTGGGAGGAAGATAGAACTTGATGAGGTTGTTGAACCTTTGTTCAACCAGAGAGTAGCACAGCACAGAAAGATGTTTCTCTGGAGCCTATGTGAGTTGAATAGGAAGTTAATGATGATTATAATGAAGCTTCGGATAAAGTTACTATAAAACCTCATAGGTCGATAAGAATGCGTACTGCTCCTGAGTAGTACGACAAACCTGTCTTGGAGGTCATGTTGTTGGACAACGATGAACCTACGAGCTATGGAGAAGTGATGATGGGCCCGGATTCCGCCAAATGGTTAGAGGCCATGAAATCCGAGAAAGGATCCATGTATGATAACCAAGTATAGACTTGGGTAGACTTGCTCGTTGGACGGCAGGTCATTGAGTACAAATGGACCTTTAAGATGAAGACAGACGCTAATGGTGAATGTCACCATTTATAAAGCTCGACTTGTCACAAAGAAGTTTTTGCCAAGTTCAAGGAGTTGACTACGATGAGACTTTCTGACTCGTAGCAATGCTAAAGTCTGTTGGAATTATGTTAGCAGTTGCTACTTTTTTCAATTATGAAATCTGGCAGATAGATGTCAAAACATCATTTCCTTCCTTGAGGAAAGGTTGTATGACATACAACCAGAAGGTTTTGTTAGTCCTAAGGATGCTAAAAGATGTGCAAGCTTCACTGATCCTTCTATGGACTGAAGCAAGCATCTCGGAGTTGGAATATACGCTTTGATGAGCTAATCAAAGTTTTTGAGGCTATACAAAGTTTATGAGAAACTTGTATTTACGATAAAGTGAGTGGGAGCACTATAGAGTTTCTGATAAGCATATGTGGATGGTATATTGTTGATCGGAAATGATGTAGAATTTCTGGAAAGCATAAAGGGTTGTTTGAAAAGAGTTTTTCAAAGGAAGACCTGGATTGACCTACCTAATTGTTGGGGATCAAGATCTATAGAGATAGATGAAGATGATTGTGAGACTTTCAATGATTATATACCTAGACAAGATTTTGAAAGAGTACAAAGTGGATCAGTCAAAGGAGTTCTTGCCTGATTTGTGAGGTGTGAACTTGAGTGAGACTCAAAGCTCGACCATGACAGAAGAAAGAGAAAGGACGAAGGTCGTCCCCTATGCCTTAGCCATAGGCTCTATATTATGCCATGCTGTGTACCGCACCTGGTGTGTGCCTTGCCATGAGTCTGTCAAGGAGTACAAGAGTGATCCAGGAGTGGAACATTGGACAGCTGTCAAAATTATCCTTAGTAACTAGAGGACTAAGGAGATGTTTATCAAATAAGGAGGTGATAAAGAGTTCATCGTAAAGAGTTACGTTGATGCAAGCTTTAACACCAATCCGGATGATTCTTAGTAGCAATCCGAATACGTATAGTGGAGCAGCCATTTGGAATAGCTCCAAGTGGAGTTTGGTAGCAGTGTCTACAGTATGACATAGATATTTGCAAAGTACACACGGATCTGAATGTCGTAGATCCGTTGACTAAAATACCTCTCTCACATGCAAAGCATGATCGAGCCCCAGAACTCATTGGGTGTTAGATTCAGAACAATACGAATCACATGGTGATGTGAACTAGATTATTGACTCTAGTCTAAGTGGGAGACTGTTGGAAATTTGCCCTAGAGGCAATAATAAATTGCTTATTATCATATTTCCTTGTTCATGATAATCGTTTATTATCCGTTCTATAATTGTACTGATCGAAAACTCAGATACATGTGTGGATACATAGACAACACCATGTCCCTAGTATGCCTCTAATAGTCTAGCTCGTTGATCAAAGATGGCTATGGTTCCCTAGTCATGGACATAAGATGTCATTTGATAACGGGATCACATCATTAGGAGAATGAAGTGATGGACAAGACCCAAGCTATAAACGTAGCATATGATCATGTCGGTTTATTGCTACAGCTTTCTGCATGTCAAGTATCTGTTCCTATGACCATGAGATCATGCAACTCACTGACCCCGGAGGAGTACCTTGTGTGTATCAAACATCGCAACGTAACTGGGTGACTATAAAGGTGCTCTACAGGTATCTCCGAGGGTGTCTGTTGGGTTAGCATGGATCAAGACTGGGATTTGTTACTCCGTGTGATGGAGAGGTATCTCAGGGCCCACTCAGTAATACAACATCACAAGAAGCCTTGCAAGCAATGTGACTAAGTGTTAGCCATGGGATCTTGTACTACAGAACGAGTAAAGAGACTTGCTGGTAACGAGATTGAACTAGGTATAGAGATACGGACGATCGAATCTCAGGAAAGTAACATACCGAAGAACAAACGGAACATCGTACGAGATTAATTGAATCCTTGACATAGAGGTTCAACCGATAAAAGATCTTCATAGAATATGTAGGAACCAATATGGCCATCCAGGTCCCTCTATTGGTTATTGACCGTAGAGGTGTCTCGGTCTTGTCTACATAGTTCTCGAACCCGCAGGGTCTGCACACTAAAGGTTCGGTGACGCTTCGGTAGTATTGAGTTATGTATGTTGGCGACCGAAGGTTGTTCGGAGTCCGGGATGAGATCCTGGACATCACGAGGAGCTCCGGAATGGTCTGGAGGTGAAGATTGATATATAGGAAAGTGGTGTTTGAACTGCGGAAAAGTTATGGGCATTTTCGATAGTGTACCGGGAGTCACGAATGGGTTTCGAGGGACCACCAAGTGGGCCACACACCCTAAGGGGCCACATGGGTCTTAGTGGTCGCGCACCAGCCTCTGGTGGGCTGGGAGGCCAGCCCAAGAAGGCCTATTAGGAGTAGGGGCCAAGTAGGAGAGAGTCCTATTAGGAGTCCACCTCCCTTGTGGGAGGTGGACTCCTCCCCTCTGGTTCGGCCGAAGCCCTCCTTGTAGGATGGTCTAGGCTGCCTCCTCTCCTCTCCCTCCTATATATACTGAAGGTTTTTGAGGGCAGCACTAACCCTAATTGCCACGTGCTGCCCTCTTCTTCCACTAGATTTGTTTCTCCTCTAGATTAGTTATGCGGTGCTTAGGCGAAGCCCTGCAGGATTAGTTCACCACCACCGCCACCACGCCATTGTGCTGCCGGAGAACTCATCTAACTCTCCACTCCCTCTTGCTGGATCAAGAAGGTGGAGATCGTCATCAAGCTGTACATGTGCTAAACGAGGAGGTGTCATCCGTTCGGTGCTAGATCGGAAGGACCGTGATCAAGATTGCGAGACGATTCGTGATTGGATGACAGGATGGATCGTGATGGGATCACGGGACAGATCGTGATTGGATCGCGATATGGATCGTGGTGGGATCGCGGGACACTCGACGATTTGGATCGTGAAGACATTTGACTACATCAACCGCGTTTCTTAACGCTTCCCGCTTAGCGATCTACAAGGGTATGTATAGCCACTCTCCCTCTCGTAGATGCTCATCACCATGGATAGATCATGCGTGTGCATTGGAAAACTTTTGTTTCCCATGCAACGTTCCCCAACATTTCCTTGTTACAATCCATGATGAATTCTCCACATGCTTATAATCACAATAAGGCTTTTAATAAATATATCCTTGATCCTATGATGCAATCATTTGAAGTAAAACTTGAGTTAGAAGTTTCTATCCCTAGAAAGCTTCATGATGAGTGGGAACCTACTATTAAGATTAAAACCAAAGATTATGAGTGCCATGCTTTGAGTGATTTGGATGCTAGTGTGACGTGCTAGTTTACGATGATCTTTATGATTGCTCTCTAAATTTGCATCTTGCGGATTCCACTATTAAGAAACCTATGCGAAGGATTAGTGATGTTATGATTGTTGAAAATAGGAATTATGTGCCCGTAGATTTCATTGTTCTTGATATATATTGCAATCCTACATGTCCTATTATTCTAGGTAGACCTTTCCTTAGAACGATTGGTGCAATTATTGACATGAAAGAAGGAAACATTAGATTCCAATTTACATTAAGCAAAGGCATGGAACACTTTCCTAGAAATAAAATAAGATTGCCTTATGAATCTATTATGAGAGCTACTTTTGGATTGCATACCAAATATGACAATACCTAGATCTATTGTGTTTTGCATAGCTAGGGGTGTTAAACAATAGCGCTTGTTGGGAGGCAACCCAATATTTTTTGTGTTCTATTTTTGCTTATGTTTTTGAGTGTTTCCCACATTATTACATACTTAGTAATTGTGTTTTGGTGTTTTAATTATTGTTTGAGCCAATTAAAACCTTTGGGGTGATCTATGGTAGTTGTTGATTTGATCTTGCTGAAAACCAGAAACTTTTGCGCTCAGTCCAGGAATTTTCTAAATTTTTCAAAGCGTCGAATGAGTCTGAAATTTTTACACAAGATTTAAATATAAATTTCCCAGGTCTTCCTAAGTTTTCAGAATTGTTTTAGTTACATAAGTATACGAAGTTTGAAGATTGTTATGATTTATTTACACAAGATTTAAATATAAGTTTCCGAGGACTGTTCTGTTTTTGACAGATTCTTTTTTCTTTGAGTTGTTTGCATATTTTGATGAATCTATGGGTTGTATCACGGGGTTTGGTCCATGGAGAAGTTAGAATACAGTACGTATAAAACCAATATAAATAAATAATGAGTTCATAACAGTACCTAAAGTGGTGATTTATTTTCTTATACTAACGGATCTCACGAGTTTTCTGTTAAGTTTTGTGTTGTGAAGTTTTCACGTTTTGGGTAAAGATTTGATGAACTATGGAATAAGGAGTTGCAAGAGCCTAAGCTTGGGGATGCCCAAGCCACCCCAAGTCATATTAGAGGATGCCAAAGAGCCTAACTTGGGGATGCCTCGGAAGGCATCCCCTCTTTCGTCTCTGATCCATCAATAAATTTAATTGAGGATATATTTTTATTCACCACATTATATGTGTTTTTCTTGGAGCGTCTTGTATGATATGTGTTTTTCTTGGAGCGTCTTGTATGATGTGAGTATTTTCTTCTTAGTTTGCCAAAACCATCCTTGCTCCACACATCTTTTGAGAGAGACATGCTGAATCGTGAATTTATTAGAATACTCTTTGTGCTTCACTTATATCTTTTGAGATAGGCAATTTTGCTCTATCTGGTTCACGTATATATTTTTAGAGCATGGTGGTATTTGTGTTTTATAGAAATAATTGAACTCTCGTACCTCACTTATATTATTTTGAGAGTCTTTAAACAGCATGGTAATTGGTCTAGGTTATGAAATTAGTCCTAATATGATAGGCATCCAAGAGGGATATAATAAAAACTTCCATATTAAGTGCATTGAATATTATGAGAAGTTTGATTCCCTGCATAAAGTTTTGAGATATAAAGATGGTAATGTTAAGAGTCATGTTAGGAAGTAATTTTGATTTGGTAAAAATACTTGTGTAAAGGTTTGTGATTCCCGTAGCATGCATGTATGGTGAACAGTTATGTAAGGAAGTCGGAGCATGATTTGTTTATACATTGTCGACCTTTGTGTGAGGGCCAGGAGTGCGCGATGGTTAACTCCTACCAACCTCTCCTCTAGGAGCATGCATTTAATACTTTGCTTCAATGACTAATATACTTTTGCAATAAGTATGTGATTTCTTTATGACTAATGTCCAGTCCATGGATTATACGCACTCTCACCCTTCCACCTTTGCTAGCCTCTCTAGTACCACGCAAATCTCGCCGGTACAACAAATCGACCTTCCTCAAAACATCCACCATATACCTTCCTCGAAACAGACACCATATACCTTCCTCAATAAAGCCACCATACCTAACTATTATGGCATTTCCATATCCATTCCGAGATATATTGCCATGCAACTTCCACCCGTTTCCTTTTATGAATAGCACCATCACTTCCATATTGCATATAGAGTCATATTTTGTCATAGGTATCAAGTTGTAACTTCCTTTTGAGTTGTAAGTAAATAAAAGTGTGATGATTACCATTATTAGAGCATGTCCCATGTGAGGAAAGGATGATGGAAGCTGTGATTCCCTCTCAAGTGGGGATGAGATTCTGGACTTTATGAAAAATAAAAGAGGCCAGCGAAGCCCAAATAAAAATAATAAAAGAGGCCTTAGATTCCCACCAAAAAAATGAGAGAAAAGAGAGAAGGGACATTGCTACTATCTTTTTCCACACTTGTGTTTCAAAGTAGCACCATGATCTTCTTGATAGAGAGTCACCTATTTTGTCACTTTCATATACTAGTGGGATTTTTTCTTTATATAACTTGGCTTGTATATTCCAATGATGGGCTTCCTGAAATTGTCCTAGGTCTTCATGAGCCAGCAAGTTGGATGCACACCCACTTAGTTTCCTCTTGAGCTTTCATACACTTATAACTCTAGCGCATCCGTTGCATGGCAATCCCTACTCACTCACATTGATATCTATTGATGGGCATCTCCATAGCCTGTTGATATGCCTAGTTGATGTGAGACTATCTTCTCCCTTTCCTTGACAACCTCCACCATATTCTATACCACCTATAGTGTTATATCCATGGCTCACGCTCATGTATTGCATGGGAGTTGAAAAAGTTTGACAAAATAAAAGTGTGAAAACAATTGCTTGACTTGTCATCGGGGTTGTGCATGATATAAATACTTTGTGTGGGGAAGATGGAGCATAGGCAAACCATATGATATTGTAGGGATAAATTTTTTGCCATTATATTTTGAAGAGATACGGTTTCTTTGCTAGTATGCTTGAAATATTATTGTTTTTATAATATTAAGCTTTTGTTTTGAGTTTTATGGATCTGAATATTCATGACACAATAAAGAATATTACATGGATAAATATGTTAGGTAGCACTCCACATCAAAAAAATTGTTTTTATCATTTACCTACTCGAGGACGAGCATGAATTAAGCTTGGGGATGCTGATACGTCTCCAATGTATCTATAATTTTTCATGATGTCATGCTATTATATTATCTGTTTTGGATCTTTTATATGCATTAATATGCTATTTTATATTATTTTGGGGAATAACCAATTAATCTAGAGCCTAGTGCCAGTTTCAATTTTTTCCTTGTTTTCGAGTTTTGCAGATATGGAATATTAAATGGAGTCCAAATGGAATAAAACCTTCAGAATGATTATTTCTAGAAGGAAATAGATCCACGAGACTTGGAGTGCATGCCTGGGGATCTACCAGGAGATCACAAGCCTGGTAGGCGCGGCCACCCTCCTGGCCGCGCCTGGCAAGCTTGCCATCTCCTGGCAGGTCTCCTAACCCTATTCTTCATCCTATAAATACCCAAATATTCCCCAAACACTAGAAGGAGACATGCATATACTTTTTCGCCACTTGAAGCCTCAGTTCCCGAGAGATCCAATCTTGGAGCCTTTTCCAGTAATCTGCTCGAGGGGCTTTTGATCACGGAGGGCATCTACATCAACTCCATTGCCCCTCCGATGATGCGTGAGTAGTCCACCACAGACCTACGGGTCCATAGTGAGTAGCTAGATGGATTCTTCTCTCTCTTTGATCTTCAATACCATGTTCTTCATGATCTTCATGGAGATCTATCCGATTTAATACTCTTTTGTGGTGTGATTGTCAAGATCCGATGAATTGTGGGTTTATGTTCAGGTTATCCATGAATCTTATTTGAATCTTCTCTGAATTCTTATATGCATGATTTCATATCCTTGCAAGTCTCTTTGATTTATTGGTATGGTTTGGCCAACTAGATTGGTAATTCTTGCAATGGGAGAAGTGCTTCGTTTTGGGTTCAATCTTGCGGTGTCCTCACCCAGTGACAATGTAGGGGTAGTGAGGCACATATTGTATTGTTGCCATCAAGGGTAACAAGATGGGGTTTTCATCATATTGCTTGAGTTTATCCCTCTACATCATGTCATCTTACTTAATGTGTTACTCTGTTCTTCATGAACTTAATACGCTAGATGCAGGCAGGAGTCGGTCGATGTGCGGAGTAATATTAGTAGATGGAGAATCATTTCGGTCTAGTTGACACGGACGTGATGCCTATATGCATGATCATTGCCTTGGATTTCTACATGACTATTTTCTTTTCTATCAATTGCTTGACAGTAATTTGTATACCCACCATGATATTTTTCTTCAAGAGAGAAGCCTCTAGTGAAATCTATGACCCCAGGGTCTAATTTCCATAACATACTTTCAGATCTATAAACCAAAAATACTTTGCTGCAATTTAATTATCTTTTACTTTCCATTTTCGTTTACATCTATCTCTATTGGATCTAATCCTTGCAAATAACCATGAAGGGATTGACAACCCCTTTATAGAGTTGGGTGCAAAAGTTTCACTATTTGTGTAGGTGTATCCATTGGTGACTTGCTTGTTCCTCCTACTGGACTGATACATTGGTTCTCATCAACTAAGGGAAATACTTATCTACTTCGCTGCATCACCCTTTCCTCTTCAAGGGAAAACCAATGCAAGCTCAAGAGGTAGTAGACACTAGAGCTTTAGGTATGTTTCTCTGCAACCATCAGGCACATGTATTTTCGTATCCTGTCGTTTCATGTCAAAGTTTCAATTGTGCTTGAAGCTGAGCTTGCAGCATGCATGGAGGGGATGTCACTCGCACTAGAATGGAGCTCGGAGCCTTTCATCTTGGAGACTAACTACACCATCATCACGCTCATACTTCTGAGCTTCTAGTTAATAGATCACCGTTCTCATCACTAGTTGTGGAAAAAAATTGCTAGATTTGGACATACACATGTGATATCACATTTTATGAGAGAAAGGAACTAGGTGAGCCGTGCACTTGCCCAGATGGGTAGGGCGCCTCGCACAGCCATTTGGCTTCGCCAAGCACCGTACAAGATTCTCCCCTTATGTAATCCTGACTATGACACCCCTGGCTAATGAATGAGAAGTTTCTTTTCTCGTAAAAAATACACATTTGTTGGCTTGGCGGGCTTGGAGGCTTGTGACTACTAGAGTGAAGTGGAGTTGGGGTGGTCAAATCTAGCAACACATTCATTTACTCCTTATATTTAGTTTATGGATGCATTTTAAAATTAAATGTTTGGTCATCAATTTAGTCTTATTTTAGATTGAGCAGCGATTGTAGTTTTCTAGTATTGTTCCTAATGTTATTCTCTCAAGTGTGCAACATAGCTATGATGAATGCAAGTCACTATGGTTATGTGGTTGTGGACTTAGTACTTCCATTGATTCCACCAATGTAACTATAGTATGCTTTCTTGTGATTATCACTTTCGGCTTAATGCAGATATGCATATATGCTCACTGTAGTATGCCTGACATTAACGATTGTATGTGCAATATTACCCATAGTTGCCACTTCCTTCTCCCTCGCAGCGAACATTGCCTCCTACATCCATACCCCCTCGGCACCACTGGAGACAAGTGGCAAGGCTAAGGCTAGACACATGTCAATGAAGACATCGGTCGTGCGGGGGGGGTCTGCTCCGAGAGCCTATCATGGCAAGATGTGATCCATGTGCACCGACTTGAGGCAAAGGGTATGGATGTGTAGCAGTAGAGGTCATATTTCTGGCATGACTAGCGGTCTCTATAGAAGGTGTCTCAATGGCCATTTGCAAGCAGGTACGAGGGGGTGGTAGCAGTGTCCTTTTGCATCTGAACGAGACAGGCCTCCACTTAGGCGCACGGATGGGGTCGAGGTCCTGCGCTGCTAGGCGTTTCTCACAACAAGCCAAAATGTATTGGACCTTCGGCTCTGGCGACAATGTTGAGTATATGTTTCAACCAACTTTGTGCCACATGGGAGGACGGCTGAGCATGAGGACGGTGCGAGACTGCGAGAGTGTCCCGTATTGGGATTTTATTGGTGTCGGTGACCTTCCTCCATCGTCAATCCATGTAATGGTGACCTTTTTCTTATCGAGCCTTTGGTGTCGACTAGCACTTTTAGTGGTTTGATTGTCTAATTGTGCAGTCATGATCTTCACGTGGGTGAAATCCTACATCAAGACCATACAATACAAGTATAGTTGTTCGGATCGCTGAAAGTTGTCATGACAACACATGATGACTTAGATTTGGTGGTGCTTCCCGAGCACCTAGTCTCGACCTCTGTGGTGAATCTCTAGCTCTGACTCTAATTGGGCATACCTTACTATGGCAGTGTTTTTGAGTCGGTACCTTGTCAAAGGCATTGTTGGGACTTCATCTTTAGAGTCAAAATACAGGATCTGACTGTTGGTGGTTGGATCTGACGACGATAGTGCTTGAGCATCATTCTTTTCTGGAGACGTTTCTACTAGTGAAACTTTCTCATTATCCTTCAATGTCAGGAGATGGTTGTTGCAGATATGGTCATTTTTGTAGTTTGTCAATCGTTGTTTTGACCGCTTTGTTTTCTTTACTATGCCTCGGTATAGCTTTGGTCTTATGACTTTTCTATGTACAGTGTGATTCTTTATGTGTTTGTGTGGTCGCCGTGTTGGTTACGTGCACTCGAATAAGGTAGAGGACGGATGTGTGCTCCTTGTGTTATCCCATTGATAATTTATTTTGAATCAATAAAATGCATCCTTTGTCGAAGAAAAAACGACTGTAAACTCAAGGAGCACAGACACCGGAGAGGGCAGGAAAATACAATAGGCTGAGTTTGTGTTCATGCTCTTTTTCTATAAAAGGAGGGTTTTTTGGAAATATGCCCTAGAGGCAATAATAAATTGTTTATTATCATATTACCTTGTTCATGATAATCATTTATTATCCATACTAGAATTGTATTGATCAGAAACTCAAATACATGTATGGATACATAGACAACACCATGTCCCTAGTGAGCCTCTACTAGACTAGCTCGTTGATCAAAGATTGTTAAGGTTTCCTAACCAAAGACATGAGTTGTCATTTTATAACAGGGTCACATCATTAGGAGAATTATGTTATGTACAAGACCCAAACTGTAAGCATATCATTTGATCGTATCACTAAGTTTATTGCTATTGATATCCTCATGTCAAGTATTTGTTCCTAAGACCATGAGATCATGCAAATCCCTGACACCGAAGCTATTCCTTGTGTGTATGAAATGTCACTTCATAACTAGGTGATCATTAAGGTACTCTACAGGTATCTTCGAGGGTGTCTATAGGGTTGGCATGAATCAAGACTGGGATTTGTCACTTCGTTTGACAGAGGGGTATCTTTGGGCCCTCTCAATAATACAACATTGATACGTCTCTAACGTATCTATAATTTTTGATTGTTCCATGCTATTATATTATCTGTTTTGGATATTTTATATGCATTAATATACTATTTTATATTATTTTTGGGACAAACCTATTAATCTAGAGCCTAGTGCCAGTTTCTGTTTTTCCTTGTTTTTGAGAATTGCAGATAAGGAATATTAAACAGAGTGCAAATGGAATAAAATATTTGAAATAATTTTTCTTGGACCAGAAGCAAGCTATAAGACTTGGATATGAACTCACGAGAGCAGCCGTGTGGCCACAAGCCACATGGGTGCACCCTAGGGGGCGCCCCCTGGCTTGTGGGCTGACGGCAGCTCCCCTAACCCTATTTCTCGGCCTATAAATTCAGAAATATTCTCTGTATACTAGAGAGAGCCACGAATACACTTTTCCTCTGCCAGGAGCCTCGGTTCCCGTGAGATCAAATCTTGGAGCCTTTTCTGGTAATCTGTCGGACGGGGATTCGATCACGGAGGGCATCTACATCAACTCCATTACCCCTCCGATGATGCGTGAGTAGTTCACCACAGACCTTCAACTCCATAGCTAGTAGCTAGATGGCTTCTTCTCTCTCTCTCTCTTTGCTCTTCAATACCATGTTCTTCATGATCTTCATGGAGATCTATCCGATGTAATACTCTTTTGCGGTGTGTTTGTCGAGATCCAATGAATTGTGGTTTATGTTCAGGTTATCTATGAATATTATTTGAGTCTTTTCTGAATTCTTATATGCATGATTTCATATATTTGCAAGTCTCTGCGAGTTGTTGGTTTGGTTTGGCCAACTAGATAGGTAATTCTTGCAATAGGAGAAGTGCTTAGTTTTGAGTTCAATCTTGCGGTGTCCTCACCCAGTGACAAAGTAGGGGTAGCGAGGCACGTATTTTATTGTTGCCATCGAGGATAAAAGATGGGGTTTTCATCATATTTCTTGAGCTTATCCCTCTACATCATGTCATCTTACCTAATGCGTTACTCTGTTCTTCATGAACTTAATACTCTAGATGCACGCAGGAGTCGGTCGATGTGTGGAGTAATAGTAGTAGATGCAGAATCGTTTCGGTCTACTTGACACAGACGTGATGCCTATATGCATAATAATTTCCTTGGGTATCTTCATAATTATTCACTTTTCTATCAATTGCTCGACAGTAATTTGTCCACCCACCATAATACTTGCCATCATGAGATAAGCCTCTAGTGAAACCTATGGCCCCGGGTCTATTTTCCATCTTATACTTTCAGATGTAAAACCAAAAATAAGAAAAATTACCTTGCTGCATTATTTTTACCTTTTGTTTTACTTTCCGTTCAAGCAATCTATTCTATATATCTCTATCGGATCTCATCCTTGCAAGTAACCATGAAGGGATTGACAACCCCTTTATAGCGTTGGGTGCAAGTGTTTGATTATTTGTGTAGGTACATCTATTGGGGACTTTCTTGTATCTCCTACTGGATTGATACCTTTGTTCTCAACAAATGAGGGAAATACTTATCTACTTTGCTGCATCACACGTTCCTCTTCACGGAAACCAACGCATGCTCGAGAAGTAGCAAGAAGGACTTCTGGCGCCGTTGCCGGGGAGATACATATCAAGTCGGGATAAGAACTCTCCCGTCAACTTGCCAATTTCTGGCGCCGTTGTCGGGGAACATGTTATGCGAAGGCTAGATATCACTGAAAATAAAGTTGCTACTATAGAGCTCATTGAAAACTTGGATAAAAAGATCCATAATCATATCACTCAATATGGGTCTAAGGTAGGAGTTACTCTAAAAAACCTAAGGGAAAAGGAACCCATAGTTAATGAAAAATTGGACCAAGATTCCTCTAGAATAGGAAAGCTAGAGGACATTATTACCAAATTGGGTTCCGCTTTTACCGCTGTTCAAACCACTCCAAAATTTCCTCTTTAGGGCTGCCAAGTTTGTTTACGTTCCCAAGAATAAGGGTGAATCCTCTAGTAAAGGGGATGAAGATCTTAAGATGATAAGTGTTCACCCTAACTTTATCAATATTGTTCGGGAACCGATTGCTACAAGAGAATTTCTTGACTTTTTTCCTACGAGTATGATTATCGATAAAACCAAAGAATCTCCTAGGGTTCGCAAGCGTGCAATTGAGGGATTGTATACCAAAGATGACAGTACCTAGATCTATTGTGTTTTGCCTAGCTAGGGGCGTTAAACAATAGCGCTTGTTGGGATGCAACCCAAATTTACTTTTGCTTTCTGTTTTCGTGTGTTTTGCACATTATTACTTCTGTAATAATTGTGTTTTCTTGTTTAAATTAGTGTTTGAGCCAAGTAAGACCTTTGGGATGGTCTACAGTGTTTGCAATTTGATTTTGCTGAAAACAGAAACTTTTGCGCTCAGTCCAGAATTTTTATAAATTCACTAGAACGTGATTTTGATCTGAAAGTTCTACAAAAGATTTATATACAAATGGCCCGGATTTTCCTAATTTTTCAGAATTTTTAGAGTTACCTAAGTATTCGAAGTCTACAGATTTATACATATTGTTCTGTTTTTGACAGATTCTGTTTCTTTATGTTGTATGCTTATTTTGATGTATCTATGGGTTGTATCGGGGGTATGAACCATGGATAAGTTAGAATAAAGTAGGTATTACACAAATATAAATAAAGAATGAGTGCACAACAGTACCTAAAGTGGTGATTTATTTTTCTTATACTAACGGATCTCATGAGTTTTCTGTTGAGTTTTGTGTTGTGAAGTTTTCAAGTTTTGGGTGAAGATTTGATGGACTATGGAATAAGGAGTGCAAAAAGTCTAAGCTTGGGGATGACCAAGGCACCCCAATCCATATTCAAGGAAACCAAAAATCCTAAGATTGGGGATGCCCCGGAAGGCATCCCGTCATTCGTCTTCAATCCATCGGTAAATGTACTTGAGGCTATATTTTTATTCACCACATGATATGTGTTTTGCTTGGAGCGTCTTGTATGACATGAGTCTTTGATTTTTATTTTGCCACAATCATCCTTGCACACATGTTTTGAGAGAGACGGGCTGAATCGTGAATTTATTAGAATACTCTATGTGCTTCTCTTATATCTTTTGAGCTAGGCAATGTTGCTCTCGTGCTTCACTTATATCTTTTTAGAGCATGGTGGTGTTATAATTTATAGAAATTATTGAAATCTCGTACCTCACTTATATTATTTTTATAATTTATTAAAACAGCATAGTAATTTTTTTAGGTTATGAATTTAGTCCAAATATAATGGGCATCCAAGAGGGATATAATAAAAACTTTCATATTAAGTGCATTGAATACTATGAGAAGTTTGATTCCTTGCATATAGTTTTGAGATAATAGAGATGGTAATACGAGAGTCATGCTAGTGAGTAGTTGTGAATTGGAATAGATACTTGTGTTAAAGTTTGTGATTCCCGTAGCATGCACGTATGGTGAACCGTTATGTAACGAAGTTGGGGCATGATTTGTTTAATGATTGTCAACCTTTGTGTGAGGGTCGGGAGCGCGTGATGGTTAACTCCTACCAACCTATCCCCTAGGATCATGCGTCTAATGCTTTGTTTGATAACTAATATACTTTTGCAATAAGTATGTGAGTTCTTTATGACTAATGTTGAGTCCATGGATTATACGCACTCTCACCCTTCCACCTTTGCTAGCCTCTCTAGTCCCGCACAACTTTCGTCGGTACATCAAACCCACCTTCCTCAAAACAGCCACCATATACTTTCCTCAAAACAGCTATCATATCTACCTATTATGGCATTTCCATAGCCATTCTGAGATATATTGCCATGCAACTTCCATCATTCAGTTTTTCATGACATGCGTTGTCACTTCATCTTGATATAGAGTCATATTTTGTTTTAGGTATCGAGTTGTAAGTAAATAAAAGTGTGATGCTTTTCATTAATAGAGCATTGTCCCGTGTGAGAAAAGGATGATGGAAGCCATGACTCCCTCACAAGTTGGGATGAGTATTCGGACTTTACAAAAAATAAAAGAGGTCAGTGAAGCACAAATAAGATAAAAAAAGAGGCCAAAGAAGCCCACCAAAATAAAAAAATAAAAAAATGAAAGAAAGAGAGAAGGGACAATTGCTACTATCTTTTTCCACACTTTTGCATCAAAGTAGCACCATGATCTTCATGATAGAGAGTCTCCTATTTTGTCACTTTCATATAACTAGTGGATATTCATCATGCACGACCACTTAGTTTTCTTTTTGAGCTTTCATACACTTATAGCTCTAAGTGCATTCGTTGCATGGCAATGCCTGCTCACTCACATTGATATCTATCGATGGGCATCTCCATAGCCCGTTGATACGCCTAGTTGATGTGAGACTATCTTCTCCCTTTTTCCTTGCACCTCCTCCATATTCTATTCCACCTGTAGTGATATATCCATGGCTCATGCTCATGTATTGCGTGACAGTTGAAAAGGTTTGAGAACACCAAAAGTGTGAAACAATTGCTTGACTTGTTCATCAGGGTTGTGCATGATTTAGATACTTTGTGTGGGGAAGATGGATCATAGCCAGACCATATTATTTTGTACGGATAACTTTCAGAGGCCATGTTATTTCGAAAGGACACGATTTAGTTGTTAGTGTGCTCGAAGTATTACTATTTTTACGTCAATATTAGACTATTGTTTTGAATCTTACGGATCTGAATATTCATGCCTAAATAAAGAATATTACATGGATAAATATGTTAGGTAGCATTCCACATCAAAAATTCTGTTTTTATCATTTACCTACTCGTGGACGAGCAGGAATTAAGCTTGGGGATGCTTGATACGTCTCCTATATTTTTTGATTGTTCCATGCTATTATATTATTTGTTTTGGATGTTTTATATGCATCAATATGCTATTTTATATTGTTTTTGGGACAAACCTATTAATCTAGAGCCTAGTGCCAGTTTCTGTTTTTCCTTGTTTTTGAGAATTGCAGATAAGGAATATTAAACGGAGTGCAAATGGAATAAAATATTTGAAATAATTTTTCTTGGACCAGAAGCAAGCTATAAGACTTGGATATGAACTCACGAGAGCAGCCGTGTGGCCACAAGCCACATGGGTGCACCCTAGGGGGCGCCCCCTGGCTTGTGGGCTGACGGCAGCTCCCCTAACCCTATTTCTCGGCCTATAAATTCAGAAATATTCTCTGTATACTAGAGAGAGCCACGAATACACTTTTCCTCTGCCAGGAGCCTCGGTTCCCGTGAGATCAAATCTTGGAGCCTTTTCCGGTAATCTGTCGGACGGGGATTCGATCACGGAGGGCATCTACATCAACTCCATTACCCCTCCGATGATGCGTGAGTAGTTCACCACAGACCTTCAACTCCATAGCTAGTAGCTAGATGGCTTCTTCTCTCTCTCTCTTTGCTCTTCAATACCATGTTCTTCATGATCTTCATGGAGATCTATCCGATGTAATACTCTTTTGCGGTGTGTTTGTCGAGATCCGATGAATTGTGGTTTATGTTCAGGTTATCTATGAATATTATTTGAGTCTTTTCTGAATTCTTATATGCATGATTTCATATATTTGCAAGTCTCTGCGAGTTATTGGTTTGGTTTGGCCAACTAGATAGGTAATTCTTGCAATAGGAGAAGTGCTTAGTTTTGAGTTCAATCTTGCGGTGTCCTCACCCAGTGACAAAGTAGGGGTAGCGAGGCACGTATTTTATTGTTGCCATCGAGGATAAAAGATGGGGTTTTCATCATATTTCTTGAGTTTATCCCTCTACATCATGTCATCTGACCTAATGCGTTACTCTGTTCTTCATGAACTTAATACTCTAGATGCAGGCAGGAGTCGGTAGATGTGTGGAGTAATAGTAGTTTCAGTCTACTACTATTACTCCACACATCGAAAATACGTTGTCATCGAAAATACTCTACATTTGCTCTAGATTAATAGGTTAGTCCCAAAAATAATATAAAATAGCATATAAATGCATATAAAACATCCAAAACAGATAATATAATAGCATGGAACAATCAAAAATTATAGATACGTTGAACACGTATCAGCATCCCGAAGCTTCATTCCTGCTCGTCCTCGAGTAGGTAAATGATAAAAGCAGAATTTTTGATGTGGAATGCTACCTAACATATTTATCCACGTAATATTCTTTATTGTGGCATGAATATTCAGATTCGTAAGATTCAAAACAATAGTCTAATATTGACATAAAAACAGTAATACTTCGAGCACACCAACAAGGTAGTCGTGTCCTTCTGAAATAAAATGGCCTTAGAAACTTATCCCTACAAAATCATATGGTCTGGCTATGCTCCATCTTCCCCACACAAAGTATCTAAATCATGCACAACCCCAATGAACAAGTCAAGCAATTGTTTCACACTTTTGGTGTTCTCAAACCTTTTCAACTCTCACGCAATACATGAGTGTGAGCCATGGATATAGCATTATAGTTGGAATAAAATATAGAGGAGGTGCAAGAAAAAAAGGAGAAGATAGTCTCACATCAACTAGGCATATCAATGGGCTATGGAGATGCCCATCAATAGATATCAATGTGAGTGAGTAGGGATTGCCACATAACAAATGCACTTAGAGCTATAAGTGTATGAAAGCTCTAAAAAGAAAACTAAGTGGTCGTGCAAAAATATCCACTAGTTAAATGAAACTGACAAAATAGGAGACTCTCTATCATGTAGATCATGGTGCTACTTTGAAGCACAAGTGTGGAAAAAGGTAGCGGCAATTGTCCCTTCTCTCTTTCTCTCGTTTTTTTCATTTTTTTTATTTTGGTGGGCTTCTTTAGCCTCTTTTATTTTTTTGTTTGGGCTTCGCTGGCCTCTTTTAGTTTTTGTAAAGTCTGAATACTCATCCCAACTTGTGAGGGAGTCATGGCTTCCATCATCCTTTTGTCTCACGGTACAGTGCTCTATTAATGAAAATCATCAAACTTTTATTTACTTATAACTCAAAAAAAGAAATTACAACTCGATACCTATGACAAAGTATGACTCTATATGCAATATGAAGTGATGGTTCAAGTCATGAAAAACTACATGGTGGAAGTTGCATGGCAATATATCTCGGAATGGCTATGGAAATGCCATAATAGGTAGGTATGGTGTCTATTTTGAGGAATATATGATGGCTGTTTTGAGGAAGGATGGTTTGATGTATCGGCGAAAGTTGTGCGATACTAGAGTGGCTAGCAAAGATGCAAGGGTGAGAGTGCGTATAATCCATGGACTCAACATTAGTCATAAAGAACTCACATACTTATTGCAAAAGTCTATTAGTTATCAAACAAACCATTAGACACATGCACCTAGGGGAGAGGTTGGTAGGAGTTAACCATCGTGTGCTCCCGACCCTCACACAAAGGTTGACAATCATTAAACAAATCATTCTCCGACTTCGTTACATAACGGTTCATCATACGTGCATGCTACGGGAATCACAAGCTTTAACACAAGTATCTCTTCCAATTCACAACTACTCACAAGCATGACTCTCATATTACCATCTCTATTATCTCAAAACTACATGCAAGGAATCAAACTTCTCATAGTTTTTAATGCACTTAATATGAATTTTTTTATTATATCCCTCTTGGATGCCCATTATATTAGGACTAAATTCATAACCTAAACAAATTACCATGCTGTTTTAAGAAACACTCAAAATAATATAAGTGAGGAATGAGAGTTCTATAATTTCTATAAAATATAACACCACCATGCTCTATAAAGATATAAGTGAAGCACTAGAGCAACATTGCCTAGCTCAAAAGATATAAGTGAAGCACATAGAGTATTCTAATAAATTCACGATTCAGTGTGTCCCGCTCAAAAGATGTGTGCAGCAAGGATGATTGTGAAAAACTAAAAAGCAAAGACTCGTATCATACAAGACGCTCCAAGCAAAACACATATCATGTGGTGAATAAAAATATAGCCTCAAGTAAATTTACCGATGGATTGAAGACGAAAGAGAGTATGCCTTCCGGGGCATCCCCAAGCTTAGGCTTTTCACTATCTTTGAATATGACTTGGGATTCCTTGGGAATCCCCAAGCTTAGGCTCTTGCCACTCTTGATTCCATAGCCCATCAAATCTTCACCCAATACTTGAAAACATCACAACACAAAACTCAACAGAAAAGTCATGAGATCCATTAGTATAAAAAGATAAATCACCGCTTTAGGTAATATTGTGAACTCCTTCTTTAGTTGTATTTGTGTAATACCTACTGTATTCTAACTTCTCCATGTCTCATACCCCCTGATATGACCCATAGATACATCAAAATAAGCAAACAACACAAAGAAAACAGAGTTTGTCAAAAACAGAACAATTTGTAGCAATCTTTAAACTTCGAATACTTCTGGAACTCTAAAAATTCTTAAAAATTATGATAATCACGGAAATTTGTATATAAATCTTTTGTAAAAATTTCAGATCAATTCGACGCTCTGAATTTTTAGACAATTCCTGGACTGAGCGCAAAGTTTCTGTTTTTCAGCAAGATCAAATTAACAACTACCATAGATCACCTCGAAGGTTTTACTTGGCTCAAACACTAATTAAAACACAAAAACACAAATACTACAGAAGTAATAATGTTCAAAACACACCTAAACAGAATCAAAAGCAGAAAGTAAAATATTGGGTTGCCTCCCAACAAGCGCTATTGTTTAACACCCCTAGCTAGGCAAAACGCAATACATCTAGGTATTGTCATCTTTAGTATTGGCAAATTTTGTGAGGACCTTCTCAAATCCAGGAGGTTATTTACTCTTTCCCCCACTTGTAGGTGGAGGATCCATCTTGGTGTCCAAAATGTCCAAATGCTTATTGCAAAGGGTAATCAAAGTATTCAAGCGATTAAGGTTCCCGTTAATATGTTTGAGGGGTTCGTGATATTGTTGTAACTCGACCAAGTGCTTATGTAAGTCACTCAATTTGTCGAGAACATGAAATCCCTCTTTAGAGAAAGCAAACCCCCTTTTTG
Organism: Hordeum marinum; assembly: GCA_022496015.1. Lineage (NCBI taxonomy): Eukaryota > Viridiplantae > Streptophyta > Magnoliopsida > Poales > Poaceae > Hordeum > Hordeum marinum. The sequence goes on from CM039672.1 coordinate 481,702,318, forward strand.
GCGAAGGAACCCCCAAAATCCCTTCTAAAACTTCATACGCGGCATTTGTGTCAAACTCAATAAAATTTCCTTTTGAGGCAAAATCTAAAAGCTCCCTATGATGCAAAGCTAAACCAATGTAAAAAATTCTAAGCAAAACTTTTGCATCCCCTTTTAGATTGGAAACACGATAAGATTCCATTAGCATATACCAAGCATCCTTCAATATTTCCCCTTGTTTTTGTTTGAAGTAAAGAACTTCAAAGTCTGGTGACAAGGGGGATGTGGTGATGATAGACATAGTTCAAGTAATCAAAAGGCAAGCGAAAGAATGGCAAACAAAAAGGAAAATCTTTTTGGTATTTTCTGAAAATCATTTTAGGAGTGGGGGAGAGGAAAACGAGAGGCAAATGGAAAATAATGTAAATGCAAGAGATGAGTTTGTGAAGTACTTCCCTCAGTTGTTGAGAACTAAGGTATCAATGTAGTAGGAGATACAAGCAAGCCCCCAATAGGTGTACCTACACAAAGAATCAAACTCTTGCACCCAACGCTATAAAGGGGTTGTCAATCCCTTTAAGGTTACTTGCAAGGATGAGATCTGATAGAGATAGATTGCTTGAATGGAAAGTAAAACAAAAAGGTAAAAGTAATGCAGCAAAGTATTTTTGGTATTTTTGGTTTTAGATCTAAAAGTATAAGATGGAAAATAGACCCGGGGGCCATAGGTTTCCCTAGAGGCTTCTCTCATGATAGCAAGTATTACGGTGGGTGAACAAATTACTGTCGAGCAATTGATAGAAAAGAGAATAATTATGAAGATATCCAAGGCAATGATTATGCATATAGACATCATGTCCATGTCAAGTAGACCGAAACGATTCTGCATCTACTACCATTACTCCACACATCGACCGACTCCTGTCTGCATCTAGAGTATTAAGTTCATAAAGAACAGAGTAACGCATTAGGTAAGATGACATATTGTAGAGGGATAAACTCAAGCAATATGATGAAAACCCCATCTTGTTATCCTTGATGGAAAAAATACAATACGTGCCTCGCTACCCCTGCTTTGTCACTGGGTGAGGACACCGCAAGATTGAACCCAAAACTAAGCACTTCTCCTATTGCAAGAATTACCAATCTAGTTGGCCAAACCAAACCAATACCTCGAAGAGACTTGCAAAGATATGAAATCATGCATATAAGAATTCAGAAAAGACTCAAATAATATTCATGGATAATCTGAACATAAACCCACAATTCATCGGATCTCAACAAACACACCGCAAAAGAGTATTACATCAGATAGATCTCCATGAAGATCGTGAAGAACAAGGTATTGAAGAGCAAAGAGAGAGAAAAGGCCATCTAGCTACTAGCTATGGACCCGAAGGTCTGTGGTGAACTACTCACGCATCATCGGAGGGGCAATTGAGTTGATGTAGATGCCATCCGTGATCGAATCCCCCTCTGGCAGATTACCAGAAAAGGCTCCAAGATTGGATCTCTCGGGAACAGAGGCTTCTGGTGGAGGAAAGTGCTTTCGTGCCTTGTTATGATAATAATGAAATGTTTGGGAATTTATAGGCCGATGATTAGGGTTGGGAGAGCTGTCGTGGGCTCACAAGCCTGCTAGGCGCGCCCTACCCCCATGAGCGTGCCCCTAGGGCTTGTGGCCCCACGATGGCTCCTCTGCCTTGGTTCTCAAGTCTCCTGGTTTCCTTCCGATCTAGAAAAATTCATTCCGAAACTTTTATTCCGTTTGGACTCCGTTTAGTATTCCTTATCTGCAATTCTCAAAAATAAGGAAAAAACAGAAACTGGCACTAGGCTCTAGATTAATAGGTTAGTCCCAAAAATAATATAAAATAGCATATAAATGCATATAAAACATCCAAAACAGATAATATAATAGCATGGAACAATCAAAAATTATAGATACGTTGGACACGTATCAATGGTGCATAAGTGGCCATCTACAAGCAGGTACGAGGCGGTGGCAATAGTGTCCTTCCGCATCCGAATGAGATGGACCTCCACTTAGGCGCACAGATGGCGTCGGGGTCCTGTGCTGCTAGGCGTTTCTCGCAATAAGCAGAAGGGTATTGGACCTTCGAATCTGGCAACAATGTTGAATATGTTTTCAACCAACTTTGTGCCACATGGGAGGATGGCTTAGCATCAGGACGGTGCGGGACTACCGGAGTGTCTCGTATTGGGATTTTATTGTTGACGGTGACCTTCCTTCATTGCCAATCCATGTAACGGTGACCTTTGTCTTATCGAGCCTTTGGTGGCAACTAGCACCTTTAGTGGTTTGTTTGTCTACTTGTGCAGTCATGATATTCATGTGGGTGAAATCTCACGTCAATGCCATACTATGCAAGTATAGTTGTTTGGATCGCTGAAAGTTGTGGTGACAACACGTGATGACTTTGATTTGGTGGTGCTTCTCGAGTACCCAGTCTCCAGCTCCATGGTGAAGCCATAGATTTAACTCTAATTGGACATACCTTACTATGGTGGTGTTTTTTCAGTCGGTACCTTGTCGAAGGCATTGCTAGGACTTTATCTTTAGAGTCAAAATACAGGATCTGACTATTGGTGGTTGGATCCGACGATGATAGTGCTTGAGCATCATTCTTTTTTGGAGACGTTGCTACTAGTGAAACTTTCTCATTATCCTTCAATGTCAGGAGATGGTTGTTCCAGATATGGTCATTGTTGTAGTTTGTCAATCGTTGTTTTGACCGCTTCGTTTTCTATTATGCCTCGGTATAACTTTGGTCTTATGACTTTTCTATGTACTGTGTAATTCTCTATGTGTTTGTGTGGTCAACGTGTTGGTTACATGCACTTGAATAAGGTAGAGGTCGGATGTGTGCTCCTTGTGTTATCTCATTGATACTTTATTTTATTTTGAAACAATAAAATTCATCCTTTGTCAAAGAAAAAAGAACAAACAACTGCAAACTCAGGGAGCATACACACCGGAGAGGGCGGGAAAATACAATAGTTTGAGTTTGTCTTCATGTTGTTTTTTAGAAAAGGAGGATTTGTTGGGAATATGACCTAGAGGCAATAATAAAAATTTTATTATCATATTTCCTTGTTCATGATAATTGTTTATTATCCATGCTAGAATTGTGTTGATCGGAAACTCAGATACATGTGTTGATACATAGACAACACCGTGTCCCAAGTGAGCCTATACTATACTAGCTCGTTGATCAAATATGGTTAAGGTTTCCTAACCATAGACATGAGTTATCATTTGATAACGGGGCCACATTATTAGGAGAATGATGTGATGGACAAGACCCAAACTATAAGCATATCATTTGATCGTATCACTAAGGTTATTCCTACTGCTTTCCCCATGTCAAATATTTGTTCCTAAGACCATGAGATCATACAACTTCCTGACACCAGAGGAATGCCGTGTGTGTATAAAATGTCACTTCATAACTGGGTGATCATAAAGTTACTCTATAGGTATCTCCGAGGGTGTCTATTGGTATGGCATGAATCGATACTGGGAATTTTCACTTCGTTTGATGGAGAGGTATCTCTGGGCCCTCTCGATAATACAACATCACAAGAAGCTTGCAAGCAATGTGACTAAGGATTTAATCATGGGATCTTGTATTATGGAACGAGTAAAGAGACTTGTCGGTAACGATATTGAACCAGGTATGGAGATACCGACGATTGAATCGCGGGCAAGTAACATACCGCCACAAAGGGATTTGCATACGGGATTGATTGAATCCTTGGCATCGTGGTTTGACCGATACAGATCTTGGTGGAATATGTGGGAACCAATATGGGCATCCAGGTCCTGCTATTGGTTACTGAACGAAGAGGTGTCTCGGGCATGTTCACATGATTCTCGAACCCGTAAGGTCCGCACGCTTAACGTTCGGTGACGCTATAGTATTATTGGGTTATGTATGTTGGTGACCGAATGTTGTTCGGAGTTCCAGATGAGATCCCGGACATCAGGAGGAGCTCCGGAATGGTCCGGAGGTAAAGATTTATATATGGGAAGTCATATTTTGGCTACCAAAAAAGTTTTGGGTTTTTTCAATATTGTACCTGGAAGCTTGTAGAAGGTTTCAGAAAATTCAGGAGGAGTCCAGAAGTCCACCAAGGGTTCCACAACGTCCCAAGGGTTTGCATGGGCTGAGAGGAGGCGCCCTGGCCTTATTAGCCTAGGCGCACAAGTGCCTCAAGACACATGTATCTTGGGAGAGGTGGAAAGTTCACCTTTGTATGGAAGGGAAGGAGGATGACTAGGATTCCACCTCCTTCCCCTTGGCTTCTTCCTAGGGCTTGAAGGGGCTGTTCCCCACGCCCCTCCACCTATATATAAAGGGGAGAGCGCCCCAAGAGGACACACCAAGCCCTTGGCGGCCCTCTCTCTCCCTAGATCGTTTTCTCCTCGGTTCGCGGTTTCGGTAGAAATCAATGTAGCCCTATCGGGATTGCTCCACCACCATCTCCACCACGTTGTCATGCTGGTTGAGAACCCATCTACTAATCCGCCCTCGCTCGATGGATTGAGGGGGCAGAGACGTCATAGAGCCACGTGTGTGTCGAACACGGAGGTATCGTCCATTTGGCGGTAGATTGAGACGAATCGCGATTGGATCATGAAGACGTACGACTACATCAACCGCGTTATATATGCTTCCGATTAGCGATCCGCAAGGGTATGTAGATACACTCCCCCTCTCGTAGCTATGCATTTCATGGATAGATCTTGCGTGTGAGTAGGAAAAATGTTGTTTTCCATGCGACGTTTCCCAATAGGATTACCCCGGGCTCTGCATGTGGATGATGCATGCAGTCATTTTTATTAATCTCTACTAATAATAAAGCACAGACATCAGTCATCCAAAATACCCTTGAAGTTGGTAAGAATTACCCACCAATGCCACCCGTAAGTTATTAAAATAACGTTTCATACAAGGTAATCCTGGTCTGGACCGCCCATGCAATAGAGACCTCCTATATTGCGCTCTGGGCGATGGGATAAGACGCAGCGCGTCAGTTTGGGCCAGCCCATGTCTAGGCAAACTGTTTCAAAAAAATTGTTTTTTCTTTTCCGTCTTTGTTATTTTTTAATTTAAATTAATTATTTAGGACTTTAAAAAATCCAAAATTAAAAAATTAAATACTGATATAAAATGTTGAATAAATCATAAAATATTTATGCATTCAAAAGAAGTTCGCAATATTGTAAAAACAATGTTCACTTATTTTAAAAATGTATGAAACATTGAAAACAAATGTTTGGAAAATAATAAATTTTAACTTTTTTAAAAAAACTCGAGTATTAAAAAATGTTAAGAAATTGAATAAAATTTCACAAATTCAAAAAATGTTCATCAATGAAAAAATATAATGAAAATCCAAAAAACTGTTCGTGACTTACAAAATAGTTTATTCATTCAAGAAATGATGATACATTTTAAAAAATGTTTGTTAAATTTTAAAAATGTTCCTGAAAAAATGTCCATGAATTACAAAAATTGTTCCATCAATTTACAAAAAAAATGTTTGTCGATTCTAGAAAAGTTTGCCGATTCAAGAAAATTGTCTAATTGTTTCACAACTTAAAAATATATTTACGAATAGTATTAAATGTTCATGAATTCAAGAAATATTCTTGATTTTAGAAATGGTCATGAATTCATAAGTGTTCACGAACTTGAAAAGAAATTGCGCTTTCAAATATGTGCACGAGTTTAAAAAATGTTCATGATTTAGCGAAATTGAAAGTGATAGTGTATCTCGGTGATGCAGCAAAATGTGTTCATATCCGTTGGAGATTATGATTTTTTTCTCCCATTGTAACGCACGGGCCTTTTTGCTAGTTATTCACAAAGACCTTACAAAGTAGTACATCAGGTAATCTAAAGTCACCATCTTAGCAACAAGTATCGCTACTCCTATCCACTTGATAAACGGGTGTTGATAGTCCAAGCATAATACCTAACAGATATCGTACCATAGCCTAACATCTAAAGCCAGAGTCCCCAACCAAGCCACATACTAGGTTTGGGGTACAAACCTGTCCGACGCACTCTCTTGTGTCATTGTCGTCATCTTCCACCAGTCCTTCTTCAGAGCAGAAACTAACGCACCGACCTTGTCAGGCCTCTCTGCCATCAACACCACCATGACGCCACACAGTGTTCTCCTCCTACGTGAGTCCATCTCTGTGCATCAGACACCTAGTCTCCACTACGCCATGCCGTCGAGATCTGTCGCCGTCCATGTGTAAGATGATGCACCGCTCCACCAAACAAGACGTTCACTCGTCCCTGGAGCCCGTGTAATCCTCCAAGAATGACATCGGAGCGTTGCTGTCATCCGATATAGTGACCTAGCGTTTCCTCCGGAGGTAGAGGATAGATGTCTGGAGCTTCTCCACGGCGATGCCTTCAAGAAGATAACGAAACAGAAGAGTGTTGCCATCGCCGGTCTTGGTAACAAACTGAGAACGAGGCTTCACCCAGATCTGCTCGACGGACCTCCATCAAGCATCATGTGCATGGGTCGCCACCGATTTGAGACACCGCACACTACTGCGCACTTCTATTCTTATATATTTTTTGACCTTCAGAGGTAGAGAATTGTAGGAAAACAACAATTTTCCTCGTGGGGGTGATCTAAGGTTTCTCAATCCGTACGGGGTATTACGTTGAAAGTATTCCATAATTTGAAGTCGACTTCCATGTGCACAAATCATGTAAAGTTACCTCCATAATGTATAGGCTTGTTCTAATTCTTTATTCAATGGCATAGGCCAAATTTGGTAATTCTAGATGTTTATTTAGTGGTATGTCTCAAAATTTCTAGGCTAACTCTTACTGGATCTCGGGGCATCTTTCAAGGTGGATCACCAAACGAATGGCACCAAATGCCCGCGGACTCGTCCGGACATGACATAGCGCTGGCCATCCAACCGTGATCACCAAATGCCTGACCCATCAATTTTTTCTGCTCTACTACAAGTACTAACAATAATCTCTACTCCTAATTGGGGAGTTGGTAGCTTCCGTTCCGGGTTTATTTTCGTCTGGTTTTTTTGTCTGGTTTTTTGTCCCTCCTCCCACCACCACCTCTTCACATTGGTTTTTTCACCTCCCAATAAAAACTATCCTAATTTTTCCAAGTTTTCTTAATCAGTCATGTTACAAATGGCAGGAACCAATAATACGTTACCAAATAATGAAATCCAATTGTGTAGCAATCAATTTTGAGTCCTAACTTTCCTAACACATGGATTTAAAATTGATTGCCACATAATCTCACTCCTAAAATTTCAGTATGTAGGTCATTCGCTCGTTTCGTCCGTTTCCCTCGAAGGAGAGGTCCACCCCTCGATCCCACCCTTCCATCCAGTACCAGCGATTTTCCCTTCCACCGAAAACCATCACCGGTTTATCAATCTCCCACCTCCCATGCCTAAAAATCCCGAACCTTCCACATAAAACATAAATCATATTACAGCCCTTCTGCTTTATTTTTAATCTTTCTTTTATAGCCACGAACGATCCAGTCTCAGATCCTATCCTCCTCACCCGCGGCCAAAAGCTATTCCCTTCCCATCTCGTTTCTTCTCCTCTAGCGGCTTAGGGCAGCATCGGCGTCTACCTAGGCCTGCTCATCTCTCTCATCTTGGTCCCTCTCATGGAATGACGTGTTGCGGAGTTGAAACAAGATAGCACATGGCTGGTCTATCGCGTCCTCGAGCGAGTATGGTGGAGGCGAACTGAAGGGTGCGAGTGAGGTAGATTGGAGGCACTATCGTTGGTGCGTTACTCTGCCATGCCGCTCTTCCTCTCACCTTATGTATCTTCACGATCCGGTCAGCGTCGCTACTCATGTCTCCTATAAAAAAACTGTGCCATCGACGGCATGCCCGTATATCTCTCTTCTATGCAACTTGGTGCCCAGGCGTTGCCCAAATAAAACTCATCAACAAGCAGTTCATGACAGATTCGTGGATTGGTCAATGGGATCAAGAGATGATGCAGACGCGCTGCGTGAGGCAAGAACTTGGCATGTACACGTACACAACCCTAAGGTAGAAACTGACTTCTGCAACATGAAGTACTACGCACCGAGATAGAAACTGATATGCATGCATCTATTTTTTTATTGTTCCTATTTTTTATTTGTTGGAGGACAACATGTATGTATTCATATTTTTTATTCATCCTTTTTTATGTATTAATCGTTTGCACGGCACAGTAATGCCTCTAATAATACGTACATCTCAGTATGACAAATCTTATGAGAAAGATAACTATGATAAAGCTGCATGACAAATCTTATGAGAAAGATAACTCTGATAACACGTACATCTCAGTATTCGTTCAAAAATAATGTGCCGCTTTATTAGGAATGCTACAGTGGTGCCTTGGAATTTTTTAATCACATCACATAGTGTGAGAAATTAATTTAGGTCATTCATTTGGTGGAGTGGTGCAAGTGTGGTCATGCCGGTGCCACCATCAGCCTTGGAGGTTTGAAGGTGGATGGCTTGGGGCGCGTTTATTGGTTCCCTGCATGCAGCCCAACCAGACCCGCACGGGAGTGCGTAGCCTGTTTGGCTGGTTGTATTTACTATTGGGCCTACATAGTACGAAACTTAAAGCACACTTGGGCATGTCTCGTTGGAAACCCTCAAATTGGCAGTTTCTAACAACTCAGGCTGAGGCAAGCGCACATGGTGGACCACTTGCACGAGGGGAGATGGGAGGGATACAAGCTGGTATGCAGCCCGTTCGTGCTTATCTTCTCCTACCTCGAGTAACCTTCTCTCTAATTCTATTCTTCCTAGCCCCTTCTGATCTACACAATGGTGCTTCGATTCGAGGTAAGCTCTACGCGAAAAAGATGAACCTCGATGCTATGGTTCATTCAGGCAATCGGTTCATAGTTTCGTCGGCCGTAAGTTCTTAATTTCGTCTTCCCGTTTGAAGCTATTCTAGACGAATTTTGTCAGATACATCGCGCACAATCGATCGTTTGAAATTTCCTTTGACCAGCAGCCTAATCTCGCAGTTTCGCACAATATTCATGTTGTAAGTTCTTGGTTTTGACGGTCCTAGCTTCAACTCTCTTTGAACAGCAGTCTACTGCACTATCACCGCCATGTCGAGCTCCTCTTTCCTCTGCTCGGAGCCCTCCTATTCGTCCCTCGCGACGCCGACACCCTTCCCCTCGATCTTCTTGCCCACGTCCTACTACACTAGAGTCGTTTCCGGTGTCGCTCATCTCGGCCTATTCTTCGTCGTCCTCCTACTGCACTGACGCTGCAATGGCGCGCACACTATTTTCTTGTGTCCTCTACCTCCATGCACATTGTTCACCGCGCCGCCGATGGGTTGATCATCTTGGCCTCCTCTCTCTCGCCCTACTACACTGGAGTCGTTTTCGGCCTCGATCATCTCGGCCTCCTCTATCGTCTACTGCAGTGACGATACCATGACGCGAGCACTGCATTCTCCTCCTCTGTCCACTGTCTTTGTGCGAGCACCCCAACTAGTTTGCCGATGGTGTCGCTCGACGTGCCACCAACGGGTCGCACGTCCACGACTCCATGCTCGTCATGTCGGGCACGACGCCACGGCCACTATCGACTGCAGTCGCCATGGTCTGACGCACACTGCATTTCTTCTCCCCTTCCTTTGCTAGCTCTTAACCATGTGTGCTAAGTGCAAGTGCTAGCTCTTAATCATACCCCATGCGAGCAACCAAACATCGTGTAATTATATGCGCCGAGACAATGCAGGCAACCAAACAACGTGCTAAAGTTGATCCCCTAATGCAGGAAGTTCATATGCAGGCAACCAAACAACTTGCAGATGTCGCATACGAGGTTGTTTTTCCAAAACCAGGCTGAGTGGAGAAGGGTATGCAACGCAGACACTATAGCTGAAAGCAACCAAACACGCCCTTGGTGAATGGATGTAGTTTTATGCTTCTTTCTTGTTCTTGGTGTTCAGCAGAAGTTGTAAGTTTATGGCTGGAGTTGCTATTTTGTATGTACTATAACCTATATATTTGCTAAACTGGCTGAATTAGCCTATGACCTAGTATATTTTTCAGCTATCATTTAGTTTATCAATTCAGAATTGATTCTTTTATGTTGGTTTCGTGAACCCGATTGCCTTTGTCAGGTGGAGCAGTTTGTTGGATAAGTTTAATAGCTCGTACAATGTCACCGATAACGATGAGCCTCATCCTTGTTGAGTATCTATTGGTGACCAGATCCTCTAGAGCCTCGGTTGTCCAGAAGATGCCTAATGGTTGGTGGGTTCAACGTATTGCTCATGACAATGATACGACATATATGTTGGGCGATTGGGTCTTGATGTTCTACACCACATGTTCGGAAATCGCTATCCATCAGTTAATTTGGAGGGCAACTTGTATGGGGTGGTTTTGCTAGATGCTCAAAATGTTGTGGGTTTGTTGTGTTTGAAGATATCAATGAAGAACATGCAAACAATGACCGAAATGAATGGAGCGTATTGTTTTACTAGGCTTGTTCTTATCAGACCTGCTACCATCATGACCTCTATGACGACAAACGAAATGGTTTGCAACTGAATTTTCACAGCTACCAAGCTGTGAGATTGGACTCTTAGCTTCATGTATCTCCTTACCACTTCAAATATGTTTGTACGGGTTTGTTTCTGACATATTGCATTTCTTAAAGTTTTATGCTGCTGCACATGTTATGTCTCCTTGATAGTTTACGTTTACTGACATCCTATTGAATATTGGGTTTTGACAGAATATAAATTTAAGTTCCTTTCGACCAGAACTATCGGTTGATATGTACGTAGTTTGGTTGATTATATAAGTTGATAAACATTAATGATATTTCCATATAAAAAATTGAAGGATGATATGTGTCTTCTAAAATTTTGTTATTTGATTTTGCTTATTTTTTTCCTTGTCTCTTCCAATTATCCTTTTGATCCGAATATGTACTATTAAAGGGGAATGCGTGTGTAGTCGTTGAGACGCAACCATTGATGCAAAAACAATTTGAAAACTAAACGTCAAACTAATTTAAAAATCAATCAATTAATACATCTAAGTATCCCAACATTTAATTACATATGCAATTAATTAGGTCCATTTAAATAATTATTATTTTTACACTGAATCAATTTGGAAACCAGTCATTAATGTAATTTATTAATTAGGTAGGCAGTTAAATATGTATGCAGATTGTTAGAAGTAGGGACTTTTTCAAGTATGCAAGCGGTTAATTAGGTCTGCTAATAATTAGACATACAATTAAGTATGTTTATAATTAATTAATTAGGAACGTTAACCATGTTGAAACAATTTGAAAACACTCGTGGTCTAGCAGGCTCTCGCTGACATTGGTGACGACCAGTAGGCTCTCAGAAACATGATCGACCAATGCTTGCCAACATGGACGATATCGACATGCACTCATAAAATGGGCGACCAAGCGTTCATCAAGATGGATGATAACCATGCTCTGAAGGACGTCCACACGGTGACGGCTGCCTAAATGTTCGCTGACAAGGACAAGCATACGCTCGAGGACGAGGATGGACGGCCGTGCACTCGAGTACGACCAAGCGCTGGCGGTCGAGAGCTCCGACCACACCTTCAAGGATGATCGGTCGCATGCCACCACTCTTCAAAAATTGTTTCATCCCGTAGCAATGCACTGGTATTTAGCTAGTCAAAGATAAATAGTACAGTGCGTCCATAATTTACTGATAAATGTTACAATGCAACAATAATTCTAATATAAATACTACTCACATATATGTTCCCCTTTAATAGTTCCTTTCCACCAGAACTATCGGTTGATATGTACATAGTTTGTTGATTATATAAGTTGATAAACATTAATGGTATTTCCATATAAAAAATTGAAGAAGGATACGTGTCTTCTAAAATTTTATTATTTGATTTCGCTTATTTTTTCCTTGTCACTTCCAATTACACCTTTTGATCTGAACATGTAGTGTTTTTTTTGAACTTCAAAAAAAAAAAGATCTGAACATGTACTATTAAAGGGGACTGCGTGTGTAGTCGTTGAGACGCAACCATTTATCTGTATAATCCAAACATAAAGTTTTGAAATGAAAAGTTCAGATTTGCATTGAATTTATTCCGACACATATATGTTCTAGTTGTCCATATGGAACGTCCACAAATGCTCAACATCCTTTCTAGCACCCTCTTCCCCCTTGTGCAAAGTGACAGTTTTTGTTCAAAGAAAAATACCCACGTAAGTAGTCAAAAAACGCAAATCAAACAAACGCCAAGAGAATATCCAAGAACGGGTCGAGCAAACGAGATTACGACGATCCTCCGCAACGCCAAACAGAGCTGCAACATAAAAATCAGCCTGCAGGTGTGTCCAGATATTACTAGCACTGATAAAAGATTATCTAGTAGTAAGTAGTAATACTGATGTCAAGAATTTCCATGATCCAGAGCAAAGCTCAGCTGATCTATGTTCCTGTGCTTTAACCGAAGAAACTATTCTGCCGCCTTGAGCTGGCAGAGGAAACAGGAACGAGCGATCTTCTCCGACGGTCGACGTCGACGACCATGCCCTTCACCTGGCGGTGCGCCTTGTTGACGATGCCCTCGGCCCTGCTCCGGCGCCGCTCCAGCTTGCTCTTCATGCGGGAGCACTTGAGCTCCAGCAGCAGCTTCCTCACCAGGTTCCGCCGCTCGCCCTGGTGGGCCACGATGAGCCCCTGCAGGCGGAGGTGCCGGTCCTGGACGTCGTCCAGCGCCGCCTCGGCCTCCCGGAGATCCGCGGCGAGGCCGCCCAGCAGCCGGCGGTCGGCGTCGTGGAGGAGAACGGTCTCAAGGACGGCCTCCGTGGCCAGCATCTTGCCGAGCTTCTCCAGCCGCTTGGACGCGGTTTCGTCCAGGAAGGGGCGGCCGACGAGCCTGGAGATCACGGCCAGCACGTCCGCCGCGGCGGTGGTGGTCTCCTTGTTGCCGCCGGCACCGTCGTCGGTCGCCGCCTGCGCCTTCTTCTTCTCATCCGTCCTCGCCATGGCCGCCGGCGATTGCTTCCCCTGCACGCTCACGCTCTCCGGTGAAGCAGCCATAGATGCGTCCGACTCCACCGCTTTCCCGACCTACGTAACATGGAAGATTTCCTCAAATCACGTACGGGCTGCTGCTGCCAGGAGCATATATGGATGGATAGATCATACTTAGATTAGATGCATCGCCCGAGAAGAAGATTGGTCTCTTCTACTAAGATTCGGTTACTCTGGTTTAGACCCGGGCATGGGCAGCCCGGCCCGATGACCCAGCCCGGGCCGGGCCCGGACCTTGTTTTGCAGCCCGAAAGGTAGTTCGGGCTTGAGCTTCTCTTTTTTTGTATTTCGGGCTTCGGACCGGACTTACACGGGCGTACATCGAAAAACAGCTTTCGGTTCAAGTTTTCGGGCTTCAGGCTTGATTTTGGGCCGGGCTCAGACTTGAAAACAAAGAGTATTTCGGGTTTCGGGCCGGGCTCGGACTTGAGAAATGAAGGTCGGGTTTTTATAAGTCCGGCCCGACATTTGCCCAGGTTTACTATGGTTATACCAAACACGTGCAGTTACGATCAGGCTTCAAATCGACGGCTTGATCGACTCTCTAAAATGAGAGCCCATATCAAGGCATTAGCGTCCTTTTTCCTTCCTATATGCGATTTCCTAGAATATTCAGCAACGACGCTTTGATGAACATCAAACTTTTATACACGCATAATATCGGCATTTTTTTAGGAAATGCCATCATGGCTTACTTTATTAGTCAAATAAGCACACTTACATGGTTCACGAGATATTCAATAAGAAAAGGAGGGTGATCATCTACCCAATTACAAGATAAATGATTTTTATAACTATGTTTTGCTATCTCATGTGTGGCACTATTAGCCTTCCGGAGACAATGAGAGAACTGAATTCATCCTACTTGTGTCATCAAATTAATGCAACCCGCATAAAGTGCGGCTTCTTCATTTCACCATGTTTGTCCTCCTTGGCAAGCTTCAATCACCTCCTAACAATCAGATTCAGCCACGGTTTGGATGCCACCAGTTCAAGGCCTTTTTTCATTGCGAGTGCTTCCATCATCACCGTGGCCGATGACCAGTGTGGAACATAAAAACATGCACCTGCAAGAAAATTGCCGATTTTTTCACAGATAACCGCACCCGCCACCCCTTCTCCCTCTTCAAAATGAAACGAGGCATCTACATTTAATTTAACTTGGCGGTTTTGTCCATTTAATATCAGCATTGTTGCTTGCTGCTAACAACCAGGAAGCAATCGACTCCTTGTGGTTAGCAAACTCAAAATTCATATAGGAACCGATCAACTCCTCCATTCATTCATCATCATCATCACGCGGGGGAGAGTACAAAAAGTTGGGTGCGACCAAAAGGCGGATTTACAAACGCTAGCAAAGTGTGCACGCAGCTATCCTGCGCCGCAACGACAACGGAACAATAAAAACCTGTACCAATCTCTCTCGCCCTCTCTTTGCAACCTGCATTACGTATACGGAAACCCTAGCAGCAAAAAAAGTGTCAAGCACAAAACGGGCGTACTGTATGGCATGACCATCCTATCCATGCTAGTTGCTAACTACTCGTATTCACACTGTGCAGAGCCGTCACCATCTAAACCGGCATGCCAAGAACCAGCAGCACTCTTATTTACAGCGAAACGGATCTGACACGAAAAAATTCACAGCACCCGAAAGGATCAGTCCAAGGCGGAGAACTCGTGCTTGTCTTCGTGCCACTTCCTCACCGTGCCGTCCAGCTCTGGGAACGCAGCTAGGACGAGGAGCTCCACGAGTTCGAAAGCTAGCTGCTTCAAGCAAACTGGGGACTGCACGGAAAACCAATCATAGATATCAGTCTGAGGATCGTAAATCCTAGAGTAAAGTTTGCAGCGTAAGCATATGACCAGTATGATCTTCTGAACGAACTGATATTAAACAGATAAAGTCACAATACTGAAAATGTGGACGCTGAATGCGAAAATGAGACGAAGATGATTATGATATACTGGTGATGTTTCAAGAGTGTTCCGTTGGAGAAAACGAGGAGCTTTCATGCTAGCTAATACAACCGGCAATGTGCAGACTGTTGATGAAATGGCAGATTTTCATTCAATATGAACTGAATCCACCAATAATGCTTTACCTGAAGAAAGAAGTAGATATCCTGAGCACATCTTTCGTACTCCTTTCGACCAACCAGACTCACTAGGGCTGATGGTGCTTTATCTGTGCACATCAAACAGTAAAAAAAGCTGAAAGCTAATAGAAGAACTATGGAAAACTAGCTAGAAATCAGAGGCGACGAGTCTGATAGCAGAGGATTATTACCCCTCTAGAAATAGATCAGCAAACCAACAGGAAAGGAAGTAGAAAGTTCACCTATTATCAGTTCACGAACAAAGTCTGCACGATGAGCATCTTCTAATCGTTGTTCTTCAATCAGATAGTTTGTCCTGCTATCATTCTGGGAACCAGGTGAAGGAGCAGCTGGTTTTCTGTTGGGATGCTTTGTCATGAAAATTCCATCTGGCCAGAGTATCTGTACATTGAGAAAATAGGAAGATACAGCCTAAATTAGGGAAGCGGTCATGCCTTAAGACTTGACGAGGAGAATTCATCTAACTGGCTAATTGCATTAAACAGATCCCTTTGCAAATTATTGGTTGTTCGCACTTGGCACCTGCGTCGCTAAAGATGTCATATGAGACTTACTTGTTCAACACGCTTGACTGCAAAAGCAATTATTCTCCCCTTCCTAAGTAACTGGATTTTCTCAACAAGCCAGTCATCAAATGTGTCTCCCATTCCCAATTGCAATATTTGCTTCGCTACCCAAAATGCTTGACGCCTACAAAGACAAAAGGTCAAGGTCAAACAGGTTCAATAAAAAAAGTGCAAATCCCAAGGTCAGTGTTACAATTCCTAAATGTTAGAATCCATAATCATGGGTGTAGAATCAACTCACCTGATCCAGCCTCCGTCTTGGAGCTGAAAAACCACATCGACAAGATGAAATATGGGGGCACTAAGATTCGGGGCCATCCACTGCATTAAAGTAGGTATAAAGTTGTCTGTCAGGCAGCTATCACATACTCTAGAAATATAGCTTAGAAGACATACAGAACCGATGGTAAGGATGTGTTGAAACAATCAAAACTTACTTCGTTAGGAGTCACTGAGTACCCATCAGATTCCAGAAATTGAGATGTATAATCAGTTTGAGCTGACGGCTTTTTCTTATCATTTCCTGAATTTATCAAAAACGAGTGATCGTTCTGCTCAGGATCACTTCCAGAGTGGTCTTGATAAATATTGGTACTTGTGTTGCTAACACTAGTTCCTAAATTCTGTTCCTTATTTCCTTTCCTCAATCTCAAACCACCATCAACAGCAGTGAAGTCCTTAGCCTTTTGATCATTATCATTTTGGCATTCACTTAAAGATTGTCTCGGAGAGGCAAAATTTCCATTCAAAGCTTTGGCAGAATTCAATGGTTTTGCACCCCTCTCATTTGATCTTACATCTAAATTGACTGCATGAAATCCGGATGTGGTTTAAAATTGTGCACGAAGAATTATAAAAAGCAACCAGCTACTCAACAAAAAGGAGATTGCTCACCTGAGAGTGCCTGGATAACTGACAGAGAATCTGTGAAAATGTATGTCTGCAATGAGAAAATGTCACACAGTTACATACATAAAAGTTTCAAAAAGGTTGGGCATGAATCATGATATGATTTAGAATAAACTAACCTGTGAATCAACACTTAGAAAATCCCAGACTTCAATACAGCTTGAAACAGTGGGAATCTGAAGAAGATTCTGTAGAATTAACAAGCAGAGTTATTCTATATTCAGAATTTAACAAAACTTCATGAGCAGATAACAGAGCACTATGGATAGCAATCATAGAACTGAAAAAAGTTGACTGATGTTATAAGCCAGTAAAGTAACATAGGTCACACGTAATGAGCATTCATGCTTGCAGAGATTATTTGCATCATTTTAGCCTCTAGTCAAGCTGATACTGAACTGTGACTTGAAGTTGTTTCTTAATTAGACATCTCAATGCCAATACTCAAACTTATGGAGCAAGTGAAAATAGCTTAAGTATATCTTCAGATAGCGCCAGAAATGCACCTTCAAATATATGTCAAGCAAATTGCATCTTTCTCGAACAACAGAAACCTCTAACCCTGATGAGAGGAAATGCTTCGGAGGCAAGTGAAGACTGTACTGAGGATATTCTTTCAGACGCCGATGTAGCTCTTCAAAATGACGAAACCTGATTAAAGTACACAGCAAACCACAGGGGGAATTAGAATGCAATTAACGCACTTGAATAATCATCATACGCTACTAGGCAGTGTCTTTTTTGTCTTTGTTTGAAGGTATAGGCATCATATCTGTTGTGGGCTTGTAGCTGACATAATCAAGTGAAAAAAATATAGCATAATCACCTCCTCTTGATGGACCAACTATTACCGTTGGCATCAGTTACGGAAACAGAATACACAGCAAACATGCCAGAACCACTTTTTACGATGCTGGCTCCTACCACCTGAATAAGGAAATCTAATAAGGATATGTACGACCAGTAGTCACAAGTATCAGAGAATATTCAACAGAAAGTTTGTTACCTCACATCTTAACTTCAAATACGAGTCTTCCAACACATTGGTGCTAGATGAATAGGAAGAGTCGCTTGATGCCAACGACAATGATGAGGCATTTGCAGCACTAAGCATCCTAGTCATACTTTCCACCTCAGTATCATCATACAGTCCATCCGTCCTTGAATCATTTGCTGATGTATTTAGTATGCCAAAATCACCACCCGCCAAAAAAGATCTATCTGCCTCCTGCCACAATGGAATCTTTTGAACATTTGACCTTGACCTTTTCCTTCCTGACGAAGTTCTCGCCATTTTCAACTTGCTCACATGACTTCTATTTGTCCTTGATTTATGGAAACCAGACATTTCAAGTGGATGATGTATATGAGATGATGTCCCATTTCCTTTACTTTTACTGTCCCAAACTCTGGTTACAGGAGAGTCCAAGCCAGTTACATTGTTATTTTCGTCCTCCTCGGTGCAATATGAACTCTCACTGTCCAATGCAGAATCTTCTTGGCTGGCATGACCTGCCATTTCTCCAGCTAAACTTTTTGGCAGGTGGTTAGAGCCATTTGAATATGCTGGAGTAGCTGAGTGTTTTATCAAATGATGATGCTCAGAACTAGACAAGGCTGTTTGCCTTTGTGGAACAGGAGGATGACGAATTGAAGTGCTGAAGGGAACTGACTCCTGCACTGAAGAATGGGTGACCAAAGAAGATCTAACAGGTGCTTTAGCAACAGGTTTTGCATTTTCTGATTTGTAATTCTTCCCTTTAGTCCACATATTCTCAAGGTGCTCAGGTGCCACGACTCGAATTTTTCGGTGGGAGCTGACATCCAATATTTGTGCTGACTCTCCTTCATAACTCTCTGCAGTTATCTTGCCACAAGCTTGGGGATGTACAGAAATACCGGTATCCGGATAGATGTGGGAATTGGACGGTAAACTGCCTGACTCAAGCGGATGTGAATCATTGATCATACAAGAATTAAGGGATTTCGGTTTGATACTAGATGTACTTTTAGTTTTGTTTAGTTGCATATCTGAAGCAGTTTTGGACTGACCCTGACTGAATCTAACAAGTTCAACCCCAGGACTTGAGTGGTCTGCTAGTGCAGAAAGCTCATCCACAGATGGCATAGGAGGCTCCCTTTGCTTCACCATTGTAGCATCCTCCAAGGATCCTTCGACTCCTTTATCTGCCTTGTTGGCGCGAGAAAGAACCAAAGATTCAATCCTTTCATTAATAAACCTGCAAATTTTACATCTCGATATGATGGCACTAGAAAATACCATGTGCAGTAGACCAGATACAGTATTTTACTACCTTGGATTTGCCAAGTTTATGACAGGCCTCAAAACTGTGCATGCAAGAAGTTCTCGTGCGGTATAATGGAAGAATGAGCACTGTAGATTCTCAGGCTTTACTGTGATTGAGAGCAAACCATCAGCAAGACTTTGCAAGACCTGGAAATAAAAATAAACATATAGTACGCATCAGATGATCAGATAAACTTTGATCCTTACACAGATACAGAGACGTTGCCAAGATGCTCAACTCACCGATAATCATACGCAAGTGCTAAATGAACACATGAACTATGAGGTAGTGTGTGTTGTCAGTTATAAATACACCAGGAACAAAAAAGATGTGGATCCATATCTCAACAACATTTTATGCAGGAAGTATTTAACATTCAGATGTGTATGTTTAAAACGTTAAATATTTGTTGACCTAGAAGGCTGGCAATAGCAGCACCCAATTATCCTACATAAGTAATGCATGAAACTTATGATGCACAGAAAAGTGAGAAAATGTGCCGGGGAAAGGAGCCAAGGTACTTATGAAACATAATCAAAATTCCCGTTCCAAAACCAAGTGTTCATCAAAGTGCCAACCTTATCTTAAATATTTTGCAGCTAAGAAGCTTACTATAAGCAATAACATAAAGCTTCAACATCAACAAAGTCTTACCTTGTATTCAGCACTGGCTGAAAATAAAGCCGGATGCAACTTGCTTTGAGCCATAAGGGCGAGTTTCAGTTCAGCATCACGACGCTCCGTCGGGAGTCTAACAAACTTCTCTTTTCCAATCTTAGCTTCACAGGAATGATAAAGCTCCAAATTATTGCATATGAGATCGACCAGGTCCCTGCATAAGGTAGATAAAGTCTTCGTAAGACACCCAATGTTCTGAAAAGATACAACTGTTTCGTGCATTTGATGAGATAAAACAAACTTTCTAACCTGGTTAGCAGAGTGATGATGTTAATGCTTCTTGCCCGGTTAGAAATCTCTCCAAGGACGGAATTGACTATGCTGATGAGTTCCTCCGGTCCATCCTTATCAGGTGTTATACGGGAGTACCAAAGATCTGTTACCCACTCTGTGACAAGATGCCTTGTGAACTGTTCAAATGCTGCTTCAACTGGAGGTGAATTCACTTTGCTCCGCCAACCAGTACTTCCACTCTTCTTGGCGAGGGAGGGTTTGCTTAATTCAATACTTTTTGTTTTGGCAAGTGGGCGACTAGTACCACGGTCTGTGGCAGTTGTACTCTTTCTACGGAAGTCGTAGTCAAGCGATAGGTAGCGAAACAGAACTATCAAAGATATGGCGAATGGGAAGTTAATCCAAACTGAAGAGCTTGTCACTGCAATGGAGAAAATCAGTCGTTCAGCACAACCATGAGCGAGCAACAATATTTTATCAACAAAATTTAAAAAAGGTGTGACTGCAACATAAATCTACCTTCATATGTAGCCTTTCTTTTTGGGCAACTTCCAGAAAGACATTATAAAATTGCTGGCTATATTTCAACTTACATCGAACTTACATGTCTAGCTCGTATATTCCTAGTCTTTAGACTACACCGTGTATTCCCTGGTATAATCCGGCTACAACTATCGGCAAATATACTCTACCTTATACAATTTCATCGCAAACTTGAATCATCCGGAGGTCGCAGTAAAATTTCTGATGCCCTGAAGAATTCACGAATCATCTACAATGGAAGGCAAACAACCTAGTCGGAGCTAAGTCCAGTCTACGAATTCCCAATGCAACATCTACAATTCACTGCAAATTCCAGCCATCTTGAAATAGCAGTAAAATTTCTGACGGCCCAAAGCACTCACCAATCGGCTACAATGGAAGCAAACGACCTACTCAGGGCCAAGTCCAGTCTACCGATTCCCAATGCAACAAATTACAACACCAATTGAACAAACTAATACTGCTACTCCGCAGATGTGCCTGAAATGATGCTCCCCAAATCAGCGCCCGCGCATCAGGGGCAACCGGCATAAAACCTAGCCACGGCACCGACGACGACCGACCGGCCGACGCTTCGGACCGAAATCACGGGCGCGCGCCCCGCCGGAGGGGACGTAGGTACCCTAGGGTTTGGGGGGGGGGGGGGGGGGGGGAGGGGGAGGGGGCTCACGGGACATGAGGAAGGCGAGCCCGAAGGCGAAGACGAGGAGCAGCACGGCCCGCTTCTTCCCCTCTTCCGCCAGGTCGCGGACGGTGTGCGCCGCCCTCGGCGCGCCGCCCGGCGTCGCCATCCTCCGCGCGGCGGGCGGCGCGGCGGCGGGTGAGGACGAGGCAGCCGGAGTTTCTGTTCGGAAAGGGGACGGCAGTTGTGGCTTTTTCCGGGCGACTGGAATTTTCCTTTTGTTTTCTGTTGCGGTATTCTTGTTTGCGCCAGGTCACTGTAACGTGGGGCCCGCTCGATGTGAGTTGGACCAGTTGGCAAAAAAAATATAGCTTTATTTATGCTAATAATTATATAAACTGGCTTCTTATATGTTTGTTAAAAAAATCAATTTTATTTATTCATTCATTTATTGAGAAAGGAATATGTTACTCCCTCCATTTTTGTTTAAAGGGTGCAGCTCCAAATTCAGTCGTTTTCACAATCGAAGCATGCAAAGGCGCAATACATTAATTAGAGTCTTAATTTCTCTCTTTCCTCTTCCCTTTCGGAGTCTGCATGCAAGTGAGAACAAGTTGTGGCTTGTAGAGGTATGAACGCAGATTAATTTAGTTGCATGCCGTCGTTTGTACTCCCTCCGTGTTGCATGCAGAAGCTCTTGCTCTCCTTTTCCCACCGCCTCCTCTTCCTCTTGTGTATAAAAGTGCAGACATTGCTTCCTCTTTCTTGAGCCAGCGAGCAGGAAGGCAACATGGAGAAGCTCGGCGAGGTTGAAGAGGTGCAGAGTGAGGTGGAGGTTGTCAAAGAACTCGAGGATGACGAGGTGGAGGTAACACATGGCCAGGTGATAGAACTCGAGGATGAATTCGAGAGGGTTTATGCAACCATCCAAGATCTTTTCCAGATAGTTGATCGTGCAACCAATGTCGGAGTTGGTGAATCAAGGATTTCGGCTAGGGCAAGGTACATCCGCAGCACTAACCTCGCGCTGCGACGCAGGGCTACGTCTTCATGTGATGGATGCATCTTCCCTGCAATGTGCCGCAACTGTGGTGTGCGTGGTGAGGCATCGATTTTTTGCTGTCTTGCTTGCTCTCTGCTGGTGCCAATGGACGTGGTACCTTGTGAGATGTGGGGAAATCCACTTCTGTGTGATGATTACTGGTGCAAGGACTGCGCAACGACTGTGGGAATTGGTGAAGATGGTGTGTGCTCTCGTTGCGGTCGCAACACCTCAACCGTTGCCGAAGATGACAATGCATTTGTGCCGGACACCGAGATGAACTAGGCTTCATGTTGAACAAGAAATAGCCATGTTTAAGTGGATCTTGGTTGTGAATTATGGATTGAAATAAAAAAATCTGTGAACCTTGATCTTGGTTGTGAATTATGCTAATGTTACAACTCATGTTCTTGATGATCTCTGTGAGACAATGCTAATGTTACAACTCATGTTGAGTTCAAGTACTGAATTGCCTGCTCGACATATTCTCTGTCAATCGTCAAACGAACTGGGAGAAGACCTTGTCTCTCTAGTGCTTTTTTCTTCAAGTGAGGAACAACATAGTGGATAGACCCCTTGTGCTTGATGATCTCTCTCATGCACGCTTGATGACTCAACCATATCCTATTGAGCCTTTCATGGGGGTACTCAGCTAGGGATTGATTAACCTATGACACATGACATGAAAAACTCAAAACAGTTCATACACAAATAGGTATATATCACATAGAACATAAAAAGAATACCAACCAAGATCTAATCAGTGCAATACCTTTTGGACAATCTCGGGTAGGGTATTGGGCATCTTTCTATGGAACATTGCTTGAATTGAGGCAAACCAACCAAGATCTAATATGTTTGTGTCAGGAGAATTAGGTGGTTGGTATATCATCCTAATATCCCAACCACCCCTAGCAGCTTCCTGCAAAAAAAGTGGATCATCTGATTTTATGTGAGTCTTAGCATTGTCCTGCTGTATGTAGATGGTATTCCATCTATCGCTCTCAGGCCACTTCTCCTTTATAGCCCGCAGTACATATTTCACTAAGTACTCCCGACTTTTCTCCCTGGCCACTGTATCTGCAGGCTTCAGCTCCCATGCCCCCCTCAACCTATGGATATAGAAACAAATATAGTCAAACATAGCACAAAGTAGTGAATAATGTGCACAAATTTTTTTAGCACAAAGTAGTAACAAGAACAAGTACCAACCTATTCCGACTTCTCTTTTTAGCTTGCACCCACTCGGTGTAAGCCCAAACCCCTATCTTGCCATCAAACACACAATTGCCTTGAGCATCATACCTTGGTCTAGCCATTGCGGACAAGAACATAATTTTCTGAATGTGGCTTTTATTTTTACATTCCCGGTGTGGTGCCTCCTCTCTATGACTCAAATACATGTTCTGGGTCTTCCGCGTGCGATAAAACCATTTCTCATCTATATGAACCACATCCATATCAGCCCTAAATGTGGGATTAATACCACCTAGGGATGTTATGCTACATGGTTCAAGATGCATAAGAGCATACTCCAGACGAGCCCTTTGGTTTGCATCAGTCAGGCGGGCTTCAATTCACTTGTTATTCGTCGAATTTCCTTCATCTTCAACCTATCATTCAGAACTCCATAAAATAAAGGAATGTTGACATGTAGAAATTTGACAAGAATTCAGTAGTAGAACTCTCACCTCCTCCAAACAGTGGTAGTTGACAAGTTTAGATGTCCAGCAACTTGTTCTAATGTTGTTCTCTCTCCAGGTGGGATGGCCTCCAATGCATCTATGTTTAAATTTATCTTTTTCCTTCCTGATTTGAGCTTCCGATTGTTTTTTACCCCTGTAATGCCTCCACCATTTTTAGCATGTTGCCATACCCTTTGCACTATTCTCCTTGGACATTCACAAGCTAGTGCAACAGCTTTAGAAACTCCATGCTTCAACCTATTACCCCCAACATTATGGGCAAGGATCTCAGAATATATGTGTCGCTTATCATCTGTACGGTAGTGCGTTCTTGTCTCCTTGTTCGACATAACATCTAAATGCATTGGACAGAATAATTAGATGCGAAAAATATTGAATATTACTGAAACACACAAATATGATCAAAAGGTGCTTACTCAAATCGATAGGTTCTTTTTGGATTTGAACATGCTCTTGACTAGGAGGGTATTCGTCGGCACGGGCAAAATTTGGGTTGTATCCAACCCCTCGGTAGCCAATTGTTGGAGTGTCTCCGTTGGTCATCTCCTGCCCATTCTGTCCAGCAAGGCCGAACCCAGTTCCTTTGATCATGCACACGTGACAGCAAACAAGAGTTTAGGGTACATGATCATCTAAAACTACAAAAAACTATGAGTACATGATCTACAACTAGGATTTAGGGTTTACCTTCTATGGTGGCAGCACGGGAGGATCCATCTCTGATCCGTATGCCACCGGCGTCGGAACTGAAGTGAAGCCCATGGACTCACTGCCGCCACTGCCGAACGAGATCCCGCCGCCACCATTGACGAGGCTAAAACCCACGAACGAAGATCTTACCATCTCTCCGCTACCTGCCACGGCTCCGCCAATGGAGACACTCCAGTTCGAGGAACTGGCCTCGTTAGGTGCCGGAGGACGAGATAGGCGTGCGAGGTCGACGCGCCGTCGAGGCAATGTCGTTGGAGGAGGATGCGGCTCCGAGCGAGCGGTGCCAATGGAGAAAGCTAGCATCGACGCGCGTCCAGTGAGACCAAGAGGACGAGGAGGAGGAACTGCTCCTGGTGGCAGCGATCTAGGTTGGAAAGCCACCTGCGAAAGCCCACGGAGGCCAAGAGGAGGAGGCCGGCAATATGATCCCCCTGGCTGTGGCGGCGCCATTGGAGTGAGATGGAGGAGAGATGCAGACCGATGTCTGTTCGTGTGCCTCCATCTGCACACATATATAAAGAGAGCACCGGCGGGAAGATCGGCGAGAACTATTGATCGGTGAAAATTTCGTTTACAATTTGGCAGCGGGGAAGATCGGCGCGAGTTTTCGATCGGAGATAAAATTTTCACTCGCGTTTTTGATGGAAACTGAGCGGGGAGAAAGGAACGAGTGCGGGAAGAAGAAGAAAGATAGGAAATCGCGGCTGGAATTGGCTCCACCAGTGCATGCGAGGAGATGGCTCGCTGATTGGGCGTGGGGGTTACTAAGCGTTTTTAACGTGATTAGTTAGGCGCAGAACCGTAACTCCCGATGCTAATTTCACGTCCCACGTCCACGATTTTCGTCCAATTGCTAGGCACCTTGGTCCTAGATATTTTTGAGCTGCGCCCTTTAAACAAAAATGGAGGGAGTATAAAAGTTCATAAAAGAGTTAAACGCACTGGAAGTCCTAAAAGTTTCATCAGGGTGTCACTTTAGTCCCAATTCTTCCAAAATGCACCTTTAGATTCTAATTCTTTACCAAGTGGTTCACCCAAGGTCTTTTTTTCACAAGCACTTGCTGACCTGCTCACATGGTGCGTTGACCCACGTCGCGTCGATTGAGGGCTCAACTGCCAGGTGAGAAAAATGCATTGAAGATCCTAAAAGTTTCTGGGCAGTGTCACTTTAGTCCTACTTCTTTCAAAATGCACGTTTAGATCCTAATTCTATTGTAAGTGGTTCACCCGAGATCCTTCTTTGCATGATCATCCACTCACCTACTTGTCTGACGCGTTAACCCATGCCACGTCAACTTAGAGGCCGCCGTGGTTGTTCTTTTTTTACAGAAAGCCCCTTGTAAACCCCTTCTTGACATTCCCCAACCCCTACCGATTTTCTCTCTCTCACTCATACCCACACAATCGCCATGGTTGAGGCAGCAAGCTCCTCGGCAGGGGCGAAGCGGCTGACAAAGAGGAGCATTATAGCATTGTTAGTGGCGTCGCCTCCTCCACAAGCTTCTACTGCCTAACCTCATATCAAAGCAAGC
This sequence comes from Hordeum marinum, assembly GCA_022496015.1. Lineage (NCBI taxonomy): Eukaryota > Viridiplantae > Streptophyta > Magnoliopsida > Poales > Poaceae > Hordeum > Hordeum marinum. Next base: position 481,728,420 of record CM039672.1, read on the forward strand.
GGTTTGAGAAACTTAATAAAACAGTTCAAATCAAACTAAATTGATGCATATAGCTAGTGATTGTGACAGATTTGAGGAACTCACATAGCTACGGGACAATAGCACCGAAAAAAACTAGGTTTTTTTGCAATGTTTCTCATCTGCTAGTGATCCTAAGTCAACGTGGCATGGGTCAATGGGTAACAAAGGAGGTTCAGGAATAATCATGCGGAAAAGGACCTCACATGAACCACTTACTATAGAATTAGACCTAAACGTGCATTTTAAAAGAAGTAGGAATAAAGTGGCACTATACAGAAACTTTTAGGACCTCCAATGTATTTTTTTTCGGCACATGGTTGGGCCCTCTGTCAACATGGCATGGGTCAACGTGCCACGCGGGCAGGTCAACGAGCGCTTGTGAAAAAAGGACCTCAGATGAACCATTTACTAAAGAATTAGAACCTAAAGGTGCATTTTGAAAGAATTAGGATTAAAATGACACCTCGATTAAACTTTTAGGACCTCTAGTGCATTTAACTCTTTATAAAAAGTACTGAGCATGACAAAAAATTGCATCTAGTATTATGCACGGTTGAACGACTACTACCATTGCCAGAATGAGTTGTCGATGTCGATGTCGTCGCTTCCCCCGAGCCCATCGGCTTGACCTTGTCAACGACAACCAGAAAGTCATTGTGCACGCGGCACTAAGTACCAACACGATTGTCGCCATTGAATCGATTTTAAGCTACTAACACCAAATCTCATCTGTCAACACACCGCGAGAAACCTTGACCTCGTCGTCCTAAGGAGACGACCAAAATCTACATCGGAACTCCGTCGATTCTGTCTGAATGGAAAAACTTAAGAAAGATCGGATCCCTAAAGACAAACTCAAAGATGAAGTGACACCATCCGCCAGAACGTCACCTTAACCAAAACTACTGGTCAAAGCCGAAGCACTAGGATCCCCTCTTACCACCATCGATCGCATGAGTGACCGGCAAAGGGGGCAGATCCACAGGCTCATGGGTGAAGCTTGGTTGTGAACTGACTCCTACGCTTTTAGGATGTAACTACATCACATGCCACGCTTGGTTGTTTGATCCTTATTTCCACTACTATTAAACAATCGAGTTGTGGCAGAAACATTACATCTCAGCCACACATCTGCCGTCTCTCAATGGTCCCGATTGCCTGAATGTTGTATCACATCATTTACTATAATTAATTTTATTTTAATCATAATCAATTAGCAATAATTACCACGATCTCTGCCATCATAATTAGCTCGTGCCGTCTATGTATATTTTAGTCATAATCAATTAGCAATAATTACCACAGTCAATTAGCAATAATTACCACGATCTCTGCCATCATAATTAGCTTGTGCCGTCTAGGCATATTTTAATCATAATAAATTAGCAATAATTACCACGATCTTTGCAATAATTACCGTGATCTTTCTCCAACCTGGAGACCTCCACCTCGCGTCGTCCAGACCTTAAACCTCTCGATCCAAATTTATCAGGCATCCCTCCTCGCCCTGTCCAGACCTCCTTGCTCCCACCCCTCGATGTCCTTGCTTTGTGGTTGTGCTCTCACCGTTCCATCGACCAAGTTTCACCACCACATCCACATGCACGTACGCGTGTAGACGTCACCATCGGCCCCGGGTATCCATACCTGCTGCTGCCTTGTTTACTGAGGTGCATGTTCTGATTTTAGCTTCAAGTTCACACGTATACAAATTGAGTGATCAGAGAAAGAATTAACCATGACTTGGACGGGCTCCATGTACGATCCAAACGTCTATGGTTACAGGTGCAGGTACCTCTAACTAGACAAGAAATCAATTAACCTACCTCTCTGCTTGTTTCAGGCTAGCATTGTGTATATGTGCTACCGCTGCTCTGTGAATTGATTTCTCGTTCTGAATCCAACATATTTTTTATATTGATCTTTTGCCGGATGTTTCAGCAGCCCTGAGCGGCTACGTCAGACAAGCGAGCGAGCAAGCGGACATGTTACGTCTGATATGCAGTCGGGGCTCAAATCCACTGGGACCGATCAACAAAATTCAAAGGTGCGTGTATTGGCCAGATTAATTGAACATAAATTGTCACTGTTGTTGTTAGCTCACTCATTTTTAATTGATCATTAGATCTTTCGGAATGTGATGTACTGATTATTAGAGGTTTGGGAGTGTGCTAAGTGGAAGCACGTGAACGTGATTACTAATAATTGTTTGAAAAGATTAATTTGGAAGGTAGTAATGTGCTACGTTGCTTTCTACAAATCAGACACAATGTGCCACCTTGGAATCTAACAATCTGAGATTACTAATAATAGTAAACAAAGAAAAAATTGTAAACAAGAGTTAATTAAAACTAGAATTTTCGGATAAAAGGCATTCATTACGCTAACAAAATTTGGGGTTGAGTTACATCTACCTAACAAACTGACATAATGTCTGCGAATGGTACATAATATTTTTCAATTCTAATACTGTATGATCCTTTATGTTCTCCATCTCACAAAATCAGTGATAATTTTCTCATGTCCCTGCTCTCTTGTATGAGCATCATTCAGTACTGTCAGCAACGATTGCCATGCCTTATTATTATAGTCATCCGCAGAAATATCTCTTGTGCACTATGAATATTTAAACTTTGCTAAAGCCATTGATGAGTGCATCTCATTCAAATCCGAATCTGACTCTGCTCATAGCCAACTACCTTTCTATATTTTACCATCTTTAGTGCTCTTTGATGATAACTATTCTTTGTTTGCTAATCAAGATTCAAAAATGATTTGTTATAGAATTAAGAAACACATATTGGTTTGGAGTATAAACAACGCAATGGCCAAGGGTGGTATGCTCGTTTGTCCGAAGAGAAGAAAGCAGAATACCTAAAGAAGCTACGAATAGCGCGACAGGCAAAAAGGGATGCAACTAAGTCATCTACACCATCTAGCGGATTGGTTCAGAGTGAGCGTGCTCCGTTTACTGATGTAACAAACACGTTTGCAAAAGGTCCATGTTTGTGCACCTTTCTGACCAATAGTTGAGATTATTCTCTCTGTGTGACAAAACCTCAAAACTGACATCCTTGTCTAATTTATAGCTGCGATTGATGGAGTTGTCGAAAGGATTCCTCTTACATATGACTCAAATAGGAATGGAAAAGGTTAGTTCATTTAGACATGTTTTTATTTATCAAATACTCCCTCCGGTCCATAATAAGTGTCGTGGTTATATATAAACTAAGGTTGAACTACACTTATTTCAAAACCGTGACACGCACTTTGGACTGGAGGGAACAGTACTTTGTGATGTTTTCCATGATTCGTTTTTGGTCTCATGTGTTGTGTGCGAAATTGTTATGACAGGTCAGAGTAATAATGGAGGCACACCACAAACAAATAGTGCTGAAATTTCGGATGTTACTCTACCGGCCCAGAAAAAACCAAGGGGTCAAGGTTGGTATGCTCGAATGAGTGAAGAAAAGAGAGTCGAATACCTACATAAGCAGCAACAAGCACGTCAACGAAAACGAGCTACAACTAACTCTGAAAACAATGACTCAATGGCAGCGCTTGTAACCCCTGGTATCATTGCAACTCTATATTCTTCTATACCTATAAATATATATATTTCTATTTGTTGAAATTAAATGTACATTCAACAAAATCGGCGGTGAGACCACATGTTGCCAACCCAATGTCTCAACCTATAGCACGCATCCAATGCACTTTAGGGGACATTACAAATGCAAGCTTGCAGTCGGGGTTTGACGCAAGGTGCACACATTACTCTTCTTGTGTTATCAAACATGTACTTAAAATTGCATAATGCAAACCACCTACAGATGTTAATGCAACTCCATTCAAAGATGTCAGAATTCATGATTCTCCGGTCATACCCAACACTATATGTATCAATACCAACTCCACTCCGAGTGT